>CM055122.1:402623715-404033715 GCA_029206835.1 Rana muscosa
GTGGTGCACACACACTATATAAGAAGCCTGTGGTGCCCAACGCACACACACTATATAAGAAGCCTGTGGTGCACACACACACTATATAAGAAGCCTGTGGTGCCCAACGCACACACACTATATAAGAAGCCTGTGGTGCACACACACACTATATAAGAAACCTGTGGTGCACACACACACACACACACACACACACTATATAAGAAGCCTGTGGTGCCCAACGCACACACACTATATAAGAAGCCTGTGGTGCACAACGCACACACACTATATAAGAAGCCTGTGGTGCCCACACACACACACACACTATATAAGAAGCCTGTGGTGCCCACACACACACTATATAAGAAGCCTGTGGTGCCCACACACACACTATATAAGAAGCCTGTGGTGCCCACACACACACTATATAAGAAGCCTGTGGTGCCCACACACACACTATATAAGAAACCTGTGGTGCCCCCACACACACTATATAAGAAACCTGTGGTGCCCCCACACACACTATATAAGAAACCTGTGGTGCCCCCACACACACTATATAAGAAACCTGTGGTGCCCCCACACACACACACGAGACACGATATAAGAAACCTGTGGTGCCCCCACACACACACACGATATAAGAAACCTGTGGTGCCCCCACACACACACACTATATAAGAAACCTGTGGTGCCCCCACACACACACTATATAAGAAACCTGTGGTGCCCCCACACACACACTATATAAGAAACCTGTGGTGCCCCCACACACACACTATATAAGAAACCTGTGGTGCCCCCACACACACACTATATAAGAAACCTGTGGTGCCCCCACACACACACTATATAAGAAACCTGTGGTGCCCCCACACACACACTATATAAGAAACCTGTGGTGCCCCCACACACATACTATATAAGAAACCTGTGGTGCCCCCACACACACACACACACACACTATATAAGAAACCTGTGGTGCACACACACACTATATAAGAAGCCTGTGGTGCGCACACACACTATATAAGAAGCCTGTGGTGCACACACACACTATATAAGAAACCTGTGGTGTGCACACACACACACTATATAAGAAACCTGTGGTGTGCACACACACACACACTATATAAGAAACCTGTGGTGTGCACACACACACACACTATATAAGAAACCTGTGGTGTGCACACACACACACACTATATAAGAAACCTGTGGTGTGCACACACACACACACACTATATAAGAAACCTGTGGTGTGCACACACACACACACTATATAAGAAACCTGTGGTGTGCACACACACACACACTATATAAGAAACCTGTGGTGTGCACACACACACACACTATATAAGAAACCTGTGGTGTGCACACACACACACACTATATAAGAAACCTGTGGTGTGCACACACACACACACTATATAAGAAACCTGTGGTGTGCACACACACACACACTATATAAGAAACCTGTGGTGTGCACACACACACACACTATATAAGAAACCTGTGGTGTGCACACACACACACACTATATAAGAAACCTGTGGTGTGCACACACACACACACTATATAAGAAACCTGTGGTGTGCACACACACACACACTATATAAGAAACCTGTGGTGTGCACACACACACACACTATATAAGAAACCTGTGGTGTGCACACACACACACACTATATAAGAAACCTGTGGTGTGCACACACACACACTATATAAGAAACCTGTGGTGTGCACACACACACACACTATATAAGAAACCTGTGGTGTGCACACACACACACACTATATAAGAAACCTGTGGTGCACACACACACACTATATAAGAAACCTGTGGTGCACACACACACACACACTATATAAGAAACCTGTGGTGCACACACACACACTATATAAGAAACCTGTGGTGCACACACACACTATATAAGAAACCTGTGGTGCACACACACACACTATATAAGAAACCTGTGGTGCACACACACACACTATATAAGAAACCTGTGGTGCACACACACACACACACACTATATAAGAAACCTGTGGTGCACACACACACACTATATAAGAAACCTGTGGTGCACACACACACTATATAAGAAACCTGTGGTGCACACACACACACTATATAAGAAACCTGTGGTGCACACACACACACACTATATAAGAAACCTGTGGTGCACACACACACACACTATATAAGAAACCTGTGGTGCACACACACACACTATATAAGAAACCTGTGGTGCACACACACACACACTATATAAGAAACCTGTGGTGCACACACACACACACACTATATAAGAAACCTGTGGTGCACACACACACACACTATATAAGAAACCTGTGGTGCACACACACACACACACACTATATAAGAAACCTGTGGTGCACACACACACACACACACACTATATAAGAAACCTGTGGTGCACACACTAATAAATGATACACAGAGCTGAGTACATAGGGAAGGTATTGGTGCAGCCAGGAATGTGTCAAGCACAGCAGACAAGGAGGGAAACGTCCAATCAGGATGGGGTGCAGAGGAGCCTCCAAAGCTTGGGGTGGGGGGGGCACTACGCCCAGCCGATGACCTAGGGCACAACCCTGACCTAGGTACACCCTCATTGCATGTACAAAGCACCAGGACCGTGACAACTGCAGCAGGCAACCGTGTTCCCAAATCACTTACCTCATAGGAACAGAATGGAGGGTCACGTCTCTTTAATTACAGCGTCCCCATGGGCTCCATGGCATTGCCTTCCACATGCATGGTGCACAATACTGCACGGGCACCCCGAGCCTGGAAAGTTGGTGTGCAGTCACCGCCGTGTCTGGGATTTTCCTCTTTTGGTTACAAGACTGACTGAAGCGACAAGTACCGAGCGGATCACTATTTGCCAGGAAGGGAGCCGGATCCTCCCGCGCAGGCGCTCTCCTCATTCACACGGCGAGGATCACTATCTGGCAGCTGTATAGGGGAGGCACTGGAACAGGCAGGGGTTTTTGCATGTGGAGGAGGGAGGGCAGGGACTGGGCCGTTGTGGGCCACACACTCCATAACAAGCAGTGCAGTCCGGAGACAATAAAGGTGACGGAAGAAGTCGCCGCTCAGTCAGGCCTGGACGGCTTGTATGTGGTGTAAAGAGCGCTCTGCTGAGGACATGTTGCCCTCGTGTGTCTCTTGTTGTCACTGTATGCAGGATGGCTTTAGTGACGTCGGCTACAAATCTCTGCCTTTTCACGTGGCCCGGCATTGTATAAGTCATACGGCGGGTGTACCTACCGCAGGAAACTCACCACCCGCCAAATACTGCTTCTGTGGATGGCGCTCTGTAGAAGCCGCTCTCATTTTTTTTTTTTTTAGCCAGGACGTCCTTTAAAACTATGTACAAATTGTATACTAAATGTACAAAGACTATTCAACTAAAAAGCAAATATTTCAGTTTACTAATTCTTAGGTGCTGTTTGCATTTGTTTTCTTTTTTTAGGCCTCAGCGGACGGGTTTTTCCTCCCCTGGACACATTTGCTCGAGGGGAAGCTGCGTTTGTGCAAAAACGTTTGGCGCTTGGGAATTTGTTCATGGGATTACAGACCTCAAAAGCACCCCCTTAGACCCCTTACACACTGGGGCGCTTTTAACCACTTAAGCCCCGGACCATTTGGTAGCTAAAGGACCAGAGGTGAATTCAGAATTTTGCACTGCGCTGCTTTAACTGGAAATTGTGCGGACATGCAATGTTGTACCCAAACGAAATTTGCGTCCTTTTCTTCCCACAAATAGAGCTTTCTTTTAATGGTATTTGATTGCCTCTGCGATTTTTCTTTTTTGCGATATAAACGGAAAAAGACCGAAAATTTTGAAAAAAAATGATATTTTCTACTTTTTGTTATAAGAAAAATCGAATAAACTCAATTTTAGTCATACATTTAGGCCAAAATGTATTCAGCCACATGTCTTTAGTAAAAAAAATGTCAATAAGCGTATATTTATTGGTTTGCGCAAAAGTTATAGCGTTTACAAACTAGGGTACTTTTTCTGGAATTTACACAGCTTTAAATTTATGACTGCCTATCTCATTTCTTGAGGTGCTAAAATGGCAGGGCAGTACAAAACCCCCCAAATGTCCCCATTTTGGAAAGTAGACACCCCAAGGAAATTGCTGAGAGGCATGTTGAGCCCATTGAATATTTTTTTTTTTGTCCCAAGTGATTGAATAATGACAAAAATAAAAATTACAAAAAGTTGTCACTAAATGATATATTGCTCACACATGCCATGGTTATATGTGGAATTGCACCCCAAAATACATTCTGCTGCTTCTCCTGAGTACGGGGATACCACATGTGTGGGACTTTTTAGGAGCCTAGCCACGTACGGGACCCCGGAAACCAAGCACCGCCTTCAGGATTTCTAAGGGCGCAAATTTTTGATTTCACTCCTCACTACCTATCACAGTTTTGAAGGCCATAAAATGCCAAAATAGCACAAAACCCCCCCAAATGACCCCATTTTAGAAAGTAGACACCCCAAGGAAATTGCTGAGAGGCCTGTTGAGCCCATTGAATATTTTTTTTTTTGTCCCAAGTGATTGAATAATGACAAAAAAAAAAAAAAATTACAAAAAGTTGTCACTAAATGATATTGCTCACACATGCCATAGTTATATGTGGAATTGCACCCCAAAATACATTCTGCTGCTTCTCCTAAGTACGGGGATACCACATGTGTGGGACTTTTTAGGAGCCTAGCCACATACGGGACCCCGGAAACCAAGCACCGCCTTCAGGATTTCTAAGGGCGCAAATTTTTGATTTCACTCCTCACTACCTATCACAGTTTCGAAGGCCATAAAATAGCACAAGACCCCCCCAAATGACCCCATTTTGGAAAGTAGACACCCCAAGCTGTTTGCTGAGAGGCATGGTGAGTATTTTACAGCTCTCATTTGTTTTTGAAAATGAAAGAACATTTTTTTTTTTTTTCTTTTTTTTTTTCAATTTTCAAAACTTTGTGACAAAAAGCGAGATCTGAAAAATACTCACAATACCTCTCAGCAAATAGCTTGGGGTGTCTACTTTCCAAAATGGGGTCATTTGGGGGGGTTTTGTGCCATCTGGGCATTCCATGGCCTCCGAAACTGTGATAGGCAGTGAGAAGTGAAATCAAAAATTGACACCCTTAGAAAGCCTGAAGGCGGTGCTTGGTTTTTGGGGTCCCGTACGCGGCTAGGCTCCCAAAAAGTCTCACACATGTGGTATCCCCGTACTCAGGAGAAGCAACAGAATGTATTTTGGGGTGTAATTCCACATATGCCCATGGCATGTTTGAGCAATATATCATTTAGTGACAACTTTGTGCAAAAAAATAAAAAATAAATAAAAAATTGTATTTTTTCCGCAACTTGTGTCAACATATAAAATATTCCATGGACTCGACATGCCTCTCAGTATATAGCTTGGGGTGTCTACTTTCCAAAATGGGGTCATTTGGGGGGGGTTTTGAACTGTTCTGGCATTTTATACACAACATTAGGAAGCTTACATCCACTCTTCTAACCACTTGAAGACAAAGCCCTTTTTGACACTTTTTGTTTACATGAAAACATATTTTTTTTTGCAAGAAAATTATGTTGAACCCCCAATCATTATATATATTTTTAAAGCAAAGGCCCTACAGAATAAAATGGTGGGTGTTGCATTTTTTTTTCTACACAGTATTTGCGCAGCGATTTTTCAAACGCATTTTTTGGGGAAAAAATACACTTTTTTTTATTTTAATGCACTAAAACACACTATATTGCCCAAATGTTTGATGAAATAAAAAAGATTATCTTAGGCCGAGTACATAGATACCAAACACGACATGCTTTAAAATTTCGCACAAACGCGCATTGGCGACAAACTACATACATTTTTAAAAGCCTTTAAAAGCATTTACAGGTTACCCCGTTAGATTTACAGAGGAGGTCTACTGCTAAAATTACTGCCCTCGATCTGACCTTCGCGGTGATACCTCACATGCATGGTGCAATTGCTGTTTACATATAACGCCAGACCGACGCTTGCGTTCGCCATTGGGCAAGAGCAGGGCAGGACAGGGGTGCTTTTTTTTTTATTTTTATTTTTTTTATTATTAATTTTGCTTTTTTATTTTATTTTTAAACAGTTGCTTCCATTTTTTTTTTTTTATCACTTTTATTGTTATCTCAGGGAATGTAAATATCCCCTATGATAGCAATAGGTAATGACAGGTACTCTTTTGAAAAAACTGGGGTCTATTGGACCCTAGATCTTTCCTCCGCCCTCAAAGCATCTGACCACACCAAGATCGGTGTGATAAAATGCTTTCCCAATTTCCCAATGGCGCTTTTTATATCCGGGGGGGGACATTCCCTCCCACTGCTTGTAAAAGCAGTCCAGAGGCTAATTAGCCACTAGGATTGCTTTTACATGAAAGCCGGCCGCTGGCTGAAAAGAATGATACCAAGATGATACCTAAACCCGCAGGCATCATTCTGGTATAAACATTCAAAGTCCAGCAACATACCAGTACGTTGCTGGTCCTTGTTGGACATGTATTGTAATCTTTTTTTTCATGCAGCCTGTTGGCTGAACGAAAAAAAAAGATTGATCAGTGGGTATGCCCACCATTAGAATACCACCCTTCATCCACCCACTTCTAATGATGGGCATACATGCACCATTTATATATGCCGAAGCATGGGGGCATCTTCTCGCAAAAGTTATGCCGCGTACACATGGTCAGACTTTTCCACGGGCAAGCCTCCGTCGGAATTTCGACCGTATGTACGCGGCATTAGGAGCAAAATCGCTCCTCCGCTCCTGCTGCCCCAATGCTTCGGCATATATGCTTTTTTTTTTTAACTGTGGTGGTGAAATCACCTCATACAGCACTGGAGTCGCAGGGATCAGGCCTGTCTCTGCGAACGCTGCAGTTATGTGTGTTGTGTTTTGCAAGTGACAGTGATCGATCGATACTGCACTTGGGTGGCCTGGGCTGGACGGAGGGGAAAAACGCAGGTGCTAGCATGTATCTGGGCTGATCCCGCTAACACTGCGTTTTTGGGAACCCTAAACTGCTGGGGACGCTAGTATAGATCTGATCAGATCAGATATTGAGCTGATCAGATACTATACCACTAAGGGGGGTGTATGCTTCACGCGTGGGTGTTAGCGCTACTGGCACTAACCTGACGCTGCCTGGGGTGTGACGCAGACCCTCTCTGACGCTAAAACCTAATTGATATCACCCGCCGGGCGATCAGGGGGTTAAACCTTTATTGGGTTATATACGGCGGGTGCCCTGACACTATAAAAAGCAAACTAACTAACCAGCGTCACCCGTAACACTTATATGATGATCACTGGTGAAAGGGTTAACTAGGGGCAATTAGGGGGTTAAAACCTTTATTAGGTAATATATGGGGGTACCTGACGCTATATAAAAACCTGACGGCGAACCTAAAAAAAAATTACTGGCTACCTATCGGCATCACCGACACTAAGACATCGATCAGAAAAATTATCGCTTAGTGACCGTGGTGATAGGGGGTGAAAGGGTTACCTGGGGGGCGATCAAGGGGGTTAAACCTTTATTAGGTAATATATTGGGGTACCTGACGCTATAAAAACCTGCGACGAACCTAAAAAAAATTACTGGCTACCGATCAGCATCACCGACGCTAAGACATCGATCAGAAAAATGATCGCATAGCGACGGCGGTGCTAGGGGGTGAAAGGGTTACCTGGGGGCTGATCAAGGGGGTTAAACCTTTATTAGGTAATATATGGGGGTACCCGACGCTATAAAAACCTGCGGCGAACCTAAAAAAAATTACTGGCTACCGATCAGCATCGCCGAAGCTAAGACATCGATCAGAAAAATTAATCGCTTAGTGACAGTGGTGATAGGGGGTGAAAGGGTTACCTGGGGGGCGATCAAGGGGGTTAAACCTTTATTAGGTAATATATGGGGGTACCCGACGCTATAAAAACCTGCGGCGAACCTAAAAAAAATTACTGTCTACCGATCAGCATTACCGACGCTAAGACATCGATCAGAAAAATGATTGCTTAGTGACGGCGGTGCTAGAGAGTGAAAGGGTTACCTGGGGGGTGATCAAGGGGGTTAAACCTTTATTAGATAATTTATGGGGGCACCCGACGCTATAAAAACCTGCGGCGAACCTAAAAAAAATTACTGGCTACCGATCAGCATCGCCGACGCTAAAACATCGATCAGAAAAATTATCGCTGAGTGACCGTGGTGATAGGGGGTGAAAGGGTTACCTGGGGGGCGATCAAGGGGGTTAAACCTTTATTAGGTAATATATGGGGGTACCCGACGCTATAAAAACCTGCGGCGAACCTAAAAAAAATTATTGGCTACCGATCAGCATCACCGACGCTAAGACATCGATCAGAAAAATGATCGCATAGCGACGGCGGTGCTAGGGGGTGAAAGGGTTATCTGGGGGGTGATCAGGGGGTTAAACCTTTATTAGGGGGGGGTTAGGGGGCTACACTGGACCTAAAACTAAATGTAGTGACACTTTTACAGTCACAAATGTCACTGATTGCAGTGATCACTAAATAAATGGTCACTGCAATCAGTGACACTGTGACTGGGGGCTGGGGGGTGATCTGGGGGGGCGATTTATGTACCTATGTGTCCTGGTGTCAGTGTAGTGTTTTGTGCACTAACCTGCATCTTCTCCTGTACGGCGCTCGGTATATGTGAGCGCCGCAGGAGAGATGACATCACTTCCTCCAGCCTGTGTAAACAGTACACAGGCAGGGGAAGCTCTCATTGCCGGGAGCGATCGAGAGGGGGTGGCCGGAATCGAACGGCCGTCCCCTCATGCCGGATCGCTCCCGAAGGTAAAACGACCGCTCACTGTAAAGAAGGGGGGTCCGATCGGACCCCCCAACTATACAAAGGAAATCACGTACATATACGTGATTCTGCCTGTCGGTGCCATTCTGCCGACGTATATTTACAGTGGGCGGTCGTTAAGTGGTTAAGGCGTTTTCGCGCTGAAAATAGCACCTGAAAAGCGCCTCTCATGCCACCCCAGTGTGAAATCCGAGGGCTTTCACACTGGAGCGGTGCACTTGCAGAACGGAAAAAAAGTCCTGCAAGCTGCATCTTTGGAGCGGTGTATATATTGAAATCACTGGGCAGTGCTGCCAAAGCGGTTTGGCAGCGCAGCAACACGGCTGCTATTTTTTTATAAATTCTTTATTTTAATTTTTCTTTCACAGAGATATTAATAATAATACAGCTTTTCATGCAAGACATCTTATTCAACAATTCTAATGCTGGCCATACACTATACGAAAAATCATCCGAACGAACTTTCGAAAAACGAACGTTTGGCCGTGAGCGCAAACGACAGTGCCATCATGTAATGACCGATAAATCGTTCAGTGGACATAAATAAAAAAAAATTGGTTCGTTTTTTTTTACATATACCTAGTGCAGAAAGTTCGGACGGGAAACACATTAACCTTTCAATTTATCGTTCGTTTAGCAGAAAATTTCCAAACTTGTCCTTCCTTTTCTCGGCTTAAAAACGTCTCAACGATTATCGATTTTTGTGCCCATTAACTGTTCGAAAAACGAACGAACTGTCTGAACAACCGAATTTCGACCGATTTTTCGTATAGTGTATGGCCAGCATAATTCTTTTGCTCTTGAAATCTTTTTTTGCATGTACATTGATTACTTTTTACCAAAGAAAAAAAAAAAATCTGAATTCTCCTACCACTGACTCCTCCTTTATCATATTAAACATTGTTTTATAATAATCTGCTCTAGTCCTATTTCTTTGTTACCTTATCCTCAACCAGGGTCCCGCCCTGGTTGTCCCCCTTCCCCCCCAAAAAAAGAAGAAAAGCCCTGGCAATACTGGTTTAAAACAAGACAGTAAAGTAAAAGACAGAAAAGAGAGAAAAAAATGAAAAAGGCCAAAAAAAAATAGAACCCAGAGAGCTCTCCCCACTCTCTGCCCCTCACTCCCCGCGTTCCCTGTATGTAACATAGGGGGCCCAAATTTGTCGGTGCTTGTCTTCCTGCTCCCTCATGCTCATAGTAAAGCTTTCCATTTGTTGAATTTCTGTTATTTTAGCCATCCATTGTGTTTTAGTTGGAGGGACATTGCTTTTCCAGAGAACTGGAATACCCGTACATGCTTTCGCTGTTGTGGGCAAATGTCTCACCAATGAATTTTTGTATTTTTCTGTTGAAAGAGGGATATCAGACAGCGGGATTATCTCCAAGAGATACATCTGTAATTTCTTTCACTATTTCTGAAACCATTTTCCAGAAGTCTTTTATTCCCTGGCATTCCCCAAAAATGTGTAGCAAGGTGCCTACGGCTCCTTGCCATCGCCAGCAAAGATTGGATACCTGTGGGTATATTCGATTCAATACTTCTGGAGTTCTATACCACCTACTCAGAATTTTATAGCCCCCTTCCTGATATCTAGTTGCTAATGAGGCCTTATGTGTAAACCTAAATATCTTATTTCTCTTTTCGTCCATGGACGGACACAGCGCCTTAATTCTTGACAGTAGGGTTATGTTCCTGTCTAATAGGAGAGGACTAGGCAGACGTGTTAGCTATTTAAATACATGTAACATAAACAGAGTTGAACAGCCCCACCCAGGGGGCGGTCCCTCCGGTCATAACCCTGCAGCCAGCAGCTCAGCCCAGTTTTTTTCTGCCTAGTAAAGGAGAAGGACCTGGCTCCCTTTGGGCCCAGGGTCCGGAAGAAATTTTTTATTATTTTTGAGAATTCTACTATCAACTGCCAGCTGGGCATGACAGGCAGGAGGTCCCCCCAGTCTGGCCTTCGAGCGCGAGCAGACCTTAGCTACGTGCGGGGTCGGCCACGACATACCCCATGACGCCAGGTGTGGCCGGTGAGCTAATGCTCCGGGGTTCACATATGACTGGGTTACTGCTGTCTAAGTCACAGTGAACCGGGCCGACAGCTGCTCTGTACTGCTCGGATGTAGGTCTGTCAGGAACGCACCAGCAGGGACAGGTAAGTACGGTTCCTCCTACCTCGACAGGATGGAATTCCTGGGGGGGTCGATTAGGAGGTTCTCCTGTGCTCTCCCTCTGTCCCCCTTTTTTCCTCCTCCCCTTGCGGGGCTTGCTGCGACCAGGGTACCTGTGGGGGGACTCCAAGTCCCGGTTGGGGGCTGTGGGGGTGTCCGGGCCCGCTCTCTATGGGGGGTGGTCTCACTTTTGAGAAGCCTCCTCTCGGCATCTCTTCGGCCTTCTCGTCCACATCGCTGTATTCGGGCACCATTTTTGGGGACGCCGGCGTCATTTTCTCTATGCCTGTAAATGCATTGATTTCTCTTATCATCCATGGACTGACACAGCTCTAATACTGAAACACATGGGTATATGTCCCTGCCCGCAGGAGAAGATCTAGGCAGAATGTTAGATGTTAGAAACATACATTCTAGAAAAAAACAGAGCTGAACAGCCCCGCCCAGGGGGGCGGTCTCTCCAGACATAAGCCTCCTACCTGCAGCTAGAAGCCTCAGTTTTTTTCTGCCTAGCAGAAGGAGAAGAACGTGGCTCTCTCAGGAGCCAGTCTCCTGGAAGATTTTATTTTTATTCCTTTGGGAAATTTATTATTTTATTTTTGAGACCTTCAATCAACTGTCGGCTGGGCAACAGGTTGGGTAGTCTGGTATCCTCGTAGTCTTCCCTGTCCGACCATCGAGCGTGCTGATCCTCGCCTTGTGTGCGTGAGACTCAGTTCACGACATGCCCCATGACTCCAGGGGTGGCCAGGTGCTTTTATGCTCCCACGGTCCTCACAAGATTAAACAGTTCCTGCTGTATCTTTTGCGGTGGACCGGGCCGACAGCTACTCCGTACTACTCTGTGATAGGTCTGTCTGAAACAAGCCAGTGGGTCCCTATGGGTTGGGTAAGTAGTCTCTCCTGCTTCAGGTGAGTACATGCTGGCTGTGTTTCTCTGTCTGGGGGGTTTCTCCCTGTCTCCCCCCTGTTATGCTGCTCTCTGCACCCTGTAATGGCGCTGTGCTGTGTGGAGGTACTTAGGGGTCACTCTGGCCTGGCGGGGGGAGCTCATGTCTGTGTGCTGGGGCTGTGAGGTGTGAGTGTTTGGAGAAGCCACTAGCTGGCATGGCTTTTACTGTTTAGGCTGCGCTCGGTGGCCATCTTGCCGCGGATCAATAGAGCTGCTTACACGCGGCCGGCGGCCATTTTCTTGAAGCCGCAGCGCTTTCACTTTCGGTTTTGGCCTCTATCGCCGCTGCTGCGGCGCAAATCTCCTCACACTCTCCTCAGGCTTCACTCGTGCTGGCAGCGCGGTGACATTCAGCAGAGCTGAGCAGTCCTTACAAGGGTTGGTGGGTCCTCTGGGTATCCCCTCCTCAGCCTCAGCAAAGCCAGTGGGTGGACTGTATTATTCACTTTATAGTGTATAAGGTCTCAGAGGGTGGCAAATAGAGTCTGGCTCACCTGCTTCCCCACTCTTGTCAGAGGCAACTGGCAGTGCTCCAGCACCTGCGGCCCCTATGGACCAGTTGTCGGCAGTCCTGGGAAAAACATTTTTTGTCAGGATGGAAGCGGTGTGCGAGCAAGGGAGCTATAAAGCGCCCTCTCCCCACACAATCTCACACATGGGGAGTGCTCTGATTCAGATATGGGCCTAGCTGCTGCTGCTCAGGACCCTAGCTCTGAATATTTTAATGTTTTTGAACAGGATATTCCTTGTGAGGAAGACTCCAGTTCTGAGTCAGTAAATGACAGTGCGCTTGTAAGTGAACTCATTGATGCTGTGAGGGACACTCTCAAGCTGGATGCTGTGGCTGTGGTACCTCACAAGCTTTTCTATTACACTCACTGTTTTCCTCACACGCTGCGTCGAGAGCAGCATGGATGATACAGTGGTACACAGTGCCCCCCCCCTCCCCTCGTCGGTGCAGCATGGGGGGGGGGGCACTTTATTCGTATAACACACACTTTTTTCCCCTTAAAATCAGGGGAAAATCGTGGGTGCGTGTTATACGCCGATACTCACCTATGCCCGGCGATCTCCGCTGACTGTGAGCGGAGCGGAGCGATCGCCGCCGAGATACACATAGCCGAGTGTATTCGGCTATACTCGGCTTTTCTCGGCTCCGCTCACAGTCACGCCCAGTCCCGCCATTGGACCTGTGATATGTCCATCATAGGGCGGGACTCGGCGTGACTGTGAGCGAAGCCGAGAAGAGCCGAGTACACCCGAATACACTCGGCTATGTGTATCTCGGCTCCGCCCAGTCCCTGCGTTCTCAGCGGCGTTCGCCCCGCTCCGCCCTGTATCAGCGGCGATCTCGGCGGCGCCAAATTTAAATTCAAGGCTGCAATAAACACTGGGGGGGGGGGGCAAGGCTGCAATGTGACAAGGCTGCACTTAACACTGGCAAGGCTGCACTGGACACTGGCAAGGCTGCACTGGGCAATGCTGCACTGGACACTGGCAAGGCTGCACTGGACACTGGCAAGGCTGCACTGGACACTGGCAAGGCTGCACTGGACACTGGGCAAGGCTGCAATGGACACTGGCAAGGCTGCACTGTGACAAGGCTGCAAATGACACTGGTAAGGCTGCATTTAAATGTAATTTTTTTTTTCTTAAACTTCCCTCCTAAAAGTTTTTTTCCCTAAAATTCCCTGCTAAACTTGGGGTGCGTGTTATACGCCGATAAATACGGTATTTCTATAGTCCCTGTGAGCCTTCTGTGTGATGTCTCTGAGGCAACAATAGGGTCTCTGCACCTGTGGTTTCCTGCCATTTCCTGGGGAACACTCTGAGCTCTGACAGGACCACGGTCTGCGGTGTCAGAGGTTACCTTTTACCTGCATACTGCTTCGGCAGCACATTTAAGCAGGTTGGAATGATAACAGAGAAGATTATGCGCCTCAGCGCCATAATTAAAACTTATCTTATATCTCTAAACTGGATACATTCACAGTGTATGTATGGGTTATTGATCTCTGTGTCTGCGTGGGTTTCCTCCCACGTTCCAATGATGTGTCTTCAGTGCCATACACGATATAAACATACACAATATGTTTATACACGACTCTAAATACATTCACAGTATATGTATGTATTATACTCTCTGGGTCGGCGTGGGTGTGCTCCGGTGTCCTCTCACGCTCTCACGGTATGTGCGCTTCGGCTCTCTGCACAGTATAAACATGTTCAATATGTTTATTGCACATGCTATAAATAACTACAGTATGTGTATGCTGTCTGCGTGGGTTTCCTCCGGGTACTCCGGTTTCCTCCCACGCTCCAAGGGTAATGCACAGCATAACCATGTGCAATATGTTTATTCACATGCTATCATTCCTACACGGTATCTGTGTGCTGTCTGCGTGGGTTTCTTCCGGGTGTTCCGATTTCTTCCCTCGCTCTGACGGTATGTGCGCCTTTGGCTCTCTGCACAGTTTAAACATGTTCCATATGTTTATCACGCATACTATAATACCTACGCGGTATGTGTATTCAGTCTGAATCTTGTGCGATTTGATTATCCACATGCTAACATACTTACAAGGTATGTGTGTGCAGTCTGCGTGGGTTTCCTCCGGGTACTCCGGTTTCCTCCCACACTCCAAGGGTAATGCACAGCATAACCATGTGCAATATGTTTATTCACATGCTATCATTCCTACATGGTATCTGTGTGCTGTCTGCGTAGGTTTCGTCCGGGTGTTCCGGTTTCCTCCCTCGCTCTGACAGTATGTGCATGCGCAGTCTGGAGCCAGCTGATTAGTGAACTGCTGGGCTCAGCCTCTACTTCAGGGTGACCAGACATCCCCAGTTTCTGGGGACAGTCCCCGGATTGAGGACACTGTCCCCGGACCAAGTCTGTCCCCGGTTTAGTCCCCGGATTGGATTTAAACAGGGGCTGGAGCAATTTCAAAGACAGTCAGTGCAGAATTAAAAAAATTAATTCTGAATTACACACCCCCGCTTCGCCGCTCCTATTAGCGTAGGGGGGTGTATTTTTTTCCATTATCTGTGCCCCTTTCTGATGATCATCTGCTGGTCGGAGCGGAGGGACTATTTCTTCAGTTTCGGGTGCATGCCCATTCAGTTCCGCTCGCATGTTCTCCTGCCTTGCCTCAAGTCCCGGCCACCCGCCTGCTTATCTCCTTGCCTTCCCTGGTGGAGTGATCTTCCTCCGCTCCCCACCCAGTAGTAGCCGGGGACCGGAGAGTAAGACTTGACAGGCTGTGAGGCGGGCGGTGGTGGCGACGGGCAGAGAGTCGCTGATTGCCGCCATTACTAGTAAAAAAAAAAATATGTCCCCGGATTTCATTTTAAAAATCTGGTCACCTTACTCTACTTGTGTGGTGGGGTGTGTGAATTTAAACCACATCCCACTACCTAATCTGAGGCTGAGCCCAGCAGTTCACTAAACGGCTGGCTTCAGACTGCGCATGCACAATTCAGAATCACAGACAATTTTTTTTTCCCAAAGTGTTTTACTGACGGCCGTTTGTGAGTTGTGGTTGGCCAGGCCGGCAAGGGAGCCAGAAGTACTCACTGCTTGCTTCCCCACAGAAATCGCAGGTGCGGGTAGCAGGGCCAGAATTTGTGATGACAGAATTTGTGATGACAGGCCAAGCTACTGCTGAGCAAGACAGGTACTCTAATGACGCGTACACACGATCATTATTCACGGCGGTTAAAAAACCGCCGTGAATAATGACATTAAAAACGAGGGAACGGCTTGTTCCCCACACACGGTCGTTTTTCACGTCATTTTTTCTCTTGTCGAGAAAAACGACCGTCTGTGGGCTCCGCGGCAGTGTTTCCCTATGGGAAAACTGCCGCGGAAAAAAATGTCGAGAAAAACGACGAGAAAAATTAGAGCATGTTCTAATTTTTCTCGTCGTTTTTAATTCCGTTTTTCCCGTCGGGAAAAATGACAAAATGCCCACAGACGATCGTTTTTCTCGTCAAAAGGAAAAAATTACATTTTTCTCGATGAGAAAAACGGTCGTGTGTACACGGCATTAGGCTCGGTTCACACTGCAGCGATGCGGGAACCCTGCGAATCCAGTATGGGTTCCTGCATCGCATACAACTCACAGGCAGTTTACACTGCCCTTTGCGAACTGCTGGGGGTGTCAATACAATGTTAATGACACCTCCAGTAAAGTTCGCATATTGCAGTGCGAACTGTGAATTCGGACAGGAATTGGATCGCATGGGTGTGAACACCCATGCGATCCGATTCTGGTGCGGACCAAAAAATGGGTCCTGTGTGAGTTTGATCTGAATGCGATTTCAGCCATACGATCTGTATGGCTGAATTTGCATCGCACAGACATCACATGAGATTTGCACAGAAGTGCGGTGCGAATCACCTGTGATGTTTGACATCGCAGCGGTGTGAACCGTCCCTAAATGTGCCCCCTCTTCTACTGTGGTGTTTGAGCGAGCTCAGGGAGATTCACAGCAACCAGGCATGCAGAGAAAGCCGGGACAGGAGGTGTGCAGTCTGTGAGGCTGAAAAGGAGCCATTGCAGTGAGTGACCTGTTATCAAGCCCAAGTAGAGGAGGGGAAGAGCGCGGGGAGAGCAGGGGGGGGGGGATCAGAGAGGCACCGTGCAGTGGTTGGAAAAACATCAGAGACAGTAGCTGGCTGGAGCGGATTTCACCTCCATTATCAAGCACAGGGAGAGGAGGGGGGAGCGTGTGGGAAGGATCAGAGGCATCTGTTCTGCGGCTGCAGGGCTAGAGTAAGTGTACTCACCGGCACGGCTCTTTTACTTGCTTTTATGCCCCAAAGGAGTGCGGGAGGGAGAGGGAAGTTAGCAGCCAGTGTGTAGCTGCCCGGGAAAGCTTCAGATCCGACAGTCACTGGAGGAGCATGACGGCCCGGGACTCCCTTCATCCAACTCAGCCAGCTGATGGTCCATGTCCCGCTAACTCGCAGTGTGACCGGCCGCTGCGCCGCTCCTGTCTCTACATGCCCGGTGACGTTTGAAAAAGCCCGGGCCAAACACGACTAACCCTGGGAGAGCACCGCCTACAGGACGTCCAGCCAATCACAACCCCATAACCTTCACTAAACGCTGGGAGAGCACTGCCTACTGAAAAACCAGCCAATCACACTCCTCTCAGCTCGGAGCGTAGCGGCCCCAGTCTCTCAGCGCTGCCTCTGCCTTCTCTTAGCGGGCGAAAGCACCCGTTCCCTGGAACGAACAGCATGCACCAGGCCCAACACAGTGATGACATGACAGTCAGGTGGGCCCCTCACACTGGTGGGCGGCGGTCGGGCACCTCACACGGGCGGGTAGCGGGCCCCCCGGACTTGGCGGAATTACAGGGCCCAGTCGCAACTGCGACTGTTGCGACCCTAATAATTCCGCCACTGGCAGAGACTGTTCTATTTTCACTAAGTCTGTGGTAGAGACTATATGTGATCGAGCTACGCATCGGCTGCTAGGCCAGTGAGATTGGGCCTATCCAGTGTTTGCTGAGTCCAGCGTGGAGACAGTTGTTCCTCTGGACCTAGGAAAATTCCTGTGATCTGCAACTAAGGTACCTGAGTCCTCCCCATCACTTCAACCCCCTCTGTTGAAACGTTGTTCAATAAAACCCTTGAAAGAGACTTTGTGTTGGTGCAAACTTCTTCTGGACAACTCTTCAAGGAAAACCCCTGAGACGAGCATACGGAACAGTAAGGTAACGGCAGGCCCAAATTTAAACCAGCAGCTCCTACGGAGGTATCACTA
The DNA here is from genome assembly GCA_029206835.1 of Rana muscosa. NCBI lineage: Eukaryota > Metazoa > Chordata > Amphibia > Anura > Ranidae > Rana > Rana muscosa. The sequence goes on from CM055122.1 coordinate 402,641,535, forward strand.
CATATAATATTCCTAAAAGAGTAAAGAACAATCAAAAAAATCAAACATGCACCTCTAATATGCGGTAATGTGCAAACCCAGTAAATTAAAAAACACAAACCTTTTTTTTAATAAAATACATGAATTTTAATGTGCAAACAAATGAAATGCGTAGGTGTGGATCAAAAAATGACACATACACCTAAAAAAACTGTAATATGCCAGATAGCAAGCAATTGTGCTGAAAGTTTGAAAATTACTTGCTAATCTATTGCTAGATTTGCCAGGCTTCACAAGTTTGTTGCACAATCGCAGCAAGTCCGCACTGCATGACTCCGGATCAACTTTCTTTGCAAACATTCTGCTGCAAGTTCTGGTTCAGTTATGTTGTGCAATAGTCATCCCACCACAGGGGTCACTGTGGCTGAATTTTCATGCTGTAGACTTGCAGAGCTCTTGCTGTATAGACTTCCCACTGCACCTTTGCTCTTGCTAAAGAATCGCCACGCAAATTTGCTACAGTTTGGAAAAGTGTCAACTAGAACTTGTGCTTTAAGTGCTCTGCGAGTGTATAACTTGCCAATGAAAATGTGCAGTAAGTTAACAGACTTACAATTCAACACTGCCACAAATTTGTGACAAGTTATCCTTGCTATCAAGGATATTGCATTTAAAAAATGCATTCAACAAATGTGTACAGAAGTCCAATTGCCAATTAAATTAATATGCTCCAAATGTGCTCAGTGTCCAAAAATTTAAGTTACGCTTACCGGTAACGTCTTTTCCAGTAGTCTTTCAGGACAGCCACAATGAGAGATAGGCTCCTCCCTTTCCACAGGAAACACTGCGCCAGCACACATAAATTCTTACTTCCCCTGCCGGCCTTCAGTTTTTTTGAGATCACCTCCGGACAGCTGGGGAGACACAAGAACACATTAATAGCATACTATTATTATATTTATCATGCTGCGTTCCGGTCTTTAGTAAGACCCCCCAATCTTTAAGGTGGGTACTAGGGCTGTCCTGAAAGACTACTGGAAAAGACGTTACCGGTAAGCGTAACTCTAATTTTCCCTATTCGTCTTTCAGGACAGCCACAATGAGAGGATAGACGAGCACTTACCAACTAGGGTGGGACTACAGCTTGCAAAACCTTTCGCCCAAAGGCTTGCTCACCTGCCGACATCAGATCCACTCTGTAATGCTCAACAAAGGTAGCGTAGCTGGACCAAGTTGCTGCCTTGCATATTTGTTCTGGCGTTGCTCCAGCCTTTTCTGCCTGAGAGGCTGCCAAAGCTCTGTTGGAGTGTGCCTTTATTCTTGTAGGGATCTCCTTACCCGCTAAAGAATATGCCTGTCCTATGGCTGTTCTGAGCCTCCTGGCAATAGTGCGTCGAGACGCCTTGTAACCCTTTCTGGCCCCAGAAAATAAAATAAACAATGAGTCTGACCTTCTAAAGACTTGTCTGTTCCAAGTAGTGCAGGATGCATCTCCTGACATCCAAGGTGTGAAATTTCAACTCCCCTTCACCTGAGGGGTTTGGAAAAAAAGAAGGCAAAATTACTTCCTGATTCCTGTGGAATTTTGAAGTCACCTTGGGCAAAAATGCCGGATCGGTCTTTAAAACAACCCGATCTAGAAAAATAATACAAAAAAGGGGGTCTAACGGATAGGGCTTCTAATTCGCTAACCCTCCTGGCAGTGGTCACTGCAACCAAAAACGCTGTTTTTAAAGTTAGATCCCTTAGTAGACACTCCTCTAAGGGTTCGAAGGGAGCGCCCGTAAGGGTCTGCAAAACCAAAGACAGGTCCCAACTGGGAAATGGTGGGTCCTGAGCTGGTCTCAGTCTGGATAGGGCTCTGAAAAACCTGACAACCCAGGGGTCGGAGGCCAGAGGTTTCTCTAAATAAGCACTGAGTGCTGAAATCTGACTTTTAAGGGTAGCTATGGAAAGTCCCTTATCTGCCCAACATTGAAGGAATTCTAGGATGGCAGTGGAATTATGGACTGAACAGGAACAGTCCATATACCACTTGTTAAAGCGGAGCCAGACTCTTCTATAGATCTGGCGAGTCTCCTTTTTCCTACTATTAAGGAGGGTGGCAACTAGTTTTTCTGAAAAGCCCTTAGCTTTTAACATGCCCTCCTCAGTAGCCAAGCCGCTAGCCTCCATCTGTGTACCTGCGGGCAAAGGACTGGACCCTGTGAGAGGAGATCCTCTCAAGGTGGAAGAAATAAGGGAGGTTCTACAGCCAACTGTTTGAGAACTGAGAACCATGCTCTTTTGGGCCAATGTGGTGCCACTAGAATTAGGGAAGTGTTTTCTATCTGAAACTTCCTTAGAACAGCGGGCAACAGAACCGGTGGTGGGAATGCATAGCACATTTTGAATTCCCAACTTTGGGTTAGTGCGTCCACTCTCAACTCTCCCTCTCCCCTGTTTAGAGAGAAAAAACAGGGGGCTTTCGCGTTTCCCCTTGACGCGAAGAGGTCCACCTCTGGTGGGCCCCACCTCCTGGTTAAGAGCAGGAAAACCTCTTGATTGAGGACCCATTCGCCCTCTCTCAGTTGTGTCCGACTGAGGAATTCTGCTATGACGTTCCTCTCGCCTCTCAGGAAGATTGCTGAGAGTGAGAGTGTGTTGACTTCGGCCCAGCCCAGAATGTCTGCTGCTAGGGCCGACAAGACTCTGCTCTTTGTGCTGCCCTGCTTGTTCAAAAAGGCTACAGCCGAACAGTTGTCTGACCTCACCTGAGTGTGGTGACCCTGGAGTTGTTCCTGGAAAAACTTGAGCGCTAGACCAACTACTCTCAGCTCCTTCCAGTTGGACGACCTGTTTAGTTCTTCTAACTCCCAGATGCCCTGTGCTGGAAGGGATCCCAGGTGTGCCCCCCAGCCTTTGCCACTTGCGTCCGTGGTTACCACCCGAGATACCGGGATAAACCACAGACGCCCCTGCGACAGGTTTGAAACCTTCCTCCACCAGCAGAGGGATCTCTTTACCTGAGCAGGTACCTGAACCAGGTTGTCTAGAGCTTCTAGACTGTGGTCCCATATCTTTAAAACAAAGGCCTGTAGTGGGCGAAAGTGCAGTCCTGCCCATTGGACTGCTACGAGTGTAGATGTCAACAGACCCAATGTCGACATCAGATATCTTATCGTCACCTGGAGGTTGCTCTGGAGAGAGGCCACTGCCCTGTCTAGCTTTAGGGCCTTCTCCATCGGGAGGAATACTCTCAAAAGAGTTGAGTCCAAGGTGTACCCTAGGTATGTGATCCTCTGTGATGGGACTAGGCTGGACTTCTCTAAATTTAGAAGCCACCCTAGGTCTGTAAGAACTCTCTTTGTCCTTTCCAGATCTCTGGATAGCTGTTCTGGGGATGCTGCGAATAGAAGCAGATCATCCAGGTAAGCTATGATGGACACTCCCTGAAGTCGCAGAAACGGCAACGGTTCCACCAGAACCTTGGTGAAAATGCAGGGGGATGAGGATAGCCTGAATGGCAGTGCTTGGAACTGTAGGTTTACTACTGTTCCGTCTAGGTTGACTGCTAGACGTAGAAAACGTTGAGAGTTTTCTGCAATTGGGATGTGTAGGTATGTGTCCCTGAGGTCCAGAGATCCAGAGATACCATGAAGCAATTGGGGGGAGAGGAGGGCCCTGACAGAAAAAATCCACTCCATCCGGAATCGTTTGTATACAATTGATCTGTTCAGGGGCTTTAGATTCAGAATTAGTCTGAACCCTCCGGAAGCTTTCTTTACCACAAAAATGTGAGAATAAAATCCCCTTCCCTCCTCTGCTTCTGGAACTCTGCGTATTACGTCTTGACCTTCCAGATTTCTCAGAGCTCCCAAGAAGGCTTGGGATTTTTCCCTGCACTTGGGAAGAGATGTGACAAGATATCTCTGGGGGGGGGGTCTTGAAAACTCTAAATGGTACCCCCTTCTTATGATCCCCAGAATAAATTGGTTGGGGGAAATTGTCTCCCACAGTGGGAGGAAGGTCCCCAGTCTTCCTCCCACTCTGACTAAAGAGTCAGGGTTTTTTTCCGGGCTGTTGAGGAGGGCAAAAAATCGCTCCACCTCTGCCTCTGGGGGTCCAAGTCTTTCTCTGCTTTTCAGGCCTGGGTGCCCCCTTCTGACCCTGCGGACAAAACCCTTTTTTTGATAGTACTGGGGCCTTACGCTTAGGGGGAAAGGACTTCTTTTTATCTGCCCGGTCTAGAACAGAATCTAGACCGGGGCCGAAAAGCAGCTCTCCCGTTAGGGGTATCCCACACAGCTTAGCCTTGGATGCACTGTCACCTGGCCAAGTCTTCAGCCAGAGGGCTCTTCTGGCAGAGTTGGCCAGGGCTGCCGATCTGGCCGACATGCGGACTGATTCTGCGCATTGACAGTGTCAATCAGTACTTTGTGTACAGGGAAGACTTTTTTCTTCTGTTCCCCCAGACCCTTATACATTTTATCATGGAGGGTCAAGGGTTTTTTATCGGTCTGTATACCGAGGGTAGTATAAATTGCCCCCAAGAGGTCCTCTACCTCATCCAGGGACAACTTATACCTGGAGGTTTTCCTGGACTCCCCGTCCTGGGCTTCTCCTTCTGAGTCCTCTTGAGACTCAGAGGTGGCACTGTCTGGATGCGCCTGTTGTACACCGGAAAGGGCCTGCAACCTCCTCTGCCCTTAGTGCAGTGGCAGGATTAGCCGGTACAGAGCCCTGAACCAGTGGGGGGGTTGTATCCTGGGAAATGGGAACAGAGGGGAGTTGAAATCTTTCAAATACATTTTTGAAGGACAAAAAGGTGGACGAGAGCTCCTTTACGGAAGCTGCCAGTCCAGACTCCTGCTCTAAATCCCTTTTTTTTACATAGAATTTTTCTTTAGACAGACAGGCACAACCCCCAGAGTGCGCTGATCCTTCTATCATGTAAGGACCTAGAGCCTCTTCCCCCTGACCACCCAGGGGGATTACCCCCCCCCATGGACAGGAACCATACATGGAGAAGTATTTCTAGGTAGAGAGGAACCCACCCCAGAGTACTCTTACCTTAGGAAGGCTGGAGGTGGTGTCAGTATGCGCCGCTTGAGCCTCTGCTTCCGACATCCTGACTGCAGGTGGCAGCCTCCGATGAGTCCTACGCTGCCTGTGCGCGATTTGGACTCACTCCAGCCTGTGCCCGGGCCCCTATCAGCGCCGCGACCCGGAACCGAAAGTCGCGGGTTAAAGGGGAAGCATCCGCCCTCCGCCGGAAATGACGTCGCCACGTCGTCCGGCCCACCAGTTCCAAAAATGCGGCATGTATACCTATACACGGAGGGCAGGATGCTTCCCTGCTGCGGCCCTGTGGACGCGATAGGGGTGCCCCTCAGCCTTCAGCCGCGCTCGACCAGGCTGGGGTGGCTCACGGATGGTGGGTGAGTACTACACCACAATACCCTGGAAGCCCCCGCTTCCTTTCAGGTAGAAAAAAAGCCTCAGTCCCCTGACTGATCTGCCTGGTTCCCGCACAGTGTCTCCCCTCTGGAGGAAACACTAACAACTGAAGGCCGGCAGGGGAAGTAAGAATTTATGTGTGCTGGCGCAGTGTTTTCTGTGGAAAGGGAGGAGCCTATCTCTCATTGTGGCTGTCCTGAAAGACGAATAGGGAAAAATTATCCTCCGTGATCCTAATTTAAGATTATTACCGTGTACACCAATTGTAATCCACCACCAATTACATTAGCCACTCAACTTAATATTATATATAAGAGCTCATTGCCCTTTAATCAGGCTCCAATAACTCTCCAGACCTCTCCAGATGTGTTTGGGAACACACACAAATGGAACTTCCGCTTTTCTGAACCCTCCCCCCCCTCTGGTGACACATTTCGCACCTTTCAGGGGGGTGCAGATACCTGTCTAAGACAGGTATTTGCACCCACTTCCAGGCATAGACTCCCGTGGGAGTCTATGCAACTTCCCGTCCCCCACGCTGTCTCCTGGGAAACACACTGTTCCCAGGAGAGAGCGGGGACCAGTGACGGCGCACCGCACTACTCGCGCATGCGCAGTAGGGAACCGGGCAGTGAAGCCGCAAGGCTTCACTTCCTGATTCCCTCACCGAGGATGGCGGCGGGAGCATCTGAGGACTGAGCGATTGCTCAGCCTCGTCTGCCAACATCGCGGGCGCGCTGGACAGGTAAGTGTCCATTTGTTAAAAGTCAGCAGCTGCAGTATTTGTAGCTGCTGGCTTTTAAAAACATTTTTTTCAGGTGGACCTCCTCTTTAATCACTTAAGGACCGCCTCACGCCGATATACGTTGGCAGAATGGCATGGCTGGGCACAAGCACGTACAGATACGTCCTCTTTAAGAAGCCCAGCCGTGGGTCGCGCACGCGCCACCGGCGGCGGCACGCTCGCGATCTGGTCCTGAGCTCCGTGACCACGCCCGTGGGACCCGCGGACCCGATCGCCACCGGTGTCGGGTCACAGAGCTGAAGAACAGGGAGAGGTAAGGGTAAACAAACCTCTCCCCGTGCTTCCTAGTGTGTCACTGATCGTCCGTTCCCTCTCATAGGGAACGACGATCAGTGATGTCACACGCCAAGCCACGCCCCCACACAGTAGTAATCACTCCCTAGGAAACACTTAACCCCTTCAGCGCCCCCTACAGGTTAACCCCTTCACTGCCAGTGTCATTTTCACAGTAATCAGTGCATTTTTATAGCACTGATCGCTGTAAAAATGACAATGGTCCCAAAATGGTGTCAAAAGTGTCCGATGTGTCCGCCATAATGTCGCATTCATGATAAAAATCGCTGATCGCCGCCATTTCTAGTAGACACTATAACTTTTGCGCAAACTAATCAATAAACGCTTATTGCGATTTTTTTTACCAAAAATATGTAGAAGAATATGTATCGGCCTAAACTGAGGAAAAAAATGTTTTTTTATATATTTTTGGGGGATATTTATTATAGCAAAAAGTAAAAAATATTGAATTTTTTTCAAAATTGTCGCTCTATTTTTGTTTATAGCGCAAAAAATAAAAACCACAGAGGTGATCAAATACCACCAAAAGAAAGCTCTATTTGTGGGAAAAAAAAGGACATCAATTTTGTTTGGGAGCCACGTCGCACAACCGCGCAATTGTCAGTTAAAGTGACGCAGTGCTGAATCTCAAAATGGTCCTGGGCTTAAGTGGTTAAAGTGTTTGCTATCCTAAAAAAAAAAAAAAGCATGGATAACAGTACAGTGCTTGTGCTGTGTAATTCCCCCCCCCCCCACCCTGTATCACCTAAAAAACCTGTCTGATCCTGCCTGGCTATGCCCTCCCCTCTGTGAACTGACCACGGTTTATCATGGCTGCTGAGCCCTGACACCGTGGTCAGTTTACATGCCTCTGTTATCCGCAGCTCTCCTCTCTGCTCTCCCCTGTCCTCTCCCCCCTCCCCCCCTGCCTGTCAACTCCGTCCACTCCCCAGCCCTCCCCTCCTGCTGCCATCATAAATACACTATAAAATCTCATCCCCTCTGTAAAATAACATTATGTGCCCCTGTGGCTGTGTTATAAAAAAGGTGCCGATTATACCTTATATCAGAACGTCTTCTAGTACTCACGTGACTCCTCAGCTCTCTCTCCTCCACTCCTCCCTGGGTGACGTCAGCGAAGTGATCAGCCTCGCCCGCTATAGCTGTCAGCCGGGCAGAGGAGAGAGCCAAGGAGTCACGTGAGCATCGGGAGATGCTCTGATATAAGGTATAATCTGCATTTTTTTTTTATATAACACAGACACAGGGGCATATAATGTTATTATACAGAGGGGAGGTTTATATTTATAGTGTAGTGGCTTAACAACCACTTCAATCACCACCAGGAATCTCCACACTCTCCAGAAAGTAATTACTAGTACTTTTAGTTAATGGTGCTCAAAAGAAATAAGAACCCTCATTGTGCAGTATTAAAAACACTGTACACTTTCTTAAAACATTAGAAATCCAGAGGAGATTGCTCACATAATCCTGTGCACTGGAACAATTTCCTCTTTAAAACAGTATTGACGCTTTAAGGAACAATGCCAGCCTGGTTTTCACATATAAGTAAGCTTCCTTCCTGCTGTGTGTACTAATGTAATTGAGCTCCGCCCCAATGTGTTTTTTTCTATGCCCACCGTGGCTTTTCCCCATGATGGGGGAGGGGGCTTAGAAGTGAGGTCACTTCCCAGGGGCTCCACCCAGCAAGATCCATAGGTCGGAAAGGCTTCAGGCTATGTATCAGGCATCTCTTGCAGGTACCTGTCTGTACAAGTAAAGTATCGCCATGGTCTCCAGTTTTCTCTACATTTTTGCTCAGTATTGTGGAGGGTAGCTGTCAGTTCCTCCATGTGGAGGATGTCATTAATTTTAGAATACCACATTGACCTCGTCAGTGGTTGCATTTGCAAGTCCTGGCCACGTTCACTAGGTGGATAGTGAAAGAAGCTTTATATTTTTTGATATGTCTGTCCATTAGGTAGAGAAGGCATGCCCCGGGATTACCACTGAGGTCCACAGCAGCCAAGTGTTAATGGTTGGCATCACATCCTCCTTGAATGACCGAATCTCTGAAAAATACCAGAAGACATTGGATATTGTACCCATTGCCAATGAACGGCACCAAAACAAGTATCAGGAACTTTTCTGTCCATTTTATGCAATACATGAAGGACCCGGTACTACTTGGACAGGATCTTTTATCCAGTTTCCTGGTATTTATTACCTATAGAAGACTTGTGAGAAAGGTGAAGTATCTTATCTGCTTGTTTGAGTGTGAAAGTAATGCCTGATTCCCAATGATGTGAGAATGCTGGGTAGGAGGCATCTGAGTGTGTAGGTAAAAGTCGATACACGAGCCAAAGTGTGCCTAGATGGTTCCCCTCTCAAGCATATAGAATCTAGCTGTGTTGGCTAACGTGGGGAGTAAGTTAGCTTTACTGAAAGTCAGGAGGAAATGTCTAAGCTGGGCAGTGCTCCTAAAATCTAAAGGTGGAGTAGAGCTGAAAGAGAGTTCCGCATGAGAAGGTAGCCTGCTGTGCGTCCCTTGATGAAAGCAATTTTCATTGGCTGAAACATGTCGGGTCACATGTTGTAGTGACGCCCTATCGTCACTCACAGTCACACTGTATGGATGCATGCACTCTGCGCTCCTGATGGACTTAACTGGATTACTGTCTCTCCAAGCAGCTCTCTGATACGCCGATTTGAACGGCCGCAGCAGCGGGAACATCAGCGGGCATTCCAGCTCCATACCTGGTCCTTACTTTGGATCAATATCTCGGCTGACCACGGCCTGGAAGATTCACTAAGGGTACCGATACCCCTCCCATAGAAGGAACAACAGGAGCCGCAATCCCCGCATGGGGTTCACATGTTATCTCTGGCTACACTGCCTACCCTGCATACTTCCTATCACTATGGAGAGGAGAGTCTCTGATGTATAGGTCGATCCCCTTCAACAACCAAGGCTGGGTAAGCGGACCTTTGGTCCAAGCAACAACATCAAGCTTACGCTTCCTGCTTATACTGATTATATGCTGTGCTTTAATGAATTCAGCTGCCTGCTAAACTGCATGGACTTGCTTAATTTATTGCCATCCTGCTGCTTTATATGTGCTTTGCATCATTTGCCTGCTTTTCTGCTGCTTCATATGAGAACTGACCTTTAATGTGTGATATACCTGCCTAATGACTGCCTCCTATATTCATCTACTGGTTGAAGTGATTGTCTTCCCTTACACCACAGGCTATTACCATTCTCATAGTCCCTAGTCAGATCGCATAGCCACTTCAATTGCATCCTCTATGTTCCCTTGGAACTGGTCAAACCCAATTGGCTGACCCTATTGCCTTCAGGGTAACTATCTGAATTTTCAGATGGTCATCCTGCTAACACTATTTGCATGCATGCATTTCCATGGAGCTGACTGTGTTTTAATGATAACGTTATCATTTTTAATTTATTTTGGGTGCTGGTGAAAGAAATTTTTTGAGTATCATTTAATTTTGTAATTTCTTCAAATTTTATACCATTAAAAGCATTTCATATAAGCGGCGTGGTCCACCTGTGGCTTCTTTATCCTGGGGGAGTATTTTTTCTTTATTCTCTCCCAAGTGGGCCCCTTCAAGCCTGCTGTGCGTCCAGAAGTTGCCCAATCGAAAGTCACCTAAGGTTCTTTTTGGTAAAGCCAGTCATGAAGTCCAGGATCCCAAGGATGGGAGTTAGAGGTGAAATCAGGGGGGATACCTCTGTGGACAGAAAACATGGAGATCAGCTTTAAATTTGCAGTGAAAACAATGATATCCTTAACAGAACTGTAAGGCCGGGTTCACACCTATGCGAATTGGATGCGGCTTACACCGCATCCAATTCGCATAACATTATAAAATACATTGATTTCAATGAGGCTGGTTCACATATGTGCGATGCCGAAAAAACGTGTGCGTTCTCTAGGCATTGTGGTGCGGCTCAGGTGCGAATTCAGGCCCATTATGTTCTATGGGCACGCATCTGATTCGCACATGTGTTGCGTTCTGAACAGGGATCTTGAGGGGGAACTCCACGCCAAATTTTAAATAAAAAACCGGCATGGGTTCCCCTCCAGGAGCATACCAGGCCCTTAGGTCTGGTATGGACTTTAACGGGAACCCCTACACCGAAAAAAAATGGCGTGGGGGTCCCCTCCAGGAGCATACCAGGCCCTTAGGTCTGGTATGGACTTTAACGGGAACCCCTACGCCGAACAAAAACGGCGTGGGGGTCCCCCCCAAAATCCATAGCAGACCCTTATCCGAGCACGCAGCCTGGCCGGTCAGTAAAGGGGGTGGGGACAAGCGAGCACCCCCCCCCTCCTGAACCGTACCAAGCCGCATGCCCTCAACATGGGGGGTGGGTGCTTTGGGGCAAGGGGCGCCCTGCGGCCCCCCCACCCCAAAGCATCCTGCCCCCATGTTGATGAGGACAGGGCCTCTTCCCGACAACCCTGACCGTTGGTTGTCGGGGTATGCGGGCGGGGGGCTTATCGGAATCCGGGAGCCCCCTTTAATAAGGGGGCCCCCAGATCCCAGCCCCCCACCCTATGTGAATGAGTATGGGGTACATCGTACCCCTACCCATTCACCTGGTGGAAAAAAATGTCAATAAAAACACTACACAGGTTTTTAAAGTAATTTATTAGGCAGCTCCGGGGGTCTTCTTCCGACTTCAGGGGTCTTCTTCCAACTTTGGGTGTCTCTTTCGACTTCGGGGGTCTCCGGTGTCGTCTCCGCGCTCTCCGGTTCTTCTCTCGCTCTCCGGTTCTTTCTTCCTTCTGCCGGGCCTCCGCTATCTTCTTCCAGCTCTTTTGCTAGCGGGGGCCCGGTCTTCTTTGTCGCCTTCTTCCCTCTTCTCTCCTGGAGATGTTGATTCGTCGCTGTCTCCGGCTGTAATGCCGTGTGCACGGAGCGCATTCACTTATATAGGCATGGGCGTGGTCACCGGGTGATGCCACCCGGTGACCCCGCCCCCATATGACGTCACAGTCCCATCATTCCCCGGGACAGCCTGACCGCCCGGGCTGCGTGCTCGGATAAGGGTCTATGGATTTTGGGGGGACCCCCACGCCATTTTTTCCGGTGTAGGGGTTCCTGTTAAAGTCCATACCAGACCTAAGGGCCTGGTATGCTCCTGGAGGGAAACCCATGCCGGTTGTTTATTTAAAATTTGGTGTGGAGTTCCCCCTCATGATAACAGCGGCGAGACTTCCCTCTCCTCTCCCAGGTCGGCAAGTCCGCAGCTAAAAACGCAAAGGAACCGCTGAACGACTGATTGCGAACTTGGCAAAGACTCTGAGCTCAAAAACGCAACGTACGTAAGTGTGAACCCAGCCTAAATGAAATTGTTCTATATGTTTGCTGCATGGAACTGCATTGTAAAAGTAACTTCTACGAGGCTTCCCTATATAGCTTGGAATGCAGTGCTCCTAGTCTTGAGACCGTTGCTTTTTTTTTTTCCATTAATCTACACTCAGTACCCCATAATGACTAAGTGAAAACAAAATTTTAGATATTTCTGTGAATTTATTAAAAAGAAAGAACTGAAATATCACCTGTACTTAAAGTTGTTGTAAACCCGGAAAAAAGGTTTAAAAAAAAAACCCACCTGCAAGACAAAGCCAAAATGAGCTAGTATGACTAGCATACTAGATCATTATGCATCACTTACCTTAGATCGGGGCCCCCGAATCCGTCCTCGTCTCCCCCTCCAGCTGCAGCCAACGCTCCACAGCGCTCCAACACTGTGATTGGCCGGAGCGGCGAAAACGTCACTCCGTGCATGCGCGCGGGAGCCGTCAAATCCGGCAAAGCCGGATTTGTGAATGGGGATTAACCCTGTGAATGCACCGTTGTCTACGGCGTGCATGCACCGTAGACATCGGTGCATGTCTTTTTTTGCAAATATCTCCTAAACTGTGTAGGTTAATCTAGGCTTACCTGTAGGTGCAAGTTGCATAAGTGGGTTTACAACCACTTTAAAGTGGATGTAAACCCACGCTCATTATTTACAAAGTAATGGCATACTAGTGATCTCTATGTAGATACATGCCTCCTGCATGTATCCCTACCTTTGAATTGTCAAGCCCTTCTGCATTTGGAGCTCTACAAAACTCCTGGAATTGGTGGGCGAGTCTATTTTCCGGCGCTCAGTGGGCAGAGTCGTGACATAACCAGACTCCCTGCCCACCTCTACACTCCCCTTGGCCAGGCACTGTCGAGAGGACAAACCTTGTGCCTGTAGAGTGAAGGAGAGCGTGCGCACAGCAGAAGGAGGGCGCGCTCACGGCCCCCTGTCATATACACTCCTTCCTGCGCATGTCATACACTCAGTGCCGTAGACACACTCTGCTCTCATGCTAGTGCATGAGATAAGGAAAGCCGATGTCAGTTACAGTAGTGGGCACAGATTTCTCTGTTTCTCTGATGTGTCTTTTTTTTATCTCAGCAAAAAAAGACAAGAGGATTGCTCAGAGCTGGAATTTTTTTTTATTAAAACTACTGCCAAAACAAAACAGGAAAATATATACAGAAATATATACACAAATATACAGATCACAAAAACATAAAAACTATACACACCACAGCAACTCTAATATTCATATAGACTAATAAACTTAAATAAGCAAAACCTGGCTACTAAGAGCCGGTTTCAAACAACAAGGAACTACAATTTCCCGTCACTGCAGTTCCAAGAGAAAAACAAAACATACTAAACGACCTACACACTGACAATATTAACTAACACTCACCTAATATTGCAGGCGAGAATGTAACTGAAGCCTTCGTTGTCCGCAGCCCTACTATCAAAAGAAAAATATACAAAAACTAAGAGGAGTGAAAAAGGACAGAAAGAACCAATACCCCGAGAAAGGAGTCCAGGCTTCAAGGAGGCCGGAAGGAAAAGCACCTCCACAAATGGGCACTCCTATCTACCCCAACTCTTTCCCTTTCCAGATTCCTTACCTTCACCAGTTCCCGAAAGATATCACCCACCACCTCATGCACAGACAGGACTTTGCCCCTAGTGGACACCAAACACCGAGCGTGCCATGTGTAATAGAGAGCCACTAGACTAGCTAAATAAAGTGATGACAACTCAAAACCCCTGTGAGCGCCGAAGTCACCATACACCACCTCAGAATAGGACAAGGATGAGAGGCGGGGATAGCCAATGGCTTCCTCTGCCCCCTCAAGAACCTCAATGTTGAAAGGGCATTCGACCAAAAAGTGGTCCATGGTCTCCAATGCCCCCCCCCCACATTCCACACGAGGACAGCCCCTGTCCTCCAGGTTCCGATACTTTAGGTTCCCACGGACATAGAGGCGTCCGTGGAAAGCCCTCCATGCAAGATCCCAAAACTTGCTTGGGATTCTTGGGGAGTTCAGAAGGGCTAGCCCCCTCTTGAGGACTCTCTCCGGGCAGTCCCTTAAAGACAGTGGCCTCAAAATGTCCGAGGCCATGACCCTTGAGTACAGTTCACGCCGACCCAAAGAGCCCACCTAAAGGGCAGTAATCCGCCACTGCCTCAGTACAAGGTACCCGTGCGATCTACGGAGATCACCAGGCCGTCCTCCACCCTCCCACTTACTCATGAACAGCGAGAGCCAGCTCTTGCATGAACGTTCCCACAGGGTAGGCAAGTCCACAAAGATGGACTGCAGGTTGAACTTTACAAAGATGACAGTGAAAAACACTGTTGGATTGACCATGTCCAACCCACCGTGCCTCCTCTGTCGGTACGTGACCTCCCTCTTGATCAGATTTAGCCTGTTTCCCCACAACAGCAGAAAAAAACAGGCCACAGATCCGTGCGTAGCTCCCAGTTTGCGTTTCCACAAAAAGGGCCTCCTCTCGGCTGGAAGCCACCGCCGAGACATCGTCCGCGTAAGCCACCACCCTCGCCGCTGGATCTAGACCACTGCCGGGCTCCACCGGAACCCCCCTCAAACGCCCGCAGTCGAGCCTTCTCACAAAGGGATCAACCGCAAAGACATAGAGTAGGGGACTCAGCGGACAACCCTGCCTGACACCAGAGTCCACAGCGAAGGCAGGACCCACCCAACCATCTCAGCCCCCCTGTACAATACCTTGAGCCAATTCACAAATTGATCTGGCAGTCCATACTTTCTCAGGAGAAGCCAGAGGTACTCGTGGCTCACCCAGTCAAAAGCCTTTGCCTGGTCTAGTGCCCTGCACCTTTCCACGGCCTCCCGGACGTTCAGGACGGCACTAAAGGTGTCCCGGCCAAGAATTGCACAGTGCTGGGAGCCGGACAGCATCCGGTCAGTGACTGCTGACATACGCAAAAAAAGTATCTTTGCCAATATCTTCCTATCTGTGGTGAGAAGGGCGATCGGGCGCCAATTCTCAACCATAGTCGGATCCTTTCCCTTTGACAAAAGGACCAGGGCTGACCTTCTCATTGAGGGGGGGAGCAGGCCTTTGGCCAAACACTCATTAAAGACCTCCCTCAAATGAGGAGCCAAAAGACTCTTGAAAGCTTTATAAAATTCTGCCGTGAGCACATCAGGCCCAGGCGACTTTTTTGATGACAAGGAGTCAATGGCCTGCTCAATTTCAGCAACTGAGATCTCAGCTGTCAGAGAGTCTGGGAGATCAGGCTCCACTTGGAGCAGAGTCTCATCAAGGAAAGTCCTGACTTTCTCCATATCCAAAGATTTCTTCCGAAGGAGGCCTGAAAAATTTCCCTGATGACACCCAGGATCCCTGAACTGGACCGGACCAAGGACCCAGAGGCATCCCTCAGGCCATGTAAGACCTTCGAACTCACCGCCTCACCACAGCTCTTGTAGGGATCCGGGGAGGAAAACTTCCCGTAGTCCCTCTCAAGAACCAGGGAGGCGAGACAGTCATACTGGCACCCCTTTATCTGAAACTTCAGATTGGATATCTGTTCCTGAGGGCCCCAGATGAAACCAAGCAGTCCAACTGCCTGCGTAACCTCTGGTAAACCAGATACTTAGAAACTGCCCGGTACCTAGAGATCCTGCGGAAAAAGCCCTCCGACCTTTTGTTCACCACATCCCACCATTCCTGGCGGGAGCAGCCACTCTCAAGAAGCGAGACCTGATCCGCAAGAAAGATCTCATAGACTTCCCTGACCTCGAGGTCCTCAAGTAGCGACCCATTCAGGCGCCACAGACCCCGCCCCTTCTGAGGAGTGTCAGCCACGTTCAATGTCACAGATACCATACAGTGATCAGAGAACTCCACCGTCTGCAGCACAGGCGCCGCAAAGGCAGAGTCCCCCTTCAAAAAAAAACTATCTAACCTACTCCTACTGTTACCTCGGGCATAGGTGAACCCAGTGTGGTTGGGGAGGTGCTGAACGTGCACATCAACCAACCCGGGGGCCTGAGGTGCCTGCCCGATCCTTTGATCTGGTGACCATATTAAAGTCACCACCAAAGACCACCTGCTGGGACATAAATAAGTAGGGCTTGACCATCGTAAGGAGGCTCTTCCTATCCCTCTTAGTCTGAGGACCATAAAAGTTGATCAGACGGAGGAATTGCCCCCTCACGACAGCGTCCACCACCAGACATCTTCCAACCTCTACCTCAATCACTGGTCTGCAAGCCACCGGACCAGTCTTAATAAGGACTGCAACTCCACTGCAGGGCTCGGCCGCAAGAGACCAGAGGGAGGGCCCACACCTCCACTCCCTCTTTGCTAGATGCATCTCTGCCACAGATGCCAGCCAGGTCTCCTGCAAAAACAAAAATGTCAGCTTCAACTTGGCTGAGAAAATCAAAGGCCATGAAACGAGCCACCGCAGAAGGGACACTTGCGACATTAATGGTCGCAACGCGTATTGGAGAGGGTACCGCCATCCTTAGTGATTTTGGTTTACATTCTCCTCTGCATATCTACAAACTTATAAGTCCAGATCCTCTTCGGAGTCCGAAAAGGCACTAAACATATTACCCAGGACCACTGGCACCCTTATCCGGACCAGGCCGGGGACCTAAGATCCCCTCCTGCCCAGAAACCCTCTTCTTTTTTTTCTTTTTCACCCAACCATCCTCCATCCCCAGGGCCACCCCGACACCATCATCTCCTGAGTGCCCACTAGAGGCATCTTTCGGCCGCTTATGAGGGCCCTTAATGGACTCAGCAACTTCCATTGACTCCTCCTCTTCCCCAGAATCTTGGGGGTACAGAAGGGGGTCCAGAAGAGGACGGGAAAGGGAGGGAGGGGAGGGGGGCGGAGGAGGAGAGAGGGAAGGGGGAGGAAGGGGAGAAGGGGAGGGGGGAAAGGGAAGGGCCAGGGAGGGGAGAAGGAGAAGAGCAAGGGGGGAGGGGGGGTGGTCCTTAACCAAATGCTTCTTGGCCTTTGGGGGCCTATTAGCCACAGTGGCTGGTGCAGGCTCACCCGACCCCCAGGGAGCGGGCCCCGCAAAGCCAGGCGTACCCATGGCAGAAACCACTTCTTCACCTTGCCTGTGCCTCCCAGCTCTCTGCCTCTGGGGAAGCGGTCCTTCTGGACCACGAGCCCCAGGCCCATCCCTCGTGCCTACCTGCGGCGCTGGGGCTTCCCCAGCTGGTACATCAGCCGGGACCGGCCCTTCCCCATCATCCGTAAGCCCCCTGAAAGCCTTAGGGCACTGGCTGGGTGGCCGAGCACCCCACAGAGGTTGCAGACTATTAGTCTGCAAGACTCAGGAGTGCCCAAACCCGTTGCACTTAACGCACCTAGGCATCGTGAAATCTGCGCTAAGGTGGGCTGGACTTCCACACCTGAAACAGCGATGGGGCTGGCCGGGGTAGAAGACCAGGATTCTGTCCCTACCGATAAAAGCGCTCCCAGGAACATGGGTCACGCTGTTCCCTTGGCGCTTCAGGCGAATCCTGGCCAACCAAACCCCCGTCCAGACCCCGCGCTCGTCCAGGTTCTTACGCAGGGGGGCCTGTAGCTGCCCAAACCTCCCCAACCAGGTCACGATATCCTCAGGAGGGAGGGATTCATTACGCACCAAAATGGTCAGGGACTTCACCTCCTTATGCTCCTCCATGGCTCAGATCTTTTTAGGAGCTCGTATAGGGTCACGAAGAGCTCCATGCAAACCAAGGAGGTGAAGCTGACATCGAATTCCCTGGAGCCAGTGGGGTGGATCACAGCAAAAAGGTCAGCAACCTTAAACTTCATTGGCAACAGGTAATCCACCACCTGGCCCCTGCTGGGGCACTGTCCTGAACCCTCCCACTTCAGCTGGACTACGTTCCTCCTTCATCTCTCTGCGCCCCCTGTACCCCTAGACCAAGGGCTCGCTCCCTGGAACTGGTCCACGGGGGGAACCCGAAAGTTTTGGGCTCCAAATTGGCCGTACAGGGAACCCAGAGGGACACTGGCCCCAGCCACCTGGGCGAAAGATCTCCCCTTCTTCAGGGCCCTCAACAGGTCTGCCTCCTGTGACCCCCCCAACACACCCCCAACTACAGGAGCGGGAGCACCCATGGAGGAAACCCCTGCAACAAGATTGGGACCCCCCACAGAGGAAAACCCCTGACCCGGGCCCACCGGGGGGGTCCACCCCTACCCGCCTCCCCCCCGAACAGGCAGCACCCAGGTTTTTCTTCCTCCTTTCCACAGGAGGGGATCCCCCTTTGGAATCCTGCTCATGAGGGACCCAACCTGGCCCCCCAGCAGGCTCTCCCAATCTGCCAAGACACCTGAACACCCGACATGATCCCCAGACTGGCACTCCCCCTGCTCCTACGACTGCTCCATAGATCTAATATAGGCCAGTGCAGGACAATCCCCTGACAACTCACCTGCATCAGATTCACACCATGCCCCCATCTGTTGGGCTGCACTCAGCTCCCCCGAGGAGGACTCCATACCTTCCACGGAGGTGTCCCCGGGATTGCCACATACTTCCGGGTCAGGCGGGGGACAGAGGGCAACAGAAGCCGCGGACCAGAAGTGCTCTTGGTCATTCCCCGCCACTTCCGGTTCGGACTCCCTATCCAATTCCGCTTCCGGGTCAGACTCCCCGCACGTCCCCGGGTCAGATCCCCCACCCACTTCCGGTTCCGGCGGACATAGAGCACCGGAAGTTGCGGGGCAGACACGACTCCAATCCCGGACTCCGAGGCCACGCCCACACTGGCGGCAGCGGCCGTATCTAATGGCATCCTTCTTTTGTGGATCACATGGTCCACTGTCCACCACAGCAGATGGCGTCTCCCCCACCCCACTAGGGACCACTACCCCCGCTGCCTCAGTCTCTCTTACACCAAGGTCTTTAGAGTCCGCCATAACTGCGGCAGTCTTTCCAGGCTGTAAAGTCTCTCTTAAGGCTGCAGACACCTGTCCCTCCTCCATAGTATGAGCAGTCACGGCAGGATCAAGCCATTACCGGCGGCCCGCCCTGCGCCTGGCTACATACAGGATTCACAGGGGTAATTGGGGTTATAACAGCTACAGTCTTTTTGGCCAGCATCTTCTTATCCACTTTAGTCTCCTTCCCTGCCCCCCGAGAGTGGCATAAGGACCACCACTGGCGACCGCCCCAGTTTTCCTACCCCCAATGCACCCATCACCTGACCATCCCTGGCTGCTTCGCAGGATGCCCTCACCGATCCGCCAGCTTCCTTCTCACCGGCCCCTGCTCCAGGGTCTGCTGCCTCCACCGTCCCTTCAGGCTGGGGATGCTGTACAAGATGCTTTTGGCTGCTGCGCCTAGCAGCTTGGGATCCTTCTTTGCTTGCTCTCTTTAGCTCATCCCTGACATCCATAAGGAAGGCCCTCTCTCCTGGGCCTCTCTCACAAAGTCCTCCCAGCAGGCTCTACAGGCTTCCGCATTGGGATTTCAGCAGCTCAATGGCCTCATGGAACTCTCCTCTCTTGAAGCTGCTGGCCCGATCCCTCCGGTTCCTTAGGTTAGCCAGGACAGCTGACTTGACACAGAAAGCTTGGGTGGCCTTTTGAATAAGGCCCTTGACCCGAGCCTTCCTCCTCTGCAATTTTGCAGCATCTTCCCCAGGTTGGGCCTGGGTCCAATACAAAAGTTCAAACTGGATTTTTAAAAAGAGTAGTTCCTCCCTGGCCAGATCTCTCACACCCAGGGGTGAAGCCAAAACATCAGGTTGGAAAAGTGGCCCTGATCCTGGGCTGGAGGAAGCCATAGCTTCCCTTCTCTGGAACACTTCAGGAGCTCTGCAGGTACGTCCTCCTCCCTCCACAGACAGACAGCAACTGGAGCTGGATTTTTTTTTATTTATAGACTACTACCAAAACAGGAAACATATATACAGAGATATATACATTTATACAAACTGTGAGGGGGTTAGCTCGGCAGCGGGTGTGTGTGACCCCCGGGATGGGCTCCCCACACAAAACAGGCCCAGCAAACGGAGGTTGTGGTTTTCAAAATCAAAAAGGTGCGGTTTATTTTCTATTTACAGTGACAAAACACAGCAAAGCAAAAGAAACATAACCAAAATAAATCCTGGTCAAGTTGACCTCTGACTAAACATACAGGTTTCCTAACTAACAACTGGGATCAGCCTAGTGCTGTCCTAGTCCCTAAGTCCCTGGTTTTAAATGTCCAAGCAAATAGCCACACAGGCTTTTTCTCACCGCACAGGGGTTCACTCTCCCTAGACAGTCCACACAGGTCTGGTTCCAGGCATGAGCTGACACCTAATGAATCTGGGAGTTCTTATAGAGGCCTAAATGAGCTGACAAGCTTCAGCTGGCCTCATCAACTCCCTGTCTGTACGACGCCCCACACTCTCCCTAGAGGTATGAGTCATCCATGAGCCCACTAGCCTTATACAACTCTCCACCTAGTTGTATAAGTCGGCGTAAAGCCTGAATCTGGGCGAAATATATCTACCCCCCTGGATGCAACCAGGTGACTTTACCTTCCTGCTGTCACATACCCCCCCCTCTTGTTTTAACCTCGGGGTTGGAACACCAGCAATCAGGCATTCATGTACTCGAGACAAAGCATCCACATTCCCCATTTGAACGCCAGGGCGATGCTTTACTGTGAAGTTGAATTCCTGGAGGGCCAGGAACCACCTATTCACTCTTCTATTTGTTTCCTTGTTTTGAGCCATCCACTTTAACGGAGCGTGATCCGTAACCATGTCAAAGTGCCTACCTAGCAGGTAGTACCGAAGGGAATCTAGAGCCCACTTCACCGCTAAACACTCCTTTTCAACGGTGGCGTAATTTACCTCATGGGACTTCAACTTCCTGCTGAGGTAAATGACTGGGTGCTCTTCCCCGTTCCAGACCTGGGACAATACTGCTCCTAACCCCACATCTGACGCATCACTTTGTACGACAAAGTCTTTAGAGAAGTCGGGTGAGTACAACACTGGCTGGCTACATAAGGCTTGTTTCAAGAATTGGAATGCTGCCTCAGCCTCGGGGGTCCATTTAATCATGACCGACCCTTTCCCCTTCGTTAGGTTGGTTAGGGGCACAGCCTTAGAAGCAAAGTGGGGAATGAATCGCCGATAATACCCAGCGATTCCCAGAAAGGCTCGTACCTGCTTCTTGCTGTTGGGACGTGGCCAACTCTGGATGGCCTCGACTTTGTTGAGTTGGGGTTTTATTACTCCCCTCCCAATGGTGTACCCAAGATATTTGGCCTCCTCCTGCCCAATGGTACACTTCTTGGGGTTAGCCGTAAACCCCGCTTCCCGAACAGAGTCCAGGACTGCTTGCACTTTTGGCAGATGTGAGGCCCAATCTGTGCTATGGACAATTACGTCATCCAGGTAAGCCGCAGCATACTTCCGATGGGGCCTCAGCATCTGGTCCATTTTCCGCTGGAATGTGGCCGGCGCATTCTGTAACCCGAACGGCATTCTTTTATATTGGAACGCCCCGTCTGGGGTTACAAATGCGGTTTTCTCTTTGGCCGACTTGGCCAGGGGGATTTGCCAATACCCTTTTGTGAGGTCAAGAGTCGTCATGTATCGGGCTGTTCCCAGCCGGTCGATCAACTCATCTATACGTGGCATGGGGTAGGTGTAAAATTTTGTAACTTTGTTCAACTGACGAAAATCGTTACAAAATCGCCAGCTCCCATCCGGTTTAGGCACCAACACGATGGGACTAGACCAATCACTTTGGGACTCCTCTATCACCCCTAAGTTCAGCATTTTCTGTACTTCCTCCCGTATTGCCTCCCGTCGAGCCTCTGGGATCCGATAGGGTTTTAACTTCACCCTTTCACCGAGCGGGGTAATGATGTCATGCTCTACCCCAGATGTTTGTCCCGGCAGCTCAGAGAATACCTCCTTGTTGCGAAGCACAAACTCCTTAACCTCCTGTTGTTGGGGTTGTGACAAGGTGGCTGCTATTCCAACCTCAGGAATCACGCAACCAGTTTGAGCTGGTGACCAAGTGTCTGCGACTAGGGACTCTCTATCCCTCCAGGCTTTCAACAGATTAACGTGATAGATCTGTTCGGGCTTTCGCCTTCCTGGTTGTCTGACCTTGTAATTCACTTCGCTCACTTTTTCCATTATCTCGTAGGGGCCTTGCCATTTGGCAAGGAATTTACTTTCAACCGTAGGGACAAGTACCAATATCCTATCCCCCGGGGAAAAGGTACGGGTCTTGGCTCCACGGTTGTACACTCTCTGCTGTGCCAACTGCGCTTGGGCCAAATGTTCCTTCACGATGGGCATTACCTGTGCAATTCGATCTTGCATCAGGGCGACATGCTCAATCACACTCCTGTGGGGAGAACTCTCACTTTCCCAAGTTTCCTTGGCAATATCCAACAGCCCTCTTGGGTGTCTCCCATACAGTAACTCAAAGGGGGAGAATCCCGTAGAGGATTGGGGCACCTCCCTAATAGCAAACATCAAATAAGGAAGTAAACAGTCCCAATCCTTTCCATCTCTATCCACCACTTTCTTCAACATTTGTTTTAGGGTTTTGTTGAATCTTTCAACCAGCCCATCGGTTTGGGGGTGATACACAGACGTACGCAATTGCGTCACTTTGAACAATTTACACAGCTCTTTCATAACCCGGGACATAAAGGGTGTACCTTGGTCCGTAAGCAGTTCTTTACAAATACCCACCCGGCTAAAAACAAGAGATAGCTCTTTGGCTATGGTTTTGGCCGAGGTATTTCGGAGAGGGATCGCTTCTGGATAATGGGTGGCATAGTCCATTATAACTAATATGTACTGGTGCCCCCTAGCGGACTTGATTATAGGACCTACCAAATCCATGGCGATCCTCTCAAACGGGACCTCAATGATGGGTAGAGGGACCAGCGGGCTACGGAAATGTGGCATCGGGGCCAACCTCTGACACACAGGGCAGGAGGAACAATAATTTTCTACGTCCTTCATCACCCCCGGCCAATAGAATCTCTGTAATACCCTCTCTCGGGTTTTCTCTGTCCCCAGATGACCTCCAAGAATGTGCCCATGGGCCAACTCCAACACCAACTTCCTGTAAGGTTTGGGCACCACAAGCTGCTCAACGGTTTCTTCTGCCCTTTTTGCCACCCGATACAGTAGGTCCTTCTCTACGCTGAAGTATGGGTAAGTGCAGGTATTATCTGGGTTCACTAACTCGCCATCTATTTTCACTACGTTTTCCCGTGCCTTTATTAGGGCGGGGTCTTTCAACTGTTCTGTGGCAAAGTTTTCCCTGTGAACCTCAAGATCAGAAAACTCCACAGACGGTAGGTTTTCGTCTGAGGAGGTGGGCTCCTCTCCAGTTTCTTGAGTCTCCCCTGCCAATACTGATAAGGGAAATTCCGGAGAGTCCTCACCACTCTCAGGGGAGTTCTGGCTATCACATTCCTGGTACATAGGGGCACAAGTGAGGGGCTCAGGATCATCCCACAGTTCCCAGAACTTCGGAAAATCCCTTCCCACAATGGCGTCATGCGGTAACTGAGATACTAAGCCCACTGGATGAGAGAGGGTACCTTTGGGGGTCTCGAAACACACTGTAGTCACTGGATACTCTCGGGTGTCCCCATGCACACAAATAACAGCTACCTTGTTATTCCCAGAGACCTCTGTTTTAACTAACTCAGCCTTTATCAGGGTCACAAGGCTACCTGAATCCAGCAATACCACAACATTTCTACCATTAACACACATTTTGCATAAATGTTTCTCAGTTCCTCGAATGGCAGTGCATGCGACTGTCGCACACAGCGACTGACGTCTGCCCGTCAGAAAGTCACACTGCATGGGTTCCTCCACAACCGGGCAATTGGCTGCAATATGTCCCGCTTGCCGGCAGCGGTAGCAAACGATCCTTCTTGCCGCCTCTTGAGCCGCTGATTTCCCAGGCTGTTCTCGCCAAACTTGGGGTAGAGCTCCCACCCTCTCACTCTCTCCACCCTCACCCCTTGGAATCCTCTTATCCGCCCCTGGGGATGGTCTGGTCTTAGGGTGGAAAGTCCGAGTGTCTCTGGAAGAGGCCGTCAGGTTCTCTGTAGCCAAGTATTTCTCCACACGATCCACAAGACCATCGGCCGTCTCTGGGTCTCCATGGCTTACCCACTTTTGGATGGCAGTAGGAAGAGCTCTCAAAAACCGATCCATTACAACACGTTCCACAATCTTTGGTGCGGACAAAGTCTCTGGCTGTAGCCACTTTCTGCTCAGGTGAATGAGATCATACATTTGAGACCTGGGGGGTTTTCCAAGCTGGAAAGTCCAGTTATGCACACGCTGAGCCCGGACAGCCTGGGTGACACCCAGCCTTGCCAATATTTCAGCTTTTAGCATCACATAGTCTTTTGCTTGGTTAGGCTCTAGGTCATAGTAAGCTTTCTGCGATTCACCAGTTAACAGAGGAGCCACCAGTCCAGCCCACTGCTCCTCAGGCCACTTTTCTCTTTCAGCGGTCCTTTCAAATGTGGTCAAAAATACCTCTGGATCATCCTCTCCAGTCATTTTTGTCAATAAACGACTCACCCCAAAGGATGCGGTATTAGTGGGACGGCTTTCCTCAC
Source organism: Rana muscosa (assembly GCA_029206835.1). NCBI lineage: Eukaryota > Metazoa > Chordata > Amphibia > Anura > Ranidae > Rana > Rana muscosa. The sequence continues at coordinate 402,666,055 of CM055122.1, forward strand.
TGGTCTGCGGACGTTGCTGCATTACTGCTTCCATCTGTTGTTGTAGTCTCTGCTCTTGCTTCTGCAACAGGTCTATGAAGCGGGCCTCAGATTGCTGCTGGGCTCGTTGCTGAGCCTCCAGACTCTGTTGCAAAGTTGCGTTTGTCTGCTGCTGGGCTGCAAGGCTCTGCTGTTGAGCTGCAAGGCTCTTTTGCAAACCTGCATTTGTCTGCTGTTGATTGGCATTTGCTAGAGCCAGCTGCTTCAGTATCTCCTCCATGCTGGCTTAAAAAAAACTGCCACTGGTTCTCCACCAACTGTGAGGGGGTTAGCTCGGCAGCGGGTGTGTGTGACCCCCGGGATGGGCTCCCCACACAAAACAGGCCCAGCAAACGGAGGTTGTGGTTTTCAAAATCAAAAAGGTGCGGTTTATTTTCTATTTACAGTGACAAAACACAGCAAAGCAAAAGAAACATAACCAAAATAAATCCTGGTCAAGTTGACCTCTGACTAAACATACAGGTTTCCTAACTAACAACTGGGATCAGCCTAGTGCTGTCCTAGTCCCTAAGTCCCTGGTTTTAAATGTCCAAGCAAATAGCCACACAGGCTTTTTCTCACCGCACAGGGGTTCATTCTCCCTAGACAGTCCACACAGGTCTGGTTCCAGGCATGAGCTGACACCTAATGAATCTGGGAGTTCTTATAGAGGCCTAAATGAGCTGACAAGCTTCAGCTGGCCTCATCAACTCCCTGTCTGTACGACGCCCCACACTCTCCCTAGAGGTATGAGTCATCCATGAGCCCACTAGCCTTATACAACTCTCCACCTAGTTGTATAAGTCGGCGTAAAGCCTGAATCTGGGCGAAATATATCTACCCCCCTGGATGCAACCAGGTGACTTTACCTTCCTGCTGTCACAAAACATAAACCATATATGATAAAACTTACACAAACAAAACTTGATACTGAAACTTACTTCATACTGACACCCACACGTGGGTCTTTTTTTTTCTCCTGAAGCCATAATCCAGATAACCTATTTCCAGGGAATATACAAAATCATTACCAACTAAATACTACACAATCCACCACCCACCAACTACTACAGGCGAGAATGTAACCGAGGCTTACGTTGCCTGCAGCCCTACTATCAAAAGAAAAACTACTCAAAAACTAAGAGGGTGAAAAGGACAGAAAGAACCAACCCCACAAGAAAGAGAGCCCCAAGCTTCAAGCAGGCCAGAAGGAGAAACCCCTCCACAAACGGGCGCTCCTATCAACCCCAACTCTCTCCCTTTCCAGATTCCTCACCTTCACCAGTTCCCAAAAGATATCACCTACCACCTCATGCACAGACAGGACTTTGCCCCTAGTGGACACCAAACACTGAGCGTGCCATGTGTAATAGAGGGCCACTAGACTAGCTAAATAAAGTGATGACAACTCAAACCCTCTGTGAGCCCTGAAGTCACCATACACCACCTCAGAGTAGGACAAGGATGAGAGGCGGGGATAGCCAATGGCTTCCCCTGCCCCCTCAAGAACCTCAATGTTGAAGGGGCATTCGACCAAAAAGTGGTCCATGGTCTCCAGTGCCCCCCTACATTCCACACGAGGACAGCCCCTGTCCTCCAGGTTCCGGTACTTTAGGTTCCCACGGACATAGAGGCGTCCGTGGAAAGCTCTCCATGCAAGATCCCAAAACTTACTTGGGATTCTTGGGGAGCTCAGAAGGGCTAGCCCCCTCTCGAGGACTCTCTCCGGGCAGTCCCTTAAAGACAGTGGCCTCAAAATGTCCGAGGCCATGACCCTTGAGTACAGCTCACGCCGACCCAAAGAGCCCACCTCAAGGGCAGTTATCCACCACTGCCTCAGTACCTTCAAAGCTTGTGGGACATAGGACGGAAGGTACCCGTGCGATCTTTGGAGATCACCAGGCCGTCCTTCATCCTCCCACTCACTCAGGAACAGCAAGAGCCAGTTCTTGCATGAACATTCCCACAGGGTAGGCAGGTCCACAAAGATGGACTGCAGGTTGAACTTTACAAAGATAACAGTTAAAAACACTATCGGATTGACCATGTCCGACCCACCATGCCTCCTCTGTCGGTACGTGACCTTCCTCTTGATCAGGTTTAGCCTGTTTCCCCACAACAGCAGAAAAAACAGGCCGAAGACCCGTGCATAGAGAGATGCTGGCAAAATACAGACATAGCTGACATAGAGAAATTCTGGCAGCAAGTATGTTTTGACCAGGCTCACCCTTTCCCTCAGTGTCAGCTTCCAGCCTTTCCAGGAATTCACTTTCCGAGTTGCACCCGACAGCCTGCGCTCCCAATTTAGTTTGGGGTAGTCACCCGGGCCGAACAGGATGCCTAAGATTCTGACTTCTGGTTGGGGCTGGGGAAACAAGTCCGGAAGGGGAAACTGCTCACCCTCCTTTCCCAACCAGAGAACCTCACTCTTGTCCCAATTGACCAGCGAACCAGATGCCTCGGAGTAGTTCCCAATTTGCGTTTCCACAAAGAGGGCCTCCTCTCGGCTGGACACCACCACGAGACATCGTCCGCGTAAGCCACCACCCTCACCGCCGGATTTAGACCACTGCTGGGCTCCACCGGAACCCCCCTCAACCGCCCGCAGTCAAGCCTTCTTACAAAGGGATCAACTGCAAAGACGTAGAGCAGGGGACTCAGCGGGCAACCCTGCCTGACACCAGAGTCCACAGCGAAGGCAGGACCCACCCTACCGTTAACAAGAGGGAAGCTCTCCGCCCCCCCGTACAATACCTTGAGCCAATTCACAAATTGATCAGGCAGACCGTACCTCCTCAGAAGAAGCCAGAGGTACTCATGGTTCACCCGGTCAAAAGCCTTTGCCTGGTCTAATGCCAACAGATACTACCCATCCCCTGTTGCCCTGCACCTTTCCACAGCCTCCCGGACGTTCAGGACGGCAGTAAAGGTGCCCCGACCAGGAATTGCGCAGTGCTGGGAGCTGGACAGCATCCCGTCAGCGACTGCTGACATACGCAAAAAGAGTATCTTTGTCAATTTCTTTCTATCTGTGGTGAGAAGGGCGATCGGGCGCCAATTCTCAACCACAGTCGGATCTTTCCCCTTTGACAACAGGATCAAGGCTGACCTTCTCATTGAGGGGGGGAGCAGGCCTTTAGCCAAACACTTAAAGACCTCCCTCAGATGAGGAGCCAAAAGACTCTTGAAGGTTTTGTAGAATTCAGCCGTGAGCCCATCGGGCCCAGGTGATTTCTTTGGAGACAAATGGCCTGCTCAATTTCCACAACCGAGATCTCAGCCGTCAGAGAGTCCGGGAGATCAGGCTCCGCTTGAAGCGGGGTCTCATCAAGGAAAATCCTGACTTTCTCCATATCCAAAGGCTTCTTCCGAAAGAGGCCCGAAAAGTGGTCCCCAATGACACCCAGGATCCCCGGTCTGGACCGGACCAGGGACCCCGAAGCATCCTTCAGGCCATGTATGACCTTCAAACTCACTGCCTCACCACAGTTCTTGTAGGGATCCAGGAAGGAGAACTTCCCGTAATCCCTGTCAAGGACCAGGGAGGCGAGACGGTCATACTGGCACCCCTTCATCTGAAGCTTTAGATTGGATATCTGTTCCTGAGGGCCCCCAGATGAAACTAAGCGGTCCAACTGCCTGCGTAACCTCTGGTAGGCCAGATACTTAGAAACTGCCCGGTACCCAGAGAACCTGCGGAAAAAGCCCTCCGACCTTTTCTTCACCACATCCCACCATTCCTGGCGAGAGCAGCCGCTCTCAAGGAGCGAGGCCTGTTCCGCAAGAAAGATCTCATAGGCCTCCCTGACCTCGAGGTCCTCAAGTAGCGACCTATTCAGGCACCACAGACCCCGCCTCTTCTGAGGAGTGTCAGCCACGTTCAAAGTCACAGATACCATACAGTGATCGGAGAACTCCACCGCCTGCAACACAGGTGCCGCAAAGGCAGAGTCCCCCTTCAAAAAAACCTATCTAACCTACTCCTACTGTTACCTCGGGCATAGGTGAACTCAGTGTGGTTGGGGAGGTGCTAAACGTGCACATCCACCAATCCGGCTTCCCTTACTATACTGTTTAAAAAGATACTATCATATCCCAGAGGGCCTAAGGTGCCTGCCCGATCCTTTTATCTGGTGACCATATTAAAGTCACCACCAAAGACCACCTGCTGGGACGTAAATAAGTAGGGCTTGACCATCGTAAGGAGGCTCTTCCTATCCCTCTTAGTCTGAGGACCATAAAAATTGATCAGATGAAGGAAATACCCCCTCATGACGGCGTCCACCACCAGACATCTTCCAACCTCTACCTCAATCACTCGTCTGCAAGCCACCGGACCAGCCTTTAAAAGGACTGCAACTCCACTGCAGGGCTGGGCCGCAAGAGACCAGAGGGAGGGCCCGCACCTCCACTCCCTCTTTGTTAGATGCATCTCTGCCACTGATGCCAGCCAGGTCTCCTGCAAAAACAAAATGTCAGCTTCAACGCGGCTGAGAAAATTGAAGGCCATAAAACGAGCCGCCGCAGAACGCACACTTGCGACATTAATCGTCGCAACGCGTATTGGAGAGGGTACCACCATCCTTTGTGATTTTGGCTTACATTCTCCCCTGCACAAATACTAATATTTACAATTCATAATCCTCCTCAGAGTCCGTGAAGACCCCGAACATATTTCCTAGAGAGTCACAGGGGCAAGACCCCTGACACCCTTATCTACACCAGACCGAGGACCCGGGGCCACCACCTGCCCAGGACCCTTCTTTTTTTTTTTCCTTTTCCTTAACCAGACATCTTCCAACCCTGGGGCCACCCCACCACCATCATCCCCCGAAAGCCCACTAGAGGCATCCCTGGGTCGTTTAAAGGGGCCTTTAATGGACTCTGCAACGTCCATTGATTCCTCCCCAGGGCCATGGGGGTCCTGAAGAGGGTGGGAAGGGGAAGGAGGGGAAGGAGACGGGGGAGGAGAGAGGACAGAAGAAGAGGGAGGGGAAGAGGAGGGAGGGCAACAAGGGGGAGGGGAGGAGGGAGGGCCAGGAGGGGAGGGAGAACAGGGAGGGGGAGGGGAGGGAGAACAGGGTGGGGGAGGGGGGGTGGTCCTTGACCGAGGGCTTCCTAGCCTTTTGGGGCTTACTGGCCAAGGTGGATGGGACAGACCCAGAGGAGCCAGGCATTTCCCTGGCAGAAACTCCCACCACACTCTGTCTGCGCCTATTAGGTCTCTGCCTCTGGGGAAGAGGAACCCCCGGACCCTGAACCCCGGGCTCATTCCCCATCCCAGCCTGCGGCGCTAGGTCTTCAGCAGGATTACTAACTGGATCCGACCCCCCCCCCCCCCTCAGCCACACACCCCCTGAAAGCTTTGGGGGCAGCGGCTAAAAGGGTGGCCAAACACCCCGCAGAGGTTGCAGACAATTAGTCTACAAGACTCACACGGGTGGCCAAAGCCGTTGCAACTCACACAGCGTGGAACTGAGATGCGTAGGGCTCCCACATCTAAAACAGCGACGGGGCTGGCCGGGGTAGAAGACCAGGATTCTGTCCCTTCCAATAAATGCGCTCCTGGGGACATGCGTCACACTATTCCCCTGGCGCTTCAGGCGAATCCTGGCCAACCACGCCCCGGCCCAGACTCCACACTCATCAAGGTTCTTACGTAGGGGGCCCTGTAGCTGCCCATACCTCCCCAGCCACGTCATGATATCCTCCAGGGGGAGGGACTCATTCCGTACTAGGACGGTGAGGGATTTAATCTCCTCCTGCCTTGACAATGGTACCACCCTTATGTTTTTCCATGGGTCTGATCTTTTCAGGAGTTTGTAAAGGGTCAAAAAGAGCTCCATACATACAAGAGAAGTGAAACTAACATCAAACTCCTTAGAATTAGTGGGGTGTATGACTGCGAAAAGGTCAGCGACCTTAAATCGCATAGCCAACAGCCAGTCTATTATCTGACCCCTGCTTGGACATTGCCCTGGACCCTCCTATGTTAACTGTACGACATTCCGTCTCCTTCTTTCCGGACCCCCTGTACCCCTTGACCAGGGATTCGCCCCCTGAAAATGGTCCTCGGGGGGGGAGCCCGGAAATTTTGAGCACCAAATTGGCCATACAGGGGACCTAAGGGAACACTGGCCCCAGCCACCTGGCCTGGGCGAGGGATCTCCCTTCTTTCAGAGCCCTAAGAAGGCCCGCCTCCTGCGAGCCATCCAGCACACCCCCAGATATGGAAGCGGGAGCCCCCCTCTCTGAGGAAACCCCCAAACCCAGGCCTACCGGAGAGGATCCACTCCCAACAGCCTCCCCCCCAGACCGCGCGACATGACCCACAGTCTCCTTCCTCCTTATCACAGGAGGGAGTCCCTCCTCTGGCACCCCACTCAGCAGAGACGCAATTTGGCCACCCAGGAGGCTGTCCTAGTCTGCCGGGTAACCAGAGCCCCCCGCCTGAGCCTCCCATGACCCCATGAGTGGATGGCTCCCCCCTTGCTCCAATTCCCGGGGAATTTCCATTGCCCTTATATTAGGGTGACTACGTGTCCTGGATTGCCCGGGACAGTCCCGCATTTTGCAGGTCTGTCCCGGGCACCTTCATTCCAGGACAATACAGTGTCCCGGAATGAAACTGGCACAGCCACCCCCCAAGCCCAACTAATGCCCCCAAAAAAGGCCGCCACATCACCGCTTTACTCACCGACAGTACTTGTCCTGGCCGGGAATGCCTGGAGGAGCACAATCCCCGCCCCCTGCTTGTGATTGGAGAAATCATAAATCCTGCCTCTGGTGTCCAATCACTGTGCTGTGATTCGTTAGCGCACAAGCTGATTTTTGGGAAGGGGGGGTGTCCCTGAATGGTAGTTTGGAAATGTGGTCACCCTACCTTATATAAGCCATAGCCGGACATTCCTCAGATAAATCCCCCATCTCAGACTCACCCCATCCTTCCAGCCGCTGAGCCGCTTCAAGCTCTCCTGAGGAGGACATAATTCTCTCCATGGTGGTGTCCCCGCGGTCGCTGTGTACTTCCGAGTCCGGCGGTTGACCGGGGCCGTCAGAGGCCGCGGAACGGAAGTGCTCTGAACCTTCCCCTACTACTACCGGTTCACGTTCCCCATTAATTTCCGATTCCGGTGGACGTGAACCACCGGAAGTCGCGGGAGCCACGGACCGGAAGTGACCCGACTCATCCATCTCCTCCCCCAACTCAGACTCCTCCCGCTGACTGTCACCACACACAGCAATCATAGAACTGGTAGCCAGGCCCACACTGGATGTAATGGTGCCAATTCAGACTGCCTGTGTGAGTCACCAACAGAAGATGGCGTCCCCTCTGCCTCACCAGCAACCACCATCCCTGAGCCAGTCTTTACCCCAGTCTTTCTTGCTTTTCCAGAAGCCTTGACAGCTGCTATTGCTGCTGTGGTCTCTCCAGGCTGCATAGACACTGCGGTGGCTTCTCCAGGCTGTACAGAGACACTCTGCAGGACCGCAAACACCTGCCCCTCCCCCTTAGCACATGCAGGCACGGCAGGAGCCGCCATTGTTGACGGGCCACCCTGTGCCTGGCTGCATGCAGGGCTCACTGGGGTAACCGGTGTATCGGCCATAGGTACAATGGTCTTTTTGCTTGGCTTTACTTTCCCAGCCCCCGAGAGTGGTGACAATACCACCACCGGCTTTTGCCCTAGTTTACCTTCCCCTAGTACACCCACCACCTGGCTATCCCCAGCTGCCTCATGGGATGCCCTACCCGGGCCTGCCTGTATGCCAGCCTCTTTCACAGGCTGGACCACAGCAGGATCCCGGGGATCCTCCGCAGCCTTGACACCAGGTGCTGTACTCACCGGGGGGGGGGTGTCGGGGGGGTTCTCCACATCAGCCTCACCAGTCTCCACATCACCGGCCACTGGTCCTGGGACTGCCGTATCCAAAGTCTCCTCAGGCCGGGAAAGCTGCAGGGAAGGACAGTCGCTGCGCCTTGCTGCCTGTGACCCCTCCTTGCTGGTCCTCTTAAGATCACTCCTTATCTCTAGGAGAAAGGCTCTCTCCCCAGGCCCTCACTCACACAGGCCTTACAACAGTTTCCACAATCTCCCACACTGCGTCTTTAAGGACTCGATCGGTTCACGAAACTCCATTCGCTTGGTGCTGCTGGCCCGGTCCCTCCGGTTCCTTAGGCTGGCAAGGACAGCAGATTTTTCACAGAAGGCTTCGGTAGCCTTCTGGATCAAGGCCTTGACCCGGGCCCTTCTTTTCCTCAGCTTAGCCGCATCCTCCCCAGGCTGAGCCTGGGTTTAGTCCATCAGCTCGAACTGGGTCTTGAGGAAGAGTAGTTCCCTTACCTGGTCAGATCTCTGCTTCCAAGGGAAACCATTCCACCGGGCCGGAAACGCTGCCCCGGTCCTGGGCTGGAGGAAGCCATGGTTCCCCTCTCCTCCAAAGTCCGGTTCCTAGTAAGAGCTCACACAGCACAGGTCTGCACTCTCCGACAGCAGCTCAGCAGCTGCTCAGAGCTGGAATTTTTTTATTTTTAGACTACTACCAAAACAGGAAACATATATACAGAGATATATACATATATACAAACATAAACCATATATGATAAAACATAGACAAACAAAACTTGATACTGAAATTACTTCATGCTGATACCCACACGGGGGTCTTGTTTTTATTTTTTACTACACAAAAACAATATCTACAATCCACCACCCACCAACTACTACAGGCGAGAATGTAACCAAGGCTTATGTTGCCTGCAGCCCTACTATCAAAAGAAAAACGACTCAAAAACTAAGGGGTGAAAAGGACAGAAAGAACCAACCCCACAAGAAAGAGAGCCCCAAGCTTCAAGGAGGCCGGAAGAAGAAACCCCTCCACAAACGGGCGCTCCTATCAACCCCAACTCTCTCCCTTTCCAGATTCCTTACCTTCACCAGTTCCCGAAAGATATCACCCACCACCTCATGCACAGACAGGACTTTGCCCCTCGTGGACACCAAACACAGAGCGTGCCAGACTAGCTAAATAAAGTAATGACAACTCAAACCCTCTGTGAGCCCTGAAGTCACCATACACCACCTCAGAGTAGGACAAGGATGAGAGGCGGGGATAGCCAATGGCTTCCCCTGCCCCCTCAAGAACCTCAATGTTGAAGGGGCATTCGACCAAAAAGTGGTCCATGGTCTCCAATGCCCCCCCACATTCAACACGAGGACAGCCCCTGTCCTCCAGGTTCCGGTAATTTAGGTTCTCATGGACATAGAGGCGTCCGTGGAAAGCCCTCCATGCAAGATCCCAAAACTTACTTGGGATTCTTGGGGAGTTCAGAAGGGCTAGCCCCCTCTCGAGGACTCTCTCCGGGCAGGCCCCTAAAGACAGTGGCCTCAAAATGTCCGAGGCCATGACCCTCGAGTACAGCTCACGCCGACCCAAAGAGCCCACCTCAAGGGCAGTTATCCGCCACTGCCTCAGTACCTTCAAAGCCTGTGGGACATAGGACGGAAGGTACCCGTGCGATCTACGGAGATCACCAGGCCGTCCTCCATCCTCCCACTCACTCAGGAACAGCAAGAGCCAGTTCTTGCATGAATGTTCCCACAGGGTAGGCAGGTCCACAAAGATGGACTGCAGGTTGAACTTTACAAAGATGATAGTGAAGAACACTATCAGGTTGACCATGTCCAACCCACCATGCCTCCTCTGTCGGTACGTGAACTCCCTCTTGATCTGGTTTAGCCTGTTTCCCCACAACAGCAGAAAAAACAGGCCGCAGACCCGTGCATAGAGAGATGCTGGCAAAATACAGACATAGCTGACATAGAGAAATTCTGGCAGCAAGTATGTTCTGACCAGGCTCACCCTTTCCCTCAGTGTCAGCTTCCAGCCTTTCCAGGCATTCACTTTCCGAGTTGCACCCGACAGTCTGCGCTCCCAATTTAGTTTGGGGTAGTCACCCAGGCCGAACAGGATGCCTAAGATTCTGACTTCTGGTTGGGGCTGGGGAAACACGTCCGGAAGGGCAAACTGCTCACCCTCCTTTCCCAACCAGAGAACCTCACTCTTGTCCCAATTGACCAGCGAACCAGATGCCTCGGAGTAGTTCCCAATTTGCGTTTCCACAAAGAGGGCCTCCTCTCGGCTGGACACCACCACTGAGACATCGTCCGCGTAAGCCACCACCCTCACCGACCGGATCTAGACCACTGCTGGGCTTCACAGGAACCTCCCTCAACCGCCAAGACGTACAAAGACGTAGAGCAGGGGACTCAGCGGGCAACCCTGCCTGACACGAGACTCCACAGCGAAGGCAGGACCCACCCAACCGTTAACAAGAGGGAAGCTCTCCGCCCCCCTGTACAATACCTTGAGCCAATTTACAAATTGATCAGGCAGACCATATCTCCTCAGAAGAAGCCAGAGGTACTCATGGTTCACCCGTTCAAAAGCCTTTGCCTGGTCTAATGCCAACAGATACTGCCCATCCCCTGTTGCCCTGCACCTTTCCACGGCCTCCCGGACGTTCAGGACGGCACTAAAGGTGTCCAGATCAGGCATTGCGCAGTGCTGGGAGCTGGACAGCATCCCGTCAGCGACTGCTGACATACGCAAAAAGAGTATCTTTGCCAATATCTTTATATCTGTATTGAGAAGGGCGATCGGGCGCCAATTCTCAACCACAGTCGGATCTTTCCCCTTTGACAACAGGATCTCATTGAGGGGGGGGAGCAGGCCTTTAGCCAAATACTCATTAAAGACCTCCCTCAGATGAGGAGCCAAAAGACTCTTGAAGGTTTTGTAGAATTCAGCCGTGAGCCCATCAGGCCCAGGTGATTTCTTTGGAGACAAAGAGTCTATGGCCTGCTCAATTTCCACAACCGAGATCTCAGCCATCAGAGAGTCTGGGAGATCAGGCTCCGCTTGAAGCGGGGTCTCATCAAGGAAAATCCTGACTTTCTCCATATCCAAAGGCTTCTTCCAAAGGAGGCCCGAAAAGTGGTCCCTAATGTCACCCAGGATCCCCGGTCTGGACCGGACCAAGGACCCCGAAGCATCCTTCAGGCCATGTATGACCTTCGAACTCCTGTACTTCCCGTAGTCCCTCTCAAGGACCAGGGAGGCGAGACGGTCATACTGGCATCCCTTTATCTGAAGCTTCAGATCGGATATCTGTTCCTGAGGGCCCCCAGATGAAACCAAGCGGTCCAACTGCCTGCTTAACCTTTGGTAGGCCAGGTACTTAGAAACTGCCCGGTGCCTATAGATCCTGCGGAAAAAGCCCTCCGACCTTTTCTTCAACACTTCCCACCATTCCTGGCGAGAGCAGCCGCTCTCAAGGAGCGAGGCCTGATCCGCAAGAAAGATCTCATAGGCCTCCCTGACCTCGAGGTCCTCAAGTAGCGATCCATTCGGGCGCCACAGACCCCGCCCATTCTGAGGAGTATCGGCCACATTCAGGGTCACAGATACCATACAGTGATCGGAGAACTCCACCTCCTACAACACAGGTGCCGCAAAGGCAGAGTCCCCCTTCAAAAAAAACCTATCTAACCTACTCCTACTGCTACCTCGGGCATAAGTGAATCCAGTGTGGTTGGGGAGGTGCTGAACGTGCACATCTACCAACCCGGCTTCCCTTACTACACTGTTCAAAAAGATACTATCATATCCCAGGCCTGAGGTACCTGCTCGATCCTTTGATCTGGTGACCATATTAAAGTCACCACCAAAGACCACCTGCTGGGACGTAAATAAGTAGGGCTTGACCATCGTAAGGAGGCTCTTCCTATCCCTCTTAGTCTGAGGACCATAAAAATTGATCAGACAAAGGAATTGCCCCCCACGACAGCGTCCACCATCAGACATCTACCAACCTCTACCTCAATCACTCGTCTGCAAGCCACCAAACCAGTCTTAAAAAGGACTGCAACTCCACTGTAGGGCTCGGCCGCAAGAGACCAGAGGGAGGGCCCGCACCTCCACTCCCTCTTTGCTAGATGCATCTCTGCCACAGATGCCAGCCAGGTCTCCTGCAAAAACAAAATGTCAGCTTCAACTCGGCTGAGAAAATCAAAGGCCATAAAACGAGCCGCCGCAGAGCGCACACTTGCGACATTAATGGTCGCAACGCGTATTGGAGAGGGTACCGCCATCCTTAGTGATTTTGGTTTACATTCTCCTCTGCATATCTACAAACTTACATATTGAGGTCCCCCTCAGAATCCGAGAAGACCTCAAACATATTACCCAGGATCATCGGGGCAGGACCCCTGGTATCCCTACATGGACCGGGCCGAGGACCTGAGACCCCCTCCTGCCCAGAATCCCTCTTCTTCTTTTTCTTTTTACTCTTCTTTTTCAACCAACCTTCCTCCATCCCTGGGGCCATCCCACCTCCATCATCCCCTGAGTGCCCACTCGAGGCGTCTTTCGGCCGCTTATAAGTGCCTTTGATGGATTTGGCTACCTCCATTAATACCTCTTCATCCCCAGAGTCTTGGGGATACAGAAGGGGATCCAGAATAGGATGGGAAAGGGGGGAGGGGGGAGGAAGGGGAGAGGGAGAGGGAGAGGGGGAGTGGAGGGAGGAGAACAAGGAGGGGGGGTGGTCTTTGACAGAGGGCTTCTTGGCCCTTGGGGCCCTATTAGCTCTTACCGGGGCTGGTGCAGGCTCACCCGACCTCTCGGGAGCGAGCGCCATGGGGTCAGGCACACTCCTAGCAGAAACCCCCTCCTCACCTTGCCTGCGCCTCCCAGGCCTCTGCCTCTGGGGAAGCGGTCCTTCTGGGCCACGAACCCCAGGCCCATCCCTTGTGCCTGCCTAAGGTGCAGGGTTTTCCCCAGCCGGTGTACCAGCCAGGACCGGCCCTTCTCCACCATCCGCATACCCTGGAAAAGCCTTGGGGCAACGGCTGAAAGGGTGGCCAAGCACCCGACAGAGATTGCAGACAATCAATCTGCAAGTCTCCGAGGAGTGCCCAAACCCGTTGCATTTGACGCACCTGGGCATAGTACAGTCAGCACTGAGGTGGGCTGGACTTCCACATCTAAAACAGCGATGGGGCTGGCCGGGGTAGAAGACCAGGATTCTGTCCCTACCAATAAAAGCGCTCCCAGGGACATGGGTCACGCTGTTCCCTTGGCGCTTCAGGCGAATCCTGGCCAACCAAGCCCCGGTCCAGACCCCGCGCTCGTCCAGATTTTTACGCAGAGGAGCCTGCAGCTGCCCAAACTTCCCCAACCAGGTCACAATATCCTCAGGCAGAAGGGATTCGTTCCAAATGGTCAGGGACTTCACCTCTTCCTGCCTGGACAAGGGATCACCCTTATGTTCTTCCAGGGCTCAGATTTTTTCAGGAGCTCATAAAGGGTGAGGAAGAGCTCCATGCATACTAGGGAGGTGAAACTTACATCAAACTCCCTGGAGCCTGTGGGGTGGATTAACGCAAAAAGGTCAGCGACCTTGAACTTCATAGCGAGCAGATAATCCACCACCTGCCCTCTACTAGGGCACTGACCTGGGCTATCCCACCTCAATTGGACCACATTCCGCCTACGTCTCTCCGGGCCCCCTGTACCCCTAGACCATGGGTTCGCCCCCTGGAACTGGTCCGCGGGGGGAACCCGGAAGTTTTGGGCTCCAAATTGGCCGTAAAGGGAACCCAGAGGGGCACTGGCCCCAGCCACCTGGGCGAAGGACCTCCCCTCCTTCAGGGTCCTCAACAGGTCTGCCTCCTGAGACCCCCTCCAACACACCCCCAACTACAGGGGCAGGAGCACCCATGGAAGAAGTCCCAGCACCAGGAGTGGGACTATCCACAGAGGAAGCCCCCGGCCCCGGGCCCACCGGGGGGCCCTCCTAACCGCCTCCCCCCAGAGCAAGCCACTCCCAGTTTTTCCTTCCTCCTTACTACAGGAGGGGGATCCTCCTCCGGAATCCCACTCATGAGGGACCCGACATTCTGGCCCCCCAGCAAGCTCTCCCCATCCGCCGGGACACTTGGATTCCCGATATGAGCCTCAGACTGATCCTCCCCCTGCTCCTGTGACTGCTCCATAGATCTTATGAAAGCCAATGCCGGGCAGTCACCCGGCAACTCACCCACCTTTGGAATTGCTCCATGCCCCCATCCTCTGGGCTGCACTCAGCTCCCCCGAGGAGGACACAGAGGTGTCCCCGAGATTTTTCCCCACACACTTCCGGGTCAGGCTGGGGACAGAGGGCATCAGAGGCCGCGGACGACCGGAAGTGCTCCTGGACGTCCCCCGCCACTTCCGGTTCGGACTCCCCATCCATTTCCACTACTGGGTCAGGCTCCCCGCTCACTTCTGGGTCAGGTGGACACGAAACACCGGAAGCTGCGGGGCAGACACGGCCCGACCCTCCCACCTCCCCCTCCCGCCCAGACTCCTCCCACTGAACACCCAGCCGGCCAGCCCCAGACACAGAGGCCACGCCCACACCGTCAGCAGCGGCCATATCTACTGGTGCCAAACCATTCACCCTTTGTGGTCCACTGCTCACCACAGCAGATGGCATCCCCCCCACCCCACCAGGGACCACCATCCCTGCTGCACCAGTCTCTTTCACACAAAGGTCCTTAGAGTCCGCCATGACTTTCCAGGCTGTAAACTCTTACTTGACACTGCAGACACCTGTCCCTCCTCCACAGCATGAGCGGTCACGGCAGGATCCGCCATTACCAGCGGACTGCTCTGCACCTGGCCACATGTGGGATTCACTGGGGTCATTGGGGTCTTAGTGGTTGCAGTCATTTTGGCCGGCATCCTCCTTTCCACCTTAACCTCCTTCCCCGCCCCCGAGAGTGGTGTAAGAACCACTACCGGTGTTCGCCCCAGCTTTCCCTCCCCCAATGTGCCCATCACCTGACCCTCCCTGGCTGCTTCACAGGATACCCTACCCGGGCCTGCCTGTATACCAGCAGATATTACCGGCTGGAATGCAGCAGGATCCCTGGGATCCTCCACAGCCAAGACATCAGGGACTGCACCTTCCAGAGGGGGTAGAGGGGGGGGAGTTCCTCACCAATCCTGCTGGCTTCCACCTCACCAGCCACAGGTCCTGGGTCCGCTGCCTCCACTGTCCTTTCAGGTTGGGGATGTTGCTCAGACTGTTTTTGGCTGCTGCGTCTAGCGGCTTGGGATCCTTCCCTGCTTGCTCTTCTGAGCTCATTCCTGACATCCATCAGGAAGGCTCTCTCTCCTGAGCCTCTCTCGCATAGTCCTCCCAACAAGCTCCACAGGTCTCCGCATTGGGTTTTTAGAAACTTAATAGGCTCATGGAATTCACCTCTCTTGGAGCTGCTGGCCCGATCCCTTCAGTTCCTGAGGTTGGTCAGGATGGCTGACTTGCTGCAGAAAGCCTGGGTAGCCTTCTGGATAAGGCCCCTGACCCGGGCCCTCCTCGCCTGTAGTTTTGTAGCATCTTCCCCAGGCTGGGCCTGGGTCCAATCCAGAAGTTCGAACTGTGTTCTTAAAAGGAGTAGTTCCTCTTTGGCCATATCTTTTACACCCAGGGGTAGAGCCAAACCAGGCCGGGAAAGCTGCCTCAGACCTGGACTGGAGGAAGCCATAGCTTCCCCTCACTGGAACTCAGCAGGAGCTTCCTCAGACACAACCTTCTCCTCCCACAGTCAGACAGCAACTGCTGCGCAGAGCTGGATTAACTCTTTGTGGCAAGACTGATGACTTGGTATCCTCTACTCTATCAGGTAGAAGTCTTCTTTCAATTTTTTTTCTCCGGGTTTACATCCACTTTAACCACTTGCCGACCAGCCGCCACAGTTTTACTGCGGCAGGTTGGCTCGGATGGGCGAAACGATGTTATGTTACGTCGCTTCGCTCTGTGGCCACTTGGGGCACGCGCGCCGCTGGAGGCGCTGTTCTTTCAGGGGGAGAAATGACTGATCGTATGTTCATACAAAGTATGAACAGCGATCTGTCATTTCCCCTAGTCAGTCCTATCCCCCCTTCAGTCAGAACACACTTTAGGGATCACAATTAACCCCTTGATTGCCCCCTAGTGTTAACCCCTTCACTGCCAGTGAAATTTTTACAGTAATCAGTGCATTTTTTTAGCACTGATCGCTGAAAAATGCCAATGGTCCCAAAAATGTGTCAAAAGTGTCCGATATGTCCCCCATAATGTCGCAGTCCCGATAAAAATCGCAGATCACCGCCATTACTAGTAAAAAAAATATATATAAAAAAAAATACAATAATTCTTTCTTCTATTTTGTAGACACTATAACTTTTGCGAAAAACCAATCAATATACGCTTATTGCGATTTTTTTTTCACCAAAAATATGTAGAACAATACATATCGGCCTAAATTGAGGAAAAAATTTGTTTTTTTGAAAATAATTTTGGTATATTTATTATAGCAAAAAGTAAAAGATATTGGGGCTGATTTACGAAACGTTTGCGCCATGAGTATCGCCGCATCTGCGTGTGCAACGGCTGTTTTGGTATTTAAAAAACATTAGCGCCGGTAGCGCAGCGCTATTTCCCATTTACTATAGTGTTCTCGGCGGACGGGAGGAGGCGGTCAGTGCGCCACAATGGACCTGGCGCACAGCATCTTAAAATCTAAATATAAAGAAGCTGGAAGTGACAATATAATGGGGGTGATGTGGGGTGATGCGAGGAAGTGTAGTGACACCTGCCCAAATAACAAATATGCCCAAAATAGAGTGAGAAAGTAACTTTTTCAGAACCAGCCCGCTTCGCCGGCAAGTACGTTTAGAACTGCAAGTTTTTTTTTTTAGCTCAGCGCAGGAATTTCACTTGTTCAAACGCTCCGGTTCACTGCGCCGGCAAAATCTTAGTAAATGTCAAGTCATGTAAATCAATTTGCATAAGTTGAACAGGCGCAGCTCTGAACTTGCCAGTGCGCCAGCAAAATGAAATTTCTAAAGGAGAAAAAAAGGCATTTAAAAGCACCCGCGGCTATAATGAATTGTCAGCTCACGTCAATATAGAGAAAAATCATTGAAAGTCTTTGATAAAAAAAATAAATAAATGCGTGGGGGTCCCCCAAATTCCATTACCAGGCCCTTCAGGTCTGGCATGGATATTAAGGGGAACTCCGCGCCAAACGTAAAAAAAAAGTAGCGTGGGGGTCCCCCCTAAAAATCCACACCAGACCCTTATCCAAGTACGCTACCTGGCAGGCCACAGGAAAAGAGGGGGGGCGAGAGAGCGGCCCCCCCTCCCTCCTGAACCGTACCAGGCTACATGCCCTCAACATAGGGAGGATGCTTTGGGGGTCTGTGACCCCAAAGCACCATGTCCCCATGTTGATGGGGACAAGGGCCTCATCCCCACAACTCTTGCCGGTGGTTGTGGGGGTCTGCGGGCGGGGGGCTTATCGGGATCTGGAAGACCCCTTTAACAAAGGGGACCCCGAGATCCCGGCCCCCCCTGTGTGAAATGGTAATGGGGTACAAATGTACCCCTACCATTTCACAAAGTAAATTGTCAAAAATGTAAAAAAATGACAATAGCCGGTTTTTGACAATTCCTTTATTAATGTATTTTCTTTTCTTCCATCTTCTTCTTTCTTCTTCTTCCATCTTCTTCTTCCAGCTTCTTCTTTTCTCCATTCGGGTTTCTTCCTCCATCTTCTTCTTCATCTTCCTCTTCATCTTCATCTTCATCTTCTTCTTCCTTCGGTGTTCTCGTCCGCATCTTGCTCCGGCTTCTTCTTCCCTTCTTCTTTCTTCGGCCGCTCCGCTTGAATTGGAGGTTCCCGCTGTGTGACGCTTCAGTTCTTCAGTTCCCCTCTGGGTCCGCTGCCACCCAGTGGCTCCGCACCCCTCTGACACCACGGGGAAAGTCCCCATGAAATCCATGTGCGTCAGAGGGGGGCGGGGTCACCGGGTTGCAGCGGACCCAGAGGAGAACTGAAGAACTGAAGCGTCGCACAGCGGGAACCTCGAATTCAAACGGAGCGGCCGGAGAAAGAAGAAGGGACAAGAAGCCGGAGCAAGATGCGGACGAGAACAGCGAAGGAAGATGAAGATGAAGATGAAGATGAAGATGGAGGAAGAAACCCGAATGGAGAAAAGAAGAAGATGGAAGAAGAAGATGGAAGAAGATGGAAGAAAATAGAAGACATTAATAAAGGAATTGTCAAAAACCGGCAATTGTCATTTTTAACATTTTGACACTTTTTTTGTGAAATGGTAGGGGTACATTTGTACCCCATTAACATTTCACACAGGGGGGGCGGGATCTGGGGTTCCTCTTTGTTAAAGGGGTCTTCCAGATTCCGATAAGCCCCCCGCCCGCAGACCCCCACAACCACCGGCAAGGGTTGTGGGGATGAGGCCCTTGTCCCCATCAACATGGAAACATGGTGCTTTGGGGTCACAGACCCCCAAAGCATCCTCCCCATGTTGAGGGCATGTGGCCTGGTATGGTTCAGGAGGGAGGGAGGGCCGCTCTCTCGTCCCCCCCTCTTTTCCTGCGGTCTGCCAGGTTGCGTGCTCGGATAAGGGTCTGGTGTGGATTTTTAGGGGGACCCCCACGCTATTTTTTTTTAAGTTTGGAGCGGGGGTCCCCTTAAATCCAAACCAGACCTGAAGGGCCTGGTACGGATTTTGTGGGGAACCCCCACGCCATTTTTTTAAAAAAAATTGGCGCGGAGTTCCCCTTAATATCCATACCAGACCTGAAGGGCCTGGTAATGGAATTTGGGGGACCCCCTCGCATTTTTTTTTTTCAAAGACTTTCAATGACTTTTATCTGTATTGACGGGAACCAGCAATTCATTACAGCCGCGAGTACTTTTAAATGACTATTATTTTACTTTAGAAATGTCATTTTGCTCTCGAACTGTTATAAACATGGAAAAAATGCGCTACTTTACAGGCATACTATAGACACCCCCCAGGTATGATATTTAGGGCCAGTTCACACCGGATGCAGTGCAGTGCGTTTTTTTGATGCATAAAAAACGCAAAGAAAGTTGATCACATTAATGCCAATGGCATAGTTCACACCACTGCAGTCCGTTCCAGTGCGTTTCAGAAAGGAAAAAAAATATTGGTCATGCTGCATTTTTTAGGTACAGAACTGTACTGGACCACAGTAAAACACATCAAAAACGCTACGGAACGTACCAAAAATGCACCGGAATGCACCTAAATGCACCAAAGACACACTGCAACACACTTGTCCTAAGTGAAAAGAGGGGGAAAAAACACTGGACTGCATCCAAAACGCATCAAAAATGCACTGGAACGTGTCAAAAACGCGCATGCAGAAAAGCACCTGGAACGCATCCAGACTGCGTTTCTATGGTGTGAACTAGGGCCAGTTCACACCATAGAAACGCAATCCGGATGCGTTTCTGGTGCTTTTTTGCATGCGCATTTTTGATGCAATCCAGTGCATTTTTGGTACGTTTTTGATGCAGTCCAGTGTGTTCCAGTGCATTTTTGGTGCATTTAGGTGCGTTCCAGTGCATTTATGATGCGTTTTGCTGCGTTCCAGTACAGTCCAGTGCAGGTAAAATGCAGCATGTTCTACTTTTTTTGTGGAACTGGAACGCACTGGAACAAACAATGCCATTTAGAACCATATAACCAACTTTCCATGCATTTTTGATGCATAAAAAACGCAATGGAATGCATGTGGTGTGAAATGGCCCTTAAGCAATTTGGCATATTTAAAGGCATTTCTCCTTGTTTTGTTTTTGGTGTTGTCCAAATTAGTGACATTGATATATGTCCCTTAGGGTGGGACCTGGGCCCCCATTTTAAGGCCAATAACTAGAAGATAAGCCAGCCAAGTGGGGACAAGCAAAATTAACAAGTCAGTTCCCATAGACTGCAATGGTATTTGTTGGTGGGGTGGGGGGTGTTTGTCCCATCTCTAATTTTGTAGCATGCTGGATGATGTGCTTAATATTGGACAGGGGGGGGGGGGGGTTATTTTCTGCTAGCTGCATTTGTGTTGTTCTGAGCATGCCCAGGCAGTTTTTTTTTTTTTTTTTGGTGCTTTTTGTGTGTGAACAGCACCTGGATATTTCTGGGCAAGATCAGAGAGTGTTTTTATGGGTTAGTAATTGAAGGACATCCTTAACAGGTGTACCCACTTTGAAGTTCAGTCTCTACATTGGGTGAACTTGCATTTTGGGTGTTTCATGGACTGTGCATGTGTTTGCCTCATTAGCTCACAAACCTATGTTATATAAAGCTTGCAGATAGCATCCTCTCCCTTGCCCTGAAAAGAGGCAAGTGTGTGTGTGTGCGTGCGTGTGTCCGGCAAAAAGTAAATTTTGGTGTCCTTATCGAGTTTGTAACGCATGTATTTTATTTGTTATGTCTTTGCAAAACAGGTGTTTGTTTTAATTTTGTTGATTGTATTTTCTTGTGTGGGGGGAAATGTTCCCCTAAAATAATTTTGATGTTGTTAATGTGTGTCGTTTGTTCACTTTGATTTAATTGTCTGTGCTGCATTATTTTGCGAAAACTTTCTCAAGATGTTGTGAGTCTGTGACTAATGTTTCAAATTGACCATGTTTTTTATTTTGGCTTCCCTTTGTTTTGTTGACCAATAAAATTTGATGCAAAGTTTTGATGTTTGTTTTGTGTTTTCTTTGCAACAAATGTGACAGCTGATTGGCATGTCAAAACAAAACAGGTGTGATTTGTCTACCCTGGTGCCTTCATGGTAGCATATGCATGGATTGTGTGCTGCCATGGATAGTCACCAGGAAATGAAAAATACAGACCGGTAAGTATTAAATTTTCCTTTTTACTGCAGTGGTTCTCAGCCTCAGTCCTCAAGTACCCCCAACAGGACATGTTTTGTGAATTTATCTTATCGAGAATTGCTGTCCAAAATACAAAACCATTGACTGTGATTTAAAGTACATGTGCAAGATGAAGGAAAACCTGCAAACATGGCCTGTTGGGGGTACTTGAGAAGCACTGATTTAGAGCACTGCACTTAAAAATAGCTCAAGGCAATACGATTCTAATTGTGGGCATTTTGAGGGAAACCAAGTAAGTGTTAGAACCCCTGCTTGTTTTTTTGTTTTTTTTTAGGTTGGGTTTTGTGTCCCTTTTAGTAAAATTGGCTTCACTTCCTGTCACACAGCTAAACAGGAAGTGAAGGTAAAACCCTACCAATGTCTTTTCTTGGGGACACACAGATCAATCCAACTAGTGTCCCCATTAAGAAAATTGCACTCTAGCACTTTGTTGTGTACACCCCAAATCATTGGGTAGTTTGGGGTTTAGTAAAGACAAATCCACTCTGCAGTAAAAGTGTAGCTGCTTAAAATCTGAGGGGAAGCACTGGTGATTGTAACATCCAATCATGTAAAAGCAAAGATGGTGTTTTTTTGGTCTGCTTGCATGTCCCCCTTGGATATCCAGAAAGTGTACTTGTAGTGCAAAGTAGATTTGCCTTTAGTAAATAAACCCCAAAGTCCAAAATACCTAATAATTTGGGGTGTACCCCGCAAAATGCTGGAGTGCAATGTACATAATGGGGAAAGTATTTAGATTGACCTGTGTGTCCCCAAGGAAAGACATTGGTAGGGATTTCCCCTCACTTCCTATGTGGCTATGTGACAGGAAGTGAATTATTTGGAAGGATAGTGTGGCCAAATTTGGGAGTTGTCTTCACCCTATCAGGGGTGCAGACATCCCCAAAAACTGTCTAGACTTGTAATCCCTCTGCACTCTATCCCCAAGAAAAAATAAGAAAGGATTTCATTTAGTTTAACTTTGCAAAGACACATTCCTAAGTTGAATTGTGATGCATGTCAATGGCCCATTTAGACCCTCTTTAATCACTCGAGATCAGCGCTATAACTGATCGACGGCCAGAGCACGGTCCTCAATTGCCGGGAGTCCGTCAATAGATGTCCTCCCCTTCGCGCGTGCGCTGTGGTCACCGAGTCACTGAGACTCGGGTGATGACAGATCCGAGTAAGGGGCCAATCCCTGCCCCTTACCATGTGATCAGCTGTCAGCTAATGACAGCTGATCACATGATGTAAACAAAAGCTGGGTAATGGTTTTTGTTTTCTCCTTGTGCTGACAGCGTGAGCATAAAAAAAGGCAATCACCGGCTTATGTGCAAGGGACATCGGGCCCGAAGAGGAAGAGGCAATTCTGAGTCATCTGTGACAATCAGTAGGCCCTGCCAGTGCCACCTATCAATGCCCACCACTGGTGCCAATCAGTGGCACCTAGCAGTGCTGCTTATCAGTGCCCATCACTGCCAACTATCGTTGCCACCTAGCAGTGCAACTTCTCAATGCCCACCAGTGCCAACTAGCAATGCCACCTCTCAATGCCCACCCTTGCCACCTTATCGGTGCCCATCAGTGCAGCCCATCAGTGCAGTCTCATCAGTGTACATCAATGAAGGAGAAAAATTACCTTTTTTCGAAATTTTCGAAATATTAACCACTTCCCTACCGCCCACCGTCAAATGACGTCCTTGGCTTTGTGCGGTGACATCTGAATGATGCCTGCAGTTGCAGGCATCATTCAGATATCATTCTTTTTAGCGGGCGATTCTGTGCACGATAAAAACGTTCCGCCGCTTGATCGTTCTTATAGGCAGCGGAAGGGGACGTTCCCCCCCTCCCGCCGCCATCCGGTACTTCTCCCGGCTCTCCCGTGCCATCTGGGGCTCGGAGAACGAATTGGCCGGCGCCGGATGGGAAGCATAGAGATGACTGGTGACCAGATGGTCACCAGTCATCTCTATGACCGTCGGAGGCCCGGGCGCGACATTATGACATCACGCCAGGTTCCCGTATGTAAACAAAGCCGTGATTTCGGCTGTCAGCATGAGATCTGTGAATTTTTTGGACCGATCTCATGCTTTCCAGCCTGGACGAGAGATGTGGGGTCTTATTGACCCTGCATCTCTCCATAAAGAGGACCTGTCACAATAGATTCCTATTACAAGGGATGTTTACATTCCTTGTAATAGGAATAAAAGTGATCAAAAAAAAAAAAGGTAAAAAAAAAAAAAAGGTAAAAAACGAAAAAAACAATAAGAAAAAAAACAAAAAAACACCCATGTCCCCGGTAGCTTGTGTTTAGAAGCGAACACACACGTATGTCCTGCCCACATATGTAAACGCCGTTCAAACCACACATATGAGGTATTGCTGCGTGCGTTAGAACGAGTGCAACAATTCTAGCACTAGACCTCCTCTGTAATGCGAAAATGGTGACGTGTAAAAAATTTTAAAGCATCGCCCAGGGAGATTTTTAAGTACTGACGTTTGGTGTCATTCCATGAGTGTGCGCAATTTTAAAGCGTGACATGTTAGATATCTATTTACTCAGCCTAACAATTTCACATTATACCAAAAAATTGGGCTAACTTTACTGTTTTGTAATTTTTTTTAAATTCATGAAACCATTTTTTTCCCCAAAAAAAGGCGTTTGAACATTTATTGCGTAAATACCGAGTGAGATAAAAATTAGCAATGACCGCCATTTTATTCCCTAGGGTGTCTGCTAAAAAAACATATATAATGTTTGGGGTTTTGAAGTAATTTTATAGCCATAAATTTATGATTTTTACATGAAGGAGAGAAGTGCCAGAATAGACCCGGTGCTGAAGTGGTTAACCACTTAAGCCCCGGACCATTTGGTAGCTAAAGGACCAGAGGTGATTTCAGAATTTTGCACTGCGCTGCTTTAACTGTAAATTGTGCGGACATGCAATGTTGTACCCAAACAAAATTTGCGTCCTTTTCTTCCCACAAATAGAGCTTTCTTTTAATGGTATTTGATTGCCTCTGCGATTTTTTTTTTTTTGCGATATAAACGGAAAAAGACTGAAAATTTTGAAAAAAAAATTATATTTTCTACTTTTTGTTATAAGAAAAATCGAATAAACTCAATTTTAGTCATACATTTAGGCCAAAATGTATTCAGCCACATGTCTTTAGTAAAAAAAATGTCAATAAGCGTATATTTATTGGTTTGCGCAAAAGTTATAGCGTTTACAAACTAGGGTACATTTTCTGGAATTTACACAGCTTTAAATTTATGACTGCCTATCTCATTTCTTGAGGTGCTAAAATGGCAGGGCAGTACAAAACCCCCCAAATGTCCCCATTTTGGAAAGTAGACACCCCAAGGAAATTGATGAGAGGCATGTTGAGCCCATTGAATATTTAATTTTTTTTGTCCCAAGTGATTGAATAATGACAAAAAAATAAATAAAAAATTACAAAAAGTTGTCACTAAATGATATATTGCTCACACATGCCATGGTTATATGTGGAATTGCACCCCAAAATACATTCTGCTGCTTCTCCTGAGTACGGGGATACCACATGTGTGGGACTTTTTAGGAGCCTAGCCACGTACGGGACCCCGGAAACCAAGCACCGCCTTCAGGATTTCTAAGGGCGCAAATGTTTGATTTCGCTCCTCACTACCTATCACAATTTCGAAGGCCATAAAATGCCAAAATAGCACAAAACCCCCCCAAATGACCCCATTTTGGAAAGTAGACACCCCAAGCTATTTACTGAGAGGAATGTTAAGTCCATGGAATATTTTATATTTTGCCACAAGTTGCGGGAATATGACAAACTTTTTGTTTTTGCACAAAGTTGTCACTAAATGATATATTGCTCACACATGCCATGGGCATATGTGAAATTACACCCCAAAATACATTCTGCTGCTTCTTCCGAGTACGGGGATACCACATGTGTGGGACTTTTTGGGAGCCTAGTCGCGTACGGGACCCCAAAAACCAAGCACCGCCTTCAAGGTTTCTAAGGGCATAAATTTTTGATTTCACTCCTCACTACTTATCACAGTTTTGAAGGCCATAAAATGCCAAGATGGCACAAAACCCCCCGAATGGGTTCATGGAATATTTTATATTTTGCCACAAGTTGCGGGAATATGACAAACTTTTTTTTTGCACAAAGTTGTCACTAAATGATATATTGCTCACACATGCCATGGGCATATGTGAAATTACACCCCAAAATACATTCTGCTGCTTCTCCTGAGTACGGGGATACCACATGTGTGGGACTTTTTGGGAGCCTAGCCGCGTATGGGACCCCAAAAACCAAGCACCACCTTCAAGGTTTCTAAGGGCATACATTTTTGATTTCACTCCTCACTACCTATCACAGTTTTGAAGGCCATAAAATGCCAAGATAGCACAAAACCCCCCAAAATGACCCCATTTTGAAAAGTAGACACCCCAAGGAAATTGCTGAGAGGCATGTTGAGCCCATTGAATATTATTTTTTTTTGTCCCAAATGATTGAATAATGACAAAAAAAATAAAAAATACAAAAAGTTGTCACTAAATGATATATTGCTCACACATGCCATGGTTATATGTGGAATTGCACCCCAAAATACATTCTGCTGCTTCTTCTTAGTACGGGGATACCACATGTGTGGGACTTTTTGGGAGCCTAGCCGCGTACGGGGCCCCAAAAACCAAGCACCGCCTTCAGGATTTCTAAGGGCGTAAATTTTTGATTTCACTCCTCACTATCACAGTTTTGAAGGCCATAAAATGCCAAAATAGCACAAACCCCCCCCAAATGACCCCATTTTGGAAAGTAGACACCCCAAGCTATTTGCTGAGAGGCATGGTGAGTATTTTTTTTTCTTTTTTCAATTTTCAAAACTTTGTGACAAAAAGCGAGATCTGCAAAATACTCAACATACCTCTCAGCAAATAGCTTGTGGTGTCTACTTTCCAAAATGGGGTCATTTGGGGGGTTTTGTGTCATCTGGGCATTCCATGGCCTCCGAAACTGTGATAGGCAGTGAGGAGTGAAATCAAAAATTTACACCCATAGAAATCCTGAAGGCGGTGCTTGGTTTCCGGGGTCCTGTACGCGGCTAGGCTCCCAAAATGTCTCACACATGTGGTATCCCCGTACTCAGGAGAAGAAACAGAATGTATTTTGGGGTGCAATTCCACATATGCCCATGGCATGTTTGAGCAATATATAATTTAGTGACAACTTTTTGTACATTATTTTTTTTTCTTTTTGTCATTATTCAATCACTTGGGACAAAAAAAAAAAATATTCAATGGGCTCAACATGCCTCTCAGCAAATAGCTTTAGGTGTCTATTTTCCAAAATGGGTTCATTTGGGGGGGGGGGGGGGGGGTTTGAACTGTCCTGGCATTTTATACACAACATTAGGAAGCTTACATCCACTCTTCTAACCACTTGAAGACAAAGCCCTTTCTGACACTTTTTGTTTATATGAAAACATTTTTTTTTTGCAAGAAAATTATGTTGAACCCCCAAACATTATATATTTTTTTAAAGCAAAGGCCCTACAGATTAAAATAGTGGGTGTTGCATTTTTTTTTCCACACAGTATTTGCGCAGCGATTTTTCAAACGCATTTTTTGGGGGAAAAACACACTTTTTTTATTTTTAATGCACTAAAAAACACTATATTGCCCAAATGTTTGATGAAATAAAAAAGATGATCTTAGGCTGAGTACATGGATACCAAACACGACATGCTTTAAAATTGCGCACAAACGCGCAGCGGCGACAAACTACATTCATTTTTAAAAGCATTTAAAAGCCTTTACAGGTTACCACGTTAGATTTACAGAGGAGGTCTACTGCTAAAATGACTGCCCTCGATCTGACCTTCGCGGTGATACCTCACATGCATGATGCAATTGCTGTTTACATATGACGCTAGACCGACGCTTGCGTTCGCCTTTGCGCAAGAGCAGGGGGGGACATCGGTGCTTTTTTTTTTTTTTTTTATAATTTATTTTGCTTTTTTTTTTTTTTTTTAAACTGTTCCTTCCATATTTTTTTTTTTACCATTTTTATTGTTATCTCAGGGAACGTAAATATCCCCTATGATAGCAATAAGTAGTGACAGGTACTCTTTTTTTGAAAAAAATTGGGGGGTTTTAACCCTAGATCTTTCCTCTGCCCTCAAAGCATCTGACCACACCAAGATCGGTGTGATAAATGCTTTCCCAATTTCCCAATGGTGCTGTTTATATCCGGGGGGGGGGGTCATTCCCTCCCACTGCTTGTAAAAGCAGTCTAGAGGCTAATTATCTGCTAGAATTGCTTTTACATGAAAGCCGGCCACTGGCTGAAAAGAATGATACCAAGATGATACCTAAACCTGCAGGCATAATTCTGGTATAAACATTCAAAGTCCAGCAACATACCAGTACGTTGCTGGTCCTTGTTGGACATGTATTGTAATCTTTTTTTTTCATGCAGCCTGTTGGCTGAACGAAAAAAAGAGATTGATCGGTGGGTATGCCCACCATTAGAATACCTCCCTTCATCCACCCACTTCTAATGATGGGCATACATGCACCATTTATATATGCCGAAGCATGGGGGCATCCTCCCGCAAAAAAGTTATGCCGCGTACACACGGTCGGACTTTTCCACGAGCAAGCCTTCGTCGAAATTTCGACCGTATGTACGCGGCATAAAAGGTTATGCCGCGTACACACGGTCGGACTTTTCCACGGGCAAGCCTACGTCGGAATTTCGACCGTATATACGCGGCATTAGGAGCAAAATCGCTCCTCCGCCCCTGTTGCCCCCATGCTTCGGCATATATGCTCTTTTTTTTAACTGTGGTGGTGAAATCACCTCCTACAGCGTTGGAGTCACGGCTTTATGTATCGTGGGAGCAAACGCTGTTGCTGTCAAGATAAATAGATCCGCTCTGCAACTGAATGGCGTACCTGCTAAGCAAATGATGGTTAACATTAAAACAAAGTAACATTACAGTACAACAGTAAGACCTTACCATACCATACCTGCAAAGCAAATATCAAAACAAAACCTAGTAAAAAATAAAACATTTTTTTAACGCAACCTGTGCCTAAAATATATATATGCCGAAGCATGGGGGCATCCTCCCGCAAAAAAGTTATGCCGCGTACACACGGTCGGACTTTTCCACAGGCAAGCCTCCGTCGGAATTTCGACCGTATATACGCGGCATTAGGAGCAAAATCTCTCCTCCGCCCCTGCTGCCCCCATGCTTCGGCATATATGCTCTTTTTTTTTAACTGTGGTGGTGAAATCACCTCCTACAGCACTGGAGTCACGGCTTTATGTATCGTGGGAGCAAACGCTGTTGCTGTCAAGATAAATAATTCTGCGCTGCAGCTAAATGGCGCACCTGAAAACAAAAAATTACATACCTGAAAAGCAAGCATGATAAAACATTGCAGAATAGAATACAGTAAAAAAGAGCAGAACAATAGAGAGAAAATAGAGAGAGAGAGAGAACAATAAAACGACAACTATTTTTGTTTTTTTTATTTTATATTTTTTTTAGTGTTTTGTTTTTTACGTTTTTTTTTTCTTTTTTACACTTTTTTTTGTAACTTTAACAACTGTAATGGTTCGGGTCTCTCAAAATGTAATGGCATCTTGGGAGACCCTGTGTAAGTGTGTCCTAGTCTGTGAAATGCTGTACCCTACGCTAAAACTTCACTTTTGAGTGGTAGCGTTCAAAACATTCACCAAGGCAAAGACCAGATTTGTCAGGACAGAGTGGACAAAAAACACGGGTGTCACGCCTAAATCCGCGCTTGCTACAGACACGACATCTTTTTTGGGGGGTTCCTTGGGTAGGGGTACTCGGGAGGGCATACGGATAATGCCTCTCATGCAGCCGGCTTACTGCATTTGGTTGGGGATGGTGAGGTGCAGAACCGCCTGGATACAGGAGTTCTGTGACAATCTCATTCTGGAATTTTAGAAGAGATAAAGTCCCGCCTGAAGCTCTGTATAGCACATGAGCGTTCAGCAAAGCCAATTGGAATAAGGATAGAGACACTTTTTTGTACCAGCGTCTCGCCTTACGGTCAATTAGAAACTGGTCGTTGAGGTCCACCCCTTCCATATTTTGGTTATATTCGTGGACACCAGTCGCCGTACGAATTTGGACTGTCGTGTCTGCATGAAGGGAGGTAAGAAGGAAAACATTCTTATTGTCCCTCCACTTCATAGCGAGCAAATTATTACACTTCAAGCAGGCTCTCTCCCCCAGCCTAAGACGGGCATCTACAAGCCGCTGGGGAAAGCCCCGGCGATTAGGTCGCACGGTGCCACATGCTCCAATCTGATGATCAAACAAGTGACTAAACAGTGGCACGCTCGTGTAATAATTGTCCACATACAAGTGGTACCCCTTTCCGAATAAGGGTGGCACCAAGTTCCACACTATCTTGCCAGCGCTCCCTATGTAATCCGGGCAGTTGACCGGCTCAACCTGTCTGTCTTTTCCCTCATAAACCGTAAAGCTCCATACATAGCCTGTTGCCCTGTCACAGAACTTATAGAGCTTGACCCCGTATCTGGCACGCTTGCTGGGAAGGTACTGCTTGAAAGACAAGCGGCCAGAAAATGTAATCAGGGACTCATCAACGCAGACAACTTGATCGGGAATAAACAAGGCTGCAAAACGTTCGTTGAAGTGCTTTATGAGGGGCCGAATTTTATAGAGCCGGTCGTATTCAGGGTCTCCACGTGGACGACAAAGTTCATTGTCGTTGAAGTGCATGAACCGCAAAATCTGCTTGTATCGTGTCCTGGGCATGGAGGCAGAGAACACGGGCATGTGGTCAATTGGGTGCGTGGACCAATAAGCACGCAATGGCGGGAATTTATGTGTGCCCATGTTGAGGGAAAGGCCCAGAAAGGTCTTAAATTCAGAAACCGTAATTGGTTTCCAATCTTTGGCAATGGAAGGCAACTGGGGGTTAGCGGCGATGAATTGGCCAGCATATAAATTACTCTGGTCCACAATAGATCTATAGAGATCTTCCGTGAAAAACAGCGAATAAAAATCAATTGGCATAAAATCAGCTGTTTCCACCTGAATACCGGGTTGGGCAGTGAATGGGGGAAGTACGGGTTCTGCAGAAGTGGTGAGGACCCAATCAGGATAGGCGAATTCTGCAGGAAGGGCACTATGGGCACGACGGGCCTGCCTTTGTCTTCTTGGTGGCAGCGGGACACTACTTGTGCTTGCCACCTCGCCAGCTTGAACTGCACTTATGGGACTCGCCACGTCACCACGTGATACTGCAGTGCTGGATGTAGGCCCAGGCTGTACTAGGCCGCTGGTGCTTGCCAATTCACCAGAAGGAATAGCGGCGCTAGTACTACTCTGCTCCATGATACGAGAGACCTGCGGTTCTTGCTCCTCAACAACCTCAGAAGATCGGGATCAGGTACGCCTGACCTTAGCAGGGACCTCAACTTCGTCGTCAGAGCTATCTGACGAGGAGCCGCTGACTTCACTGTCCTCTACGGGAAGATATTCTGAGCCTGAATCTGACAGATGCGTGACCTCCTCTTCACTATCTGTCATGCTCAGAATCTCGTAGGCCTCTTTACTAGTGTACCTTCGTCTTGCCATTTTGGGCTCTAAATTTAGGGGTACACTAGTAAGATTCACAGGTAAAAAAAGCACCTGACTGTCAGCAAATGTATCAAACGCTACCAAAAAAACTGTTAGCGATCGCAGGGATTAGGACTGTCTCTGCGAACGCTGCAGTTATGTGTGTTGTGTTTGGTAAGTGACAGTGATCGATCGATACTGCACTTGGGTGGGCTGGGCTGGGCTGGGCTGGGCGGAGGGGCTAAATGCAGGTGCTAGCAGGTATCTGGGCTGATCCCGCTAACACTGCGTTTTTGGGAACCCTAAACCGCTGGGGACGCTAGTATAGATCTGTTCAGATACTATACCACTAAGGGAGGTGTATGCTTTGCGCGTGGGTGTTAGCGTTACTGGCACTAACCTGAGGCTGCCTGGGGCGACGCAGACCCTCTCTGGTGCTAAAACCTAATTGATATCAGCCGCCGGGCGATCAGGGGGTTAAACCTTTATTGGGTTATATACGGCGGGTGCCCTGATGCTATAAAAAGCAAACTAACCAACCAGCGTCACCCGTAAAACTTATATGGTGATCACTGGTGAAAGGGTTAACTAGGGGCAATCAGGGGGTTAAAACCTTTATTAGGTTATATATGGGGGTACGCGACGCTATATAAAAACCTGACGGGTAACCTAAATAACTAAATAACTAACCGGCTAACCAGTGTCACCAGTAAAACTTATACGGTGATCACTGGTGAAAGGGTTAACTCTAGGGGCAATCAGGTGGTTAAAATAATATATGGGGGTACCTGACGCTATAAAAACCTGCAGCGAAACTAAAAATAAATAACTGGCTATCTAGGGCACCACCGACACTAAATACAGCGATCGGAAATACGATCGCTTAGTGACGCTGGCGTTAGGGGGTGAAAGGGTTACCTGGGGGGCGATCAAGGGGTTAAACCTTTATTAGGGGGGGTTAGGGGGCTACCCTGGACCTAAAGGGGCCTAAACCTAACTGCCCTGCAACTTTTTACTGTCACAAATGACACTGATTGCAGTGATCAGTAAAAAAATGACCACTGCAAACGGTGCACTGTGACTGGGGGTACTGGGGGTGATCTGGGGGGTGATCTGGGGGGTGATCTGGGGGTGACTGGGGGGTGAAAAGTGTGCCTACGTGTACTGGTGTCAGTGGGCTGTTGGTGCACTTACTGTGAGATGTCTTCACTCCTCGCGCCGGATCGAAAAGACCGACACGAGGAGAGATGACATCACTTCCTCTGCCTGTGTTTACATTTACACAGCAGAGGAAGCATATCATTCGCTGGGAGCGATCGCGAGGGGGTGGCCGGAATTGAACGGCCGTCCCCTCATCCCGGATCGCTCCCTAATGGAAAACGACCGCTCACTGTAAAGAAGAGGGGTCCGATCGGACCCCCCAACTATACAAAGGCAATCACGTAGATATACGTGACTTTGCCTGTCGGTGCCATTCTGCCGACGTATATTTACAGTGGGCGGTCGTTACGTGGTTAAAATATCCCAATTTTTGTTTTTTTAGTCGGTCTTTTGTATTTATATAAAAAAAAAAAAACGCACAGGTGATCAAATAGCACCAAAAGAAAGCTCTATTTGTGTGCAAAAAAATAATACATTTTCATTGGGTTACAGTGTTGTATGAGCGCGCAATTGTCATTCAAAATGCATCAGCGCTGAAATGTGAAAATTGGTCTGGGCAGGAAAGGGGTTTCAGTGGCCAGTGCGCAAGTGGTTAATATAAGGCTACATGCACACGGACGTTTTTCCAGCCCCTTTTTTGAGCGTTTTTTGCAGCTTAAAAACGGCTCTCCAAGTTAGCCTATGGCCTCATGGCCACCATGACGTTTTTGAGCTGTAAATGGCATAGGCGTTTTTAGGCCCCATGTACATGGGACGCTGGTGCAAAGTGTTCAGAACTAAGGTTGAAAGCGGCGTTTAGAAAGGCGCGCTTTGTGGCGTTTGCATGCCACGTTTTACCACATTTGTGTCTATATGCGTTTAGTTAGGAAACATCATAAGGAGCCGCCCTAAGCTCCAAAAACAGTATTATTAACGATTTCAGCTATTTTGGGAGACCAGAATGAGTATCAGCAGCTGAGAGAGCAGCAGTGTACTTGTATTTAGCGTGTCACTTGCCACGTCACTAGCCCCAAGTTGTGGATTGTCCACTTGCCACGTCAGCTGCCCCAAGTTGTGGATTGTCCACAATGCAATGGAAGCAATTTCATTTTTTTTGGAAATATATATATATATTTTGAATGGTTTTTCCTCATTTGCCATAATTTTTGAGTTTATCAATGTAAAAAAATAGGTCACCTTTAAAACGCTTCTAAACTAAAATGCGGCTAAACGCCGGTACCGTGTCTGAAACGTGGAAATCTTTGGCGTCTGAAGGCATTTTTTGTCTTTGTAAAAAAAGGAGGTTAAAAGCAACTACAGATTTTTTTTTCCAGGCCAAAAACAGTGTTTTGGATGTAATAGAATTCAATGGACCGGCATCCAAAACGCAAGTACCACGATTTTGCGGCGATTTCCTTTTTTTTTTTTACCTGTTTATAGCTGGTTGTTAAAGGAAATGTAAAAAAAATAAACATTGCCGGCTCAAAAAAAAAAAAAATCTAGAAAAAAAGAAAAAAAACAGCGTGGGGTCCCCCCCCCAGGTCCATACCAGGCCCTTGGGTCTAGTATGGATTCAAAGGGGACCCCCCCCACCAAAATGAAAAAAAAATGGCGTGGTGGTCCCCCCAAAATCCATACCAGGCCCTTCAGGTCTGGTATGGATTTTAAGGGGAACCCTGCACCAAACTTAAAAAAAATAAATAGCGTGGAGGTCCCCCTAAAAATACACACCAGACCCTTTATCCGACCACGCAACCTGGCAGGCCGCAGGAAAAGAGGGGGGATGAGAGAGCAGCCCCCCTCCCTCCTGAACCGTACCAGGCCACATGCCCTCAACATGGGGACAAGGACCTCTTCCCGACAACCCTGGCCGTTGGTTGTCGGGGTCTGCGGGCGGGGGGCTTATCGGAATCCAGGAGCCCCCTTTAATAAGGGGGACCCCAGATACCGGCCCCACCCTATGTGAATGAGTATGGGGTACATCGTACCCCTACCCATTCACCTGGTGGCAAAAAAAGTCAATAAAAAACACAGGTTTTTAAAGTAATTTATTAGGCAGCTCCGGGGGTCTTCTTCCGACTTCGGGGGTCTTTCTGCTGGGCGCCCCTCTATCTTCTTCCAGCTCTTTTGCTAGCGGGGTCCCGGTCTTCATCGCCGTCTTCTTCCGACTTCGGGGGTCTTTCTGCCGGGCGCCCCGCTATCTTCTTCCAGCTCTTTTGCTAGCGGGGTCCCGGTCTTCATCGCCGTCTTCTTCCGACTTCGGGGGTCTTTCTGCCGAGCGCCCCGCTATCTTCTTCCAGCTCTTTTGCTAGCGGGGGTCCGGGTCTTCATCGTCGTCTTCTTCCAACTTCGGGGGTCTCTTGTTCTGTTCTCCGGTGTCGTCTCCGCGCTCTCCGGTTCTTCTCCCGCTCTCAGGTGCCTTCTCCGCGATCTCCGGTTCTTTCTGCCTTCTGCTGGGCGCCCCGCTATCTTCTTCCAGCTCTTTTGCTAGCGGGGTCCCGGTCTTCATCGTCGTCTTCTTCCCTCTTCTCTCCGCCTGATGTTGCCTCATCGCTGTCTGCCGCTACAATGCTCTGTCCACGGAGCGCACCCACTTATATTGGCATGGGGCGTGGTCACCGGGACCCCCGAAGTCGGAAGAAGACGGCGATGAAGACCGGGACCCCGCTAGCAAAATAGCTGGAAGAAGATAGCGGGGCGCCCGGCAGAAAGACCCCCGAAGTCGGAAGAAGACCCCCAGAGCTGCCTAATAAATTACTTTAAAAACCTGTGTTGTGTTTTTTATTGACTTTTTTTTTCCACCAGGTGAATGGGTAGGGGTGCAATGTACCCCATACTCATTCACATAGGGTGGGGGGGCCGGTATCTGGGGGCCCCCTTATTAAAGGGGGCTCCCGGATTCCGAAAAGCCCCCCGCCCGCAGACCCCGACAACCAACGGTCAGGGTTGTCGGGAAAAGGCCCTTGTCCCCATCAACATGGGGACAAGGTGCTTTGGGGCGGGGGAGAGCAGGGCGCCCCCTGCCCCAAAGCACCCACCCACCCATGTTAAGGGCATGCGGCCTGGTACGGTTCAGGAGGGGGGGCGCGCTCGCCCCCCCTTTCCTGACCTACCGGGCTGCGTGCTCGGATAAGGGTCTGGTTTGGATTTTGGGGGAACCCCCACGCCGTTTTTCAGCATAGGGGGTTTCCCTTAAAATCCATACCAGACCTAAGGGCCTGGTATGCTCCTGAAGGGGAACCCATGCCGTTTTTTTAATTAAAAATTGGCGTGGAGTTTCCCTTCATAATTCATACCAAACACGGGACAGCGAGCGCGAGGCTGCCGAGAACCAGCGCGATGGCGACATTCTCGGCCAGGTAGTCGTCTCTAGGACACGACTTGAGCGGCTGCTTCACGCTCAAGTCGTGTTTAAGTTGCCTCGCAAAGTCACTCTGTCCCTGTGTCAGCTGGCACACGAGTCACCCCGCGAGTCGGATCGTCTTCATCCGACTTCCCGGGCGACCTCTATTCAAATGAATGGGCTCCCATAGGGAACCATTTATTTTCAATAGAGCGCCGCTCAAAATTTTATTTACTATAGCAGTGCGCCGCCAGTTCCTGCGCTCAGTTAAGGATTTATCCGGCGCACCTATTAAGGTAGGAACCGGCGCAGCGCACTGTTTATAGTAAATCACCCCCATTGTGTTTTTTTTTAAATTGTTGCTGTTCTTTTGTTTATAGCGCAAAAAATAAAAACCGCAGAGGTGATCAAATACCACCAAAAGAAAGCTCTATTTGTGGGGAAAAAAGGATGCAAATTTTGTTTGGGTGCAGCGTTGCACGACTGCGCAATTGTCTGTTAAAGCGACGCAGTGCCAAATTGTAAAAAGTGCTCTGGTCAGGAAGGGGGTACAATCTTCCGGGGCTGAAGCGGTTAAGTATTCAGACTCTTTACTCAATACTTTGTTGAAGCATCTTTGGCAGCAATCACAGCCTCAAGTCTTTTTGCACACCTGGATTCGGGAATTTTCTGCCATTCTTCTTTGCAAATTCTCTCAAGCTCAGTCAGTTTGGATTGGAATCATTGGTTAACAGCTGTTTTCAGGTCTCTCCAGAGATGTTCAATGGGGTTCAAGTCAGGGCTCTGGCTGGGCCACTCTGGGGCATTTACAGAGTTGTCCCTCAGCCATTCCTGTGTTGTCTTGTCTGGCTGTGTGCTTAGGATCATTGTCATGTTGGAAGGTGAACCTTTGGCCCAGACTGAGGCCCTGAGTGCTGTGGAACAGGTTTTTTAGTGAGAATATCTCTGTACTTTGCTCTATTCAGTTTTCCCTCAAGTCTGACCACTCTTCAGTCTCTGCTGCTGAAAAACACCTCTTTTCTGAACTGCACTCCATACTATAAGACATCAATTGGGACCAAATCCTAAAAAACATTGAACAGTGAAGAAAAATGGGAATGCTTTAGGAACATATTAAGCAAAGGTATCACATAGTACATTCCTATGGGAAATAAATATAAAAGAGTGAAGCTTAAACCTGGGTGGCTGAACCATAACGTAAAAAGTCTTATTAAAGAGGAAGAAATGGCCTTTAAAAAATATAAAGCGGAGGGGTCATTGTCAGCTTCCAACACTACAAAGAATGCAATAAGAAGTGTAAGAACGAAATCAGGGTGGCTAAAAAAGACAACGAGAGGCACATAGCAGTGGAGAGTACAAAAAATCCCAAGAAATTCTTTAGATATCTATTAACAGTAAAACAGCCAGATCGGAGCACATTGCCCACATAAAAGACGATGATGTAAGGATGGTTACAGATGACACAATAAAGGCAACTGTACTAAATGCTTTTTTTTTCTTCAGTTTTTACACAGAAAAAAAAGGGGTATACCAACCACACAAGTATTGTTAGTAACACATCACAGGACATACCCTTGTGGCAAACAGAGGTGGAGTAAAAAAAAAGACTAGATAAGCTTAACACAAATAAATCACCAGGAGGCTTACACCCGAAAGTCTTCAAAAGAACTCAGTCAGGTTATAGCTAGACCATTGTTCCTAATGTTTGCAGACAGCAAACTTACAGGAATTGTACCAGCTGATTGGAGAAAAGCCAATGTGGTACCAATATTTAAAAAAGGGCAGAGACAGTTAGCCTAACATCAATAATAGGTAAACTATTGGAGGGGATAATAAGGGACTATATCCAAGAATTTGCTGAAGAAAAAAGTATCATTAGTAGTAGTCAGCATGGGTTTACGAAGGGTCATTGCTGCCAGACCAGTCTACGAGGAAGTGAGCTGCCATCTAGATAGGGGGAGACCTGTGGATGTGGTGTTTCTGGATTTTGAAAAAGCGTTCGATATGGTTCGATACGGTTCCCCACAAACAGCTCTACAAGCTGAGATCTGTAGGCATGGACCTGTCAGGAAAGGTTCCACCCGCTGGTAATACTATCTGATGTTTGGCGTGCAGTACTGATGTCCACCAGCAGGTGTCTCCTGGCAGTTTGGAACTGTAAGGAGAGCCTTTCCCTGCTGGTGTTATGTGATCTTTGGGCCGCAGTACTGGCGTCCACCAGCGGGTGGATCCTGGCAGTATGGAGCAGATATCTCCTCCTGCAGTCAAGCATCGCCTGAACCTGATAGCAGGTAATGGTATAAAAACCTGGCAAGTTCACACACACCCTGCCCTGGTTTTGTCTTGTGCCCTGATCTGTTAGCTCTGATCCCGAACCTGTTTCCTGTATCCTGAACCTGACTCTGATCCCAAACCTATTTGTACCTGTTCCTGTCAGTCCTGTATCCCTGGATCCCTGCCCTGCTGTCTGATCCCTTCCACCCTCTCACTGTCCGTCTTGCTCCTTGTCCCACATCTGCTGATCTCCTGTTATGACCCTGGCCTGGCTGAGACTACGATTCCGGTATTCCCTTTTGGCTGTATATACTTGTCTGATTATTGTTATTTATACTCGTCTGATTATTGTTATTGTAACGGCACCCCAATCTCAAGGGGTATTAACGCCGTTTACGATGTTCCCTCTCCTAGACACACATCCACTCGCTACCGATATCCACAGCTAAACGACCCTTTCCTATAGGAGCCGACCCCTCTGGAAGAAGACGAGACGCACTCTGTCTCTTCTGTAGTAGGAATGAATTTATTATTGAGAAACATTGTAACTTTATACACAATTCAAGGCACATGATTTAACATGAACAAGGGCCCAGCTCCACCCACACATCCCAAGACTCAACACCTCATCCTGACGTCTGCTAGGCTTCAAAAGATCCCAACACAATAGAATATACGATCTCCAATACACATCTTTTCACAAAGGGTTGGCAGCCAGTCTGTCTGGCACTTTACAATACACACAAGGACAGACTTAAATGAACAATAGAAATGCAAAACAACTTAATTCCTCACAGCAATGATACTTAACCCCCACATACAGTATACATCCAATCTATATACAATGTATATACAGCCTTGAATATGGCTATCACAGACCATATCGGGGGTTTCTTTTATTCACCCTGTGTCCAAAGTGACCCCACTGTCACACATCTCCCCTTTCGGCAGGGGACTAACAGAGGAGGGGACCCCAGACGGGTCTACTCCGAAGTTAGTCCATGGGTCCATTCTTCCAATGCTGGTATCCACCCAGTACCACAAATGAATTGCTCCAAGCAGAGCATTACTTACCCAGCCAACCTCTGCCTCTCTCAGAGAACATACCCGCCGCTGGGGAGAAGACAGGGTGACTGGGCTCAGTCCGTCATGCTGTTGGGGATCTGGGTCGACTGCCCGGCATCCCTGGGGTATACAAGTGGAGACTGAAGTCCCATCCACTTGTGGTAGGTGGAAGTCCCCCAGTACTTGCAAAGCAAGGCTGACATCCTCCTGTCTCAGTGTCACACCATTTTCTGGGGTTGTGTCAGTGAGGACTGAAGTTCCATCCAATACCACAGGAACT
Organism: Rana muscosa; assembly: GCA_029206835.1. NCBI lineage: Eukaryota > Metazoa > Chordata > Amphibia > Anura > Ranidae > Rana > Rana muscosa. Next base: position 402,704,607 of record CM055122.1, read on the forward strand.
CCCTCTTCTGTTAGTTGAGAGCCGAGGCCCGTGGCACTCGGCTCTGTTGCCAGCTCTTCTGCTGGGTTGCTGTGAGTGGAGACCGCAGTCCCATCCACCGATATCCGCTCAAGTGGCAGTTGTGTGCAGCGGCCAGTAGCATTCTGCCCTGCTGCCAGTGATTCAGCTGGGGGTAAAAGCTTTACCACCCCAGCTTGTTGCTGGAGAGAGGGGCCAACTGCCCCAGCTCCCTGAAACTCCACAGTTGTTTCCAGTGCTGGGCAGCACAGGTTGCTATCACTCTGCCCTGTTGCCAGTACTCCTGCTGGGGACTCCACACCATCTGCTCTGGCTACCTGTTGGGGAGGGAAAATGGCTGCTTCTCCTCCCTGCATCTCTGAAATCCACTCAGAAAGAGGAACCATCACCTTCTCAACTCGGGCCTCCAACACTGCCACGGGTGTAGAGCAGGGGTCTGCAGTACTTTGTCCTGCTGCCAGTACTTGAGCGGGCGATGCATAATTCATAACATCCTCTGCACAGTCCATTAAGTCCATACCTTCTGTAATCTGTGGCTGGGGAGATGAGCCAACTGCCCTAGCTCCCTGGAACTCCATATCATCCACTTCGGCTTTAAGGGTGGCAATCTTCAGATTTTCCACCGCTGATTCTTCAGCCAGGCTAGCTCCCTGGAACTCTATATCATCCACTTCGGCTTTAGGGAGGGCAATCTTCATCTTTTCCACTGCCGATTCTTCAGCCAGGCTAGCTCCCTGGAACTCTGTATCATTCACTTCGGCTTTAGGGAGGGCAATCTTCAGATTTTCCACTGCTGATTCTTCAGCCAGGATTTCATAGTTGTCAACTGGTAATTCCTGATAGTCCCAGGCAAAGGGAGCCCCACCCTGCTGCTGAGCAGAGTCTAGCAGCTGTTTGTAGGCAATCTCCAGCTCCCATTCCTGAACGGCCAGAAACTCCAAATCTTCCTGTGCCCAGTGCCCTTCCGAGACATTCAGTCTTTGTTCTCTGTGCTCCATTATTTCCTCCAAACGCCACTCCTGATCACTCCCAAAGTCAGGGTCCTCGGACAGCCTCCAATACAACAATCCCAGGCCATTATAGTCAAAGCCTTCCGTGGGGCTGTCATCCGCTGACCATGGGCACTCTTGGGCTACATACCACCGGAGGGCTCTGTAGCTCTCGTCCAACCGCATCTCTGCCCGGATCAGCCTGCTTAACTCAGCTGTCCACTCCTGCTTCGGTTGTTCCCCCAATAACAGCATTCGTACTTCATACTGCGACCAGTACCTTACATGGATGGAGGGGAGAACTTTTCCCTGGTGTTGCTGCTCGAGGGCTAGCACTTTCTTCCAGAGTTCGCAGCGGATCGAATCCGACCATCCCAGCAGGACCTCCTCTGATACTGGTCCTCTATGCTGTATCGGCATCTCTCGCAACCTCCTTCTGAATTCCTTTTCCATGTCGGCTGGTATCTGTATCTCTCCTCTCCTTTCAGTTGGTGCTGCTTTTTTAGGTGTTGTCTCTGATTGCCGTATTTCCGCCATTCTCTGCTCATGTTGTCGCTCATCCTGCCGCTCGATTTCTCTAATGGCTTCCTGTATGGCGGTCTCTGATGGGTTAGCACCATATAATGCCAAGCGCTCTCGAACTCGTTGCTGAAACAAATCTTCAACTGACCGGGGTCCTGCATCACCCTCCTTCGGCTGCATAGATGCTAATATCATCACCGACAGCCCTGACTTTGTGTAATCATGGCTGTGAGGAATTAATGTAATTTGCATTCTATTGTTCCGTATGACTTGGGAAGGTCTGGTGTGAATAGAAGTAATTAACCCTATACTTGTGTGTATTGTAAAGGCAGACTGGGATTTACAATACAAAGGGATTTAAGATGTAAAGGGTTTAGAACCTGTTGTCGCCAGACAGACTGGCTGCCAACCCTTTGTGGGAAGATGTGTATTGGAGATCGTATATTCTATTGTGTTGGGATCTTTTGAAGCCTAGCAGACGTCAGGATGAGGTGTTGAGTCTTGGGATGTGTGGGTGGAGCTGGGCCCTTGTTCATGTTAAATCATGTGCCTTGAATTGTGTATAAAGTTACAATGTTTCTCAATAATAAATTCATTCCTACTACAGAAGAGACAGAGTGCGTCTCATCTTCTTCCAGAGGGGTCGGCTCCTATAGGAAAGGGTCGTTTAGCTGTGGATATCGGTAGCGAGTGGATGTGTGTCTAGGAGAGGGAACATCGTAAACGGCGTTAATACCCCTTGAGATTGGGGTGCCGTTACAGTTATGTAGCGGGCATTTAAATTTGGGGGGGAGCATCTGGGTTATTCAATCCGGATGCACTAATTGTTAGGGAGTCTGACAACCTCTTTTGTGGTTCTTGGAGGACTCTGGTGGTGCAAGGTTCCCTGCGGCCTGCAGGTGGCGTTGTCGCCCTGGGCCGGAGTTGAACCCGCACCGCAAGACTGCTCCCTTTTTGTCCTTTCCTGGTGCTGGTACAGCGGGGCGGGGAACCCGCTGTGACGCAGAGGGAGAGGGGATAAAAGGGGCGGACGCCCTTACCACGGGGTTCAGAGTTCGGAGTTGGAGGACGCGGCCGCACCCAGGCACCTTCAGCCTGGGTGCTGGTGTTCCGAAGTTCCGGGCCCAGGTGCCCTTGACCTGGCCGGAGCGAGAGATGGAGTCCATCCCAGGCACCTTAAGCCTGGGGTGAGGTATTATGGCCAATGCCTGGGGCCCAGTAACTTCGACTGTATTCTGCGAGGGTGGAGGAGTCCGAGGGGCCCTAAGGTGTTGGGACCCGTATCTGAGGTGAGGAGGCCGGGGAATGTAACCCTTCCGAATAGCCCGGTACAGCATTAATACGGTGACGGCGGGGCCTCTGGAAACTCTCTTGGAGGGATGTCTTTCCCCTGACAGGGGCTGCAGCGAAGTGAAGGTATTTCCAGTTCCTGTTCATTAGGGTCGCTGGAAAAGACTCTGAAGCCAAAAAGTACGTTTTACAGCCACTGTGCTTAGTAACCGTTGGTGAAACCTCAACGGTTTAGTTTCTTTGAGGATTGTGCCTTGACCTACTCCCCACCAAAACTGAACTGTTCTATGGGTCTCATACTGTCTGCTCGCAAAGGACTATTTGTTTGCCGTTATGGAATAAATAAGTGTTGGACCTTTTCAGTGTGTGGTACTCCAATTACTGGGAGCAAGGGGGGTTATCAGCAGAACAGACTTGGCTCTGAGCGTATAAACAGCCCGAAGGTAATCTGGTGCTGGCCTTCACCTCTACATGCTGTAATCTAGAGGACATGGGCCGTGGCGCACCTCGCTCTCCCCTTCAAGGTACCCCTAGACCGGAGCCAGAGTATCCGCTAAAGAATAAGAGAGAGGGTGAGGCCGCTACACGTGGGGGCTCGTAAGTCCGGGATGTGTGTTTCTTGTATGGAGCTAAGAACGTCTGTGTTTGAACTTTGCTGCCCGGTGGAGTTCCGAGTAGGTCGGCCATGTTGGCAAGCATGCCATGAGGCACACCATAACTGCGCAGTTCGTGGGCGGGGAGAAGGGAAAGCCCGCGAACAAGTGCAGAGTATGGGAGGAGTCTGGCCATGTGGAAGTAGTCACGTGGGGATTCCGGCGCGAGTTGGTCAGTGCGCAATGGAGCAGCAGACAGTCGGGATGACCTCAAGTACCCCGTGGATTCCGGTTCCTTACCCCACGAAGATGACTTCCTTTGTTGGAAAAAAGAGTAAAACTGCGCTAAATATATTGATAGAGAAAAGACACCAAGTGTTCTCACTGGTGACTCAATGGGAGCTGCGATTAAGATGTAAACCACCATACATAATAGCAAAATAGGAAAAGAGAAAAATCGCGCTAACCCGTGTCATAGGCTCCGTAAGGAGTCTGTGAATAATTTAAATCTGTAATTGTTTGAAAAGGAACAAAACATAAGATTTAAAATAAATTAAATAAACACCCATCAAACGATGAAGAACTAATGAATAAAAAATTTAAAAAAACAATAAATTATAAAAGTGTACTGTGATGTAACTTCAAAATATAAAATCCATAAATGATATAAAGTCCATAAAATAAATCTCTTAGGTAAAGTCCGTTATGAAACACCAGTGCTCCGTGTAAAAAATCATACGAAGTGAATAATTGCATCCAATTTTGTGATCTTCCACCACCAAACAACAGAAATTTCTCCTTACCAGCTACAATTGACCCTCCATGACAGAGGATCAATAAATGCAGAGATTAAGCAGTTCCTCCCACAGGTCAGCACAGCAATTGGGACTCCTAAATCACCAATCCCCGATGGACATCCGTGGACACAGGCAGTATGTAAAAGATAGACACACTCCACATAGCGCATTACCGTTTAAAATATTTATTCTTTAAAATAAAGTTTGCACTTACATTAATGCAGTTTTAAAATAGCCCATTCAGTCTGGTGTGCCGGCCACTGCACATTCATCAGACACCAGTCCCGTCCTTCTCGGAAGCGTTTGAGGTGACGTCAGTGCGTCGCTCCGCCCTTTGTTGCTTCCATAACGGACACAGGAATAAGACTTGGGCCCCGAGGACGTTTGGCTCTGTATGTATGCAGAGACATAGAGGCCCTCGGTGTGATCTGTCCCGGCTGCTCGGGACTGGTGGTCAACTTGAAGCCATTCGGGCGATATGAGGCCTGCAAGGAGTTTCTTTTTGAGGTGGAGCCATCCACAGAAAGACCCCGAGCCTTCCACCTCAACTGCCTCACAGGTACCGCCACTCTGGAAGGGAAGATCCAGACCTTTGCAGAGATTTCTGTGCGCACTGACCAGGGCAAAGAGAGTGCCCAACCAGAGACTGAGAGAGAAAAATCAGAGGATGCTGCTTCGGTCACCACAAGCTCCCTGCTCCCACCTCTGAAGAGGAAAGTCGGCCTTGTACAGGCATCCTATGGTCGTGGAAGAGATTCGCCCCGCCGCTTGCCTGGCCTGGATGGATCCGGAGGGAAGAGCCCTGGACATCCCTGTTCTGCTGGAGGCCCAGGTGAGCCAGGGGTTGGGACTGTGTGTGTGGTTGGAGGTGTCGGGAGTCCACTGTCGGTGGAGCGCGTAAGGGAGGGTGATTCCGTATCTACTGGGAATTACCTGCCCACAGAAATGTACGACACCTCCGTCCTAGAGTGGCTGTAAGATGCCGGCGATGATGGCGAGATCGATGAGGTCTTTCACCGCAAGGGTTGGGACAGGATGCCATTACTCGCGCTCTGTGCGCCAAGGGATCTGCCTATGTCTACAGGGGATAGTACACCCCGGGTGGAGGCCCCGGAGCCCGGGGAGAAATCTGGTCTCCTGCCTACTCTTCCATCCTCCGGATCACCTACTGCTTCATCCGTTCCAGTGACGGGAAAGCAACGTTCATCACTGCGGGCTCCTAGGCCCAAGCCAACGGAGGTAGTTAAAGTACCTTGGCATCCTGAGTCCATCGTCCCGCCTGGAGAAGGAAAGCGGGCGACGATGCCACCTTTGGCCCGGTTACAGCGGCTCTTCTGTCAGAGAGTTGCCCGTGAATATGGGTGGGAGTACCCATACCTACCCCGGGACTTGCTTTTTGAAGTGGGGGTCCTGCGGCAGCGATGGTATGATGAGTTTGTCTGGGAAAAGCTCAAAGTGCCCCATGCTCGCCGATACCTTTCGTGCTCATCCCCCGTGTCTAAGAAGTTCAAAGACTGTAAGGCGGAGTGGATGTTGGGTCGGCACATCCATGCAGACAGGGTGATTATTTGTCGCAAAGATGGAGAGAACATTGAATATAATGTGGAGACTTTCGATAAGCACTTAAAGCCCCTGTTCCTGCCGCACCCAAAGTTCTACCTTTAGGAGGAAAAGACTCCTGTATGCTCTGTTTGTCGTTCATTGCTGAACTTGCCGGAACACAAGGACTGTGTCCTATTTTTTTTTTGTATTTGGGCGTTTTACTCTTTGGGGAAATGGGAGCTGTTACTGTTTGTTCTCCCTCTTTCTCCCTGCACTGCAAAGAAGATAAAGACTTTGGGGTGTAGTTAGTGTAGACACAGTAAGAGAAGAATGAAAGTTGTCTGGAGGATTCGGCTAAGTGTCATGACCGTGGCACTGTCACCAGGTAGCAGTGCTGCGCAACGACTGTTTTTTTTACACTTGCACCACCATACTCATTGGAGCGAATGGGCCTCTTCAAGGACAGGCCCGTTCGTTCCAAGAAAACACACATTGTGGTAGGATGTTTGTTTTTTCCCTTCTGCAGGAGATTCGTCTGTCAAGGCTGCTGAGAATGGGTGGTCCTTAGATAGCAAGGGGGGGGGGGAATTGTGCATGTGTAAATGTCAGAAGTGTTTTGTTGAAAGTTTTATAGTTTTACTGTTTCATGTTTTCCCTTTCCCATTCTAGGTCTTGGCACAATTCAGGACTAAATTGTGTAGTTTAGTTTCTGGGCGGAGCTTATGTCACCACCTTTGTGGGATGTGAGTTTGGACCAGACACTGGGGACCAGTGTCAAATCACCGGGGGGAGAGTGTAGCGAGCATTTAAATTTGGGGGGGAGCATCTGGGTTATTCAACCAGGATGCACTAATTGTTAGGGAGCCTGAGAACCTCTTTTGTGGTTCTTGGAGGACTCTGGTGGTGCAAGGTTCCCTGCGGCCTGCAGGTGGCGTTGTCGCCCTGGGCCGGAGTTGAACCCGCACCGCAAGACTGCTCCCTTTTTGTCCTTTCCTGGTGCTGGTACAGCGGGACGGGGAACCCGCTGTGACGCAGAGGGAGAGGGGATAAAAGGGGCGGTCGCCCTTACCACAGGGTTCAGAGTTCAGAGTTGGAGGACGCGGCCGCACCCAGGCACCTTCAGCCTGGGTGCTGGATTTCCGGAGTTCCGGGCCCAGGTGCCCTTGACCTGGCCGGAGCGAGAGATGGAGTCCATCCCAGGCACCTTAAGCCTGGGGTGAGGTACTATGGCCAAGGCCTGGGGCCCAGTAACTTCGACTGGGTTCCGCGAGGGTGGAGGAGTCCGAGGGGCCCTAAGGTGTTGGGACCCGTATCTGAGGTGAGGAGGCCGGGGAGTGTAACCCTTCCGAATAGCCCGGTGCAGCATTAATCCGGTGATGGCGGGGCCTCTAGTAACTCTCTGGAGGGATGTCTTTCCCCTGACAGGGGCTGCAGCGAAGCGAAGGTAACTCCAGTTCCTGTTCATTAGGGTCGCTGGAAGAGACTCTGAAGCCAAAAAGTATGTTTTACAGCCACTGTGCTTAGTAACCGTTGGTGAAACCTGGTTTCGTTTCTTTGAGGATTGTGCCTTGACCTACTCCCCACCAATACTGAACTGTTCTATGGGTCTCAAACTGTCTGCTCGCAAAGGACTATTTGTTTGCCGTTATGGAATAAATAAGTGTTGGACCTTTTCAGTGTGTGGTACTCCAATTACTGGGAGCAAAGGGGGTTATCAGCAGAACAGACTTAGCTCTGAGCGTATACACAGCCGAAGGTAATCTGGTGCTGGCCTTCACCTCTACATGCTGTAATCTAGAGGATATGGGCCGTGGCGCACCTCGCTCTCCCCTTCAAGGTACCCCTAGACCGGAGCCAGAGTATCCGCTAAAGAAGAAGAGAGAGGGTGAGGCCGCTACAGTTATTTTTGGGTCTTCTCTAATATTGGTTTGTTGTGCACTGTGTGATATTGGAGGTGGTTTCATTTATATATTATTCACGTTTCTTAATAAATTATTACTTTCTTAACCTACATACGTCTGGTTCACTTTGTGCAGTCCACACAGTTCTGATCACATCTGATTCATGACAGGACCATAAGGTAAGTTCTTGGAAAACTGGCTACAGGGGCGTGTCCAAAGGGTGGTGATAAATAACATGTACTCACACTGGTCTGGAGTGGTAACTGGGGTACCACAGGGCTCTTTCTTGGGACCAATTCTGTTTAATTTGTCCATAAATGATATACGGGATGGGATAAATAGCTCAAGCTCCATTTTTGCGGATGACACAAAGATAAGTAGGGCAATAACTTTACATCAGGATATAGAAATTTTACAGAAGGACCTGAACAAAATAATAGGATGGGCAACTACATGGAAAATTAGGTTTAATGTGGAGAAATGTAAGGTCATGCACTTGGGGGCTAAAAACATAAATGCAAACTACTCACTAGGGGGAGAACATCTGGGGGAATCAAGGATGGAGAAAGATCTGGGGGTCCTAGTAGATAACAGACTGAGCAATAGTATGCAATGTCAAGCTGCAGTTACCAAAGCTGGCAGAATGTTAGCATGCATAAAAAAGGGAATATACTGTACTCCAGAGATAAAACTATAATCCTGACACTTTATAAAACGTTGGTTAGGCCACATCTGGAGTATTCAGTCCAGTTCTGGTCACCAATCCTAAGAAGGGATGTGCTGGAGCTGGAGAGAGTCCAGAGAAGGCCAACAAAAATTAATAAGGGGACTGGAGGACCTTAATTACGAGGAACGACTATAGGCACTAAATTTGTTCTCACTGGAGAAGCGACGCTTGAGAGGGGACATGATAGTGATTTACAAACCCTTTAATGGTGATTTCAACTTAGGAAAAAAAATTCAGTCTAAAGCCTCGTACACACGACCGAGTTTCTCGTCAAAAAACGACAAGAAACTTGCTGGCAGAGCTTTCTTGCCGAGTAAAGCGGTCGTGTGAGCGCGGCTATCAGGTTTCTCGTCAAGAAAACCGACAAGAATCTCGACAAGAAAAATAGAGAACCTGCTCTATTTTCTCGTCAGGATTCTCCATTTTCTCGTCGAGATTCTCGTCAGCATGTTTCTCGACGAGAAAAGTGTGTGTGTGTACACTTACCTGTCGCCGTGGAAACCCGCGCATGCTCGAAATGACTTTGACGCATGCGCGGTAGCTTCCTAGGCATAGGTAGGGTGTAGAAAGATGGCGGCGACGGCATCAAATGTGACGAGCGCACGCTCGTCGTAGTCGATTACGTCACCGCGTTCGCTCCATTCAAAGAACCGCGGGTTCTTTGAATCGAGCGTGTTTACACTCGCCTGGGACAAGTTTCTCGTCAAGAAAAACGACAAGTTTTTTCCTGACGAGATTCTCAGCCGTGTGTACGAGGCTTCAGAGAGTGTAAGAGGACATGGGGCCACACAATGAGATTGGAGGAGAAGCGGTTTAACCTTAAACTGTGCAGGGCGATAAGGATGTGGAACCTTCTTCTTGGTGGTGACAGCAGAGAGTATTGATATTTTTAACCACTTGCCGCCCGCCCACTGTCAAATGATGGCTGGGTGGTGCGGCTCTCGTTCTGGGTCGACTTCATATGACGGCTGCCCAGAACGACCACTCTCGCGGGGTCCGGGGGTGCGCAGCGCGGCGATTGTGGCCACGCCGTGTTGCTAGGACCCCGATCTGTGTAAAGAGCCGCGGCTCTTTAACCATATGATCGGCTGTGATAAACCACAGCCGGTCACATGAAAAAACACGGAGATGCCGGTAATCGGCTCTCTTCACCTCACACTGACAGAGTGTGAGGAGAGTGGTCAGCGGCATCTCCTTACAGGGGACAGCTAGGTATGTAATCAGGGCACTGATCATCAGTGCCCTGATTACAATTAAGTGGCCACCAGTGCCAGCAATGATTGCCCACCACTGCCAGCAATCAGTGCCATCCAGTGCCCACAATTGCCACCAAATTGTGCCCAAAAGTGCCAGCAACCAGTGCCCAAAAGTGCCAGCAATCAGTGCCACAAGTGATGCCAGTCAGTGCTGGCTATTAGTACAGCACATCACTGCTGTCCATCAATGCTCATCACTGCTGCCCATCAGTGCCGCCTATCTGTGCCCACCAGTACCGCCTACCTGTGCCCAGTGCCACCCATCAGTGCCGCTTATCAGTGCTCATCAGTGCCACATATCAGTGCCACCTATCAGTGCCCATAAGGGCGACATATTCGTGCCTCCTTATCAGTGCCACCTAAGCAGTGCCCATAAGTGCCACCTCATCAGTGCCCATCAGTGCAGCCCATCAGCGCCCATCAGTGAAGGAGAAAAATTACTTATTTGCAAAATTTACTGACAGAAACTAGGAAAAACTTTTATTTTTTTCAAAATTATTGGTCTTTTTTTGGGGGGGAAAAAGAAAAAACCTAGGAGTGATTAAATACCCCCAAAATAAAGCTCTATTTGTGTGAAGAAAATGATAAAAATTTCACATGGTTACAGTGTAGCATGACCGCGCAATTGTCATTCAAAATGACAGCGCTGAAAACTGAAAAATGGCTCGGGCAGGAAGGGGGTTTAAGTGCCTGTATTGAGGTGGTTAAAAGACTATTGGATGTGCATAGGACATACAGGGATATGGGAAATAATTACAGACACTGACACACGTACACCTACACAGGTTGAACTGGATGGACTATTGTCTTTATTCAACCTTACCTACTATATAACTATGTAACCTCCACAGCATGATGCTGTCACCACCATGCTTCACTGTTGGGATGGTATCGGGCAGGTGATGAGCGGTGTCTGGTTTCCTCCAGACATAACATTTAGAATTGAGGCCAAACAGTTCTAACTGTGGTTTCATTAGACCAGTTAATCTTGTTTTTCACAGTCTGAGAGTCCTTCAGGTGCTTTTTGCAAACTCCAAGCAGGCTTTCATGTGTTTTGCACCAAGGAGAGGTTTCCATTTAGCCACCCTACCATAAAACCCAGATCGGTGAAGGGCTGCAATGATGGTTGTTCTTCTGGAACTCTGTCCCATCTCCATACAGGATCTCTCAAGCTCGGTAGTACAGGCAGTCCCCGGGTTACAAACAAGATAGCGTCCGTAGGTTTTTTCTTAAGTTGAATTTGTATGCAAGTTGGAACAGGTAAATTTTTTAAGTGTAGCTCCAGCCCAAAAAATATTTTTTACGTTTTTTGGATAGCATAGGGAAGGGTTAACACCCTTGTAACGTTTGTTTTTCTGTCTGCGTCCCTGTTCAGAAGATTTTACCTCACTTTCTGTCCCTGTGACAATTGGATTTTGAAAATTTTGGGTTATTGTGAAAAGGAGGATTCGTGATACAGCTCCAGTGGAGGCATCTTTTTCCCATGATGGTTCTTACGGGAGTGAATTTTGCTTCCTAGGGGTAGATTTCCTCTCACTTCCTGTTGTCTCCCTCTGTTTGTAAGTAGGAGTCGTTTGTAAGTCGGATGTTTGTTACCCATTGAACACTTGTATCAGGCTGCAATATAACAAAATTGAAAAAAGTGAAGGGGGGTTTGATATGAATGCACTGCATGTGTGGTTTGATTGTCAGACAGCAGGTTCACTGATTCCCTTACCACATATCTACGAATGAACAAGCATGTGATCTTTGATTTATGCTCAGTCATGTTTACCTTCCAAAAAAAGTGTGCTCACATTTTTTTTTGTGTGTAGCACACAGATCCTTTTCCCCCTTACCTTCCTTTAGGGGATCAGACACACCATGCCACATGCCCGCGTCCTCTGGATTAGAGGTCGGACGGTGTTATGTATTTGGGTCCCGCAGCGAGTTGCTTTCCTTCATTGGTCTTTCCCTCTAGATTATAGAGGCAAGTCTTTACCTTTCCCAAAGAAGGTCAATGTCCACACAACACTTCAACTCCAACAAGAGTTTATTTTCTCTTACTTGCTTGAGTAACCAGAAAGTTGAAGAGAGGAAAGGGGTTAGCAGAATAGAATGGATTCAGGCACACTCTTGGCTTCGTCGCCACTCGTTCCCGAGTGGGTATAGCTCACCCGGATAGTCATTCAATAGCACTAGCAGCCGGCATGAAGCTTGAACAGTGACTTAGTCCCCTCCAAGGACAAAGTCGAGGATATCCCTCCTTTACTAACGACACTCCGCAAAGGCAGTCTGCGCAGAAAGAAATCCTTCCCTCCGACAGGTCACCAGGCCTCTCCCGAGACAGCAATCTTGTATTATTTGCCTCCTTAATGGGACCGATCCTCCCCCGGTTTCCTCTATGTCAGAGCGGTCGCCCTCACCTGGGCTCCCTGGGTTTCCTTTCTGGTTGTAGACCCAGTTGAAGGTACTGGGCCCACCTGGAACTCCGCAGCCTCGGGCCAAAGGTGCCCGAGACTCCTCAGTTAAAGTTGGGCATACCCCCCCCCTTAGAGGGGCACACTCCTTCAGGTACAGGTCCCCGGGTACTACCTTTATGAACAATGGAGTCTGCCCCTTATATATCCTCTCCCGGCATGCACAGCAGGCCGAAACCGCCCACCGCACGGCAGCCGAGAGAGGACATCCAATAGCCACTCCATTACCTGTGGTTCAACCCCGAGTACAAGTGACAACACCACCTATACGCCTAAAGGGGAACTGCACGCCAGGTGACACAGCAGCAAGACAGAGTCCAAATAATTAGAAGACCCGAGCCAAGAACCGCTCAGGTCACCCCTAAATTGAAGCATAGCGACTCCCCTAGGTTGGGACCCCGCTACATACACCCCTCCCTTAAAGAGACACTGTCCCCAGTGTCTGAAATAAATCCGCACACTTAATCCTGAGCAAGCGCAAATTTATTCCTTGAACTATATACAAAGAGTTTGGTGCCTGAATCAAAGCCTGGAATTATAGAAAAGGGAAAAAAGACAGAAACAGTTTTCAATACACATTTTAACAATCCCACCCATCATCCTATTACAACTGTATCCCATCCATTCTCCGGTGTAGTTGCTTGATGATCTTCCTGCATGGGAAAGAAAAAAACTCAATAAACATCCCATCATTATAAGTGCGCATAGGTGCACCACAACACAAGATTCTCTTTTGTTGATCACGGCGGCTTCCAGCTTGGCCCTGACTAAGTCTACCCCAAAGTTCAATTCTCTTTTCTTTTCAAAAGAGGGAAGGAAACAGAAAAATTTCGTCCTTCAAACCTCCAGAGAGTAAACTCCCTGGGCAACGAGTCAGCGCAGCAGTTCAAGGCATTGTCCCTGAAGTGGTAATAGAAAAAAACGCAAGTCCCACTTCAGAGGTAAAAACTGGGGTCAGGGAGAACAAGAGACTTCCAGTCCTTATCCAAAGTCTCTATTGAATAGATCACATCGTCTCTGTCTTTGCTACAGATCACGACCCGATCTGCGTATATGTGCCGACGGAGAGTCCAATCTTTCCGGCATCCTTTATATCTCTCGGTCATCACAGGCCGAACATTTAAAGTACCTATGGCCTTTCTTTACCTCCAAGTGGTCCCAAACAAAGTTACTGTACCAACGTTCCCGGGAGGCTTCAATCTCAAACAGCAAGTTCTTTGGAACGTACGGATACTCCCAGCCATAGTCCATAGCAACCTTCCGATGCAAAAGCCGTTGCAGTCGGGCCAAAGGCGGCATAGTCGTCCGATCTCCAGCTCCTGGTAAAACAACTGCATCCGGAGATCTGCGGGGGCGCACGGGCTCCAACTGTGGCATAGGTGGCCTCAACGGGGAACGGGCCTCCGGAACAGCAGGCACGGGAGACACGGTAGCATGCAAAGCGGGCACAGGAACAACTTCTCCAGCAAGAACAGGGGCTTCCACCCGGGGTGCGGTTTCCCCAGAGTCCATGGGTGAACCCTCTTTTATGCTACGGGGTGCGGACAACAGGGTTTTGTCCCAGCCCTTCTTGACAAACATTTCATCTATCTCAAAGTCATCACCAATGTCAGAAGAAGAGTCTATGTCCGAGGTGTCATATTCCTCTGCTGGCAGATAGTTCCTGGTCAACACTGACTCTTTTACTTTTAAAAGTTCCCGCGGGTCAGGCACCCAATTATCCCATATGGAATGGACATGGAGTTTCTTTCCTTTACCCGGCAAACTTTTTATTGAAGTGTCCCCAGCCTCCTTACCTTCCCTCTCCGTGGATCGCTTGGAGATCCCTCCGACTGGATGTTCCGGTTCAGGCAGGCGCTGGGGTGGGCCTCGACCGCGGCCGCGAGAAGCCTTTACGTATCCCACCTTCCTTTTTGCAGGTGGAAGGGAGGATCCCGTTGCAGCAGAAGCAATATCCGCTAGATTTTCGGCCATAAGCTCCTTAATGGCCGGAGCTTCAGTTTTCACTTCTACTATCTCGGCGGTAGTGCGCGTGGGCATGGCTGTGGGAGCACACATTTCCTCCTCAGGAGCAACAGCACCTGAGATACAGTTCACACGGTAGACTTTCGGCACCTCCGTTGGCTGTTCTACCTCAAAGAGGAACTCCCCACATCGGGTACATCTCCCGAAAGGGCGAAGCTGTACGACCAGTCCCTGGCACTTCAAACAGATCATGCCCAAGGCCTCTGCATCTCTGCATGTATAGAGGGCAAAGCGACCTCTGGGCTTTAGCCGAATCCCTGTATCCGTCAGGGAGGCCATAACAGGGGGAACGTCTATGGTTGAGCCGGGTAAAAGAACACAAGATCCCGGTGAAGTAGACATCCATGGAGCAGTAGACATGTTGCCTCGTCAATCGTTCAATCAGCACTGTCTCTTTGGCGCCAATCGCACCATGTGGAACACACACTTGGCGAGGGCTCCTCCCATTTTCTCCTTGCTGCACGCAACTCGCAGGCTTTTCCAGACTTTGAGACATGCCCACGAACTACGCAGCTGGAAATACCGCTAGGCCTGTACTTCCCTTCCTCTCACTTGTGGCGCAGTCCAATTTTTTCGAAAATGGCCAACCTCCAAAGAGCCATGCGGGAAAAGTAAAGTCCAGCTCCCAGAAAACAGCTGCAGAATCCCGGACTCAAGCCCCCATGTGTAGCACACAGATCCTTTTCCCCCTTACCTTCCTTTATAGGATCAGACACACCATGCCATATGCCCGCGTCCTCTGGATTAGAGGTCGGACGGTGTTATGTATTTGGGTCCCGCAGCGAGTTGCTTCCCTTCACTGGTTCTTCCCTCTAGATCAGTGGTTCTCAACTCCAGTCCTCAGGGCCCACCAACAGGCCAGGTTTGCAAGATAACTGAAATGCATCACAGGTGATATAATTTGCTGCTCAGGGATTGCAGTATTCTAGTCTGCATCTCACCAAGGTAATACTTAAAATCTGGCCTGTTAGTGGGTCCTGAGGACAGGAGTTGAGAACCACTGCTCTAGATTATAGAGGCAAGTCTTTACCTTTCCCAAAGAAGGTCAATGTCCACACAACACTTCAACTCCAACAAGAGTTTATTTTCTCTTACTTGCTTGAGTAACCAGAAAGTTGAAGAGAGGAAAGGGGTTAGCAGAATAGAATTGATTCAGGCACACTCTTGGCTTCGTCGCCACTCGGTCCAAGTGGGTATAGCTCACCCGGATAGTCACTCAATAGCACTAGCAGCCAGCATGAAGCTCGAACAGTGACTTAGTCCCCTCCAAGGACAAAGTCGAAGAGATCCCTCCTTTACTAACGACATTCCGCAAAGGCAGTCTGCGCAGAAAGAAATCCTTCCCTCCGACAGGTCACCAGGCCTCTCCCAAGACAGCAATCTTGTATTACTCGCCTCCTTAATGGGACCCAGTTTCCTCTATATCAGAGCGGTCGCCCTCACCTGGGCTCCCTGGGTTTCCTTTCTGGTTGTAGACCCAGTTGAAGGTACTGGGCCCATCTGGCACTCCGCAGCCTCGGGCCAAAGGTGCCCGAGACTCCTCAGTTAAAGTTAGGGGCACACTCCTCCGGGTACAGGTCCCCGGGTACTACCTTTCTGAACAATGGCGTCTGCCCCTTATATATCCTCTCCCGGCATGCACAGCAGGCCGAAACCGCCCACCGCATAGCAGCCGAGAGAGGACATCCAATAGCCACTCCATCACCTGTGGTTCAACCCCGAGTACAAGTGATAACACCACCTATACGCCTAAAGGGGAACTGCACGCCAGGTGACACAGCAGCAAGACAGAGTCCAAATAATTAGAAGACCCAAGCCAACTACCGCTCAGGTCACCCCTAAATTGAAGCATAGCGACTCCCCTAGGTTGGGACCCCGCTACATGTGATTTTACACATAGCACACAAGTCTTACCACTTAATTTTTGGTAAAATAAAAGTAAACATGTGCAGAAAATAACTGCTTGATGCTTGATGACACAGAAAAAATATTTTGCAAGGTTCTGAATTCCTCGCTAGATGGCAGTGCTACAAAGCATGTTTAAGAAAAGCATATATTACGTTACCAGTGTAGAACATATTGTGTCCCAGCATAGCACAATTATTGGATTCATGCACAATATCTCTATGACTGCAATAAAAAAAGACTCCAAGTCCCCTAAAAAGTTGAACTGATGCCGTGTACACACGATCGATTTTTTCGACGGTGAAAACACCGTCGAGAAAATCTACGTGAAAAACGAGGAACAGCTTGTTCCCCTACACACGGCCGTTTTAAATGACATTTTTTTTCTTGGTCGAAAAAAACGACTGTGTGTAGGCTCCCCGGCAGTGTTTCCCTATGGGAAAACTGCCGCGGAAAAAAATTACGGGAATCACAACGAGAAAAATTAGAGCATGTTCTAATTTTTCTCGTCGTGATTAATGCCGTTTTTCCCGTCGGCAAAAATGACAAAAAGCCCACACACGGTCGTTTTTCTCGTCCAAAAGAAAAAATGTAATTTTTCCCGACGGGAAAAATGATCGTGTGTACGCGGCATCAAAATCTAAAAGTGTAACCTTTAATGTCAAAGAGATTTGATTTACAATAATTAGTGATGAGCCGAACACCCCCGGGTTCGGTTCGCACCAGAACCCGCGAACGGACCGAAAGTTCGAACGAACATTAGAACCCTATTAAATACAATGGATGCGAACGTTCGAATTCTAAAGTGCTAATTATAACAACTATTATGCATGTTATTGTCATAAATAGGGTTTGGGAACCCGGGTTCTGCACCAGGGGACATGTATCAATGCAAAAAGAAGTTTTAAAAACGGTCGTTTTTCGGGAGCAGTCATTTTAATGATGCATAAAGTGAAAAAAAAAAAGTCAAATATTCCTTTAAATATCGTACCTGGGGGGTGTCTAAAGTATGCCTGTGAAGTGCCACGTGTTTCCCGTGTTTAGAACTGTCCCTGCACAAAATGACACTTCTAAAGGAAAAAAAAGCCATTTAAAACTGCTTGCGGCTTTAATGTAATGTCTGGTCCCGGTAATATGGATGAAATTCTTTAAGAAAAATGGCATAGCTACCCCATGACCCCCCCCCTACCCCAGCCCATTACCAGCCCCTTTGGGTCTTGTATGGATATTAAGGGGAACCCCGCACATAAAATAAAAAAGGCCCTATATACTCTGAACAGCCGTATACAGGCGGTGCATACAAGACAGGGACTGTAGGTTTGTTCTTATGTAGAATCTGTTTGTAATTTTGAACAGGTACATTGTTGAAGTGTAGCTCCAGCCCAAAAATCTATTTTTAAACTTTTTGGGAAACATAGGTAAGGGTTATCACCCCTGTAACATTTGTTTTGCTGTCTGTGCCCCTGTTCAGAACATTTCACCTCACTTTCCATCCCAATGACAACTGTTTTTGAAATGTGGTGTTTTTCTTGAAACAAGGATTGCTGATAAAGCATCAGTACAGATGAGACCCCTTTCTCCCATATTTATTCTTACAGGAGAGAATTTTCCTTTCTAGGGGTAGATTTCCTCTCACTTCCTGTTGTCTTCTTTCGTTTGCAAGTAGGAGTCGTTTGTAAGTTGGATGTTTGAAAGTAGGGACCTGCCGTATATACTCTGCAGAAATAGGCCCCTTAGTTGTTGGTGTTGGCACAACACTGTATGCACTCAGTTACTCTTGGTTGGTGCTGGAACGCCCTGCTGTCAACTATTATATCAGGAATTTTAATTACATATAATTGTTGAACAGTGGTAGTAAAAATTGGGGCTTTGATGGTGGTGCTGGTGCCACAACACTGTAAGCCCTGACAGTTACTCTTGGTGGGTGCAGCAATGGGCCCTGCTGTGAATTATTAGATCAAGAATTGTAATTACATGCCCCTTTTGAACAGGGGCTGAAAAATTGGGCCTTTCGTGGTGGTGGTGGTGGTGGCGTTGCCACAAGACTGTAAGCCCTCAGAGTTACTCTTGGTGGGTGCAGCAATGGACCCTGCTGTGAATTATTAGATCAAGAATTGTAATTGCATGCCCCTGTTGAACAGGGGCTGAAAAATTGGGCCTTAGGCACTGGTGGCACAACACTACAACCCCTCACAGATACTGTACTTGGAGCACAGCAATGAGCCCTGTTGCAAAGTATTGCTTCAAAAATTGTAATGACACGCCCCTGTTAAACAGGGGCTGAAAAATTGGGCCTTAGGCACTGGTGCCACAACACTCCAACCCCTCACAGATACTGTACTTGGAGCACAGCAATGAGCCCTATGGCAAATTATTGCTAAAAAAATTGTAATTACACGCCCCTGTAAAACAGGGGCTGAAAAATTGGGCCTTAGCCACTGGTGGCGGCACCCATAAACAAAAATGATCTTCCAAGCTATCATCATCAATCGTATCATTGAGGACTCGGAGGAGGAGGATAGCCAGTCAACATAACAGCACAGGCACTCAGCATCAGCATCAGTCTTGAAGGGATGTGACATGTTAAAATCAATTAGTCTGTTATATCAGCATCAGGTGTGTGGTAGCTGGTGGTGATCCAAGACTGGTTCATCTTGATGAAAGTCAGTCGATCAACCGAGTCGGTGGACAGGCGCACCCTGTGATCCGTGACAAATCCTCCAGCAGCACTGAATGTGCGTTCCGAAAGAACGCTGGATGCAGGACAGGCCAGTAGCTCAATTGCATACTGTGCAAGCTCTGGCCAGTGATCCATCCTCAAGACCCAGTAAGCCAGAGGATTTTCGGTGGGGAAGGTGTCCAAGTCTGACCTTGCCCCTAGATATTCCTGCACCATGTTTATCAGACGCTGGCGATGGTTGCTGGAACCGATCATACTTTGGGGCTGCGGACTAAAGAATTGTCTGAACGCATCGGTCAGACGGCCACCTTCCCCACCGCTCCTTCTTTGACTGGCCGAAGCCTCAGCAACTCGTTGTCCAGGACCAGGAGTTTGTAACCTCCCAGTCTCTGGGAACGCGTTGCACAGACCTTTCTGCAAGGCCTCCCGGAGTTGTCTCATCCTCTGCTCCCTCTGCGACGGTAACATAAGGTCCGCAACCTTACCCTTGTACCGTGGATCAAGGAGAGTGGCCAGCCAGTAATGGTCCCTCTCCTTGATCCGAAGAATACGAGGATCCTTCCGCAGACTTTGCAGGATCAGGGAGGCCATGCAGCGTAGGTTTGCTGAGGCATTCGCTCCGGAGTCCTCTGGGTCACTAAGGACGACATGATCCGCAGCCACCTCCTCCCAGCCACGTACAAGTCCACTGGTTTCTTGGGACTGTAAATCATCCCTAAAAGACTGCTGCTGATGATGCTGAGTGCCAGCCTCCACCTCCATGCTGACACAATCCTCCTCCTCCTCCTCCTCCTCCTCCTCCTCCTCTTCCTGTGCGATGGGTGGGACAGAAGGAACACTGTCTGGGTAAAGGGGGCCTTGAGAGGCAAGGAAGTCCTCCTCTTCCTGCCTCTGTTCTGCCTCAAGTGCCCTGTCCATTATTCCACGCAGCGTGTGCTCCAACAGGTGGACAAGAGGTACAGTGTCACTGATGCATGCACTGTCACTGCTCACCATCCTCGTGGCCTCCTCAAATGGTGCCAGGACAGTGCATGCATCCCTGATCATGCCCCACTGGCGTGGAGAAAAAAAACCAAGCTCCCCTGACCCTGTCCTGGTGCCGTAGTCGCACAGGTACTCATTGATGGCCCTCTGCTGCGTGTGCAGCCGCTGCAGCATGGCCAACGTTGAGTTCCACCTGGTGGGCATGTCACATATAAGGCGGTTCTTGGGCAGGTTCAACTCCTTTTGCAGCTCAGCCAGGCGAGCACTGGCATTATAAGATCTGCGGAAATGCACACAGACTTTCCTGGCCTGCCTCAGGACATCCTGTAAGCCCGGGTACCTGCCCAAGAACCGCTGCACCACCAGGTTAAGGACGTGAGCCACACAGGGCACATGGGTCAGTTGTCCCTGTCGGAGGGCGGAGAGGAGGTTGGTGCCATTGTCGCAAACCACCATTCCTGGCTTAAGCTGGCGTGGCGTCAACCACCTCTCGGCCTGGCCCTGCAGAGCAGACAGGACCTCTGCCCCAGTGTGGCTTCTGTCCCCCAAACACACCAGCGCAAGCACGGCATGGCATCTTTTTGCCTGCATACTTGCGTAGCCCCGTGAACGGCTACGGAGCACCGCTGGTTCATAGGACAAACCACAGGAAGAGGCCATGGAGGAAGAAGAAGAGGAGGGGGTGGAGGAGAGAGGTGTGTCACAACCAGTAGTAGCATTTTGGAGGCGTGGCGGTGGGACAACCTCCAACACTACTGCACCTTGTCCTGCATCCTTCCCAGCTGCCAAAAGAGTGACCCAATGGGCCGTGAAAGAAAGGTAACGTCCCTGTCCATGCCTGCTGGACCATGAGTCAGCGGTAATATGCACCTTACCGCTGACCGCCCTGTCCAGCGAGGCCAAGACATTGCCTTCCACATGCCGGTAGAGAGCCGGAATAGCCTTCCGTGAGAAAAAGTGGCGTTTGGGAACCTGCCACTGAGGAACCGCACATTGCACAAACTCACGGAAGGGGGCCGAGTCTACCAACTGAAAAGGCAGCAGTTGAAGCGCTAGCAATTTAGCCAAGCTAGCATTCAACCGCTGGGCATGTGGATGGCTGGGAGTGAACTTCTTTCGACGGTCCAGCAGCTGGGGCAGGGAAATTTGCCTGCTAGAATCGGACGTTGGTGTACTGCTAGCAGAGTGGCCGCAAGTACTTGGCTGTGACACACCTAATTCTACACCTTCATTCCTCTCAGTGCATGTTTCAGAGAGGACTGAAGTTATAGTGGGGTTGGAGATCCCAGCTGATGCGGTGCAAGGAGAGGTCCGCTTTGTTCTTTGGTGTGGGTCTTTGAGGTAGGCTTGCCAACGAGCTGCATGGCAGGTCAACATATGTCTGGTCAGGCATGTGGTACCCAAGCGGCTGATGTTTTGGCCACGCGATATACGCTTGAGACATATGTTGCAAACAGCAGCTGTGCGATCTGATGCACTAGCCTCAAAAAAGGCCCACACCAAAGAACTTTTTGAATGACGGGCAGAGGCAGCGCCCTGCACAGGCGGAGCTCTGCGGTGTGATTCCGTCGGTGTACTGCCCTTACGCTGGCCACCAAAGGGCATCCTGCCTCGTTGGAGATGTGCCTCCTCCTCATCCTCCTCCTCCTCCTCTCTCCTATTAGGCACCCACGTGGAGTCAGTGACCTCATCATCACCTCCCTCCTCATCACTGGAGCCAATCTGGCAGTATGCTGCAGCTGCTGGAACATGACTGCCAGATTGGTGTCCTTCTTGAGCATCCCCTCTGTCTGCTCTCACGCTACTGCCTTCCTCTAGCTGGGTTTCATCATCAGACCCTTCGAAACGCTGGGCATCCTCCTGGAGCATGTACCCAACACTGTGCTGAAACAGTTCGGGGGACTCCTCAGGAGGAGGACATGGTGGGTCTAGGGAAGGAGTGACTGATGATGAGTCTGACATTGATACCAGGGAAGAGGACGCTTTGGCAGCTGCTTTTCCAGTACCCTGAGCCTGGGTGAGAGAGGATGAGGAGGAGGAGGAGGGCTTGGTCATCCACTCTACCAAGTCTTCGGCATGATGTGGCTCAACATGTCCAGCTGCCGAAAAGAAGGACAAGCGTGTCCCATGGCCATGTGCTGATGACAATGCACCGCGTCCACGACCAGCACTGTTGCCCCCAGACACAGAGCCTGCTTGCCCTCTTTTATTGCCTCCTGACTGTCTGCCTCTCCTTGTTTGCCTTCCAGACATTCTAATAGATGGCCTGCAGGGAGATGGGAAAAAAGCAATAAGGGCTACCTTCAGGTGTCCTTCCCTGTCCCTTGAAACAAGGACTTTGACAGTGAAAGAAACTGACACACTCTCCCTACTTACAGTTTTCTGTCCCTAGAAAAAATGTTTTTTTTAAGCACAATTTAGCACAAGGAGAATTCACTCACTGTCCTTCCAGGTCCCTGGAAACAAGGACTTTGACAGTGAAAGAAACTGACACACTCTCCCTACCTACAGTTTTCTGTCCCTAGAAAAAATGTTTTTTTTAAGCACAATTTAGCACAAGGAGAATTCACTCACTGTCCTTCCAGGTCCCTGGAAACAAGGACTTTGACAGTGAAAGAAACTGACACACTCTCCCTACCTACAGTTTTCTGTCCCTAGAAAAAATGTTTTTTTTAAGCACAATTTAGCACAAGGAGAATTCACTCACTGTCCTTCCAGGTCCCTGGAAACAAGGACTTTGACAGTGAAAGAAACTGACACACTCTCCCTACCTACAGTTTTCTGTCCCTAGAAAAAATGTTTTTTTTAAGCACAATTTAGCACAAGGAGAATTCACTCACTGTCCTTCCAGGTCCCTGGAAACAAGGACTTTGACAGTGAAAGAAACTGACACACTCTCCCTACCTACAGTTTTCTGTCCCTAGAAAAAATGTTTTTTTTAAGCACAATTTAGCACAAGGAGAATTCACTCACTGTCCTTCCAGGTCCCTGGAAACAAGGACTTTGACAGTGAAAGAAACTGACACACTCTCCCTACCTACAGTTTTCTGTCCCTAGAAAAAATGTTTTTTTTAAGCACAATTTAGCACAAGGAGAATTCACTCACTGTCCTTCCAGGTCCCTGGAAACAAGGACTTTGACAGTGAAAGAAACTGACACACTCTCCCTACCTACAGTTTTCTGTCCCTAGAAAAAATGTTTTTTTTAAGCACAATTTAGCACAAGGAGAATTCACTCACTGTCCTTCCAGGTCCCTGGAAACAAGGACTTTGACAGTGAAAGAAACTGACACACTCTCCCTACCTACAGTTTTCTGTCCCTAGAAAAAATGTTTTTTTTAAGCACAATTTAGCACAAGGAGAATTCACTCACTGTCCTTCCAGGTCCCTGGAAAAAAGGACTTTGACAGTGAAAGAAACTGACACACTCTCCCTACCTACAGTTTTCTGTCCCTAGAAAAAATGTTTTTTTTAAGCACAATTTAGCACAAGGAGAATTCACTCACTGTCCTTCCAGGTCCCTGGAAACAAGGACTTTGACAGTGAAAGAAACTGACACACTCTCCCTACCTACAGTTTTCTGTTGTCAGGGTCACCTGTGGCCAGGTGACAGATGCACACCGTAGGGGGACAGGAGTGCACCGCGAGGTAGTGAACCCTATGGCTGGCTTCTGTGGATAGGAAACTGGGTGGTTGTGGAAAGCGGGACCAGAGGAGCACAACCGGGATCCCAACGGAAGCGAGAGCCAAGATTCCCCAGGGCGCGGAGTCTAAGACCCAGCTGGTCTTCTCCAGGGCCTCTAGTGGTGAGGATGTTACGCTGCAGGCTGGGACCAGGTCGCGGCCCCTGGAGTTTCCTAGCTCACGCCCCGTAGGATAAGGGGAAGCAGCAGCACACGATAGAGAGAACCGAATAACAAGCCGAAGGTCAGGGGCCACAAGCAGACAAGGATAACGAAGAACGAGCCGAAGGTCAAGGGTCACGAGCAGACAGGGATGGTCGGGGACAAGCCAATAACGTAACAGAGAGACAGACGTAGCACACGGCAGGCAGGAACCCAAACACACAATGCCTAACAAACACGTTGATCAGCCAAGCAGGCTTGCAGTGCACAGGTTAATATAGTGTTCAGTGATAGGGCCTGGGGTGGAGTCAGGCTGGGAGGAGATTATAAAGGAAGCCAGGTGAAGGAGGTCTGGTCTCTAGATGAACACATGAGGAGGAAGGTAAGATGGCAGACAGACATTAATGCATATCCATGACAGTACCCTCCCTCTTATGGGCCCTCCCCCGCCTGGACCCAGGCTTAAAGGGAAATCTCTGATGAAACCTTCTCAACAGATGAGGTGCAGCGACATCAGATGCAGCGATCCAAGACGCCTCCTCAGGACCAAAACCTCTCCAATGCACAAGGTACTGAAGAATGCCTCTGCAGAGCCGAGAATCCAGAACTTGTCTAACCTCGTACTTAAAATTATCCTCAGAGACCGAAAACGAGGTAGGGAGATGACAAGAAGATCTTTTGAGGACCAAAGGCTCTCTAGGAATAAGCAAGGGCATGAGAGGATCAACAGGAATCTGAGGAGGGTCCCCTATACCCTTAAAGGGGAACTGGTCATCTTGCACAGGACCATCAGACTGGGCAGATGTCGGTGGAACCCTGAAGTCAGGTTGGTTAGAAGGTGACATGTCGCCGGAGTCAAGCTGAATAGCTGAAGGACAAGCAGAATGTCCCGAACAAGAAAAAGTGAGAGGCTCACTGGGCATGGGCTGGACTGGCATAACTAGTACAGAGGCAGAGTGAATAGCTGAGTCAGGTGTAGCGACTACCTGAATCGCATCGCAAGACGTAGCGACTGCAGGACTTGTAGACAAGCTAGCCTGGCTGTGCGTCCAAGGGTGGTTAGGGACAGAGAAATGTAAATGGTTATGCAACCTGGAATGAATGACCGGCTCAGATTCACAGGGGGCAACCTTGGGTAGGCAGGACGAAGAACAGGAGGGACCCCAAGCCAGGATCTGTCCAGTAGTCCAGTCCACATGAGGAGAATGGAGCTGTAACCATGGGAGACCCAAAATTATAGGCGTTGAGGCCTTGGGTAAGATAAGGAAGGATATCCACTCCTGGTGGAGTGTCCCTACCGACATCTTAACAGGGAGGGTCTGGAAGCGGATAGGTCCCCCTGGGAGAACAGTACCATCAATCGCCAAGACCACCAAAGGCGTGGTGAGGGGCAAAAGAGTAAGTCTCATGGACGATGCGATTTCCCAGTCCATGAAATTACCAGCGGCTCCGGAATCCAGATATGCTGAGACCGAATGAGAAGAAGCACCAACATGAAGGAACACAGAAAGCAGAAGACGAGAAGGGGAAGGTGATATTTCTGGGTCCAATACTCCACTTTCCAGATGAAGTGGACCCGAACGTTTTTCTGGACAAAGAGAGCAAGTGTCACGAAAATGACCTTTGCCCCCACAGTAAAGACACAGACCAAGAGTTCTGCGCCTAGCACGTTCCTCGGGGGATAGCCTGGTCCGACCCAGCTGCATGGGTTCCTCAGCTGGTAGGAGATGCTCTACGGGTCGAAGAGAGGGGAGCTCAGGCTGACTAAGAACCAAGGAGTGCTGGCGTTGCTTTTCTAAGGTCCTCTCCTGAAAGCGAATATCGATCTGGTTACACAAGGAGATAACGCCGGCCAGATCAGTGGGGATGGTTCTTCCTGCTAATTCATCCTTCACTCTATCAGACAGGCCATGCAAAAAGGTTGCGACTAAGGCCTCATTGTTCCAGCTCAACTCAGCCGACAGTATGCGGAAATGAAGCGCATACTGTCCCACAGAAGCAGACTCTTGGCGGAGACGTAAAAGGGCGCTGGCCGCTGAAGAGACACGAGCCGGTTCTTCGAAGATATTCCGAAAAAGTTTCAAGAAGCCAGACAGGCTAGAAACCACTGGATCATTCAGTTCCCACAGAGGGGCTGCCCAGGCTAAAGCTTCACCAGAGAGGAGGGAAATGATATAGGCTACCTTAGCCCGATCAGACAGGAAGTTTTGGGGCTGGAGCTCAAAATGAATCGTGCATTGGCTAAGGAACCCCCTGCAAGCCTTGGAGTCCCCAGAGAAACGGGACGGAGCTGGCAGTTGTAGCGAGTGTGTGGCTGCGACTGGTGCAATAGGTGCAGCCGCTGATTGTATTTGAGGTTGCGGATTCAGGGTTCCCAAGGAGGCCTGAAGCTGCTCGAAGCGAGAAGCCAGATCCTGGAGGAATCGCATCACCTGAGTCTGATTCGATTCCTGGGTTTCAAGTCTGCAAACTATGCCCTGCAATGGATCATCCGCGGGTAGCGGGATGTCAGCCGGGTTCATGGCTGATCAAACTGTCAGGGTCACCTGTGGCCAGGTGACAGATGCACACCGTAGGGGGACAGGAGTGCACCGCGAGGTAGTGAACCCTATGGCTGGCTTCTGTGGATAGGAAACTGGGTGGTTGTGGAAAGCGGGACCAGAGGAGCACAACCGGGATCCCAACGGAAGCGAGAGCCAAGATTCCCCAGGGCGCGGAGTCTAAGACCCAGCTGGTCTTCTCCAGGGCCTCTAGTGGTGAGGATGTTACGCTGCAGGCTGGGACCAGGTCGCGGCCCCTGGAGTTTCCTAGCTCACGCCCCGTAGGATAAGGGGAAGCAGCAGCACACGATAGAGAGAACCGAATAACAAGCCGAAGGTCAGGGGCCACAAGCAGACAAGGATAACGAAGAACGAGCCGAAGGTCAAGGGTCACGAGCAGACAGGGATGGTCGGGGACAAGCCAATAACGTAACAGAGAGACAGACGTAGCACACGGCAGGCAGGAACCCAAACACACAATGCCTAACAAACACGTTGATCAGCCAAGCAGGCTTGCAGTGCACAGGTTAATATAGTGTTCAGTGATAGGGCCTGGGGTGGAGTCAGGCTGGGAGGAGATTATAAAGGAAGCCAGGTGAAGGAGGTCTGGTCTCTAGATGAACACATGAGGAGGAAGGTAAGATGGCAGACAGACATTAATGCATATCCATGACATCTGTCCCTAGAAAAAATGTTTTTTTTAAGCACAATTTAGCACAAGGAGAATTCACTCACTGTCCTTCCAGGTCCCTGGAAACAAGGACTTTGACAGTGAAAGAAACTGACACACTCTCCCTACCTACAGTTTTCTGTCCCTAGAAAAAATGTTTTTTTTAAGCACAATTTAGCACAAGGAGAATTCACTCACTGTCCTTCCAGGTCCCTGGAAACAAGGACTTTGACAGTGAAAGAAACTGACACACTCTCCCTACCTACAGTTTTCTGTCCCTAGAAAAAATGTTTTTTTTAAGCACAATTTAGCACAAGGAGAATTCACTCACTGTCCTTCCAGGTCCCTGGAAACAAGGACTTTGACAGTGAAAGAAACTGACACACTCTCCCTACCTACAGTTTTCTGTCCCTAGAAAAAATGTTTTTTTTAAGCACAATTTAGCACAAGGAGAATTCACTCACTGTCCTTCCAGGTCCCTGGAAACAAGGACTTTGACAGTGAAAGAAACTGACACACTCTCCCTACCTACAGTTTTCTGTCCCTAGAAAAAATGTTTTTTTTAAGCACAATTTAGCACAAGGAGAATTCACTCACTGTCCTTCCAGGTCCCTGGAAACAAGGACTTTGACAGTGAAAGAAACTGACACACTCTCCCTACCTACAGTTTTCTGTCCCTAGAAAAAATGTTTTTTTTAAGCACAATTTAGCACAAGGAGAATTCACTCACTGTCCTTCCAGGTCCCTGGAAACAAGGACTTTGACAGTGAAAGAAACTGACACACTCTCCCTACCTACAGTTTTCTGTCCCTAGAAAAAATGTTTTTTTTAAGCACAATTTAGCACAAGGAGAATTCACTCACTGTCCTTCCAGGTCCCTGGAAACAAGGACTTTGACAGTGAAAGAAACTGACACACTCTCCCTACCTACAGTTTTCTGTCCCTAGAAAAAATGTTTTTTTTAAGCACAATATAGCACAAGCACAAAACACACTGACACTCTCCCTACCTATCCTTCTCTTTCCCTAAACTAAAGGAATCCAGGTTAAGCAAGAAAGAAATAAAAGTCACTGTCCCTGCCTATGCTGCTCTATCCCTGCTCCGGAACACACTACACTAGGCCGCCGTGCTGGCGGCCTTTTATAGTGTGGGGCGTGTACTAAACACCCTCAGCAATAATTGGCCACAGGCATCCTGCCTGTGGCCAATCATTGCTCTCCTCGCTGCCGGCGCTGTGATTGGCCAAGCATGCGGGGTCACAGTGCATGCTTGGCCAATCACAGCGCCTGGATGACACTGCGATGGCGTAGTGCATTGTGGGCCGTTCGCGTCACTCGAATTTGGCGCGAACGGCCCAAATCGTTCGATCTTCGTCGAACGATCGAACAGCCGATGTTCGAGTCGAACGTATGTTCGACTCGAACACGAAGCTCATCCCTAACAATAATGTGTATTTCAGGAAATTGATAATTCTGACTAAAAGAACCACACATTTATACAGAAACCATACAGAGAATTACTAAGGAAATCTTTCTGACACATGTGGTACTAGGCAATGTTAAACTCAAACAGTAGAGCTGTGAAGGGTTAGAACCTTTGTTTTCCTACTGTGTTTGTCATCGTTGAGATTTCCATTCACCTTCTGCATACCTCACAACTTTCTGAGATGGAAATGAGGGACACCTATTAGCAAAAGTATACAGGCATAGGACACACACCCTCCACGGCCCTCTTAAAAGAGAATTATACATGTAGCACCCTCTACTATAGTTAGGTGCTAGAATAGGATTTTTCTAGGTAAAACTGTCAGTGCAGGCAAATTTAGGCAGGCCTATGCTCTAGGCTAGGCCTGCTTGTTTGATCTGGGAGTGGTTAGTGTAGCGGTGGGTGTGACCACCTGTGCTCTGGCTCTGGGGTGCCTCCCCTGCTTTCAGGAAGATTGTTCTGGAATAGGGGCTGGGCCTGAAGCTGGAGTGGCAGGCAGCTCATGTGAGGAGCCCTGACCAATCCCCATTCGGTATTGGCAGGGGGCAGGCCTCCCATATAAGCTGAGGTCACATGCTGCTGGGGAGGATTACTGGCCTGGAGAAGTGGAGAATGGAATTGTAGGCAGTTGCTGCCGGGCGTCCCCATCTGGGGGGGGGGGTGCCGAACATGGAGGGCTGGAGGGAGCTGTGAGGGAACCTCATCCTTACACGGTCATGGATGAGGTCCGATTCTGTACACGGTCACAGATGAGGAATTCCTGGAGCAGAAGGGCCAGAGGTGCTGCTGGAACGTATTTCCGGACAGAATTCTCCATCATGGACTTGGTGCAGGAGAAGGTCAATGTGGATACCCCAGTGGAGTGTGGGGTGAGGAGTTCTGAAACAGAGGAGAGACTATGGAGTGTAGTGTTAAGTTCCTGCGGCCGGAGAACACAGGATTTGCACTGTGGACTGGCTGGGAGCAGTAGTCCGTTTGTTGCCATGTGCTACTAGGCCGCCGGGGAGAGGTACTGTATACATCTGGCCTAGTAACACCATTCAAGAGACATTACTACATTAACTAAGTACAGCCAGCAAGCTGGGGTTATTCAGAGTGATTGATCCCTTTTGGTCTTACTGGAAGTGATGAGACAGGAATCTAAAGCCTCGTACACACGGCCGAGAATCTCGTCGTTAAAAACATGTCGTTTTTTACGACAAGATCCTTGGACAAGAAACTTGTCCCGGCCGAGTGTACACACGCTCATTTCAAAGAACCCGCGGTTCTTTGAATGGAGCGTACGCGGTGACGTCATCGAATACGACGAGCATGCGCTCGCCACATTCGATGCCGTTGCCGCCATCTTGGTTCACCCTGCCTATGCCTAGGAAGCTACCGCGCATGCGTCAAAGTCATTTCGAGCATGCGGGGGCTTCCCGGCGAACAGGTAAGTGTACACACACTCAATTTTCTCGTCGAGAAACAGGCTGACAAGAATCTCGACGAGAAAATAGAGAGCAGGTTCTCTATTTTCTCGTCGAGATTCTTGTCGCTTTTCTTGACGAGAAACCATACACACGAACAAATTTCTCGGCAAGAAATCTCTGCCAGCAAGTTTCTTGCTGGTTCTTGCCGAGAAACTCGGTTGTGTGTACGAGGCTTAACAGTTTGCAGCAAAGGATTTGTACAGGAGGAGAAAAGTACTGGGGAGTGATGTTCTGCAGGAGCTGGAGCAGAGGAGGAGGAGCAATAGTCTGCATGGAGATATGCAGGGGAAGAGACTGTGAATGTAATGCCCTGTACACACGATCGGAATTCCGATGGGCTAAAATCCGATGGAATTTTTTGTCGGAATTCCGTTTAAAGCTGTCTTGCATACACACCATCAGACCAAATTCCGACCGTCCAAAACGCGGTGACGTACAACACGTACGACGTCACTATAAAGGGGAAGTTCAAATCCAACGGCGCCACCCTTTGGCCTGCTTTTGCTGTATTTGTGTTACCGCGTGTTAGTAAAAGTTTGGTGTTAGCCGATTCGCTCTTAAAATAAATATTAAGATATTTTGGAGACCTGGCTTTAAAATAAAATACGAAGTTTCATGAGATCACAAGAAACAAAGAAATACGTTTGTCAGAACCGCAGCGAAAAATAAAATTTGTTCTAGCATTAGAAAGAAGAAAAGAATGCACTAAATTTAATGATGCAATAATTTGCAGCATGACAAATGTCCTATCTCCATTACGAACGCTAGTTTTACCAGAACGAGCGCTCCCATCCTAATTTAGTCTGAGCATGCGTGGATTTTTTTCCGATGGAGTTCCACACAGACGATCGTAATTTCCTATCGTTTTTTTTTTTCCATCTGAAAAATGTAAAACAAGTTCTATTTTTTTACACCGATGGAAAAAAGTCAGATGGGGCCCACACACGATCGGTATTTCTGATGAAACAAGTCCATCGGACTTGTTTCATCGGAAATTCTGATCATGTGTACAGGGCATTAGAAGTGCATCAGTTTCAGGGCTAAAAGCTACTAATCAATGTTCTATAAATGTGATGGCAATTCAACAAGTGCTATGGTCATCTCATATCTCCCTTTACCCCAAACAAGTTTTATCCCTCCATAAACAAAGAAAAACAACGCAAATGACTGCTCATTGTCTCAGAGGTGATAAATGGGGGTCTGGCAGCAGGGTGATTTGGTGGATGTTTGTTACTAGTAGCAACCAAGCGCTACACCAAAATGAGGGACAAATGAGGGAGAAAGAGGGACTGAAGGACATTGCTCCAAATCAGGAACAGTCCCCCGAAATCAGGGACAGTTGGGAACTATTATTTAACCTTTGCATTGTATGAGCGGCCCCACTTCAAGGGAACATTTTTGCTTTCCCTGGAGCTCAGCTTTCAGTAAAAATGTCCAGGCACAGTCTCTTTATCACATTTACAAGGACATAGCAAGCAAAGACAAGTATTTGGAATTTAGGCAAATAATATACCGTTGGTTATATTACTGCAACAGGGACTTCCAGAATGGCATGTTCAAAATCAGTTTCAGATAAATTAAACGTGTTTCTGTTTATACCATCAAAACTCAGCCACACAGTAATAGGCTTCTGAGAACAGCTAAAGTCACTCACAGTGAGCTGTACCTTTAAAAACTTTGCAGCTTTGCTATAGGCAGGTATTATAGTAAGGTCTCTGGCAAATGTCATAGTCTCTGACCTTTTGCTTCGCTCTTCTCAGGGGTCTTCCCTTAGACCTCTTTCACACTGAGGCATTTTGCAGGTGCTATAACGCTAAAAATAGCGCCTGCAAAGCGCCCTGAAAGAGCGGCTCCATTAACTCCATTAACCCAAGGGCTTTCACACTGGAGCGGTGCGCTGGCAGGACGGTAAAAAAAGTACTGCTAGCCGCATCTTTGAGGCGCTGTAGGAGCAGTGAATACACTGCTCCTAAAGCACCCCTGCCCATTGAAATCAATGGGCAGCGCCGCCCGAACTGCCGGCAAAGCCCGGCTGCAGCGACGCTTTTAACCCTTTTTCGGCTGCTAGCGGGGGTTAAAAGCAGCCGAATAGCGCAGCGAAAACAACAATAAAGCGCTGCTAAAAATACAGCCGATGCCCCCACCGCCCCAGTGTGAAAGGGCTCTTAAACATTCCCTAACAGACAGGTTTCTGTCCCTGGCCTGCACAGCCCTAGCAACTCCAAAACAGACCACAGTCCAATCAGTCCCCAGACTATAACATCACCATTCCAGGTAGCACTGAGCATGTATTGCAATTTCTCAGTGGTAAAATTGTATCCCAGCTCCTCTGCAACCCCTGGCTACCACCGTTTTTGCAATATTACCTTACCCACTCTGTTCCTCAATAATTACCTAACTTAGGTGTGTAGCGATACCCCCGAAGGAGCTGCTGGATTAATTTTGGGTCCTGCCGTTACCCCACATTTCACCGTCCCAGAACTTAAGAGTCTATGTGATAATTAGAATAGAGGTGATTGCCAGTCCCGTCAGTCTTTTTCTCAATTGCTTTATTACACAACTTCAGGTAGGGGATAGAGGGTTAGGGGAAGTTCAGATACCTTGGTTCTGCAGATCACTAAGGCTGGGTTCACACTTGTGCGTTGCATTTTTGAGCTCGGAGTCTTTGCCAAGTTCGCAATCAGTCGTTCAGCCGTTCCTTTGCGTTTTTAGCTGCGGACTTGCCGACCTGGGAGAGGAGAGGGAAGTCTCGCCGCTGTTATCATGAGGGGGAACTCCACGCCAAATTTTAAATAAAAAACCGGCATGGGTTCCCCTCCAGGAGCATACCAGGCCCTTAGGTCTGGTATGGACTTTAACGGGAACCCCTACGCCGAAAAAAAATGGCGTGGGGTCCCCCCAAAATCCATAGCAGACCCTTATCTGAGCATGCAGCCCGGCCGGTCAGGAAAGTGGGTGGGGACAAGCGATCGCCCCCTCCTGAACCGTACCAGGCCCCCCCACCCCAAAGCACCCTGCCCCCATGTTGATGAGGACAGGGCCTCTTCCCGAAAACCCTGGCCGTTGGTTGTCGGGGTATGCGGGCGGGGGGCTTATCAGAAATCCGGGAGCCCCCTTTAATAAGGGGGCCCCCAGATCCTGACCCCCCCCTATGTGAATGAGTATGGGGTACATCGTACCCCTACCCATTCACCTGGTGGAAAAAAATGTCAATAAAAACACTACACAGGTTTTTAAAGTAATTTATTAGGCAGCTCCAGGGGTCTTCTTCCGACTTCGGGGGTCTCCGGTGTCGTCTCCGCGCTCTCCGGTTCTTCTCTCGCTCTCCAGGTTTTTTCTTCCTTCTGCCGGGCCTCCGCTATCTTCTTCCAGCTCTTTTGCTAGCGGGGGCCCAGTCTTCTTCGTCGCCTTCTTCCCTCTTCTCTCCTGGAGATGTTGACTCGTCGCTGTCTCCGGCTGTAATGCTGTGTGTGCGGAGCGCATTCACTTATATAGGCATGGGTGTGGTCACCGGGTGATGCCACCCAGTGACTCGGCCCCCATAAGACGTCACAGTCCCATCATTCCCCGGGACTGTCACGTCATATGTGGGCGGGGTCACCCTGTGGCATCACCCGGTGACCACGCCCATGCCTATATAAGTGAATGCGCTCCGCACACACGGCATTACAGCCGGAGACAGCGACGAGTCAACATCTCCAGGAGAGAAGAGGGAAGAAGGTGACGAAGAAGACCGGGCCCCTGCTAGCAAAAGAGCTGGAAGAAGATAGCGGAGACCCGGCAGAAGGAAGAAAGAACCGGAGAGCGAGAGAAGAACCGGAGAGCGCGGAGACGACACCGGAGACCCCCAAAGTCCGAAGAGACCCCCAAAGTTGTAAGAAGACCCCCGAAACTGTAAGAAGACCCCCGAAGTCGGAAGAAGACCCCCGGAGCTGCCTAATAAATTACTTTAAAAACCTGCGTAGTGTTTTTATTGACATTTTTTCCCCTCAGGTGAATGGGTAGGGGTACGATGTACCCCATACTCATTCACATAGGGTGGGGGGCCGGGATCTGGGGGCCCCCTTATTAAAGGGGGCTCCCGGATTCCGATAAGCCCCCCGTCCGCCTACCCTGACAACCAACGGTCAGGGTTGTCGGGAAAAGGCGCCCCCCTGCCCCAAAGCACCCACCCCCCCATGTTGAGGCCATGCGGCCTGGTACGGTTCAGGAGGGGGGGCGCTCGCTTGTCCCCACCCCCTTTCCTGACCGGCCGGGCTGCGTGCTCGGATAAGGGTCTGCTATGAATTTTGGGGGGACCCTACGCCGTTTTTTTTCGGCGTAGGGGTTCCCGTTAAAGTCCATACCAGACCTAAGGGCCTGGTATGCTCCTGGAGGGGAACCCATACCGCTTTTTTATTTAAAATTTGGCGTGGAGTTCCCCCTCAGGATCCCTGTTCAGAACGCAACACATGTGCGAATCAGATGCGTGCCCCATAGAACATAAGGGGCCTGAATTCACACCTGAGCCGCACCGAAATGCCTAGAGAACGCACACGTTTTTTCGACAATGCGCAGTGCGAATGCATCGCACATATGTGAACCAGCCTCATTGAAATCAATGTATTTTATAATGTTATGCGAATTGGATGCGGTGTAAGCCGCAACCAATTCACATAGGTGTGAACCCGGCTTTATGCGATTCGTCAGCAAGGTTCCGGACAGCATGGCACTTGCAGCGGGGCTAGTAGGAAGCATCTTAGGCCCCATCGCAGATTGCATCAATAAAAATGCAGACATGGCTGAAGTCTGATCCTCTCTCTCTTCAGTGGCAGACACACACACGGGTCTCATGCAGCAACAGGCGGGAACTCCTCCCACTTGTTCTTTTAGTCACGTAGTTTTTCCGGGCTTTCTTGGCTCCGCCCCCACCTACGCAGTTAGAAAAGTTGATCTGAACTAAACCCCTGTTGTCCCGGAGAAGTAACAAAGTCCAAGGCCCTCTTTAGCATAGACTCTTGGTGAATGACTTTCCTTAGGTTGCTATGGGTAAAGGCAATCCCGGACTACAAGCCCCCACATGTAGCGATACCCCCGCAGGAGCTGCTGGATTCATTTTGGGTCCTGCCGTCACCCCACATTTCACCATCCCAGAACTTAAGAGTCTATGTGATAATTAGAATAGAGGTGATTGCCAGTCACGTCAGTCTTTTTCTCAATTGCTTTATTACACAACTTCAGGTAGAGGATAGAGCGTTAGGGGAAGTTCAGATACCTTGGTTCTGCAGATCACTAATGCGGTTCGTTCTTGAGTCCAGATGACCACAGCTTTCGGTCTCTGGTTCTTGCGACAACAGGATAGGCCTCTCACACCGACCTAGCAGCCGGTATGAAGCACGGACAAAGTCTCTGCTACAGACTTGAGTGAAAAGTGGAAAACTCCTGGAAATCCCCTGCCACAGGATTGTTTAGCCAGTAGTCAGTTAGTTAGTTAGGTCAGCTGCACAGTACCTGAACCTTTAAGCCATCCGGCAGTACTGTGAGGTAGGTTACTTGGGTGCATCCTCCAAACGAGTCACCAGGCCCTTCCTGAGATACCAGCCATCAGCTCGGTCCTCTCCAGTAAGGTCCTCCCCTGGAATATTCTCTGCTTGAGTGTCTTCTTCCCGCAGGACAGACAGCACAGGATCACCTTCAGTTAAGTAGGCCCCAGACAGGCTTCTGGGCCTACTTGCAGCAAACACAGCAGCATAGCCTCCGGCCTGGAGGGCCATGAGGCGGGATGAACCCCGAAGCACATGACACTGCCCCTTAAATATCCTTTCCCCAGCATGCCCGGCTACAAAGAAGCTCCTGATTGGGCTGTTTTCTGGGAGAAAGAATATCCAATACACATCAGCTGGCTGTATTTCTCGCACTGGCCTGTGACAACAGTGACACCTACTGGCAACAGTGGGAAATGCACACAAACAGCTAAAGCTGGAACAGAAACCAACAATTTACATAATCACTCTGAGATATTTACAGCTCAGATACCCCTAAATTTACAGAATAGCGTCTGTTCAAAAGTAGCAGGGCGCTACAGGAGTATGACAAGGAGCTTCTTCTATTTTGAGGCCTGAAATTTTGGTCAACTCATACGTCTAAACATGTGGTTGCCATCATCCCTTGAGAGCTTATTATATGAAAAACCTCTTGTATTGGGATTGTATAGGCAACGAAAACAAAATATATAGAAAAATATACATTTATTTATACAAAAATGTTATTGTATACAATACATATATTATGTTGCAAACATTAAAACCATGCAATGGCTGAATGGTAAACAAACGATACAATAGCCAGCATTCAAAACCTCCAGAACGTCTGGGAACAATCGAATAATGGCTTTATCCAATGCGTTTCAAACAGTAAAAAGATAGTTCTTCCTCAGGGATATTTAATTTGTATCTTTGTCTACAATAAATCAAAAAAGATCATTTAGTACAACACATATTGATTCACCCTCTCACACCCCCAATGGTGTAAATAAAGGGTGACTCACTTCATTACATTCATTAGAGCATATGCAGTTCCCATAGAGATCACAATGCTGATACAGATTCCCCTTGTATGGTCTTTCTGTGCACCTCCAAAGATGCCCAACCTCCCATGGGGGATCAGGATAACTTATCCAATGATATGGCGCCTACAGAGGTCTGCTGGGTGAAAAAAACATAGCATGGGTCATTTGCATGGGTCATTGCTATGTCTGAGATTGAATAATATATATATTTTCGCCCCTTGATTTCTTATGGTTCCTTACGTGCCTTCTACCTCTTGTTGCCCTTTCCTCCTATCTGGTGCCAGGGGGGCCACATACAACTAGTGTTGTTTGGACCTGCTTTTCTCCTGGGTTTATCACCTGGGAGGTGGTGGCACCGGTGGTTTCTGTCTCTGGTCCATTACTATTCCTCAGTAACATCCATGAGGGATTTTGGATCGTAACCCTTCAAGTGTCTTTACCCCCATTAATTCACTCCCGTTTAAACTTTTGCTATTTGGATTCCTCCCCCCCCCTCCGGTGTCACAATTGACACCTTTCAGGGGGGAGGGGGGTGAAGATACCTGTCTAAGACAGGTATTTTCACCCACATCCGGGAGTCCTCTCTCCGGGAATCTGCGGGAGTTACGTCACTTCCCGCAGACTTCCCTTGGTGTTCTGGGA
This sequence comes from Rana muscosa, assembly GCA_029206835.1. Classification (NCBI taxonomy): domain Eukaryota; kingdom Metazoa; phylum Chordata; class Amphibia; order Anura; family Ranidae; genus Rana; species Rana muscosa. The sequence goes on from CM055122.1 coordinate 402,741,492, forward strand.
GACACTCGCATGCGCCGTAGGGAACCGGGCATGAAGCCGCAGGGCTTCACTTCCTGGTTCCCTCAGCGAGGATGGTGGAGGGAGCAGCAGAGCGACGAGCGGTCGCTCGTCCCCTGCTGCGGACGTCGCTGGACTCCAGGACAGGTAAGTGTCCAAATATTAAAAGCCAGCAGCTGCTGTAGCTGTAGCTGCTGGCTTTTAATATTTTTTTTTCCGGCGGAGCTCCGCTTTAAGAACACAAATTTATTTTTTGAATGGTTGCAGCTGACACCAGTGAATCTTTCAAGGTTTTTATCTACCAATTTTTAGTTAGCGCTTTAGTACATTTTTATACAGCTTGCTTATTTAAGCATTGCCAATAAAACCTAGAAGCTGATTGGTTACTATAAACAGCTGCACCAGCTTCAGTTTTAATAAATCTCTCTCATTGTGTGGCCAAGGTGTCTATTTATTTATAGGTGCAGGCAGGTAATGATAGTCACGAACTGCTGGAACATGTTTAAGACCCAACCCTTTCTGACTGGCTGTGAGATACTGTATGGTGGCAAACTGAAGAGGAATGGCGGGCCCATCAGACCTCACTCTATGATATAAATGGCATTGAACATTTGGCAGTAAATGCAACATGGACTTCCAGATGTTTGTAAAGCTCAACCTTGAGTGAACTGTATTGATTAGCATTGACTATTAGATTGGCATATCTATATTCTTATATCTACATGTGAATAGGGATGAACCGAACAACCCCCCCGGTTCGGTTCGCACAAGAACCTGCGAACGGACCGAAAGTTCGCGCAAACTATATAACCCTATTAAAGTCTATGGGACTTGAACGTTTAAAATCAAAAGTGCTAATTATGAAGGCTAATATGTAAGTTATTGTCCTAAAAAGGGTTTGGGGACCCGGGTCCTGCCCCAGGGTACATGTATCAATGCAAAAAAAGTTTTAAAAATGGCAGTTTTTTCGGGAGCAGTGATTCTAATGATGCATGAAGTGAAAAAAAAAAAGAAGTGAAATATTCCTTTAAATATCGTACCTGGGGGGGGGGGGTGTCTATAGTATGCCTGTGAAGTGGCATGTGTTTCCCGTGTTTAGAACTGTCCCTACAAAAAATGAAATTTCTAAAGGAAAAAAAGTAATTTAAAACTGCTTGCGGCTTTAATGTAATGTCTGGTCCCGGCAATATGGATGAAAATCATTGAGAAAAATGGCATGGTTATTCTCCCCCCCCCCCCCAGCCCATTACCAGCCCCTTTGGGTCTTGTATGGATATTAAGGGGAATCCCGCACCCAAATTAAAAAAAGGAAAGGCGTGGGGCCCCCAGGCCCTATATACTTTGAACAGCAGTATACTGGCGGTGCAAACAAGACAGGGACTGTAGGTTTGTTGTTACGTAGAATTTGTTTGTAATTTTGAACTGGTACATTTTAAAAATGTAGCTCCAGCCAAAAAATCAGTTTTAAGCTTTTTGGAAAACATAGGGAAGGGTTATCACCCCTGTAACATTTTTTTTGCTGTCTATGCCCCTGTTCAGAACATTTCACCTCACTTTCCGTCCCAATGACAAATGTTTTTAGAAAATTTGTTTTTTTTATTGAAACAAGGATTGGTAATAAAGCATCAGTGGAGAGAAGACACCTTTTTCCCACATTAACTCTTACAGGAGAGAATTTCCCTTCCAAGGGGTAGATTTCCGCTCACTTCCTGTTGTCTCATTCCGTTTGCAAGTAGGAGTCGTTTGTAAGTTGGATGTTTGAAAGTAGGGGCCTGCCGTATATACTCGGCAGAAATTTGGCCCTTAGATGTTGGTGTTGCCACAACACTGTAAGCCCTCACAGTTACTCTTGGTGGGCGCAGGAACGCCCTGCTGTGAACTATTATATCAAGAATTATAATTACATGCCATTGTTGAACAGTGGTAGGAAAAATTGGGCCTTTGGTGGTGGTGCTGGTGCCACAACACTGAGGGGCTGATTTAAGAAAATGTTGGCGGATTTGCGCGGGCAGGAATAATTATTGCGACATGGCGCATGCGGTCGACTTGCGCCGGATTCGCGGAATCGTTGGGCGTACGGGCGCATACACATTATTAAATATGAAACAGACATCGGGCACTTGCTCATTGTAATGCTGATCATGTTAATGCGCTTTTACTTATCACATGGAGAATATTGCTTCCACTTTTATTGCACAGTGTATGGGGAAAGAATTGTCCAGAATGCACAATACACAGACATGTGTTGAGAAGATGTTTTCATGGAAGTTTTGGCTCCACCAATGATTATAGACTATCACCATAAAATGCACAATTACAAGTCCAGTAAACATCTGCACATTTGTGGATAGGAGGAAGATCTCTAGAATGAATATTGAGTTGTTTCAAAAAGAAATGAATGAAAGGAATAAAAGTGGAAGCAATATTCTCCATGTGATAAGGAAAAGCTCATTAACATGATCAGCATTACAATGAGCACAAGCTCAATGTATAAACAGTTGTGCACTCTGGAGAACGCAGATGCGCCCCTGTGCAACACACATATTTAATAAGCTAAAGCGTGCGCGCCATGTCAGGCGAGCATAAAATGGTGTGCTTTGTCAATGCACATGTGCAGTTGAGTAAGCTGAAAGAAGGGTGTAAAAAGGCTTGATTAGTTGTAAGACAGATCTACATGTTCTGGACAGAATTTGTGCATTTAAACAATATTATATACATACTTTTTAGCCTAACAGAAGATGGTAAACTAGTAAAGTTATCTACAGTATTCAGACAAAAATGTTGAAGATTACATTGGCTGCGCTTGCTAATGGTAGGCGCGAAAGATTGCGCAAGTGCGCAACAGCGCTTCCTATGTAAATATGGTTTGGTGCATATAAGTGCACCATAATTTTTGATAAATGTTTTGAGTCCCGTTTTTTGTGCAATTGCTCCAGTTTCTCCACTGCACCACAGGCGCAGGTCTTTAGTAAATCACCCCCTGTAAGTCCTCACAGTTACTCTTGGTGGGCGCAGGAATGGGCCCAGCTGTGAAATATTAGATCAAGAATTGTAATTACATGCCCCTGTTGAACAGGGGCAGAAAAATTGGGCCTTTGGTGGTGGTGGTGTTGCCACAACACTGTAAGCCCACACAGTTACTCTTGGTGGGCGCAGGAATGGGCCCTGCTGTGAATTATTAGATTAATAATTGTAATTACATGCCCTTGTTGAACAAGGGCTGAAAAATTGTGCCTTAGGCACTGGTGCCACAACACTGCAACCCCTCACATATACTCTAGTTCGAGCGCAGGAATGAGCCCTGCTGCAAAGTATTGCATCAAAAATTGTAATTACACGCCCCAGATAAACAGGGGCAGAAAAATTGGGCCTTAGGCACTGGTGCTGGTGCCACAACACTGCAACCCTTCACAGATACTGTAGTTGGAGCGCAGCAATGAGCCTTGCTGCAAAGTATTGCATCAAAAATTGTAATTACACGCCCCTGTTAAACAGGGGCAGAAAAATTGGGCCTTAGGCACTGGTGCTGGTGCCACAACACTGCAACCACTCACAGATACTCTAGTTGGAGCGCATGAATGAGCCCTGCTGCAAAGTATTGCATCACAAATTGTATTTTCACGCCCCTGTTAAACTGGGGCTGAAAAATTGGGCCTTAGGCACTGGTGCTGGTGCCACAACACTGCAACCCCTCACAGATACTGTAGTTGGAGTGCAGCAATGAGCCCTGCTGCAAAGTTTGGCATCAAAAATTGTAATTACATGCCCCTGTTAAACAGGGGCAGAAAAATTGGGCCTTAGGCACTGGTGCCGGTGCCTAGAAACAAAAATGTTCTTTCAAGCTATCAGCATGATCATTGAGGAGGAAGAGGATAGTCACTCAGCATAACAGGATAGTCACTCTGCATCAACATAGGCAGTCTTGAAGGGATCTGACATTTCAATGAAAATTATTCTGTTACATCAGCATCAGGTGCTTAGTAGCTGGTGATGATCCAAGACTGATTAATTTTTTTGAAGGTCAGTCGATCGACCGAGTCGGTGGACAGGCGCACCCTGTGATCGGTTACAAAGCCTGCAGCAGCACCGAATGTGCGTTGCGAAAGAACGCTGGATGCAGGACAGGCCAGTAGCTCAATTGCATACTGTGCAAGCTCTGGCCAGTGATCCATCCTCAAGACCCAGTAACCCAGAGGATTTTCGTTGGGAAAGGTGTGCAAGTCTGATTTTGCCCCTAGGTATTCCTGCACCATGTAAACCAGACGCTGGCGATGGTTGCTGGAACCGATCATACCTTGGGGCCGCGGACTAAAAAATTGTCTGAACGCATACGTCAGACGGCCACCTTCTCCACCGCTCCTTCTTTGACTGACCGAAGCCTCAACAACACGTTGTCCAGGACCAGGAATTTGTAACCTCCCAGTCTCTGGGAACGCGTTGCACAGACCTTTCTGCAAGGCCTCCCGAAGATGCTTCATCCTCTGCTCCCTCTGCGACGGCAAGATAAGGTCCACAACCTTACCCTTGTAACGTGGATCAAGGAGGGTTGCCAGCCAGTAATGATCCCTCTCCTTGATAGCACGAATACGAGGATCCTTCCGCAGGCTTTGCAGGATCAGGGAGGCCATGCAGCATAGGTTTGCTGAGGCATTTGGTCCAGGGTTCTCTGGGTCACTCAGGACGACATGATCCGCAGCCACCTCCTCCCAGCCACGTTCAAGTCTAAGGGTGTCTTGGGACTGTAATTGATCCCTTGAAGACTGCTGCTGATGCTGAGTGCAAGGCTCCACCTCCATGCTGACACAATCCTCCTCCTCCTCCTCCTCCTCTTCCTGTGTGATAGGCGGTCCAGCAGGAACACTGTCTGGATAAAGGGGGCCTTGAGAGGTAAGGAAGTCCTCCTCTTCCTCCATCTGTTCTGCCTCAAGTGCCCTGTCCATTATTCCATGCAGCGTGTGCTTCAACAGGTGGACACGAGGGACAGTGTCACTGATGCATGCACTGTCACTGCTCACCATCCTCGTGGCCTCCTCAAATGGTGCCAGGAGAGTGCATGCATCCCTGATCATGGCCCACTGGCGTGGGGAAAAAAATCCAAGCTCTTCTGACCCTGTCCTGGTGCCATATTGCAACAGATACTCATTGATGGCCTTCTGCTGCGTGTGCAGCCGCTGCAGCATGGCCAACGTAGAGTTCCACCTGGTGGGCATGTCACAGATTAGGCGGTTCTTGGGCAGGTTGGATTCCTTTTGCAGGTCAGCCAGCCGAGCACTGGCATTATGTGACCTGCGGAAATGCCCACAGAGTTTCCTGGCCTGCTTCAGGACCTCCTGTAAGCCAGGGTACCTTCCCAAGAACCGCTGCACCACCAAGTTAAGGACGTAAGCCAAACAGGGCACATGGGTCAGTTGTCCCTGTCGGAGGGCGGAGAGGAGGTTGGTGCCATTGTCGCAAACCACGTTTCCTGGAAGCTGGCGTGGCGTCAACCACCTCTGAGCCTGCCCCTGCAGAGCTGACAGAATCTCTGCCCCACTGTGGCTCCTGTCCCCCAAGCACACCAACTCAAGCACCGCATGGTATCTTTTTGCCTGCGTACTTGCGTAGCCCCTTGAACGCCTACAGAGCACCGCTGGTTCCGAGGACAAATCAGCACAGGAAGAGGCCATGGAGGAAGAAGAAGAGGAGTGGGTGGAGGAGAGAGGTTTGTCAGAATCACCAGTAGTAGCATTTTGGAGGCGTGGTGGCGGAACAACCTCCAACACTACTGCACCTTGTCCTGCATCCTTCCCAGCTGCCAGCAGAGTCACCCAATGCGCCGTGAAAGATAGGTAACGTCCCTGTCAATGCCTGCTAGACCATGAGTCAGCGGTAATATGCACCTTACCACTGACCGCCCTGTCCAGCGAGGCCAAGACATTGCCTTCCACATGCCGGTAGAGAGCCGGAATTGCCTTCCGTGAGAAAAAGTGGCGTTTGGGAACCTGCCACTGAGGAACCGCACATTCCACAAACTCATGGAAGGGGGCAGAGTCTACCAACTGAAAAGGCAGCAGTTGAAGTGCTAGCAATTTAGCCAAGCTAGCATTCAACCGCTGGGCATGTGGATGGCTGGGAGTGAACTTCTTTCGGTGGTGCAGCAGCTGGGGCAGGGAAATTTGCCTGGTACAATCTGACGTCGGTGTACCGATAGCAGATTGCCCGCAAGAACTTGGCTATGACACACCTATTTCTACACCTTCATTCCTTTCAGTGTAGGTATCAGAGAGGACTGAAGGTATAGTGGGGTTGGAGATACCAGCTGATGAGGAGCAAGGAGAGGTCCACTTTGTTCTTTGGTGTGGGTCTTTTAGGTACGCCTGCCAACGGACTGCATGGCAGGTCGACATATGTCTGGTCAAGCACGTGGTGCCCAAGCGGCTGATGTTTTGGCCACGTGAGATACGCTTCAGACATATGTTACAAATGGCAACGGTGCGATCTGCTGCACACGTCTGAAAAAAGGCCCACACCAAAGAACTTTTGGAATAACGCGCAGAAACAGCAGCGCCCTGCACATGCGGAGCTCTGCGGTGTGATGCAGTCGGTGTGCTGCCCTTAAGCTGGCCCATGGAGGGCATCTTGCCTCATTGGAGATGTGCCTCCTCCTCCTCTCTCCTATCAGGCACCCATGTGGAGTCAGTGACCTCATCATCCCCTCCCTCCTCATCACTGGAGCAAATCTGGCAGTATGCTGCAGCTGGGGAAACATGACTGGCAGATAGCTGTTCTTGTTGGGCACCCCCTCTCTCTGGGCTCACGTTACTACCCCCTCTCTCTGGGCTCACGTTACTGCCTTCCTCTAGCTGGGTTCCATCATCGGACCCTTCAAAACGCTGGGCATCCTCCTGGAGCATGTACCCAATACTGTGGTCAAACAGTTCGGGGGACTCCTCAAGAGGACACGGTGGGGCTAGGGAAGGAGTGACTGATGCCATTGAGCCGAGGGAAGAGGCCGCTTTGGCAGCTGCTTTGCCAGACAAAGTACCCTGAGCCTGGGTGAGAAAGGATGAGGAGGATGAGGACGGCTTGGTCATCCACTCTACCAAGTCTTCGGCATGTTGCGGCTCAACATGGCCAGCTCTCGAAAAGAAGGACAAGCGTGTCCCACGGCCACGTGCTGATGAGGATGCACCGTGTCCACGATCAGCACTGTTGCCTCTAGACACAGAGCCTGCTTTCCCTCTTTTATTGGCTCGTGACTGTCTGCCTCTCCTTGTTTGCCTTCCAGACATACTAATGGCCTGCAGTGAGATGTAGCTGCACAAAGGTGGGATGTATATATATATATATATATATATATATATATCTATACTGATTATACTGCAGCTAGCAGAATCAACTGCCTGCTGTGGTATTAGTATGAGAACACCAGCAATTGTCTTCAGTTAGTTTTAGGTGCACACTGTGCAGAGGACACAGTACACTAGCTGAAAATACTTGCAGCTCCCTGCCTGTGGTATTTGTATGAGAACACCAGCAATTGTATTGAGGTAAACTTTAGGTACACACTATGCAACGGACACTAAAGCAAAATACTGCAGCTCGCTGCCTGTATTTGTATGAAAACACCAGCAATTGTATTGTGGTAAGCTTTAGGTGCACACTGTGCAAAGGACACTAAAGCAAAATACTGCAGCTCCCTGCCTGTATTTGTATCAGAACACCAGCAATTGTATTGAGGTAAGCTTTAGGTGCACACTGTGCAAAGGACACTAAAGCAAAATACTGCAGCTCCCTGCCTGTATTTGTATCAGAACACCAGCAATTGTATTGAGGTAAGCTTTTGGTGCACACTGTGCAAAGGACACTAAAGCAAAATACTGCAGCTCCCTGCCTGTATTTGTATCAGAACACCAGCAATTGTATTGAGGTAAGCTTTTGGTGCACACTGTGCAAAGGACACTAAAGCAAAATACTACAGCTCCCTGCCTGTATTTGTATCAGAACACCAGCAATTGTATTCAGGTAAGCTTTTGGTGCACACTGTGCAAAGGACACAGTACACTAAGTGAAACACTGCAGCTAGCACAATCACCTGCCTGCCTGTCAGTATAGAGAATAACAGGAACGGATCTAGCTAAACTGAATACAGTGTGTAAATATATATACAACACCTAGGATGCATATATATCCTCTACACACTGTAACTGCAGCTAACTGACTCGCCTGCCTGCTCTATCTAACTCATATCAAATTACACTGTCTCTCTCTCTGTCTCTTTCCTTTAACCAACGCCAACACACTACACAAGGCCGCCAAGCCGGCGGCCTTATATAGTGTGGGGCGTGTACCTACTCCTCTGAGCCATGATTTAAGGAAAGCCCTTAAAACTCTCAGATGTAACAAATCTATAGTGATCAAACCATCTGATAAAGGTGGGAACCTGGTGGTGATGGATGTGGGGCAATATGAGGACATGTGTTACGATATCATCCGTAATCGCGAATGGTATTGTCCGGTCCCCAGGTCCCATGTTCACTACTATTCCAGGAAATATAAGGATATAATCCTTAAGGCACAACACAATGGCACTATAGATCAGAACACTTATAAGTATCTGGATATGGAAAGCTTCACAGTACCCACCTTCTATGCACTTCCGAAAGTGCACAAAAGCCTAATAAAACCTCTAGGCAGACCGATTATCTCGGGATGTGGTTCACTAACGGAACGTGCCAGTGAATTAATTGATGAATACCTATACCCCCATGTTAAGGGTTTGTTTTCTCATGTTAGGGACACAATTGAATTACTGAAAGTTATTGATGGTCTCCAAATACCTCCAGGGGCATGGCTCGTAGCCATTGATATAGAGGCCCTGTACAACTCTATACCCCATGACAGAGGTATAGAGGTTGTGCGGGGATTCCTCGGAGAACAGGACTTGGATTCCCACAAATACAATGACTTTGTTATTGAACTCTTAAACTTTGTGTTGACACATAACATCTTTGTTTTTGGAGGTTCCCACTACCTCCAGATGCAGGGGGTCGCTATGGGCGCCAAGTGCGCACCGTCATATGCGAAACTGTATCTGGGGGGGTGGGAACGTGACCTCTTTGCTGATGACTCCAAACAACCCGACATAGGTAAGATCATGTCATGGCATTGTTATATTGACGATGTTTTCATGGTTTGGGCGGGGTCCCAGAGTGAATTAATTGATTTTCTGGAGGGTTTACAAGTGAACACATATAATTTAAAGTTTACGTACACGTTTAATCTGTCTGAAATGACATTCTTAGACGTAGAAATTTTTACAAATGACAAGGGAGAATTGTGCTCTACTCTTTATAGGAAGCCATCGGCAGGCAATAGTTTATTGCACGCTGACAGTTCCCACCCTGAACCACTAAAGAGGAGTATACCATATAGTCAATTCTTGAGAATTAAGCGGAATTGTACTTTGGATGCAGATTTTCAACAAGAGTCTGACTCTCTCAATGTACGTCTTCGAGCTAGAGGCTATAGTAAAACCTGCCTAAGGAAGGCATTTAACAGAGTCAAGTGTCTCATAAGACAATCACTCATTTATAAATCTAGACAGATCAGGTCATGTACGTCAACCAGAATTATTACAAAGTTTAATCGACAGCATTCGAAGATTCGGAATGTCTATAATAAATTCTGGTATCTGCTAGCAGCAGACCAGAGAATATCGAGATTCATTAAGCCTTTCCCGGAAATCACGTACAGGAGATCACAATCATTGAGGGACATTTTGGTTTCTAGCCATCATGCCCAAAATGTTACAGTCAAAAAATCATCCCCGGGCACATATCCCTGTGGGAAGTGCAATTTTTGCACTTTCATTTTGACGGGTAAAACTGTAACCCTTCCCAATGACAATATTTGGACACCCAAACATAGATGCAACTGCCAATCTATTGGGGCTGTTTACATCATGAAATGCTTGTGTGGTGCCTTTTATGTGGGCAAAACGAAACAACCGTTTTTTTGTCGCATAAGGGACCATGTTTCCCTAATTGCCAAACATAAAATGGAGACACCAATCAGCCGCCATGTTGGCCTTTATCACAACTTTGATCTAAAGTTCATTAAATTCTTCGCTTTAGAACATATACCCCAACATGAAAGAGGGGGAGAGATTGATAAAAAGCTTCTCCAGCTGGAAAGTAGGTGGATCTATCTCTTACAAGCCACTTGACTCCCTGGCCTGAATGAAGGAATCAGCTTCAAACCATTCTTATGATGACCTTTGTTCAGGTGCAGGATTGCCCCACTTTTTGCCTTATCTGCCTATAATTACTTCTATAGGCACCAGGTACTGAGATGTTTCATCACAAGTCCCTGGTCATCCCCTATTTGTGCTCCATTCCATCCTTCTGAGGGTGGGGGTATGATCCAAGGGTGGGAGGAAGGGGATCACGTTATCTGGGAGTAGAGTTCACAAACTTTTTACCAACATTATTTCCTTCAATATTTTTGAGGGATTAAATACTAAATTTATTTTATTTGTCAATTTATGTTTTTGCTTCATATGTATCATTTGTTTTTGTTATCATTATTTTTTGGGTTTTTTTTTTCAATTGTGTTAGGCAACATGTATGTAATTGCCTACATAATTTATATGTGTGATTATTTTACATATATTTTTGTTTTTCTTCTCCTTTGAAATGCTTTCGAAATGGCGCACGAACGTAATCAATAAATTCCTTCATCTTTATTTGATGCCCCACTTGTGCAGACTGGAACGGGGATTCAGGGAACATGCCCTGCTTTGCCTTTCCCTTTATTTCCTCCTGTCTGTTCATGGATCTGTCCCCGATCTGGTCGATCGTGTCCTGGCCTGCTTTCATCCCATATGGACGCCCAAGGGTGTACACTAGACTGGCTTGTTTCCAGCCCGGTGTACGCCCACATTGAAGGCTCTTTGGTACATGGCTCACACCGCCTATTACCATCACGGGACCTTAGATCTGACACGCCCCTCGGTCTTGATCGAGGTAGGCAGTGTCAGCACAGGTTGTCTCTGTGCCTGGTCCCTCACAGGAAGTGATATCACTTCCTGTCAGAGCGGATGTCAGCCGATGCATCTGCGCCTTCCCCATTGACGTCCGTGAGCCAGCCAATTGCGGCGAGACGTCGCACACCAGATGGTGTGACGTCACACGCCGGGTTTTGGCGGGTCGGAGGAGGATATAAAAACTCCAGACATTCTCTTTGAACTGTCTGGAACATTGGTGGAAGTTCAAGCTGACGGCGAAATATATGAAAGGTAACTTTCCAACCCTCTGTCATTTATGGTATTCAGGGAAAGATGGAATATTGAACTTACTGTATGTTTATTATTTTGCCTATACAGCTTTTGGCGGACTGTTTTATCTGGGGGACATTTTACAAATTCGGAATCTTTACATTAAATCCCTCTACATCGGTGTATGAGTGGACTCTGCCTCCACATCCAACTTGGAGGCTTATATATTCCAAGCTTCACTTTGGATCCCCCCTTTTGCGTTGGTGAGCATTCATTGACATTATAGTCCCCTTTTTTACTTTGTAGTCTATCTTATATTCTAAATAATTTATTAGATAATGTTAGTTATCTCCTCTTTTCCCCGTAGACGGGTCTCTGTTTGAAACTTGTCTTCACAGAAGTAATGTATCTTTGTCGCCGCCACATATGAACTTCCTCAGCTTGGTTTAACTGGTCAATAGACAGTGGGGAGGTGAGTGGGTCCTATTATCCTCTGGTATTAGGACCGTAACTCCTTTTCATTTTTGATTATTATATACTAAAATGTGATTTTTCTCTCATTACCTACAGGTATTTGTATTAAATATATCAACCTTTTTGCAACCACAAATTCATCCTCCCTTACGGGATTGTGATTGCTAGAGACGGGATCGGCCGACCATTTCTCTGGCAATCTATGACAGTGGTCCTGACCATTTTTTGACCAATTGATTTGGAGGTATGAAGGGGTGTGGGGGTCCCCTGGGTGTTTGCTCCATGTGCTGTTTGGGGATGCTCCCGTGTGCTGTTTTTTGAATGCATTCAAAGGACTATTACGTTTGTGATATATTATTAATATGTTTTTCTCTCTTTTATACCTAATAGCTTGTTTCAAATCTGTTAAAAGTGTATGGGCGTCTATTCCTGATGAAGCCTAATAGGCGAAACTGTAGAAAATCTATGGACGCTTCATCTCAACTGTATATATCTGCATGCTCATCTAGACTTTGGTATTAGGTGTATACCTGTGATGGTCACAGGCATGTATATGTATCAGTTTTTTATGTATATTGTAATAAATATATTTTTTCTATTTTTTTAAAGTTCTTTGTCTTGCAATCTATTTTTCAATTGTTATAAGCACATTTAAAGTCCCACATTCTACCCCCTTTTTGCTACATATCTTTATAGGGATGGTGGTGCCTTTAGATTTATAGTTTTTATGCTGACATCTGCTCATTTCCTATTTACATGACTGGCCAAAGCCACCCTGGCTTTGGCCAATTACGGTTCTCTGTACCTACGGCGCTGTGATTGGCCAAGCATGCGGGTCATAGTGCATGCTTGGCCAATCATCAGCCGCAGTGAATTATGGGCCGTGACGCGCCACTCGAATTTGGCGCGAACGGCCCATAATGTTCGAAATTCGACGAACGCTCGAACAGCCGATGTTCGAGTCGAACATGGGTTCGACTCGAACTCGAAGCTCATCCCTACATGTGAATAATGCTTGGTTTGTATATTTCCTTTAACCACTTGCCGCCCGCCCTATAGCAAATTGACGGCGGCAAAGTGGTTTCAATATCCTGACTGGACGTCATATGACGTATTCAGGATATTGAGCCGCTGCGCCCCCGGGGGCGCGCATCGTGGCCATCGTTGTTGCGGGATGTCAGTCTGACACCCCGCAACACCGATCTAGGTAAAGAGTCTCCGACGGAGACTCTTTACCACGTGATCAGCCGTGTCCAATCACGGCTGATCACGATGTAAACAGGAAAAGCCGGTCATCGGCTTTTCCTCACTCGCGTCTGTCAGACGCGAGTAGAGGAGAGCAGATCAGCTGCTCCTCTGACAGGGGGGGTTTGTGCTGATCCATTATCAGCGCAGCCCCCCCCCAGGATACCCACACTGGGCCACCAGGGAAGCCACCAGACCACCAGGGATGCCAATTAGATATGCCTAATGGATGCCAATCAGTGCCCACAATAGATGCCAATCAGTGCCCACAATGGGCAGCACTGATTGGCAGGCATTATTGTTTGGCACTAATTGGCATCCATTAGTACAAAACATTACAGTACAGTGCCACCTATTAGTGCCCATCCATGCCACCTATCAGTGCCCATCCGTGCCACCTATCAGTGCCCATCCATGCCGCCTATCAGTGCCCATCCATGTTGCCTATCCGTGCCACCTATCTGTGCCCATCCATGCCACCTATCTGTGCCCATCTGTGCCGCCTATCTGTGCCCATCCGTGCCGCCTACCAGTGCCCATCCGTGCCGCCTACCAGTGCCCATCCGTGCCGCCTATCGGTGCCCATCTGTGCCACCTCATCGGTGCCCATCAGTGCCGCCTCATCGGTGCCCATCAGTGCCGCCTTATCAGTGCCCTTCAGTGCAGCCCCATCAGTGCCCATCAGTGAAGGAGAAAACTTACTTATTTACAAAGTTTTGTAACTGAAACAAAAAAAACGTATTTTTTTCCAAATTTTCGGTCTATTTTTAATTTTTTTTGCAGAAAATAAAAATCGCAGAGGTGATCAAATACCACCAAAAGAAAGCAGCTCTATTTGTGGGAACAAAATGATAAAAAATTAGAGTTACGCTTACCGGTAACGTATTTTCCAGTAGTCTTTCAGGACATACACCATTGAGAGATAGGCTCCTCCCCTTCCTCAGGAAACACTGCGCCAGCCCATAAATTCTTACTTCCCCTGCCGGACCTCAGTTTTTCTCAAGATCACCTCCGGCCAGCTGGGGAGACACAAGAACACATTAATAACATACTATTATATATCCTTATCATGCTGCGTTCCGGTCTTTAGTAAGACTCCCCAATTCTTAGGGTGGGTAACTAGGGCTTTCCTGAAAGACTACTGGAAAAGACGTTACCGGTAAGCGTAACTCTAATTTTCCCTTATCGTCTTTCAGGACAGCCACCATTGAGAGGATAGACGAGCACTTACCAACTAGGGTGGGACTACAGCTTGCAGAACCTTTCGCCCAAAGGCCTGTTCACCTGCCGACACCAGGTCTACTCTGTAGTGCTTTACAAAAGTGGAGTAGCTGGACCAGGTTGCGGCCCTGCATATCTGGTCTGGTGTTGCTCCGGCTCTTTCTGCTTGGGAGGCTGCCAAAGCTCTGGTGGAGTGTGCCTTTATCCCTGTAGGGATCTCCTCCCCTGATAGAGTATATGCCTGCTCTATGGTTGTTCTAAGCCATCTGGCAATAGTGCGTTTAGACGCTTTGTATCCTTTTCTGGCCCCAGAAAACAAAATAAACAGTGAGTCTGACTTCCTAAATGCCTTAGTCAGCTCAAGATAGTGCAGGATGCATCTCCTGACATCTAAAGAATGAAATCTTAATTCCCCTTCTCCCACAGGATTGGGGCAAAAGGAGGGTAGAACTACCTCCTGGCTTCTGTGAAACCTCAAAGTCACCTTGGGTAAAAAGGCCGGATCTGTCTTTAACACGACTCGATCTGGAAAAACAACACAAACTGGGGGTCTAATTGATAGGGCTTCAAGCTCACTGACCCTCCTGGCGGTAGTTACCGCTACCAAAAATACTGTTTTTAAAGTAAAATTCTTTAGAGAACATTCGACTAAGGGTTCAAAGGGAGTTCCCGTTAAAGTCTGTAAGACTAGGGAAAGATCCCACTTAGGAAAAGAAGAAACTGTAACAGGTCTCTGTCTTGTTAGGGCCCTGAAGAATCTGATTATCCACTGGTTGGTGGCCAGAGGCTTTTCTAGATAAGCACTGAGTGCTGAGACCTGGCTCTTCAGCGTACTTATGGATAAGCCCTTATCTGCCCCGCACTTTAGGAATTCCAACACTGTTGTGGGGCTCTGTACCGAAAGGGAGCTTCCTTCACACCATTTGTTGAAGCGGAGCCAGACTTTCTTATAAATCTGACGCGTCTCCTTCTTCCTACTATTGAGGAGGGTGACGATCAACTTCTCTGAGAAACCCTTAGACTTTAATATTCCTTCTTCAGTAGCCAGGCCGCCAGTTTCCACTGGTGGACCCGGGGACAAAGGACTGGGCCCTGAGAGAGAAGATCCTATCGGGGAGGTAGCGACAGGGGAGGTTCTACAGCTAGTTGCTTGAGGATTGAGAACCATGCCCTCTTGGGCCAATATTGTGCCACCAGAATCAGGGAAGTGTTCTCCGATTGGAACTTCCTTAGAACTGCCGGTAGCAATACTGGAGGGGAAAAGGCATAGCAAATTTTGAACTGCCAGTTCTGGTTCAGCGCGTCTACCCCCAGTGCACCCTCCCTTCTATTTAGGGAGAAAAAACAGGGGGTTTTCGCGTTGCCCCTTGCCGCGAAGAGGTCGACCTCTGGAAGTCCCCACCTTTCGGTTACTAGATTGAAGACCTCCTGATTGAGGACCCAATCGCCCTCTCTCAGCTGCCTCCGGCTGAGGAAGTCCGCTACCACATTCTTCTCTCCTCTCAGGAAAACAGCCGAGAGCGAGAGAGAGTTGGTCTCGGCCCAGTTCAGGATGTCTGTCGCTAGGGCCAACAGGACTCCACTTCTCGTGCCGCCCTGCTTGTTTACATAAGCCACGGCGGACGAGTTGTCCGATCTCACCTGAATGTGGTGGCCCTGGAATTCCTTTTTGAAGAATCTGAGGGCTAGTCCTACTGCTTTCAGCTCCTTCCAGTTGGACGAGCGTTTTATTTCCCCGTCCTTCCAGGTGCCCTGAGCTAGAAGGGAACCTAGATGTGCCCCCCAGCCCGTGCCGCTGGCGTCTGTGGTTACCATCTGAGAAACTGGGATGAGCCACAGACTTCCCTGTGATAGGTTTGCTACCTTCCTCCACCACCAAAGAGATCTTTTTACTTGGGGTGGCACCTGAATTAGGGTGTTTAGTTCCTCTGGACTGTGGTCCCACACCCTCAGGACAAGGGCCTGTAGAGGACGGAAGTGTAGACCTGCCCACTGCATGGCTGGTAGGGTAGATGTCAGTAGTCCCACCGTGGACATTAGGGATCTTATGGAGATCGGCTGATTGCACTGGAGAGAGGCTACGGCTCTGTCCAGCTTTTGTATTTTCTCCCCTGGGAGAAAGACCTTCGACAGAGTTGAGTCGAGTAGGTAGCCTAGGTACGTGATACGCTGTGAGGGTATGAGACTTGACTTCTCCAAGTTCAGTAACCATCCCAGGCCTACCAAGGTCTTTTTTGTTAGCTCAAGATCCTTGGTTAGTTGTTCTGGAGACGATGCAAACAGAAGCAGGTCGTCCAGGTACGCTATCACAGATACTCCTTGGAGTCGCAGAAAGGCCATGGCTTCTGCTAGGACCTTGGTGAAAATGCGTGGTGAGTAGGATAGCCCAAAGGGCAGAGCCTGAAACTGTAGATGTACTAGCCTTCCCTCCAAGTTTACTGCTAGTCGTAGAAACCTCTGAGAGGATTCCGCGATAGGGACGTGTAAATAGGCGTCTCTGAGATCCAACGAGACCATGAAGCAGTTGTGAGGTAAGCAGGGCCCTGACCCTGAAAATTGACTCCATACGGAATTTTTTGTACGTGACTGACCTGTTTAGGGGCTTTAAATTCAGAATTAATCTGAATTTGCCTGAGGGTTTTCTGACCACGAAAATGTGTGAATAGAATCCCCTCTCCTCTTGCCCTACTGGTACTCTGCAAATTACATTTTGAGACTCTAGGCCCCTCAGAGCCTCCAATAGAGCATCGGCCTTTGCCCTGCACTTGGGCAGCTGTGTGACAAGAAACCTTTGTGGGGGAGGTCTTGTAAACTCCAGGAGATAACCCCGTCTTATAATCCCCAGAATGAATAGGTTGGGGGAAATTGCCTCCCATTGGGGGAGGAAGGCCCCCAGTCTTCCTCCCACCCTGTCTGGAGGGTCATGGTTTTTTGCTGGGCTGTTCAGGAGGGTGAAAAATCGCCGCTCCTCTGCCCCTGCCTCTTTGGCCCCAGGCCTTCTTTTGGCCTTCAGGCTTGGGGGCTTCCCTGCGTCCCTGAGGACGAAACCCCTTTTTTGACTGTACTGGGGTCTTGCGTTTAAAAGGGAAAGACTTTTTCCTGTCCGCAGTGCGGTCCAGTACTGTCTCTAAGCCGAAGAGTAGGTCTCCTGTAAAGGGTATGCCACATAGTTTGGCTTTGGAGGCGCTGTCGCCAGGCCAAGTCTTAAGCCAAAGGGCTCGTCTGGCTGAATTGGCCAGGGCTGCTGATCTGGCTGACATTCGTACTGACTCCGCTGTGGCGTCTGCTATGTATGCGATACCTCTCAAAATCGTAGGGAATGAGGATAGGATAGTTTCCTTGGGCGTCCCTGCCTCAATATGTTCCTGGATCTTCGTCAGCCAGTGTTCCAGATTGCGGGCTACAACAGTGACAGCCATCTCTGGTTTTAAATTGCCAATAGTAGAATCCCACGTCTTTTTTAGGAGGGAGTCTACTCTTCTATCTATTACGTCAGATAGAGCTCCCATGTCTTCAAACGCTAGGTCTGTGTGTCTAGAGACCTGGGAGAAGGCGGAGTCTAGTTTGGGAGTCTTATTCCAAACAGACGCAGGGTCCTCTGCGAAAGGAAACCTTCTCTTGAGGGATCTAGAGAAAAAGGGTTTCCTTTCAGGATCCTGCCATTCCTTTTTGACGGTTTCAACCAGTACCTCATGTACTGGGAACACCTTTTTCTTTTGTTCCCCTAAACCCCTGTACATTTAGTCATGGAGTGTTAGGGCCTTTTTATCCTCCTGGATATTGAGAGTTGTATAAATTGCACCCAAGAGGTCCTCTACCTCATCCAGGGACAATTTAAATCCTAGAGGATTTCCTGCACTCCCCTTCCCGGTCCTCACCCTCAGATCCCTCCTGGGAATCAGAAGTGGCGCTGTCTGCTTGCGCATGCTCCACCTCCAAAGGGCCTGGGGTTTCCTCTGCCATAACTGCAGCAGCAGGTCTGGCAGGTGCACAGGGCTGAGCCTGTGGCGGGGTTGTAACCTGAGCTGGATAAGCAGGGAGCTGAAATTTTTCAAACAGTGATTTAAAAGAAGAGAAGGTGGATGACAGCTCTTTAACTGAGGCTGCTAATCCAGATTCCTGCTCGGACTCCCTCTCCCTGACCAGGGTATCTATGCAGTCTTTACATAGAACCCTAGTCCAGGATTCTGCTAAAGGGTCCCTACAGGAGGCACACTTCTTTCTAGAGCTATGCGTTGACTTTGACAACTTCTCTACAGCTTTCTGAAATACAGCAAAAATGCAGAAAAAATAACATATCAGAAGGATGGTTACAACCCAGGGAGTGCGCTAGCCCTCTTTTCAATGTGCAGGGACTAGGGCCTCCCCCCTCTGACCACCCTGAGGGTCTGTCCCCCCCATGGACAGAACCATACATGGAGGGGCAATCCCAGATAGAGTGGACCTTCCCCAGGGTGCTCTTACCTTGGGAAGGCTGGAGGTAGCGTCTGTCGTCTGGGGATCGTCTGACACGTTGCAGGTGGTTGCCTGCTACGGAGTCTCCACGCTGCCTGTGCGCTTTCCCAACTCCTCCAGCCTGCACCCGGCCCCCTATCACCACCGCGACCCGGAACCGGAAGTCACGGGTCATAAGGGAACACCGTCGGAAATGACGTCACCCGCCGTCCGGCACGCGCTGGTTAAAAAAAAATCTTGCGGTCTGTACGCTTGTACAGGGAGGCTAAGATGTCCCCTCTGCAGCGGCCCTGTGGACGCGATAGGGGTCCCCCACAGCCTGCTACCGCGCTCGGCGAGGATGAGGTGGCTCGGATGGCAGGTGGCGGACTGACCACACCTTTTGTTCCCTGGAAGCCCCTGCTTCCATCCTGGGTAACTGTTTTGGCTTCAATCCCCTGACTGAATCAGCCTGGCTCCTTGCACAGTGTCTCCCAGCTAGGGATGAGCTTTGTGTTCGAGTCGAACATACGTTCGACTCGAACATCGGCTGTTCGATCGTTCGACGAAGATCGAACGATTTGGGCCGTTCGCGCCAAATTCGAGTGACGCGAACGGCCCACAATGCACTACGCCATCGCAGTGTCATCCAGGCGCTGTGATTGGCCAAGCATGCACTGTGACCCCGCATGCTTGGCCAATCACAGCGCCGGCAGCGAGGAGAGCAATGATTGGCCACAGGCAGGATGCCTGTGGCCAATTATTGCTGAGGGGGTTTAGTACACGCCCCACACTATAAAAGGCCGCCAGCGCGGCGGCCTTGTGTAGTGTGTTCCGGAGCAGGGAAAGAGAAGCATAGGCAGGGACAGTGTCATTTTTTTTCCTTTACTAATCCTGGATTCCTTGTGTTTAGGGACAAATAAGGATAGGCAGGGAGAGTGTCAGTGTGTTATTCTGTGCTAAACCTTGTTTGTAGGGACAGAGAGGTACAGTGAGGGAAAGTGTCAGTGTGCTATTCTGTGCTAAATCTTGTTTGTAGGGACAGAGTAGGACAGTGAGTGAAACTGACAGTGTGCTATTCTGTTCTAAACCAATCTTGCTGAACCATATTTTCAATCCTTGAGTTTAGGGACAGAGAGGTACAGTGAGGGAAAGTGTCAGTGTGCTATTCTGTGCTAAATCTTGTTTGTAGGGACAGAGTAGGACAGTGAGGGAAAGTGTCAGTGTGCTATTCTGTTCTAAACCAATTTTGCTGAACCATATTTGAAATCCTTGAGTTTAGGGACAGAGAAGGACACTCGTGGAAACTATCAGTGTGCTATTCTGTGCTAAATCTTGTTTGTAGGGACAGAGTAGGACAGTGAGGGAAAGTGTCAGTGTGCTATTCTGTTCTAAACCAATCTTGCTGAACCATATTTGAAATCCTTGAGTTTAGGGACAGAGAAGGACACTCGTGGAAACTATCAGTGTGCTATTCTGTGCTAAATCTTGTTTGTAGGGAGGGACAGAGTAGGACAGTGAGGGAAAGTGTCAGTGTGCTATTCTGTTCTAAACCAATTTTGCTGAACCATATTTGAAATCCTTGAGTTTAGGGACAGAGAAGGACACTCGTGGAAACTATCAGTGTGCTATTCTGTGCTAAATCTTGTTTGTAGGGAGGGACAGAGTAGGACAGTGAGGGAAAGTGTCAGTGTGCTATTCTGTTCTAAACCAATTTTGCTGAACCATATTTGAAATCCTTGAGTTTAGGGACAGAGAAGGACACTCGTGGAAACTATCAGTGTGCTATTCTGTGCTAAATCTTGTTTGTAGGGACAGAGTAGGACAGTGAGGGAAAGTGTCAGTGTGCTATTCTGTTCTAAACCAATTTTGCTGAACCATATTTGAAATCCTTGAGTTTAGGGACAGAGAAGGACACTCGTGGAAACTATCAGTGTGCTATTCTGTGCTAAATCTTGTTTGTAGGGACAGAGTAGGACAGTGAGGGAAAGTGTCAGTGTGCTATTCTGTTCTAAACCAATTTTGCTGAACCATATTTGAAATCCTTGAGCTTAGGGACAGAGAAGGACACTCGTGGAAACTATCAGTGTGCTATTCTGTGCTAAATCTTGTTTGTAGGGACAGAGTAGGACAGTGAGGGAAAGTGTCAGTGTGCTATTCTGTTCTAAACCAATCTTGCTGAACCATATTTGAAATCCTTGAGTTTAGGGACAGAGAAGGACACTCGTGGAAACTATCAGTGTGCTATTCTGTGCTAAATCTTGTTTGTAGGGACAGAGTAGGACAGTGAGGGAAAGTGTCAGTGTGCTATTCTGTTCTAAACCAATCTTGCTGAACCATATTTGAAATCCTTGAGTTTAGGGACAGAGAAGGACACTCGTGGAAACTATCAGTGTGCTATTCTGTGCTAAATCTTGTTTGTAGGAACAGAGTAGGACAGTGAGGGAAAGTGTCAGTGTGCTATTCTGTTCTAAACCAATCTTGCTGAACCATATTTGAAATCCTTGAGTTTAGGGACAGAGAAGGACACTTGTGGAAACTATCAGTGTGCTATTCTGTGCTAAATCTTGTTTGTAGGGACAGAGTAGGACAGTGAGGGAAAGTGTCAGTGTGCTATTCTGTTCTAAACCAATTTTGCTGAACCATATTTGAAATCCTTGAGTTTAGGGACAGAGAAGGACACTCGTGGAAACTATCAGTGTGCTATTTTGTGCTAAATCTTGTTTGTAGGGACAGAGTAGGACAGTGAGGGAAAGTGTCAGTGTGCTATTCTGTTCTAAACCAATCTTGCTGAACCATATTTGAAATCCTTGAGTTTAGGGACAGAGAAGGACACTCGTGGAAACTATCAGTGTGCTATTCTTTGCTAAATCTTGTTTGTAGGGAGGGACAGAGTAGGACAGTGAGGGAAAGTGTCAGTGTGCTATTCTGTTCTAAACCAATTTTGCTGAACCATATTTGAAATCCTTGAGTTTAGGGACAGAGAAGGACACTCGTGGAAACTATCAGTGTGCTATTCTGTGCTAAATCTTGTTTGTAGGGACAGAGTAGGACAGTGAGGGAAAGTGTCAGTGTGCTATTCTGTTCTAAACCAATTTTGCTGAACCATATTTGAAATCCTTGAGTTTAGGGACAGAGAAGGACACTCGTGGAAACTATCAGTGTGCTATTCTGTGCTAAATCTTGTTTGTAGGGACAGAGTAGGACAGTGAGGGAAAGTGTCAGTGTGCTATTCTGTTCTAAACCAATTTTGCTGAACCATATTTGAAATCCTTGAGTTTAGGGACAGAGAAGGACACTCGTGGAAACTATCAGTGTGCTATTCC
Source organism: Rana muscosa (assembly GCA_029206835.1). NCBI lineage: Eukaryota > Metazoa > Chordata > Amphibia > Anura > Ranidae > Rana > Rana muscosa. The sequence continues at coordinate 402,763,446 of CM055122.1, forward strand.
GTGCTAAATCTTGTTTGTAGGGACAGAGTAGGACAGTGAGGGAAAGTGTCAGTGTGCTATTCTGTTCTAAACCAATTTTGCTGAACCATATTTGAAATCCTTGAGTTTAGGGACAGAGAAGGACACTCGTGGAAACTATCAGTGTGCTATTCTGTGCTAAATCTTGTTTGTAGGGACAGAGTAGGACAGTGAGGGAAAGTGTCAGTGTGCTATTCTGTTCTAAACCAATTTTGCTGAACCATATTTGAAATCCTTGAGTTTAGGGACAGAGAAGAACACTCGTGGAAACTATCAGTGTGCTATTCTGTGCTAAATCTTGTTTGTAGGGACAGAGTAGGACAGTGAGGGAAAGTGTCAGTGTGCTATTCTGTTCTAAACCAATCTTGCTGAACCATATTTGAAATCCTTGAGTTTAGGGACAGAGAAGGACACTCGTGGAAACTATCAGTGTGCTATTCTGTGCTAAATCTTGTTTGTAGGGACAGAGTAGGACAGTGAGGGAAAGTGTCAGTGTGCTATTCTGTTCTAAACCAATTTTGCTGAACCATATTTGAAATCCTTGAGTTTAGGGACAGAGAAGGACACTCGTGGAAACTATCAGTGTGCTATTCTGTGCTAAATCTTGTTTGTAGGGACAGAGTAGGACAGTGAGGGAAAGTGTCAGTGTGCTATTCTGTTCTAAACCAATCTTGCTGAACCATATTTGAAATCCTTGAGTTTAGGGACAGAGAAGGACACTCGTGGAAACTATCAGTGTGCTATTCTGTGCTAAATCTTGTTTGTAGGGAGGGACAGAGTAGGACAGTGAGGGAAAGTGTCAGTGTGCTATTCTGTTCTAAACCAATTTTGCTGAACCATATTTGAAATCCTTGAGTTTAGGGACAGAGAAGGACACTCGTGGAAACTATCAGTGTGCTATTCTGTGCTAAATCTTGTTTGTAGGGACAGAGTAGGACAGTGAGGGAAAGTGTCAGTGTGCTATTCTGTTCTAAACCAATTTTGCTGAACCATATTTGAAATCCTTGAGTTTATGGACAGAGAAGGACACTCGTGGAAACTATCAGTGTGCTATTCTGTGCTAAATCTTGTTTGTAGGGACAGAGTAGGACAGTGAGGGAAAGTGTCAGTGTGCTATTCTGTTCTAAACCAATTTTGCTGAACCATATTTGAAATCCTTGAGTTTAGGGACAGAGAAGGACACTCGTGGAAACTATCAGTGTGCTATTCTGTGCTAAATCTTGTTTGTAGGGAGGGACAGAGTAGGACAGTGAGGGAAAGTGTCAGTGTGCTATTCTGTTCTAAACCAATTTTGCTGAACCATATCTGAAATCCTTGAGTTTAGGGACAGAGAAGGACACTCGTGGAAACTATCAGTGTGCTATTCTGTGCTAAATCTTGTTTGTAGGGACAGAGTAGGACAGTGAGGGAAAGTGTCAGTGTGCTATTCTGTTCTAAACCAATTTTGCTGAACCATATTTGAAATCCTTGAGTTTAGGGACAGAGAAGGACACTCGTGGAAACTATCAGTGTGCTATTCTGTGCTAAATCTTGTTTGTAGGGACAGAGTAGGACAGTGAGGGAAAGTGTCAGTGTGCTATTCTGTTCTAAACCAATTTTGCTGAACCATATTTGAAATCCTTGAGTTTAGGGACAGAGAAGGACACTCGTGGAAACTATCAGTGTGCTATTCTGTGCTAAATCTTGTTTGTAGGGACAGAGTAGGACAGTGAGGGAAAGTGTCAGTGTGCTATTCTGTTCTAAACCAATCTTGCTGAACCATATTTGAAATCCTTGAGTTTAGGGACAGAGCAGAACACTCGTGGAAACTATCAGTGTGCTATTCTGTGCTAAATCTTGTTTGTAGGGACAGAGTAGGACAGTGAGGGAAAGTGTCAGTGTGCTATTCTGTTCTAAACCAATTTTGCTGAACCATATTTGAAATCCTTGAGTTTAAGGACAGAGAAGGACACTCGTGGAAACTATCAATGTGCTATTCTGTGCTAAATCTTGTTTGTAGGGACAGAGTAGGACAGTGAGGGAAAGTGTCAGTGTGCTATTCTGTTCTAAACCAATCTTGCTGAACCATATTTGAAATCCTTGAGTTTAGGGACAGAGAAGGACACTCGTGGAAACTATCAGTGTGCTATTCTGTGCTAAATCTTGTTTGTAGGGAGGGACAGAGTAGGACAGTGAGGGAAAGTGTCAGTGTGCTATTCTGTTCTAAACCAATTTTGCTGAACCATATTTGAAATCCTTGAGTTTAGGGACAGAGAAGGACACTCGTGGAAACTATCAGTGTGCTATTCTGTGCTAAATCTTGTTTGTAGGGACAGAGTAGGACAGTGAGGGAAAGTGTCAGTGTGCTATTCTTTTCTAAACCAATTTTGCTGAACCATATTTGAAATCCTTGAGTTTAGGGACAGAGAAGGACACTCGTGGAAACTATCAGTGTGCTATTCTGTGCTAAATCTTGTTTGTAGGGACAGAGTAGGACAGTGAGGGAAAGTGTCAGTGTGCTATTCTGTTCTAAACCAATTTTGCTGAACCATATTTGAAATCCTTGAGTTTAGGGACAGAGAAGGACACTCGTGGAAACTATCAGTGTGCTATTCTGTGCTAAATCTTGTTTGTAGGGACAGAGTAGGACAGTGAGGGAAAGTGTCAGTGTGCTATTCTGTTCTAAACCAATTTTGCTGAACCATATTTGAAATCCTTGAGTTTAAGGACAGAGAAGGACACTCGTGGAAACTATCAATGTGCTATTCTGTGCTAAATCTTGTTTGTAGGGACAGAGTAGGACAGTGAGGGAAAGTGTCAGTGTGCTATTCTGTTCTAAACCAATCTTGCTGAACCATATTTGAAATCCTTGAGTTTAGGGACAGAGAAGGACACTCGTGGAAACTATCAGTGTGCTATTCTGTGCTAAATCTTGTTTGTAGGGAGGGACAGAGTAGGACAGTGAGGGAAAGTGTCAGTGTGCTATTCTGTTCTAAACCAATTTTGCTGAACCATATTTGAAATCCTTGAGTTTAGGGACAGAGAAGGACACTCGTGGAAACTATCAGTGTGCTATTCTGTGCTAAATCTTGTTTGTAGGGACAGAGTAGGACAGTGAGGGAAAGTGTCAGTGTGCTATTCTTTTCTAAACCAATTTTGCTGAACCATATTTGAAATCCTTGAGTTTAGGGACAGAGAAGGACACTCGTGGAAACTATCAGTGTGCTATTCTGTGCTAAATCTTGTTTGTAGGGACAGAGTAGGACAGTGAGGGAAAGTGTCAGTGTGCTATTCTGTTCTAAACCAATTTTGCTGAACCATATTTGAAATCCTTGAGTTTAGGGACAGAGAAGGACACTCGTGGAAACTATCAGTGTGCTATTCTGTGCTAAATCTTGTTTGTAGGGACAGAGTAGGACAGTGAGGGAAAGTGTCAGTGTGCTATTCTGTTCTAAACCAATTTTGCTGAACCATATTTGAAATCCTTGAGTTTAGGGACAGAGAAGGACACTCGTGGAAACTATCAGTGTGCTATTCTGTGCTAAATCTTGTTTGTAGGGACAGAGAAGGATAGTGAGGGAAACTGTCAGTGTGCTGTTCTGTGCTAAACCAATCTTGCTGAAGCATATTGCAAATCCTTGTGTTTAGGGACAGAGAAGGATAGGCAGGGGACAGTGTCAGTGTCATTGTTGCTAAGCCTCCTGCACAGTATACACCTGAAGGTAGCCCTTATTGCTGTTTTTCCCATCTCCCTGCAGGCCATCCATTAAAATGTCTGGAAGGCAAACAAGGAGAGGCAGACAGTCAGGAGGTAAAAAAAGAGGGCAAGCAGGCTCTGTGTCTGGGGCAACAGTGCTGATCGTGGACGCGGTGCATTGTCATCAGCACATGGCCATGGGACACGCTTGTCCTTCTTTTCCGCAGCAGGACATGTTGAGCCACATCATGCCGAAGACTTGGTAGAGTGGATGACCAAGCCCACCTCATCCTCCTCATCCTCTCTCACCCAGGCTCAGGGTACTGGCAAAGCAGCTGCCAAAGCGTCCTCTTCTCTGGTATCATTATCTTCATTAGTCAATCCTTCCCTAGACCCACCATGTCCTCCTCCTGAGGAGTCCCCCGAACTGTTTGAGCACAGTGTTGGGTACATGCTCCAGGAGGATGCCCAGCGTTTCGAAGGATCTGATGATGATACCCAGCTAGAGGAAGGCAGTAGCGTGAGAGCAGAGAGAGGGGATGCTCAAGAAGGACACCAATCTGGCAGTCATGCTCCAGCAGCTGCAGCATACTGCCAGATTGGCTCCAGTGATGAGGAGGGAGGGGATGATGAGGTCACTGACTCCACGTGGGTGCCTAATAGGAGAGAGGAGGAGGAGGAGGATGAGGAGGAGGCACATCTCCAACGAGGCAGGATGCCCTTGAGTGGCCAGCGTATGGGCAGCACACCGACGGAATCACACCGCAGAGCTCCGCCTGTGCAGGGCGCTGCCTCTGCCCGTCATTCAAAAAGTTCTTTGGTGTGGGCCTTTTTTGAGGCAAGTGCATCAGATCGCACAGCTGCTGTTTGCAACATATGTCTCAAGCGTATATCGCGTGGCCAAAACATCAGCCGCTTGGGCACCACATGCTTGATCAGACATATGTTGACCTGCCATGCAGCTCGTTGGCAAGCCTACCTTAAAGACCCACACCAAAGAACAAAGCTGACCTCTTCTTGCACCGCATCAGCTGGGATCTCCAACCCCACTATACCTTCAGTCCTCTCTGAAACCTGCTCTGAGAGGAATGAAGGTGTAGAATTAGGTGTGTCACAGCCAAGTACTTGCGGGCACTCTGCTAGCAGTACACCAACGTCCGATTCTAGCAGGCAAATTTCCCTGCCCCAGCTGCTGGACCGTCGAAAGAAGTTCACTCCCAGCCATCCACATGCCCAGCGGTTGAATGCTAGCTTGGCTAAATTGCTAGCGCTTCAACTGCTGCCTTTTCAGTTGGTAGACTCGGCCCCCTTCCGTGAGTTTGTGCAATGTGTGGTTCCTCAGTGGCAGGTTCCCAAACGCCACTTTTTCGCACGGAAGGCGATTCCGGCTCTCTACAGGCATGTGGAAGGCAATGTCTTGGCCTCGCTGGACAGGGCGGTCAGCGGTAAGGTGCATATTACCGCTGACTCATGGTCCAGCAGGCATGGACAGGGACGTTACCTTTCTTTCACGGCCCATTGGGTCACTCTTTTGGCAGCTGGGAAGGATGCAGGACAAGGTGCAGTAGTGTTGGAGGTTGTTCCACCGCCACGCCTCCAAAATGCTACTACTGGTTGTGACACACCTCTCTCCTCCACCCCCTCCTCTTCTTCTTCCTCCATGGCCTCTTCCTGTGGTTTGTCCTCGGAACAAGCGGTGCTACGTAGGCGTTCAAGGGGCTACGCAAGTACGCAGGCAAAAAGATGCCATGCCGTGCTTGCGCTGGTGTGTTTGGGGGACAGGAGCCACACTGGTCCTGTCTGCTCTGCAGGGGCAGGCCGAGAGGTGGTTGACGCCACGCCAGCTTAAGCCAGGAATGGTGGTTTGCGACAATGGCACCAACCTCCTCTCCGCCCTCCGACAGGGACAACTGACCCATGTGCCCTGTATGGCTCACGTCCTTAACCTGGTGGTGCAGCGGTTCTTGGGCAGGTACCCTGGCTTACAGGATGTCCTGAGGCAGGCCAGGAAAGTCTGTGTGCATTTCCGCAGATCTTATAATGCCAGTGCTCGCCTGGCTGAGCTGCAAAAGGAGTTGAACCTGCCCAAGAACCGCCTTATATGTGACATGCCCACCAGGTGGAACTCAACGTTGGCCATGCTGCAGCGGCTGCACACGCAGCAGAGGGCCATCAATGAGTACCTGTGCGACTACGGCACCAGGACAGGGTCAGGGGAGCTCGGGTTTTTTTCACCACGCCAGTGGGGCATGATCAGGGATGCATGCACTGTCCTGGCACCATTTGAGGAGGCCACGAGGATGGTGAGCAGTGACAGTGCATGCATCAGTGACACTGTACCTCTTGTCCACCTGTTGGAGCACACGCTGCGTGGAATAATGGACAGGGCACTTGAGGCAGAACAGAGGCAGGAAGAGGAGGACTTCCTTGCCTCTCAAGGCCCCCTTTACCCAGACAGTGTTCCTTCTGTCCCACCCATCGCACAGGAAGAGGAGGAGGAGGAGGAGGAGGAGGAGGATTGTGTCAGCATGGAGGTGGAGTCTGGCACTCAGCATCATCAGCAGCAGTCTTTTAGGGATGATTTACAGTCCCAAGAAACCAGTGGACTTGTACGTGGCTGGGAGGAGGTGGCTGCGGATCATGTCGTCCTTAGTGACCCAGAGGACTCCGGACTGAATGCCTCAGCTAACCTACGCTGCATGGCCTCCCTGATCCTGCAAAGTCTGCGGAAGGATCCTCGTATTCTTCGGATCAAGGAGAGGGACCATTACTGGCTGGCCACTCTCCTTGATCCACGGTACAAGGGTAAGGTTGCGGACCTTATGTTACCGTCGCAGAGGGAGCAGAGGATGAGACAACTCCGGGAGGCCTTGCAGAAAGGTCTGTGCAACGCGTTCCCAGAGACTGGGAGGTTACAAACTCCTGGTCCTGGACAACGAGTTGCTGAGGCTTCGGGCAGTCAAAGAAGGAGCGGTGGGGAAGGTGGCCGTCTGACCGATGCGTTCAGACAATTCTTTAGTCCGCAGCCCCAAAGTATGATCGGTTCCAGCAACCATCGCCAGCGTCTGATATACATGGTGCAGGAATACCTAGGGGCAAGGTCAGACTTGGACACCTTCCCCACCGAAAATCCTCTGGCTTACTGGGTCTTGAGGATGGATCACTGGCCAGAGCTTGCACAGTATGCAATTGAGCTACTGGCCTGTCCTGCATCCAGCGTTCTTTCAGAACGCACATTCAGTGCTGCTGGAGGATTTGTCACGGATCACAGGGTGCGCCTGTCCACCGACTCGGTTGATCGACTGACTTTCATCAAGATGAACCAGTCTTGGATCACCACCAGCTACCACACACCTGATGCTGATATAACAGACTAATTGATTTTAAAATGTCACATCCCTTCAAGACTGATGCTGATGCTGAGTTCCTGTGCTGTTATGTTGACTAGCTATCCTCCTCCTCCTCCTCAATGATCCGATTAATGATGATAGCTTGGAAGATCATTTTGGTTTATGGGTGCCGCCACCAGTGGCTAAGGCCCAATTTTTCAGCCCCTGTTTAACAGGGGTGTGTAATTACAATTTTTGATGCAATACTTTGCAACAGGCCTCATTGCTGTGCTCCAAGTACAGTATCTGTGAGGGGTTGCAGTGTTGTGCCACCAGTGCCTAAGGCCCAATTTTTCAGCCCCTGTTTAACAGGGGCGTGTAATTACAATTTTTGATGCAATACTTTGCAACAGGCCTCATTGCTGTGTTCCAAGTACAGTATCTGTGAGGGGTTGCAGTGTTGTGCCACCAGTGCCTAAGGCCCAATTTTGCAGCCCCTGTTCAACAGGGTGTGACAGAGCATCCCAGAGAGAGCCTGGGAAAGTCCTGTTCGGGGTTTATACATCTCCCAGGCTCCTCTCATATACATTCAGGGATCTCTGAGCCAGGATCCACTTCAGGTGTTGGTTCTCTCCACCAGCTTAATTAAAAGCTCACCTGAGCAGACAGCCTTTGCTCAGCCTGGGAAACACAGACAACATTGGTCTGTGAGAGCAAGAAGGATGGTAAAACATTGTTACTCTGTGAATGTGGAAGCTGACAAGCGTTAGGCTTGTTCAGCCTAGTAGTGAGGGCCTGTAAATACTGTGTAGTTAGAGCCGAGACACGGCTAGGCTTTTGTTTAGATATTTTTTCTTCTGTTTGTTTTCAGCACACTGTACAGCACCTGTCATTGACATTGTATATAGCACCAATAAACCCCACTGTGTTTTCACTGATCCAATGGACTTGGTATCTGTGCCTGCTCATCCCAGGGAGCTTTTGTACCTACTACCTGTCCCCCAGGTTACATATGGTGGAGGCTGCGACCAGCTGTAGTAAGTTACTACTTAAAAGGCCAGTACCTAAAGTGATAACATGGAGGACCTCCTCAAACAAATGGTGTTGGCAAACGCTGCACAACAGCAAACTAACGCTGAATTGCGGCAAGCAAACGCTACACAACAGCAAACTAACGCTGAATTGCGGCAAGCAAACGCTGCATGGCAGCAAGCAAATGCTATACAACAGCAAACTAACGCTGCACAACAGCAAGCCAACGCTATCGCACAGGAGCAAACCAAGGTGCTGTTCCAACAGATTGGTGCTGTACAGGAGCAATCGCAGAGGCTGTTTGAACAGCTTGCCACTGCTGCAAAAGCGGATAGGAAAACCCTCACTGAGGTTGTGGAGACGCTAGCACAGGGGTCACCTGCGATAATGAAGGGTATTGGAGACAAGCCCTCAGCCATCCATGTGGGTCGCTTTCTTTCAAAGATGACGGCAGATGATGATCCAGAGGCCTTCCTACTAACATTTGAACGGACTGCTGAGAGGGAAGGTTGGCCCCAAACCCAGTGGGCAGGACTGATCGCCCCCTTACTTTCTGGAGAAGCGCAGAAGGCCTACTATGATCTGGAGTCAGTAGAAGCGGGAGATTATGGGAAGGTCAAGCGGGAAATCCTGGCACGACTTGGCGTTACCTTGGCTGTTCGAGCTCAGCGGGTCCACAGCTGGTTCTTCCAAGAAAAGAGGCCCCCAAGATCGCAGATGTTTGATCTGATCCACCTGGTGCGGAAATGGCTACAGCCGGAGTCCCTGTCTGCGCCACAAATAGTGGAGCGTGTGGTCATGGACCAATTCCTGAGGTCACTGCCAATTCCCCTGCAGAAGTGGGTGAGTCAAGGAGACCCCAAGTCAGCAGACAACCTGGTGGAGCTCGTTGAGAGGTACTTTGCTGCAGAGAACCTGGTCACCACCCCTACAGCCGCACGGACTTTCCACCCAAAGCCACGGTCTCCCCAGGCAACCGGTAAGACTGTTCCAGGGGAAGTGGGTGGTAAGCATGGCAAGGAAATAGGGGGGAGGATTTTTGGTGCCAGGACTGAAGTTTGGCGGCCCAAACAAGGGAAGCCACTGCCTGTCAGCAAACCAAACTGGGGAAACATCAGATGTTTTCGTTGCCAAGAACTGGGACATGTTGCAGCAAACTGTCCATTGACAGATGAACCAATGCAGTGTGATCTATCTTTTAGAAGGCAGTCTATGTTTGCTGCTGTTTCATGCGCTGCAATGCCAAATGTGGGAAAACACATGTGTCATGTGACTATTAATAATAAGCCTATTATGGCCTTGCTGGACTCTGGAAGTCTGGTTACTTTGGTTACAGCTGAGATGGTTGAAACTGTGAATTTTCATGCAAAAAAGGTTGCTGTGATCTGTGTACATGGGGATACCCGCGAGTATCCAATAGCCACTGTTCAGTTTAAAACTGGCTTAGGTACGGTGACCCATTCGGTCGGACTGGTGCCCCACTTGGTGCATGAGGCTATCATTGGTAGGGACTTCCCTAAGTTTTGGGAACTGTGGGATTGTCCCGACCCAGTCGCAGTACCTAACTCAGTCGCAGAGCCAGAACTCGTGGCCATTACTGACCTTGTGAGTTCAGGGGACTCCTCTCAGGGCTCTCCGGGTGATCCTTTCTCAGTTATGGCAGGCGAGCTGGGGGAGCCGGAAGAAGTCCCCACAACCAGTAGAGCTGGACAGCCGTCTGCTGAATCTGAGCCTACGTTAGAGTTTGCCAATCTTAATGTGCACAAGGAAAATTTTGGTACGGAGCAGAGAAAAGACCCTACCCTTGCCAGGGCCTGGGAAAATGTAATAGTGATTAATGAGGTACCTGTCGAACCAGGGGACAGGCTCTGTTTTCCATATTTCTGCAGCAATGAGGATTTACTGTATCGTGTATGTAAATCTAATGATGAAGTGGTTGAACAGTTGGTAGTCCCTAAGTTATACAGACGGGTGGTGTTGGAACTTGCCCATGGGCACTTGCTAGGAGGCCATTTAGGGGTTGAGAAAACCACTGAAAGGGTGTTGCGTAGGTTTTACTGGCCTGGGATACGGAAAAACATAGAAAATTATTGTCAATCCTGTCCTGTGTGTCAGATGTCAGCCCCCCAACCCCACTTCCGAAGTCCGTTAGTGCCCTTGCCCATTATTGAAGTGCCTTTTGAGAGGATTGCCATGGACCTTGTGGGTCCACTCCCCAAATCTGCCCGCGGTCATCAACATATCCTCGTGATCATGGATTACGCTACCCGTTACCCCGAGGCCGTTCCCTTACGCACTGCATCTGCTAAAAACATTGCCAAAGAGCTGTTTATGGTGTTCAGTCGGGTTGGCGTCCCGAAAGAAGTCCTTACAGACCAAGGTACCCCATTCATGTCACGAATAACTAGGGAGCTCTGCAAGTTATTTAAGGTGACGCAGTTGCGTACCTCAGTGTACCATCCTCAAACGGATGGCTTGGTGGAACGCTTCAATAAGACATTAAAGAGTATGTTAAAAAAGGTTGTTGATAAGGATGGGAAAAACTGGGACTTCCTGATACCTTACTTGATGTTCGCCATCAGGGAAGTTCCCCAGTCCTCTACGGGGTACTCTCCATTTGAGTTGCTTTATGGGAGACACCCTCGGGGACTCTTAGACATAGCCAAGGAAACTTGGGAGGGGGAGCAGACACCTCACAAAAGTGTTATTGAGCATATCGCTCAAATGCAGGATAGGATTGCAGCAATCATGCCGGTAGTAAAAGAACATTTACTGCAGGCCCAAGCAGCCCAACAGAGGATATACAACAGGGGGGCCCAACTTCGTGTTTTCTCACCTGGTGACCGGGTCCTCGTGTTAGTTCCCACTGTTGAGAGCAAATTCCTGGCTAAGTGGCAGGGACCCTTTGAAGTAATTGAAAGAGTTGGGGAGGTCAATTACAAGGTGTATCAACCAGGTAAAAGGAAGCCCGAACAGATTTACCACATAAACCTGTTAAAGCCCTGGAAGGATAGACTGGCATTAACTGCGAGGTCCCTCCCGGTAACCCTTAAAGGTACTGAATCCCCTCTGATCCCTGAGGTCACGATTCCAGACACCCTGTCATGTTCCCAGAAACAGGAAGCTAGAGAGTTCCTGATGAGGAATAAAGAGAAATTTTCAGAGTTGCCGGGCACGACTTCAGCAGTTCAGCATGATATTGTTACTGAACCTGGAGTCCGTGTCAAGCTCAAACCATACCGAATTCCCGAAGCTAGAAGAAAGGACATCGGTGAGGAAGTTAAAAGGATGTTGGAGCTAGATGTTATTGAGGAATCCAATAGTGACTGGTCTAGCCCCATTGTATTGGTCCCAAAACCGGATGGCACTTGGAGGTTTTGTAATGACTTCAGAAAGCTTAATGCGGTAACAAAGTTTGACACATACCCAATGCCCAGGGTAGACGAGCTTATAGACCGACTTGGCAAGGCCCGTTATCTGACCACTTTGGACTTGACCAAAGGATATTGGCAAATACCCCTGACTGGTAGTGCCAAAGAAAAGACTGCATTTGTGACCCCGGAGGGGTCGTTTCAATATAAGAAAATGCCTTTTGGGTTGCAAAATGCCCCTGCAACATTTCAGAGGGCTATGGACAGGACCCTAAGACCTCACCGACAGTATGCTGCAGCCTATCTGGACGACATAGTGGTGCATAGCACTGACTGGGAGTCTCACTTGCCCCGTGTCCAGGCTGTCCTGGATTCCCTCTTCAAGGAGGGGTTTACGGCAAATCCAAAAAAATGTGCCATTGGGCTAGAGGAAGCCAGGTATTTGGGCTACACTATTGGCCGGGGTGTCATAAAGCCCCAGGTGAATAAAATAGAAGCCATCCAGGAGTGGCCACGCCCTGCAAACAAGAAGCAGGTCAGGGCCTTTCTTGGCATTGCGGGGTACTATAGAAGATTTATCCCAAATTTCGCAACTATAGCTGCCCCACTGACAGACCTTACGAAAGGGAAAGCCTCCGTAATGGTGAAATGGTCTCCAGTAGCAGAAGAGTCTTTTCAAGTCCTGAAGAAGGCTCTTTGTGCACAGCCAATCCTATACTCCCCCGATTTCTCCAAAAACTTTTTGGTCCAGACAGATGCGTCTGATGTTGGTATCGGGGCAGTACTTTCACAGGTACACAATGGGGAAGAACACCCTGTGGTGTACTTAAGCAGAAAGCTCAATGACCATGAAAAGAAGTACGCAGTCATTGAAAAGGAGTGTCTGGCCATAAAGTGGGCCGTGGACGCGCTCAGGTACTACTTGTTGGGGCGCCAGTTTGAGTTAATAACTGACCATGCTCCCCTGAAATGGATGGCCCAAAAGAAGGAGACTAATAGGCGGGTGAACCGGTGGTTTTTGGCCCTACAGGATTACGCCTTTACGGTAAAACACAGGCCAGGTGTTGAGATGGGGAATGTAGATGCCCTCTCCCGTGTTCACTCCTGTTGGGCTACAGGTGTTCCAACCCTGGGGTTGAAACAAGGGGGGAGGATGTGTGACAGAGCATCCCAGAGAGAGCCTGGGAAAGTCCTGTTCGGGGTTTATACATCTCCCAGGCTCCTCTCATATACATTCAGGGATCTCTGAGCCAGGATCCACTTCAGGTGTTGGTCCTCTCCACCAGCTTAATTAAAAGCTCACCTGAGCAGACAGCCTTTGCTCAGCCTGGGAAACACAGACAACATTGGTCTGTGAGAGCAAGAAGGATGGTAAAACATTGTTACTCTGTGAATGTGGAAGCTGACAAGCGTTAGGCTTGTTCAGCCTAGTAGTGAGGGCCTGTAAATACTGTGTAGTTAGAGCCGAGACACGGCTAGGCTTTTGTTTAGATATTTTTTCTTCTGTTTGTTTTCAGCACACTGTACAGCACCTGTCATTGACATTGTATATAGCACCAATAAACCCCACTGTGTTTTCACTGATCCAATGGACTTGGTATCTGTGCCTGCTCATCCCAGGGAGCTTTTGTACCTACTACCTGTCCCCCAGGTTACAAGGGGCATGCAATTATAATTATTGATCTAATAATTCACAGCAGGGCCCATTGCTGCGCCCACCAAGAGTAACTGTCAGGCCTTACAGTGTTGTGGCACCAGCACCACCATCACCACCACCACCACCACCAAAGGCCCAATTTTTCAGCCCCTGTTCAACAGGGGCATGCAATTATAATTATTGATCGAATAATTCACAGCAGGGCCCATTGCTGCGCCCACCAAGAGTAACTGTCAGGCCTTACAGTGTTGTGGCACCAGCACCACCATCACCACCACCACCACCACCAAAGGCCCAATTTTTCAGCCCCTGTTCAACAGGGGCATGCAATTATAATTATTGATCGAATAATTCACAGCAGGGCCCATTGCTGCGCCCACCAAGAGTAACTGTCAGGCCTTACAGTGTTGTGGCACCAGCACCACCATCACCACCACCACCACCACCAAAGGCCCAATTTTTCAGCCCCTATTCAACAGGGGCATGCAATTATAATTATTGATCTAATAATTCACAGCAGGGGCCATTGCTGCGCCCACCAAGAGTAACTGTCAGGCCTTACAGTGTTGTGGCACCAGCACCACCATCAAAGGCCCAATTTTTACTACCACTGATCAACAATTATATGTTATTACAATTCCTGATATAATAGTTGACAGCAGGGCGTTCCAGCACCCACCAAGAATAACTGTGAGTGCTTTCAGTGTTGTGCCAACACCAACACCTAAGGGGCCAATTTCTGCAGAGTATATACGGCAGGTCCCTACTTTCAAACATCCAACTTACAAACGACTACTACTTGCAAACGGAAGAAGACAACAGGAAGTGAGAGGAAATCTACCCCTTGGAAGGAAAATTCTCTCCTGTAAGAATTAATATGGGAGAAAGGTGTCTCCTCTCTACTGATGCTTTATCACCAATCCTTGTTTCAATAAAAACACCACATTTCAAAAACAGTTGTCATTGGGACGCAAAGTGAGGTGAAATGTTCTGAACAGGGGCACAGACAGCAAAAAAAATGTGACAGGGGTGATAACCGTTCCCTATTTTTTCCAAAAAGCTAAAAAAAAGGAATTTGGCATGGAGCTACACTTAAACAATGCAGCTGTTCAAAATTACAAACAGATTCTACATAAGAACAAACCTACAGTCCCTGTCTTGTATGCACCGCCTGTATACGGCTGTTCAGAGTATATAGGGCCTTTTTTATTTTGTGTGCGGGGTTACCCTTAATATCCATACAAGACCCAAAGGGGCTGGTAATGGGCTGGGGTAGGGGGGGGGGGGTTGATGGGGTAGCTATGCCATTTTTCCTAAAGATTTTCATCCATATTACCGGGACCAGACATTGCATTAAAGCCGCAAGCAGTTTTAAATGGCTTTTTTTCCTTTAGAAATTTTATTTTGTGCAGGGACAGTTCTAAACACGGGAAACACGTGGCACTTCACAGGCATAATTTAGACACCCCCCAGGTACAATATTTAAAGGAATATTTGACTTTTTTTTTTTCAATTTATGCATCATTAAAATGACTGCTCCCGGAAAACGTCCGTTTTTAAAACTTCTTTTTGCATTGATACATGTCCCCTGGTGCAGAACCCGGGTTCCCAAACTCTGTTTTGGACAATAACATGGATAATAGTCGTTATAATTAGCACTTTAGAATCCGAACGTTCGCATCCATTGTATTTAATAGGGTTCTAATGTTCGTGCGAACTTTCGGTCCGTTCGCGGGTTCTGGTGCGAACCGAACCCGGGGGTGTTCGGCTCATCACTACTCCCCGCCGGAGGAAACACTAATAACTGAGGTCCGGCAGGGGAAGTAAGAATTTATGGGCTGGCGCAGTGTTTCCTGAGGAAAGGGAGGAGCCTATCTCTCAATGGTGGCTGTCCTGAAAGACGATAAGGGAAATTTAGTTTGGGTACAGTGTAGCATGACCGCGCAATTGTCATTCAAAGTGCAACAGCGCAGAAAGCCCAGTATGGAAGTGGTTAAACTTTCAATGTGTTAAAGCGGAGGTCCGCCGATTTTTTTTTTTTTTTTTAAGGTCAGAAGCTACAAATACTGCAGCTGCTGACTTTTAAAATAAGGACACTTACCTGTCCAGGGCGCCCGCAATGTCGGCACCCGAAGCCGACCTGTCCCTCGGCCCTCGGATGCTGCCACCGCCATCTGCGCATGCGGCTTTACTTCCTGGTTCCCTACTGCGCATGCGCGAGTCGCGCTGCTCAATCTGAATGGTCCCTGCTGTCTTCTGGGACCTGTGTGTCTCCCAGAAGACAGCGGGGGGGGAGGGGGCGGGAAGTGGTGTAGATACCCGCAGATAATGCGGCTATCTATGCCCGGAAGTGGGTGCAAATACCTGTATTATACAGGTATCTGCAACCCCCTCCCCCTGAAAGGTGCCAAATGTGACACCAGAGGGGGGGAGGGTTCTGAAAAGCGGAAGTTCAATTTTTGTTCAAGTCTGAATGTTATGTAACATTCAGAGGGCATGTTGAGGACATGTGGCCTAGTACAGTTCAGGAGGGGGGGCTTTCTCTTCCCTCCCATTTCCTGCGGCCTGCCAGGTTGCGTGCTCGGATAAGGGTCTGGTATGGATATTGGGGGGAATTTTTTTTAAAATATTTTGGCGCAGTGTTCCTCTTTAAATCCATACCAGGCCTGAAGGGGGGACCCCCACGGCATTTTTTTTATTTTGGCACAGGGTTCCTCTAAATATCCATACCAAGCCAAAAGGGCCTGGAAATTTAATTTCTGTGGGTATTCTGTACACCAACAGTGTATAGAATGTCTCCAGACAGAGGCAGCTCTCTAATTAGGCATAATAGGCAGACGCCTAAGGCCCCGCGCTCCCAGGGGCCCCGCCGCCGCTGCCTAATTTGCCTTAGTCGTGTGTGAAAATAGGACGGAATGTCCCCCGGTCAGTGTCCCCGAAACATCTTTATCGCGGGACAAAAGCCTGCGGTGCCCGCGACTACTTTTTTCTAGCCGCAGGCGGGAGGGCGGACTGACCACTTGAGAACTGCGGGTGGTTGTATGTATTCCCCTCCCCCGGCGCTGGCTCCTCCCCTTCTGCCGCGCTCTGCGAATCTCCTGCATGCAACGGCTGAGCAGCTCCCTGCTCTACTCTCCGGGATGGACGGCCTGAAATGGAGGACTTCCCAGTGCTGGCGCGTCATCGAGGAGCCAGTCTGCCACAGCCTTAAGGTACTGCATGGAGTGCATGACACGGACAGCATCCCGGCCGTGATATCACCTTCAGACCCCCGAAAATCAAGGCTGACAGCCACCCGTGACCTCACAGCAATTAATGACGTAATGGATGCCACCTACTGACCCCCTGCCATAGTCATAATCCTCCACATCTTCCCCTTGTTCCTGGTATCCCACCACCCTATATCATGTCATCATATTACCTACCAACTTACTCCCTGTCATCATTTCTATCCTCTTCATAATCCCCCTGTGCCTGGCATCCTACTACCCCACCCCCGTGTTGTGTCACCTTCATCCCCCTGTACCCCACTGCCAGCTTCCTACCCCCCTCCCCGTCATCATCTTCATCCCCTCTGTACCCCACTGCCAGCTTCCTACCCCCCTCCCCGTCATCATCTTCATCCCCTGTACCCTACTGCCAGCTTCCTACCCCCCCTCCCCCATCATCTTCATCCCTCCTGTACCCCACTGCCAGCTTCCTACCCCCCCACCCCTGTCATCATCTTCATCCCCCCTGTACCCCACTGCCAGCTTCCTACCCCCCTCCCCCGTCATCATCTTCACCCCCCCCCGTACCCCACTGCCAGCTTCCTACCCCCCACCCCTGTCATCTTCTTCATCCCCCCTGTACCCCACTGCCAGCTTCCTACCCCCCACCCCTGTCGTCTTCATCCCCCCTGTACCCCACTGCCAGCTTCCTATCCCCCACCCCTGTCATCATCTTTATCCCCCCTGTACCCCACTGCCAGCTTCCTACCCCCCACCCCCCTGTCATCTTCATCCCCCCTGTACCCCCATGCCAGCTTCCTACCACCCCACCCCTGTCATCTTCACCCCCCATGCACCCCACTGCCAGCTTCCTACTACCCCACCCTCCATCCCCCCTGTTCCCCACTGCCAGCTTCCTACAACCCTTCCCGTCATCTTCATCCCCCCTGTACCTCACTGCCAGCTTCCTACTATCCCACCCCCGTCATCTTCACCCCCCTGTACCCCTCTGCCAGCTTCCCCCTTCCTTCCCCAGTCATCTTCACCCCCCTGTACCCCTCTGCTAGCTTCCTACCACCCCATCCCTCTGTCATCTTCATCCCCCTGTATCCCACCTCTGGCATCCTACCACCCCACCCCCTGTCATCATCATCTTAATCCCTCCTAGTACTCCACTACCAGCTTCCTATCATCCCACCCCATCATCATCCCCCGTACCCTACCTCTGACATCCTACCGCCCTGCTTCCTGTCATCAAAATCCCCATCATCCCCATGTACCCCATCTCTAGCATCCACCACCCTACCCCCGTTATCATCCTTATCTTCACCCCCCCCTTTACCCCTCTGTCAGCTTCCTACCAACCTATATCCTGTCATCATCATCATCTCCATCCTCATCATAATCCCCCTGTGTCTGGTGTCCTTCCACCCCACCCCCCGTAATCTTCATCCCCCCTGTACCCCACTGCCAGCTTCCTACCACCCACCCCCATCATCTTCATCTCCCTTATATCCCATTGCCAGTTACCTACCACCCCACCTCCTGTAATCTTCACCCCCCCTGTACCCCACTGCCAGCTTCCTACCACCCCACCCCCATCATCCCCCCTGTACCCCATTGCCAGTTTCCTACCACCCCACCCCCTGTATCCTTTATCCCCCCTGCACCCACCCCACTGCAAGCTTCCTACCACCCCACCCCCGTCATTATCATCCCACTTGTACCCCACTGCCAGCTTCCTACCACCCCTCCCACTATCATCATCATCGTCCCCATTCCCCACCTCTGACATCCTACCACCTTGACCCCTGTCATCAACATCCCCATCATCCCCCTGTACCCCACCTCTAGCATCCAACCATCCTACCCCCATCATCATCATCCCCCCTGTACCCCACTGTCCACTTCCTACCCACCCACTGTCATTATTATGCCCCTTTGCTAACCTGCTACCACCCCACCCATTGTCATCAACATCCCCATCATCCCTCTCTACCCCACCTCTGGCATCCTACCACTCCACCCCCTGTCATTATCATCACCCTGTACCCCACCTCTGGCATCCTACCACCCTGCCTCCTGTCATTATCTTCATCCCTCCTGTACCCCACCTCTGGCATCCTATCACCCTACCTCCTATCATTATAAGGAAGATATGATCTCAGCCTTTTACCCCAATGCTGACACCATCATCCCAAACCTCATCCTGTCATCCAACCAACTGTACCCCAACAGTTGCATCACACACCGCAATTCTGCCCTGCCACCCAGTGAGAGGTAATGATGTGCTGTAACCTCTAGAAAACAATCAGGGAGTGATAATGATGAGCAGTAATCTATAACAACCAACCAATGAGCCGTAATAATGTGCAGTAACCAATCAGTGAGTTATAATGATAAGCAGTAACCTATAGCAACCAATCAGTGAGCAGTAATAATTTGCAGTAACCAATCAGTGAGGTATAATGATAAGCAGTAACCTATAGCAACCAATCAGTGAGCAGTAATAATGTGCAGTAACCTCTATCAACCAATCAATGTGCGGTAATGATGTGCAGTAACCTCTAGCAACCAATGGGTAGGCAGTAATGATGTGCAGTAACCTCTAGCACCAATAATTGAGTGGTAATATTATGCAGTAACCTCTTGCAACCAATTAGTGAGCAGTTATGATGTGCACTAACCTCTAACAACCAATCAGTGAGCTTGAAACAATCAGTGAGTGCGAACCAGATTTTTATGTATACATTATTAAAGTTTTTTTTTTTAGATAAGTCTATGTGCGTGTTTGTTTTTGGGCTGTTGGCGTGGAGAGCGAAATTGCTTGGGGTCTATCGCTTGAATTTTTTTTCCATTATGGGAGTTAGTGAGGCCTCATGTCTAAGATTTTCCTAAGGCCTCACAAAGCCTAGAGCTGCCTCTGTCTCCAGGTTGCCATACTGCATGTCATTTCTTTTACAATTTTAAATAAGAATGAAGCTGCAGATTTTAATGAAAAGGTATTATTGTGATTGTATAAGTATACAGAACAAATACAAAAAGACAAAGTGGTACAGTAGTGAACACACTAGAGACATTACCGACATACATACATAACAATTATATTACATCCATAAACAAATAGGCCACAATCAAGAAACATAACTGTATAGGTCTTAACCACTTGCGGACCGCCCCATGCACATATATGCCCTGCGCTGGATCACGTCTGTATATGATCCAGCATTTCTGGGTAGAGAGTGTAATTCAGGACTGCACAAGTCAGTCAGCAGGTCCTGACCAATGATTTGTGGCCGGGACCTGTTAATTGACTTAGCGAATCACGGTACAGAGCAGTACAGAGCAGTGGCGTATCATTAGGGCTGGTACAAGGGGTGGGCAGAAGGGACGGGTGCCCTGGGCGGAGAATTACATGAAGGGGAGGGGCGCACTGGAGCCACGCTGATCTGAAGTTCCCTCACTTACAGAAGTGACGGTAGTGTCATTACTATCATGCAGAGCAGGAATCTCGATAGCTGCTAAAGGGAGGAGACAGCTCTCTCTTCCCTCCAATAGCAACCTGTGGGCGGAAGAGAGGAGGACAGCTGTAAGATGGGAAGCAGCTCTCATTGTCTGAACACTGTTTGTTTACAATTAAATATTTAACTGTCATTCTGCTGTTTGGCCACAAGATGCCGCTGGTTTATCCTGACACAGATAACAGGCTGTAGCCATGGAGACGCTGTACACAAATCAGTGCTGTGACACACAGGAAAGAAAGTGAGAGGAGAACTGTAGTATAATGGGCTGTTTTGGACAGAGATTCAAGAAAGAGGGAGAAAGTGTGTAGCGAGCAGGCAGCCATTTTGAGAAGGAGTTTGTTCTGAGGACTGTGTGCAGAGAATCCTACAACATCCAGGTGTGGAAACAGAACTGCAGCTGAGTGAAGTTACTTGTGTCTAAGATCCTGATCCTGTCCAGAGGAACGAGGAATTGCTTGCAGGAAGACGGATGAGACCTGAGGAACAAAACAATATACACTGCAGGACCATATACTTGTTAGAGAGACATTTTGTTCCGGTCAGAGTCACCAGCGGATGCAGAGCAGACCCGGGTCGGTAAGATCGTGCACGCACCCCATTACTTTGTTGGCGCCTAGAGACTGAGACCAGGCCTGTAGATAGTTAGTAGGGTTTCTGTTTGTGTCATGCCACAAGTGTTGCTACTGTTCACTACAGGGACTCCATAACCTAAAGTGACACTTCACAATTGGAGAGCTGATGAACTTTCTACAAACTCAAGATAGACTGGCGTTGTGCTCAGGAGGAACACGCAGACGCATGATACAACACCAGTTAAAAAGGGGGAAATACGGTAGAGCTTTGTAAGTTTGTAAACTGTTGTGCTGCACCACAGGCTAGCCCGCACCACACACCCATACAGTTATTCTTGTGTTGTTTTTAGGGTATTAACAGGTAAGGTGTGGCGGTTTGGTTGTGCCCACCAGTAGGCAAATTACTCCTGCATCCTACGTAGGGCGCCGCGCTGTGCAGCATAAGGGTCTCAGCCTTCGGGCTGGGTGTCTGTAAATATATTGTATGTTCCCAGAATTGGCGATTGGGTTCAATACCCCGTCTAAGTAAAATTCAGTTTTAACAAGAGCTGGTGGTGGAGTGGTTTTCCTTGTTCGTGACTTCGCTGTATCCTGGGGAGCCCACCCCGGTACACGTTCTACACAGCCACGGAGAACATCTCCTTCTGTGTATAGAGCACTGGGTAGGGATGAGCTCCGGCGTGTTCGCACAGTCCACGTGCAGATCCCGCCAGGAAGTCGGCACTGCGCTAATCACAGACAGGGAGACATGTCCCGATCTCTGCAGCCGCTCAGACTGTGGACTGTGCGAACACGTCGGAGCTCATCCCTAGGAGTGAGGGTAAAGCGTCCTTCAGTTTGTTTCCACAGAGCAGAGAAATTCAGCTTTTTGCTAATGACAAGAGGAAAAAACGAAACTTATATGTGTGCAATCACTGCCCCCATCCCCTCCCTGCATGTTAGGCTCCTGCTCACCTCTACAGTCAGTCTATGTGTGTCCTATGGAGGGACAAAGCGGCAGAGAACCGAATGGCAGCATTCCTAGAAGTGGATAGCAGCACGGAGGACCTGAGCTGAGCCACTGCCTTCTACTGTTGTTACTGAAAGGAGGGAGAAAAGAGCTTCAACGTCCTACAGCTAAATATTATGTGGGTGATGGTATTGCAGCAGAGGAGAGCTTGCTTCATAAAGTCTGATGGCATGTGTAATGCCCCCCCCCCAATATTTGGGGGCGCTATGTGGAAATTTAGGGGTAGTCTGAGCCAGTAGTTGGGCCCGGACCAATCAATGATTCAATATTGCTCTGCTCTGGGTGTGATACTGCCTGGCAGTAGTGTTCTCCGTTGCCTGTAGGTGGCACTGTCATCGCCGGCATAGGTTAAACTACGGGGGGGGGGGTATCAATACACCTTGGTGTTCCCTCTCGGCAGCTGTGCAGGGGGCGTGGTCAACCCGCTGTGCATGCTGGGAGAGGGTAAATAAGGGGCAGACGCCATTAGGCTTGAGGCGATTCCAGGGGGACCCCAAGGCGCAAGGGGGGACCTCTGGTCCAGTGAGTGTGCCTTGTGGCCGGCATGGCACAAGGTGCGCGAGTGTGTTTAGGCCTCGGGCACCTTCAGCCCGAAGTCCTGTTGCTGCATCGTGGGCCCAGCTCCGCTGACAGGGGCCTACGCTTCAGAGAAGGATCCCAGGCTGCCCGCTTGTTGGGGGCCCATCTTAAGAAAAGGAGTCCAGGGGAGGATCAGCCCAGGAGATTAGCGACGGTACTGCTATCTCGGGGAGAAGCCTGGAAACTCGCCTAGAGGGATTCATTGTCTCTGATATCCGTGCTCCATCCCGGCTGCTAGGACCGCTCTCATAGGGACTATCCGGGTGAGCAATACCCACTCAGGCTTGAGTGGTGACAAGTATAGATACTGAACCTTAAGTGTTGCGTGCCTGAACCTTCCCCTACTTCTCTCAACTTCCTACTCTCTCTCTTCAAGTTGATTCAAAGAGAAAAAGAATAAAGCCTTGCTGATTAGGTTTTACTCAGGTGTGGACATTGGCCTTATTCCAAGGATTTTTGCCTAGACAACGGAGCTAAGGGATCCAATCGAGAGAGGTAATTGCAGCAGACCCAAAACAAAACCAGCCGGTCCCTTAAATGGGGGTAAGTCCTACACATGTATTGTGGAAAGGGGGCGGGGGGGTTTGAAATGTACGGAGGGGGTGACAGTTATGTGTTACTCAGAGATAAGGAAATACACTATTCCTGGAGAGCTTCTTCATCTCAACAAATATTGCTCTTTTATTACTAATTAAAGTAACAATAAACAGGTTAGAGCCCATTCACACAGGGGTGACTTTGGAGTCGACTTGAAGTCGCCCCAAGTCGCCTCAAGTTGCGTGGCATGAGAAAATCAATGTAAGTGAATGTGAGCCGTCTTAATGCACACTACTGAAGTCGCTCCAACTTCAAAAAAGGTTCCTGAACTACTTCAATCCGACTTCTAGGTGACTTGTAGGCAACTTGTACCCATAGATTTCAATGGAAGTTGCCTCCAAGTCGGATCCCCTGTTTTAAAGTGGTTGTAAACCCACTTATGCAACTTGCACCTACAGGTAAGCCTAAATTAAGGCTTACCTGTAGGTGCAAGAAATATCTCCTAAACCTACACGGTTTAGGAGATATTTTACAAAAAAGAATGCACCGTTGTCTACGGCGCATGAGCGCCGTAGCCAACGGCGCATTCATAGGGTTAATCCCATTCACAAATCCGGCTTAGACAGATTTGACGGCTCCCGACATCGTTCCCACCCTCACCCTACCGTCACTTTCCACTGCCCCAACCCCCCCCCCCCCCCCCAAAAAGCATTGTGAAAAAATTGAAAAGCTAATTAAATTGCAAATAAATAAAAAAATACTGACACCATCCACTAAAAAATAATAAAAATATAAAAATTCTGACACTGTCCATTGCTCTACTGACACCGTCCACTATCCTACTGTCACCATCTTGCACATACTACCCACCTCCATACACTCTGCACTTCTCTCCTGCACATACTGCCCGCCAAAAACAAGGACAAAAGCAGCGCCTTCTAAGCGTAGTAGTTAAACTAACTGCTACGCTTAGAAGGCACTGCTTTTGTCCTTGTTTTTATGTTTCAGAGTATCTTCTACCTGCAAGCTGGCAGCCTTCTTTGATACTAGCATTTTTTTAGCATTTGGACTAATTGTCATGGACTTGAACATTGCCCCCTTTTAAACATTCCGATTGAATCCCTCCATATATATAGTTTTGTTTTACTGAACCTTACCCAGAGTGCGCTGAATAAACCCACTTTTTGTACATACTGCCCACCACCATACACTCCATACTTCTCTTCTGCACATACTACCTACAGCCATACACTATGCACTCCTCACCTGCACATACTACCCACCTCCATACACTCCATACTCCATAGTTGCCAACATTGCAAAAAAAAAATCTGGGACACTTTTTCGCATGTAGGTGGAGCCTTGCTATAATTAATGGGTGGGGCATTCGTTTGTGGGTGTGTCACACCCTAGCAGAAAAAGCGGTGTGGTTTATGCGGGTAGTGGGAGTGGCTTAAATGGGCGTGGCTCAAAGGGGGTGTGGTTAGAGTCCGAGATGAATGAGGGATGGCGGGAGAAAGAAAGAGAGAAAGAGGGAGGGAAGGAAAGAGAAGGAAGGATGGAGGGACAGCAGGCCCAGATCCTACACCACAATATAAATGAAATATGTGTATTCCAGAGTTTAACAATCAGCAGATAAAGATACTACAAACATCTGGTGTTAGCTCTTCAATTATCCTGGCACCATGGTTGTTATGGTGTCAGGATGACTGAAGTGCATTATTTCTATTATTAAATTTTAATATAAAATGAAATCATTAAACTCACCATAATGAAGAATCAGTGTTAGCCCCGAGTGTGTCACCTGCCACGTCGCCTGCCATCAGGTGCCCCCAACGGAGTCCGTCCTTACATCAGCTTTACCCAGCGGAGTCCTTCCTTACATCAGGTTTACCCAGCGGAGTCCTTCCTTACATTAGACGTACCCAGCGGAGTCCTTCCTTACATCAGGCGTACCAGAGGAGTCCCTCCTTACATCAGGCGTACCCAGCGGAGTCCCTCCTTACATCAGGCGTACCCAGCGGAGTCCCTCCTTACATCAGGCGTACCCAGCGGAGTCCCTCCTTACATCAGGTGTCCCCAGCGGAGTCCCTCCTTACATCGGGCGTCCCCAGCGGAGTCCCTCCTTACATCAGGCGTCCCCAGCGGAGTCCCCCCTTACATCAAGTGTCCCCAGCGGAGTCCCCCCTTACATCAGGCGTCCCCAGCGGAGTCCCCCCTTACATCAGGCGTCCCCAGCGGAGTCCCCCCTTACATTAGGCGTCCCCAGCGGAGTCCCCCCTTACATCAGGCGTCCCCAGCGGAGTCCCCCCTTACATCAGGCGTACCCAGCAGAGTCCCCCCTTACATCAGGCGTACCCAGCGGAGTCCCCCCTTACATGAGGCGTACCCAGCCAAAACACGGATGTAGTACAATAAAAGATAACGCTTCTGCGGCGCCGCCCACCCCCGGGGAGGCACGGGGTGTGGGCGGCGCCGCAGCAGCTTTATTTTCTATTGTACTACATCCGTGTTTTGGTCTTCTTTAAAATGGCGGCCGGCGGAGACATTGTCTCCGCCGGCCATGGACCTCTAGCGGCGGCCAAAATTGCGGAAACCGGCAAAAAACGGATTGGCCGGGACATTGGCTGGGACAAAATAAATCCGGGAAAAGGGTTTGAATCCCGGGAATGTCCCGGCCAATCCGTGACTGTTGGCAACTATGATACTCCTCTCCTGCACATACTGCCCATCGCCTTACACTCTATACTCCTCTTCCTGCACATACTATCCACCAGCGTAAACTCCGCACTCCTCTCCTGCACATACTACACACCGCTGTCCACTCCGCACTGGACATTCCCTATTTAACATTACCACGGTTTACACTATGTAAGTAATCTCAGACTCTATTAAACCACACCCACTTTAAGCCACACCCAAAATTTAGCCTAATTTCGCCGTGGCGCTACCTGCACCAATTTTTTTTTTTTTTAACAATACCTAGGTCCCGATTTTATCTCGCAAACGGGCTCACGGATTTCATAATACGCCCCTGGTACAAATCCCTGAAAAGCAGGGAGAAAAATCTGCCTTATCGATTAATAAAAGCAGCACATTTTGCACACATTACACTTGCTAGGCACACAGATAACCCCTTGATTGCCCCTAGATGTTAACCCTTCCCCAGCCAGAGTCATGATCACAGTACAAGTGTATAGTATTAGCACTAAGCACTGTATTAGTTTCACTGGTGATGCTAGTGTCAGTTAGTCAGTTCCCACTCAGTGTCAGTTAGTGTCAGACTACCCACTGCACTATCACAGTCCCACTATAAGTCGCTGATCACCATCATTACTAGTATAAAAAAAAAAAAATCCAGTATCTATACCAGTGTTTCTCAACTCCAGTCCTCAAGGCGCCCCAACAGGTCGTGTTTTCAGGATTTCCCCCAGATGAAATGGCTGTGGTAATTACTAAGGCAGTGAAACTGATCAAATCACCTGTGCAAAATATTGGAAAGCCTGAAAACATGACCTGTTGTTGCGCCTTGAGGACTGGAGTTGAGAAACACTGATCTATACCAACAAAGAATGCATTTTGGCCTAAATTTATGAATAAATCAGATTTTCCAAATTTCGATCTTTTTTTTGTTTATATAATAAAAAAATTAAAAAAACTGTGGTGATCAAATATTACAACGGAAAGCTCTGTTTGTGTGAAAAAATTTAATAAATGTAATTTGCGTACCGTGTTGCATGACCGCACAATTACCAGTTAAACACTTGCCGACCAGCCGCCGTCATTGTACTGTGGCAGCACGGCTCGTTCCCGTGAATCGCTGTCATTCTACGTCGGCTTGGGAACTCTAGTTTGTGGGCGCACACGGATATGTGTGTTTCTCCAGGCAGCCCATCCCCCATACAGTTAGAACACACCTGCAGGGAACACATTTAATCCCTTGATTGCCCCTGATGTTAACCCCTTCCCTGCCAGTGTCATTAATACAATAACAATGCATATTTTTAGCACTAATTACTGTAGTAATGTCACTGATTCCCAAAAAAAGTGTCAAAAATGTCAGTTAGGTGTCTGATCTGTCCGCCGCAATGTCGCAGCTACTGTACCCATCAATTTTAGCCTCACTGTGCCCATCAATTGTAGCCTCACTGTGCCCATCAAGTGTAGCCACTATGCCCATCAATTGTAGCCACTGTTCCCATCAATTGAAGCCACTGTGCCTATCAATTGTAGCCTCACTTAGCCCATCAATTGTAGCCTCACTGTGCCCATCAATTACAGCCTCACTGTGCCTATTAATTACAGACTCACTGTGCCTGTCAAATGCAGCTTCGCTGTGCCTGTCAAATGCAGCCTCACTGTGCCCATCAATACAGTCTCACTATGCCCATCAATTGCAGCCTCACTGTGCCTATCATGAGGGGTTCCCACCATCCCTGTGCTGAGTTCCCATGTCTGTACACCTGTGCCCATCATTTGCAGCCTCACTGTGCCCGTCAATTACAGCCTCACTGTGCCCATATTGCAGGGCTCAAAATTTCAAGTCCTGAGCTACTAGCCAGGCCTCAAAGGTTACTCGCCACCAGTGCCCCACTCAATCCCTACCCTGCCCCGCCCCTAGACACGCCCTCATAAATTATCTCATGAAATGACACTTAAAGGTTTTATGCAAAAATAAGTTACGGGCCGCTGTTGTTTTTTTATGGAATATGTGCAAAGAGAGATCACACAAATACTTAAAAATATAACATTTATTAAAAGTAATGACAGATACAGATAATATTAGAATATTAGAAAATATAACAAGAATACATAACTAAAGATGCTGTTTTCGCCATGGGTCTCCCCATTAAATGGCATGGCACGGGTGACCACAGACGCATGCATGACTGCAAGCACTAAAGACTAGACACATATTACAACAACACATCCCCCCTGGAGCAGAATTACCTTCCATTCCTGAAAGTGGGCTGGCTTGTCCAGAGTCAGTTTACAATCACACATTTCTTTCACATGACTTAACCAAAAGTAACTAGACTGTCACGGGCCGGGCAGGCGACTATAGAGGAGGCAGGAGGTGGATCCACTGTACCAGAGAGGGGATGGTACGAATCGCACCGAGGGACCGGTTCTAAGCAGCTACCGGTTTTCACCAGAGCCCGCCGCAAGGCAGGATGGACTTGCTGCGGCGGTAGCAACCAGGTCGTGTCCCCCAGTAGCGACTCCACCTCTCTGGCGGCTGAGGCTGGTGCGGTACAAAAGGACTAGGCAGAGGCAAGGTCAGACGTAGCAAAGGTCAGGGCAGGCGGCAATGGTTTGTGGTCAGAGACAAAGGCAGAAGGTCAGGTACACAGGCAAGGTAAACTCAAAATACTTCCGCAAGGTACTAGGACAACAAGATCCGGCAAGGACAGGAAGGGGAAGTGGGTTTAAATAGGTTTTGGGTAGTGGAACCGTAATTGGACCGGGCACCAATCAATGGTGCACTGGCCCTTTAAATTTTAGAAGACCGGCGCGCGCGCGCCCTAGAACACAGCGGGGCCGCGCGCGCCGGGAGGAAGCAGGAAGAGGAAGGTAAGTGGAGAGGAGAGCGGAGCAGCGCCCACGGCCAGGGGGGCTGGCCGGAGCGCCGCAGAGGGGACGACGCCGTGAGTGCTCCGGGCTGGATGGGACACCCGGAGCACTCGGCGTTACAGTACCCCCCCCTTAGGTCTCCCCCTTTTCTTGGAGCCCAAGAATCTACGGATGAGCTCTTTGTCTAAAATGTTGGTCTCAGGCTCCCAGGATCTCTCTTCAGGACCACAGTTCTCCCAATCAATTAAAAAGAATTTTTTACCTCGGACGACCTTGGAGGCGAGGATATCTTTCACCGAAAAGACATCGGAGGAACCAGAGACCGGAGCAGGAGCGGTGACCTTGGGGGAAAATCGGTTAAGAATGAGGGGTTTAAGGAGAGACACGTGAAAAGAGTTGGGGATGTGAAGAGAAGGAGGAAGATGGAGTTTGTAAGAGACAGAATTGATTTGGTTTTTGATTTTATAAGGTCCGAGGTAACGAGGGCCCAGCTTGTAGCTAGGTACCCGAAACCGAACATATTTGGAGGAGAGCCACACTTTGTCACCAGGGAGATAGACAGGGGGAATTCTTCTCTTTTTATCTGCATGTCTCTTCATGCGGGCAGAGGCCAGTGATAGCGAGTTTTGAGTCTCTTTCCAGATAGAGGAAAAGTCCCGGGTTAATTCATCCACGGCAGGAACTCCAGAAGAAGTGGGAATGGGGAGGGGGGGCAAAGGGTGGCGACCGTAGACCACAAAGAAAGGTGATTTGGAGGACGATTCAGAGTTCTTGAAATTGTATGAGAATTCCGCCCAGGGCAATAGGTCGACCCAATCGTCTTGACGGGCGGAGACAAAATGTCGTAAGTAGTCACCAAGGACCTGGTTAACTCTCTCCACCTGTCCATTGGATTGCGGGTGATAAGCAGAAGAAAAATTCAATTTAATCTTAAGTTGAGTACAGAGAGCTCTCCAAAATTTTGAGATAAATTGAATGCCTCTATCCGAGACGATATGTGAGGGAAGGCCATGGAGACGGAAAATTTGAAGAAAAAAGTGCTTCGCCAACTGAGGTGCAGTAGGCAGACCAGGAAGAGGGACAAAATGAGCCATTTTCGAAAAGCGGTCAACGACCACCCAGATGACAGTGTTACCATGAGACAACGGAAGGTCCGTGATGAAATCCATGGCAATGTGGGACCATGGTAGTTCAGGCACCGGTAGAGGAAGGAGAAGACCTGCAGGCTTCAGGCGTGGAGTTTTGTCACGTGCACAGATAGTGCAGGCTCGTACAAAGTCAGTCATATCTCTTTCCTGGGTAGGCCACCAATAGTGTCTGGCCAACAATTGTAAGGATTTTTTGATCCCAGCATGGCCGGCTAGATGGGAGGAATGGCCCCACCTAAGTATCTGGAGACGAAGGCCTGGAGGAACGAAAGTTTTTCCTGGAGGGACTGGCACCAGAGCAGCGGGAGCAGAGGAAATCAGGCACTCAGGGGGTACGATGTGTAGTGGGGGGTTCCCGGTTTCGGAGGCATCAGAGGAACGGGACAAGGCATCCGCCCTGACATTCTTGTCTGTGGGACGAAAATGGATCTGAAAATTGAACCGGGCAAAGAACAATGACCACCTGGCCTGGCGAGGATTCAAGCGCTGAGCGGACTGAAGGTAGGACAAATTCTTATGGTCAGTGTAGATGGAGATGGGGTGAAGAGAACCTTCCAGGAGATGTCTCCACTCTTCTAATGCCAACTTGATGGCCAACAGTTCACGGTCACCTATGGAATAGTTCTTTTCAGGAGGGGAGAAGGTTTTAGAGAAAAAACCACACGTGACGTTTCCTCCTTTAGCATTTCTTTGAAGAAGAACGGCTCCGGCTCCTACCGAGGAGGCGTCAACTTCAAGGAAGAACGGCTTAGTGGGGTCTGGTCGAGATAGAACAGGTGCCGAAGAGAAGGCGGTTTTTAGGTGAGTAAAGGCTTCTTCCGCCTGAGGTGGCCAGGACCTTGGATTCGCGTTTTTCTTAGTCAGCGCCACTATCGGTGCAACGATGGTGGAGAAGTGGGGTATGAACTGGCGATAGTAGTTGGCGAATCCAAGGAAGCGCTGGATAGCACGGAGTCCAGAGGGACGTGGCCAATCTAAGACTGCGGAAAGCTTGTCAGGATCCATTTGAAGACCTTGTCCTGAAACCAGATAACCTAGGAAAGGAAGGCTGCTACACTCAAAAAGGCATTTTTCAAATTTAGCGTAAAGATGATTTACACGGAGGCGCTGGAGTACTTGACGGACATGGAGCCGATGTTCCTCAAGGTTGGTAGAGAAAATTAGGATGTCGTCAAGATAGACAACCACACAGGTATATAGTATGTCCCGAAAGATTTCATTGACAGAATCCTGAAAGACTGCAGGGGCGTTGCAAAGTCCAAAAGGCATGACGAGATATTCGAAGTGGCCGTCTCTGGTGTTAAATGCGGTTTTCCATTCATCTCCTTTACGGATTCTGATGAGGTTATAAGCGCCCCTGAGGTCTAATTTTGAAAAAACCTTTGCTCCGCGCAGACGGTCAAAGAGCTCCGAGATGAGAGGCAGAGGGTAGCGATTTTTAACAGTGATCTTATTAAGACCACGATAGTCTATGCAAGGGCGTAGTGAACCATCCTTCTTGGTAACGAAGAAGAACCCCGCTCCGGCTGGAGAGGATGATTTCCTAATAAACCCTCTCTTGAGGTTCTCCTGTATGTAATCGGACATGGCCTTGGTTTCGGGAGAGGAGAGAGGGTAAATTCTGCCACGGGGTGGTGTAGTACCTGGGAGCAAGTCAATGGGGCAGTCGTAGGGTCTATGTGGAGGTAAGACCTCCGCCTGTTTTTTGCAAAAAACATCGGAAAAGTCCTGATAGGCCTTGGGAAGGCCAGGCAAAGGAGTAGAAATGGGAATTCGACTGGTGGGTATAGACTTAAGACAATGCTTGTGGCAGGAATAGCCCCAGGATTTGATGTCTCCCGTGGTCCAGTCGAGGGTAGGAGAATGACGCTGGAGCCAGGGTAGGCCAAGAAGGATGTCAGAAGTACAGTTCGGCAAAACAAAGAATTCAATCTTTTCTTGGTGAAGGACCCCAACGGACATGAGCAGGGGTTCGGTGCGGTAACGCACGGTACAATCCAGATTCTCTCCATTTACGGAGGAAATGAAGAAGGGTCTGATGAGACGGATAACAGGAATGTTGAACCTGTTGATGAAGGAGGCTTCAATAAAGTTTCCTGCAGAACCGGAGTCCAGGAAGGCCACCGCAGAGAAGGGGGAGCCGGCAGAAGGAGAGATCCGCACAGGAATAGTCAGACGTGGAGAGGAAGAATTCACACCTAGTAACGCCTCTCCCACGCTCACTAGGTGTGAGCGTTTCCCAGACGTGGAGGACGAATGGGGCAGTCCTTTAGGAAATGTTCAGAGCTCGCACAATAGAGGCATAAGTTCTCATTCCTACGGCGAGACCTTTCTTGCAGGGTCAGACGAGATCGGTCGACTTGCATGGCCTCCTCGACAGGAGGCATGGTATCAGGATGCGTAGGATTCAGGAAGAGAGGAGCCAGGCGCGGATAACGCCTGGTACGAACAAGATCTTTCTCCAGGCGAAGCTCTTGGCGTCTTTCAACGTAGCGGATGTCAATGCGGGTAGCTAAGTGGATAAGCTCTGTCAGGGTGGAGGGTATGTCTCGTGCGGCCAGAGAGTCCTTGATGTGGCTGGATAAGCCTTTCTTGAAGGTTGCGCAGAGAGCCTCATTATTCCAGGCTAGCTCTGAGGCCAGTGTGCGGAACTGTATGGCATATTCGCCCACAGAGGAGTTTCCTTGGACCAGGTTAAGCAGGGCGGTTTCAGCGGATGATGCTCGGGCTGGTTCCTCAAAAACGCAACGAACCTCAGCAAAGAAGGACTGAACGGTGGCCGTAGCAGGGTCATTGCGGTCCCAGAGTGGCGTGGCACAGGCCAAGGCCTTCCCAGACAACAGACAGACCACAAATGCCACCTTAGAGCGTTCTGTGGAAAACTGGTCCGACATCATTTCAAGATGCAGGGCACATTGAGACAAGAATCCCTGGCACATCTTAGAATCCCCGTCAAATTTCTCCGGAAGAGACAAGCGGATCTTTGAACTAGACGCGGCTGCTCGGAGAGGAGGAGATGCTGGAGCTTGTCGCGGCAGACGCTGCTGGACCATGGCGGTCAACTGCGCCAGCTGCTGTCCTTGTTGGGCAATCAATTGCGACTGCTGGGCAACCACGGTAGTGAGATCAGCGAGATTGGGCAGCGGCACCTCAGCGGCATCCATGGCCGGATCTACTGTCACGGGCCGGGCAGGCGACTATAGAGGAGGCAGGAGGTGGATCCACTGTACCAGAGAGGGGATGGTACGAATCGCACCGAGGGACCGGTTCTAAGCAGCTACCGGTTTTCACCAGAGCCCGCCGCAAGGCAGGATGGACTTGCTGCGGCGGTAGCAACCAGGTTGTGTCCCCCAGTAGCGACTCCACCTCTCTGGCGGCTGAGGCTGGTGCGGTACAAAAGGACTAGGCAGAGGCAAGGTCAGACGTAGCAAAGGTCAGGGCAGGCGGCAATGGTTCGTGGTCAGAGACAAAGGCAGAAGGTCAGGTACACAGGCAAGGTAAACTCAAAATACTTCCACAAGGTACTAGGACAACAAGATCCGGCAAGGACAGGAAGGGGAAGTGGGTTTAAATAGGTTTTGGGTAGTGGAACCGTAATTGGACCGGGCACCAATCAATGGTGCACTGGCCCTTTAAATTTTAGAAGACCGGCGCGTGCGCGCGCCCTAGAACACAGCGGGGCCGCGCGCGCCGGGAGGAAGCAGGAAGAGGAAGGTAAGTGGAGAGGAGAGCGGAGCAGCGCCCACGGCCAGGGGGGCTGGCCGGAGCGCCGCAGACGGGACAACGCCGTGAGTGCTCCGGGCTGGATGGGACACCCGGAGCACTCGGCGTTACATAGACTTTGTCCTGTATAATCCTTAGCCAAGGCTTGGAGGCATTCTTAAATATTTGTGAGGCCACTAGACACCTTTAACTAATGTGTAATATGCTCTTTCTGTATCAGCTAGAAGAAAAAAAAACAATTGCAAGCATCTTGTGATGTTTGCTGTTAGGCAGGGGTTTTGCGTTTTAAAGTTTAAACAGGTTTACCTAAATGAAAACCAGTCATAATGCCAAGTGCCCCAAAGCCAGCCACTTGCTATGGGGGCACTCATGGGTGCTTGCTCCCAAACCCTGTTCTGTGTGTCCATAAGACACACTGAGTGGGGCTAGGCCCTGCCGCCGCTCCCTCATCACTGGCTCTGATCGACATCAGCAGCGGCAGCCAATGTTAAAGGTTAAAACACACATCATCCCGGACTCACGAGCCCCCACGTGTAGCGCCCTCACCTCATCTTCTTTGTCTAGGGGTATTTCGTATGTGAGGGTGAGATGCGCTACGGCCCATGTCCTTCCATGGATTTTGTTACAAAGGGCGTTGGCCGTGAACTTGTTGTGCATACACACAGCACAACTTTTTCAGCCAACTTTTACCAAACCACGTGGTTTTTCAGCTCTTTACCGCCACCCTTTGGGCAACTTCTGCTATTGTTGTCTGATGTTTAGCAGTTCTGAGCATACTTTTTTAGATACATCAGATTTTAGTTGGACCAATTTGTGTACCCACGATCGGATAAACCGACTTATGGCCCAACAATTGGTGAGCATGAACTTTACCAATAATTGTCTGATGGAGCATATAGTTGAATCGTGTGTACGGGCCTTAAGTATGCTCAGTTGTGTTGAGACGGGGAATTTATCTATTCTCAGACCTTTAAAGATATTTCAGTGTAGAAATCACTTTTTCACACAGTTTAAAAGCAGATTATCTTTAAACAATATACCGCATATTTCAGTATCATTTAGGCAATTATATCATGCTCTAAACATTATTTCCATGTGCAATAGTCATGGTCTTAACAAGAGTCATGGTTTGGGTGCTATTTGTTTTCAGGGAGCTATAGTAAATTCGTTTTTTTGAGAGAATCTTTTGCATCAGTGTATAGTGAATACCGTTTTAGTGATAATTACCGCAATTAGTGCTAATTCGTGGTAATTAGCACTAATTAGCACGCAGCACTATAGTAAATGACCTCCACTGTGTGTTCCTGTACGACTTACCGTAGTGCATGCACTACTTTTGGAAAATTACTGCTATTCTGACTCGATTGTTGCAAGCGACTTATCCCTTGTGAGGCCTGTATAAGCAGATATGATCACTGAGGACAATCCTTATCACATAGCTTGAACTCACCAATACCGATTCCATTCACAGAAGTGCTTTAATCCAAAACATCAGAATACATCAGATGACAGGTTACAGCAGATGAACAGGTTGTAGTATTGTGCGGCCAAAAGATGATATTTGTCTGTAGCTTACAATGCAGAATTCATTCTTTCAGCTTGCTGGTCCTTGAGCAAAACAAGGTCTCCAACTTGGAGGTTAGGGTTCAGATCAGTGGCAAAGGTCTTGACTTCAGGACGAATCTCTGGATCTTTGTTAGGTTCTAGAAGACTGAAGGCATTAGCTGTGGTTTCCTCTGAATGACCCAGCAGGAATTCAGGACCTGCTATCCAAGGAGAGTTTGCAAGGACACTTGCAGACACTGGCCTGGGGGCATGATATTCAGGGTTAATATCTGATGGAACATAATGCCACTGTTCAGGTTTAGATGATTTCCTGATTCTCTCTACACCAGTGGCGGCCCATCCATAGGGGGCGCATGGGTGCCGCCCCCCCCCCCCTCAAAGCCACTAACAGAAAAAAAAATGAAAAAAAAGTTGGCCCTTTAAGAAAAAAAAAAAGGTCCTTTAGTGTTATGGTCGGGGCGGGCGCCGGGCGCCGGGCACAGTGCACTATTAAAGCGTCATGAAGCGTCATGCCAATGCAATGCAGGCAAGATGCTTCATTTGCAAGTTTTTTTTAAGCTCTGTGGCGCTTTGCAGGGTGCCTCTCCAGCCACTCTCGATGGGTCCTGAGCCTCTCCAGCCACTCTCATTGGG
This sequence comes from Rana muscosa, assembly GCA_029206835.1. Lineage (NCBI taxonomy): Eukaryota > Metazoa > Chordata > Amphibia > Anura > Ranidae > Rana > Rana muscosa. The sequence goes on from CM055122.1 coordinate 402,798,603, forward strand.
TCCTTCTGCACTGCCGTAGGGATTGGGCGGTGCTTTCCCTGGGCGGCTGTGTCGCTTTCAGTTTCGGCTCTGTGGCTCCAGGATTCGGGAGGTAGGTAACATTCTTCTTCTAACACTTTATTTGTCTAATTTATTGTCTGTCCAGTGTCCTGTGTCCTGACCCCACCCATATACAGCAGCACCTTGTGCTCAGTGCTGTATGTATTCTCAGCCACAGTGATCGGACTAAAAGTGGAGGGGGGAGAGGGGGGGGAGCCGTGCTTCACCCGACAATCTGCTGGAGCCTTACACATCTCCTGTATCTGTGAGGGCTCCCAGCACTGCGTCCTACAGCCCTACTTTACAGGTCTCTTATCTCTATCTGTCTGTGTCTCTGTCTCTCTCTCTCTCTCTCCCCCTCTCTCTCTCTTTATCTATATCTGTCTATCTGATTATCTATCTATCTGATTATCTATCTGTCTATCTATCTATCTGATTATCTATCTGCCTATCTACTGTCTATCTATCTGATTATCTGTCTATCTGTCTATCTGATTATCTATCTGATTATCTATCTGTCAGATAGATAATCAGATAGATATATAGATAGATAGATAATCAGATAGATAGACAGATAGATAATCAGATAGATAGATAGACAGATATATAATCAGATAGATAATCAGATATATAATCAATCTGTCTATCTATCTGTCTATCTATCTGATTATCTATCTGATTATATATCTGTCTATTTGATTATCTATCTGATTATCTATCTATCAGATAATCAGATAGATAATCATATAGATAGATAGATAATTAGATAGATAATCAATTGATTAGATAGATAATCAATTGATTATCAATCTGATTATCTATCTATCTGTTTATCTATCTGATTATCTATCTATCTATCTGATTATCTATCTGTCAATCTATCTGATTATCTATCTGTCTATCTGATTATCTGATTATCTATCTATCAGATAGATAGATAATCAGATAGACAGATATATAATCAGATAGATAGATAGACAGATAGATAATCAGACAGATGGATAATCAAATAGATAGATAGATAGACAGATAGATAATCAGATAGATAGATAATCAGATAGATTGATTATCTATCTGATTATCTATCTATCTGATTATATATCTATCTATCTGATTATATATCTATCTGTCTGATTATCTATCTATCTATCTATCTATCTATATATCTGTCTATCTATCTGATTATCTATCTGTCTATCTGATTATCTATCTATCTGATTATCTATCTGATAGATAATCATATAGATAATCAGATAGATAATCAGATAGACAGATAGACAGATAATCAGATAGATAGATAATCAATCTGTCTGATTATCGATCTGATTATCTATCTATCAGATAATCAGATAGGTAATCAGATAGAGAGACAGATAGACAGCTATGCCAATAGATATATAATCAGATAGATATATAATCAAATAGATAGACAGATAGATAATCAGACAGATAGATAGATAATCAGACAGATAGACAGATAGATAGATAGATAGATAGATAGATAGATAGATAGATAGATAGATAGATAGATAGATAGATTGATAGATAGACAGATAGATAATCAGATAGATGGATAATCAAATAGATAGATAGATAGACAGATAGATAATCAGATAGATAGATAATCAGATAGATAGATAATCAGATAGATAATCAATCTATCTGATTATATATCTATCTATCTGATTATATATCTATCTGTCTGATTATCTATCTATCTATCTATCTATCTATCTATCTATCTATCTATCTATCTATCTATCTATCTGTCTATCTATCTGATTATCTATCTGTCTATCTGATTATCTATCTATCTGATTATCTATCTGATAGATAATCATATAGATAATCAGATAGATAATCAGATAGACAGATAGACAGATAATCAGATAGATAGATAATCAATCTGTCTGATTATCGATCTGATTATCTATCTATCAGATAATCAGATAGGTAATCAGATAGAGAGACAGATAGACAGCTATGCCAATAGATATATAATCAGATAGATATATAATCAAATAGATAGACAGATAGATAATCAGACAGATAGATAGATAATCAGACAGATAGACAGATAGATAGATAGATAGATAGATAGATAGATAGATAGATAGATAGATAGATAGATAGATTGATTATCTATCTATCTGATTATCTATCTATCTATCGGCATATCTGTCTATCTGTCTCTCTATCTGTCTGTCTGTCTATCTAATTATCTATCTATCTGTATATCTATCTATCTGCATATCTGTATATCTATCTATGTATCTGTCTCTGTCCTATCCAATCTATCCCTCTGTCTGTTTGCAGGTCCCATTGTCTGCGAGTGACGTTGGGGGGGGGGGGGGGTTGGTTGGGGTTTTGTTTGCGCCCCCCCAAAAAAAAATGGAGCACCAGCCGCCACTGCTCTACACGTTTGCTGAAATAGACGTACAAACGTTTAGTCTGGTTGTAAATGTAGCCCAGAACAACCTTGCTGTCTGTGTAGAATTTGATGTCATCTATCTGAATGTCTAGCTCACGCAGTATGAAATCTGCTATTTCTACAGCTAGCACAGTCCCACAAAGTTCAAGCCTGGGAATCGTGTGTTCAGGCTTAGGTGCTAACTTAGCTTTCCCAAACTGAAATCCTATGTGGGCTTGATTAGAAGAATCTATTTTTCATCTATATTTGGACTGCTATGCTGTCGCCATTGGGGTTCGTTCCTGCCTGCTGGGATCCGGTGCCTCGGCCCTCTACATACGCCCTGTTTGCTTCCTTCTATGCGATCTGTGGCTGTATGGACACCCAAGGGCAGATGCTCACACATCTTGCCCGCCTTGTGGCCCCGCCTTTGCATTCTCCTTATACCACCCTGCCTTCTAAGTCCGCTCTCTCCACTGGCGTTGGAATTTTCCTTTCTCGCCGCGGCCGCGTCTTTCCCCACGCTCTGACGTCCATTCGCAAGGCATTATGGACCTTGTAGGCCTGTAGGCTCTGCACATGCGCACTGGTCACCTCACTGTCCGCTGCCGCTCAGTGACGTCAGACGCTGAGTGGTTGGAGGGCTTTATAAACTTGCTACAACCGGCATTCACTTGTCTACTGATTTGGGGCGCTGACGCTATTTCTAGTTTCTGTTCAGGTAAACTTTGCTCTCATTCTGCATTACGTTTTTGTTATTAATTCATACCTATGGAACTGATACCTATTGGTTATTCTTAGGTTTACCTGGACTGCTAAGCCACATTGCATTGTATTCGGATGTCTGTTAATAAGCTCATTTTCCTTGGACATTTCCGTTTTTTTCTCTCTCATAAGAGTTGGCAGTTTCCATCCAAACTTTGGCATATTACCTTGAACCATATTCAATTTTGGTTCATATTTGGTAAGCCTATACAATTTTCTAATTTTTTCATACAACTGCTTTTTTTTCCTTCTATATCTATATTGTTCACAGGAATAGAATGCCCTTCTTTACTTATTTATTTTTCCTTTCCTTTTTTCATCCCCTTTTTTAATATATAGGCTAAACCACTTCTTGAGTAAGCTTATTCACTAGGCTTTCTGATTCAGCACCCCTACTTCAATCTAAATTTTTTACTTTTCTATATGGGTATGTATTTGGAGGCTATGTTAGCCTATGTTGGTTCATCTCCGGTTTAGGTTTTTGCCCTGGAAATCAACCCCATATAATTTTCAATATCTTGTTTTCTAGTTGTTTTCAAGTCCTCTGCAGTCACATGTATGGTCACTATATTTGGTTGTCGGTATTGGACGCTGTGGATTGCTGGTGCTTGGATTCCTTGTAGGTACGTTCGACCGTGTGCTTCAGCATGGTAGCTACCTTGTCTCTCTTTGGCTCTTTATGGTTTGGATTCTCCTTTGTCTCTTCATCTGCGATTTCTATGATAAATTTATGTTAATGTACTAATTTATATGTCTTTCTTTCTAGACTATTTTAATATTGTATTGGTGTAATCGACTGCCCCTGAGGAAGCCAATGTATTGGTGAAACATGTTGGGCTACGATGATTAATTGTATGTAACCAATGTCTGTAAACCATTATTTTTCATATTTATTAAAAACGTTTTTTTGATAATCAAATAAATATATAAAATTCAAATTTTTTGTGATTTCTCTAATTGGCACTGCTATAATCCCACATCCCCTCCTTTTGTTCTTATACTCAAACCGGGATGAGGTGCCGTATCCAAAAAGGGACCAACTAGCCACCCCCAAACCTTTTTCCTACAATAGATGTTTTAATACATCAATGGGCTGTTGGATACCCTTGAGATACTTTAAAATACATAAATTTTTTCTAATTCTATTACTTTTTCGTTTTTCTAAAAAATAATCTGTTACAAATGTATATTGTTAATTAAAATGTCTCTACTTTTGTTTTCTATTAACTATTTATTGTCTAGATTATTGTACCTTTTTGGGTCCCATTACCCTTGGTGTTTAGATCTTTGTGATCAATATGGCTAGCCAGTGCCGATCCTGACCTCCCTGGGGCCCTAAGCAAAATTCTGCAAAGGGGCCCTCTACCTGACCCGTGAATAATGGGCGTTGTTTAAGCGTAATATTGAACGTGGCTTAAAGGGGCGTGACTCAAAGGGGTGTGGTTAGAGTCTGAGATGAACGAGAGATGAAGGGAGAAACAAAGGAAGAAAGAGAGAGAGAGAGAGGAAGTAAAAAAAGAGGGATGGAGGGACAGCAGGCCCAGATCCTACACCGCAATAGAAATATGAGTATTCCAAAAAGTTTAACAATCAGCAGATCAAAATTCTCCAAACACCTGGTGTTAGCAATTCAATCATCCCGGCACCATGGTTGTTATGGTGTCAGGGTGATTAAAGTGCATTATTTCTATTATTACATTGTAATATAAAATGAAATCATTCAACTCACCATAATGCAGAATCAGTGGGAGCCCTGATGTCACTGTCCCCAGCCAGCGGAGTGCCTCCTTACATTTCAGGTGTCCCCAGCCAGCAGAGTGCCTCCTTACATCTCAGCAGTCCACAGCGGAGTGCCTCCTTACATCTCAGCAGTCCCCAGCGGAGTGCCTCCTTACATTTCAGGTGTCCCCAGCCAGTGGAGTGCCTCCTTACATCTCAGCAGTCCCCAGCGGAGTGCCTCCTTACATCTCAGCAGTCCCCAGCGGAGTGCCTCCTTACATTTCAGGTGTCCCCAGCCAGTGGAGTGCCTCCTTACATCTCAGCAGTCCCCAGCGGAGTGCCTCCTTACATCTCAGCAGTCCCCAGCGGAGTGCCTCCTAACATCTCAGCAGTCCCCAGCGGAGTGGCTCCTTACATTTCAGGTGTCCCCAGCCAGTGGAGTGCCTCCTTACATCTCAGCAGTCCCCAGCGGAGTGCCTCCTTACATCTCAGCAGTCCCCAGTGGAGTGCCTCCTTACATTTCAGGTGTCCCCAGCCAGCAGAGTGCCTCCTTACATTTCAGGTGTCCCCAGCCAGCAGAGTGCCTCCTTACATCTCAGCAGTCCCCAGCGGAGTGCCTCCTTACATCTCAGCAGTCCCCAGCAGAGTGCCTCCTTACATTTCAGGTGTCCCCAGCCAGTGGAGTGCCTCCTTACATCTCAGCAGTCCCCAGCGGAGTGCCTCCTTACATCTCAGCAGTCCCCAGCGGAGTGCCTCCTTACATTTCAGGTGTCCCCAGCCAGTGGAGTGCCTCCTTACATCTCAGCAGTCCCCAGCGGAGTGCCTCCTCACATCTCAGCAGTCCCCAGCGGAGTGCCTCCTTACATTTCAGGTGTCCCCAGCGGAGTGCCTCCTTACATCTCAGGTGTCCCCAGCGGAGTGCCTCCTTACATCTCAGGTGTCCCCAGCGGAGTGCCTCCTTACATCTCAGGTGTCCCCAGCGGAGTGCCTCCTTACATCTCAGGTGTCCCCAGCGGAGTGCCTACTTACATCTCAGGTGTCCCCAGCGGAGGGCCTCCTTACATCTCAGGTGTCCCCAGCGGAGTGCCTCCTTACATCTCAGGTGTCCTCAGCGGAGTGCCTCCTTACATCTCAGGTGTCCCCAGCGGAGTGCCTCCTTACATTTCAGGTGTCCCCAGCCAGCAGAGTGCCTCCTTACATCTCAGCAGTCCCCAGCGGAGTGCCTCCTTACATCTCAGCAGTCCCCAGCGGAGTGCCTCCTTACATCTCAGCAGTCCCTGGCGGAGTGCCTCCTTACATTTCATGTGTCCCCAGCCAGCAGAGTGCCTCATTAGATCTCAGCAGTCCCCAGCGGAGTGCCTCCTTACATCTCAGCAGTCCCCAGTGGAGTGCCTCCTTACATTTCAGGTGTCCCCAGCCAGTGGAGTGCCTCCTTACATCTCAGCAGTCCCCAGCGGAGTGCCTCCTTACATCTCAGCAGTCCCCAGCGGAGTGCCTGCTTACATTTCAGGTGTCCCCAGCCAGCAGAGTGCCTCCTTACATCTCAGGTGTCCCCAGCGGAGTGCCTCCCTACATCTCAGGTGTCCCCAGCGGAGTGCCTCCTTACATTTCAGGTGTCCCCAGCCAGTGGAGTGCCTCCTTACATCTCAGGTGTCCCCAGCGGAGTGCCTCCTTACATCTCAGGTGTCCCCAGCGGAGTGCCTCCTTACATCTCAGGTGTCCCCAGCGGAGTGCCTCCTTACATCTCAGGTGTCCCCAGCGGAGTGCCTCCTTACATCTCAGGTGTCCCCAGCGGAGTGCCTCCTTACATTTCAGGTGTCCCCAGTGGAGTGCCTCCTTACATCTCAGGTGTCCCCAGCGGAGTGCCTCCTTACATTTCAGGTGTTCCCAGCGGAGTGCCTCCTTACATTTCAGGTGTCCCCAGCGGAGTGCCTCCTTACATTTCAGGTGTCCCCAGCGGAGTGCCTCCTTACATCTCAGGTGTCCCCAGCCAGTGGAGTGCCTCATTACATTTCAGGTGTCCCCAGCGGAGTACCTCCTTACATTTCAGGTGTCCCCAGCCAGTGGAGTGCCTCCTTACATTTCAGGTGTCCCCAGCAGAGTACCTCCTTACATTTCAGGTGTCCCCAGCGGAGTGCCTCCTTACATCTCAGGTGTCCCCAGCCAGCGGAGTGCTTCCTTACATCTTAGGTGTCCCCAGCCAGTGGAGTGCTTCCTTACATCTCAGGTGTCCCCAGCCAGCGGAGTGCTTCCTTACATCTCAGGTGTCCCCAGCCAGCTAAGTGCCTCCTTACATCTCAGGTGTCCCCAGCCAGCGGAGTGCTTCCTTATATTTCAGGTGTCCCCCCCCAGTGCTGGCCTAAGACATTGTGCTGCCTAAGAATTAAATGCTGCCCCCCCCAAAAAAAATTACGCCCACCAAAAGGATATCATTTTATATCATGATAACTTAAGAGGATCTGTCATGGCTCTATACATGCATGTAGCTGTATAAAGAGGACTTGTCATGGCTCTATTCATGTATAGGAGTATAAAGAGGACCTGTCATGGCTCTATACATGTATGTAGGAAAATTAAGAGGACCTGTCATGGCTCTATTCATGTATAGGAGTATAAAGAGGACCTGTCATGGCTCTATACATGTATGTAGGAAAATAAAGAGGACCTGTCATGGCTTTATTCATGTATAGGAGTATAACGTTCATGGCACTATACGTGTATATATATATATATATATATATATATATATATATAAATATTTATATATAAATATATAAGTATAAAGAGGACTTGTCCTGGCTCTATACAGGTATATACGAAAATAAAGAGGACCTGTCATGGCTCTATACATGTATGTAGAAGTATAAAGAGGACCTGTCATGGCTCCATACATGTATATAGGAGTATAAAAGGACCTGTGTGTGGCCGCGATGTCAGCCGGCCACCCGCGATCGCTCCACAGAGAGCCAGAACGGGGATCTGTCAATGTAAACAGACAGATCCCCATTCTGACAGGGGAGGAGAGACAGATCTGCTGTTCCTAGTGATTAGGAACAGAGATCTCTCTCCTCCTTCAGTCAGTCCCATCCCCCCAGTTAGAAACACCTCCCAGGGAACACATTTAACCCCTTTCCTGCCAGTGACATTTACACAGTACTCAGTGCATTTTTATAGCACAAATCGCTGTATAAATGTCACTGGTCCCAAAAATGTGTCAAAAGTGTTCGATCTGTTCACCGCAATGTCACAGTCTCACTGAAAATCGCAGATCGCCGCCATTACTAGTAAAAAAAAAATGTTAATAAAAATGCCATAAGTCTATCCCCTATTTTGTAGACGCTATAACCTTTGTGCAAACTAATCAATATACACTTATTGTTTTTTTTTTTTTTTTTACCAAACATATGTAGAAGAATACATATTGGCCTAAACTGATATAGAAATACCACCAACAGAAAGCTTTATTTGTGGGAAAAAAAGGACGTAAATTTTGTTTGGGTACACCGCCGTACGACCGCACAATTGTCAGTTAAGTCGACGCAGTGCCGTATCGCAAAACAAAATTAGTGAAGTGCATCATTTCTATTATTACATTGTTATATAATATATAAAATAGTTCAACTCACCATAATGCAGAATCAGTGGGAGCCTGAGCGTGTCTCTTGCCAACGTCACCTGCCACCAGATGCAGATTCTCACTTGCCACATGTTGCGGATTGTCACTTGCCACGACGCCACCTGCCACACATTGCGGGTTGTCACTTGCCACACGTTGCGGATTGTCACTTGCCACAACGTCACACATTGCGTTTTGTCACTTGCCACAACGTCACTTGCCACACATTGTGGATTGTCACTTGCCACAATGCTACCTGCCACACATTGCAGATTGTCACTTGCCACTTCACCTGCCACATGTAGCGGATTGTCACTTGCCACAATGCCACCTGCCACACATTGCGGGTTGTCACTTGCCACACGTTGCGGATTGTCACTTGCCACGACGTCACACATTGCGTTTTGTCACTTGCCACAACGTCACTTGCCACACATTGAGGATTGTCACTTGCCACACATTGCAGATTGTCACTTGCCACACATTGCGGATTGTCACTTGCCACAACGCTACCTGCCACACGTTGCAGATTGTCACTTGCCACATCACCTGCCACATGTAGCAGATTGCCATTTGCTGTGTCCCAGAGTGAAGGCAGGCAGGAGAGAGATGACAGAGAAGAGGGGGGGTCTGCTGACAGAGAAGAGGGGGGGCAGCTGACAGAGAGGAGGAGGGGGGCAAATGACATTGAGGAGGGGGGGCAGCTGAAATTGAGGAGGGGGCGGCTGACATTGAGGAGGGGGGGGGCGGCTGACATTGAGGAGGGGGGGCGGCTGACATTGAGGAGGGGGGGCGGCTGACATTGAGGAGGGGGCGACTGACATTGAGGAGGGGGGGCGCCTGACATTGAGGAGGGGGGGGCGGCTGACATTGAGGAGGGGGGGCGGCTGACATTGAGGAGGGGGGGGCGGCTGACATTGAGGGGGGGGCGGCTGACATTGAGGAGGGGGGGGTGGCTGACCTTGAGGAGGGGGGGCTGACATTGAGGAGGGGGGGCGGCTGACATTGAGGAGGGGGGCGGCTGACATTGAGGAGGGGGGGGCGAATGACATTGAGGAGGGGGGCGGCTGACATTGAGGAGGGGGGGCGGCTGACATTGAGGAGGGGGTCGGCTGACATTGAGGAGGGGGGGCGGCTGACATTGAGGAGGGGGGGGCGGCTGACATTGAGGAGGGGGGGTGGGCTGACAGAGAGGATGAGAGAGACTGACCTCAGGAGATAGTGACACTCAGCGAGTTAGGAGCACGCCACCCCCCCCCCTTTGAGCCCTTCTATAGCTTAGCAGCAGCGAGGGGGAACAAGATAGAGGCGGAGCCGGCCAGCTACAGTGAGCTGCGGCACCGCTCACCCCTTTCCCCCACAGGTCACAGTCTCAGATGACAGACAGACCAGGGGCGGGGGTGGGCGGCGCCGCAGCGCTATTTCGGCAGGATTCTCATCCTGGTCTTCGGGAAAATGGCGGCCGGCGGAGACATTATCTCCGCCGGCCGTGGACCTCTAGCGGCGGCGGGGCCCCGAGTATTACTCGGGGCCCTACGCAGCTTGCGTAGTCTGCGTATAGGGCGGATCGGCCCTGTGGCTAGCTTTTGTGGGGAGGCATGGGATGGTTTGATGTCCAAGATTAAACTGTCACAAAACAATGATAAAATCACTGATGCCGATTTAGATCGTAACTTTATGAGACTACAAAGATTGTTAGAAAAAAAAGTCAGGGTTTATTGGCACAAAACATACTTCAACAAATATTCTGACAATCAGATTGTCCCCTGGGGTTTGCGAATCCAGATCTTCCCCAATGTTAGGAAGATCAATGATTCGCTTAAATCCTCTTGGGAAACTAATTTGCAGTCTTGTTCATTCCAGATGATATCTATTCTGTCTAAACAATATGACATGGAATTAGAACACTTGGACACTCAAATCGCTAGTTGGTATGATGACCACATAATGGTGTGTTCATCCTCTAAATTTGCCAGTCGTGAGAAAGATTTAAAGACACGCATAGAAGAATACACTTTAACTATTATTAACAACAAGGAAGCTAAATTCCTTAGAGACAAAGCAGCTCATGAGAATGGCTATGCCTACAAATGGAACCAGCTGTCAGGAAAGGCTTCACCCGCTGGTGGTGCTGTTGGTCCTTTGGACTGCAGTGCTAGTGTCCGCCAGCAGGTGTCCTCTTGCAGCCAATATCTTTGTTGGAGGATCTCACCTGCTGGTGGTAACACATGATACTGTAGTACCGGCGTCCACCAGCGGGTGTATTCTGGCAGTATGGGACAGGCAGCACTTCCTGTGGTCAGCTGTGACCTGAAGCTTAATCACTGGACTTCCTTTAATACCCGGCAAGTGCAAACACTCCTTGCCCTGGTATCTCTCTTCCTGACCCAGGACCTGTGACCCGGACTTAAGCCTGTATCGTATCCCAACCTGCACCCTGCCTGACCTGATCCGACCCGATCCCTACCTTGAACCTGCACCCTGTTTAACCTGATCCCTACCTTGAGCTTATCCTGTGTTTGTCTCCCTGGTCACCCAGATCCCTGCTCTGCAGCCAAACCCATCCGTCCCCTCTTTGCTCCTGCTTCCTCCCATCCTTACCCATCTGCTGGATCCCCTTGTGTATGACCTCGGCCTGGCTTTTACTACGATTCCGGTATTCCCCCTTTTACTGTATATATCTCCTTTTGTCACTGTGATTTGGTTTGGTTATTTGCACTGTGTTCTGTTTGAGGTGTTTATTTGTCTGTTTACTTCACTTAATAAATTATTATACTTTTACCTACACCTGTTTGGTCTCCTCTGTGCTGTCACACAGTCTGGTTGTCAGGGTCACCTGTGGCCAGGTGACAGATGCACACCGTAGGGGGACAGGAGTGCACCGCAAGGTAGTGAACCCTATGGCTGACTGCTGCGGAAAGGAAACTGGGTGGTTGTGGAAAGCGGGACCAGAGGAGCACAACCGGGATCCTAATGGAAGCTAGAGCCAAGATTCCCCAGGGCGCGGAGTCTAAGACCCAGCAGGTCTTCTCCAGGGCCTCTAGTGGTGAGGATGTTATGCTGCAGGCTGGGACCAGGTCGCGGCCCCTGGAGTTTCCTAGCTCACGCCCCGTAGGATAAGGGGAAAAGAGGGGAAGCAGCAGCACAAGATATGAGAGAACCGAATAACAAGCTGAAGGTCAGGGGCCACAAGCAGACAAGGATAACGAAAGAACGAGCCGAAGGTCAAGGGTCACGAGCAGACAGGGATAGTCGGGGACAAGCCAATAACGTAACAGAGAGACAGACGTAGCACACGGCAGGCAGGAACTCAAACACACAATGCCTAACAAACACGTTGATCAGCAAAGCAGGCTTGCAGTGCACAGGTTAATATAGTGTTCTGTGTTAGGGCCTGGGGTGGAGTCAGGCTGGGAGGAGATTATAAAGGAAGCCAGGTGAAAGGGTTCTGGCCTCTAAGATGAACACATGGGAAGGAAGGTAAGCTGACAGACAAACACTACTGCATATCCATGACAGTACCCTCCCTCTTATGGGCCCTCCCCCGCCTGGGCCCAGGCTTAAAGGGAAATCTCAGATGAAACCTCCTCAACAGATGAGGTGCAACGACATCAGATGCAGCGATCCAAGATGCCTCCTCAGGACCAAAACCTCTCCAATGCACAAGGTACTGAAGAATACCTCTGCAGAGCCGAGAATCCAGAACTTGTCTAACCTCGTACTTAGATTATCCTCAGAGACCAGAACCGAGGTAGGGAGATGACAAGAAGATCTATTGAGGACCAAAGGCTCTCTATTAATAAGCAAGGGCATGAGAGGATCAACAGAAATCTGAGGAGGGTCCCCTAGACCCTTAAAGATGAACTGGTCATCTAGCACAGGACCATCAAACTGGGCAGATGTCAGTGGAACCCTGAAGTCAGGTTGGTTAGAGGGTGACATGTCACAGGAGTCAAGCTGAATAGCTGAAAGACCAGCAGAATGTCCTGAACAAGAAAAAGTAGGCGGCTCACTGGGCATGGGCTGGACTGGCATAACTAGTACAGAGGCCGAGTGAATAGAGTCAGGTGTAGCGACTACCTGAATCGCATCGCAAGACGTAGCGACTGCAGGACTTGTAGACAAGCTAGCCTGGCTGTGCGTCCAAGGGCGATTAGGGACAGAGAAATGTAAATGGTTATGCGACCTGGAATGAATGACCGGCTCAGGTTCACAGGGGGCAACCTTGGGTAGGCAGGACGAGGAACAGGAGGAACCCCAAGCCAGGATCTGTCCAGTAGTCCAGTCCACATGAGGAGAATGGAGCTGTAACCATGGGAGACCCAAAATTATAGGCGTTGAGGCCTTGGGTAAGATAAGGAAGGATATCCACTCCTGGTGGAGTGTCCCTACCGACATCTTAACAGGGAGGGTCTGGAAGTGGATAGGTCCCCCTGGGAGAACAGTACCATCAATCGCCAAGACCACCAATGGCGTGGTGAGGGGCAAAAGAGTAAGTCTCATGGACGACGCGATTTCCCAGTCCATGAAATTACCAGCGGCTCCGGAATCCAGATATGCTGAGACCGAATGAGAAGAAGCACCAACATGAAGAAACACAGAAAGCAGAAGACGAGAAGGGGAAGGTGATATTTCTGGGTCCAATACTCCACTTTCCAGATGAAGTGGACCCAAACGTTTTTCTGGACAAAGAGAGCAAGTGTCACGAAAATGACCTTTGCCCCCACAGTAGAGACACAGGCCTAGAGTTCTGCGCCTAGCACGTTCCTCTGGGGATAGCCTGGTCCTGCCCAGCTGCATGGGTTCCTCAGCTGGCAGGAGATGCTCCACGGGTCGAGGAGAGGGGAGCTCAGGCTGACTAAGGACCAAGGAGTGCTGGCGCCGCTTTTCTAGGGTCCTTTCCTGAAAGCGAATATCGATCTGGTTACACAAGGAGATAACTCCGTCCAGATCAGTGGGGATGGTTCTTCCTGCTAATTCATCCTTCACTCTATCAGACAGGCCATGCAAAAAGGTTGCGACTAAGGCCTCATTGTTCCAGCTCAACTCAGCCGACAGTATGCGGAAATTAAGGGCGTACTGTCCCACTGAAGCAGACTCTTGGCGGAGACGTAGAAGGGCGCTGGCCGCTGAAGAGACACGAGCCGGTTCTTCAAAGATATTCCGAAAATGTTTCAAGAAGCCAGACAGGCTAGAAACCACTGGATCATTCAGTTCCCACAGAGGGGCTGCCCAGGCTAAAGCTTCACCGGAGAGGAGGGAAATGATATAGGCTACCTTTGCCCTATCAGACAGAAAGTTTTGAGGCTGAAGCTCAAAATGAATCGTGCATTGGCTAAGGAACCCTCTGCAGGCCTTGGAGTCCCCAGAGAAACGGAACGGAGCTGGCAGTGTTAGTGAGTGTGTGGCTGCGACTGGTGCGATAGGTACCACCGCTGGTTGTACTTGAGGTTGCGGATTCGGGGTTCCCAAGGAGGCCTGAAGCTGCTCGAATCGAGAAGCCAGATCCTGGAGGAATCGCATCACCTGAGTCTGATTCGATTCCTGGGTTTCAAGTCTGTGGACTATGCCCCGCAATGGATCATCCGCGGGGATCGGGATGTCAGCCGGGTCCATGGCTGATCAAACTGTCAGGGTCACCTGTGGCCAGGTGACAGATGCACACCGTAGGGGGACAGGAGTGCACCGCAAGGTAGTGAACCCTATGGCTGACTGCTGCGGATAGGAAACTGGGTGGTTGTGGAAAGCGGGACCAGAGGAGCACAACCGGGATCCTAACGGAAGCTAGAGCCAAGATTCCCCAGGGCGCGGAGTCTAAGACCCAGCAGGTCTTCTCCAGGGCCTCTAGTGGTGAGGATGTTATGCTGCAGGCTGGGACCAGGTCGCGGCCCCTGGAGTTTCCTAGCTCACGCCCCGTAGGATAAGGGGAAAAGAGGGGAAGCAGCAGCACAAGATATGAGAGAACCGAATAACAAGCTGAAGGTCAGGGGCCACAAGCAGACAAGGATAACGAAAGAACGAGCCGAAGGTCAAGGGTCACGAGCAGACAGGGATAGTCGGGGACAAGCCAATAACGTAACAGAGAGACAGACGTAGCACACGGCAGGCAGGAACCCAAACACACAATGCCTAACAAACACGTTGATCAGCAAAGCAGGCTTGCAGTGCACAGGTTAATATAGTGTTCTGTGATAGGGCCTCGGGTGGAGTCAGGCTGGGAGGAGATTATAAAGGAAGCCAGGTGAAAGGGTTCTGGCCTCTAAGATGAACACATGGGAAGGAAGGTAAGCTGACAGACAAACACTACTGCATATCCATGACACTGGTTTGCTAACATTCTCTGACACCAGCCTTCTTATGAAAGATACACTCTCAAAACTGCAGCCCCTGAGGCTCCCCAAGCTACCAATATAGTTCCACATGTTGCATCTCCTTCTTTCTCTTCCAGTACTTACACTCTTTACAGAGAACTCTCTCGGGACATGATCCCTAAAAAACGTAAAGGTGACAGGAGTGTTACTTCTACTGGCCCTCATGGGTCCATCTCCACTCGTCGGCCGTCCTTGGCCCGCACCATTAATACAACACACAATTCTACACCCATGCCAGCTAGATTAGCTAATAATTTGACTTCTAATCTACCACCTCATACACACACTGATGCAACTGCTGCATCCTATTCTCCCTCAACGATACGTCGAAGAGGGAGTGAATCATCCATTAGCACTTTGTTTTCTCACAGTACACAATGTTTTGATCCGAAAATAGCTCCTATTTTTTTAGGGAAAACAACGGACTCAGTTCCGATCCCCACAGATGCGTCACTGGTTCTGGCACCTCGGGACTAGAGGTTATTAACCTATCTTCGGTCTCATTAACTGCTGATCAAATTTCGGTTCTTAAATTAGGTCTTTCCTTTTGCCCCTCTAATGACACTGATAGGTTCCAATTAATTAAAGACAAATTAAAGATGACCTCATGTCTCTTTGGGAGGAAGGATACACTGATGATCAGGACCCCCTGGCATTGTCTATGCCGGGGGTCGCTGTCCCCGGTGTCTCCTTTCCCCTGCCCACATCATTTAAAGCTAAATCTCGTGCGTTTCCACAACTTCACGCCAATCCCAACATTTGGGCATTTGTCCAACAAAGCACTTCAGAGATAAAAAATATGGTACTTTCCAACAAATCCCAACATAATTTATCATTGAAATATAGGTTGGCTCTTAAGGACCTTTACACCAATCCTAGACTTGTAATTAAACCGGCCGATAAAGGCGGCAATGTGGTTGTGATGGATGTCGAGGCATATGAACGCATGTGTCTCGACATTTTGGATAACAAACTTTGGTACCGTCCAATCTCTAAAACTTTAGTGGACAACTTTGTTCGAGAATACCAAGGTATCATCTTTAAGGCATATCATGAAGGCATAATTGATCAATCAACCTGGAACTTTCTGAATGTAAAGGAGCCTAAAATTCCAACTTTTTATTCGTTGCCCAAAGTCCATAAATCTCAAACTCACCCCCCTGGACGCCCAATCATTTCGGGCTGTCTTGGATTAACTGAAAATGCCAGTTCTTTGGTTGACCAATATTTACAACCCCATGTAACCTCCTTATCCTCATTTGTTAAAGATACCATTGACCTACTTCGTAGCATTGATGGCAAACAATTTCCACCAGGCACCTGGCTGGTCGCCTTAGATGTGGAGAGTTTATATAACTCAATTCCCCACCATAAAGGAATTAAAACCATCCAAAATCTGCTTAAAGAAAGAGGTTCTTCTTTTGATCGTTATAGTCGATTTGTTCTCCAACTGCTTGAGTTCATTCTTACAAGAAATGTTTTTGTTTTTGGATCCTCCCACTGCCTCTAGGTGCCAAGTGTGGCTATGGGGACTAAATGTGCCCCCTCTTATGCCAACTTGTACCTGGGGGGGTGGGAGAGGGAACTATTCTCCACTGAATCCTTGACACCTTTGCTACAACACGTCATTACCTGGATAAGGTATATTGACGATATTTTGATTTTCTGGTCTGGTACTAGAGATGAACTCCTGCAGTTGATGGATGCATTGGAGGTCAACGAGTATAATCTAACATTTACCATGGAAAGTAGTCAGCAGTCTATTCATTTTTTAGATCTTACTATTCATATTGATTTAACTGGCATGCTTCATTCCTCTCTCTACAGAAAGCCCTCGGCGGGTAATACTCTTTTACATGCCTCCAGTGCCCATCCGACACCACTTTTGAACAGCATCCCATACAGTCAATTCTTAAGGCTTAGACGTAACTGCACCCATGATGTAGACTTCTACCAGGTGGCCAGTGAACTGCGTGACAGGTTATTGGCGCGTGGCTACAGTCGTTCTCTCCTTAAGAAATCATTTAATAGAGTTGTAAAGCTGAACAGGAATAATTTAATTAATTCATTAAAATTGTCTAAGCAAAATGCATCGGTTCGAGTAATTACCAAGTATTCCAAACAACATGGCCAAATAAGGAATATTCTCCAAAAGTTTTGGCCCATCCTGTTGGCTGACAACACAATTAGAAAATACATCAAACCTTATCCGGAGCTAACTTTCCGTTGCGCAACATCGCTTAAAGATCAATTAGTCTCTAGCCATTTTACACACAGGGGAGGTCCCATTCAGCTGGGAGTGGTACTTTCCCCTGTGGTAAATGTGATGTTTGCTGCTTTTTAGCAAATTCATGTGATGTCCCACTTCCTAATGGGCATATTCACAAAATTAAACATCGGATCAATTGCAAAACTGTTGGTATAGTGTATTTGGCACTATGCTAATGTGGGTGTTTCTATGTTGGTAAAACTAAAAGACCTTTCTATAAGCGTATTAGAGATCATGTCTTGCCTCTCTATAAGCGACTAACCACTACAGCCTTGAACCGCCATATTGGATGTCAGCACAATTTCGATGCCACAGTTGTCTCTTTTCATGCCCTTGAACATTTACCTGTACATGTCCGAGGTGGAAATATTGATAAAACACTTTTGCAATTAGAAACCAGATGGATCTTTGGCCTTGATGCGGTCAAATATCCTGGCCCCAATGAATATATTAGTTACAAATCTTTCTTATAACTACCATTATTAAAAAAAAAATTTGGTCCACCCTTATCCCCTATCCTTCCTTTCATTAGTTTCTTACCTATGATCACCTCTATCTTAATCCCAATAACACCTGGGTATCGCCAAGATTTTTTTTCATCTAGGGCCTTTAGGGTACTACATTATTTTCAATGCTATTCTATCTTTGTTAAACTTATATTGGGTGTTTTTATTATTTAATATCATTGCTTTTCTATTATCCATTGTCAATTCTGTATTCAAAAAATGTCTGCCCTTTGTATGTTTTAGCTTTATTTTGCAACTTTTGAAAATAGTTTATTTTCATATTTTTTCCTTTTTAAAATCGCAGTGATTGAGAACATTGGTCTCCTTCCATGGCCATATGGAGGACTATTTTTCATCTATATTTGGACTGCTAAGCTGTCGACCATTGGTGTTCGTTCCTGCCTGCTGGGATCCGGTGCCTCGGCCCTCTACATACTCCCTGTTTGCTTCCTTCTATGCGATCTGTGGCTGTATGGACACCCAAGGGCAGGTGCTCACTAGTGATGAGCCGAACACCCCCGGGTTCGGTTCGCACCAGAACCCGCGAACGGACCGAAAGTTCGTACGAACATTAGAACCCTATTAAATACAATGGATGCGAACGTTCGAATTCTAAAGTGCTAATTATAACAACTATTATGCATGTTATTGTCCTAAAAAGGGTTTGGGAACCCGGGTTCTGCACCAGGGGACATGTATCAATGCAAAAAGAAGTTTTAAAAACGGTCGTTTTTCGGGAGCAGTCATTTTAATGATGCATAAAGTGAAAAAAAAAAAGTCAAATATTCCTTTAAATATCGTACCTGGGGGGTGTCTAAAGTATGCCTGTGAAGTGCCACGTGTTTCCCGTGTTTAGAACTGTCCCTGCACAAAATGACACTTCTAAAGGAAAAAAAAGCCATTTAAAACTGCTTGCGGCTTTAATGTAATGTCTGGTCCCGGTAATATGGATGAAAATCTTTAAGAAAAATGGCATAGCTACCCCATGACCCCCCCCCCCCCACCCCAGCCCATTACCAGCCCCTTTGGGTCTTGTATGGATATTAAGGGGAACCCCGCACATAAAATAAAAAAGGCCCTATATACTCTGAACAGCCGTATACAGGCGGTGCATACAAGACAGGGACTGTAGGTTTGTTCTTATGTAGAATCTGTTTGTAATTTTGAACAGGTACATTGTTGAAGTGTAGCTCCAGCCCAAAAATCTATTTTTAAACTTTTTGGAAAACATAGGTAAGGGTTATCACCCCTGTAACATTTGTTTTGCTGTCTGTGCCCCTGTTCAGAACATTTCACCTCACTTTCCGTCCCAATGTCAACTGTTTTTGAAATGTGGTGTTTTTCTTGAAACAAGGATTGCTGATAAAGCATCAGTACAGAGGAGACACCTTTCTCCCATATTTATTCTTACAGGAGAGAATTTTCCTTCCTAGGGGTAGATTTCCTCTCACTTCCTGTTGTCTTCTTGCGTTTGCAAGTAGGAGTCGTTTGTAAGTTGGATGTTTGAAAGTAGGGACCTGCCGTATATACTCTGCAGAAATAGGCCCCTTAGTTGTTGGTGTTGGCACAACACTGTAAGCACTCACAGTTACTCTTGGTTGGTGCTGGAACGCCCTGCTGTCAACTATTATATCAGGAATTTTAATTACATATAATTGTTGAACAGTGGTAGTAAAAATTGGGGCTTTGATGGTGGTGCTGGTGCCACAACACTGTAAGCCCTGACAGTTACTCTTGGTGGGTGCAGCAATGGGCCCTGCTGTGAATTATTAGATCAAGAATTGTAATTGCATGCCCCTGTTGAACAGGGGCTGAAAAATTGGGCCTTTCGTGGTGGTGGTGGTGGTGGTGGTGTTGCCACAACACTGTAAGCCCTCAGAGTTACTCTTGGTGGGTGCAGGAATGGGCCCTGCTGTGAATTATTAGATCAAGAATTGTAATTACATGCCCCTTTTGAACAGGGGCTGAAAAATTGGGCCTTTCGTGGTGGTGGTGGTGGTGGCGTTGCCACAACACTGTAAGCCCTCAGACTTACTCTTGGTGGGTGCAGGAATGGGCCCTGCTGTGAATTATTAGATCAAGAATTGTAATTACATGCCCCTTTTGAACAGGGGCTGAAAAATTGGGCCTTTCGTGGTGGTGGTGGTGGTGGCGTTGCCACAACACTGTAAGCCCTCAGAGTTACTCTTGGTGGGTGCAGCAATGGGCCCTGCTGTGAATTATTACATCAAGAATTGTAATTGCATGCCCCTGTTGAACAGGGGCTGAAAAATTGGGCCTTAGGCACTGGTGGCACAACACTACAACCCCTCACAGATACTGTACTTGGAGCACAGCAATGAGCCCTGTTGCAAAGTATTGCTTCAAAAATTGTAATGACACGCCCCTGTTAAACAGGGGCTGAAAAATTGGGCCTTAAGCACTGGTGGCACAACACTACAACCCCTCACAGATACTGTACTTGGAGCACAGCAATGAGCCCTGTTGCAAAGTATTGCTTCAAAAATTGTAATGACACGCCCCTGTTAAACAGGGGCTGAAAAATTGGGCCTTAGGCACTGGTGCCACAACACTCCAACCCCTCACAGATACTGTACTTGGAGCACAGCAATGAGCCCTATGGCAAATTATTGCTAAAAAAATTGTAATTACACGCCCCTGTAAAACAGGGGCTGAAAAATTGGGCCTTAGCCACTGGTGGCGGCACCCATAAACAAAAATGATCTTCCAAGCTATCATCATCAATCGTATCATTGAGGACTCGGAGGAGGAGGATAGCCAGTCAACATAACAGCACAGGCACTCAGCATCAGCATCAGTCTTGAAGGGATGTGACATGTTAAAATCAATTAGTCTGTTATATCAGCATCAGGTGTGTGGTAGCTGGTGGTGATCCAAGACTGGTTCATCTTGATGAAAGTCAGTCGATCAACCGAGTCGGTGGACAGGCGCACAAATCCTGTGACAAATCCTCCAGCAGCACTGAATGTGCGTTCCGAAAGAACGCTGGATGCAGGACAGGCGAGTAGCTCAATTGCATACTGTGCAAGCTCTGGCCAGTGATCCATCCTCAAGACCCAGTAAGCCAGAGGATTTTCGGTGGGGAAGGTGTCCAAGTCTGACCTTGCCCCTAGATATTCCTGCACCATGTTTATCAGATGCTGGCGATGGTTGCTGGAACCGATCATACTTTGGGGCTGCGGACTAAAGAATTGTCTGAACGCATCGGTCAGACGGCCACCTTCCCCACCGCTCCTTCTTTGACTGGCCGAAGCCTCAGCAACTCGTTGTCCAGGACCAGGAGTTTGTAACCTCCCAGTCTCTGGGAACGCGTTGCACAGACCTTTCTGCAAGGCCTCCCGGAGTTGTCTCATCCTCTGCTCCCTCTGCGACGGTAACATAAGGTCCGCAACCTTACCCTTGTACCGTGGATCAAGGAGAGTGGCCAGCCAGTAATGGTCCCTCTCCTTGATCCGAAGAATACGAGGATCCTTCCGCAGACTTTGCAGGATCAGGGAGGCCATGCAGCGTAGGTTTGCTGAGGCATTCGCTCCGGAGTCCTCTGGGTCACTAAGGACGACATGATCCGCAGTCACCTCCTCCCAGCCACGTACAAGTCCACTGGTTTCTTGGGACTGTAAATCATCCCTAAAAGACTGCTGCTGATGATGCTGAGTGCCAGCCTCCACCTCCATGCTGACACAATCCTCCTCCTCCTCCTCCTCCTCCTCCTCCTCTTCCTGTGCGATGGGTGGGACAGAAGGAACACTGTCTGGGTAAAGGGGGCCTTGAGAGGCAAGGAAGTCCTCCTCTTCCTGCCTCTGTTCTGCCTCAAGTGCCCTGTCCATTATTCCACGCAGCGTGTGCTCCAACAGGTGGACAAGAGGTACAGTGTCACTGATGCATGCACTGTCACTGCTCACCATCCTCGTGGCCTCCTCAAATGGTGCCAGGACAGTGCATGCATCCCTGATCATGCCCCACTGGCGTGGAGAAAAAAAACCAAGCTCCCCTGACCCTGTCCTGGTGCCGTAGTCGCACAGGTACTCATTGATGGCCCTCTGCTGCGTGTGCAGCCGCTGCAGCATGGCCAACGTTGAGTTCCACCTGGTGGGCATGTCACATATAAGGCGGTTCTTGGGCAGGTTCAACTCCTTTTGCAGCTCAGCCAGGCGAGCACTGGCATTATAAGATCTGCAGAAATGCACACAGACTTTCCTGGCCTGCCTCAGGACATCCTGTAAGCCCGGGTACCTGCCCAAGAACCGCTGCACCACCAGGTTAAGGACGTGAGCCACACAGGGCACATGGGTCAGTTGTCCCTGTCGAAGGGCGGAGAGGAGGTTGGTGCCATTGTCGCAAACCACCATTCCTGGCTTAAACTGGCGTGGCGTCAACCACCTCTCGGCCTGGCCCTGCAGAGCAGACAGGACCTCTGCCCCAGTGTGGCTTCTGTCCCCCAAACACACCAGCGCAAGCACGGCATGGCATCTTTTTGCCTGCATACTTGCGTAGCCCCGTGAACGGCTACGGAGCACCGCTGGTTCATAGGACAAACCACAGGAAGAGGCCATGGAGGAAGAAGAAGAGGAGGGGGTGGAGGAGAGAGGTGTGTCACAACCAGTAGTAGCATTTTGGAGGCGTGGCGGTGGGACAACCTCCAACACTACTGCACCTTGTCCTGCATCCTTCCCAGCTGCCAAAAGAGTGACCCAATGGGCCGTGAAAGAAAGGTAACGTCCCTGTCCATGCCTGCTGGACCATGAGTCAGCGGTAATATGCACCTTACCGCTGACCGCCCTGTCCAGCGAGGCCAAGACATTGCCTTCCACATGCCGGTAGAGAGCCGGAATAGCCTTCCGTGAGAAAAAGTGGCGTTTGGGAACCTGCCACTGAGGAACCGCACATTGCACAAACTCACGGAAGGGGGCCGAGTCTACCAACTGAAAAGGCAGCAGTTGAAGCGCTAGCAATTTAGCCAAGCTAGCATTCAACCGCTGGGCATGTGGATGGCTGGGAGTGAACTTCTTTCGACGGTCCAGCAGCTGGGGCAGGGAAATTTGCCTGCTAGAATCGGACATCGGTGTACTGCTAGCAGAGTGGCCGCAAGTACTTGTGTAAAGGTATGTACTTACCGAGGCCGAGATGCCGAGAGTGGTTCACCTTTGCGACTTGACGCACTCCACCCCCTGGAGTTGAGACAGGGAGTGGATGGCGAGAAGCGGCACCGGCTACCGGCAGGTGGTGGGTACTTTTAGACGGTCCGGTAGTGTTGAGTAGACTGAAGAAACAGGCTTCAAGCGGGAACTAGTCGGATTGGTAAAGTTCAAACAGCAGGAGATAATGGAAGCCGGTGCAGGTTGAGTCCGGGTTGCAATTGCAAGGTAACAGTCCCGGCTGGGGGTCTAGCACAGTAAAAGGCAACAAGTCCAGAGAATACCGGGAACCAGGCAGGAGTTCAAAGGAAACGCGGAAGTCCAAAAGGTACAAGCAGGAGGTCAAGGATTGTAGACAAGCAGCAGATCCGAGTCACAGGCCGAGGGTCAAACACAGGAGAAGGCAGAAGTCCGTATAGCAAGCCGAGGGTCAGGTCCAGGAGAGAGATCAGAGGAGTCAAGCCAGTCCGGGTCACAAGGAGATTTTCAAGATAGTTTTCCAGAGTCTTGGGTATACAGGAAAGCTGACAAACCAGCAACTTGTCAGTGCAACTGGATCTCTTTAAATAGGCCCGCCTGGATTCCTATTGGTGCGCCGCCGCGCATGCGCGCGCGCCGCTGCGTCGGCGCGCGCACCCGAGGACGTAGAAGCGCCGTCCCGCGCACGCGCATGCGCCGAAGCATCATTCCGCCGCGCGTGCGCATTGGGCGCTGATTGGCGCCGTTGGACGGATTTCCCTGACAGTGCCCCCCTCCTAGGGGCGGACTCCGGACGCCCAGACTAGACATCAACTCGGGATGTTCCTGGTGAAAGACTCTAATTAGGCGGGGAGCATGTAGGTTCCTAGATGGTTCCCAAGAGTTGTCCTCTGGGGGATACCCCTTCCATTTGATTAAATACTGCAACTGCCTGCCTCTTTTCCTGCAGCCCAAGATAGATTCCACCACATACTCATCTTCACCATCAACCTCCACAGGTGGAGGAGGTGGCTCATCCCTTCCCGGGAAGGAGCTGGAGACTACTGGTTTCAACAGAGACGTGTGGAAGACCGGGTGTATCCTGTAGGAGTCGGGCAGTGCCAATTCAAAGGCCACAGGGTTGATTACTCGCTTGATTTTAAAAGGGCCTATAAATCTTGGTCCCAATTTCCGTGAAGGGATCGGTAATTTGAGGTTGGTGGCGGAGAGCCATACTTCCTCCCCAACTTTGAAGACTGGATTTTCCTTCCTACCCTTGTCATAGTATCTCTTGTAAGACTCCTGGGCGTTTTGCATCATTTCCTGGAGTCTCAGAAAATTAGATTGAACAAAGGCTATCCGATCTTGAACAGCAGGAACAGAGCTCTCCGGAATGTCATCAGGGAGGAAGGAAGGATGGAAGCCAAAGTTGGCCCAAAAAGGAGTTTGACTGGTGGCTGAATGCACCGAGTTGTTATATGCAAATTCAGCGTAGGATAATAGGGAGGACCAATCGTCTTGTGAGGCTGAGCAAAAACAACGGAGATATTGTTCTAGGGTTTGATTGGTTCTCTCTGTCTGTCCGTTGCTCTGGGGGTGATATGCCGATGATAGGCAAATCTTGACTTCTAAAGATTTGCAAAGTTCCTTCCAGAATTTCGACGTGAATTGAACGCCTCTGTCAGAGGTGATGCTCTTAGGCACCCCATGGAGCCTGATTATCTCCTGAAAGAAGGCTTTGGCTGTATCTGCAGCAGAGGGGGTACCGATCATGGGCACGAAGTGTGCCATTTTGGAGAGGCGGTCAATTACGACCAGAATCGTGGTAAAACCTCCAGAGGGCGGTAGATCTACAATGAAGTCCATGGACACATCTGCCCACGGACGTTCAGGGATAGGCAAAGGTTTGAGTAGTCCCCAACTCTTGGTTTTGGGTCCCTTATACCGTTGGCAACGGGTACAGGAGGCAACATAGGACTTGCAATCTTGTCTCCAACCAGGCCACCAGAAGGAGCGAGAGATTAGTTCCATGGTTTTTTTGGTTCCAAAGTGACCAGCTAGTTTGTGGTCGTGGAAAGTTTTCAGAATCAGTTGCCTTGTTTCCAGAGGGACGAAGACTTTACCTTGGGACCAGAGCAAGTCATTATGCTTCTCTAGGGAAGAGGTTACTTGGTCAGGACAATGCTTAGAGGCGGCTTTTATGGAAGTTAGTAGATCAGCCTGTGGAATGAGCAGAAAGTTTTGTGCTGATAGGATGGTACTTGGTTCCTCTGCTTGAGGGGTCTCGGGAAACATCCTAGAGAGTGCATCCGCCTTCACGTTCTTGGAACCGGGCCTATAAGAGATATGAAAGTTAAACCTGGTGAAGAAGAGGGCCCATCGGGCTTGTCTGGGTCGAAGACGTTTTGCTGTTCTCAGATATTCTAGATTCTTATGATCCGTGAATATCATGACAGGGTGAGGGGCTCCCTCCAGAAGGTATCGCCATTCTTCCAGGGCGAATTTGATAGCTAATAGTTCCCGGTCTCCGACGTCATAATTACGTTCTGGAGAAGTTAATTTACGAGAGGCAAAGGCTACTGAATGAAGAAGGGATTTGGGGCCCTGCCTTTGAGAGAGGATGGCCCCAGTGGCTGACTCTGAAGCATCTACTTCCAGAGTAAATGGCAGTAGCGGATCTGGATGCTTCAATACAGGTGCCGATGTGAATGCATTTTTTAGTTTATCGAAGGCATCCTGAGCTTCCGGTGACCAGTGAAAGCGGTAGCCCTGGCGTGTCAGTTGGGTTATAGGTGCCACAATAGAGGAGAACCCCACAATGAACCTCCTGTAGAAGTTGGCGAAACCTATAAACCGTTGTACCCCTTTCTTGTCTGTTGGGGCTGGCCATTCCTGGATAGCTTTGACTTTCTGCGGGTCCATTGCGACCCCATTGGTAGAAATAATAAATCCCAAAAATTGCACAGTGGTTTTCTCAAAGTCACATTTCTCGGCCTTGAGGTAAAGTCTATGTTCTCGGAGAATAGTGAGGACCTTGATGACATGGATTCGGTGCAGTTCAAGGGAGGACGAAAAAATAAGAATATCATCTAAGTAGACTACTAGGAAGTCGTCCAAGTGTTCACGGAAAATGTCATTGACCAGGTGCTGGAAAGTAGCTGGGGCGTTGCAAAGCCCGAATGGCATGACCAAGTATTCAAAATGACCGAACCTAGATCTAAAAGCCGTCTTCCATTCGTCTCCAGCCCTGATCCGGATGAGGTTGTAGGCCCCTCGAAGGTCCAGTTTAGAGAAGATCCGAGCTGATCGGAATCGTTGGAACAACTCCGGGATGAGAGGAAGCGGGTATCTATTTTTAATAGTAATTTTATTTAATTCCCTATAGTCGATGCAGGGCCTCAGAGTCCCGTCTTTTTTTTCAACGAAAAAGATACCGGCACCGGCTGGGGAAGAAGAGGGGCGAATGAATTTCTTTTCCAGATTTTCCTCAATGTAAGACTTGAGGGCCTTCAACTCAGATTCGGACAAGGGAAAGATGCGGCCGAATGGAATTTTGGAGCCAGGCAGAAGGTCAATGGGACAATCGTAGGGACGATGTGGAGGTAGGCGGTCGGCCTGCTGTTTGTCGAAGACGTCCTGGAATTCTAAGTATGCTGATGGAACATGTGGTAGGTTATCCGGTTGAGGGGTTAAAGTAGCACAGACAGTGGGAAGTGCGGGAAGACAGTGTTGGGAACAATATGAAGAAGTGAAGTTAACTTCCCTTTTGGCCCAGTTTATATGAGGCTCATGTGCTTGTAACCAGGGGAGGCCCAGGATGATGGGAAACATGGGAGATGGGATGAGGTCAAATCGAAGGTATTCTTGGTGGCCTGAATCCGTGATAGCAAGGATGGGTTTTGTTTCTTGCGTAATTACCCCTGAACGAGGCAGGGATCCATCCGCCAGACGAACCTGAAGATAACGGTCCTTGGTTTGCAGAGGAAAGTGAAGTTGGGAAGCAAGTGAAGAGTCCAGAAAGCAGCTGCAGGCTCCTGAATCAATAATCGCCGGTAGGCGGGTTGCTCCTGTTGGTAGCTGTAGAGAAATGGAAAGAACAACATAAGTCTGTGGTAAGCCAGAAACTTGGTAGTTCAAAGTGTCTTTGAGGGTACACTTACTAGGTCTCACTGGGCAGCTCCGAAGGAAATGGCCAGTACCCCCGCAGTAAAGGCACAGATTGGCCTGACGTCTGCGCTGTTTTTCCTCAGGAGAAAGGGGAGGACGAACCAGACCAAGCTGCATGGGTTCAGGCTCGGGAGGAGAAGATGCTGTAGGAACTTGGATGGGTGGGTAGGCAGGAGCTGATCGGGGCAAAGTCCAGTTTGGACGGGTAGTCTGGAAACGCTCGGAACGCCGCTCCCGCAGGCGTCTGTCAAGCTGAGTGACAGACTGGATCAAATCTTCCAGAGTAGTTGGAACGCCAATCCTGGCCAGCTCGTCTTTAAGAGCCTCAGACAGTCCTTGGCGATATTGGTATTTAAGGGCCGTCTCATTCCAGCCAGTGTCAGCTGACCATTTCCGGAATTCGGCCGTGTAGTCCTCCACCGGCCTTCTCCCCTGGGTTAAACTGTGGAGAACAGACTCAGCTGTAGCTGATCGCTGAGGATCGTCATACAGCTGCGCCATACTCTCGAAGAAGGTGTCCACGGAATCTAGTATGGGGCTGCTTTGCTCCATCAGGCCATGGGCCCAGGCCTGGGGTTCGTCGGTTAGAAGGGAGATGACGAACCCCACCTTTACCACTTCTGAAGAGAAAGTCCTGGGTTGAAGGGCGAAGTAAAGAGAACATGCATTTTTGAAAGCCCGATATTTCTTACGGACGCCAGAAAATCGCTCAGGCAGGGGGACCCTGGGTTCAGGGGTAGCCATTACTACGGTGGGATTTGCCTGATTTTGAGACGTGGAGGCAACATTGGCAACGGTAGCAGCTGGTGATGCTGGTCCTGTAGCTCCAGTAAGTAGCTGAAAGCGGCCATCCATTTGGACATAACCTTCTTGTAATTTCTGAACCGCATCGGTTAGTGCGGTGACTTGCTGACATAGGGTCTCGAACGGTGAACGCACCCTGTCGGCCTCAGACATCTGGCTGGTTTGTACTGTAAAGGTATGTACTTACCGAGGCCGAGATGCCGAGAGTGGTTCACCTTTGCGACTTGACGCACTCCACCCCCTGGAGTTGAGACAGGGAGTGGATGGCGAGAAGCGGCACCGGCTACCGGCAGGTGGTGGGTACTTTTAGACGGTCCGGTAGTGTTGAGTAGACTGAAGAAACAGGCTTCAAGCGGGAACTAGTCGGATTGGTAAAGTTCAAACAGCAGGAGATAATGGAAGCCGGTGCAGGTTGAGTCCGGGTTGCAATTGCAAGGTAACAGTCCCGGCTGGGGGTCTAGCACAGTAAAAGGCAACAAGTCCAGAGAATACCGGGAACCAGGCAGGAGTTCAAAGGAAACGCGGAAGTCCAAAAGGTACAAGCAGGAGGTCAAGGATTGTAGACAAGCAGCAGATCCGAGTCACAGGCCGAGGGTCAAACACAGGAGAAGGCAGAAGTCCGTAGGGTCAGGTCCAGGAGAGAGATCAGAGGAGTCAAGCCAGTCCGGGTCACAAGGAGATTTTCAAGATAGTTTTCCAGAGTCTTGGGTATACAGGAAAGCTGACAAACCAGCAACTTGTCAGTGCAACTGGATCTCTTTAAATAGGCCCGCCTGGATTCCTATTGGTGCGCCGCCGCACATGCGCGCGCGCCGCTGCGTCGGCGCGCGCACCCGAGGACGTAGAAGCGCCGTCCCGCGCACGCGCATGCGCCGAAGCATCATTCCGCCGCGCGTGCGCATTGGGCGCTGATTGGCGCCGTTGGACGGATTTCCCTGACAACTTGGCTGTGACACACCTAATTCTACACCTTCATTCCTCTCAGTGCATGTTTCAGAGAGGACTGAAGTTATAGTGGGGTTGGAGATCCCAGCTGATGCGGTGCAAGGAGAGGTCCGCTTTGTTCTTTGGTGTGGGTCTTTGAGGTAGGCTTGCCAACGAGCTGCATGGCAGGTCAACATATGTCTGGTCAGGCATGTGGTACCCAAGCGGCTGATGTTTTGGCCACGCGATATACGCTTGAGACATATGTTGCAAACAGCAGCTGTGCGATCTGATGCACTAGCCTCAAAAAAGGCCCACACCAAGGAACTTTTTGAATGACGGGCAGAGGCAGCGCCCTGCACAGGCGGAGCTCTGCGGTGTGATTCCGTCGGTGTACTGCCCTTACGCTGGCCACCAAAGGGCATCCTGCCTCGTTGGAGATGTGCCTCCTCCTCATCCTCCTCCTCCTCCTCTCTCCTATTAGGCACCCACGTGGAGTCAGTGACCTCATCATCCCCTCCCTCCTCATCACTGGAGCCAATCTGGCAGTATGCTGCAGCTGCTGGAACATGACTGCCAGATTGGTGTCCTTCTTGAGCATCCCCTCTGTCTGCTCTCACCCTACTGCCTTCCTGTAGCTGGGTTTCATCATCAGACCCTTCGAAACGCTGGGCATCCTCCTGGAGCATGTACCCAACACTGTGCTCAAACAGTTCGGGGGACTCCTCAGGAGGAGGACATGGTGGGTCTAGGGAAGGAGTGACTGATGATGAGTCTGACATTGATACCAGGGAAGAGGACGCTTTGGCAGCTGCTTTGCCAGTACCCTGAGCCTGGGTGAGAGAGGATGAGGAGGAGGAGGAGGGCTTGGTCATCCACTCTACCAAGTCTTCGGCATGATGTGGCTCAACATGTCCAGCTGCCGAAAAGAAGGACAAGCGTGTCCCATGGCCATGTGCTGATGACAATGCACCGCGTCCACGACCAGCACTGTTGCCCCCAGACACAGAGCCTGCTTGCCCTCTTTTATTGCCTCCTGACTGTCTGCCTCTCCTTGTTTGCCTTCCAGACATTCTAATAGATGGCCTGCAGGGAGATGGGAAAAAAGCAATAAGGGCTACCTTCAGGTGTCCTTCTCTGTCCCTTTACTTAAGGATTTCTAAATATGGTTGAGGATGATTGCTTTTGCACAGAATAGCACAACGACAATTTCCCTGACTGTCCAAAAAACAAGGATTTCAAAGATGGTTGATGAGGAATGCTTTAGCACACTATAGCACAAGGAGAATTCCCCTCACTTTCCTTCTTTGTCCCTAGAAACAAGGACTCGCACAGTGAAAGAAACTGACACTCTCCCTACCTAGAGTTTTCTGTCCCTAGAAAAAATGTTTTTTTAAAGCACACTATAGCACAAGGAGAATTCACTCACTGTCCTTCCCTGTCCCTAGAAACAAGGACTTGCACAGTGAAATAAACTGACACTCTCCCTACCTAGAGTTTTCTGTCCCTAGAAAAAATGTTTTTTTAAAGCACACTATAGCACAAGGAGAATTCACTCACTGTCCTTCCCTGTCCCTAGAAACAAGGACTTGCACAGTGAAAGAAACTGACACTCTCCCTACCTAGAGTTTTCTGTCCCTAGAAAAAATGTTTTTTTAAAGCACACTATAGCACAAGGAGAATTCACTCACTGTCCTTCCCTGTCCCTAGAAACAAGGACTTGCACAGTGAAAGAAACTGACACTCTCCCTACCTAGAGTTTTCTGTCCCTAGAAAAAATGTTTTTTTAAAGCACACTATAGCACAAGGAGAATTCACTCACTGTCCTTCCCTGTCCCTAGAAACAAGGACTTGCACAGTGAAAGAAACTGACACTCTCCCTACCTAGAGTTTTCTGTCCCTAGAAAAAATGTTTTTTTAAAGCACACTATAGCACAAGGAGAATTCACTCACTGTCCTTCCCTGTCCCTAGAAACAAGGACTTGCACAGTGAAAGAAACTGACACTCTCCCTACCTAGAGTTTTCTGTCCCTAGAAAAAATGTTTTTTTAAAGCACACTATAGCACAAGGAGAATTCACTCACTGTCCTTCCCTGTCCCTAGAAACAAGGACTTGCACAGTGAAAGAAACTGACACTCTCCCTACCTAGAGTTTTCTGTCCCTAGAAAAAATGTTTTTTTAAAGCACACTATAGCACAAGGAGAATTCACTCACTGTCCTTCCCTGTCCCTAGAAACAAGGACTTGCACAGTGAAAGAAACTGACACTCTCCCTACCTAGAGTTTTCTGTCCCTAGAAAAAATGTTTTTTTAAAGCACACTATAGCACAAGGAGAATTCACTCACTGTCCTTCCCTGTCCCTAGAAACAAGGACTTGCACAGTGAAATAAACTGACACTCTCCCTACCTAGAGTTTTCTGTCCCTAGAAAAAATGTTTTTTTAAAGCACACTATAGCACAAGGAGAATTCACTCACTGTCCTTCCCTGTCCCTAGAAACAAGGACTTGCACAGTGAAAGAAACTGACACTCTCCCTACCTAGAGTTTTCTGTCCCTAGAAAAAATGTTTTTTTAAAGCACACTATAGCACAAGGAGAATTCACTCACTGTCCTTCCCTGTCCCTAGAAACAAGGACTTGCACAGTGAAAGAAACTGACACTCTCCCTACCTAGAGTTTTCTGTCCCTAGAAAAAATGTTTTTTTAAAGCACACTATAGCACAAGGAGAATTCACTCACTGTCCTTCCCTGTCCCTAGAAACAAGGACTTGCACAGTGAAAGAAACTGACACTCTCCCTACCTAGAGTTTTCTGTCCCTAGAAAAAATGTTTTTTTAAAGCACACTATAGCACAAGGAGAATTCACTTACTGTCCTTCCCTGTCCCTAGAAACAAGGACTTGCACAGTGAAAGAAACTGACACTCTCCCTACCTAGAGTTTTCTGTCCCTAGAAAAAATGTTTTTTTAAAGCACACTATAGCACAAGGAGAATTCACTCACTGTCCTTCCCTGTCCCTAGAAACAAGGACTTGCACAGTGAAAGAAACTGACACTCTCCCTACCTAGAGTTTTCTGTCCCTAGAAAAAATGTTTTTTTAAAGCACACTATAGCACAAGGAGAATTCACTCACTGTCCTTCCCTGTCCCTAGAAACAAGGACTTGCACAGTAAAACACACTGACACTCTCCCTACCTATCCTTCTCTTTCCCTAAACTAAAGGAATCCAGGTTAAGCAAGAAAGAAATAAATGTCACTGTCCCTGCCTATGCTGCTCTTTCCCTGCTCCGGAACACACTACACTAGGCCGCCGTGCTGGCGGCCTTTTATAGTGTGGGGCGTGTACTAAACACCCTCAGCAATAATTGGCCACAGGCATCCTGCCTGTGGCCAATCATTGCTCTCCTCGCTGCCGGCGCTGTGATTGGCCAAGCATGCGGGGTCACAGTGCATGCTTGGCCAATCACAGCGCCTGGATGACACTGCGATGGCGTAGTGCATTGTGGGCCGTTCGCGTCACTCGAATTTGGCGCGAACGGCCCAAATCGTTCGATCTTCGTCGAACGATCGAACAGCCGATGTTCGAGTCGAACGTATGTTCGACTCGAACACGAAGCTCATCCCTAGTGCTCACACATCTTGCCCGCCTTGTGGCCCCGCCTTTGCATTCTCCTTATACCACCCTGCCTTCTAAGACCACTCTCTCCACTGGCGTTGGAATTTTATTTTCTCGCCGTGGCCGCGTCTTTCCTCACGCTCTGACGTCCATTCGCAAGGCATTATGGACCTTGTAAGCCTGTAGGCTCTGCACATGCGCACTGGTCACCTCACTGTCCGCTGCCGCTCAGTGACATCAGACACTGAGTGGTTGGAGGGCTTTAAAAACTTGCTACAGCCGGCATTCACTTGTCTGCTGGTTTGGGGCGCTGACGCTATTTCTAGTTTCTGTTCAGGTAAACTTTGCTCTCATTTTGCATTACGTCTTTGTTATTAATCCCTACCTATGGAACTGATACCTATTGGTTATTCTTAGGTTTACCTGGACTGCTAAGCCACATTGCATTGTATTCGGATGTCTGTTAATAAGCTCATTTTCCTTGCACATTTCCGTTTTTTTCTCTCTCATAAGAGTTGGCAGTTTCCATCCAAACTTTGGCATATTACCTTGAACCATATTCAATTTTGGTTCATATTTGGTAAGCCTATACAATTTTCTAATTTTTTCATACAACTGCTTTTTTTTCCTTCTATATCTATATTGTTCACGGGAATAGAATGACCTTCTTTACTTATTTATTTTTCCTTTCCTTTTTTCATCCCCTTTTTTAATATATAGGCTAAACCACTTCTTGAGTAAGGTTATTCACTAGGCTTTCTGATTCAGCGCCCCTACTTCAATCTACATTTTTTACTTTTCTATATGGGTATGTATTTGGAGGCTATGTTAGCCTATGTTGGTTCATCTCCGGTTTAGGTTTTTGCCCTGGAAATCAACCCCATATAATTTTCAATATCTTGTTTTCTAGTTGTTTTCAAGCCCTCTGCAGTCACATGTATGGTCACTATATTTGGTTGTCGGTATTGGACGCTGTGGATTGCTGGTGCTTGGATTCCTTGTAGGTACGTTCGACCTTGTGCTTCAGCATGGTCTGATTATCTATCTATCTGATTATCTGATAGATAATCATATAGATAATCAGATAGACAGATAGACAGATAATCAGATAGATAGATAATCAATCTGTCTGATTATCTATCTGATTATCTATCTATCAGATAATCAGATAGGTAATCAGATAGAGAGACAGATAGACAGCTATGCCAATAGATATATAATCAGATAGATAGATAATCAAATAGATAGACAGATAGATAATCAGACAGATAGGTAGATAATCAGACAGATAGACAGATAGATAGATAGATAGATAGATAGATAGATAGATAGATAGATAGATTGATTATCTATCTATCTGATTATCTATCTATCTATCTATCGGGATATCTGTCTATCTGTCTCTCTATCTGTCTGTCTGTCTATCTAATTATCTATCTATCTGTATATCTATCTATCTGCATATCTGTATATCTATCTATGTATCTGTCTCTGTCCTATCCAATCTATCCCTCTGTCTGTTTGCAGGTCCCATTGTCTGCGAGTGACGTTGGGGGGGGGGGGTTGGTTGGGGTTTTGTTTGCTCCCCCCCCCCCCAAAAAAATGGAGCACCAGCCGCCACTGCTCTACACGTTTGCTGAAATAGACGTACAAACGTTTAGTCTGGTTGTAAATGTAGCCCAGAACAACCTTGCTGTCTGTGTAGAATTTGATGTCATCTATCTGAATGTCTAGCTCACGCAGTATGAAATCTGCTATTTCTACAGCTAGCACAGTCCCACAAAGTTCAAGCCTGGGAATCGTGTGTTCAGGCTTAGGTGCTAACTTAGCTTTCCCAAACTGAAATCCTATGTGGGCTTGATTAGAAGAATCTATTTTTCATCTATATTTGGACTGCTATGCTGTCGCCATTGGGGTTCGTTCCTGCCTGCTGGGATCCGGTGCCTCGGCCCTCTACATACGCCCTGTTTGCTTCCTTCTATGCGATCTGTGGCTGTATGGACACCCAAGGGCAGATGCTCACACATCTTGCCCGCCTTGTGGCCCCGCCTTTGCATTCTCCTTATATCACCCTGCCTTCTAAGTCCGCTCTCTCCACTGGCGTTGGAATTTTCTTTTCTCGCCGCGGCCGCGTCTTTCCCCACGCTCTGACGTCCATTCGCAAGGCATTATGGACCTTGTAGGCCTGTAGGCTCTGCACATGCGCACTGGTCACTTCACTGTCCGCTGCCGCTCAGTGACGTCAGACGCTGAGTGGTTGGAGGGCTTTAAAAACTTGCTACAACCGGCATTAACTTGTCTGCTGATTTGGGGCGCTGACGCTATTTCTAGTTGGATACCCTTGAGATACCTTAAAATACATAAATTTTTTCTAATTCTATTACTTTTTCTAAAAAATAATCTGTTACAAATGTATATTGTTAATTAAAATGTCTCTACTTTTGTTTTCTATTAACTATTTATTGTCTAGATTATTGTACCTTTTTGGGTCCCATTACCCTTGGTGTTTAGATCTTTTTGATCAATATGGCTAGCCAGTGCCGATCCTGACCTCCCTGGGGCCCTAAGCAAAATTCTGCAAAGGGGCCCTCTACCTGACCCATGAATAATGGGCATTGTTTAAGCGTAATATTGAACGTGGCTTAAAGGGGCGTGACTCAAAGGGGTGTGGTTAGAGTCTGAGATGAACGAGAGATGAAGGGAGAAACAAAGGAAGAAAGAGAGAGAGAGAGAGAGAGAGAGAGAGGAAGTAAAAAAAGAGGGATGGAGGGACAGCAGGCCCAGATCCTACACCGCAATAGAAATATGAGTATTCCAAAAAGTTTAACAATCAGCAGATCAAGATTCTCCAAACACCTGGTGTTAGCAATTCAATCATCCCGGCACCATGGTTGTTATGGTGTCAGGGTGATTAAAGTGCATTATTTCTACTATTACATTGTAATATAAAATGAAATCATTCAACTCACCATAATGCAGAATCAGTGGGAGCCCTGATGTCACTGTCCCCAGCCAGCGGAGTGCCTCCTTACATTTCAGGTGTCCCCAGCCAGCAGAGTGCCTCCTTACATCTCAGCAGTCCACAGCGGAGTGCCTCCTTACATCTCAGCAGTCCCCAGCGGAGTGCCTCCTTACATTTCAGGTGTCCCCAGCCAGTGGAGTGCCTCCTTACATCTCAGCAGTCCCCAGCGGAGTGCCTCCTTACATCTCAGCAGTCCCCAGCGGAGTGCCTCCTTACATTTCAGGTGTCCCCAGCCAGTGGAGTGCCTCCTTACATCTCAGCAGTCCCCAGCGGAGTGCCTCCTTACATCTCAGCAGTCCCCAGCGGAGTGCCTCCTTACATCTCAGCAGTCCCCAGCGGAGTGCCTCCTTACATTTCAGGTGTCCCCAGCCAGCAGACTGCCTCCTTACATTTCAGGTGTCCCCAGCCAGCAGAGTGCCTCCTTACATCTCAGCAGTCCCCAGCGGAGTGCCTCCTTACATCCCAGCAGTCCCCAGCGGAGTGCCTCCTTACATCTCAGCAGTCCCCAGCGGAGTGCCTCCTTACATTTCAGGTGTCCCCAGCCAGTGGAGTGCCTCCTTACATCTCAGCAGTCCCCAGCGGAGTGCCTCCTTACATCTCAGCAGTCCCCAGCGGAGTGCCTCCTTACATTTCAGGTGTCCCCAGCCAGTGGAGTGCCTCCTTACATCTCAGCAGTCCCCAGCGGAGTGCTTCCTTACATCTCAGCAGTCCCCAGCGGAGTGCCTCCTTACATTTTAGGTGTCCCCAGCGGAGTGCCTCCTTACATCTCAGGTGTCCCCAGCGGAGTGCCTCCTTACATCTCAGGTGTCCCCAGTGGAGTGCCTCCTTACATCTCAGGTGTCCCCAGCGGAGTGCCTCCTTACATCTCAGCAGTCCCCAGCGGAGTGCCTCCTTACATCTCAGCAGTCCCCAGCGGAGTGCTTCCTTACATCTCAGCAGTCCCCAGCGGAGTGCCTCCTTACATTTCAGGTGTCCCCAGCGGAGTGCCTCCTTACATCTCAGCAGTCCCCAGCGGAGTGCTTCCTTACATCTCAGCAGTCCCCAGCGGAGTGCCTCCTTACATTTTAGGTGTCCCCAGCGGAGTGCCTCCTTACATCTCAGGTGTCCCCAGCGGAGTGCCTCCTTACATCTCAGGTGTCCCCAGTGGAGTGCCTCCTTACATCTCAGGTGTCCCCAGCGGAGTGCCTCCTTACATCTCAGGTGTCCCCAGCGGAGTGCCTCCTTACATCTCAGGTGTCCCCAGCGGAGTGCCTCCCTACATTTCAGGTGTCCCCAGCCAGCAGAGTGCCTCCTTACATCTCAGCAGTCCCCAGCGGAGTGCCTCCTTACATCTCAGCAGTCCCCAGCGGAGTGCTTCCTTACATCTCAGCAGTCCCCAGCGGAGTGCCTCCTTACATTTCAGGTGTCCCCAGCGGAGTGCCTCCTTACATCTCAGGTGTCCCCAGTGGAGTGCCTCCTTACATCTCAGGTGTCCCCAGCGGAGTGCCTCCTTACATCTCAGGTGTCCCCAGCGGAGTGCCTCCTTACATCTCAGGTGTCCCCAGCGGAGTGCCTCCTTACATTTCAGGTGTCCCCAGCCAGCAGAGTGCCTCCTTACATCTCAGCAGTCCCCAGCGGAGTGCCTCCTTACATCTCAGCAGTCCCCAGCGGAGTGCCTCCTTACATCTCAGCAGTCCCCAGCGGAGTGCCTCCTTACATTTCATGTGTCCCCAGCCAGCAGAGTGCCTCATTACATCTCAGCAGTCCCCAGCGGAGTGCCTCCTTACATCTCAGCATTCCCCAGCGGAGTGCCTCCTTACATTTCAGGTGTCCCCAGCCAGTGGAGTGCCTCCTTACATCTCAGCAGTCCCCAGCGGAGTGCCTCCTTACATCTCAGCAGTCCCCAGCGGAGTGCCTCCTTACATTTCAGGTGTCCCCAGCGGAGTGCCTCCTTACATCTCAGGTGTCCCCAGCGGAGTGCCTCCCTACATCTCAGGTGTCCCCAGCGGAGTGCCTCCTTACATCTCAGGTGTCCCCAGCGGAGTGCCTCCTTACATCTCAGGTGTCCCCAGCGGAGTGCCTCCTTACATCTCAGGTGTCCCCAGCAGAGTGCCTCCTTACATCTCAGGTGTCCCCAGCGGAGTGCCTCCTTACATCTCAGGTGTCCCCAGCGGAGTGCTTCCTTACATCTCAGGTGTCCCCAGCGGAGTGCCTCCTTACATTTCAGGTGTCCCCAGCGGAGTGCCTCCTTACATTTCAGGTGTCCCCAGCGGAGTGCCTCTTTACATCTCAGGTGTCCCCAGCCAGCGGAGTGCCTCCTTACATTTCAGGTGTCCCCAGCGGAGTGCCTCCTTACATTTCAGGTGTCCCCAGCGGAGTGCCTCCTTACATCTCAGGTGTCCCCAGTCAGCGGAGTGCTTCCTTACATCTCAGGTGTCCCCAGCCAGTGGAGTGCTTCCTTACATCTCAGGTGTCCCCAGCCAGCGGAGTGCTTCCTTACATGTCAGGTGTCCCCAGCCAGCGGAGTGCCTCCTTACATCTCAGGTGTCCCCAGCCAGCGGAGTGCTTCCTTACATTTCAGGTGTCCCCCCCAGTGCCGGCCTAAGACATTGTGCTGCCTAAGAATTAAATGCCACCCCCCCCCCAAAAAAAAAAAATTACGCCCACCAAAAGGATATCATTTTATATCATGATAACTTAAGAGGATCTGTCATGGCTCTATACATGCATGTAGCTGTATAAAGAGGACTTGTCATGGCTCTATTCATGTATAGGAGTATAAAGAGGACCTGTCATGGCTCTATACATGTATGTAGGAAAATAAAGAGGACCTGTCATGGCTCTATTCATGTATAGGAGTATAAAGAGGACCTGTCATGGCTCTACACATGTATGTAGGAAAATAAAGGGGACCTGTCATGGCTTTATTCATGTATAGGAGTATAACGGTCATGGCACTATACGTGTATATATATATATATATATATATATATATATATATATATATAAATATTTATATATATATATATATATATAAAGTATAAAGAGGACTTGTCCTGGCTCTATACAGGTATATACGAAAATAAAGAGGACCTGTCATGGCTCTATACATGTATGTAGAAGTATAAAGAGGACCTGTCATGTCTCCATACATGTATATAGGAGTATAAAAGGACCTGTGTGTGGCCACAATGTCAGCCGGCCACCCACGATCGCTCCACAGAGAGCCAGAACGGGGATCTGTCAATGTAAACAGACAGATCCCCATTCTGACAGGGGAGGAGAGACAGATCTGCTGTTCCTAGTGATTAGGAACAGAGATATCTCTCCTCCTTCAGTCAGTCCCATCCCCCCAGTTAGAAACACCTCCCAGGGAACACATTTAACCCCTTTCCTGCCAGTGACATTTACACAGTACTCAGTGCATTTTTATAGCACAAATCGCTGTATAAATGTCACTGGTCCCAAAAATGTGTCAAAAGTGTTCGATCTGTTCACCGCAATGTCACAGTCTCACTGAAAATCGCAGATCACCGCCATTACTAGTAAAAAAAAAAATTAATAAAAATGCCATAAGTCTATCCCCTATTTTGTAGACGCTATAACCTTTGTGCAAACTAATCAATATACACTTATTGCGTTTTTTTTTTTTTTTACCAAACATATGTAGAAGAATACATATTGGCCTAAACTGATATAGAAATACCACCAACAGAAAGCTTTATTTGTGGGAAAAAAAGGACGTAAATTTTGTTTGGGTACACCGTCGCACGACCGCACAATTGTCAGTTAAGTTGACGCAGTGCCGTATCGCAAAACAAAATTAGTGAAGTGCATCATTTCTATTATTACATTGTTATATAATATATAAAATAGTTCAACTCACCATAATGCAGAATCAGTGGGAGCCTGAGCGTGTCTCTTGCCAACGTCACCAGCCACCAGATGCGGATTGTCACTTGCCACATGTTGCGGATTGTCACTTGCCACTACACCACCTGCCACACATTGCGGGTTGTCACTTGCCACACGTTGCGGATTGTCACTTGCCACAACGTCACACATTGCGTTTTGTCACTTGCCACAACGTCACTTGCCACACATTGCGGATTGTCACTTGCCACAACGCTACCTGCCACACATTGCAGATTGTCACTTGCCACTTCACCTGCCACATGTAGCGGATTGTCACTTGCCACAACGCCACCTGCCACACATTGCGGGTTGTCACTTGCCACACATTGCGGATTGTCACTTGCCACGACGTCACACATTGCGTTTTGTCACTTGCCACAACGTCACTTGCCCCACATTGAGGATTGTCACTTGCCACACATTGCAGATTGTCACTTGCCACACATTGCGGATTGTCACTTGCCACAACGCTACCTGCCACACGTTGCAGATTGTCACTTACCACATCACCTGCCACATGTAGCAGATTGCCATTTGCTGTGTCCCAGAGTGAAGGCAGGCAGGAGAGAGATGACAGAGAAGAGGGGGGTCTGACAGAGAAGAGGGGGGGTCTGCTGACAGAGAAGAGGGGGGGGCAGCTGACAGAGAGGAGGAGGGGGGCAAATGACATTAAGGAGGGGGGTAGCTGAAATTGAGGAGGGGGGCGGCTGACATTGAGGAGGGGGGGCGGCTGACATTGAGGAGGGGGGGCGGCTGACATTGAGGAGGGGGGGGCGGCTGACATTGAGGAGGGGGGGCGGCTGACATTGAGGAGGGGGGGCTGACATTGAGGAGGGGGGGCGGCTGACATTGAGGAGGGGGGGCGGCTGACCTTGAGGAGGGGGGGCTGACATTGAGGAGGGGGGGCGGCTGACATTGAGGAGGGGGGGCGGCTGACATTGAGGAGGGGGGGCTGACATTGAGGAGGGGGGGCGGCTGACATTGAGGAGGGGGGGTGG
This sequence comes from Rana muscosa, assembly GCA_029206835.1. Taxonomy (NCBI): domain Eukaryota; kingdom Metazoa; phylum Chordata; class Amphibia; order Anura; family Ranidae; genus Rana; species Rana muscosa. Next base: position 402,838,836 of record CM055122.1, read on the forward strand.
GCTGACAGAGAGGATGAGAGAGACTGACCTCAGGAGATAGTGACACTCAGCGAGTTAGGAGCACGCCACCCCCCTCCTTTGAGCCCTTCTATAGCTTAGCAGCGGCGAGGGGAACAAGATAGAGGCGGAGCCGGCCGGCTACAGTGAGCTGCGGCACCGCCCACCCCTTTCCCCCACAGGTCACAGTCTCAGATGACAGACAGACCGGGGGTGGGGGTGGGCGGCGCCGCAGCGCTATTTCGGCAGGATTCTCATCCTGGTCTTCGGGAAAATGGCGGCCGGCGGAGACATTATCTCCGCCGGCCGCGGACCTCTAGCAGCGGCGGGCCCCGAGTATTACTTGGGGCCCTACGCAGCTTGTGTAGTCTGCGTATAGGGCGGATCGGCCCTGTGGCTAGCTTTTGTGGGGAGGCATGGGATGGTTTGATGTCCAAGATTAAACTGTCACAAAACAATGATAAAATCACTGATGCCGATTTAGATCGTAACTTTATGAGACTACAAAGATTGTTAGAAAAAAAAGTCAGGGTTTATTGGCACAAAACATACTTCAACAAATATTCTGACAATCAGATTGTCCCCTGGGGTTTGCGAATCCAGATCTTCCCCAATGTTAGGAAGATCAATGATTCGCTTAAATCCTCTTGGGAAACTAATTTGCAGTCTTGTTCATTCCAGATGATATCTATTCTGTGTAAACAATATGACACGGAATTAGAACACTTGGACACTCAAATCGCTAGTTGGTATGATGACCACATAATGGTGTGTTCATCCTCTAAATTTGCCAGTCGTGAGAAAGATTTAAAGACACGCATAGAAGAATACACTTTAACTATTATTAACAACAAGGAAGCTAAATTCCTTAGAGACAAAGCAGCTCATGAGAATGGCTATGCCTACAAATGGAACCAGCTGTCAGGAAAGGCTTCACCCGCTGGTGGTGCTGTTGGTCCTTTGGACTGCAGTGCTAGTGTCCGCCAGCTGGTGGTAACACATGATACTGTAGTACCGGCGTCCACCAGCGGGTGTATTCTGGCAGTATGGGACAGGCAGCACTTCCTGTGGTCAGCTGTGACCTGAAGCTTAATCACTGGACTTCCTCTAATACCCGGCAAGTGCAAACACTCCTTGCCCTGGTATCTCTCTTCCTGACCTAGGACCTGTGACCCGGACTTAAGCCTGTATCGTATCCCAACCTGCACCCTGCCTGACCCGATCCCTACCTTGAACCTGCACCCTGTTTAACCTGATCCCTACCTTGAGCTTATCCTGTGTTTGTCTCCCTGGTCACCCAGATCCCTGCTCTGCAGCCAAACCCATCCGTCCCCTCTTAGCTCCTGCTTCCTCCCATCCTTACCCATCTGCTGGATCCCCTTGTGTATGACCTCGGCCTGGCTTTTACTACGATTCCGGTATTCCCCCTTTTACTGTATATATCTCCTTTTGTCACTGTGATTTGGTTTGGTTATTTGCACTGTGTTCTGTTTGAGGTGTTTATTTGTCTGTTTACTTCACTTAATAAATTATTATACTTTTACCTACACCTGTTTGGTCTCCTCTGTGCTGTCACACAGTCTGGTTTGCTAACATTCTCTGACAGTATACCAGGGCCATCTTTAAACCAGACGTGGCGGCATTGAGGGACCATCCTGGTTTGTTAGACCCAGTTGAGATGGATTGTAACAAAATCATTTATTATTCTCTGCTGGCAGCAGAGGATAATGAATATTGTCGTCAGATTCTAAAGGATTGGACCAGTGACCAGCTGATAGAAACCATCCGATCAGCTTATTCCCTAGTGGGGCAGGGTTATATATCTTTTGAGGACATCCAGCCGTTAGTGCAGTTATGTGAAAAGCCAGCCCTGTCATCTATTCCCGTTGGGAAGGATGATTTTTCACCCCCTTTCAGTTTTGACCAGGTTGAATCCTTATTGTGGTTGTTAGAGGATGATCCAGCCTATTTTTGGGAACATTATTCCTCTTGTTCCCAGCAGGTGTTGTCTGATTGCATCCATTCAGTGCATACCCTGGTCAGACAGTCTGTGAGTGAGACAGTTTTTGCTCAACCTGTGCTGCAGGCATGGTCAGATCTCCTGCGCTTAGCCAAGCCGCAGCGTTCCAGCCCTGCCATTGATCACCTGCCTTCCCAGGAATGTATCCGCCCATCGCCTATGGCAACCCCAGCTACCGTCCAGTGTATTCAGCCCCCCAAATACTACTACCCCGTCTCTACCTGTTGCACCTACCCTGCCTTCAATCCACCTGCTTCTTCCCTCCTATCCGTAGCCAATCCACAAGAACCTCCTCCAGCCACTGTCCCTGCACCTCTGCCATTTTCTTCCATTTGCTCAATCCCAACCTTTTCATATATTCCCCCCGTTACTTGCAAACCTGCAGTGACTAAATCCAAGAAGAAGCGGAAGTACTTCCCAACCCACACAATCCAACCTATCTCCACACCTACCAACCTGCTCCAGCCTGCAGTTCCCAAGCCAGCCTTCCAGCCTGCGGTTCCAGAACCGGCCTTCCAGCCTGCCGTTCCGGAGCCGGCCTTCCAGCCTGCCGTTCCGGAGCCGGCCTTCCAGCCTGCCGTTCCGGAGCCGGCCTTCTAGCCTGCAGTTCCCGAATCGGCCTTCCAGCCTGCCGTCCCCGAGCCGGCCTTCCAGCCTGCTGTTCCCGCGCCAGCCTGCCAGCCCGAAGTTCCCGCGCCAGCCTGCCAGCCCAAAGTTCCCGCGCCAGCCTGCCAGCCCGAAGTTCCCGCACCAGCCTGCCAGCCCGAAGTTCCCGTACCATTCTGCCAGCCCGAAGTTCCCGCACCAGCCTGCCAGCCCGAAGTTCCTGAGCCAGTGTTCCAACCTGGTATTCCGTGGCCGGCCTTCCAACCAGAGGTTCTGATGGCAGTGTCTCCGTCTGAAGATTCAGTGCCTGTGTCCTCGCCCCGAAGATCCGGTGCCCGTCTCCCGGCTTGAGATTGTGGTGCCCGTTTCCCGGCTTGAGGTTGTGGTGCATGTTTCCCGGCTTGAGGTTGTGGTGCCCGCTTCCCAGCTTGAGGTTGTGGTGTCCATTTCCCGACCTAAGGAGCCTGCTGCCCAGCCCGATGTGTTCCTGTCTGCTGCCCAGCTCGATGACCCAGAGCCTGCTGCCCAGCTCGATGACCCGGAGCCTGCTGCCCAGCCCGATGTGTTCCTGCCTGCTGCCCAGCTCGATGACCCGGAGCCTGCTGCCCAGCTCGATGCAAACACAAAAGTTTCTGCGCTGCTACTAAATCCAAAAAAGCGGCTGCAAAACCTGTGGACAAAAAGGTGCATAGAACAAAAAAAGAAAAAATTGCAGCGCTAAATGGGTATGTGTCAAACAAATAAATGAATGAGTGAAATAAACAAATGTGCAAGGAAAAACTAAATATTTCCCTATGTGAATAACAATACAGTTTTTGAAAGAGTCCTTGATGGATGGTCCTCAAAAACACGTACAAACAATTGCAAAAATAAAAGTCCAATAATGTTCCACAATAATCCAAAAAGAATTTTGAGATGATTGGACTACAAATACTTCCAAATCAATATTGAAGAACAAAAGCCACAACCAATATAAAGGAGGCTTACCAGACTTAGTGGACCCTACTGAACATATGTCCAGAGGGTCAACATAGGCTTTTGATGTATATTCCTGAAGGGTCAACAGTTGATAGTTGAACCAAAGAATGTCTCTCACGACAGCTCACAATGAAGAGGTTGATGAAAACTTGAGAGACGATGACTCAATGATGTTTAAACCGAATCAATAGCACAATGTGAAAGGAAAAGAAGAAGGCACATAGCGTGATACTGCTAAAAACAGTGTATTTAATGTAGGTAATTGCACTTACATTTAAGTGGTTAAAAAGCGCTTCATGAAAATCAATGGCAACAGTGGAAATACCGACGCGTTTCGCAAGAAATTTGCATCATCTGGGGTATGCATCCACTGCTGCCTCCACACATTATATAGACAACATAACCCCCTAATGGGGTAAGAGTAACCTCACCTGTGATTTTCATCACATGAGCAATCAATTCCTGGATCATCCAAAATGGCTCCTCAACGTCTACTTCCTGCCTCTACGTGGGGTCATGAATGATGTTCAATGTTGATAAATATTCCAGGGGTATGTGGTCTTATAGAGTAAATATATATGGAATTTTAAAAAGCCATACATAAATGAGAGGGGGGTGGACAGACAAAATTCTGGCCACCACATTTGGCTTATATATTAAATATGACCAACATGATATATCATGTGCCCGAGCATACAGGCCAGGCACAGGAAATGGACCAAATGTGGTCTATGGGGTGACCGTACACAGACTAGTGTGTAAAAAGCAGAACGTCCGCGCTAATCGCGTCACATCCCGCAACACACCGTCATGTGTTTCACGCATGGCTAATATAATAGATATAGCCAGCATGGTGTGTCATGTGCCCGAGTACACAGGCCGGGCATAGGAAATGGACCAAATATGGTCCATGGGGTGACCGTGCACAGACTCCGAACTGGTGTGTAGAAAGCAGGACGTCCGCGCTATTCACGTCACGTCCCGCAACACACCGTCATATGACTCATGCAGCATCACGTGATGCGCTCCAGGCGTAATCACGTGATGCGTTCCAAAAGAAGGCCGGCGTGACACGTCCGCCCTCCGTACCGACATAATGTCGTGAGGGCTGGACGTCTACACCAACCCCCCTGTCCCACATGTGACCTGTACAACATCACGTGATGCGCACCAGGCGCAATCACGCGATGCGTTCCAGGAGAAAGACGGCGTGACACGTCCGCCCTCCACACCGACGTGATGTCGTGAGGGCTGGACGTCCACACCAACTACATCCCATCCCACATATGGCCTGTACAGCATCACGTGATGCGCTCCAGCTGTAATCAAACCATGCGTTCCACACACAATGCGGTGACACAACAAAAACACACAGTCAAAGTCTCAAAGAGACAAAGACTAAAATGTGTGTAATGAATTTCTCTGATAGAAAGTTAGTCAATAAACAATAATAAATTGCCATGACCCCTAACTAGATATTATAACGATCTTATATGGAAAATTAAAATATCAAGTGTGTATAAAAATAAAAAAACACAGGAGATAGTGATCTCCATAGCAATTGGGGGCGACTAAACTAGATAGCAAATCATGGATACACATACATATAAACCAAAACAAAAAATGAATTATAAATTCATCCAATAAGTTTTGATTAAATTAAATTTCAATAGAATTGAATTGATGGGGGAGCTTCATGGATTGGAGAGATGGAAGGCAACAAATGTTGCAGGTGAAAAACCTAACAGGCCAGCCGCTCACTAAATGAATCCACAGACAAGGAAACCCCTCACATCTTACAATGAAGAAATACATTAAATTCAAATTAAAATATTTTTAAAACAAATATGTATGCGACAGCCCTCACGCAGATTAATCCCTAAGCGTATCAAATTTGTATATGTAGAAAAAAACTGAAAAAAGGAAAAAAGGATGAAAACGTAGAAAAACCCACATTGAAGGACAAATTGGGTACCAAATATGTCATTAGGATTTATTAATAAAGGAATTTACATCCCACTCGACGTTCAGGCCGAGAGCCCTGTGTGTCTGGAGTTCATAAATTCAGTATGTTTCAAGTTGTGAAACACCCCTAGTTTTAGCCCCACCCCTCCATGGTGGTATGTAATGGTCAATAATAAGAAACTGGGTGCCTGCCGGATTTCTATTATGACATAGCTTGTAGTGTCTGGGTACTGTATGGTGAACATCACCACCCAAAATCAGGGCAACGTGTTCACCCACCCTTACCGAAAACGTTCGGATGGTGCGGCCCACATACTGTTTGCCACATGGGCATGTAATTAAATATACAATGTGTGTGGTAGCACAAGTGCAAAATTGTTTAATGGGGTAGGTCCTACCAGTCACGGTTGACCTAAATGTCAATTATTTTACTCTCCCCGAAATATTGTATTTGCACACATTGCACCTTTTGCAGGGATGATAGCCTACTAATTGGTGAAAAAAAGATGGGCGTACGGGGGGGTTAATGATATTAGGAGCTATTGTGCTCCGTAGAGTTGGTGCCCCTCTGAACACTACTTTGGCCTGATCGGGTAATACAGTACTCAGAACACTATAATTTTTCAAAATACCCCAATGTTTAGCCATAATGGCTTTTACCCGTTTATGTTGGGTAGAAAAAGCGGTGACCATAGACCATTTATAGCTGTCATCCACTTCCCGCTTGGGTTTTATCTCCAGCAGAGAACTCCTTTCAGTCTCTAAGGTCAACATAAGGTCTCTGTCAATAACAGCAGGATCATAACCCTTGTCAATGAATCTATCTTTAAGGATTTTAGCCTGAGAAATAAATGTGTCCGTATCAGTGCAGTTTCTCCGCAGCCTGATAAATTGACTGCGGGAAAATGAACTGAGCCAAGATCTATGATGGCAGCTATCATGAGGGATAAAGCCATTACGGTCAGTTTTTAAAAAAAAAGTTTGAATTTTTTTTTGCCCAGCTCGATGACCCGGAGCCTGCTGCCCAGCTCGATGACCCGGAGCCTGCTGCCCAGCCTGATGTGCCACTGCCTGCTGCCCAGCCTGGTGTGCCCCTGTCCGCTGCCCAGCTTGATGTGACTATTTCCTGGCCGGATGTGCCTACTTTTTGCTCGGATGTGCCCGCTGTCTGCCCGGATGTGACCTTGCCTGTTGCCCAGCTTGTTGCTATGAACTTCCCCCAGCAACAGGTCATTGGAGCGTCCGGAGGCCGCTCCTTTGAGGGGGGGTACTGTCAGGAAAGGCTTCACCCGCTGGTGGTGCTGTTGGTCCTTTGGACTGCAGTGCTAGTGTCCGCCAGCAGGTGTCCTCTTGCAGCCAATATCTTTGTTGGAGGATCTCACCTGCTGGTGGTAACACATGATACTGTAGTACCGGCGTCCACCAGCGGGTGTATTCTGGCAGTATGGGACAGGCAGCACTTCCTGTGGTCAGCTGTGACCTGAAGCTTAATCACTGGACTTCCTTTAATACCCGGCAAGTGCAAACACTCCTTGCCCTGGTATCTCTCTTCCTGACCCAGGACCTGTGACCCGGACTTAAGCCTGTATCTTATCCCAACCTGCACCCTGCCTGACCCGATCCGACCCGATCCCTACCTTGAACCTGCACCCTGTTTAACCTGATCCCTACCTTGAGCTTATCCTGTGTTTGTCTCCCTGGTCACCCAGATCCCTGCTCTGCAGCCAAACCCATCCGTCCCCTCTTTGCTCCTGCTTCCTCCCATCCTTACCCATCTGCTGGATCCCCTTGTGTATGACCTCGGCCTGGCTTTTACTACGATTCCGGTATTCCCCCTTTTACTGTATATATCTCCTTTTGTCACTGTGATTTGGTTTGGTTATTTGCACTGTGTTCTGTTTGAGGTGTTTATTTGTCTGTTTACTTCACTTAATAAATTATTATACTTTTACCTACACCTGTTTGGTCTCCTCTGTGCTGTCACACAGTCTGGTTTGCTAACATTCTCTGACACCAGCCTTCTTATGAAAGATACACTCCCAAAACTGCAGCCCCTGAGGCTCCCCAAGCTACCAATATAGTTCCACATGTTGCATCTCCTTCTTTCTCTTCCAGTACTTCCACTCTTTACAGAGAACTCTCTCAGGACTTGATCCCTAAAAAACGTAAAGGTGACAGGAGTGTTACTTCTACTGGCCCTCATGGGTCCATCTCCACTCGTCGGCCGTCCTTGGCCAGCACCATTAATACAACACACAATTCTACACCCATGCCAGCTAGATTAGCTAATAATTTGACTTCTAATCTACCACCTCATACACACATTGATGCAACTGCTGCATCCTGTTCTCCCTCAATGATACGTCGAAGAGGGAGTGAATCATCTATTAGCACTTTGTTTTCTCACAGTACACAATGTTTTGATCCGAAAATAGCTCCTATTTTTTTTAGGGAAACCAACGGACTCAGTTCCGATCCCCACAGATGCGTCACTGGTTCTGGCACCTCGGGACTAGAGGTTATTAACCTATCTTCGGTCTCATTAACTGATGATCAAATTTCGGTTCTTAAATTAGGTCTTTCCTTTTGCCCCTCTAATGACACTGATAGGTTCCAATTAATTAAAGACATACACCTTTTTGCCCGTAGGCTCATGTTTAAAGTCATCTATGACAGCTCTTCTTCTACACTGACTGACTTCCCACCTCTTGACCTTTCTGAGTCTGAGCTTCAAGCCATGGATGACCTCATGTCTCTTTGGGAGGAGGGATACACTGATGATCAGGACCCCCTGGCATTGTCTATGCCGGGGGTCGCTGTCCCCGGTGTCTCCTTTCCTCTGCCCACATCATTTAAAACTAAATCTTGTGCGTTTCCACAACTTCACGCCAATCCCAACATTTGGGCATTTGTCCAACAAAGCACTTCAGAGATAAAAAATATGGTACTTTCCAACAAATCCCAACATAATTTATCATTGAAATATAGGTTGGCTCTTAAGGACCTTTACACCAATCCTAGACTTGTAATTAAACCGGCCGATAAAGGCGGCAATGTGGTTGTGATGGATGTCGAGGCATATGAACGCATGTGTCTCGACATTTTGGATAACAAACTTTGGTACCGTCCAATCTCTAAAACTTTAGTGGACAACTTTGTTCGAGAATACCAAGGTATCATCTTTAAGGCATATCATGAAGGCATAATTGATCAATCAACCTGGAACTTTCTGAATGTAAAGGAGCCTAAAATTCCAACTTTTTATTCGTTGCCCAAAGTCCATAAATCTCAAACTCACCCCCCCTGGACGCCCAATCATTTCGGGCTGTCTTGGATTAACTGAAAATGCCAGTTCTTTGGTTGACCAATATTTACAACCCCATGTAACCTCCTTATCCTCATTTGTTAAAGATACCATTGACCTACTTCGTAGCATTGATGGCAAACAATTTCCACCAGGCACCTGGCTGGTCGCCTTAGATGTGGAGAGTTTATATAACTCAATTCCCCACCATAAAGGAATTAAAACCATCCAAAATCTGCTTAAAGAAAGAGGTTCTTCTTTTGATCGTTATAGTCGATTTGTTCTCCAACTGCTTGAGTTCATTCTTACAAGAAATGTTTTTGTTTTTGGATCCTCCCACTTCCTCTAGGTGCCAAGTGTGGCTATGGGGACTAAATGTGCCCCCTCTTATGCCAAATTGTACCTGGGGGGGTGGGAGAGGGAACTATTCTCCACTGAATCCTTGACACCTTTGCTACAACACGTCATTACCTGGATAAGGTATATTGACGATATTTTGATTTTCTGGTCTGGTACTAGAGATGAACTCCTGCAGTTGATGGATGCATTGGCGGTCAACGAGTATAATCTAACATTTACCATGGAAAGTAGTCAGCAGTCTATTCATTTTTTAGATCTTACTATTCATATTGATTTAACTGGCATGCTTCATTCCTCTCTCTACAGAAAGCCCTCGGCGGGTAATACTCTTTTACATGCCTCCAGTGCCCATCCGACACCACTTTTGAACAGCATCCCATACAGTCAATTCTTAAGGCTTAGACGTAACTGCACCCATGATGTAGACTTCTACCAGGCGGCCAGTGAACTGCGTGACAGGTTATTGGCGCGTGGCTATAGTCGTTCTCTCCTTAAGAAATCATTTAATAGAGTTGTAAAGCTGAACAGGAATAATTTAATTAATTCATTAAAATTGTCTAAGCAAAATGCATCGGTTCGAGTAATTACCAAGTATTCCAAGCAACATGGCCAAATAAGGAATATTCTCCAAAAGTTTTGGCCCATCCTGTTGGCTGACAACACAATTAGAAAATACATCAAACCTTATCCGGAGCTAACTTTCCGTCGCGCAACATCGCTTAAAGATCAATTAGTCTCTAGCCATTTTGACACACAGGGGAGGTCCCATTCAGCTGGGAGTGGTACTTTCCCCTGTGGTAAATGTGATGTTTGCTGCTTTTTAGCAAATTCATGTGATGTCCCACTTCCTAATGGGCATATTCACAAAATTAAACATCGGATCAATTGCAAAACTGTTGGTATAGTGTATTTGGCACTATGCTAATGTGGGTGTTTCTATGTTGGTAAAACTAAAAGACCTTTCTATAAGCGTATTAGAGATCATGTCTTGCCTCTCTATAAGCGACTAACCACTACAGCCTTGAACCGCCATATTGGATGTCAGCACAATTTCGATGCCACAGTTGTCTCTTTTCATGCCCTTGAACATTTACCCGTACATGTCCGAGGTGGAAATATTGATAAAACACTTTTGCAATTAGAAACCAGATGGATCTTTGGCCTTGATGCGGTCAAATATCCTGGCCTCAATGAATATATTAGTTACAAATCTTTCTTATAACTACCATTATTAAAAAAAAAATTTGGTCCACCCTTATCCCCTATCCTTCCTTTCATTAGTTTCTTACCTATGATCACCTCTATCTTAATCCCAATAACACCTGGGTATCGCCAAGATTTTATTTCATCTAGGGCCTTTAGGGTACTACATTATTTTCAATGCTATTCTATCTTTGTTAAACTTATATTGGGTGTTTTTATTATTTAATATCATTGCTTTTCTATTATCCATTGTCAATTCTGTATTCAAAAAATTTCTTCCCTTTGTATGTTTTAGCTTTATTATGCAACTTTTGAAAATAGTTTCTTTTCATATTTTTTCCTTTTTGAAATCGCAGTGATTGAGAACATTGGTCTCCTTCCATGGCCATATGGAGGACTATTTTTCATCTATATTTGGACTGCTAAGCTGTCGACCATTGGTGTTCATTCCTGCCTGCTGGGATCCGGTGCCTCGGCCCTCTACATACTCCCTGTTTGCTTCCTTCTATGCGATCTGTGGCTGTATGGACACCCAAGGGCAGATGCTCACACATCTTGCCCGCCTTGTGGCCCCGCCTTTGCATTCTCCTTATACCACCCTGCCTTCTAAGTCCGCTCTCTCCACTGGCGTTGGAATTTTCTTTTCTCGCCGTGGCCGCGTCTTTCCTCACGCTCTGACGTCCATTCGCAAGGCATTATGGACCTTGTAGGCCTGTAGGCTCTGCACATGCGCACTGGTCACCTCACTGTCCGCTGTCGCTCAGTGACGTCAGACGCTGAGTGGTTGGAGGGCTTTAAAAACTTGCTACAACCGGCATTCACTTGTCTGCTGATCTGGGGCGCTGACGCTATTTCTAGTTTCTGTTCAGGTCAACTTTGCTCTCATTTTGCATTACGTTTTTGTTATTAATCCCTACCTATGGAACTGATACCTATTGGTTATTCTTAGGTTTACCTGGACTGCTAAGCCACATTGCATTGTATTCGGATGTCTGTTAATAAGCTCATTTTCCTTGGACATTTCCGTTTTTTTCTCTCTCATAAGAGTTGGCAGTTTCCATCCAAACTTTGGCATATTACCTTGAACCATATTCAATTTTGGTTCATATTTGGTAAGCCTATACAATTTTCTAATTTTTTCATACAACTGCTTTTTTTTCCTTCTATATCTATATTGTTCACAGGAATAGAATGCCCTTCTTTACTTATTTATTTTTCCTTTACTTTTTTCATCCCCTTTTTTAATATATAGGCTAAACCACTTCTTGAGTAAGCTTATTCACTAGGCTTTCTGATTCAGCGCCCCTACTTCAATCTACATTTTTTACTTTTCTATATGGGTATGTATTTGGAGGCTATGTTAGCCTATGTTGGTTCATCTCCGGTTTAGGATTTTGCCCTGAAAATCAACCCCATATAATTTTCAATATCTTGTTTTCTAGTTGTTTTCAAGCCCTCTGCAGTCACATGTATGGTCACTATATTTGGTTGTCGGTATTGGACGCTGTGGATTGCTGGTGCTTGGATTCCTTGTAGGTACGTTCGACCGTGTGCTTCAGCATGGTAGCTACCATGTCTCTCTTTGGCTCTTTAGGGTTTGGATTCTCCTTTGTCTCTTCATCTGCGATTTCTATGATAAATGTATGTCAATGTACTAATTTATATGTCTTTCTTTCTAGACTATTTTAATATTGTATTGGTGTAATCGACTGCCCCTGAGGAAGCCAATGTATTGGTGAAACATGTTGGGTTACGATGATTAATTGTATGTAACCAATGTCTGTAAACCATTATTTTTCATATTTATTAAAAAACGTTTTTTTGATAATCAAATAAATATATAAAATTCAAACTTTTTTGTGATTTCTCTAATTGGCACCGCTATAATCCCACATCCCCTCCTTTTGTTCTTAGAAGAATCTCTTACCTTGAGGTAAGACACAGCTGCTATGGCCTCAGTAGATGCATCTGAGAAGATGTGAAGCTCTTTCCTTTGACTTGTAGCAAGGGAGGCAGGAGTGTAGCATCATGGTATACAGATTCCATCTAAGGCATGTAGAGATTGTTTCCAGGACTCCCACTTTGAAAGCTGGTCTATTGGTAGTGGAGCATCCCAATCTTTAATAGTCTCTGAGAACTGTCTGAGTAGGGATTTACCTTGTATGGTGATGGGAGCTACGAATCCCAGTGGATCGTATAGACTGTTCACCACTGACAGAATACCACGTTTGGTAAATGGCTTGTCTGCAGAGCTGACTTGGAAGCCAAAGGTATCTTTTAATAAATCCCACTGTGGGCCCAGACTTCTCTGTACAGGTGGTATGTCCATTCCCAGATTTAAGTCTTTAAACCCTGTGGCATGATCGCCAGGTTGAAAGGCTTTCATAACAGCAACACTATTTGAGGCAATCTTGTGTAGTCTGAGGTGGGCCTCAGAAAGCATACCTTGTGTCCTTTGGAGCAGGTCTATGGCTTCTTCATCTGTAGGTAAAGATTTAAGTCCATCGTCCACATAGAAGTCTCTCTCAACAAAGTGTCGAGTGTCCACGCCATACTCCTTTTCTCCAACAAGGGCAGTCCTTCGTAAACCGTATGTTGCAACAGCGGGTGAGGGACTATTTCCGAAGACGTGTACCTTCATGCGGTATTCAATCATCTCATTGTCCATGTTATTGTCACGGTGCCACAGAAACCTTAGGAAGTTCCTATGGTCTTCACGTACAATAAAGCAATGAAACATTTGTTCAATGTCAGCAGTTATGGCAACTGGCTCTCTTCTAAACCTCATAAGTACACCTACAAGGTTGTTGGTTAGGTTCGGACCAGTGAGAAGAACATCGTTTAGGGATACGCCTTGATGCTTGGCACTGGAGTCGAATACTACCCTGATTTGCTTTGGCTCACGTGGATGATACACTCCGAAGAAAGGCAGGTACCAGCACTCATCGTGTTTTGCAGTGGTGGAGCTGGTTTGGCGTGATCATTGTCAAAGATCCTTTTCATAAAGGTGATGAAATGGTCCTTCATTTCAGGCCTGTTCTTTAGAGTTCGCTGAAGTGAGTTGAATCTGGATAAAGCCTGTTCACGATTGATTGTGGGTTTAACCCGTGAAGCACGAAGAGGTAATGGTGCAACCCAGCTGTTAGACCCATCCTGGAAGAATTCTTTCTCCATTATTTTGATGAACTCTCTGTCTTCAATAGACATGTGCACACTGAAATATTTCGTTTCGGAATTTCGTTTTTGTCCGAAAAATAAATTTATTTAGTTACTCCCGAAATTCGTTTTTATTTATTTCGTTTTTCGTTAGAAATTGCATTCGTCCGAAAATCTGAATTAATTAAGGTCGAATCTGTCATTGAAGGCTTATGGTGTCTGTCGAATGTTCAAAGAAGATTCGATGGAGTGATGAAACTGTACAACGCTGCAATCATACATTTCCGGTCGAATGTTCCGCCCACAAGCTATAGAAGAATTCTAATGTTGTATGACTAGTAATAATTATATTTATTCATTACTATTACTAGTCAACCAACATTAGAATTCTTCTATAGCCTATGGGCGGATGCATTTGACCGGAAATGTACGATTGCAGCGTCGTACAGTTTTGCTGCACCGTCGAATCTTCTAACTTTCGATGCTTTGTCGAATCTTCGTCATTCTAGCTATTTTACTGCTCCTCCTCTTTGGTTACAATCAGCCAATAACATTCATCATCAACTTTATTTTTATTTTACTTCCCCCACCCAATTCCAGCAGTGATCTTTTCTTTCTATGTCAAATCTTTTCTCTCTATAATAACAAATCTTTTCTCTCCTATGTCGAATCTTTTCTCTCCTATGTCGAATCTTTTCTCTCTATAATGTCGAATCTTTTCTCTCCTATGTCGAATCTTTTCTCTCCTATGTCGAATCTTTTCTCTCCTATGTCGAATCTTTCTCTCCTATGTCGAATCTTTTCTCTCTATAATGTCGAATATTTTCTCTCCTATGTAGAATAATCTTAAACTAATAGAGTTAAGGTTAGGCACATTCGACCACAGGTTCGATAGACACAGATTGTTATTGTCAGCGTCACGTCGAATCTCCTATCTATATCGAACTGTTGTAGCAACGAAAACGAAAATAAAGCATTTGTTTATGTCGGATCTTTCGGTTTTCGGATTCTGTGCTTTCGTTTTCGTTTGTTAAAACGATAACGAAAATAGCTGAAATTCGGACGAAAATGCATTCGGACGAAAACGAATGCACATGTCTAGTCTTCAACTGACAAGGCTATTTTGTTGTCATCGCTTGTAGTACAAAACACTGTGGTACCTAGGTTGTCATCACAAAGGTTAGAAGTGACATCAGGTACTTAGATGATGTCAAGAGGCTTCTCTTTTACTTCATAATGGCGAGGGCACTGTTTGAAGTGGGACGCACGTCCATTTCCTAACATGTACGTTTTAAAGGAGTGGATCTCGGATGACGTACGCATTCCATCCAAGCATACATCGCCCACGATTACCCAGCCTAGATCAAGTTTTTGTGCATAAGGGGCATTATCATGTCCATTGCACTGCTTGCATACTTTATGTACTCTGAGAATGTCTCTTCCTAGCAAGACCAAGATTTCAGCATTCATGTCCATTGCAGGAATCTCATTAACAAGGTGCCTTAAATGAGGATGGTGATATGCAGCCTCTGGAGTAGGAATTTCTTCCCTTTCGTCTGGTATCTGGTCACACTCAACTAATGTTGGTAGGGGTATGCCCTCTCCCTTATTGATATGAGAGACCATGAACCCATCGGCCCTTCTGCCGAAGGTCTCTTCACGACCAGAACAGGTTCTGAGAGTATACAGTGATGCATGTCCCTTTATACCAAAGATCTCAAAGAATTTAGGCTTAACCAGGGATCTGTTGTTCTGTTCATCTATTATGGCATACATCTTAATAGCTTCCTCAGGTTGGCCCTTTAGGTATACCTTGACTAGGCATATCTTAGCACAGCATTTGTGATCCAAGCCTTCTCCACAGACTTCTGTGCATGAAGAGGAAACATTAGCTGTGGCTGGAGCAAGACCTTGTTGCTCCCCGCCATGATTTGAGACAGAGCTGGAGGTAGGAGGCTGCTGTGAATTGTCTGAGGGTGGACCCGGATACATGACTGTAACATGTCTGTCGCTACTGCATTCTGTGCACTTGATGACAACTTTACAGTCTTTAGCAAAATGTCTATAACAAGCACAGCACCTGTAGCATATTCCAAGTTTCTGAAGAATCTCCCTGCGCTCTTGTAACGTCTTTGCCCTGAGCCCACGACATTTTTTTAGGGGGTGAGGCTTCTTGTGAATAGGGCACTGACGATTAGAGTCTTTATCCCTGTCGCCTGAATCGCTCTGGTGAGCAGGAGAGGATACGGGTGGTGTGATGTCTGTCCTTTTAACAGATATTGCTCTATTAAAGTCTCTACGTTTAGCTGCTGTGTTATCATACCTTGATGAAGATGATGATGATGATGAAGCAGGCAAGTTGGGTTCACTGAAGCTGAAGCTGGGATCATTTCTCATCCAGGCTTGATCACTGATGAACCTGCAAAAATATGCGAATGGAGGAAAAGATATGTTATAGTCACTTTTGAACCTTGAGCCCTGTTGTGCCCATTTCTCTTGCAGGCCGTATGGCAGTTTAGACACCACTGGATTGACACCATGAGCAGTGTCCAGAAAGCTTAGTCCAGGTAGACGTGGGTCTGTCTTTGCCAACTCTAGCTCCATGAGAAGGTCACTCAGATCTTGAAGCTTGCGATAGTCTTTGTTCCCTATTTTTGGGAAGTTTTGCAGTCTCTTGAATAGAGCACTCTCTATGGCTTCAGAGCTACCATAGGCTTGCTCAAGTCCTGCATCTGGGTTGTCAACATGCACTGTTCTCAGTCTTTTAACACGATCTGCAGATTCTGGCCCCAGCCACTTTATGAGCAAATCAAGTTCATCCTTGGTAGTAAGGTTGAGATCAGCAATAGCAGCTTTGAAGGTTGATCTCCAGGCCCTGTAGCTCTCTGGACAGTCATCAAACCTTGAGAGTAGTGATGAGCCGAACACCCCCGGGTTCGGTTCGCACCAGAACCCGCGAACGGACCGAAAGTTCGAACGAACATTAGAACCCTATTAAATACAATGGATGCGAACGTTCGAATTCTAAAGTGCTAATTATAACAACTATTATGCATGTTATTGTCCTAAAAAGGGTTTGGGAACCCGGGTTCTGCACCAGGGGACATGTATCAATGCAAAAAGAAGTTTTAAAAACGGTCGTTTTTCGGGAGCAGTCATTTTAATGATGCATAAAGTGAAAAAAAAAAGTCAAATATTCCTTTAAATATCGTACCTGGGGGGTGTCTAAAGTATGCCTGTGAAGTGCCACGTGTTTCCCGTGTTTAGAACTGTCCCTGCACAAAATAACATTTCTAAAGGGAAAAAAGTCATTTAAAACTGCTTGCGGCTTTAATGCAATGTCTGGTCCCGGTAATATGGATGAAAATCTTTAGGAAAAATGGCATAGCTACCCCATCAACACCCCCCCCTACCCCAGCCCATTACCAGCCCCTTTGGGTCTTGTATGGATATTAAGGGGAACCCCGCACATAAAATAAAAAAGGCCCTATATACTCTGAACAGCCGTATACAGGCGGTGCATACAAGACAGGGACTGTAGGTTTGTTCTTATGTAGAATGTGTTTGTAATTTTGAACAGGTACATTGTTGAAGTGTAGCTCCAGCCCAAAAATCTATTTTTAAACTTTTTGGGAAACATAGGTAAGGGTTATCACCCCTGTAACATTTGTTTTGCTGTCTGTGCCCCTGTTCAGAACATTTCACCTCACTTTCCGTCCCAATGACAACTGTTTTTGAAATGTGGTGTTTTTCTTGAAACAAGGATTGCTGATAAAGCATCAGTACAGATGAGACCCCTTTCTCCCATATTTATTCTTACAGGAGAGAATTTTCCTTTCTAGGGGTAGATTTCCTCTCACTTCCTGTTGTCTTCTTTCGTTTGCAAGTAGGAGTCGTTTGTAAGTTGGATGTTTGAAAGTAGGAACCTGCCGTATATACTCTGCAGAAATAGGCCCCTTAGTTGTTGGTGTTGGCACAACACTGTAAGCACTCAGTTACTCTTGGTTGGTGCTGGAACGCCCTGCTGTCAACTATTATATCAGGAATTTTAATTACATATAATTGTTGAACAGTGGTAGTAAAAATTGGGGCTTTGATGGTGGTGCTGGTGCCACAACACTGTAAGCCCTGACAGTTACTCTTGGTGGGTGCAGCAATGGGCCCTGCTGTGAATTATTAGATCAAGAATTGTAATTACATGCCCCTTTTGAACAGGGGCTGAAAAATTGGGCCTTTCGTGGTGGTGGTGGTGGTGGCGTTGCCACAAGACTGTAAGCCCTCAGAGTTACTCTTGGTGGGTGCAGCAATGGACCCTGCTGTGAATTATTAGATCAAGAATTGTAATTGCATGCCCCTGTTGAACAGGGGCTGAAAAATTGGGCCTTAGGCACTGGTGGCACAACACTACAACCCCTCACAGATACTGTACTTGGAGCACAGCAATGAGCCCTGTTGCAAAGTATTGCTTCAAAAATTGTAATGACACGCCCCTGTTAAACAGGGGCTGAAAAATTGGGCCTTAGGCACTGGTGCCACAACACTCCAACCCCTCACAGATACTGTACTTGGAGCACAGCAATGAGCCCTATGGCAAATTATTGCTAAAATTTTTTTAATTACACGCCCCTGTAAAACAGGGGCTGAAAAATTGGGCCTTAGCCACTGGTGGCGGCACCCATAAACAAAAATGATCTTCCAAGCTATCATCATCAATCGTATCATTGAGGACTCGGAGGAGGAGGATAGCCAGTCAACATAACAGCACAGGCACTCAGCATCAGCATCAGTCTTGAAGGGATGTGACATGTTAAAATCAATTAGTCTGTTATATCAGCATCAGGTGTGTGGTAGCTGGTGGTGATCCAAGACTGGTTCATCTTGATGAAAGTCAGTCGATCAACCGAGTCGGTGGACAGGCGCACCCTGTGATCCGTGACAAATCCTCCAGCAGCACTGAATGTGCGTTCCGAAAGAACGCTGGATGCAGGACAGGCCAGTAGCTCAATTGCATACTGTGCAAGCTCTGGCCAGTGATCCATCCTCAAGACCCAGTAAGCCAGAGGATTTTCGGTGGGGAAGGTGTCCAAGTCTGACCTTGCCCCTAGATATTCCTGCACCATGTTTATCAGACGCTGGCGATGGTTGCTGGAACCGATCATACTTTGGGGCTGCGGACTAAAGAATTGTCTGAACGCATCGGTCAGACGGCCACCTTCCCCACCGCTCCTTCTTTGACTGGCCGAAGCCTCAGCAACTCGTTGTCCAGGACCAGGAGTTTGTAACCTCCCAGTCTCTGGGAACGCGTTGCACAGACCTTTCTGCAAGGCCTCCCGGAGTTGTCTCATCCTCTGCTCCCTCTGCGACGGTAACATAAGGTCCGCAACCTTACCCTTGTACCGTGGATCAAGGAGAGTGGCCAGCCAGTAATGGTCCCTCTCCTTGATCCGAAGAATACGAGGATCCTTCCGCAGACTTTGCAGGATCAGGGAGGCCATGCAGCGTAGGTTTGCTGAGGCATTCGCTCCGGAGTCCTCTGGGTCACTAAGGACGACATGATCCGCAGCCACCTCCTCCCAGCCACGTACAAGTCCACTGGTTTCTTGGGACTGTAAATCATCCCTAAAAGACTGCTGCTGATGATGCTGAGTGCCAGCCTCCACCTCCATGCTGACACAATCCTCCTCCTCCTCCTCCTCCTCTTCCTGTGCGATGGGTGGGACAGAAGGAACACTGTCTGGGTAAAGGGGGCCTTGAGAGGCAAGGAAGTCCTCCTCTTCCTGCCTCTGTTCTGCCTCAAGTGCCCTGTCCATTATTCCACGCAGCGTGTGCTCCAACAGGTGGACAAGAGGTACAGTGTCACTGATGCATGCACTGTCACTGCTCACCATCCTCGTGGCCTCCTCAAATGGTGCCAGGACAGTGCATGCATCCCTGATCATGCCCCACTGGCGTGGAGAAAAAAAACCAAGCTCCCCTGACCCTGTCCTGGTGCCGTAGTCGCACAGGTACTCATTGATGGCCCTCTGCTGCGTGTGCAGCCGCTGCAGCATGGCCAACGTTGAGTTCCACCTGGTGGGCATGTCACATATAAGGCGGTTCTTGGGCAGGTTCAACTCCTTTTGCAGCTCAGCCAGGCGAGCACTGGCATTATAAGATCTGCGGAAATGCACACAGACTTTCCTGGCCTGCCTCAGGACATCCTGTAAGCCCGGGTACCTGCCCAAGAACCGCTGCACCACCAGGTTAAGGACGTGAGCCACACAGGGCACATGGGTCAGTTGTCCCTGTCGGAGGGCGGAGAGGAGGTTGGTGCCATTGTCGCAAACCACCATTCCTGGCTTAAGCTGGCGTGGCGTCAACCACCTCTCGGCCTGGCCCTGCAGAGCAGACAGGACCTCTGCCCCAGTGTGGCTTCTGTCCCCCAAACACACCAGCGCAAGCACGGCATGGCATCTTTTTGCCTGCGTACTTGCGTAGCCCCGTGAACGGCTACGGAGCACCGCTGGTTCATAGGACAAACCACAGGAAGAGGCCATGGAGGAAGAAGAAGAGGAGGGGGTGGAGGAGAGAGGTGTGTCACAACCAGTAGTAGCATTTTGGAGGCGTGGCGGTGGGACAACCTCCAACACTACTGCACCTTGTCCTGCATCCTTCCCAGCTGCCAAAAGAGTGACCCAATGGGCCGTGAAAGAAAGGTAACGTCCCTGTCCATGCCTGCTGGACCATGAGTCAGCGGTAATATGCACCTTACCGCTGACCGCCCTGTCCAGCGAGGCCAAGACATTGCCTTCCACATGCCGGTAGAGAGCCGGAATAGCCTTCCGTGAGAAAAAGTGGCGTTTGGGAACCTGCCACTGAGGAACCGCACATTGCACAAACTCACGGAAGGGGGCCGAGTCTACCAACTGAAAAGGCAGCAGTTGAAGCGCTAGCAATTTAGCCAAGCTAGCATTCAACCGCTGGGCATGTGGATGGCTGGGAGTGAACTTCTTTCGACGGTCCAGCAGCTGGGGCAGGGAAATTTGCCTGCTAGAATCGGACGTCGGTGTACTGCTAGCAGAGTGGCCGCAAGTACTTGGCTGTGACACACCTAATTCTACACCTTCATTCCTCTCAGTGCATGTTTCAGAGAGGACTGAAGTTATAGTGGGGTTGGAGATCCCAGCTGATGCGGTGCAAGGAGAGGTCCGCTTTGTTCTTTGGTGTGGGTCTTTGAGGTAGGCTTGCCAACGAGCTGCATGGCAGGTCAACATATGTCTGGTCAGGCATGTGGTACCCAAGCGGCTGATGTTTTGGCCACGCGATATACGCTTGAGACATATGTTGCAAACAGCAGCTGTGCGATCTGATGCACTAGCCTCAAAAAAGGCCCACACCAAAGAACTTTTTGAATGACGGGCAGAGGCAGCGCCCTGCACAGGCGGAGCTCTGCGGTGTGATTCCGTCGGTGTACTGCCCTTACGCTGGCCACCAAAGGGCATCCTGCCTCGTTGGAGATGTGCCTCCTCCTCATCCTCCTCCTCCTCCTCTCTCCTATTAGGCACCCACGTGGAGTCAGTGACCTCATCATCACCTCCCTCCTCATCACTGGAGCCAATCTGGCAGTATGCTGCAGCTGCTGGAACATGACTGCCAGATTGGTGTCCTTCTTGAGCATCCCCTCTGTCTGCTCTCACGCTACTGCCTTCCTCTAGCTGGGTTTCATCATCAGACCCTTCGAAACGCTGGGCATCCTCCTGGAGCATGTACCCAACACTGTGCTGAAACAGTTCGGGGGACTCCTCAGGAGGAGGACATGGTGGGTCTAGGGAAGGAGTGACTGATGATGAGTCTGACATTGATACCAGGGAAGAGGACGCTTTGGCAGCTGCTTTTCCAGTACCCTGAGCCTGGGTGAGAGAGGATGAGGAGGAGGAGGAGGGCTTGGTCATCCACTCTACCAAGTCTTCGGCATGATGTGGCTCAACATGTCCAGCTGCCGAAAAGAAGGACAAGCGTGTCCCATGGCCATGTGCTGATGACAATGCACCGCGTCCACGACCAGCACTGTTGCCCCCAGACACAGAGCCTGCTTGCCCTCTTTTATTGCCTCCTGACTGTCTGCCTCTCCTTGTTTGCCTTCCAGACATTCTAATAGATGGCCTGCAGGGAGATGGGAAAAAAGCAATAAGGGCTACCTTCAGGTGTCCTTCTCTGTCCCTTGAAACAAGGACTTGCACAGTGAAAGAAACTGACACTCTCCCTACCTACAGTTTTCTGTCCCTAGAAAAAATGTTTTTTTTAAGCACAATTTAGCACAAGGAGAATTCACTCACTGTCCTTCCAGGTCCCTGGAAACAAGGACTTTCACAGTGAAAGAAACTGACACTCTCCCTACCTACAGTTTTCTGTCCCTAGAAAAAATGTTTTTTTTAAGCACAATTTAGCACAAGGAGAATTCACTCACTGTCCTTCCAGGTCCCTGGAAACAAGGACTTTCACAGTGAAAGAAACTGACACTCTCCCTACCTACAGTTTTCTGTCCCTAGAAAAAATGTTTTTTTAAGCACAATTTAGCACAAGGAGAATTCACTCACTGTCCTTCCAGGTCCCTGGAAACAAGGACTTTCACAGTGAAAGAAACTGACACTCTCCCTACCTACAGTTTTCTGTCCCTAGAAAAAATGTTTTTTTTAAGCACAATTTAGCACAAGGAGAATTCACTCACTGTCCTTCCAGGTCCCTGGAAACAAGGACTTTGACAGTGAAAGAAACTGACACTCTCCCTACCTACAGTTTTCTGTCCCTAGAAAAAATGTTTTTTTTAAGCACAATTTAGCACAAGGAGAATTCACTCACTGTCCTTCCAGGTCCCTGGAAACAAGGACTTTCACAGTGAAAGAAACTGACACTCTCCCTACCTACAGTTTTCTGTCCCTAGAAAAAATGTTTTTTTTAAGCACAATTTAGCACAAGGAGAATTCACTCACTGTCCTTCCAGGTCCCTGGAAACAAGGACTTTCACAGTGAAAGAAACTGACACTCTCCCTACCTACAGTTTTCTGTCCCTAGAAAAAATGTTTTTTTTAAGCACAATTTAGCACAAGGAGAATTCACTCACTGTCCTTCCAGGTCCCTGGAAACAAGGACTTTCACAGTGAAAGAAACTGACACTCTCCCTACCTACAGTTTTCTGTCCCTAGAAAAAATGTTTTTTTTAAGCACAATTTAGCACAAGGAGAATTCACTCACTGTCCTTCCAGGTCCCTGGAAACAAGGACTTTCACAGTGAAAGAAACTGACACTCTCCCTACCTACAGTTTTCTGTCCCTAGAAAAAATGTTTTTTTTAAGCACAATTTAGCACAAGGAGAATTCACTCACTGTCCTTCCAGGTCCCTGGAAACAAGGACTTTCACAGTGAAAGAAACTGACACTCTCCCTACCTACAGTTTTCTGTCCCTAGAAAAAATGTTTTTTTTAAGCACAATTTAGCACAAGGAGAATTCACTCACTGTCCTTCCAGGTCCCTGGAAACAAGGACTTTGACAGTGAAAGAAACTGACACTCTCCCTACCTACAGTTTTCTGTCCCTAGAAAAAATGTTTTTTTTAAGCACAATTTAGCACAAGGAGAATTCACTCACTGTCCTTCCAAGTCCCTGGAAACAAGGACTTTGACAGTGAAAGAAACTGACACTCTCCCTACCTACAGTTTTCTGTCCCTAGAAAAAATGTTTTTTTTAAGCACAATTTAGCACAAGGAGAATTCACTCACTGTCCTTCCAGGTCCCTGGAAACAAGGACTTTCACAGTGAAAGAAACTGACACTCTCCCTACCTACAGTTTTCTGTCCCTAGAAAAAATGTTTTTTTTAAGCACAATTTAGCACAAGGAGAATTCACTCACTGTCCTTCCAGGTCCCTGGAAACAAGGACTTTCACAGTGAAAGAAACTGACACTCTCCCTACCTACAGTTTTCTGTCCCTAGAAAAAATGTTTTTTTTAAGCACAATTTAGCACAAGGAGAATTCACTCACTGTCCTTCCAGGTCCCTGGAAACAAGGACTTTCACAGTGAAAGAAACTGACACTCTCCCTACCTACAGTTTTCTGTCCCTAGAAAAAATGTTTTTTTTAAGCACAATTTAGCACAAGGAGAATTCACTCACTGTCCTTCCAGGTCCCTGGAAACAAGGACTTTCACAGTGAAAGAAACTGACACTCTCCCTACCTACAGTTTTCTGTCCCTAGAAAAAATGTTTTTTTTAAGCACAATTTAGCACAAGGAGAATTCACTCACTGTCCTTCCAGGTCCCTGGAAACAAGGACTTTGACAGTGAAAGAAACTGACACTCTCCCTACCTACAGTTTTCTGTCCCTAGAAAAAATGTTTTTTTTAAGCACAATTTAGCACAAGGAGAATTCACTCACTGTCCTTCCAAGTCCCTGGAAACAAGGACTTTGACAGTGAAAGAAACTGACACTCTCCCTACCTACAGTTTTCTGTCCCTAGAAAAAATGTTTTTTTTAAGCACAATTTAGCACAAGGAGAATTCACTCACTGTCCTTCCAGGTCCCTGGAAACAAGGACTTTCACAGTGAAAGAAACTGACACTCTCCCTACCTACAGTTTTCTGTCCCTAGAAAAAATGTTTTTTTTAAGCACAATTTAGCACAAGGAGAATTCACTCACTGTCCTTCCAGGTCCCTGGAAACAAGGACTTTCACAGTGAAAGAAACTGACACTCTCCCTACCTACAGTTTTCTGTCCCTAGAAAAAATGTTTTTTTTAAGCACAATTTAGCACAAGGAGAATTCACTCACTGTCCTTCCAGGTCCCTGGAAACAAGGACTTTCACAGTGAAAGAAACTGACACTCTCCCTACCTACAGTTTTCTGTCCCTAGAAAAAATGTTTTTTTTAAGCACAATTTAGCACAAGGAGAATTCACTCACTGTCCTTCCAGGTCCCTGGAAACAAGGACTTTGACAGTGAAAGAAACTGACACTCTCCCTACCTACAGTTTTCTGTCCCTAGAAAAAATGTTTTTTTTAAGCACAATTTAGCACAAGGAGAATTCACTCACTGTCCTTCCAGGTCCCTGGAAACAAGGACTTTGACAGTGAAAGAAACTGACACTCTCCCTACCTACAGTTTTCTGTCCCTAGAAAAAATGTTTTTTTTAAGCACAATTTAGCACAAGGAGAATTCACTCACTGTCCTTCCAGGTCCCTGGAAACAAGGACTTTCACAGTGAAAGAAACTGACACTCTCCCTACCTACAGTTTTCTGTCCCTAGAAAAAATGTTTTTTTTAAGCACAATTTAGCACAAGGAGAATTCACTCACTGTCCTTCCAGGTCCCTGGAAACAAGGACTTTCACAGTGAAAGAAACTGACACTCTCCCTACCTACAGTTTTCTGTCCCTAGAAAAAATGTTTTTTTTAAGCACAATTTAGCACAAGGAGAATTCACTCACTGTCCTTCCAGGTCCCTGGAAACAAGGACTTTCACAGTGAAAGAAACTGACACTCTCCCTACCTACAGTTTTCTGTCCCTAGAAAAAATGTTTTTTTTAAGCACAATTTAGCACAAGGAGAATTCACTCACTGTCCTTCCAGGTCCCTGGAAACAAGGACTTTCACAGTGAAAGAAACTGACACTCTCCCTACCTACAGTTTTCTGTCCCTAGAAAAAATGTTTTTTTTAAGCACAATTTAGCACAAGGAGAATTCACTCACTGTCCTTCCAGGTCCCTGGAAACAAGGACTTTGACAGTGAAAGAAACTGACACTCTCCCTACCTACAGTTTTCTGTCCCTAGAAAAAATGTTTTTTTTAAGCACAATTTAGCACAAGGAGAATTCACTCACTGTCCTTCCAGGTCCCTGGAAACAAGGACTTTGACAGTGAAAGAAACTGACACTCTCCCTACCTACAGTTTTCTGTCCCTAGAAAAAATGTTTTTTTTAAGCACAATTTAGCACAAGGAGAATTCACTCACTGTCCTTCCAGGTCCCTGGAAACAAGGACTTTCACAGTGAAAGAAACTGACACTCTCCCTACCTACAGTTTTCTGTCCCTAGAAAAAATGTTTTTTTTAAGCACAATTTAGCACAAGGAGAATTCACTCACTGTCCTTCCAGGTCCCTGGAAACAATGACTTTGACAGTGAAAGAAACTGACACTCTCCCTACCTACAGTTTTCTGTCCCTAGAAAAAATGTTTTTTTTAAGCACAATTTAGCACAAGGAGAATTCACTCACTGTCCTTCCAGGTCCCTGGAAACAAGGACTTTGACAGTGAAAGAAACTGACACTCTCCCTACCTACAGTTTTCTGTCCCTAGAAAAAATGTTTTTTTTAAGCACAATTTAGCACAAGGAGAATTCACTCACTGTCCTTCCAGGTCCCTGGAAACAAGGACTTTCACAGTGAAAGAAACTGACACTCTCCCTACCTACAGTTTTCTGTCCCTAGAAAAAATGTTTTTTTTAAGCACAATTTAGCACAAGGAGAATTCACTCACTGTCCTTCCAGGTCCCTGGAAACAAGGACTTTCACAGTGAAAGAAACTGACACTCTCCCTACCTACAGTTTTCTGTCCCTAGAAAAAATGTTTTTTTTTAAGCACAATTTAGCACAAGGAGAATTCACTCACTGTCCTTCCAGGTCCCTGGAAACAAGGACTTTCACAGTGAAAGAAACTGACACTCTCCCTACCTACAGTTTTCTGTCCCTAGAAAAAATGTTTTTTTTAAGCACAATTTAGCACAAGGAGAATTCACTCACTGTCCTTCCAGGTCCCTGGAAACAAGGACTTTCACAGTGAAAGAAACTGACACTCTCCCTACCTACAGTTTTCTGTCCCTAGAAAAAATGGTTTTTTTAAGCACAATTTAGCACAAGGAGAATTCACTCACTGTCCTTCCAGGTCCCTGGAAACAAGGACTTTGACAGTGAAAGAAACTGACACTCTCCCTACCTACAGTTTTCTGTCCCTAGAAAAAATGTTTTTTTTAAGCACAATTTAGCACAAGGAGAATTCACTCACTGTCCTTCCAGGTCCCTGGAAACAAGGACTTTCACAGTGAAAGAAACTGACACTCTCCCTACCTACAGTTTTCTGTCCCTAGAAAAAATGTTTTTTTTAAGCACAATTTAGCACAAGGAGAATTCACTCACTGTCCTTCCAGGTCCCTGGAAACAAGGACTTTCACAGTGAAAGAAACTGACACTCTCCCTACCTACAGTTTTCTGTCCCTAGAAAAAATGTTTTTTTTAAGCACAATTTAGCACAAGGAGAATTCACTCACTGTCCTTCCAGGTCCCTGGAAACAAGGACTTTGACAGTGAAAGAAACTGACACTCTCCCTACCTACAGTTTTCTGTCCCTAGAAAAAATGTTTTTTTAAAGCACAATTTAGCACAAGGAGAATTCACTCACTGTCCTTCCAGGTCCCTGGAAACAAGGACTTTGACAGTGAAAGAAACTGACACTCTCCCTACCTACAGTTTTCTGTCCCTAGAAAAAATGTTTTTTTTAAGCACAATTTAGCACAAGGAGAATTCACTCACTGTCCTTCCAGGTCCCTGGAAACAAGGACTTTCACAGTGAAAGAAACTGACACTCTCCCTACCTACAGTTTTCTGTCCCTAGAAAAAATGTTTTTTTTAAGCACAATTTAGCACAAGGAGAATTCACTCACTGTCCTTCCAGGTCCCTGGAAACAAGGACTTTCACAGTGAAAGAAACTGACACTCTCCCTACCTACAGTTTTCTGTCCCTAGAAAAAATGTTTTTTTTAAGCACAATTTAGCACAAGGAGAATTCACTCACTGTCCTTCCAGGTCCCTGGAAACAAGGACTTTCTCAGTGAAAGAAACTGACACTCTCCCTACCTACAGTTTTCTGTCCCTAGAAAAAATGTTTTTTTTAAGCACAATTTAGCACAAGGAGAATTCACTCACTGTCCTTCCAGGTCCCTGGAAACAAGGACTTTGACAGTGAAAGAAACTGACACTCTCCCTACCTACAGTTTTCTGTCCCTAGAAAAAATGTTTTTTTTAAGCACAATTTAGCACAAGGAGAATTCACTCACTGTCCTTCCAGGTCCCTGGAAACAAGGACTTTCTCAGTGAAAGAAACTGACACTCTCCCTACCTACAGTTTTCTGTCCCTAGAAAAAATGTTTTTTTTAAGCACAATTTAGCACAAGGAGAATTCACTCACTGTCCTTCCAGGTCCCTGGAAACAAGGACTTTGACAGTGAAAGAAACTGACACTCTCCCTACCTACAGTTTTCTGTCCCTAGAAAAAATGTTTTTTTTAAGCACAATTTAGCACAAGGAGAATTCACTCACTGTCCTTCCAGGTCCCTGGAAACAAGGACTTTGACAGTGAAAGAAACTGACACTCTCCCTACCTACAGTTTTCTGTCCCTAGAAAAAATGTTTTTTTTAAGCACAATTTAGCACAAGGAGAATTCACTCACTGTCCTTCCAGGTCCCTGGAAACAAGGACTTTCACAGTGAAAGAAACTGACACTCTCCCTACCTACAGTTTTCTGTCCCTAGAAAAAATGTTTTTTTTTAAGCACAATTTAGCACAAGGAGAATTCACTCACTGTCCTTCCAGGTCCCTGGAAACAAGGACTTTCACAGTGAAAGAAACTGACACTCTCCCTACCTACAGTTTTCTGTCCCTAGAAAAAATGTTTTTTTTAAGCACAATTTAGCACAAGGAGAATTCACTCACTGTCCTTCCAGGTCCCTGGAAACAAGGACTTTGACAGTGAAAGAAACTGACACTCTCCCTACCTACAGTTTTCTGTCCCTAGAAAAAATGTTTTTTTTAAGCACAATTTAGCACAAGGAGAATTCACTCACTGTCCTTCCAGGTCCCTGGAAACAAGGACTTTCACAGTGAAAGAAACTGACACTCTCCCTACCTACAGTTTTCTGTCCCTAGAAAAAATGTTTTTTTTAAGCACAATTTAGCACAAGGAGAATTCACTCACTGTCCTTCCAGGTCCCTGGAAACAAGGACTTTGACAGTGAAAGAAACTGACACTCTCCCTACCTACAGTTTTCTGTCCCTAGAAAAAATGTTTTTTTTAAGCACAATATAGCACAAGCACAAAACACACTGACACTCTCCCTACCTATCCTTCTCTTTCCCTAAACTAAAGGAATCCAGGTTAAGCAAGAAAGAAATAAAAGTCACTGTCCCTGCCTATGCTGCTCTATCCCTGCTCCGGAACACACTACACTAGGCCGCCGTGCTGGCGGCCTTTTATAGTGTGGGGCGTGTACTAAACACCCTCAGCAATAATTGGCCACAGGCATCCTGCCTGTGGCCAATCATTGCTCTCCTCGCTGCCGGCGCTGTGATTGGCCAAGCATGCGGGGTCACAGTGCATGCTTGGCCAATCACAGCGCCTGGATGACACTGCGATGGCGTAGTGCATTGTGGGCCGTTCGCGTCACTCGAATTTGGCGCGAACGGCCCAAATCGTTCGATCTTCGTCGAACGATCGAACAGCCGATGTTCGAGTCGAACGTAGGTTCGACTCGAACACGAAGCTCATCCCTACTTGAGAGGTTAGTGTTAATGAGCTCACGGCGTATCATATATCTGGCAAAGTCATTCAAGTCTGATCTCTCACTCTTTGGTGCCCAAGTAACTTGTGGAACCCCTCGGGTGTGAAAGTTCTTTGGTGAAGTAGGGTGAGGTTTACCAGGATAAAATGATGTTGCAAAAGCGTTTAACTGTGGTGTAATCCCTGAGGCTTGTGCTGGCTGTGGCTTGAGCTGTGGCTTGTTATTGGAAGTCACCTTGTTGTCAGCCAGAGAAGATGTGGTTTGCTGCATAGATGCACTTGTGTTGTAGACTTGAAGAGGCTCAGGCATTTGGAGCTGAGAGGTCTCTGTGTTGAGAGTCATAACAGTGTTGTTAGTAGGACGTACAGGAGATGACTCTGTATCATTGCAAACACTATGCTTTAGTACATATTCACTGGTGCATTCAACTGGGTCTTGCAGTTCCGCTGGGATGGAACAGTCGGAGTTAGCACTTTCTCCCATCGCTTGTTCAAGGACTCTCAGCCTTGCTTGGGCAGCTGCTTCCTCCTTTTCCATTTGCAGAACCTTTATTTGGGAATCTGCCTCTGCTTGTTGAGCTGCCATCTCTGCTTGGCGAGCTTTGCTTTGAGCATCCAGCTCTGCTTGATAAGTTACCATCTTTGCTTGACGATGTCACGAGGGTACTCACCGAGGCCGAGATGCTGAGAGCGGTTCTCCCTTGTGACTAAGCGCACTCCACCCCTGGTGGTGGAACAGAGGGTGAAGGGCACGAAGAGGCACAAGGTACCGGCAAGTTGGCAGGTCTGCGTGCGGATGATGTGGAGCTGGAAGCTGTGCAGTACTAGTAGACACTGGAGCCCAACGGGAAGGAAGGGTAGCCAAGTCCAACAGCAGGCCGAGGGTCAAACACAGGCAATCAGTAGCAAGTTCCAGGGATAGTGGGTCACCCGCAGGAACTGCCAGTAAAGTCCGAGAACAGATAATGGACCCAAAACAGGAGGCAGGGAGCAAGTCCGTGGACAGGCAGAGGGTCAAACACTGGAGATACACAGCAAGTCCGTAATCAGGCCAGGGGTTTGAGCACAGGAGATAATAGCAAAGTCCGTAGGCAGGCTGGAGGTCAAGCACAGGAGACTGGTAGAGTAATCCGTAAACAGGCCGAGGGTCAAACACTGGAGAGAGGTAGCAGAGGTCCAAAAGGCAAGCCAAGGGTCAGGTGCTGGAAGAGATCGGAGCAGGTCAGGCTCAATCCGGGTCACAACGGTAGTATCAAGGCAGGAAACACAAGCAAGGAACCAGGGGCGGACTGGGCCAGGTGGCAGAGTGGAGATTTCCCCTGGGCCGCTTTGATTCCCTGTAAAAGGGCCGCTGGGCGGCCAGCTCAGAACTGCACATGTGCAGTTTCCGGACCCGGCCGAGTGCTACTGCGGGGGGGGGTTTACAGGGCTGGATCGTGAATTAGCGGCCAAATGGAAGTGAAAGAACACATCCCTCCATCCCGTGCTGCAGCTGCGCTGTGTCCTGTGACAGGGATATTAGCTGCACCTGTCACAGGACTGTGTGAGTGTGTGTGTTCCGCTGCATCTTGCAGAGTACAGCCCTCCCCCCTCCTCTCCACTAATAGGAGAATGATCAGCTCTGCCTCCTCCCGCCCCTCTCTCTTGTGCCCGCCCACACTCAATGGCGATGCAGACCGTGTCCTGTGAGTGTGAAGGAGATATGCGGGCGGGAAACTTTGAAGTCGGCAGCCACAATATCACATCCGTGATTGAGCCAGTGAACCTCCTGCTGGGACTGTGCAAGTGAGTGAGCTCAGCTGTGACCAGACTCTCCCCTCCCCCTCTTTTCCTCCCTACTCCGTCTCTCCCTCAGCCTTTATCATTTAACCTCTTGCCTGCCAGGCACTTTCTTTCACTCCCTTCCTGCCCAGGACAATTTTCAGCTTTCAGTTCTCACACTGAGCCCAGGTTCACATTGGAGCGATTTGGCATGCAATTTGACATGTCAAATCGCATGCCAAAACAGTGGTAATTGCCGGCAATGGCACCATCCGAATCGGTGCAACGCTGCATCGATTCCATTTGCAGTGTCGCACCGATTCCCAAAAGTAGTTTCTGTACTACTTTTGGCAACTTCGGGGTGCGATTTCAATAGACATCTGTGCATGAACCCGTACAGATGTCTCTGAAATCGCACCCCAAAGTCAGGATTGACATGTGAGTATGAAATCGTTCAATAGTTCAGCTGAACTTGCTCGATTTCATTACCAATGTCAGTGTGAACCTGGGCTCTGAATGACAATTGCGCGGTCAAGCAACACTGTACCCATATTACATTGTTCTTTTTTTCACACAAATGGAGTTTTCATTTTGGTGGTATTTAATAACAACTGGGGTTTTTTTATTTTTTGCTAAAACATGAAAAAATACCCTTTTTTTTTTTATGTTTTTTTTGTAAATACCTTGCCTTGAAAAAGGATTCATACCCCTTGAAATTTCCCACATTTTGTCATGTTACAACCAAAAACATAAATGTATTTTATTGGGATTTTATGTGATAGACCAACACAAAGTGGCACATTATTGTGAAGGGGAAGGAAAATTATAAATGGTTTTCAACATTTTTCTTTTCAAATATGTGAAAAGTGTGTGGGGGGGGGGGCATTTGTATTCAGCCCCCTTTTATTCTGATACCCCTAACTAAAATCTAGTGGAACCAATTGCCTTTAGAAGTCACCTAATTAGTAAATAGAGTTCACCTGTGTGTAATTTATTTTCGGTATAAATACAGCTGTTCTGTGAAGCCCTCAGAGGTTTGTTAGAGAAACTTAGTGAACAAACAGCATCATTACGGCCAAGGAACACACCAGACAGGTCAGGGATAAAGTTGTGGAGAAGTTTAGAGCAGGGTTAGGTTATAAAAAAAATATCCCAATCTTTGAACATCTCACGGAGCTCTGTTCAATCCATCATCTGAAAGAGTATGGCACAACTGCAAAACTACCAAGACATGGCCGTCCACCTAAACTGATCGGGCCGGGCAAGGAGAGCATTCATCAGAGAAGCAGCCAAGAGGACCATGGTAACTCTGGAGGAGCTGCAGAGATCCACAGCGCAGATGGGAGAATCTGTCCACAGGACAACTATTAGTCGCGCACTCCACAAATCTGCCCTTTATGGAAAAGTGACAAGAAAAAAGACATTGGTGAAGGAAAGTCATAAGAAGTCCCATTTTCAGTTTGTGAGAAGCCATGTGGGGGACACAGCAAACATGTGGAAGAAGGTGCTCTGATCAGATGAGACCAAAAGGTGACTAAAGGGTGGGACTTTAAATGAAGCATACTGTTGACTTGAAGGTATCAATCAATGTAAACATAGTTTATTGATGCAAAAGGGGCATACATACACATGTAAAATAGTAACATTTTATAATAGTAGGTCATAGTATGAGAGGCTGGACAGTGCATGGTAGTACACAATTGTCTCCACATATACACATAGTAACAGACCTTAGGCATGTAGACCAAAAATGCAGTGGTAACATATACACAAAGTAACAGTGTTGGATTGGTTCATTATAGTAGTAAAATTCAGATATTGAAATAAATCATATCGAAGCTCTACGCGTTTCGTGGTTTTAAACCACTCGTCAGGAGCAGATGCACAGTATGGGGGTATCTATAATGAGATAGAAATGCCACAATGATATAATAGTATAAAAAATATATGAACTTGTAGAAACACAGAAGAAAGAGGGGGAACAAATAAGTTCCCAAGCACCCTCACCTGTCTGTATTGTATGGGTACAATTGTAGAATAATATCGAAGGTAGCGGGCAACTATAGAGGGCATCATCCCCGGGAGCTGAGACGGTAGTGCCCATGGCACGGCAGTAGCACCAGCAGCCAGTGGTAGGAATAGGAGACAGATGGCCAGTTGTCAGCTGGGGTAAGAATATTGGGTAGTATAGTTCAATTTGTAAACACATTCCCAGTGGTATCTGTGGAATTAAAGATGAATCATAAGCTAGTAGACCAGTTGGTAAACTGGAAAGGGATTCAGGTGAAGAGAGTGGGGGTATCAAGTGACTAGGCAGACAAAAGATGAAGTAACCATGGGTGAGGAAAGTATGCAATGAAAACCAAGGAAGTATTGTAGATAGTAACAAGGTGAGACATAGATACCTGCAAGGGTATGTAGGAGAGATTATCCGAGGTGCAAGCGTGTCAACCAAATAAGACAAACTAAAGTGACGGCGCTGGGCATGGAAGGTGTATATAGCAGCCGTGAGCGAGGGGCAGCCGTCAATGCCACGCAGCGTCATAGAGGGGCAGAGCCACCGCCTGAGCAGCAAGCCACGCTCGGCGTTTGGCGCCAAAAACCTCCCTCGTATTGGACACGAGATGGACAATCATGTCAACAGCGCGGCGTCAGGAATGTGAGGGGAGGGGTTAGGCGTTCGTTGCGTGTCGACGCCACGCCCACATGGCAATCGGCTGACGTCATTCCTGTCTGTATTGTACCCATACAATACAGACAGGTGAGAGTGCTTGGGACCTTATTTGTTCCCCCTCTTTCTTCTGTGTTTCTACAAGTTCATATCTTTTTTATACTATTATATCATGAAATTAGGTTAACTCATGCATTCCCACATATGGTTGCCATCATATCAGGTAAATATGGTGAAAAAAAACCTCTGTTGTTTGGGGATTTTCCTTCCATTGCCTCTGCCACAGGCGGAGGATCTAATATACCAAGCTCCCATACAAAGGAACCTTGCAAGAACTTATGGAACCCCGATTTGTCTTTGGGTTGTTAATGATTACTGACAATTCTGGTTTCTCCCTTCTTTCCCACAATACGCCATCCATTTGGATTGCACCTTGTTGCTGAATCCTGACTCCTTTTGTGAACATACAATGGTGGGTGCAGCATTGGGAGGGGTAGATGGAGGAAGATGCACCCCAGGTACATAAATTGGAACATGGAACATATGTATTTTAAATGAATATGATTCAATAAATGAATGCAACATCCCTGAGGAAGAACGTCTTTTTACTATGATTTGAAACGCGTCGGTTGAAGCCTGTTTCTGAGTGATTTCTGCAAAAATCTTGAGTCACCGATCTAGGCATTGTATTCATAATTGTTCATAAATGTAGATTTTTATGGAGATGGATATAGTCATAAACATTATTTTGTATCTATATAAAAACGATTTTGTAATGTTTGTGAATAAATATATTTTTTTACATATATAATTTTCCTTTTTTTTTCTTTTTTTGTTGCCTTAAAAATCCCCAAACAACAGAGGTTTTTTTTTCACCATACTATTATATCATTGTGGCATTTCTATCTCATTATAGATACCCCCTGTAACGGCACCCCAAGCATGAAAGGGGTTAACGCCGTTTAAGATATTCCCTCTCTGGACACACATCCACTGCCGATCCTCCACAGTCAGGCGACCGCTTCTCATAGGATTAATCCTTCCAAACATATGAGACAAACACTCTGTGTTGAAGTTCCAAAAACAGGGAATGACTTTATTACAAGCACATGGTAACACATTTCTCTTCAAAAACCCTTCCCTCCCATCCTTGGGGAACAGGGCGGGTTAAACTGTCCAATGACAATGGTCATACAGGTCAGGTGTGTTCAAACTTCTCTTTCAGTAAACAGTCTTAGCAGGAGGGGTGATTCCCCCCCCCCCTCCTCACAGGAAGACACTTAAACATCCCATAATAGGCAGCCAGACGGTCTACCAAGCTCCAATCCACATCACCACAGTAGCAGACTTAATTACCACAAGCCACAATAGACAATAGAATGCAATCACACCCCATCACAGCAAATATTACACAACAGCCCACACACAATATACACCCAATATATACAGTACCATGTATATACAGCCTTGAATATGACTATCCCAAATCATGGTGGGGTTCTCATTCCCCCTGTGCCCCAAGTGACCCCTGTCACACATCTCCCCTTTCGGCAGGAGACTAACACAGGAGGAGACCCCAGATGGGTTGACTCCGAAGTTAGTCCATATTTCCATTTGTCTAATGCCTGGACAACCCATCAACATTGCACTAGGAGGCCGGGACGAATAATGGAATTCAGTTCTGGAACAGTCACTTGCTTTGCTCTCTCAATGGCTCCCAAAACTTGTTGCTGGTGCTCTTGGGAAAGGTAAGGCAAAACCTGAGTGCAAATCCCATTTAACCTTTTGACAATTTCAGCCTGTTTGTGCATTTCAATGTTCAAGCCATGGGACATCTCATAATACATGACGTAGTGTCGTTGCATCTCTGATTTCTCACTGGCCAACTTGTCACATTCCAATTTTAGACTGTGATATTGTGCCCGATCTAAGGTACATGTCGGGGAAGATAATCTTACCCCGTTCTTAGCCGCAATCAGGCCGGTTCCAGCAGCATGGGTCTGGGCACAGGTAGTCACTGGGTTGGCTTCAGCGGGGCCCATCGGGGCGTAAGCAGAAACGAGGGGGGCCAAATCATTCCCCAGTAGTACATCCAAGGGCAAGTCCTTCATCACCCCCACATTCACGTGTCCCGAACCAACCCCCCAATCCAGGTGAACACGGGCAACGGGTAGCCGGAAGATGGTACCTCCCACTACTCTTACAGCTACAGTGTCTCTGGTATGTTGGCTCTCTGGGATGAGGTTCTTCTGTAGTAGGGTCATAGTAGCACCAGAATCACGTAGGCCATTGGCTACCTTTCCATTGACCCAGACAGTCTGCCTGTGTTGCTGCCGGTTGTCCCGGTTAGCTGCTTGTATGGGATCAGCCTCGTGCAAGATTCCCCAATGTTCTTCCTCCTCAATGCAGTGGGCCGCAGGCATGGATGTGCGTGGGTTCCCCCATGCTGGCTGTCTCCACGACTGGGACTTCCTGGCTGAATTCAATGGACAGTCTGGCTTTTTGTGCCCTAGCTGTTTACATCCGAAACACCTGATGGGTTGTGCGTAGTCCTGGGAGTTGAACCTGGGCTGCTGAGGATAAGTGGCCGCTGGGGTTGGTGCTGAAGTTGGGTTAGAGGCTGATAAACTGGGCCGAGATAGTGGATAGCGCTCGCTTCCGCCTGACCTTCGAGAGTCCAGATATTCATCGGCCAAAGTAGCCGCTTGCTGTACAGTCCGTGGTCGCTTATCTCACACCCAATCCCGTAGTACCGGAGGGGTGTGGTTAAAGAACTGTTCTAAGAGTACTAGCTGGGTGATGTCCTCTATGGTATGAGCGTGGCTTCCCTGGAACCAGCCATTAAGGTTTCGCTGCAGACGATGTCCCCACTCCACGTATTTTATGTAGGTTTGTTTCCGGGATTCTCTAAACTTAATCCGGCTGGCTTCGGGTGTAATGGCAAATCGGGCTAGCAGAGCTTCTTTTACCCGGTCATAGTCTTTAGCGTCCTCATCCTCCAGGGCCCGATACGCATCCGCTGCTCTGCCCGTTAAATTACTTGCCAGTAAGGCGACCCAATCTTGGGGCAGTACTTCATGTATCTGGCATAGTCTCTCAAAGTCCTGCAGGAACGCTTCAATTTCCTCCTCTCCTTCCCTAAATAGTTTGAACGCCCGAAAGGGCAACTTACGGACAGGCGCTGCATCTTTAGGCGTTGTCTCTGATTGCCGTATTTTCGCCATTCTCCGCTCATGTTGCCGCTTTAGTTCTCTCTCTTGTCGCTCTCGTTCTCTCTCTTGTCGCTCTAGTTCTTTCTCTTGTCGCTCTAGTTCTTTCTCTTGTCGCTCTAGTTCTTTCTCTTGTCGCTCTAGTTCTTTCTCTTGTCGCTCTAGTTCTTTCTCTTGTCGCTCATCCTGCAGCTGGATGTCTTTAATGGCTTCCTGTATGGCGGTCTCTGATGGGTTAGCACCATATAATGCCAACCGCTGTCGAACTTGTTGCTGAAACAAGTCTTCAACTGACCGGGGTCCTGCATCACCATCCCTCTGATCCATCTCGGCTAGCTCCCTGATCAAGGTGGCCTTGTTCTTTGTCCCACTGGTCCCTCCACGGCTCTCAAAAAGTCTTTCAGCGTGGCTTTCCTGCAGGATGCATAGCTGGTCATTCACTGTGGTGGTTTGGAGTGTCCCAGTAACTGGAGGGAAAATCCTGCCAACTAATGTAACGGCACCCCAAGCATGAAAGGGGTTAACGCTGTTTAGATATTCCCTCTCTGGACACACATCCACTGCCGATCCTCCACAGTCAGGCGACCGCTTACCATAGGATTAATCCTTCCAAACATACGAGACAAACACTCTGTGTTGAAGTTCCAAAAACAGGGAATGACTTTATTACAAGCACATGGTAACACATTTCTCTTCAAAAACCCTTCCCTCCCATCCTTGGGGAACAGGGCGGGTTAAACTGTCCAATGACAATGGTCATACAGGTCAGGTGTGTTCAAACTTCTCTTTCAGTAAACAGTCTTAGCAGGAGGGGTGATTTCCAGTGACCAGCTGATAGAAACCATCCGATCAGCTTATTCCCTAGTGGGGCATTGTTATATATCTTTTGAGGACATCCAGCCGTTAGTGCAGTTATGTGAAAGCCAGCCCTGTCATCTATTCCCGTTGGGAAGGATGATTTTTCACCCCCTTTCAGTTTTGACCAGGTTGAATCCTTAGTGTGGTTGTTAGAGGATGATCCAGCCTATTTTTGGGAACATTATTCCTCTTGTTCCCAGCAGGTGTTGTCTGATTGCATCCATTCAGTGCATACCCTGGTCAGACAGTCTGTGAGTGAGACAGTTTTTGCTCAACCTGTGCTGCAGGCATGGTCAGATCTCCTGCGCTTAGCCAAGCCGCAGCGTTCCAGCCCTGCCATTGATCACCTGCCTTCCCAGGAATGTATCCGCCCATCGCCTATGGCAACCCCAGCTACCGTCCAGTGTGTTCAGCCCCCCAAATACTACTACCCCGTCTCTACCTGTTGCACCTACCCTGCCTTCAATCCACCTGCTTCTTCCCTCCTATCCGTAGCCAATCCACAAGAACCTCCTCCAGCCACTGTCCCTGCACCTCTGCCATTTTCTTCCATTTGCTCAATCCCAACCTTTTCATATATTCCCCCCGTTACTTGCAAACCTGCAGTGACTAAATCCAAGAAGAAGCGGAAGTACTTCCCAACCCACACAATCCAACCTATCTCCACACCCACCAACCTGCTCCAGCCTGCAGTTCCCAAGCCAGCCTTCCAGCCTGTGGTTCCAGAACCGGCCTTCCAGCCTGCGGTTCCGGAGCCGGCCTTCCAGCCTGCCGTTCCGGAGCCGGCCTTCCAGCCTGCCGTTCCGGAGCCGGCCTTCCAGCCTGCAGTTCCGGAATCGGCCTTCCAACCTGCCGTCCCCGAGCCGGCCTTCCAGCCTGCTGTTCCCGTACCAGCCTGCCAGCCCGAAGTTCCCACGCCAGCCTGCCAGCCCAAAGTTCCCGCGCCAGCCTGCCAGCCCGAAGTTCCCGCGCCAGCCTGCCAACTCGAAGTTCCCGCGCCAGCCTGCCAGCCCGAAGTTTCCGCGCCAGCCTGCCAGCCCGAAGTTCCCGTACCAGCCTGCGAGCCCGAAGTTCCCGTACCAGCCTGCCAGCCCGAAGTTCCCGTACCAGCCTGCCAGCCCGAAGTTCCTGAGCCAGTGTTCCAACCCGGTATTCCGTGGCCGGCCTTCCAACTAGAGGTTCTGATGGCAGTGTCTCCGTCGGAAGATTCAGTGCCTGTGTCCTCGCCCCGAAGATCCGGTGCCCGTCTCCCGGCTTGAGATTGTGGTGCCCGTTTCCCGGCTTGAGGTTGTGGTGCACGTTTCCCGGCTTGAGGTTGTGGTGCCCGCTTCCAGGCTTGAGGTTGTGGTGTCCATTTCCCGACCTAAGGAGCCTGCTGCCCAGCCCGATGTGTTCCTGTCTGCTGCTCAGCTCGATGACCCGGAGCCTGCTGCCCAGCTCGATGACCCGGAGCCTGCTGCCCAGCCCGATGTGTTCCTGCCTGCTGCCCAGCTCGATGACCCGGAGCCTGCTGCCCAGCTCGATGACCTGGAGCCTGCTGCCCAGCTCGATGACCCGGAGCCTGCTGCCCAGCCTGATGTGCCACTGCCTGCTGCCCAGCCTGGTGTGCCCCTGTCCGCTGCCCAGCTTGATGTGACTATTTCCTGGCCGGATGTGCCTACTTTTTGCCCGGATGTGCCCGCTGTCTGCCCGGATGTGACCTTGCCTGTTGCCCAGCTTGTTGCTATGAACTTCCCCCAGCAACAGGTCATTGGAGCGTCCGGAGGCCGCTCCTTTGAGGGGGGGTACTGTCAGGAAAGGCTTCACCCGCTGGTGGTGCTGTTGGTCCTTTGGACTGCAGTGCTAGTGTCCGCCAGCAGGTGTCCTCTTGCAGCCAATATTTTTGTTGGAGGATCTCACCTGCTGGTGGTAACACATGATACTGTAGTACCGGCGTCCACCAGCGGGTGTATTCTGGCAGTATGGGACAGGCAGCACTTCCTGTGGTCAGCTGTGACCTGAAGCTTAATCACTGGACTTCCTTTAATACCCGGCAAGTGCAAACACTCCTTGCCCTGGTATCTCTCTTCCTGACCCAGGACCTGTGACCCGGACTTAAGCCTGTATCTTATCCCAACCTGCACCCTGCCTGACCCGATCCGACCCGATCCCTACCTTGAACCTGCACCCTGTTTAACCTGATCCCTACCTTGAGCTTATCCTGTGTTTGTCTCCCTGGTCACCCAGATCCCTGCTCTGCAGCCAAACCCATCCGTCCCCTCTTTGCTCCTGCTTCCTCCCATCCTTACACATCTGCTGGATCCCCTTGTGTATGACCTCGGCCTGGCTTTTACTACGATTCCGGTATTCCCCCTTTTACTGTCTATATCTCCTTTTGTCACTGTGATTTGGTTTGGTTATTTGCACTGTGTTCTGTTTGAGGTGTTTATTTGTCTGTTTACTTCACTTAATAAATTATTATACTTTTACCTACACCTGTTTGGTCTCCTCTGTGCTGTCACACAGTCTGGTTTGCTAACATTCTCTGACACCAGCCTTCTTATGAAAGATACACTCCCAAAACTGCAGCCCCTGAGGCTCCCCAAGCTACCAATATAGTTCCACATGTTGCATCTCCTTCTTTCTCTTCCAGTACTTCCACTCTTTACAGAGAACTCTCTCAGGACTTGATCCCTAAAAAACGTAAAGGTGACAGGAGTGTTACTTCTACTGGCCCTCATGGGTCCATCTCCACTCGTCGGCCGTCCTTGGCCCGCACCATTAATACAACACACAATTCTACACCCATGCCAGCTAGATTAGCTAATAATTTGACTTCTAATCTACCACCTCATACACACACTGATGCAACTGCTGCATCCTGTTCTCCCTCAACGATACGTCGAAGAGGGAGTGAATCATCTATTAGCACTTTGTTTTCTCACAGTACACAATGTTTTGATCCGAAAATAGCTCCTATTTTTTTTAGGGAAACCAACGGACTCAGTTCCGATCCCCACAGATGCGTCACTGGTTCTGGCACCTCGGGAC
Source organism: Rana muscosa (assembly GCA_029206835.1). Lineage (NCBI taxonomy): Eukaryota > Metazoa > Chordata > Amphibia > Anura > Ranidae > Rana > Rana muscosa. The sequence continues at coordinate 402,879,533 of CM055122.1, forward strand.
TAGAGGTTATTAACCTATCTTCGGTCTCATTAACTGATGATCAAATTTCGGTTCTTAAATTAGGTCTTTCCTTTTGCCCCTCTAATGACACTGATAGGTTCCAATTAATTAAAGACATACACCTTTTTGCCCGTAGGCTCATGTTTAAAGTCATCTATGACAGCTCTTCTTCTACACTGACTGACTTCCCACCTCTTGACCTTTCTGAGTCTGAGCTTCAAGCCATGGATGACCTCATGTCTCTTTGGGAGGAGGGATACACTGATGATCAGGACCCCCTGGCATTGTCTATGCCGGGGGTCGCTGTCCCCGGTGTCTCCTTTCCTCTGCCCACATCATTTAAAACTAAATCTCGTGCGTTTCCACAACTTCACGCCAATCCCAACATTTGGGCATTTGTCCAACAAAGCACTTCAGAGATAAAAAATATGGTACTTTCCAACAAATCCCAACATAATTTATCATTGAAATATAGGTTGGCTCTTAAGGACCTTTACACCAATCCTAGACTTGTAATTAAACCGGCCGATAAAGGCGGCAATGTGGTTGTGATGGATGTCGAGGCATATGAACGCATGTGTCTCGACATTTTGGATAACAAACTTTGGTACCGTCCAATCTCTAAAACTTTAGTGGACAACTTTGTTCGAGAATACCAAGGTATCATCTTTAAGGCATATCATGAAGGCATAATTGATCAATCAACCTGGAACCTTCTGAATGTAAAGGAGCCTAAAATTCCAACTTTTTATTCGTTGCCCAAAGTCCATAAATCTCGAACTCACCCCCCTGGATGCCCAATCATTTTGGGCTGTCTTGGATTAACTGAAAATGCCAGTTCTTTGGTTGACCAATATTTACAACCCCATGTAACCTCCTTATCCTCATTTGTTAAAGATACCATTGACCTACTTTGTAGCATTGATGGCAAACAATTTCCACCAGGCACCTGGCTGGTCGCCTTAGATGTGGAGAGTTTATATAACTCAATTCCTCACCATAAAGGAATTAAAACCATCCAAAATCTGCTTAAAAAAAGAGGTTCTTCTTTTTGATCGTTATAGTCGATTTGTTCTCCAACTGCTTGAGTTCATTCTTACAAGAAATGTTTTTGTTTTTGGATCCTCCCACTTCCTCTAGGTGCCAAGTGTGGCTATGGGGACTAAATGTGCCCCCTCTTATGCCAACTTGTACCTGGGGGGGTGGGAGAGGGAACTATTCTCCACTGAATCCTTGACACCTTTGCTACAACACGTCATTACCTGGATAAGGTATATTGACGATATTTTGATTTTCTGGTCTGGTACTAGAGATGAACTCCTGCAGTTGATGGATGCATTGGCGGTCAACGAGTATAATCTAACATTTACCATGGAAAGTAGTCAGCAGTCTATTCATTTTTTAGATCTTACTATTCATATTGATTTAACTGCCATGCTTCATTCCTCTCTCTACAGAAAGCCCTCGGCGGGTAATACTCTTTTACATGCCTCCAGTGCCCATCCGACACCACTTTTGAACAGCATCCCATACAGTCAATTCTTAAGGCTTAGACGTAACTGCACCCATGATGTAGACTTCTACCAGGCGGCCAGTGAACTGCGTGACAGGTTATTGGCGCGTGGCTATAGTCGTTCTCTCCTTAAGAAATCATTTAATAGAGTTGTAAAGCTGAACAGGAATAATTTAATTAATTCATTAAAATTGTCTAAGCAAAATGCATCGGTTCGAGTAATTACCAAGTATTCCAAACAACATGGCCAAATAAGGAATATTCTCCAAAAGTTTTGGCCCATCCTGTTGGCTGACAACACAATTAGAAAATACATCAAACCTTATCCGGAGCTAACTTTCCGTCGCGCAACATCGCTTAAAGATCAATTAGTCTCTAGCCATTTTGACACACAGGGGAGGTCCCATTCAGCTGGGAGTGGTACTTTCCCCTGTGGTAAATGTGATGTTTGCTGCTTTTTAGCAAATTCATGTGATGTCCCACTTCCTAATGGGCATATTCACAAAATTAAACATCGGATCAATTGCAAAACTGTTGGTATAGTGTATTTGGCACTATGCTAATGTGGGTGTTTCTATGTTGGTAAAACTAAAAGACCTTTCTATAAGCGTATTAGAGATCATGTCTTGCCTCTCTATAAGCGACTAACCACTACAGCCTTGAACCGCCATATTGGATGTCAGCACAATTTCGATGCCACAGTTGTCTCTTTTCATGCCCTTGAACATTTACCCGTACATGTCCGAGGTGGAAATATTGATAAAACACTTTTGCAATTAGAAACCAGATGGATCTTTGGCCTTGATGTGGTCAAATATCCTGGCCTCAATGAATATATTAGTTACAAATCTTTCTTATAACTACCATTATTAAAAAAAAAAATTGGTCCACCCTTATCCCCTATCCTTCCTTTCATTAGTTTCTTACCTATGATCACCTCTATCTTAATCCCAATAACACCTGGGTATCGCCAAGATTTTATTTCATCTAGGGCCTTTAGGGTACTACATTATTTTCAATGCTATTCTATCTTTGTTAAACTTATATTGGGTGTTTTTATTATTTAATATCATTGCTTTTCTATTATCCATTGTCAATTCTGTATTCAAAAAATGTCTTCCCTTTGTATGTTTTAGCTTTATTATGCAACTTTTGAAAATAATTTCTTTTCATATTTTTTCCTTTTTGAAATCGCAGTGATTGAGAACATTGGTCTCCTTCCATGGCCATATGGAGGACTATTTTTCATCTATATTTGGACTGCTAAGCTGTCGACCATTGGTGTTCATTCCTGCCTGCTGGGATCCGGTGCCTCGGCCCTCTACATACTCCCTGTTTGCTTCCTTCTATGCGATCTGTGGCTGTATGGACACCCAAGGGCAGATGCTCACACATCTTGCCCGCCTTGTGGCCCCGCCTTTGCATTCTCCTTATACCACCCTGCCTTCTAAGTCCGCTCTCTCCACTGGCGTTGGAATTTTCTTTTCTTGCCGTGGCCGCGTCTTTCCTCACGCTCTGACGTCCATTCGCAAGGCATTATGGACCTTGTAGGCCTGTAGGCTCTGCACATGCGCACTGGTCACCTCACTGTCCGCTGCCGCTCAGTGACGTCAGACGCTGAGTGGTTGGAGGGCTTTAAAAACTTGCTACAACCGGCATTCACTTGTCTGCTGATTTGGGGCGCTGACGCTATTTCTAGTTTCTGTTCAGGTAAACTTTGCTCTCATTTTGCATTACGTTTTTGTTATTAATCCCTACTTATGGAACTGATACCTATTGGTTATTCTTAGGTTTACCTGGACTGCTAAGCCACATTGCATTGTATTCGGATGTCTGTTAATAAGCTCATTTTCCTTGGACATTTCCGTTTTGTTCTCTCTCATAAGAGTTGGCAGTTTCCATCCAAACTTTGGCATATTACCTTGAACCATATTCAATTTTGGTTCATATTTGGTAAGCCTATACAATTTTCTAATTTTTTCATACAACTGCTTTTTTTTCCTTCTATATCTATATTGTTCACAGGAATAGAATGCCCTTCTTTACTTATTTATTTTTCCTTTCCTTTTTTCATCCCCTTTTTTAATATATAGGCTAAACCACTTCTTGAGTAAGCTTATTCACTAGGCTTTCTGATTCAGCGCCCCTACTTCAATCTACATTTTTTACTTTTTTATATGGGTATGTATTTGGAGGCTATGTTAGCCTATGTTGGTTCATCTCCGGTTTAGGTTTTTGCCCTGGAAATCAACCCCATATAATTTTCAATATCTTGTTTTCTAGTTGTTTTCAAGCCCTCTGCAGTCACATGTATGGTCACTATATTTGGTTGTCGGTATTGGACGCTGTGGATTGCTGGTGCTTGGATTCCTTGTAGGTACGTTTGACCGTGTGCTTCAGCATGGTAGCTACCATGTCTCTCTTTGGCTGTTTAGGGTTTGGATTCTCCTTTGTCTCTTCATCTGCGATTTCTATGATAAATGTATGTCAATGTACTAATTTATATGTCTTTCTTTCTAGACTATTTTAATATTGTATTGGTGTAATCGACTGCCCCTGAGGAAGCCAATGTATTGGTGAAACATGTTGGGTTACGATGATTAATTGTATGTAACCAATGTCTGTAAACCATTATTTTTCATATTTATTAAAAAACGTTTTTTTGATAATCAAATAAATATATAAAATTCAAACTTTTTTGTGATTTCTCTAATTGGCACCGCTATAATCCCACATCCCCTCCTTTTGTTCTTAAAAGAATCTCTTACCTTGAGGTAAGACACAGATGCTATGGCCTCAGTAGATGCATCTGAGAAGATGTGAAGCTCTTTCCTTTGACTTGTAGCAAGGGAGGCAGGAGTGTAGCATCATGGTATACAGATTCCATCTAAGGCATGTAGAGATTGTTTCCAGGACTCCCACTTTGAAAGCTGGTCTATTGGTAGTGGAGCATCCCAATCTTTAATAGTCTCTGAGAACTGTCTAAGTAGGGATTTACCTTGTATGGTGATGGGAGCTACGAATCCCAATGGATCGTATAGACTGTTCACCACTGACAGAACACCACGTTTGGTAAATGGCTTGTCTGCAGAGCTGACTTGGAAGCCAAAGGTGTCTTTTAATAAGTCCCACTGTGGGCCCAGACTTCTCTGTACAGGTGGTATGTCCATTCCCAGATTTAAGTCTTTAAACCCTGTGGCATGATCGCCAGGTTGAAAGGCTTTCATAACAGCAACACTATTTGAGGCAATCTTGTGTAGTCTGAGGTTGGCCTCAGAAAGCATACCTTGTGTCCTTTGGAGCAGGTCTATGGCTTCTTCATCTGTAGGTAAAGATTTATGTCCATCGTCCACATAGAAGTCTCTCTCAACAAAGTGTCGAGTGTCCACGCCATACTCCTTTTCTCCAACAAGGGCAGTCCTTCGTAAACCGTATGTTGCAACAGCGGGTGAGGGACTATTTCCGAAGACGTGTACCTTCATGCGGTATTCAATCATCTCATTGTCCATGTTATTGTCACGGTGCCACAGAAACCTTAGGAAGTTCCTATGGTCTTCACGTACAATAAACAATAAAGCAATGAAACATTTGTTCAATGTCAGCAGTTATGGCAACTGGCTCTCTTCTAAACCTCATAAGTACACCTACAAGGTTGTTGGTTAGGTCCGGACCAGTGAGAAGAACATCGTTCAGGGATACGCCTTGATGCTTGGCACTGGAGTCGAATACTACCCTGATTTGCTTTGGCTTACGTGGATGATACACTCCGAAGAAAGGCAGGTACCAGCACTCATCGTGTTTTGCAGTGGTGGAGCTGGTTCGGCGTGATCATTGTCAAAGATCCTTTTCATAAAGGTGATGAAATGGTCCTTCATTTCAGGCCTGTTCTTTAGAGTTCGCTGAAGTGAGTTGAATCTGGATAAAGCCTGTTCACGATTGATTGTGGGTTTAACCCGTGAAGCACGAAGAGGTAATGGTGCAACCCAGCTGTTAGACCCATCCTGGAAGAATTCTTTCTCCATTATTTTGATGAACTCTCTGTCTTCAACTGACAAGGCTATTTTGTTGTCATCGCTTGTAGTACAAAACACTGTGGTACCTAGGTTGTCATCACAAAGGTTAGAAGTGACATCAGGTACTTAGATGATGTCAAGAGGCTTCTCTTTTACTTCATAATGGCGAGGGCACTGTTTGAAGTGGGATGCACGTCCATTTCCTAACATGTACGTTTTAAAGGAGTGGATCTCGGATGACGTACGCATTCCATCCAAGCATACATCGCCCACGATTACCCAGCCTAGATCAAGTTTTTGTGCATAAGGGGCATTATCATGTCCATTGCACTGCTTGCATACTTTATGTACTCTGAGAATGTCTCTTCCTAGCAAGACCAATATTTCAGCATTCATGTTCATTGCAGGAATCTCATTAACAAGGTGCCTTAAATGAGGATGGTGATATGCAGCCTCTGGAGTAGGAATTTCTTCCCTTTCGTCTGGTATCTGGTCACACTCAACTAATGTTGGTAGGGGTATGCCCTCTCCCTTATTGATATGAGAGACCATGAACCCATCGGCCCTTCTGCCGAAGGTCTCTTCACGACCAGAACAGGTTCTGAGAGTATACAGTGATGCATGTCCCTTTATACCAAAGATCTCAAAGAATTTAGGCTTAACCAGGGATCTGTTGTTCTGTTCATCTATTATGGCATACATCTTAATAGCTTCCTCAGGTTGGCCCTTTGGGTATACCTTGACTAGGCATATCTTAGCACAGCATTTGTGATCCAAGCCTTCTCCACAGACTTCTGTGCATGAAGAGGAAACATTAGCTGTGGCTGGAGCAAGACCTTGTTGCTCCCCGCCATGATTTGAGACAGAGCTGGAGGTAGGAGGCTGCTGTGAATTGTCTGAGGGTGGACCCGGATACATGACTGTAACATGTCTGTCGCTACTGCATTCTGTGCACTTGCTGACAACTTTACAGTCTTTAGCAAAATGTCTATAACAAGCACAGCACCTGTAGCATATTCAAAGTTTCTGAAGAATCTCCCTGCGCTCTTGTAACGTCTTTGCCCTGAGCCCACGACATTTCTTTAGGGGGTGAGGCTTCTTGTGAATAGGGCACTGACGATTAGAGTCTTTATCCCTGTCGCCTGAATCGCTCTGGTGAGCAGGAGAGGATACGGGTGGTGTGATGTCTGTCCTTTTAACAGATATTGCTCTATTAAAGTCTCTACGTTTAGCTGCTGTGTTATCATACCTTGATGAAGATGATGATGATGATGAAGCAGGCAAGTTGGGTTCACTGAAGCTGAAGCTGGGATAATTTCTCATCTCACTGATGAACCTGCAAAAATATGCCAATGGAGGAAAAGATATGTTATAGTCTCTTTTGTACCTTGAGCCCTGTTGTGCCCATTTCTCTTGCAGGCCGTATGGCAGTTTAGACACCACTGGATTGACACCATGAGCAGTGTCCAGAAAGCTTAGTCCAGGTAGACATGGGTCTGTCTTTGCCAACTCTAGCTCCATGAGAAGGTCACTCAGATCTTGAAGCTTGCAATAGTCTTTGTTCCCTATTTTTGGGAAGTTTTGCAGTCTGTCACGTACCTGGTAGGTGAGCCCGACGTGCAGGGAGTGGCCTCTCGTAGACCTCTGACTCGAGAACCCCTGATAGAGCAGACAGGGGCTCAGGAGGGCAAAGGAGCACAAGTGCCTGGCAGGAACTGAGGCAGGTGGAAGTAGAAGCAGCAGACTGCAGCGGTGGATAACTGGTGGGAGACGTGCAGTGGTCCGCAGCAGGCACCAGAGGATCAGAAAGCAGACTTGGTGAAGACAGGCCGGGTCAGACACAAGCGGGCAGATGAGTACAAAGCAGGATCCAAGAATAGTTAAAGTCCAGGCCGGGTCAGTGTATCAGGCGGGCAGCAAACTGGTTAGAGGAGAAGGCAGAAGAGAAGTCGGGACGAGCCGTGGTCAGAGGCGGGCAGCAGACTGGAGAAGCCAAGGGAAGCCGGGTCAGGTACCAGAGCAATCAGATCAGAGGTTCAGGTAACAAGGGTCTTCAGGAAACGCTGTAGACCGGACAGCAAGGATGCAGAGTGACAGCTCTCTTTAAATAGGCAGTCTTTGGCGCCAACCTGCATCATAGGCGCGCGCGCGCTATCGCGCACCCGCGTGCGCCCGCTCGCCACTATCGCGTGCCCGCGCACGCTCGTTTGCCGCTATCGCGCATGCGCCGAACGGGTCTGCCTGTGCATAGAGATTCTGAGACCCCGATCGCTGGGATGAGTGAGAGAACGTCTTTCCTGACATTGCCCCCCTCCTACGGGCAGCCTCCGGATGCCAAACTGAGCCAGCATATCTGGGTGAGACCTTTTGAAGGCCGTGATCAACCTTTTGGCATGAATGTTGGTTTCCGGTTCCCAGGAATTTTCCTCGGGGCCATAGCCCTTCCATTTAACCAGATATTGGGTTTGGTTGCGTCTCTTCCTGCAGTCCAGGATAGACTCGATTTCAAACTCTTCCTCACCATTGATGAGCACGGGCTCAGGAGGGCCAATACCTCGATTGGGAAAGGGATCTGGGACTGCAGGTTTGAGTAGCGACACATGGAATATCGGGTGTATCCGAAAAGATTCCGGTAATTTCAGCTCGTATGCCACGTCATTAATTTTCCTTGTTACAGGGAAAGGACCCACAAGTTTGGGGCCCAGTTTCTTAGAAGGGCATGTCATTTTTAGATTCACTGTGGACAGCCAGACTAGATCTCCGGGTGTAAGGTTAAGTTCCCCCCTCCTCTTTTTGTCGAACACCTCCTTATTATGCGCCTGAGTCCTTGCCATTGTCTCCTGAAGCAACTTACTGTTGGTACTGAGGAAGTTCAGGGTCTCCTGGGCGGCTGGGACCGCACACTCTGGAATATTATTAGACAGGAACAGAGGGTGGAAGCCGTAGTTTGCAAAGAACGGTGACTGTTTGGTTGCTGAATGAACGGAATTGTTGTAGGCGAACTCGGCGAGGGGTAATAGTGGTACCCAGTCGTCTTGAGAGAAGGGAGAGAAACAGCGCAAATATTGCTCCAGGGTCTGATTTGTGCGTTCCGTCTGACCATTGGTCTGGGGATGATAAGCTGAAGAGAAGGAAAGGTCAATCTTTAAAGATTCGCAGAGTGCCCTCCAGAATCTGGATGTAAACTGCACCCCCCGATCAGATACAATGTTCACAGGAATGCCGTGCAGTCTTACGATTTCTTTGATGATTTTGCGGTCTCGGGGGCAGAAGGTGTACATCTCATTGGCAGAAAGTGGGCCATCTTGGAAAGTCTGTCTACTACCACAAAAATGGTAGTGCAATTTTCTGATGATGGTAGTTCCACAATAAAGTCCATCAAAATCATTCTCCAAGGTCTGTCTGGAATGGGCAAAGGCCTCAACAGACCCCAAGCTCTGGTCTTGCTGCCCTTGTTCCGAATGCACGTAATGCATGATTCCACATAGTCCTTGCAGTCCTTAGACAGTTGAGGCCACCAAAACGTGCGCTGGAGAAGTTCAGATGTTTTGTGCACCCCAAAATGGCCAGCCAGTTCATGATCGTGACAAGATTTGAGAACGTTAATCCGTAATTGTGGAGGCACGAAGATCTTGTCCTTGAACCACAGCAGGTCGTCTTTCAACTGTAGGGTAACATCCGGTGGGTAGGTCTCATTGGTAGAAGCCTGCTTAATCTGAGAAAGTAGGTCTCCTTGCAGCAGAAGGAAATTTCCAGGAGTCAGGATGGTGTCTGGGGGTGAGAGAACTTCAGCTCCGCTAAACATCCGTGACAGCGCATCTGGCTTGGTGTTCTTGGACCCGGGCCTGTAGGTTATATGGAAAGAAAATCTGGTAAAAAAAAGTGCCCATCGGGCTTGACGTGGTTTCAGTCTTTTGGCTACTTTCAAGTACTCCAGATTCTTGTGGTCTGTGTAGATCAAAATAGGATGTGCTGCCCCCTCTAGTAAGTAGCGCCACTCCTGCAACGCGGCCTTAATTGCGAGTAGCTCTCTGTCCCCCACATCATAGTTCCTCTCAGCTTCGGACAACTTCCGAGAGAAGAATGCGACTGGATGCAACTGCGACTTGGGACCCTGTCTCTGGGAGAGCACCGCCCCCACTGCGATCTCAGAGGCATCTACTTCCAAAATGTAAGGCAGAGCGGGGTCTGGATGTTTTAGGACCGCGGCCGAGACAAACTGATCCTTTAAGGTGGAGAAGGCAACTTGGGCTTCCGGGGTCCAATGGAATCGTATGCCTTGCTTCGTCAAACTGGTGATGGGCGAGATGATGGTAGAAAATCCCCGGATAAACTTGCGATAAAAATTTGCAAATCCTACAAAGCGTTGGATCCCTTTTTTGTCTGTAGGAATTGGCCAATCCAAGATGGCGGAAACTTTTTGTGGGTCCATTTTGATACCTTCTATGGAGATAATTAGTCCCAAAAACTGAATGCTCTGTTGTTCAAACTCGCATTTCTCGGGTTTCGCGTAAAGGCCATGCTGACGGAGTCGGGTTAACACTTTCCTGACATGCTCTCGGTGAGTGGACAAGGACGAGGAGAAAATCAGGATGTCGTCCAGGTAAATTATCACAAACACGTCTAGGTAGTCTCTGAAAATGTCATTCACAAAGTGTTGGAATGTGGCAGGGGCGTTACACAAACCGAAGGGCATCACGAGATATTCACAATGCCCGAATCGGGTACGGAAGGCAGTTTTCCATTCGTCCCCATTACGAATCCGGACCAGATTGTAGGCCCCACGAAGATCCAATTTAGTGAATATGGCTGCAGCCCCGAGTCTCTGGAATAGTTCTGGCACCAAAGGGAGAGGGTACCGGTTTTTAATTGTAATCTTATTTAGCGCACGGTAGTCTACGCAAGGGCGTAGGGAATGGTCTTTTTTTTTCGACGAAAAAGATTCCTGCTCCTGCTGGTGAAGTAGAAGGGCGGATGAACCCCTTCTCCAGGTTGTCGTCGATATAGGTCTTGAGGGTCCCGAGCTCTAGTTCGGTTAGAGGGAAGATCCTTCCGAATGGCACCTCTGCTCCGGGGAGGAGCTCAATCGGACAGTCATAGGATCGGTGCGGGGGAAGTGTTTCTGCACCCTTTTTGCTGAATACATCCAAAAAATGATGGTAAACTTCGGGAACGGACTGGCGGGTTTCGGAGTCAGCGTCTAAGCAGAGCAGTGAGGAGGGAGCGTCGGCAACTTCTGGCACACAGTGCTGACGACAGTAAGGAGAGGGGAAGCTGATCTCACTCGTGGTCCAGTCAATTTGTGGGTTGTGTGCCCTCAGCCAGGGCATACCCAGTATGATGGGAAACAGGGGGGATTCAATGATGTCCAGGCGAAGTAACTCCCGGTGATTACCGGAGATGGTTGCACTTAAAGGGACGGTTTCCAGTATGACTGGCCCTGACTTAATAGCTGATCCATCGGCCAGGTGTACAGAAAGTCCCTTAGCTCGGGGTTGCAAGGGGACCTGGAATCTGTTGGCAAAGGAAGCGTCCATAAAACCGCTACATGCTCCGGAATCAATTATTGCGGTAGTTAGTATATTCCTTCCTGGAAGCTGTAAGGAGACAGAGACAGCCAGATGAGTTGAGTTGTCAAACGAAGTAGGTGAGTAGGTAGAAAAGATAGAGGAACACTTACGGGTCTTAGCAGGACAGGACCTCACGAAATGACCTGGTTCCCCACAGTAGAGGCAGAGATTGTTGAATCGCCGCCATTGGCGCTCTTCGGGGGTGAGCGAGGGGCGAAGCAGGCCAAGTTGCATGGGTTCCGAAGTATCAGCAGGCGGGTGAGCGGGAGCCAGAGGAGCGGAGTGAGCAGGGTTGAACACACGAGGTAGCATCCATACAGGACGAGAGGGACCAGCGGTACGTTCAGCTCTTCGTTCCCTTAACCGCCTGTCAATTAAGGTAGACTGAAGAATTAGAGCGTCTAGTGTTGCTGGGATGCCAACTCGAGCCAGTTCATCCTTAAGGGGCTCGGAAAGGCCCATACGGAACTGGTGGCGCAGGGCAGCATCGTTCCAATTTGTGTCCGAACTCCAACGTCTGAATTCGGAGACATAGTCCTCCACGGGCCTGCGACCCTGCTGCAGGGAACATAATGCTGCTTCCGCGGTGGCTGCTTGTTGGGGATCCTCGTAGAGAAGATCCATGGCTTCAAAGAACGTGCGCAGGAGGTTGAGGCAGGTGTCTTTATGCTCCAGAAGGCGGTGGGCCCAAGACTAAGGTTCGCCTGATAGTAGGGCGATGACGAAGCCCACCTTGGTGGTTTCAAGGGAAAAGGTCCTGGGTTGCAGAGCGAAAAAGAGCTCACAGGCGTTACGAAAAGCTCTGTATTTGCTACGATCTCCAGAGAACCTCTCGGGAGGAGGAACCCGGGGTTCAGGTGGTAACATGACGACTGAGGGTGCGGGAGAAGCTCCAGGTGCGGCAGGTGCCGTGTTAGACAGGGTCTGGACACGCTCCTCTAGGCGGGTATAGCCTTCCTGTAAGTTCCTGACTGCCGTAGTAAGTCCATCTAGGTGACGGCAGAGTTCCTCCATGGGAGAGGCTCCCTGCGTGGGCTCAGACATGGCTGTCTGGTACTGTCACGTACCTGGTAGGTGAGCCCGACATGCAGGGAGTGGCCTCTCGTAGACCTCTGACTCGAGAACCCCTGATAGAGCAGACAGGGGCTCAGGAGGGCAACGGAGCACAAGTGCCTGGCAGGAACTGAGGCAGGTGGAAGTAGAAGCAGCAGACTGCAGCGGTGGATAACTGGTGGGAGACGTGCAGTGGTCCGCAGCAGGCACCAGAGGATCAGGAAGCAGACTTGGTGAAGACAGGCCGGGTCAGACACAAGCGGGCAGATGAGTACAAAGCAGGATCCAAGAATAGTTAAAGTCCAGGCCGGGTCAGTGTATCAGGCGGGCAGCAAACTGGTTAGAGGAGAAGGCAGAAGAGAAGTCGGGACGAGCCGTGGTCAGAGGCGGGCAGCAGACTGGAGAAGCCAAGGGAAGCCGGGTCAGGTACCAGAGCAATCAGATCAGAGGTTCAGGTAACAAGGGTCTTCAGGAAACGCTGTAGACCGGACAGCAAGGATGCAGAGTGACAGCTCTCTTTAAATAGGCAGTCTTTGGCGCCAACCTGCGTCATAGGCGCGCGCGCGCTATCGCGCACCCACGAGCGCCCGCTCGCCACTATCGCGTGCCCGCGCACGCTCGTTTGCCGCTATCGCGCATGCGCCGAACGGGTCTGCCTGTGCATAGAGATTCTGAGACCCCAATCGCTGGGATGAGTGAGAGAACGTCTTTCCTGACACAGTCTCTTGAATAGAGCACTCTCTATGGCTTCAGAGCTACCATAGGCTTGCTCAAGTCCTGCATCTGGGTTGTCAACATGCACTGTTCTCAGTCTTTTAACACGATCTGCAGATTCTGGCCCCAGCCACTTTATGAGCAAATCAAGTTCATCCTTGGTAGTAAGGTTGAGATCAGCAATAGCAGCTTTGAAGGTTGATCTCCAGGCCCTGTAGCTCTCTGGACAGTCATCAAACCTTGAGAGGTTAGTGTTAATGAGCTCACGGCGTATCATATATCTGGCGAAGTCATTCAAGTCTGATCTCTCACTCTTTGGTGCCCAAGTAACTTGTGGAACCCCTCGGGTGTGAAAGTTCTTTGGTGAAGTAGGGTGAGGTTTACCAGGATAAAATGATGTTGCAAAAGCGTTTAACTGTGGTGTAATCCCTGAGGCTTGTGCTGGCTGTGGCTTGAGCTGTGGCTTGTTATTGGAAGTCACCTTGTTGTCAGCCAGAGGAGATGTGGTTTGCTGCATAGATGCACTTGTGTTGTAGACTTGAAGAGGCTCAGGCATTTGGAGCTGAGAGGTCTCTGTGTTGAGAGTCATAACAGTGTTGGTAGTAGGACGTACAGGAGATGACTCTGTATCATTGCAAACACTATGCTTTAGTACATATTCACTGGTGCATTCAACTGGGTCTTGCAGTTCCGCTGGGATGGAACAGTCGGAGTTAGCACTTTCTCCCATCGCTTGTTCAAGGACTCTCAGCCTTGCTTGGGCAGCTGCTTCCTCCTTTTCCATTTGCAGAACCTTTATTTGGGAATCTGCCTCCGCTTGTTGAGCTGCCATCTCTGCTTGGCGAGCTTTGCTTTGAGCATCCAGCTCTGCTTGGTAAGTTACCATCTTTGCTTGACGATGTCACGAGGGTACTCACCGAGGCCGAGATGCTGAGAGCGGTTCTCCCTTGTGACTAAGCGCACTCCACCCCTGGTGGTGGAACAGAGGGTGAAGGGCACGAAGAGGCACAAGGTACCGGCAAGCTGGCAGGTCTGCGTGCGGATGATGTGGAGCTGGAAGCTGTGCAGTACTAGTAGACACTGGAGCCCAACGGGAAGGAAGGGTAGCCAAGTCCAACAGCAGGCCGAGGGTCAAACACAGGCGATCAGTAGCAAGTTCCAGGGATAGTGGGTCACCCGCAGGAGCTGCCAGTAAAGTCAGAGAACAGATAATGGACTCAAAACAGGAGTCAGGGAGCAAGTCCGTGGACAGGCAGAGGGTCAAACACTGGAGATACACAGCAAGTCCGTAATCAGGCCAGGGGTTTGAGCACAGGAGATAATAGCAAAGTCCGTAGGCAGGCTGGAGGTCAAGCATAGGAGACTGGTAGAGTAATCCGTAAACAGGCCGAGGGTCAAACACTGGAGAGAGGTAGCAGAGGTCCAAAAGGCAAGCCAAGGGTCAGGTGCTGGAAGAGATCGGAGCAGGTCAGGCTCAATCCGGGTCACAACGGTAGTATCAAGGCAGGAAACACAAGCAAGGAACCAGGGGCGGACTGGGCCAGGTGGCAGAGTGGAGATTTCCCCCGGGCAGCTTTGATTCCCTGTAAAAGGGCCGCTGGGCGGCCAGCTCAGAACTGCACATGTGCAGTTTCCGGACCCGGCCGAGTGCTACTGCGGGGGGTTTACAGGGCTGGATCGTGAATTAGCGGCCAAATGGAAGTGAAAGAACACATCCCTCCATCCCGTGCTGCAGCTGCGCTGTGTCCTGTGACAGGGATATTAGCTGCACCTGTCACAGGACTGTGTGAGTGTGTGTGTTCCGCTGCATCTTGCAGAGTACAGCCCTCCCCCCTCCTCTCCACTAATAGGAGAATGATCAGCTCTGCCTCCTCCCGCCCCTCTCTCTTGTGCCCGCCCACACTCGATGGCGATGCAGACCGTGTCCTGTGAGTGTGAAGGAGATATGCGGGCGGGAAACTTTGAAGTTGGCAGCCACAATATCACATCCGTGACTGAGCCAGTGAACCTCCTGCTGGGACTGTGCAAGTGAGTGAGCTCAGCTGTGACCAGACTCTCCCCTCCCCCTCTCTTCCTCCCTACTCCGTCTCTCCCTCAGCCTTTATCATTTAACCTCTTGCCTGCCAGGCACTTTCTTTCACTCCCTTCCTGCCCAGGACAATTTTCAGCTTTCAGTTCTCACACTGAGCCCAGGTTCACATTGGAGCGATTTGGCATGCAATTTGACATGTCAAATCGCATGCCAAAACAGTGGTAATTGCCGGCAATGGCACCATCTGAATCGGTGCAACGCTGCATCGATTCCATTTGCAGTGTCGCACCGATTCCCAAAAGTAGTTTCTGTACTACTTTTGGCAACTTCGGGGTGCGATTTCAATAGACATCTGTGCATGAACCCGTACAGATGTCTCTGAAATCGCACCCCAAAGTCAGGATTGACATGTGAGTATGAAATTGTTCAATAGTTCAGCTGAACTTGCTCGATTTCATTACCAATGTCAGTGTGAACCTGGGCTCTGAATGACAATTGCGCGGTCAAGCAACACTGTACCCATATTACATTGTTCTTTTTTTCACACATTTTCATTTCATTTTGGTGGTATTTAATAACAACTGGGTTTTTTTTATTTTTTGCTAAAACATGAAAAAATACCCTTTTTTATTATTATTTTTTAAGTTTTTTTTTGTAAATACCTTGCCTTGAAAAAGGATTCATACCCCTTGAAATTTCCCACATTTTGTCATGTTACAACCAAAAACATAAATGTATTTTATTGGGATTTTATGTGATAGACCAACACAAAGTGGCACATTATTGTGAAGGGGAAGGAAAATGATAAATGGTTTTCAACATTTTTATTTTCAAATATGTGAAAAGTGTGTGGGGGGGGGCATTTGTATTCAGCCCCCTTTTATTCTGATACCCCTAACTAAAATCTAGTGGAACCAATTGCCTTTAGAAGTCACCTAATTAGTAAATAGAGTTCACCTGTGTGTAATTTATTTTCGGTATAAATACAGCTGTTCTGTGAAGCCCTCAGAGGTTTGTTAGAGAAACTTAGTGAACAAACAGCATCATTACGGCCAAGGAACACACCAGACAGGTCAGGGATAAAGTTGTGGAGAAGTTTAGAGCAGGGTTAGGTTATAAAAAAAATATCCCAATCTTTGAACATCTCACGGAGCTCTGTTCAATCCATCATCTGAAAATGGAAAGAGTATGGCACAACTGCAAAACTACCAAGACATGGCCGTCCACCTAAACTGATCGGGCTGGGCAAGGAGAGCATTCATCAGAGAAGCAGCCAAGAGGACCATGGTAACTCTGGAGGAGCTGCAGAGATCCACAGCGCAGATGGGAGAATCTGTCCACAGGACAACTATTAGTCGTGCACTCCACAAATCTGCCCTTTATGGAAAAGTGACAAGAAAAAAGACATTGGTGAAGGAAAGTCACAAGAAGTCCCATTTTCAGTTTGTGAGAAGCCATGTGGGGGACACAGCAAACATGTGGAAGAAGGTGCTCTGATCAGATGAGACCAAAAGGTGACTAAAGGGTGGGACTTTAAATGAAGCATACTGTTGACTTGAAGGAATCAATCAATGTAAACATAGTTTATTGATGCAAAAGGGGCATACATACACATGTAAAATAGTAACATTTTATAATAGTAGGTCATAGTATGAGAGGCTGAACAGTGCATGGTAGTACACAATTGTCTCCACATATACACATAGTAACAGACCTTAGGCATGTAGACCAAAAATGCAGTGGTAACATATACACAAAGTAACAGTGTTGGAAAATCCCCAAACAACAGAGGTTTTTTTTCACCATATTTACCTGGGATGATGGCAACCATATGTGGGAATGCATGAGTTAACCTAATTTCATGATATAATAGTATAAAAATATATGAACTTGTAGAAACACAGAAGAAAGAGGGGGAACAAATAAGTTCCCAAGCACTCTCACCTGTCTGTATTGTATGGGTACAATTGTAGAATAATATCGAAGGTAGCGGGCAACTATAGAGGGCATCATCCCCGGGAGCTGAGACGGTAGTGCCCATGGCACGGCAGTAGCACCAGCAGCCAGTGGTAGGAATAGGAGACAGATGGCCAGTTGTCAGCTGGGGTAAGAATATTGGGTAATATAGTTCAATTTGTAAACACATTCCCAGTGGTATCTGTGGAATTAAAGATGAATCATAAGCTAGTAGACCAGTTGGTAAACTGGAAAGGGATTCAGGTGAAGAGAGTGAGGGTATCAAGTGACTAGGCAGACAAAAGATGAAGTAACCATGAGTGAGGAAAGTATGCAATGAAAACCAAGGAAGTATTGTAGATAGTAACAAGGTGAGACATAGATACCTGCAAGGGTATGTAGGAGAGATTATCCGAGGTGCAAGCGTGTCAACCAAATAAGACAAACTAAAGTGACGGCGCTGGGCATGGAAGGTGTATATAGCAGCCGTGAGCGAGGGGCAGCCGTCAACGCCACGCAGCGTCGTAGAGGGGCCACCGCCTGAGCAGCAAGCCACGCTCGGCGTTTGCCGCCAAAAACCTCCCTCGTATTGGACACAAGATGGACAATCATGTCAACAGCGCGGCGTCAGGAATGTGAGGGGAGGGGTTAGGCGTTCGTTGCGTGTCGACGCCACGCCCACATGGCAATCGGCTGACGTCATTCCTGTCTGTATTGTACCCATACAATACAGACAGGTGAGAGTGCTTGGGACCTTATTTGTTCCCCCTCTTTCTTTTGTGTTTCTACAAGTTCATATCTTTTTTATACTATTATATCATGAAATTAGGTTAACTCATGCATTCCCACATATGGTTGCCATCATCCCAGGTAAATATGGTGAAAAAAACCTCTGTTGTTTGGGGATTTTCCTTCCATTGCCTCTGCCACAGGCGGAGGATCTAATATACCAAGCTCCCATACAAAGGAACCTTGCAAGAACTTATGGATCCCGATTTGTCTTTGGGTTGTTAATGATTACTGACAATTCTGGTTTCTCCCTTCTTTCCCACAATACGCCATCCATTTGGATTGCACCTTGTTGCTAAATCCTGACTCCTTTTGTGAACATACAATGGTGGGTGCAGCATTGGGAGGGGTAGATGGAGGAAGATGCACCCCAGGTACATAAATTGGAACATGGAACATATGTATTTTAAATGAATATGATTCAATAAATGAATGCAACATCCCTGAGGAAGAACGTCTTTTTACTATGATTTGAAACGCGTCGGTTGAAGCCTGTTTCTGAGTGATTTCTGCAAAAATCTTGAGTCACCGATCTAGGCATTGTATTCATAATTGTTCATAAATGCAGATTTTTATGGAGATGGATATAGTCATAAACATTATTTTGTATCTATATAAAAACGATTTTGTAATGTTTGTGAATAAATATATTTTTTTACATATATAATTTTCCTTTTTTTTTCTTTTTTTTGTTGCCTTAAAAATCCCCAAACAACAGAGGTTTTTTTTTTCACCATACTATTATATCATTGTGGCATTTCTATCTCATTATAGATACCCCCTGTAACGGCACCCCAAGCATGAAAGGGGTTAACGCCGTTTAAGATATTCCCTCTCTGGACACACATCCACTGCCGATCCTCCACAGTCAGGCGACCGCTTACCATAGGATTAATCCTTCCAAACATACGAGACAAACACTCTGTGTTGAAGTTCCAAAAACAGGGAATGACTTTATTACAAGCACATGGTAACACATTTCTCTTCAAAAACCCTTCCCTCCCATCCTTGGGGAACAGGGCGGGTTAAACTGTCCAATGACAATGGTCATACAGGTCAGGTGTGTTCAAACTTCTCTTTCAGTAAACAGTCTTAGCAGGAGGGGTAATTTCCCCCCCCCCTCCTCACAGGAAGACACTTAAACATCCCATAATAGGCAGCCAGACGGTCTACCAAGCTCCAATCCACATCACCACAGTAGCAGACTTAACCACTTAAGCCCCGGACCATTTCGGGCCATTAGGACCAAGCCTGTTTTTGGGATTCGGCACTGCGCTGCTTTAACTGTAAATTGTGCGGACATGCAATGTTGTACCCAAATGAAATTTGCGTCCTTTTCTTCCCACAAATAGAGCTTTCTTTTAATGGTATTTGATTGCCTCTGCGATTTTTATTTTTTGCGATATAAACAGAAAAAGACCGAAAATTTTGAAAAAAAATGATATTTTCTACTTTTTGTTATAAGAAAAATCGAATAAACTCAATTTTAGTCATACATTTAGGCCAAAATGTATTCAGCCACATGTCTTTAGTAAAAAAAAATGTCAATAAGCGTATATTTATTGGTTTGCGCAAAAGTTATAGCGTTTACAAACTAGGGTACATTTTCTGAAATTTACACAGCTTTAAATTTATGACTGCCTATCTCATTTCTTGAGGTGCTAAAATGGCAGGGCAGTACAAAACCCCCCCAAATGACCCCATTTTGGAAAGTAGACACCCCAAGGAAATTGCTGAGAGGCATGTTGAGCCCATTGAATATTTATTTTTTTCGTCCCAAGTGATTGAATAATGACAAAAAAAAAAAAAAAAAAAAAAAAATTACAAAAAGTTGTCACTAAATGATATATTGCTCACACATGCCATGGTTATATGTGGAATTGCACCCCAAAATACATTCTGCTGCTTCTCCTGAGTACGGGGATACCACATGTGTGGGACTTTTTAGGAGCCTAGCCACGTACGGGACCCCGGAAACCAAGCACCGCCTTCAGGATTTCTAAGGGCGCAAATTTTTGATTTCACTCCTCACTACCTATCACAGTTTCGAAGGCCATAAAATGCCAAAATAGCACAAAACCCCCCCAAATGACCCCATTTTGGAAAGTAGACACCCCAAGCTATTTACTGAGAGGCATGTTCAGTCCATGGAATATTTTATATTTTGCCACAAGTTGCGGGAATATGACAAACTTTTTTTTTTTGCACAAAGTTGTCACTAAATGATATATTGCTCACACATGCCATGGGCATATGTGAAATTACACCCCAAAATACATTCTGCTGCTTCTCCTGAGTACGGGGATACCACATGTGTGGGACTTTTTGGGAGCCTAGCCGCGTACGGGACCCCAAAAACCAAGCACCGCCTTCAAGGTTTCTAAGGGCATAAATTTTTGATTTCACTCCTCACTACCTATCACAGTTTTGAAGGCCATAAAATGCCAAGATGGCACAAAACCCCCCCAAATGACCCCATTTTGGAAAGTAGACACCCCAAGCTATTTGCTGAGAGGCATGTTGACCCCATTGAATATTTTTTTTTTTTGTCCCAAATGATTGAATAATGACAAAAAGAAAAAAAAAATGTACAAAAAGTTGTCACTAAATGATATATTGCTCACACATGCCATGGTTATATGTGGAATTGCACCCCAAAATACATTCTGCTGCTTTTCCTGAGTACGGGGATACCACATGTGTGGGACTTTTTGGGAGCCTAGCCGCGTACAGGGCCCCAAAAACCAAGCACCGCCTTCAGGATTTCTAAGGGCGTAAATTTTTGATTTCACTCCTCACTACCTATCACAGTTTTGAAGGCCATAAAATGCCAAAATAGCACAAAACCCCCCCAAATTACCCCATTTTGGAAAGTAGACACCCCAAGCTATTTGCTGAGAGGCATGTTGAGTCCATGGAATATTTTATATTTTGCCACAGGTTGCGGGAATATGACAAACTGTTTTTTTTTTGCACAAAGTTGTCACTAAATGATATATTGCTCACACATGCCATGGGCATATGTGAAATTACACCCCAAAATACATTCTGCTGCTTCTCCTGAGTACGGGGATACCACATGTGTGGGACTTTTTGGGAGCCGCGTACGGGACCCCAAAAACCAAGCACCGCCTTCAAGGTTTCTAAGGGCATAAATTTTTGATTTCGCTCCTCACTACCTATCACAGTTTTGAAGGCCATAAAATGCCAAGATGGCACAAAACCCCCCCAAATGACCCCATTTTGGAAAGTAGACACCCCAAGCTATTTGCTGAGAGGCATGTTGAGCCCATTGAATATTTTTTTTTTTGTCCCAAATGATTGAATAATGACAAAAAGAAAAAAAAAAATGTACAAAAAGTTGTCACTAAATGATATATTGCTCACACATGCCATGGTTATATGTGAAATTACACCCCAAAATACATTCTGCTGCTTCTCCTGAGTACGGGGATACCACATGTGTGGGACTTTTTGGGAGCCTAGCCGCGTACGGGACCCCAAAAACCAAGCACCGCCTTCAAGGTTTCTAAGGGCATAAATTTTTGATTTCACTCCTCACTACCTATCACAGTTTTGAAGGCCATAAAATGTCAAAATAGCCCAAAACCCCCACAAATGACCCCATTTTGGAAAGTAGACACCCCAAGCTATTTGCTGAGAGGCATGGTGAGTATTTTACAGCTCTCATTTGTTTTTGAAAATTAAGAAAGACATTTTTTTTTCTTTTTTTTTTTCTTTTTTTACATTTTCAAAACTTTGTGACAAAAAGCGAGATCTGCAAAATACTCAACATACCTCTCAGCAAATAGCTTGGGGTGTCTACTTTCCAAAATGGGGTCATTTGGGGGGGTTTTGTGCCATCTGGGCATTCCATGGCCTCCGAAACTGTGATAGGCAGTGAGGAGTGAAATCAAAAATTTACACCCATAGAAATCCTGAAGGCGGTGCTTGGTTTTTGGGGTCCCGTACGCGACTAGGCTCCCAAAAAGTCCCACACATGTGGTATCCCCGTACTCAGGAGAAGCAACAGAATGTATTTTGGGGTGTAATTCCACATATGCCCATGGCATGTTTGAGCAATATATAATTTAGTGACAACTTTTTGTACATTTTTTTTTTTTTTTTTTTTTGGTCATTATTCAATCACTTGGGACAAAAAAAAAAAAATATTCAATGGGCTCAACATGCCTCTCAGCAAATAGCTTGAGGTGTCTACTTTACAAAATGGGGTCATTTGGGGGGGTTTTGAACTGTCCTGGCATTTTATGCACAACATTAGGAAGCTTATGTCACACATCATCCACTCTTCTAACCACTTGAAGACAAAGCCCTTTCTGACACTTTTTGTTTACATGAAAGAAAATTTTTTTTTGCAAGAAAATTATGTTGAACCCCCAAACATTATATATTTTTTTAAAGCAAAGGCCCTACAGATTAAAATAGTGGGTGTTGCATTTTTTTTTTCCACACAGTATTTGCGCAGCGATTTTTCAAACGCATTTTTTGGGGGAAAAACACACTTTTTTTATTTTTAATGCACTAAAAAACACTATATTGCCCAAATGTTTGATGAAATAAAAAAGATGATCATAGGCCGAGTACATGGATACCAAACACGACATGCTTTAAAATTGCGCACAAACGCGCAGCGGCGACAAAACTACATTCATTTTTAAAAGCATTTAAAAGCCTTTACAGGTTACCACGTTAGATTTACAGAGGAGGTCTACTGCTAAAATGACTGCCCTCGATCTGACCTTCGCGGTGATACCTCACATGCATGATGCAATTGCTGTTTACATATGACGCTAGACCGACGCTTGCGTTCGCCTTTGCGCAATAGCAGGGGGGGACAGCGGTGCTTTTTTTTTTTTTTTTTATTATTTATTTGGCTTTTTTATTTTATTTTTAAACTGTGCCTTCCATATTTTATTTTTTTACCATTTTTATCGTTATCTCAGGGAATGTAAATATCCCCTATGATAGCAATAGGTAGTGACAGGTACTCTTTTTTTGAAAAAAATTGGGGGGTTCGACCCTAGATCTTTCCTCTGCCCTCAAAGCATCTGACCACACCAAGATCGGTGTGATAAAATGCTTTCCCAATTTCCCAATGGCGCTTTTTATATCCGGGGGGGGGGGGACATTCCCTCCCACTGCTTGTAAAAGCAGTCTAGAGGCTAATTATCTGCTAGAATTGCTTTTACATGAAAGCCGGCTGCTGGCTGAAAAGAATGATACCAAGATGATACCTAAACCCGCAGGCATCATTCTGGTATAAACATTCAAAGTCCAGCAACATACCAGTACGTTGCTGGTCCTTGTTGGACATGTATTGTAATCTTTTTTTTCATACAGCCTATTGGCTGAACGAAAAAAAGAGATTGATTGGTGGGTATGCCCACCATTAGAATACCTCCCTTCATCCACCCACTTCTAATGATGGGCATATATGCCGAAGCATGGGGGCATCCTCCCGCAAAAAAGTTATGCCGCGTACACACGGTCAAGCCTTCGTCGGAATTTCGACCGTATGTACGCGGCATAAAAGGTTATGCCGCGTACACACGGTCGGACTTTTCCACGGATAAGCCTCCGTTGGAATTTCGACCGTATATACGCGGCATTAGGAGCAAAATCGCTCCTCCGCCCCTGCTGCCCCCATGCTTCGGCATATATGCTCTTTTTTTTAACTGTGGTGGTGAAATCACCTCCTACAGCGTTGGAGTCACGGCTTTATGTATCGTGGGAGCAAACGCTGTTGCTGTCAAGATAAATAGATCCGTGCTGCAACTGAATGGCGTACCTGCTAAGCAAATGGTGGTTAACATTAAAACAAAGTAACATTACAGTACAACAGTAAGACCTTACCATGCCATACCTGCAAAGCAAATACCAAAACAAAACCTAGTAAAAAATAAAAAAATGTTTTAACGCAACCTGTGCCTAAAATATATATATGCCGAAGCATGGGGGCATCCTCCCGCAAAAAAGTTATGCCGCGTACACACGGTCGGAATTTCGACCGTATGTACGCGGCATTAGGAGCAAAATCGCTCCTCCGCCCCTGCTGCCCCCATGCTTCGGCATATATGCTCTTTTTTTTAACTGTGGTGGTGAAATCACCTCCTACAGCGTTGGAGTCACGGCTTTATGTATCGTGGGAGCAAACGCTGTTGCTGTCAAGATAAATAGATCCGCGCTGCAACTGAATGGCGTACCTGCTAAGCAAATGGTGGTTAACATTAAAACAAAGTAACATTACAGTACAACAGTAAGACCTTACCATGCCATACCTGCAAAGCAAATACCAAAACAAAACCTAGTAAAAAATAAAAAAATGTTTTAACGCAACCTGTGCCTAAAATATATATATGCCGAAGCATGGGGGCATCCTCCCGCAAAAAAGTTATGCCGCGTACACACGGTCGGAATTTCGACCGTATGTACGCGGCATTAGGAGCAAAATCGCTCCTCCGCCCCTGCTGCCCCCATGCTTCGGCATATATGCTCTTTTTTTTAACTGTGGTGGTGAAATCACCTCCTACAGCACTGGAGTCACGGCTTTATGTATCGTGGGAGCAAACGCTGTTGCTGTCAAGATAAATAATTCCGCGCTGCAGTTGAATGGCGCACCTGAAAACAAAAAATTACATACCTGAAAAGCAAGCATGATAAAACATTGCAGAATAGAATACAGTAAAAAAGAGCAGAACAATAGAGAGAAAATAGAGAGAGAGAGAGAACAATAAAACGACAACTATTTTTGGTTTTTTTATTTTATATTTTTTTTGTGTTTTGTTTTTTACGTTTTTTTTTTCTTTTTTACACTTTTTTTTGTAACTTTACAACTGTAATGGTTCGGGTCTCTCAAAATGTAATGGCATCTTGGGAGACCCTGTGTAAGTGTGTCCTAGTCTGTGAAATGCTGTACCCTACGCTAAAACTTCACTTTTGAGTGGTAGCGTTCAAAACATTCACCTTGGCAAAGACCAGGCTTGTCAGGACAGCGTGGACAAAAACTACGGGTGTCACGCCTAAATCCGCGCTTGCTACAGACACAACATCTTTTTTGGGGGTGGCTTTGGGTAGGGGTACTCGGGAGGACATACGAATAATGCCTCTCATGCAGCCGGCTTACTGCATTTGGTTGGGGATGGTGAGGTGCAGAACCGCCTGGATACAGGAGTTCTGTGACTATCTCATTCTGGAATTTTAGAAGAGATAACGTCCCGCCTGAAGCTCTGTATAGCACATGAGCGTTCAGCAAAGCCAATTGGAATAATGATAGAGACACTTTTTTGTACCAGCGTCTCGCCTTACGGTCAATTAGATACGGCGCCATCAACTGGTCGTTGAGGTCCACCCCTCCCATATTTTGGTTATATTCGTGGACACAGAGGGGTTTCTCCACAACACCAGTCGCCGTAGGAATTTGGACTGTCGTGTCTGCATGAAGGGAGGTAAGAAGGAAAACATTCTTATTGTCCCTCCACTTCATAGCGAGCAAGTTATTACACTTCAAGCAGGCTCTCTCCCCCAGCCTAAGACGGGCATCTACAAGCCGCTGGGGAAAGCCCCGGCGATTAGGTCGCACGGTGCCACATGCTCCAATCTTATGATCAAACAAGTGACTAAACAGTGGCACGCTCGTGTAATAATTGTCCACATACAAGTGGTACCCCTTTCCGAATAAGGGTGACACCAAGTTCCACACTATCTTGCCAGCGCTCCCTATGTAATCCGGGCAGTTGACCGACTCAATCTGACTGTCTTTTCCCTCATAAACCGTAAAGTTCACTACATAGCCTGTTGCCCTGTCACAGAACTTGTAGAGCTTGACCCCGTATCTGGCACGCTTGCTGGGAAGGTACTGCTTGAAAGACAAGCGGCCAGAAAATTTAATCAGGGACTCATCAACGCAGACAACTTGATCGGGAGTAAACAAGGCTGCAAAACGTTCGTTGAAGTGGTTTATGAGGGGCCGAATTTTATAGAGCCGGTCGTATTCAGGGTCCCCACGTGGACGACAAAGTTCATTGTCGTTGAAGTGCATGAACCGCAAAATCTGCTCGTATCGTGCCCTGGACATGGAGGCAGAGAACACGGGCATGTGGTCAATTGGGTGCGTGGACCAATAAGCACGCAATGACGGAAATTTATGTGTGCCCATGTTGAGGGAAAGGCCCAGAAAGGTCTTAAATTCGGAAACCGTAATTGGTTTCCAATTTCTGGCAATTTTAGGCAACTGGGGGTTAGCGGCGATAAATTGACCAGCATATAAATTACTCTGGTCCACAATAGATCTATAGAGATCTTCCGTGAAAAACAGCGAATAAAAATCGATTGGCATAAAATCAGCTGTTTCCACCTGAATACCGGGTTGGGCAGTGAATGGGGGAAGTACGGGTTCTGCAGAAGTGGTGGGGACCCAATCAGGATAGGCGAATTCTGCAGGAAGGGCAGTATGGGCACGACGGGCCTGCCTTTGTCTTCTTGGTGGCAGCGGGACACTACTTGTGCTTGCCACCTCGCCAGCTTGAACTGCACTTATGGGACTCGCCACGTCACCAAGTGTTACTGCAGTGCTGGATGTACGTCCAGGCTGTACTAGGCCGCTAGTGCTTGCCAGTTCACCAGAAGGAATAGCGGCGCTAGTACTACTCTGCTCCATGATACGAGAGACCTGCGGTTCTTGCTCCTCAACAACCTCAGAAGATCGGGATCGGGTACGCCTGACCTTAGCAGGGACCTCAACTTCGTCGTCAGAGCTATCTGACGTGGGGCCGCTGACGTCACTGTCTTCTACGGGAAGATATTCTGAGCCTGAATCTGACAGATACGTGACCTCCTCTTCACTATCTGTCATGCTCAGAATCTCGTAGGCCTCTTTACTAGTGTACCTTCGACTTGCCATTTTGGGCTCTAAATTTAGGGGTACACTAGTAAGATTCACAGGAAAAAAAGCACCTGACTGTCGTCAGCAAATATATCAAACGCTACAAAAAAACTGTTAGCGATCGCAGGGATCAGGCCTGTCTCTGCGAACGCTGCAGTTATGTGTGTTGTGTTTGGTAAGTGACAGTGATCGATCGATACTGCACTTGGGTGGGCTGGGCTGGGCTGGGCGGAGGGGCTAAACGCAGGTACTAGCAGGTATCTGGGCTGATCCCGCTAACACTGCGTTTTTGGGAACCCTAAACCGCTGGGGATGCTAGTATAGATCTGATCAGATACTATACCACTAAGGGGGGTGTATGCTTTGCGCGTGGGTGTTAGCGTTACTGGCACTAACCTAACACTGCCTGGGGCGACGCAGACCCTCTCTGGCGCTAAAACCTAATTGATCTCACCCGCCGGGCGATCAGGGGGGTTAAACCTTTATTGGGTTATATACGGCGGGTGCCCTGATGCTATAAAAAGCAAACTAATCAACCAGCGTCACCCGTAACCTTTATATGGTGATCACTGGTGAAAGGGTTAACTAGGGGCAATCAGGGGGTTAAAACCTTTATTAGGTTAAATATGGGGGTACCTGACACCAATAAAAACCTGCGGCGAACCTAAAAAAAAAATAACTGCCTATCTAAAACACCAGCGACACGAATACAGCGATCGGAAAAACATTCGCTTAGTGACGCTGAAGTTAGGGGGTGAAAGGGTTACCTGGGGGGTGATCAAGGGGTTAAACCTTTATTAGGGGGGTTAGGGGGCTACCCTGGACCTAAAGGGGCCTAATCCTAACTGCCTTGCAACTTTTTACAATCACAGATGACACTAAATGCAGTGATCAGTAAAATAAATGATCACTGCAATCAGTGACACTGTGATTGGGGGCTTTGGGGTGACCTGGGGGGTGATCTGGGGGTGACTGGGGGGTGATTTGTGTGCCTATGTGTACCTACGTGTCAGTGGACTGTTGGAGCACTAACCTCTGTCTTCACTCCTCGGCGCCGGGAACGAAAAGACCGCGGCGAGGGAGATGACATCACTTCCTCCAGCCTGTGTTTACATCACATGGCGGAGGAAGCAATTTCATTGGCCGGGAGCGATCGCGAGGGGGGGGGGGCGGAATCGAGCGGCCGCCCCCTCATGCCTGATCGCTCCCGAACACTTAACGGCCGCTCACTGCAGTGAAGGGGGGTCCGGATGGACCCCCCAACTGCACAAAGGCGATCACGTAGATCTACGTGATTCTGCCTGTCCGTGCCATTCTGCCGACGTAAATCGGTGGTGGGCGGTCGTTAAGTGGTTAATAACCACAAGCCACAATAGACAATAGAATGCAATCACACCCCATCACAGCAAATATTACACAACAGCCCACACACAATATACACCCAATATATACCATGTATATACAGCCTTGAATATGACTATCTCAAATCATGGTGGGGTTCTCATTCCCCTGTGCCCCAAGTGACGCCTGTCACACCCCCATACTGTGCATCTGTTCCTGACGAGTGGTTTAAAACCACGAAACGCGTAGAGCTTCGATATGATGATGCTACGTCACAGTTTTTATTTCAATATCTGTATTTTACTACTATATTGAACCAATCCAACACTGTTACTTTGTGTATATGTTACCACTGCATTTTTGGTCTACATGCCTAAGGTCTGTTACTATGTGTATATGTGGAGACAATTGTGTACTACCATGTACTGTCCAGCCTCTCATACCATGACCTACTATTATAAAATGTTACTATTTTACATGTGTATGTATGCCCCTTTTGCATCAATAAACTATGTTTAGATTGAAGTCCCACCCTTTAGTCGTCTTTTTTAATCTACCCGGGATGGAGGTATATATAGCTATTGCCTCATTCAAAGTCCCAACCTTAGCCCATACACACGATCGTTTTTCATGCCGTTAAAAATGCCATTTTTAAAAATGGGCATTAAAACCGATCGTGTGTATGCTCCAGAGCATTTTTAACGACGTGAAAAACGGCCATTAAAAATTTCGAACATGCTCTATTTTTTCACATCGTTTTTCATGTCGTTTTTTTTAACGACGTGAAAAACGATATTGTGTATGCTTTTACGAGGTGAAAAAAAACGCGCATGCTCAGATTTAAGTATGAGACGGGAGCGCTCGTTCTGGTAAAACTAGCGTTCGTAATGGAGATAGCACATTCGTCACGCTGTAACGGACTGAAAAGCACGAGGCTGAAAAGCGCGAATCGTCGCTCAACAAACTTTACTAACATGAAGGGTGGCGCCATCCGAACGGAACTTCCCCTTTATAGTGCCGTCGTACGTGTTGTACGTCACTGCGCTTTGCTTGAACGTTTTTTAAAATGATCGTATGTATGCAAGACAGGCTTGAGAGGAAACATGAAAAAAAAACGACGAGAAAAACGTCAGTTTAAAAAATGGCATGAAAAACGATCGTGTGTACGCCGCATTAGCCTTTATTTTTTCAACAGTTTTCGGGGATGGAAGCTACAATTTTTACCATTATCTGTGACCCACCTTCTGCCAACATGTTTTCCCTTTTCCTATAGGGACCAGTTCTGGCAGTGGGGTTAGGCTTTTGCCTTATCATCCCTGGGAGTTGCGACACGCTCCGTCGCCTCCCCCTCCCCTCCCCATGTGAGGGGACGGGTTAGGCGTTCGTTGCGTGTCGACGCCACGCCCACATGGCACGCCGCGCCGTTGACATGATTGTCCATCTCGCGTCCAATACGAGGGAGGTTTTTGGCGCCAAACGCCGAGCGCGGCTTGCTGCTCAGGCGGTGGCTCCGCCCCTCTACGACGCTGCGTGGCGTTGACGGCTGCCCCTCGCTCACGGCTGCTATATACACCTTCCATGCCCAGTGCCATCACTTTAGTTTGTCTTATTTATTTGACACGCTTGCACCTCGGATAATCTCTCCTAAATACCCTTGCAGGTATCTATGTCTCACCTTGTTACTATCTACAATACTTCCTTGGTTTTCACTGCATACTTTCCTCACTCATGGTTACTTCATCTTTTGTCTGCCTAGTCACTTCACCTGAATCCCTTTCCAGTTTACCAACTGGTCTACTAGCTTATGATTCATCTTTAATTCCACAGATACCACTGGGAATGCGTTTACAAATTGAACTTTACTACCCAATATTCTTACCCCAGCTGACAACTGGCCATCTGTCTCCTACTCCTACCACTGGCTGCTGGTGCTACTGCCGTGCCATGGGCACTACCGTCTCAGCTCCCGGGAATGATGCCCTCTATAGTTGCCCGCTACCTTTGATATTATTCTACAATTGTACCCATACAATACAGACAGGTGAGAGTGCTTGGGACCTTATTTGTTCCCCCTCTTCTGTGTTTCTACAAGTTCATATCTTTTTTATACTATTATATCATTGTGGCATTTCTATCTCATTATAGATACCCCCATACTGTGCATCTGCTCCTGACGAGTGGTTTAAAACCACAAAACACGTAGAGCTTCGATATGATGATGCTATGTCACAGTTTTTATTTTAATATCTGTATTTTACTACTATAATGAACCAATCCAACACTGTTACTTTGTGTATATGTTACCACTGCATTTTTGGTCTACATGCCTAAGGTCTGTTACTATGTGTATATGTGGAGACAATTGTGTACTACCATGCACTGTCCAGCCTCTCATACTATGACCTACTATTATAAAATGTTACTATTTTACATGTGTATGTATGCCCCTTTTGCATCAATAAACTATGTTTACATTGATTGGTTCCTTCAAGTCAACAGTATGCTTCATTTAAAGTCCCAACCTTTAGTCATCTTTTTCAATCTACCCGGGATGAAGGTATATATAGCTATTGCCTCATTCAAAGTCCCAACCTTAGCCTTAGCCTTAGTTTTTTCAACAGATGAGACCAAAAGTGAACTTTTTGGCCTAAAAAGAAAAACGCTATGTGTCGGGGAAAACTAACACTGCACATCACCCTGAACACCAACATGGTGGTGGCAGAATCATGGGGTGGGGATGCTTTTCTTCAGCAGGGACAGGGAAGCTGGTCAGAGTTGATGGAAAGATGGATGGAGCCAAATACAGGACAATCTTAGAAGAAAACCTGTTGGGCCCCTTTCACACGAGCGGACCGTTCAGGTCCGACTGTCAGTTTTTTAGGTGGACCTGAATGTATGCTCCATACAGGTTTATGGAGCGACGGATGTCAGCGGTGACATGTCCGCTGACATCCGACCCGCTCCGATCCACTAAAGTCTGATGGATGGAAACCTTATTTTCCATCCGTCTATCAGGTCGGATGAAAACGGGCCCTACGGTCCGTCTTCATCCAATTCTCCCATAGGGGAGAGAGGAGCTCTGACAGGTCCGTCCCTGCACAGTATGCAGAGATGGAGCTGTCATCTGCCTGCTCAGCGGGGATCAACGGAGTGATCTCTGCTGAGCAAAGCGGAGCCCTACACGGACACGTCTGCGTGAAAGGGGCCTTAGAGTCTTCAAAAGACTTGAGACTGGGGCGGAGGTTAACCTTCCCGCAGGACAACGACCCTAAACATACAGCCAGAGCTACAATGGAATGGTTTAGATCAAAGCATATTCATGTGTTAGAATGGCCCAGTCAAAGTCCAGACCTAAATCACATTGAGAATCTGTGGCAATGTCATGTACCTGGGTGTATTTGAACCGGGATCTTCCTGGTCCCAAAGCTGCAGCCTTACCTGTTGCGCTACTGAGCAGATCTGGACTTTTGGAAATGTCCTCTCAGTGTTAAACATTACCTTGGACTCACTAGCCCCACCTGCTGCCAGCTGTGGACAATTTTCAATCAAAGCAGCCCTTAAAAAGGAAGTGATGCTATCTCTCAGCGCCCGTTTGTGTGGAATAGCTCCCTGGGTGTTGTGACTGCTTTTTGATCCTGATGTTCGTGTTGAACTTCTGCCTGAATTCCTGACTACTCTCCAGCCTGCTGATTTTGTACTTCACTGCCAGCTCATGTATGACCTTTGCCTGCCTGACCACTCTCTGGATTTCGATCGTGTACCATTTTGCCTGATCTGTTGCCAACCTAATCTGCCTGACTACGTTTTCGCCTGAATCCTCAGCACACAAGTTCCACTTCGGACACTACCTATCACAGGTACCTTACATTACAAACGGGCCACAATGACAGTGGACCCTGCTGAGATTGTTAAGGCGATTTCACGTCAGGGACAATTGATTGGAGCTCATGAACAGCATCTTTCTTCCCTGGACGCCAAGTTAGATGAACTTTGTACTATGCTTAAATCTTGTTTGTCTGCTTCCTCTGCAATGGTCCAGACTCTGGATCCTACTCCTGCTACGATCCAACCCACCT
This sequence comes from Rana muscosa, assembly GCA_029206835.1. Lineage (NCBI taxonomy): Eukaryota > Metazoa > Chordata > Amphibia > Anura > Ranidae > Rana > Rana muscosa. Next base: position 402,911,492 of record CM055122.1, read on the forward strand.
CTTCTGTACCACCCAAACTTCCTATGCCTGACAAATTTGGTGGTGATACTGAGGACTGCAGAGGCTTTTTAAATGTTTGCCGTTTGCATTTCCGCAACAACCCTGGGACCTTTAGCACTTCTTCTGCCAAAGTGACTTTTGTAATTTCCTTGTTAAAGGGGAAGGCCCTGGCCTGGGTCTCTCCTTATCTGGAACGCAATGATCCTGTGCTGCAAGACGCTGACAAATTTCTGGCTTCTCTCCAGACTGTATTTGACAAGCCAGATAGAGCTTCTGCAGCTGAGTACTCACTCTTGGACATGCAACAAGGCACCAGGTCTGTGGCACAATATGCTATTGAGTTTCGTACCCTTGCTGCTGAGACTACTTGGGACTCAAGGGCATTACGTGCAGCCTTCCGAAAAGGTCTTGCAGATCGCATCAAAGACGAATTAGTCTATAAGGATTCCCCAGAAGACCTAGAGAAATTCATAGAGCTCTGTGTTCGTCTGGATGTCCGGTATCATGAAAGGTGCCAAGAGAGACTTAGAACTCGCAAGTTTCCTCGGCCAGTCTACCGTTTGGCCCCTAACTTCCAAGCACCACCTCAGCCAGAACCTGAAATCTCAGTTGAACACCAGACACCTGTGGAACCCATGGATGTAAGCCGTCTCCACCTAACTGAGTCTGAGAAACAAAGGAGGCGTGCATTGGGCCTATGCCTATACTGTGGACTTAAAGGACATTTATTATCTGTCTGCCCTTCCCGTCCAGTAAAAGGCAGGGTCTAACCAGTGTTGGAGGAGCTGGCTTAGACCTTACAGGTATATCCTCCAAGACCAAGATTACCATTCCTGCAATTATCCATTTACCCTCTAAACTTGTCTCCTGTGAGGCTTTTGTGGATTCTGGAGCTGCTGGCATATTCTTGGACTACACTTTTGCTAAAAAAAATAATATCCCATTTGTTCCAAAATCTAGACCCCTGAACATTACCACCGTGAATGGACAACCCTTGGGAGATGGCATTGTAAAATTTGAGACTATAACAATCACCCTTCAGGTAGGCGTACTCCACAAAGAGGAAGTTGTCTTGTCTCTTATTGATTCTCCACTTCTGCCTGTTATCCTTGGTTACCCATGGTTACAACAACATAACCCTTCTTTTGATTGGGAAAATGGAGAACTAACCTCTTGGGGGTCGTTCTGTCATTCAAACTGTTTGTCTCAACCCAAAAGACTTCCTGCTTGTATGTTGGCTTCCGTGGCCATCCCACCTACCTTGCCTCATGAATACCATGCGTTTGCAGACGTATTTTGCAAGCAAAAGGCAGAGGTTTTACCTCCACATCGTTCTTTTGACTGTGCAATTAAATTGATTCCTGGAGCACCTCTTCCCAAAGGAAGGACCTATCCCCTGTCTTTGCCTGAACAAAAATCCATGGAGGAATACGTAAAAGACAACTTGGAAAGAGGTTTTATCCGACCCTCTTCTTCTCCAGTAGGGGCAGGTTTTTTCTTTGTTGAAAAAAAAGATGGGGGTCTTCGACCATGCATAGACTATTGAGGGTTAAATCAAATCACTGTAAAAGACTCCTACCCTTTGCCTCTCATTCTTGAACTGTTTGATGTACTTAAGGGGGCTGTTATCTTCTCCAAGCTAGACCTACGAGGGGCTTATAATCTAATTCGAATTAAAGACGGGGACGAGTGGAAGACAGCATTCAACACTCGTAATGGACATTTTGAATATCTGGTTATGCCATTTGGGTTGTGTAACGCCCCTGCTGTCTTCCAACGTTTCATGAATGAAATTTTTCATGATTTCAGCAACAGTTTTGTGATCATCTACTTGGACGACATTTTAATCTTTTCCAAGACTCATCTAGAGCACATCTCGCATGTAAAGCAGGTATTGCAACGACTGAGAGAAAACCATCTTTACGCGAAGATTGAGAAAAGCAGTTTCCATCAAAGCCGTATTCCTTTCCTTGGATACATTATAAGTGCTGCCGGTTTCCAAATGGACCCTCAAAAACTTTCCGCTGTCTTGCAATGGCCCCAACCGACCACTTTAAGAGGGCTCCAAAGCTTTCTAGGGTTCGCAAATTACTACAGACGCTTCATCAAAGGTTTTGCCTCCATTGCGGCCCCCCTTACTGCTATGACTAAGAAAGGTACAAATTGCAAGGTATGGTCCTCAGAAGCAGAATTGGCTTTCCAGCAATTAAAAGACATGTTCAGCAAAGCTCCAATTCTTCAGCATCCAAATCCCGATCTCCAGTACATAGTTGAGGTTGATGCCTCTGAGGTAGGAGCAGGTGCCGTGCTCTCCCAGAGACAGCCTAAGTCTGGTAGAATCCATCCAGTAGCATTTTTTTTCTAGAAAGTTTTCTCCAGCGGAGATGAATTACGATGTTGGGAATCGAGAACTACTGGCCATCAAATTGGCATTGTCTGAATGGCGACATCTTCTGGAAGGGGCTCCCAAACCTTTTTCTATCCTCACTGACCATAAAAACCTACTGTACCTTCAGACTGCAAGACGTTTGAACTCACGTCAGGCTCGATGGGCTCTGTTTTTCTCCCATTTTAATTTTGTTCTTTCTTATGTTCCTGGGCATAAAAACAAGAAAGCCGATGCTCTTTCCAGACAGTTTGCTACCTCTGAAGAAGACCAACCTACCGAGCAGTATATAATCCCACCTCACAAAATTGTCGCACAGATCTCTATGGCTCTTTCCCAACAGTTACAAGAAACCCATAATTGTGTTCCCCAAGGCTTGAAGATACCACCAGGTCGCCTGTTCGTAGCCCCTAGCCTCAGAAAACCTGTACTCCTCTGGGCACATGATGGTGTTTTATCTGGTCATCCTGGTGTCACCATCACTCTTAAGACCTTGCAGCGTCATGTCTGGTGGCCTCATATGAAAAGGGATGTTACTGACTATGTGGCTGCCTGCCCAACTTGTGCTGCTAATAAAGTACCCCGTACATTGCCTACTGGACTGTTACAACCACTTTCAGCACCTCGTCAGCCTTGGACCCATTTGACTATGGACTTCATTACAGACTTACCCAAGTCCGAGGGTATGACTGCTATATGGGTCATAGTGGATCGCTTTTCAAAAATGTCTCATTTTGTGCCGCTCCCGGGATTACCTACAGCGGAAGCACTGTCTACTCTCTTCCTTTCCCATATTGTGAGATATCATGGCATACCTACCAATGTCGTCTCAGACCGCGGATCCCAGTTTGTTTCCCGATTCTGGAGAGCGTTCTGCAAGAAACTGGGAGTAGGGCTTTCACTCTCTACCTCACATCAACCTCAAACAGATGGTCAAACCGAACGCATGAACCAGACCCTAGAAACCTATCTTCGACATTATGTCAATGCCTTACACTCCAACTGGTCTGAGTATTTGCTTTTAGCTGAGTTCGCCATTAATTCCCGTTGGCACAGTGCTCTTCATACCACACCATTCTACGCAGCCCTAGGCTATCACCCTCAGACTTTTCCCCTACTTCAGCCTTCTTCTGGTGTACCAGCAGCAGATCAGCGGGTTAAAAATATTCTGCTACATTGGAAAAAGATTCGCTTATTACTACAGAAGTCAGCAGGCAAGTATGCACTTTTTTCCAACAAACGAAGACGCCATATACCTCCATATGTGGTGGGGGACAGAGTTTGTCTATCAACCAAATATGTGAGACTGAAACAACCTTCTACCAAATTGGGCCCTCGATTCATTGGTCCTTACAGAATTATTGCTCGAGTCGGGCCAGTCTCCTATCGGTTGAAATTACCCTCCTCTCTCCGAATTCATCCTGTGTTCCACGTTTCCCTCCTCAAAAAAGCAATTTTCAATCGCTACTCCAGAACGCAACAGCTACCTCCTCCTGTTCTTGTTGATGGACAAAATGAGTTTGAAGTCTCCAAGATTCTTGATTCTAGAAGACAGGGTCGTGGCCTTCGGTATCTGGTTCATTGGAAGGGATATCCTGTCACAGACCGTTCCTGGGTTCCAGCCAAAGATCTGCATGCCCCTTCTCTTATTCGAGACTTCCATGCCTCCTTTCCCACTAAGCCCCGCTAGGCCCCCGGAGGGGTCCACTGGGGAGGAAACCCAGTCATGTACCTGGGTGTATTTGAACCGGGATCTTCCTGGTCCCAAAGCTGCAGCCTTACCTGTTGCGCTACTGAGCAGATCTGGACTTTTGGAAATGTCCTCTCGGTGTTAAACATTACCTTGGACTCACTAGCCCCACCTGCTGCCAGCTGTGGACAATTTTCAATCAAAGCAGCCCTTAAAAAGGAAGTGATGCTATCGCTCAGCGCCCGTTTGTGTGGAATAGCTCCCTGGGTGTTGTGACTGCTTTTTGATCCTGATTTTCGTGTTGAACTTCTGCCTGAATTCCTGACTACTCTCCAGCCTGCTGATTTTGTACTTCACTGCCAGCTCGTGTATGACCTTTGCCTGCCTGACCACTCTCTGGATTTCGATCGTGTACCATTTTGCCTGATCTGTTGCCAACCTAATCTGCCTGATTACGTTTTCGCCTGAATCCTCAGCACACAAGTTCCACTTCGGACACTACCTATCACAGGTACCTTACAGGCAAGACTTGAAAATTGCTGTTCACAGATGCTCTCCATCCAATCTGACAGAGCTTGAGATATTTTGCAAAGAAGAATGGGCAAAAATGTCACTCTCTAGATGTGCAAAGCTGGTAGAGACATCCCCAAAAAGACTTGCAGCTGTGATTGCAGAGAAAGTGGTTTTTTACAAAGTATTGACTCAGGGGGGCTGAATAGAAATACACCCCCCACACTTTTCACATATTTATTTTTATCATTTATAATTTTTCTTCCACTTCACAATTATGTGCCACTTTGTGTTGGTCTATCACATAAAATCCCAATAAAATACATTTACGTTTCTGGTTGTAACATGACAAAATGTGAGAAATTTCAAGGGGTATAAATACTTTTTCAAGGCACTATAAGTAATTTTTCACTGAAGTTCACTGATAGGGGGCCCCGATAGGCAGTACTGTTGGGCACTGATGGGTAGCAATGATGGCCATTAATGGGTGGCACTGAAAGGCAGCACAGATTGGTGTCACTGATGGGCACAGGCTGGCGTCATTTGCTGGGCACTGTTGGGGCTGCTCTGTAATCAGTGCCCTAATTATCTGTACAGTGTCCCCTGCGAGGAGATGCCCCTGATCGGTTCTCCTCACAGGCTGTCATTTACATGTGATTGGCTGTTATTGGACACAGCCAATCACATGGGTAAAGAGCCGCGTCATCTGCACTTTACCAAGATCGGGGGCATGCTGTCATTGCTGTGTTATATTTGTCTTGCTTCATAACATCAATATCCGTTATAAAACTCGGAGGACGTGGATGGTGAGCTGATTCGGTGGTACAATGGGCCACCAGCCCTCCCCTGCAAGGAACTAGAAGCTGAAAGATAAACCAGCAACTTGAACATGGATCCAGGCTGTCTTTTATAGGCAGCCAGGAAGTCATATGGTGCGTGCAGCTGACAGCTTCCACTGTCGACTTTGCTGCCATCTAGTGTTCAAATGGAAGTATGCTGTGCTTCTTTATAAATGTTTCACTGACAGACGAGCTGCCCTTTGTGTTTCTATTTTTGCTTCCTTTCTGGTAAAGGAGCTTTGCACTTTATTTTCTTCCAGACGTGCAAGGCCTCTATTAGCTTGTCACTTAATGTTAAGCTTCTGGAACGAGAGGATCTGGAAGTACATGCAGTGTGCTTGGTTGATGTGGATCTGTGAGATCTGGTCTCCTGCAGTTGAGCAATGTGGAGTTCTGCCTTATGCTGAGCATTTTGCACTAAGAGATCCCTTTGTCGGTTTAGCGCATCAGCCCTGGTCAGTTCTGCTGAAGAGTCCTCTATAATACAGTCCTGCAAGAAAGCTGTGTACTTTGCAAACAGCCGCTGGTAGCACAGCCAAAAGTCTTCGCTGCAGGACAATATAGAGTCAAAAATTACCTGGGAGCCTGGACACTGCGTATGATAGCGGGCCTGAATAGAGCCTTCCTGTGTGCTGTCCTGTTTGAGCGGTGTGCACCGCTCTTAAATGCCCCCACAGGAAAACCGTCACTAAACCGGAAATTACGCCATCCCTGGAGGTCAAGGAGCTATCGCGCATGCGCCGAGGCCGCCGCGTCAGCGGCGGACCTCGGCCAATGCAACGGCAGCATGGGCGGAGTTCTTGCGGCCGAGGGTGGCCCCGAGAATCGCCAAACACATTGCCCATTGGGCGGCACAACTGCACCTGGACAAATGGTTCTTCTGTACCAAGAGATCTGGTATGGGCAAACACACTGTGTTTGAGGTGTCATTAACTTAATATTGGCACCTGCTGCAGACTGCAACTGCAGTGCATTTTGAATGCGGTGTTGGGAATGTGCACAGAACATGTATTTCCCACACCACATTCTGGTGTGAAAGGGCCCTTAGGCTTAATTTCTTCTATTTACATCTAGTGATCCAGCCAGCAAGTCTGTTTTTCAAAAGCACAAGGGCCTGAGGCTTAATCTGAAGCCTGGTACACGCGATAAGTTTTTGATTTTTATCTCAATCCAGCATGCTCAAAGAAAAAAATTTACAGAGCACACATCCGATGTTAGTACAATGATCTCCCCTGCTGTGCTATTGTGTTTTTACAGGGGCAGCAACCCCCCCGCCAGGACACATTAATCAGCGATGCCGATCAGGTGCTGGTTTTCAAGCATGCCGTTCAACTGAAACTGGTATTGAGACCTGCTTCTGTCGGGCAGTGTGCTGTACACACGAGCCGAAAGTCTGCATATTTTTCAGAAATGTTTTGGCCCGTGCAAACCCAGTTTAAAGATCTATGTGTGATTTGATTATCAGGCAGCAGGTTCACTGATTCCCTTACCACGTTTCTACAAATAAATTATGTGATCTATGAATAATCCTCAGTCACGCTTACTTTCCAAAAAAAAGTGTGCACATGTTTTGGGTGATTTCACACATACCACACCCGTCTTACCGCTTATTTTTTTTATAAAATAAATGAATGTAGAAAATATCTGTGCTTGATGACATAGAAATAATGTATATAGAAAAGCCTTATTAGGCATGGTGTGTGGGACTTTAGAGGTGCTCATTGAGAATATTAACGTAGTAAAGGAGTGGAAAAAATAGGAAACAAAAAAATACTTATAAAAGGGTCTATATTTAATACATGATTTACATGGTATAAAAACAAACAGGGAAAAAAATACAACGCAGTGTATTCATCCCTTATACGTCACAAATTGAGAGTCCTACATGTTTCGCAAAATGTATGCTTCTTCAGGGACGCACGTGACTTTAATTTATCTAAAAATAAATATATAGGTTTAGGAAAATATAAACAACAAGGGTTGTATATAGTTGCATTATCATATTCAAAATTTATTATAAACAAAAATATAAGAGAACAAATAATTCACAATAGAGACGTGCATATAATACCTCGGAGTTCCTGTGGATCCTCATACAGATAAAATGGTGACACCTGATGATAATCAGGGGGCACCAGATAATGAAGCTGGCACGTCTGTATGCAGCTGTGCACACGTAGATGGTGGCGAGAAACAAGACAGGTGTCCTGGGTAGGGAGTAAGGCAAGATGTCAATAAGGTTGTAAGGATTTATGTATATGTGTAAGAGATGGAAAAACAAAGAAAATGTATAGATAAATAAATACATATGATTTGGTGGTAAACAACATTAACTCACAATCAATTTATGGCATTTTATGTCTAACATCAAAAGAGATGGTATATATACTAAATATGCTTACTTTTCTGGGAGATGTGGATGATATGACCTGGGAGCCTAAAGAGCGCCTGACAACAGGTACTTAAATTTTTGTTATTGGTATATCCTAGCGGAGATATGGTCTGTAAACAGAGATTTTATATATATCAAGTACCATTAATGTTACATGTAAGAGTATCGAACATCAGTAGGGGATATATTAATAAGTAAAATACCTGTGATTATATGCACCCAATTATGGTGTCCAATGACCATGGTGTGTTATAAAAAACGAATGCTGGCACCGTATGCAGATACCCTGCTGTGAAGATCTAGGTATACAGATGGGTAGGCTGATCAGGAGGTATGACCTAAAGAGATCAAACCTGCTTAATATTGATGAATTGCAAAGCACTCCCTAATTTATGGCATTGACATAGCTATCTTACCTGTGTAACGTCAGTGCAACAGTTAGGCTCCCAGGGCAGGCCCCATGATGGCCATAGTGTCCACATCCAGCCTTTTATATCCCATCATGGTGATGGAATAAGTGTGCCGCAAACGACGTGAGAACGTCGGCGGCGTGAGTGCGGGCGCTGGGTGATGACGTAGCGGTGGAAGATTCCACTGTGTGTGTGGCTCGCCTTGCGCACGTGCCTGTCAACACAGTATTGACGCATAGCGTCAATACGTCAGACCGCAGGGCTGCCGCTGTGTGCTGGACAGCGCATGCGCCGGGCTTGGCCAACCGAACATCACAGAGAGTCGGACAATCCTAACATCCATGCCTTCGCGTGGATTCAGCAGATGCTGATGACTGCCCCCTAGCGCCCGCATGGGGCACTGTGAATTGTTCTCGCTCTGCGTGTGCACTGGGTGCACGGGACCGAACATGACAGATCAATTGCTGGGAATACATTCCTCTCGAAGGGAGGAATGGGTCCCAGATGACAGTATGTTATGGTATATATGTGAGTTGTGGTATTGTTTACATACCCTACCATGTTTGGAGGCATGAATGAAATAGAAGAATCCAAAGGATCCGAGGCATGAATCAGGTCTCTTAATAGAAATGAAAATAAATATATCATTAAACATGGAACAAACAATTCATATTTGTCTACCCGAGGGATTCATACTCAGGAGGCAGCATTACATATCATATCTAAAGTAAAGAATTTTAAGCATGCATTGCATTATAGCGATTTTATACTTGTATTAATGTACACATTCTTTGGTAATTCCATACAGATTACACCTGCCAGTGTGTATGTTGGATTAATGGGAATCACAGAGGATCCCAATAGCTGGCCCTGAATGGGCTCAGCTGGCTGGCTGGTGTGGTGACGCAAAAATGGTGTGGGGATAAGGAAATGAGGAGCAAGGGAGGGAAATTTGTGCTGAGAAGAGTGTAATGTCAGTGAAAGGGTGGACTTGAACCCAGGTCCTATGTTCCCAGCAATTGATCTGTCATGTTCGGTCCCGTGCACCCAGTGCACACGCAGAGCGAGAACAATTCACAGTGCCCCATGCGGGCGCTAGGGGGCAGTCATCAGCATCTGCTGAATCCACGTGAAGGCATGGATGTTATGATTGTTCGACTCTCTGTGATGTTCGGTTGGCCAAGCCCAGCGCATGCGCTGTCCAGCACACAGCGGCAGCCCTGCGGTCTGACGTATTGACGCTATGCGTCAATACTGTGTTGACAGGCGCGTGCGCAAGGCGAGCCACACACACGGTGGAATCTTCCACCGCTACGTCATCACCCAGTGCCCGCACTCACGCCGCCGACGTTCTCACGTCGTTTGCGGCGCACTTATTCCATCACCATGATGGGATATAAAAGGCTGGATGTGGACACTATGGCCGTCATGGGGCCTGCCCTGGGAGCCTAACCGTTGCACTGACGTTACACAGGTAAGATAGCTATGTCAATGCCATAAATTAGGGAGTGCTTTGCAATTCATCAATATTAAGCAGGTTTGATCTCTTTAGGTCATACCTCCTGATCAGCCTACCCATCTGTATACCTAGATCTTCACAGCAGGGTATCTGCATACGGTGCCAGCATTCGTTTTTTATAACACACCATGGTCATTGGACACCATAATTGGGTGCATATAATCACAGGTATTTTACTTATTAATATATCCCCTACTGATGTTCGATACTCTTACATGTAACATTAATGGTACTTGATATATATAAAATCTCTGTTTACAGACCATATCTCCGCTAGGATATACCAATAACAAAAATTTAAGTACCTGTTGTCAGGCGCTCTTTAGGCTCCCAGGTCATATCATCCACATCTCCCAGAAAAGTAAGCATATTTAGTATATATACCATCTCTTTTGATGTTAGACATAAAATGCCATAAATTGATTGTGAGTTAATGTTGTTTACCACCAAATCATATGTATTTATTTATCTATACATTTTCTTTGTTTTTCCATCTCTTACACATATACATAAATCCTTACAACCTTATTGACATCTTGCCTTACTCCCTACCCAGGACACCTGTCTTGTTTCTCGCCACCATCTACGTGTGCACAGCTGCATACAGACGTGCCAGCTTCATTATCTGGTGCCCCCTGATTATCATCAGGTGTCACCATTTTATCTGTATGAGGATCCACAGGAACTCCGAGGTATTATATGCACGTCTCTATTGTGAATTATTTGTTCTCTTCTTATATTGTTGTTTATAATAAATTTTGAATATGATAATGCAACAATATACAACCCTTGTTGTTTATATTTTCCTAAACCTATATATTTATTTTTAGATAAATTAAAGTCACGTGCGTCCCTGAAGAAGCATAAATTTTGCGAAACATGTAGGACTATCAATTTGTGACGTATAAGGGATGAATACACTGCGTTGTATTTTTTTCCCTGTTTGTTTTTATACCATGTAAATCATGTATTAAATATAGACCCTTTTATAAGTATTTTTTTGTTTCCTATTTTTTCCACTCCTTTACTACGTTTATATTCTCAATGAGCACCTCTAAAGTCCCACACACCATGCCTAATAAGGCTTTTCTATATACATACATTTTTGGGATGTAGGTGCCATTGAGTAATGCATTTATACTGAAGGGTTTGCTCTATATATTTTCTATAGACACAAAATATTATTTCTGTAAGGTTCTGAACTCCTCACTAGATGGCAGTGCTACAAAGTGTTTTTAGAAAAGTGTGTAATTGTGTTACCAGTGTACAGGGCTGCTGTTAGAAATCACAGGGCCCTGTACAGCCTACCTGACAGAACCCCCCCCCAGCAAATATATCAAATGATGTTTTTGCTAAAATGGCACAGGCGCAATACCTATTCAATTGAGTAACACTACTCTGCAAGTGCCCCACTGTGCGCTAGTGTGGAGTTAAAGCAGGCAGTGAGGAGGCAATATGCCTTCTTGCCTTCTGTCAAATGCTCTCTGAAGAACAATCCAAATGCTGACTGCTCTTCAAAGAGAAAAGTCCATTTTATAAATCATATTTAGAGTTTTAAACTGACCTGTTGGGGCCCTTTGTGAGATATCACAATAGGGCTGATTTACGAAACGTTTGCGCCATGAGTATCGGCGCATCTGCGTGCGCAACGGCCGTTTTGGTATTTACGAAACATTAGCGCCGGTAACGCAGCGCTATTCCCTATTTACTATAGTGTTCTCGGCGCACGGGAGGAGGCGCTCAGTGCTCCACTATGGACCTGGCGCACGGCATCTTCAAATTAAAATATAAAGAAGCTGTAAGTGCCAATATAATGGGGGTGACGTGGGGTGATGTGAGGAAGTTTAGTGACAACTGCCCAAGTAACAAATATGCCCAAAATAGAATGAGAAAGTAACTTTTTCTGAACCAGCCTGCTGCGCCGGCAATTACGTTTATAACTGCAAGGGATCTTTTTGTGCTCTGCGCGGCAATTTTACTTGTTCAAATGCGCCGGTTCACTGCGCTGGCAAAATCTTAGTAAATGTCAAGTCACGTAAATGCATTTGCATAAGTTGAACAGGCGCACCTCCTAAACTTGCCATTATATAACAGTCCGACAGTAAAATGACATTCATAGAGGAAAAAAAAAGGCATTTAAAAGCACTTGCGGCTATAATGAATTGTCGGCTCACATCAATACAGAGAAAAGTCATTGAAAGTCTTTGAAAAAAAAAATGAAAAATGCGTGGGGGTCCCCCAAAATTCCATTACCAGGCCCTTCAGGTCTGGTATGGATTTTAAGGGGAACCCCCGCGCCAAACTTAAAAAAAATGGCGTGGGGGTCCCCCTAAAAATCCACACCAGACCCTTATCCGAGCACGCAACCTGGCAGGCCACAGGAAAAGAGGGGGGGACGAAGGAGCGCCCCCCTCCTGAACCGTACCAGGCCACATGACCTCAACATGGGGAGGATGCTTTGGGGGTCTGGACCCCAAAGCACCATGTCCCCATGTTGATGGGGACACGGGCCTCATCCCCACAACCCTTGCCCGGTGGTTGTGGGGGTCTGCGGGCAGGGGGCTTATTGTAATCTGGAAGCCCCCTTTAATAAAGGGGACCCCCAGATCCCGGCCCCCCCCTGTGTGAAATGGTAATGGGGTACAAATGTACCCCTACCATTTTACAAAGAAAGGGTAAAAAATGTTAAAAATATGTCTTCTCCTTTCTTCCATCTTCTTCCATCTTCTTCCACCTTCTTCCACCTTCTTCTTTCATCTTCTTCTTTTCTCCATTCGGGTTTCTTCCTCCATCTTGTTCTTCATCTTCATCTCCATCTTCCTTCTTCCTTCGGTGTTCTCGTCCGCATCTTGCTCCGGCTTCTTGTTCCCTTCTTCTTTCTCCAGCCGATCCGCTTGAATTCGAGGTTCCCGCTGTGTGACGCTTCAGTTCCCCTCTGGGTCCGCTGCTATCCGGTGACCCCGCCCCCCTGTGACACCACGGGGAAAGTCCCCGTGAAATCCATATGCGTCAGAGGGGGGCGGGGTCACCGGGTTGCAGCGGACCCAGAGGCGAACTGATGAACTGAAGCGTCACACAGCGGGAACCTCTAATTCAAGCGGATCGGCCGGAGAAAGAAGAGGGAAACAAGAAGCCGGAGCAAGATGTGGACGAGAACACAGATGGAAGAAGGAAGATGAAGATGAAGAACAAGATGGAGGAAGAAACCCGAATAGAGAAAAGAAGAAGATGGAAGAAGATGGAAGAAAGGAGAAGACATTAATAAAGGAATTGTCAAAAACCCGGCTATTGTCATTTTTAACGTTTTTGACACTTTTTTTGGTGAAATGGTAGGGGTACATTTGTACCCCCATTACCATTTCACACAGGGGGGGCCAGGATCTGGGGGTCCCCTTTGTTAAAGGGGGCTTCCAGATTCCGATAAGCCCCCCGCCCGCAGACCCCCACAACCACCGGGCAAGGGTTGTGGGGATGAGGCCCTTGTCCCCATCAACATGGGGACATGGTGCTTTGAGGGGTCACAGACCCCCAAAGCATCCTCCCCATGTTGAGGGCATGTGGCCTGGTACGGTTCAGGAGGGGGGGGCGCTCTCTCGTCCCCCCTCTTTTCCTGCGGCCTGCCAGGTTGCGTTCTCGGATAAGGGTCTGGTGTGGATTTTTAGAGGGACCCCCATGCCATTTTTTTTTTAATTTGGCACGGAGTTCCCCTTAATATCCATACCAGACCTGAAGGGCCTGGTAATGGAATTGGGGGAACCCCCACGCATTTTTTTTTTTTTTACAAAGACTTTCAATGACTTTTATCTGTATTGACGGGAACCAGCAATTCATTACAGCCGCAAATACTTTTAAATGACTATTATTTTACTTTAGAAATGTCATTTTGCTCTCGAACTGTTATAAACATGGAAAACATGCGCTACTTTACAGGCATACTATAGACACCCCCCAGGTATCATATTTAGGGCCAGTTCACACCGGATGCAGTGCAGTGCGTTTTTTTGATGCATGAAAAACGCAAAGAAAGTTGATCACATTAATGCCAATGGCATAGTTCACACCACTGCAGTCCGTTCCAGTGTGTTTCAGAAAGGAAAAAAAATTGGTCATGCTGCATTTTTTATGTACAGAACTGTACTGGACCACAGTAAAACACATCAAAAACGCACTGGAACGCACCAGAACGCACCTAAATGCACCAAAGACACACTGCAACACACTTGTCCTAAGTGAAAAGAGGGGGAAAAAAGCACTGGACTGCATCAAAAACGCACCAAAAACGCATCAAAAATGCACTGCTTTTTTGCATGCGCGCTTTTGATGTGTTCCAGTGCATTTTTGGTACGTTTTTGATGCAGTCCAGTGCTTTTTTTTCACCCCTCTTTTTTATTACCATAGATAAGGACAAATGTGTTCCAGTGCGTTTTTGGTGCATTTAGGTGTGTTCCGGTGCGTTCCAGTGAGTTTTTGATGCGTTTTTCAGCGTTCCAGTACAGTCCAGTGCAGGTAAAATCCAGCATGTTCTACTTTTTTTGTGGAACTGGAACGCACTGGAACAAACACTGCCATTTAGAACCATATAACCAACTTTCCATGCATTTTTGATGCATAAAAAACGCAATGCACTGCATGTGGTGTGAAATGTCCCTTAAAGGGGTTGTAAAGGTTCGTTTTTTATTTTCTAAATAGGTTCCTTTAAGCTAGTGCATTGTTGTTTCACTTACCTTTTCCTTTGATTTACCTTCTAAATGTTTTTTTTCTTTGTCTGAATTTCTCACTTCCTGTTTCTCCTCACTAAACTTCACACCATCATCCGAGTGGTGTGGAGTCAGCCAGAACAGCTTACTGAACAGCTTACTGAGGAGGAACAGGAAGTGAGAAATTCAGACAAAGAAAACAAAGAAAAAAAATATTTAAAAGGGAAATCTAAGGAAAAGGTAAGTGAACGAACAATGCACTAGCTTAAAGGAACCTATTTAGAAAATAAAAAACGAACCTTTACAACCCCTTTAAGCAATTTGGCACATTTAAAGGCACTTCTCCTTGTTTTGTTTTTGGTGTTGTCCAAATTGATGACATTGATATATGTCCCTTAGGGTGGGACCTGGGCCCCCATTTTAAGGCCAATAACTAGAAGAAAAGCCAGCCAAGTGGGGACAAGCTAAATTAACAAGTCAGTTCCCATAGACTGCAATGGTATTTGTTGTATAACTTTTGCCCATGTTAGGCTATTTGTTTGCCTAGTGTGTTTTTTGGGTTAGTAATTGAAGGACACCCTTAACAGGTGTACCCACTTTGAAGTTCAGTCTCTACATTGGGTGAACTTGCATTTTGCTTGCAGAGAACATTCTCTCCCTTGCCCTGAAAAGAGGCAAGATTGTGTGTGTGTGGCGCCGGCCGGCAAAATGTACATTTTGGTGTCCTTATCGAGTTTGTAACACATGCATTTTATTTGTTATGTCTTTGCAAAACAGATGTTTGTTTTACTTTTGTTGATTGTTTTTTTTTTATGTGGGGGGATATGTTCCCCTGAAATATTTTTGATGTTGTTAATGTGTGTCGTTTGTTCACTTTGATTTAATTGTCTGTGCTGCATTATTTTGCTAAATCTTTCTCAAGATGTGACCAATGTTTCAAATTTACCTTCATGTCTTTTTTATTTATTTTTTTGCTTCCCTTTGTGTTTTCCAAGTCCGGTTTTGTTGACCAATAAAATTTGATGCAAAGTTTGATGTTTGTTTTTTTGTTTTCTATGCAACAAATGTGACAGCTGTAGCTTAACTATACTTATTGGCATGTCAAAACAAAACAGGTGTGATTTGTCTACCCTGGTGCCTTCATGGTAGCATATGCATGTATTGTGTGCTGCCATGGGTAGTCACCAGGAAATAAAAAATACAGAGCGGTAAGTATTACATTTTCCTTTTTACAGCAATGGTTCTCAGCCTCAGTCCTCAAGTACCCCCAACAGGACATGTTTTGTGAATTTATCTTATCGAGAATTGCTGTCCAAAATACCAAACCATTGACTGTGATTTAAAGCACATGTGCAAGATAAAGGAAGACCTGCAAACATGGCCTGTTGGGGGTACTTGAGTAGCACTGATTTAGAGCACTGCACTTAAAAATAGTTCAAGGCAATACGATTCTAATTGTGGACATTTTGAGGGAAACCAAGTAAGTGTTAGAACCCCTGCTTGTTTTTTGTTTTTTTAGGTTGGGCTTTGTGTCCCTTTTAGTAAAATTGGCTTCACTTCCTTTCACACAGCTAAACAAGAAGTGAAGGTAAAACCCTACCAATGTCACCTCTTGGGGACACACAGATCAATCTAACTAGTGTCCCCATTAAGCAAATTGCACTCTAGCACTTTGCTGTGTACACCCCAAATCATTGGGTAGTTTGGGGTTTAGTAAAGGCAAATCCACTCTGCAGTACAAGTGTAGTTGCTGAAAATCTGAGGGGATGCACTGGTGATTGTAACATCCAATCAAGTAAAAGCAAAGATGGTGTTTTTTTTTGTTTCCTTGCATGTCCCCCTCGGATATCCAGCAAGTGCACTTGTAGTGCAAAGTGGATTTGCCTTTAGTAATTAAAAAAAACCAAAGTCCGGGAAGTGAATCATTTGGAAGGATAAAGTGGCCAAATTTGGGAGTTGTCTTCACCCTATCAGGGGTGCAGACATCCCCAAAAACTGTCTAGACTTCTAATCCCTCTACACTCTATCCACAAGCAAAAATAAGAAAGGATTTAATTGAATTCAAGTTGAATTGTGATGCATGTCAATGGCCCATTTAGACCCTTTTAATCACTTGAGATCAGCGCTATAGCTGATCAATGGCCACAGCACAGTCCTCAATTGCTGGGAGTCCGTCAATAGACGTCCTCCCCTTCGCGCGCGCGCTGTGATCACCGAGTCACTGAGACTCGGGTGATGACAGATCTGTGTAAGGGGCCGATCCCTGCCCCTTACCACGTGATCAGCTGTCAGCTGTAATGGTTTTTGTTTTCTCCTTGTGCTGACAGCGTGAGCATAAAAAAGGCAATTCACCGGCTTATGTGCAAGGGACATCGGGCCCGAAGAGGAAGAGGCAATTCTGCGTCATCTGTGACAATCAGTAGCCCCTGCCAGTGTCACCTATCAATGGCCACCACTGGTGTCAATCAGTGCCACTTCTTAATGCCCACCAGTGCCAACTAGCAATGCCACCTCTCAGTGCCCACCCTTGCCACCTTATCGGTGCCCATCAGTGCAGCCTCATCAGTGTACATCAGTGTACATCAATGAAGGAGAATTTTTTTCGAACTAAATATTAAAATATCCAATTTTTTTTTTAGTCAGTCATTTGTATTTATAGAAAAAAAATAAAAAAAACACAGAGGTGATCAAATAGCACCAAAAGAAAGCTCTATTTTTGTGCAAAAAATGATTACATTTTCATTGGTTTACAGTGTTGTATGAGCGTGCAATTGTCATTCAAAGTGCATCAGCGCTGGAAGTTGAAACTTGGTCTGGGCAGGAAGGGGGTTTAAGTGGCCAGTAAGCAAGTGGTTAATATAAGGCTACATGCATACGGATGTTTTTCCAGCCGCTTGTTTGAGCCTTTTTTGCAGCTTAAAAACGCCTCTCCATGTTAGCCTATGGCCACCATGGCGTTTTTGAGCTGTAAATGGCATAGCCGTTTTTAGGCCCCATGTACACGGGACGCTGGTGCAAAGTCTTCAGAACTAAGGTTGAAAGCAGCATTTCTAAACGCGCGTTTTGTCGCGTTTGCATGCCGCGTTTTACCGCATTTGCGTCTATAAGCGTTTAGTTAGTTAACATCATAAGGAGCCGCCCTAAGCTCAAAAAACAGTATTATTAACCATTTCAGCTATTTTGTGAGACCAGAGTGAGTAGCAGCAGTTGAGAGAGCAGCAGTGTAGTTGTATTTAGCGTGTCACTTGCCACATTACTTGCCACAAGTTGTGGATTGTCCACTTGCCAAGTCACCTGCCACAAGTTGTGGATTGTCCACTTGCCACGTCACCTGCCACAAGTTGTGGATTGTCCACAATGCAATGGAAGCAATTACATTTTTTTTTTTTTGTATATATTTTTTATGGTTTTTCATCATTTGCCATCATTTTTGAGTTTTTCAATGTAAAAAAATAGGTCACCTTTAAAAACGCTTCTAAACGAAAACGCGGCTAAACGCCGGTACCCGCGTCTGAAACGTGGAAAACTTTGGCGTCTGAACACATTTTTTGTCTTTCTGAAAAACGAGGTTAAACGCAACTGCCTAAGGGGCAGTTCACACCTTGGAAAGGCAGTCCGGATGCATTCCAGGTGCTTTTGTGCATGCGTGTTTTTGATGCAGTCCAGTGCTTTTTTCCCCCCTCTTTTTTCCCCCCTCTTTTTTTTCCCCCCCTCTTTTTCCCCCCCTCTTTCCCCCCCCCCCCCTCTTCCCCCCCCCCCTCTTCCCCCCCCTCTTTCCCCCCCCCTCTTTCCCCCCCCCCCCTCTTTTTTTCCCCCCCCTCTTTTTTCTTAGGCCTCATGCCCACAGACGGACATTTTAAAAAAGGGCCTGTAATGTGTTTTTTGGTGCATTTTGCATGAATGCAGGGAAATTTTTTAACATGGGTTCCTATGGAACATGTTCACATCAATGCATTTTTGTGCCTCTGCGTTTTTGGAAAGGGTCGGGGACTTTTTTTCCCAGCAAAAAAGAGCGTTTTGCATGTAATAGAATTCAATGGACCCGCATCCAAAACGCAAGTACCGCGATTTTGCGGCGATTTGCATTTTTTTTTAACCTGTTAGCTGGTTGTTAAAGGAAATGTAAAAAAAAATAAACATTGCCAGCTATAAAAAAAAATCAAGAAAAAAACAGCGTGGGGTCCCCCCCAGGTCCATACCAGGCCCTTGGGTCTAGTATGGATTCAGAGGGGACCCCCCCCACACACCAAAATTTTTTAAAAAAATGGCGTGGGGGTCCCCCCAAAATCCATACCAGACCCTTATCCGAGCACGCAGCCCGGCAGGTCAGGAAAGGGGGGGCGAGCGAGCGCCCCCCCTCCTGAACCGTACCAGGTCGCATGCCCTCAACATGGGGGGGTGGGTGCTTTGGGGCACCTGCGCCCCCCACCCCAAAGCACCCTGCCCCATGTTGACGGGGACAAGGGCCTCTTCCCGACAACCCTGGCCGTTGGTTGTCGGGGTCTGCGGGTGGGGGGCTTATCGGAATCCGGGAGCCCCCTTTAATAAGGGGGCCCCAGATCCCGGCCCCCCACCCTATGTGAATGAGTATGGGGTACATCGTACCCCTACCCATTCACCTGGTGGCAAAAAAGTCAATAAAAAACACAACACAGGTTTTTAAAGTAATTTATTAGGCAGCTCCGGAGGTCTTCTTCCAACTTCGGGGGGGTCTTCTTCCAACTTCGGGGGGTCTTCTTCCAACTTCGGGGGTCTCTTCTTCTGCTCTCCGGTGTCGTCTCCGCGCTCTCTGGTGCCTTCTCCACGATCTCCGTATGACGTCACAGTCCCATCATTCCCCGGTACTGTGACGTCATACGGGGGCGGGGTCACCGGGTGGCATACCAATATAAGCCGTTGCGCTCCGCGCACACAGCATTGTAGCGGCAGACAGCAACGAGGCAACATCGGGTGGAGAGAAGAGGGAAGAAGACGACAATGAAGACCGGGACCCCGCTAGCAAAAGAGCTGGAAGAAGATAGCGGGCCGCCCGGCAGAAGGCAGAAAGAACCGGAGATCGTGGAGAAGGCACCAGAGAGCGGGAGAAGAACCAGAGAGCGCGGAGACGACACCGGAGAGCAGAAGAAGAGACCCCCGAAGTTGGAAGAAAACCCCCGAAGTTGGAAGAAGACCTCCAGAGCTGCCTAATAAATTACTTTAAAAACCTGTGTAGTGTTTTTATTGACTTTTTTTGCCACCAGGTGAATGGGTAGGGGTACAATGTACCCTATACTCATTCACATAGGGTGGGGGGCCGGGATCTGGGGCCCCCTTATTAAAGGGGGCTCCCGGATTCCGATAAGCCCCCCCACCCGCAGACCCCGACAACCAACGGCCAGGGTTGTCGGGAAGAGGCCCTTGTCCCCGTCAACATGGGGCAGGGTGCTTTGGGGTGGGGGGGCGCAGGGCGCCCCCTGCCCCAAAGCACCCACCCCCCCATGTTGAGGGCATGCGGCCTGGTACGGTTCAGGAGGGGGCGCTCGCTCGCCCCCCTTTTCCTGACCTGCTGGGCTGCGTGCTCGGATAAGGGTCTGGTATGGATTTTGGGGGGACCCCCACGCTGTTTTTTCGGCATAGGGGGTTTCCCCTTAAAATCCATACCAGACCTAAGGGCCTGGTATGCTCCTGGAGGGGAACCCATGCCGGTTTTTTATTTAAAATGTTTCCCCTTCATGATTCATACCAAACACAGGGGACAGCGAGCGCGAGGCTTGCAGTACCTTGTCGCCGAGAACATTCTCGGCCAGGTACTTCAAGTCGCCTCCAGGACACGACTTGAGCGTCTGCTTCACGCTCAAATCGTGTCTAAGTTGCCTCGCAAAGTCGCGCTGCCCCTGTGTCAACCGGCACACGAGTCGACCCGCAAGTCGGATCGTCTTGATCCGACTTCCTGGGCGACCTCTATTCAAATCAATGGGCTCCCATAGGGAACTATTCATTTTGAATAGAAATACAAGCGCCGCTGACATTTTTATTTACTATAACAGTGCGCCGCCGGTTCATGCGCCCAATTAAGGATTTATCCAGCGCACCAATTAAGGTATAAACCGGCGCAGCGCACTGTTGTTAGTAAATCACCCCCAATGTCTCACTTTGAGACAGAGAAAGGAACTGAGGACAGAGATTCCCCAGTTGCTTCCTCTTCAGCCTCAGCTGAATTGAACTGTAAATGAAGGGGGAAGCGCTGAGTGACTTCCTCTTTATTCACCAACTGAAGCATAGTAAACACAGTTTACCGATCACTCACTATATTCATTCAGAAAAGGAAGGGGCCTGTAAATAGAACATACTGTACTTACCAGCACCCTACACCCCCCCCCCCCTACAGCTCTCCATCCTGAAACAATTCCCCTGTGTGCTCGCAGCAGCTGTCAGGAGAGGAGTGAAGCCAGCAGCACAGAGGGGGACCTAGAGAGTGAGGGTAGCAGATCCACAAACTGATCCCCCTGCAGTGCAGCCAGAGGGAGAAGGAGTAGAAGCAGGCAACACTGGACCAAATTTTGGAGCGCTTTTTAGTCGCTACTGTAGTGTATCTACAGCCTTTTATATTAATGTTGTGTTTTTTCCTCTTTTTTTGAACTATGTATTAAATTGTGAATAAAACTATAAATCATAAAATCATTTTATAATTGGTGCCTAGAAAGTACATTTTTACTCTTTCCAACATATTTCCAAACACTGTAGGGGGGTCCGCAAGAGTCACAAGTGTCAGCAATAGTACAGCCATCCTGCTTGCGTGGCAGGTACCCCGGTCCTCCTTCTGAACTGAACAGGTACAGGAGGGCCAGTTGTACTGCCTTATCAGCGGCCCTGCCAGTGTAGAAAATATCCCAGCATTGCACAATTTGTTGATTCATGCTCAATATCTCTGTGACTACAATAAAAAAAAATCCAAATACCTTAAAAAGTTGGACTAAAAAACTAATAGTGTAAAGTTGTAAAGTTTAATGTCAAAGAGGTTTAATTTACAGTATTGTCTATTTCAAGAAATTGATAATGCTGACCTAAAGAACCACACATTTATACAGAAAATACACAGAGAATTACTAATAAGAATTTCCCACTCACACTTAAAAGATGCTAAAATGCTTGTAAACAATCTCCAGCCAGTAAAACAAAATGGCTTCCCGCAGACTTCCGGTTACGCAATGACATCACAGCGGCCTCGCTCTATATGTTTCATCACACTTAACGTCTTCTGGGGCATGGATGCCCTGCTGGATCACTGCGATTTCTAAAGGAAGTGGGAAGCCAAGCCTCACTTTGGATTCCATTGCCCCTATGACCCCATTTTTTTATATATATATATATATATATATATAGGAGTACCCTCATTAAAAGACCCAGTTGCTCCAATATTTTTGACCCTCCCAGACCTCAAAATGTAACAGGTTACTATACATGCAAGAAATGTTTTATCTGAAAAAATAATGGGTGTAGAGATAGGAGGATTCATTATTTCACCTCCACAGTAACACAAAAAATAAACACTATTAAGTAATTTATAACCTGTTCTACAGTTAATGTAGTATACATGTTTCAATACTTCTTTTAACAGCAAAATGTTGCAATGAGAAAAAAGTGATAAAATCCCAAGAGAATTCCTCTCCCTTTTCTATATGTGATTTTTCCACTAACAGGGAATCTCGGTCCATATCCATCACCGTAGCGACAACATCCTCCTAGGTATTCGGCTTTATATCCTGTAAAGTTGTAGTACAATTACACCATATGTGTATAAGCTGGCTTTTCGGGACTGAATGCAGGTAGGATCGATGATGGCAGCTATCAAGTGGAATAAAGGAATTGTGATCCGTGTCTTTAAACTAGGTAGATGTAACAAACTGGTTCTCTACATGAGATATTTTAAAGTCAAGGAAATTACCGGTAATTTCTGTCTGGCTAGCCTCATAATTTCCTCTATAATTCTAATTAGGAGTTTCCATAAAGAACTGGAGAGACTCATATGTACCTTACCATAGGAGGAGGATGTTGTCAATGTACCTAGCCCACAAGGCCAACTCTAGTTGACAGTGGGCACACCCGACCTCATGGATTTATTCATATAAATTGGCCAGGCTGGGGGAATACTTAGCCCCCATAGCCACCCCTTTGTTCTGTAAAAAAATACACCAAAAACCAAAAATAATTGTGAGAGGAAGCAAATTTCAACAACATCATAATGAAATCTTTCTGTTGTCTTGACAGATCAAAGCTTTGGTCTAAATAATACTCTACAGCTTCAAAACCCAATTGATGGAGTATTATTGTATATAATGATGTAACGTCCGCAGTCACCATCCAACAACCCTTTTTGCCATGTTGATTTTTAAGTAAATTATTGGTTTGTCGTGTATCCTTAAGATACAACAGCATTTTCTTAACTAAAGGTTGGAAGTAAAAATTGATGTATTTACCTACCCTACAGGTCATTAATTTAATATTATGGGTCGCCTAGATAGATGCATGGGTCCTTATGTATTTTAGGTAGATAATACATAATAGGGGTATTGATGCCAGAGGGACCAAGAAAGCTTTTTCTTTTTGTTGAGTATGCCCTGTTTAAATCCTCTGTTGAGGATCCTCTCTAGTTTTTTTTTAATACAAATTGACTGGATTAGTATGGAGAGGAACATACAGTATGTGTCTCTATCAGATAGGATATTATCCATTTCCTTTATGTATTCACTTTTTTCCAAGGCAGCAATGCCCCCTCCCTTATCCGCTGGTCTCACAACCAGATGTTTGCAATGACATACAATGCCTTGAAAAAAGTATTCATACCCCTTGAAATGTTCTACATTTTGTCATGTTACAGCCAAAAGCGTAAATGTATTTTATTGGGATTTTATGTGATAGACCAACACAAGGTGGCACATAATTGTGAAGTGGAATAAAAATGATAAATGTTTTTCATTTTTTTTTTTACAAATAAATATCTGAAAAGTGTGGTGTGCATTTATATTCAGCCCCCTTTACTCTGATACCCCTAACTAAAATCTAGTAGAACCAATTG
Source organism: Rana muscosa (assembly GCA_029206835.1). Classification (NCBI taxonomy): domain Eukaryota; kingdom Metazoa; phylum Chordata; class Amphibia; order Anura; family Ranidae; genus Rana; species Rana muscosa. The sequence continues at coordinate 402,934,990 of CM055122.1, forward strand.
TCTTCAGAAGCCACCTAATTAGTAAATAGAGTCCACCTGTGTGTAATTTAACCTCAGTATAAATATAGCTGTTCTGTGAAGCACTTAGAGGTTTGTTAGAGAACCTTAGTGAACAAACAGCATCATGAAGGCCAAGGAACACGCCAGACAGGTCAGGGATAACATTGTGGATAAATTTAAAGCAGGGTTAGGTTATAAAAAATATCCAAAGCTTTGAACATCTCACGGAGCATTGTTCAATCCATCATCCGAAAATGGAAAGAGTATGGCACAACTGCAAACCTACAAACACATGGCTGTCCACCTAAACTGACAGGCCGGGCAAGGAGAGCAGAGAAGCAGCCAAAAGGGCCATTGTAACTCTTGAGGAACTGCAGAGATCCACAGCTCAGGCCGGAGAATCTGTCCACAGGACCACTATTAGTCGTGCACACCACAAACCTGGCCTTCATATAGGAGTGGCAAGAAGAAAGCCATTGTTGAAACAAAGCCATAAGAAGTCCCATTTGTAGTTTGCGAGAAGCCAATGTGGGGGACACAGCAAACATATGGAAGAAGGTGCACAGGTCAGATGAGACCAAAATAGAATTTTCTGACCTAAAAGCAAAATGCTATGTGTGGCAGAAAACTAACACTGCACATCACCCTAAACACACCATCCACACCGTGAAACATGGTGGTGGCAGCATCATGTTGTTGGGATGCTTTTCTTCAGCAGGGCCAGGGAAGCTGGTCAGAGTTGATGGAAAGATGGATTTCACCAAATACAGGGCAATCTTCGAAGAAAACCTGTTAGAGTCTGCAAAAGACTTGAGGTTCACCTTTCAGCAAGACAACGACCTTAAACATATAGCCAGAGCTACAATGGATTGGTTTAGATCAGGGATATGCAATTAGCGGACCTCCAGCTGTTGCCAAACTACAAGTCCCATGAGGCATAGCGAGACTCTGACAGCATTAAGCATGACACCCAGAGGCAGAGGCATGATGGGACTTGTAGTTTGGCAACAGCTGGAGGTCCGCTAATTGCATATCCCTGGTTTAGATCAAAGCATATTCATGGGTTAGAATGGCCCAGTCAAAGTCCAGACTTAAATCCAATTGAGAATCTGTGGGAAGATTTGAACATTGCTGTTCGCAGATGCTCTCCATCCAATCTGACAGAGCTTTAGCTATTTTGCAAAGAAGAATGGGCAAGCAATTCACTTTCCAGATGTGCAAAGCTGGTACAGACATCCCCAAAAAGACTTGCAGCTGTAATTTCAGTGAAAGGTGGTTCTTCAAAGTATTGACTCAGGGGGGCTGAATACAAATGCATGCCACACTTTACACATATTTATTTGTAAAAAATGTTGAAAACCATTTATCATTTTCCTTCAACTGCACAGAGGAGGTAAGTATGACATGTTTGTTTTTTGTTTTTGTTTTTTAAAACCAAACCTTTACATAAGTGTGTTTTCTTTGTTTAATATTCATTGAGCCAATTATTTTCTCCAATGGTGGAGCCAAGCTTATTCTGGTATCGAGGCTTGGTTGATATAACAGGGCCGATCCAGAGTGAGGCTTGGTGAAATATCACAGACTGTGTGCAATGGAATCCAAAGTGAGGCTTGGCTTCCCACTTCCTATATCAATCGCAATGACCCTGCATTGCGTCCGTTCACCCAGAAAACGTCAAGTGTGATGAAACGTATAGGGCGGAGCCTGCTGTGACATCATCACGTAACTGGAAGCCATTTTATTTTACTGGCCAGAGATTGTTTACAAGCGTTTTAGCATCTTTTAGATGTGAATGTTTTACCTTTCAAAATAAAGGATATATTTTTACTGGTATACACTATGTGAAGCTTTTTGATTTTATCTTTGCTATGAATACACATGGATGGATGTTCGATTGAGGAGTTCCTTTAACGTACCTTCTGTGATGATTGGAGTACACCTAACCCTCTGATGACTTCATTTGAGAAGATTCCTATGATGCTTTTTGATTGAGGCACATTTTGTCACAGCTCATTTAGTCCTTTCTGTAATTAGAAGGTCATGGCTATCTAGTAAGCCTGCATGGTGTTACCTGGGGGAGAATCTTTCAGCTTTCTTCAAGATAACCCCATCTTCTAGCAGTTTATGTCAGTGGATGTGGTCATCTTTTTCAAATGTTTTTTTTTTCGGACTTTCATGCCCTATATATTTCACATTTGGACTTTCTCTATTTGTTTTGTTTGTTATCTCAATATCACATGCAGTACATTTCTGTGGAATTAGCGCAGCATATTTCCTTTCCAACTTTTGTGACTATGGTGATATCGCAAAGTGTCCTTGCTGCTTTTTCCATCTAAGAATATTGTTTTTTGGTTCACCTAAGCACAGTTCACATCTTTGATACAAGTCATGATTTATCACATGATGTGTCACATGATGTACTCTAAGAAAATTGTTATCAAATACTTAACACAATTTTTCTTTCCTGAATAACTCCATGGCAGCATACAGATGGGTAAGCCCTACCCTCGATCCTACCTCATAGTACCCCCACCTCATAAATTTTAGGGCTGATCTAGTCAACGTGTTTCTTTAACTAGATTACTCAAGGGTAATAAAGGTGCAGCACCTAATATGACAACAGCAAATTAAAGTGTTTGTAAAGGTTTTTTTTTTAAAACAACAAACGTGTTATACTTACCTGCTCTGTGCAAGGGTTTTGCACAGAGCTGTCCCAATCTTCCTCTTCATCCGGTTCCCTCACAGAGAGCCGCTTGAGTCCCGTTGCTGCATCTATTGACACAGACAGCAGGACTCGGCCCCGCCTCCCCACTCTCATGTGACTGGATTTGATTAACAGCCAATGGCTCCCACTGCTATCAATCTATCCAATGAGGACAGAGACAGCGGCTGGAGCGAATGGGTTCAGGTAAGAAAAAAGGGGGCTCTGGGGGCAGCTGCAGAACAGAAGGTTTTTCACCTTAATGCATTAATGCAAAAACCTTGAACCTTTATAACCCCTTTAAATAATCAAGTAAATAATAAATTAAAATATCCACTATAAAACATGTGCATAAAAACGTGAAAGTGAAAATCACATACAAAAAATGCATAAATAAATGAAAAAGTCCTTTAACTCCAGAAATGTCTGTGTATTGCTTTCACCATCTAAAAAGGGGACACCGCGTGCAACTGAGGGTTATCACTGCACTCACGAGCTGCCAATGCAGCATGTTACACCTTTGGAAGTCAACAATCTCAGCTTCCACTCTATGGACATCTAGCTTCATCCATCCACCCTAGCTCCTCTGACTGTAGCAGCAGCAGCCCACCACTGAAGGAGATTTGAAAAAGTCCACAACGCCACTAGATGGAAAATACCAAAACGGGCCAGATACAGTATAGTGTATTAATGTGTTACTGATGCATAAGGATCACATAAAATCATTTAAAAAAATCCAGATGCTAGGTAGTGAAAACATATACATCAGTGCACTTACTCAGATGGCCACCAGTTCCGAAACCAAAAGTGGCAGCGTGACATCAGCGTATAGGTTTATTCTTCAATTATTCTGGAGACACAACATTAAATGAAAAATCTCCACAAGGGTGACTCATCTTAGACAGTTGTTGACAGAACATTTGTCCCAGTTGGATGGTTTACCCTCGAATTCTTGCTCTGGCGCCAACTCAAACATTTTAGATTTTCCCCCTTACTTTATGTCTAAGACCCCTTTCACACTGAGGCGCTTTGCAGGTGCTTTAGCGCTAAAAATAGCGCCTGCAAAGCGCCCTGAAAAAGCGACTCCATTCACTCCAGTGTGAAAGCCCGAGGGCTTTCACACTGGAGTGGTGCGCTAGAAGGACGGTAAAAAATGTCCTGCTAGCAGCTTCTTTGAGGCGCTGTAGGAGCGGTAAATACACCGCTCCTAGAGCGCCCCTGCCCATTAAAATCAATGGGCAGCGCCGCCAAACTGCAGCAGCGCTTTGCCGGCGGTTTTAACCCTTTTTCGGCTGCTAGCGGGGGCTAAAAGAGCCCCGATAGCGGCCGAATAGTGCCGATAAACGACGGTAAAGCGCCGCTAAAATAGCGGCACTTTACCGCCAACGCCCCCACCGCCCCAATGTGAAAGGGGCCTTAGTGATGGTGGTTATCAGGACAAATAGAGGGATGAATTGCCTCAGCTAGGACACATATGATAATCAAACCTGACAGAGGGTCTAACGTAGGGGTCAGCAACCCCTGGTAGGTGTACCAGAGCATGCACATGATGCCTTCTTCACTGGAAGCCAAATGTTATTAACAGAACACTAGACTGTCAATTACAAATTCAGGCCTGCCCATGGACCACCCACCTTCATGTTGTGAGGATGTCAGTGTGTTGAAGAAGCCTGCTCGCATACCTATACAAGGATGTATGTACAGTATTTCCTATGCTTTCCTATGATTTTTTTTATAAATACATCCCTAAAGGTACTGTATACAGTGCCTTGAAAACGTATTCACACCCCTTGACATTTTCCACATTTTGTCATGTTACAACCAAAAACATAAATGTATTTTATTGGGATTTTATATGATAGACCAACACTAAGTGACATATAATTGTGAAGTGGAAGGAAAATGATAAAAAAAAATCCAAATGTTTTTCAAATAAATATGTGAAAAGTGCGGCGTGCATTTAAATTCAGCCCTCCTGAGTCAATACTTTGTAGAACCCCCATTCGCTGCAATTACAGCTGGGGATGTCTTTACCAGCTTTGCACATCTGGAGAGTGAAATAATTGCCCATTCTTCTTTGCAAAATAGCTCAAGCTCTGCCAGATTGGACGGAGAGCATCTGTGAACAGCAATTGTCAAGTCTTGCCTCAGATTCTCAATTGGATTTAGGTCTGGACTTTGACTGGACCATTCTAACCCATGAATATGCTTTGATCTAAACCATTCCATTGTAGCTCTGGCTGTATGTTTAGGGTCGTTGTCCTGCTGGAAGGTGAACCTCTGTCACAGTCTCAAGTCTTTTGCAGACTAACAGGTTTTCTTCTAAGATTGCCCTGTATTTGGCTCCATCCATCTTCCCATCAACTCTGACCAGCTTCCTTGACTCTGCTGAAGAAAAGCATCCCCACAACATGATGCTGCCACCACCATGTTTTGTAGTGGGGATGGCGTGTTCGGGGTGATATACAGTGTTAGTTCTCCCCCACACATCGCTTTTAGGTCAAAAAGTAAAATTTTTGTCTCAACTGAACAGAGCACCTTCTTTCACATATTTGCTGTGTCCCACACATGGCTTTTCGCAAACTGTAAATGGGACTTCTTATGACTTTCTTTCAACAATGGCTTTCTTCTTGCTACTCTTCCATAAAGGCCAGATTTGTGGAGTGCACGACTAATAGTTGTCCTGCGGACAGATTCGCCCACCTGAGCTGTGGGTGTTTGCAGCTCCTCCAGAGTTACCATGGGCCTCTTGGCTACTTCTCTGATTAATGCTCTCCTTGCCCGGTCTGCAGGGCCGCCATCAGGAATTTTGGGGCCTCTTACACAGCTTCAGGCATGGGCCCCCTGGTGCAGAGAACCGGGGGGGGGCTGCTGCCGCCGCAAATTGAGAACTGGGGGGGGGCTGCCGCTAATTGAGAACCGGGTGGGGTCCTGCAAGTTGAGAGGCAGGGGGTGTCGCAAGTTGAGAAGCGGGGGTCCCGCCGCAAATTGAGAAGGGGGTCCGCCGCAAATTGTGAAGCTGGGGGGGTTGCTGCCGCCGAGAATTAAAGTCGGGGGGGCTTTGGGTGCTGACAAAAAAAAAAGGGGTTGCAATCCGGGCCCCGACGAACAAAAATAAATAAATTAAATAAATAAATAAAAAAAAGGGGGATGCCATCCGGGCCCCTTAGAGGTGGGGGGGGGGCTGTTGGGTGCTGACGATTTTTTTATTTTTTATTTTAAAGATAAAATGAAAAAGGGGGATGCCATCCGGGCCCCTGGGGACCACCGGGACCCTTAGAGGTCGGGGGGGGGGCTTTGGGTGCTGATGAAAAAAAAAGAAAAAAAGGGGAATGCCATCCGGGCCCCTGGGGACCACTGGGCCCCTTACAGGTGTACTGCCTGTACCCCCCTGATGGCGGCCCTGCCGGTCTGTAAATTTTAATGGACGGCCATGTCTTGGTAGGTTTGCAATTGTGCCATACTCTTTCCATTTTGGGATGATGGATTGAACACAATGCTCCATGAGATGTTCAAAGCTCTGGATATTTTTTATAACCTAACCCTGCTTTAAACTTCTCCACAACTTTATCTCTGACCTGTCTGGTGTGTTCCTTGCCCTTCATGATGCTGTTTGTTCACTAAGGTTCTCTAACAAACCTCTGAGGCCTTCACAGAACAGCTGTATTTATACTGAGATTAAATTACACACAGGTGGACAATTAACTAGTTAGGTGACTTCTGAAGGCAATTGGTTCCACTAGATTTTAGTTAGGGGTATCAGAGTAAAGGGGGCTGAATACAAATGCACGCCACACTTTTAGATTTTTATTTGTAAAACATTTTGAAATCCATTTATCATTTTCCTTTCACTTCACAATTATGTTTCTTTTGTGTCGGTATATCACATAAAATCCCAATAAAATTCATATAAGTTTTTGGTTGTAACGTGACAAAATGTGAAAAATTTCAATGGGTACGAATACTTTTTCAAGGCACTCTATCAGAATGAGTTTTATGCTTGTCATTTGTGAGCTATTCTAAGTTAATTTTCAGTCTTTTGTTGTATTAGTATATGCTATTATTTTAATTCCAAAGTTTTTATTATTAATAATAGCCAAGACAGTATTGAAAAAAAAATCAAAAACCGTTCTTAGTATTATGGGTATTGGACAGATTGTTCATACCACAAGAACAGTGGATGCAGTATACTACGAAGGAAGTAGAGCAAGTGTAAAAACCATCGATGGGGCAGGAGTGGCCCTGTGAATCCGTGAAGGATTTTTGCCGTGGTTGACAAAGGCACAGGTAAGACAGTTGCATTCCTTACTAGATGCTATAAAGTTCACACAAACCAGTTTTACCAAAGACATGTAGCAGAATACCTTTTGGTCTAAATGTGTAAAGAAATGCGATTTTTGTTTTATAACAGAAAGCAAAAAATATTGGGTTTCATTTGTGTGAAAAAAACGAGAAAAATTTAATTTGTGTACAGTATTGCATGACTTTGCAATTGCCAGTTAAAGTATTGCAGGGCTGAAAAGCAAAAAATGCTCTGGTCATGAAGGGGGTCACTTTACATCTCTGTTAAATTTTACATGCATTTTACAATTTCATGTTTTGGTTATATGATGTCTTGCTTCCTTTCTGTGGACAATTTAAAATAACCTTTTTATATTTACTGTAGGAATTCAAAGCAAACCGTCAGTACATTTTTCAACTTTCCATCTATTAAATCTTCTGCCCTTGTTGTTTTACTTTGGATAGTAAAACATTTTTTTTTCTGCCAGTAATTACTGGCTTATGACATCATGCACAGCTCTCTCTTACTCTCATGAGAGTTTGCCAGGAAGGGAGAGGGGATGAGTCATAAGAGAGCCAATGAGAGCTGCAGAGCTGGAGGTGTGCCCCTGTGTGTCTGTGTAAATCCAGGAAGTGAACAGGCAGCAGCTTCAACTGCCCACAGTTAAAATGGATGCAGCCAGACTCAGTGGAGGGAGATTTCAGCAGCATATTTGGCAGAATCACAGTATACAGTGGGTACGGAAAGTATTCAGCCCCTCTTAAATTTTTCACTCTTTGTTATATTGCAGCCATTTGCTAAAATCATTTAAGTTCATTTTTTTCCTCATTAATGTAAACACAGCACCCCATATTGACAGAAAAAACACAGAATTGTTGAAATATTTGCAGATTTATTAAAAAAGAAAAACTGAAATATCACATGGTCCTAATTTTTTAGACCCTTTGCCGTGACACTCATATATTTAACTCAGGTGCTGTCCATTTCTTCTAAACATCCTTGAGATGGTTCTACACCTTCATTTGAGTCCAGCTGTGTTTGATTCTACTGATTGGACTTGATTAGGAAAGCCACACACCTGTCTATATAAGACCTTACAGCTCACAGTGCATGTCAGGGCAAATGAGAATCATGAGGTCAAAGGAACTGCCTGAAGAGCTCAAAAACAGAATTGTGGCAAGGCACAGATCTGGCCAAGGTTACAAAAAAAATTCTGCTGCACTTAAGGTTCCTAAGAGCACAGCGGCCTCCATAATCCTTAAATGGAAGACGTTTGGGACGACCAGAACCCTTCCTAGAGCTGGCCCGTCCGGCCAAACTGAGCTATCAGGGGAGAAGAGCCTTGGTGAGAGAGGTAAAGAAGAACCCAAAGATCACTGTGGCTGAGCTCCAGAGATGCAGTCTGGAGATGGGAGAAAGTTGTAGAAAGTTAACCATCACTGCAGCCCTCCACCAGTCGGGGCTTTATAGCAGAGTGGCCCGACAGAAGCCTCTCCTCAGTGCAAGACACATGAAAGCCCACATGGAGTTTGCTAAAAAACACCTGAAGGACTCCAAGATGGTGAGAAATAAGATTCTCTGGTCTGATGAGACCAAGATAGAACTTTTTGGCCTTAATTCTAAGCGGTATGTGTGGAGAAAACCAGGCACTGCTCATCACCTGTCCAATACAGTCCCAACTGTGAAGCATGGTGGTGGCAGAATCATGCTGTGGGGTTGTTTTTCAGCTGCAGGGACAGGACAACTGGTTGCAATCGAGGGAAAGATGAATGCGGCCAAGTACAGGGATCTCCTGGACGAAAACCTTCTCCAGAGTGCTCAGGACCTCAGACTGGGCCGAAGGTTTACCTTCCAACAAGACAATGACCCTAAGCACACAGCTAAAATAATGAAGGAGTGGCTTCACAACAACTCCGTGACTGTTCTTGAATGGCCCAGCCAGAGCCCTGACTTAAACCCAATTGAGCATCTCTGGAGAGACCTAAAAATGGCCGTCCACCAACGTTTACCATCCAACCTGTCAGAACTGGAGAGGATCTGCAAGGAGGAATTACAGAGGATCCCCAAATCCAGGTGTGAAAAACTTGTTGCATCTTTCCCAAAAAGACTCATGGCTGTATTAGATCAAAAGGGTGTTTCTACTAAATACTGAGCAAAGGGTCTGAATACTTAGGACCATGTGATATTTCAGTTTTTTTTCTTTTTTTATAAATCTGCAAAAATGTCAACAATTCTGTGTTTTTCTGTCAATATGGGGTGCTGTGTGTACATTAATGAGGAAAAAAATGAACTTAAATGATTTTAGCAAATAGCTGCAATATAACAAAGAGTGAAAAAATTAAGGGGGTCTGAATACTTTCCGTACCCACTGTATATAAAATAATATGCAAAGTGGTTGGAGGGAAGCTTCAGAATGGCAAAGATGTTTTTATTACAAATTATGTGAGCAGACTGCAGTTCCACTTTAAACAATATTGTGTTAAACTGTTGTGAGGGGGTTAGCTCGGCAGCGGGTGTGTGTGACCCCCGAGATGGGCTCCCCACACAAAAACAGGCCCAGCAAACGGAGGTTGTGGTTTTCAAAATCAAAAAGGTGCGGTTTATTTTCTATTTACAGTGACAAAACACAGCAAAGCAAAAGAAACATAAACAAAATAAATCCTGGTCAACTTGACCTCTGACTAAACATACAGGTTTCCTAACTAACAACTGGGATCAGCCTAGTGCTGTCCTAGTCCCTAAGTCCCTGGTTTTAAATGTCCAAGCAAATAGCCACACAGGCTTTGTCTCACCGCACAGGGGTTCACTCTCCCTAGACAGTCCACACAGGTCTGGGTCCAGGCATGAGCTAACATCTAATGAAGCTGGGAGTTCTTATAGAGGCCTAAATGAGCTGACAAGCTTCAGCTGGTCTCATCAACTCCCTGTCTGCACGACGCCCCACACTCTCCCTAGAGGTATGAGTCATCCATGAGCCCACTAGCCTCAGCTGGGCTTATACAACTCTCCACCTAGTTGTATAAGTCGGCGTAAAGCCTGAATCTGGGCGAAATATATCTACCCCCCTGGATGCAACCAGGTGACTTTACCTTCCTGCTGTCACATACCCCCCTCTTGTTTTAACCTCGGGGTTGGAACACCAGCAATCAGGCATTCATGTACTCGAGACAAAGCATCCACATTCCCCATTTGAACGCCAGGGCGATGCTTTACTGTGAAGTTGAATTCCTGGAGGGCCAGGAACCACCTATTCACTCTTCTATTTGTTTCCTTGTTTTGAGCCATCCACTTTAACGGAGCGTGATCCGTAACCATGTCAAAGTGCCTACCTAGCAGGTAGTACCGAAGGGAATCTAGAGCCCACTTCACCGCTAAACACTCCTTTTCAACGGTGGCGTAATTTACCTCATGGGACTTCAACTTCCTGCTGAGGTAAATGACTGGGTGCTCTTCCCCGTTCCAGACCTGGGACAATACTGCTCCTAACCCCACATCTGACGCATCACTTTGTACGACAAAGTCTTTAGAGAAGTCGGGTGAGTACAACACTGGCTGGCTACATAAGGCTTGTTTCAAGAATTGGAATGCTGCCTCAGCCTCGGGGGTCCATTTAATCATGACCGACCCTTTCCCCTTCGTCAGGTTGGTTAGGGGCACAGCCTTAGAAGCAAAGTGGGGAATGAATCGCCGATAATACCCAGCGATTCCCAGAAAGGCTCGTACCTGCTTCTTGCTGTTGGGACGTGGCCAACTCTGGATGGCCTCGACTTTGTTGAGTTGGGGTTTTATTACTCCCCTCCCAATGGTGTACCCAAGATATTTGGCCTCCTCCTGCCCAATGGTACACTTCTTGGGGTTAGCCGTAAACCCCGCTTCCCGAACAGAATCCAGGACTGCTTGCACTTTTGGCAGATGTGAGGCCCAATCTGTGCTATGGACAATTACGTCATCCAGGTAAGCCGCAGCATACTTCCGATGGGGCCTCAGCATCTGGTCCATTTTCCGCTGGAATGTGGCCGGCGCATTCTGTAACCCGAACGGCATTCTTTTATATTGGAACGCCCCGTCTGGGGTTACAAATGCGGTTTTCTCTTTGGCCGACTTGGCCAGGGGGATTTGCCAATACCCTTTTGTGAGGTCAAGAGTCGTCATGTATCGGGCTGTTCCCAGCCGGTCGATCAACTCATCTATACGTGGCATGGGGTAGGTGTCAAATTTTGTAACTTTGTTCAACTGACGAAAATCGTTACAAAATCGCCAGCTCCCACCCGGTTTAGGCACCAACACAATGGGACTAGACCAATCACTTTGGGGCTCCTCTATCACCCCTAAGTTCAGCATTTTCTGTACTTCCTCCCGTATTGCCTCCCGTCGGGCCTCTGGGATCCGATAGGGTTTTAACTTCACCCTTTCACCGGGCGGGGTAATGATGTCATGCTCTACCCCAGATGTTTGTCCCGGCAGCTCAGAGAATACCTCCTTGTTGCGAAGCACAAACTCCTTAACCTCCTGTTGTTGGGGTTGTGACAAGGTGGCTGCTATTCCAACCTCAGGAATCACGCAACCAGTTTGAGCTGGTGACCAAGTGTCTGCAACTAGGGACTCTCTATCCCTCCAGGCTTTCAACAGATTAACGTGATAGATCTGTTCGGGCTTTCGCCTTCCTGGTTGTCTGACCTTGTAATTCACTTCGCTCACTTTTTCCATTATCTCGTAGGGGCCTTGCCATTTGGCAAGGAATTTACTTTCAACCGTAGGGACAAGTACCAGTATCCTATCCCCCGGGGAAAAGGTACGGGTCTTGGCTCCACGGTTATACACTCTCTGCTGTGCTAACTGCGCTTGGGCCAAATGTTCCTTCACGATGGGCATTACCTGTGCAATTCGGTCTTGCATCAGGGCGACATGCTCAATCACACTCCTGTGGGGAGAACTCTCACTTTCCCAAGTTTCCTTGGCAATATCCAACAGCCCTCTTGGGTGTCTCCCATACAGTAACTCAAAGGGGGAGAATCCCGTAGAGGATTGGGGCACCTCCCTAATAGCAAACATCAGATAAGGAAGTAGACAGTCCCAATCCTTTCCATCTCTATCCACCACTTTCTTCAACATTTGTTTTAGGGTTTTGTTGAATCTTTCAACCAGCCCATCGGTTTGGGGGTGATACACAGATGTACGTAATTGCGTCACTTTGAACAATTTACACAGCTCCTTCATAACCCGGGACATAAAGGGTGTACCTTGGTCCGTAAGCAGTTCTTTACAAATACCCACCCGGCTAAACACAAGAGATAGCTCTTTGGCTATGGTTTTGGCCGAGGTATTTCGGAGAGGGATCGCTTCTGGATAACGGGTGGCATAGTCCATTATAACTAATATGTACTGGTGCCCCCTAGCGGACTTGATTATAGGACCTACCAAATCCATGGCGATCCTCTCAAACGGGACCTCAATGATGGGTAGAGGGACCAGCGGGCTACGGAAATGTGGCATCGGGGCCGACCTCTGACACACAGGGCAGGAGGAACAATAATTTTCTATGTCCTTCATCACCCCCGGCCAATAGAATCTCTGTAATACCCTCTCTCGGGTTTTCTCTGTCCCCAGATGACCTCCAAGAATGTGCCCATGGGCCAACTCCAACACCAACTTCCTGTAAGGTTTGGGCACCACAAGCTGCTCAACGGTTTCTTCTGCCCTTTTTGCCACCCGATACAGTAGGTCCTTCTCTACGCTGAAGTATGGGTAAGTGCAGGTATTATCTGGGTTCACTAACTCGCCATCTATTTTCACTACGTTTTCCCGTGCCTTTATTAGGGCGGGGTCTTTCAACTGTTCTGTGGCAAAGTTTTCCCTGTGAACCTCAAGATCAGAAAACTCCACAGACGGTAGGTTTTCGTCTGAGGAGGTGGGCTCCTCTCCAGTTTCTTGAGTCTCCCCTGCCAATACTGATAAGGGAAATTCCGGAGAGTCCTCACCACTCTCAGGGGAGTTCTGGCTATCACATTCCTGGTACATAGGGGCACCAGTGGGGGGCTCAGGATCATCCCACAGTTCCCAGAACTTCGGAAAATCCCTTCCCACAATGGCGTCATGCGGTAACTGAGATACTAAGCCCACTGGATGAGAGAGGGTACCTTTGGGGGTCTCGAAACACACTGTAGTCACTGGATACTCTCGGGTGTCCCCATGCACACAAATAACAGCTACCTTGCTATTCCCAGAGACCTCTGTTTTAACTAACTCAGCCTTTATCAGGGTCACAAGGCTACCTGAATCCAGCAATACCACAACATTTCTACCATTAACACACATTTTGCATAAATGTTTCTCAGTTCCTCGAATGGCAGTGCATGCGACTGTCGCACACAGCGACTGACGTCTGCCCGTCAGAAAGTCACACTGCATGGGTTCCTCCACAACCGGGCAATTGGCTGCAATATGTCCCGCTTGCCGGCAGCGGTAGCAAACGATCCTTCTTGCGGCCTCTTGAGCCGCTGATTTCCCAGGCTGTTCTCGCCAAACTTGGGGTAGAGCTCCCACCCTCTCACTCTCTCCACCCTCACCCCTTGGAATCCTCTTATCCGCCCCTGGGGATGGTCTGGTCTTAGGGTGGAAAGTCCGAGTGTCTCTGGAAGAGGCCGTCAGGTTCTCTGTAGCCAAGTATTTCTCCACACGATCCACAAGACCATCGGCCGTCTCTGGGTCTCCATGGCTTACCCACTTTTGGATGGCAGTAGGAAGAGCTCTCAAAAACCGATCCATTACAACACGTTCCACAATCTTTGGTGCGGACAAAGTCTCTGGCTGTAGCCACTTTCTGCTCAGGTGAATGAGATCATACATTTGAGACCTGGGGGGTTTTCCAAGCTGGAAAGTCCAGTTATGCACACGCTGAGCCCGGACAGCCTGGGTGACACCCAGCCTTGCCAATATTTCAGCTTTTAGCATCACATAGTCTTTTGCTTGGTTAGGCTCTAGGTCATAGTAAGCTTTCTGCGATTCACCAGTTAACAGAGGAGCCACCAGTCCAGCCCACTGCTCCTCAGGCCACTTTTCTCTTTCAGCGGTCCTTTCAAATGTGGTCAAAAATACCTCTGGATCATCCTCTCCAGTCATTTTTGTCAATAAACGACTCACCCCAAAGGACGCGGTATTAGTGGGACGGCTTTCCTCACTGGTCTGCGGACGTTGCTGCATTACTGCTTCCATCTGTTGTTGTAGTCTCTGCTCTTGCTTCTGCAACAGGTCTATGAAGCGGGCCTCAGATTGCTGCTGGGCTTGTTGCTGAGCCTCCAGACTCTGTTGCAAAGTTGCGTTTGTCTGCTGCTGGGCTGCAAGGCTCTGTTGATGAGCTTGCTGCTGGGCTGCGAAGTTCTGTTGTTGAGCTGCAAGGCTCTGTTGATGATCTGCAAGGCTCTTTTGCAAACCTGCATTTGTCTGCTGTTGATTGGCATTTGCTAGAGCCAGCTGCTTCAGTATCTCCTCCATGCTGGCTTAAAAAAAAACTGCCCGCATTCTCCACCAACTGTGAGGGGGTTAGCTCGGCAGCGGGTGTGTGTGACCCCCGAGATGGGCTCCCCACACAAAAACAGGCCCAGCAAACGGAGGTTGTGGTTTTCAAAATCAAAAAGGTGCGGTTTATTTTCTATTTACAGTGACAAAACACAGCAAAGCAAAAGAAACATAAACAAAATAAATCCTGGTCAACTTGACCTCTGACTAAACATACAGGTTTCCTAACTAACAACTGGGATCAGCCTAGTGCTGTCCTAGTCCCTAAGTCCCTGGTTTTAAATGTCCAAGCAAATAGCCACACAGGCTTTGTCTCACCGCACAGGGGTTCACTCTCCCTAGACAGTCCACACAGGTCTGGGTCCAGGCATGAGCTAACATCTAATGAAGCTGGGAGTTCTTATAGAGGCCTAAATGAGCTGACAAGCTTCAGCTGGTCTCATCAACTCCCTGTCTGCACGACGCCCCACACTCTCCCTAGAGGTATGAGTCATCCATGAGCCCACTAGCCTCAGCTGGGCTTATACAACTCTCCACCTAGTTGTATAAGTCGGCGTAAAGCCTGAATCTGGGCGAAATATATCTACCCCCCTGGATGCAACCAGGTGACTTTACCTTCCTGCTGTCACACTGTGATCTAAACTGATGATTTACTTTATATTCCAGGTGTAATTAACCAATACTGATAATACAAGTTCATATCAACACCGCCTATTTCTTAAGTCAGCCATACATAGATCAAAATTCAGCTGGTTCAGCAGGAACTGGACAAATTTTGATCCATGTATGGCCAGTCAGATTTTTGCCGATCATTCAACACCGCTGGCTATAGCCTGCAACGCAGATCAGTGTATTCTGATGGCGGGGAAGTCCCCCTGCTGTCAGCATACAATAGTTAAGCGGGGAGGATTCTCCCATCCACATCAAGTGTGTGGATGGTTCAATAAGTCTGTTTTTTTTTTCATTCAACCTTCTGGTTGAATGAAAAAAACAAACAAATCCATCTATGAGCTACCTTACTCGGATGCAATAGGTTATCCACAGGTTTAATTGGCTGCATGTGGGCAAGTGTGACTTAGGCTACTTTCACACTGCAGTAACCGGGAAGCGCCCGACCGTTAGCGCAAAAGCGCCGCTCATTCTTGCAGCGATTTTTGGCCACTAGCAGGGCGCTTTTAACTCCCGCTAGTGGCCGAAGAAGGGGATAAAAGCGTCCGTGTTGCGGCACTACCGAATTGCTTTTCAAAGTGTTGCCTATTAATTTCAATGGGCAGGGCGTTTTGGGAGCGCTCCCAAACTTCCCCAAAGATGCTGCCTGCAGGACTTTTTCTAACGTCCCGCAAGCGCACCGCCCCAGTTAGGGTGACCACATTTCCAAACTACCATTCAGGGACACCCTCCCTTCCCAAAAATCAGCTTGTGCTGCAACGAATCACAGCACAGTGATTGGACACAAGAGGCAGGATTTATGATTTCTCCAATCACAAGCAGGGGGTGGGGATTGTGCTCCTCCAGGCATTCCCGGCCAGGACAAGTACTGTCAGTGAGTAAAGCGGTGATGTGGTGATGCCTTTTTTTGTGGGCATCAGATTGGTCCGGGGGGTGGCTGTGTCAGTTTCATTCCGGGACACTGTATTGTCCTGGTATGAAGGTGCCCGGGACAGACCTGCAAAATGCGGGACTGTCCCGGGCAACCTGGGACACGTGGTCACCCTAGCCCCAGTGTGAAAGCACTCAGGCTTTCACATTCTGGAGGCATGGGAGGCAGTTTTCAGGTGCTTTACAGGCACTATTTCTAAAACAGATAACAACATGGCCTGGGGAATGCCCAGGGAAAAACCAAGCCTACTTACCGACCAGCTCGCTGACAACCAATTAACCTGTCTAACAGTATGCGTTAAAAACAGGGGTTTGTCCGCACGCATTTGCAAACGCATGCGTGAGCCACAGAGCCACGCCAAGGCCCCCTGGAGTCTGTGGTCCTACACTAACATTGAGTGTCCCCACAATGGAGGCACATGCATTCTGATGGTTAGATGAGGGCAGGTGGACTGAAGGGGAGCCACCCCTCCTTAAAGGTACAGGAGCACACCAAACACCCAGCGTAGCACAATGGCAGCAAAGGTGTTGGTGCACTGCTGGACCAATACAAGCACCATAGGTGAAAACAAAAACATGTCCACCGCCCCCATCTATAGCTGGCTATCACGGTAAGTAGCATTGGAAGGCTAAAGCAGATAACAACATGGCCTGGGGAATGCCCAGGGAAAAACCAAGCCTACTTACCGACCAGCTCGCTGACAACCAATTAACCTGTCTAACAGTATGCGTTAAAAACAGGGGTTTGTCCGCACACATTTGCAAACGCATGCGTGAGCCACAGAGCCACGCCAAGGCCCCCTGGAGTCTGTGGTCCTACACTAACATTGAGTGTCCCCACAATGGAGGCACATGCATTCTGATGGTTAGATGAGGGCAGGTGGACTGAAGGGGAGCCACCCCTCCTTAAAGGTACAGGAGCACACCAAACACCCAGCGTAGCACAATGGCAGCAAAGGTGTTGGTGCACTGCTGGACCAATACAAGCTCCATAGGTGAAAACAAAAACATGTCCACCGCCCCCATCTATAGCCAGCTATCACGGTAAGTAGCATTGGAAGGCTAAAGCAGATAACAACATGGCCTGGGGAATGCCCAGGGAAAAACCAAGCCTACTTACCGACCAGCTCGCTGACAACCAATTAACCTGTCTAACAGTATGCGTTAAAAACAGGGGTTTGTCCGCGCGCATTTGCAAATGCATGCGTGAGCCACAGAGCCACGCCAAGGCCCCCTGGAGTCTGTGGTCCTACACTAACATTGAGTGTCCCCACAATGGAGGCACACGCATTCTGATGGTTAGATGAGGGCAGGTGGACTGAAGGGGAGCCACCCCTCCTTAAAGGTACAGGAGCACACCAAACACCCAGCGTAGCACAATGGCAGCAAAGGTGTTGGTGCACTGCTGGACCAATACAAGCACCATAGGTGAAAACAAAAACATGTCCACCGCCCCCATCTATAGCTGGCTATCACGGTAAGTAGCATTGGAAGGCTAAAGCAGATAAAACGCCTGAAAACTGCCTCAGTGTGAAAGGGGTCTTTTTGAAACTGGCAGTTACCTCCTATCACAAATTTATTTTTAACATGTCTTCCAGCAGTGGCTAGTTAGATTGCCTGGTTTCATTTTTTCATTAGTTGTCCAGGTTAGAACTCTCTAAATTTAGAGATCTTTTTCCACAAAATTCAGTAGGTTTGCCTTTCCAGTCCTTTTCATTTTGTGGAGCAAAATATAGGATGTTTTTGTAAAGGAACAGTCAACCTTCTGATATTTAGGTCCATGGTGGTGAATGAACAGCCAAGAGAAACAGTCTATGGTCAGTAAGAGGTAACTGATAACATTTATTGCACCTAGTCTTGTCTGTTGATTCTGCAGTGGACACACAGTCCAGCTAGGACCTTTGTCCTTTGAACACTATATACACATTTTGTGTCATGCTTTTATAAGAATTTACTGGCTATTCGCTTCTTAGGAAACTAAATTGTATCCTGTCAGCTGTACCCTGAAATATTGCTATGATGCTTGTTTTATGTTTTCAGTAAACAAAGAACTTCATATAATACTGACCACACAATCCCATCTCTGCAAAGTAGTGAAGAATTATTTTTCATTAGTTTTACAGCTGGGGGAAACATTCACCTCTGATTATATTTTAACCACTGTGCTAACACATTGATCCAAAAAACGCCTCTACTCTGATTTAAACTCTGATAAATGGACCTGGCCAACCAGAAGTATCTGTACTTTAAACAAATTTAAGTCAACATGCGCCTGAATTTTTTTTACTAGATACTACGTCACAAAAGGGGCTATGAATCAACCTAGACCAATTATTATTATTTAGGTACTTATATATCGCCGTTAATTTACGCAGTGCTTTACATATACATTGTACATTCACATCGGTCTAGTCCAATCATTTAAAGTGTGCTTTTTGAATTAAACTGTATAGCTGTCCTCTGCAAAATCTTTTGTGGCAAATCTGTAAGCTGTCTGATGGACAGAATGTGGTGGGGAAATCTTACACCCCAAGTACAGCCATGACATGCTATGACTTTTGCTAAATTTGTACTGTATTAGTACTCAGATATCTTTTTTTTTTTTTTTTTTTTTTTTAAATCAGAAAAGGCGTTTATTGAAAAAAACATACAAAATTACAGTTATTCACAGTTCTTGTATATTAAATAAAAAGGAAGGCAGAGTATAGGCACATCATAGAACATTTCTTCTACATAGAGATATTGAGCAAGATATCATACACCTATACAAAACTGTAGACATATTCAAAAACAGCTCTGAACTATATTTCAACATCAGCATATAGTATTTCCAGTCGAGCTACCAGAACCGTGAAAATTTAGTGCAAGAAATAAAAAATTAAACAAAAAAGAAAGTAAAAGCAAATAACAAAATGAATAGCAAAATGAATAGCAAATCCTCCCCTTAGCCGCTATATCATAACCCATCTCAGCATCTCTGAAATGAACATTATAAGGTTCAACTACATCTGCCACATAATCATTACCCGTAAGTAGGGATGAGCTCGAACATAGGTTCGACTCGAACATCGGCTGTTCGCGCGTTCGGCGAACAACGAACGATTTGGGCCGTTCGCGCCAAATTTGAGTGACGCGAACGGCCCACAATACACTGCGCCATCGCAGTGTAATCCCGGCGCTGTGATTGGCCAAGCATGCACTGTGACCCTGCATGCTTGGCCAATCACAGCGCCGGCAGCGAGGAGAGCAATGATTGGCCACAGGCAGGATGCCTGTGGCCAATTATTGCTGAGGGGGTTTAGTACACGCCCCACACTATAAAAGGCCGCCAGCGCGGCGGCCTCGTGTAGTGTGTTCCGGCGCAGGGAAAGAGAAGGATAGGCAGGGACAGTGTCATATTTTTTCTTTGCTAAACCTTGTGTGTAGGGACAGAGAAGGATAGGTAGGGAGAGTGTCAGTGTCATATTCTTTGCTAAACCTTGTTTGTAGGGACAGAGAAGGATAGGCAGGGAGAGTGTCAGTTTCATATTCTTTGCTAAACCTTGTGTGCTGAACCATATTGCTAAACCTTGTGTGTAGGGACAGACAAGGATAGGCAGGGAGAGTGTCAGTGTCATATTCTTTGCTAAACCTTGTGTGCTGAACCATATTGCTAAACCTTGTGTGTAGGGACAGACAAGGATAGGTAGCCAGAGTGTCAGTGTCATATTCTTTGCTAAACCTTGTTTGTAGGGACAGAGAAGGATAGGCAGGGAGAGTGTCAGTGTCATATTCTTTGCTAAACCTTGTGTGCTGAACCATATTGCTAAACCTTGTGTGTAGGGACAGACAAGGATAGGCAGGGAGAGTGTCAGTGTCATATTCTTTGCTAAACCTTGTGTGCTGAACCATATTGCTAAACCTTGTGTGTAGGGACAGACAAGGATAGGTAGGCAGAGTGTCAGTGTCATATTCTTTGCTAAACCTTGTTTGTAGGGACAGAGAAGGATAGGCAGGGAGAGTGTCAGTGTCATATTCTTTGCTAAACCTTGTGTGCTGAACCATATTGCTAAACCTTGTGTGTAGGGACAGACAAGAATAGGCAGTCGAGAGTGTCAGTGTCATAATCTTTGCTAAACCTAGTGCGCTGAACCATATTGCTAAACCTTGTGTGTAGGGACAGACAAGGATAGGCAGTCGAGAGTGTCAGTGTCATAATCTTTGCTAAACCTAGTGTGCTGAACCATATTGCTAAACCTTGTGTGTAGGGACAGACAAGGATAGGCAGTCGAGAGTGTCAGTGTCATATTCTTTGCTAAACCTTGTGTGCTGAACCATATTGCTAAACCTTGTGTGTAGGGACAGACAAGGATAGGTAGGCAGAGTGTCAGTGTCATATTCTTTGCTAAACCTTGTTTGTAGGGACAGAGAAGGATAGGCAGGGAGAGTGTCAGTGTCATATTCTTTGCTAAACCTTGTGTGCTGAACCATATTGCTAAACCTTGTTTGTAGGGACAGAGAAGGATAGGCAGGGAGAGAGTCAGTGTCATATTCTTTGCTAAACCTTGTGTGCTGAACCATATTGCTAAACCTTGTGTGTAGGGACAGACAAGGATAGGCAGTCGAGAGTGTCAGTGTCATAATCTTTGCTAAACCTAGTGCGCTGAACCATATTGCTAAACCTTGTGTGTAGGGACAGACAAGGATAGGCAGTCGAGAGTGTCAGTGTCATAATCTTTGCTAAACCTAGTGTGCTGAACCATATTGCTAAACCTTGTGTGTAGGGACAGACAAGGATAGGCAGTCGAGAGTGTCAGTGTCATATTCTTTGCTAAACCTTGTGTGCTGAACCATATTGCTAAACCTTGTGTGTAGGGACAGACAAGGATAGGCAGGGAGAGTGTCAGTGTCATATTCTTTGCTAAACCTTGTGTGCTGAACCATATTGCTAAACCTTGTGTGTAGGGACAGACAAGGATAGGTAGGCAGAGTGTCAGTGTCATATTCTTTGCTAAACCTTGTTTGTAGGGACAGAGAAGGATAGGCAGGGAGAGTGTCAGTGTCATATTCTTTGCTAAACCTAGTGTGCTGAACCATATTGCTAAACCTTGTGTGTAGGGACAGACAAGGATAGGCAGTCGACAGTGTCAGTGTCCTATTCTTTGCTAAACCTTGTGTGCAGGGAGAGAGAAGGATAGGCAGGGGACAGTGTCAGTATCATTGTTGCTAAGCCTCCTGCACAGTATACACCTGAAGCTACCCCTTATTGCTGGTTTTCCCATCTCCCTGCAGGCCATTAGAATGTCTGGAAGGCAAACAAGGAGAGGCAGACAGTCAGGAGCCAATAAAAGAGGGCAAGCAGGCTCTGTGTCTGGGGGCAACAGTGCTGGTCGTGGACGCGGTGCATTGTCATCAGCACATGGCCATGGGACACGCTTGTCCTTCTTTTCGGCAGCTGGACATGTTGAGCCACATCATGCCGAAGACTTGGTAGAGTGGATGACCAAGCCCTCCTCATCCTCCTCATCCTCTCTCACCCAGGCTCAGGGTACTGGCAAAGCAGCTGCCAAAGCGTCCTCTTCCCTGGTATCAATGTCATCATCAGTCACTCCTTCCCTAGACCCACCATGTCCTCCTCCTGAGGAGTCCCCCGAACTGTTTGAGCACAGTGTTGGGTACATGCTCCAGGAGGATGCCCAGCGTTTCGAAGGGTCTGATGATGATACCCAGCTAGAGGAAGGCAGTAGCGTGAGAGCAGAGAGAGGGGATGCTCAAGAAGGACACCAATCTGGCAGTCATGTTCCAGCAGCTGCAGCATACTGCCAGATTGGCTCCAGTGATGAGGAGGGAGGGGATGATGAGGTCACTGACTCCACGTGGGTGCCTAATAGGAGAGAGGAGGAGGAGGAGGATGAGGAGGAGGCACATCTCCAACGAGGCAGGATGCCCTTGGGTGGCCAGCGTAAGGGCAGCACACCGACGGAATCACACCGCAGAGCTCCGCCTGTGCAGGGCGCTGCCTCTGCCCGTTATTCAAAAAGTTCTTTGGTGTGGGCCTTTTTTGAGGCGAGTGCATCAGATCGCACAGCTGCTGTTTGCAACATATGTCTCAAGCGTATATCGCGTGGCCAAAACATCAGCCGCTTGGGCACCACATGCTTGAACAGACATATGTTGACCTGCCATGCAGCTCGTTGGCAAGCCTACCTTAAGGACCCACACCAAAGAACAAAGCGGACCTCCAACCCCACTATACCTTCAGTCCTCTCTGAAACCTGCACTGAGAGGAATGAAGGTGTAGAATTAGGTGTGTCACAGCCAAGTACTTGCGGCCACTCTGCTAGCAGTACACCGACGTCCGATTCTAGCAGGCAAATTTCCCTGCCCCAGCTGCTGGACCGTCGAAAGAAGTTCACTCCCAGCCATCCACATGCCCAGCGGTTGAATGCTAGCTTGGCTAAATTGCTAGCGCTTCAACTGCTGCCTTTTCAGTTGGTAGACTCGGCCCCCTTCTGTGAGTTTGTGCAATGTGCGGTTCCTCAGTGGCAGGTTCCCAAACACCACTTTTTCTCACGGAAGGCGATTCCGGCTCTCTACCGGCATGTGGAAGGCAATGTCTTGGCCTCGCTGGACAGGGCGGTCAGCGGTAAGGTGCATATTACCGCTGACTCATGGTCCAGCAGGCATGGACAGGGACGTTACCTTTCTTTCACGGCCCATTGGGTCACTCTTTTGGCAGCTGGGAAGGATGCAGGACAAGGTGCAGTAGTGTTGGAGGTTGTTCCACTGCCACGCCTCCAAAATGCTACTACTGGTTGTGACACACCTCTGTCCTCAACCCCCTCCTCTTCTTCTTCCTCCGTGGCCTCTTCCTGTGCTTTGTCCTCGGAACCAGCGGTGCTCCGTAGGCGTTCAAGGGGCTACGCAAGTACGCAGGCAAAAAGATGCCATGCCGTGCTTGCGCTGGTGTGTTTGGGGGACAGGAGCCACACTGGGGCAGAGGTTCTGTCTGCTCTGCAGGGGCAGGCCGAGAGGTGGTTGACGCCACGCCAGCTTAAGCCAGGAATGGTAGTTTGCGACAATGGCACCAACCTCCTCTCCGCTCTCCGACAGGGACAACTGACCCATGTGCCCTGTGTGGCTCACGTCCTTAACCTGGTGGTGCAGCGGTTCTTGGGCAGGTACCCGGGCTTACAGGATGTCCTGAGGCAGGCCAGGAAAGTCTGTGTGCATTTCCGCAGATCTTATAATGCCAGTGCTCGCCTGGCTGAGCTGCAAAAGGAGTTGAACCTGCCCAAGAACCGCCTTATATGTGACATGCCCACAGGTGGAACTCAACGTTGGCCATGCTGCAGCGGCTGCACACACAGCAGAGGGCCATCAATGAGTACCTGTGCGACTACGGCACCAGGACAGGGTCAGGGGAGCTCGGGTTTTTTTCACTACGCCAGTGGGGCATGATCAGGGATGCATGCACTGTCCTGGCACCATTTGAGGAGGCCACGAGGATGGTGAGCAGTGACAGTGCATGCATCAGTGACACTGTACCTCTTGTCCACCTGTTGGAACATACGCTGCATGAAATAATGGACAGGGCACTTGAGGCAGAACAGAGGCAGGAAGAGGAGGACTTCCTTGCCTCTCAAGGCCCCCTTTACACAGACAGTGTTCCTTCTGTCCCACCCATCGCACAGGAAGAAGAGGAGGAGGAGGAGGAGGAGGAGGAGGATTGTGTCAGCATGGAGGTGGAGCCTGGCACCCAGCATCATCAGCAGCAGTCTTTTAGGGATGATTTACAGTCCCAAGAAACCAGTGGACTTGTACGTGGCTGGGAGGAGGTGGCTGCTGATCATGTCGTCCTTAGTGACCCAGAGGACTCCGGACTGAATGCCTCAGCTAACCTACGCTGCATGGCCTCCCTGATCCTGCAAAGTCTGCGGAAGGATCCTCGTATTCTTCGGATCAAGGAGAGGGACCATTACTGGCTGGCCACTCTCCTTGATCCACGGTACAAGGGTAAGGTTGCGGACCTTATCTTACCGTCGCAGAGGGAGCAGAGGATGAGACAACTCCGGGAGGCCTTGCAGAAAGGTCTGTGCAACGTGTTCCCAGAGACTGGGAGGTTACAAACTCCTGGTCTTGGACAACGAGTTGCTGAGGCTTCGGTCAGTCAAAGAAGGAGCGGTGGGGAAGGTGGCCGTCTGACCGAAGCGTTCAGACAATTCTTTAGTCCGCAGCCCCAAGGTATGATCGGTTCCAGCAACCATCACCAGCGTCTGATATACATGGTGCAGGTATACCTAGGGGCAAGGTCAGACTTGGACACCTTCCCCACCGAAAATCCTCTGGCTTACTGGGTCTTGAGGATGGATCACTGGCCAGAGCTTGCACAGTATGCAATTGAGCTACTGGCCTGTCCTGCATCCAGTGTTCTTTCAGAACGCACATTCAGTGCTGCTGGAGGATTTGTCACGGATCACAGGGTGCGCCTGTCCACCGACTCTGTTGATCGACTGACCTTCATAAAGATGAACCAGTCTTGGATCACCACCAGCTACCAAACACCTGAAGCTGATATAACAGACTAATTTATTTTCAAATGTCACATCCCTTCAAGACTGATGCTGATGCTGAGAGTTTGTCCTGTTATGTTGACTGACTATCCTCCTCCTCCTCAATGATCCGATTGACGATGATAGCTTGGAAGAACATTTTTGTTTCTGGGTGCTGCCACCAGTGGCTAAGGCCCAATTTTTCAGCCCCTGTTTAACAGGGGTGTGTTATTACAATTTTTTATGCAATGCTTTGCAGCAGGGCTCATTCCTGCACTCCAACTAGAGTATCTGGGAGTGGTTGCAGTGTCGTGGCACCAGCACCAGTGGCTAAGGCCCAATTTTTCAGCCCCTGTTTAACAGGGGCGTGTAATTACAATTTTTGATGCAATACTTTGCAACAGGGCTCATTGCTGTGCTCCAAGTACAGTATCTGTGAGGGGTTGCAGTGTTGTGGCACCAGTGCCTAAGGCTCAATTTTTCTGCCCCTGTTTAACAGGGGCATGTAATTACAATTCTTGATCTAATAATTCACAGCAGGGCCCATTCCTGCGCCCACCAAGACTAACTGTGAGGCCTTACAGTGTTGTGTCAACACCACCACCACCACCACCACCAAAGGCCCAATTTTTCAGCCCCTGTTCAACAGGGGCATGCAATTACAATTTTTGATCTAATAATTCACAGCAGGGCCCATTCATGCGCCCACCAAGAGTAACTGTGAGGGCTCACAGTGTTGTGGCAACACCAACATGTAAGGGGCAAATTTCAGCTGAGTATATACGGCAGGCCCCTACTTTCATACATCCAACTTACAAACGACTCCTCCTTGCAAACGGAAGGATACAACAGGAAGTGAGAGGAAATCTACCCCTAGGAAGGCAAATTCTCTCCTGTAAGAGTTAATATGGGAAAAAAAGTGTCTCCTCTCCACTGATTCTTTATCACCAATTCTTGTTTCAATAAAAACCCCAAATTTTCAAAAAACATTTGTCATTAGGACGGAAAGTGAGGTGAACTGTTCTGAACAGGTGCACACTGCACAGACAGCAAAACAAATGTTACAGGGGTGATAACCCTTCCCTATGTTTTCCAAAAAGCTTAAAAATATATTTTTTGGCTGGAGCTACACTTAAACAATGTACCTGTTCAAAATTACAAACAGAATCTACATAAGAACAAACCTACAGTCCCTGTCTTGTATGCACCGCCTGTATACGGCTGTTCAGAGTATATAGGGCCTTTTTTATTTTGTGTGCGGGGTTCCCCTTAATATCCATACAAGACCCAAAGGGGCTGGTAATGGGCTGGGGTAAGGGGGGGGGGGGTGTGATGGGGTAGCTATGTCATTTTTCTTAAAGATTTTCATCCATATTACCGGGACCAGACATTACATTAAAGCCGCAAGCAGTTTTAAATGGCTTTTTTTCCTTTAGAAATGTAATTTTGTGCAGGGACAGTTCTAAACACGGGAAACACGTGGCACTTCACAGGCATACTTTAGACACCCCCCAGGTACGATATTTAAAGTAATATTTGACTTTTTTTTCACTTTATGCATCATTAAAATTACTGCTCCAGAAAAACGGCCGTTTTTAAAACTTCTTTTTGCATTGATACATGTCCCCTGGTGCAGAACCCGGGTTCCCAAACCCTTTTTAGGACAATAACATGCATAATAGTCGTTATAATTAGCACTTTAGATTTCGAACGTTCGCATCCATTGTATTTAATAGGGTTCTAAAGTTCGTGCGAACTTTCGGTCCGTTCGCGGGTTCTGGTGCGAACCGAACCCGGGGGTGTTCAGCTCATCATTACCCGTAAGTAAACCAGATCACATTTGTAAAAGTCTGTCTTTCACCAGTTGGGATGGGCCTAGTCTTGGGGTGTCTAACCAAGGTTGCCACATGGAGTAAAACAATTTGGTAGCGTTCCTATGCTGGTACATGATTTTTTCATGTATCAGAGTGTTATTAACCATTTCCACCCATTGTTTTCCTGTCGGTACTCTCAGAGTTATCCAGAGGCCCGCAATCAGCTTGCGAGCTACATAAAGCAACCGCAAGACTGCAGTGTGACCATTCGGAGATAGAGACGGTATCTTCAAGGCACCAAGCAGGCAAACGATAGGGTCATGAGGCAGCGAAAATTGGAACACCAGAGTTATAGTGGATAGTACATAGTGCCAGTATCAAAATAGCTTCGGGCATTTCCACAACATATGCAATAAATCTCCATATTGTCTAATACATTTTGGGCATAATGCCGTGCCTCTGAGACCCCAGTTGTGTAGTCTGGCTGTTGTCCTTTATACTCTGTGCAAAAGGAATAGATGTGACAGCTTGTGCGAAGCGGAAACTGATACCAGTGGGGCAGAGGTTAAGCATAGCTCCCATTGTTCCCCATCTATGGGACCCAGGTCCTTTTCCCATCCTCTCCTACAAGGAAGCTTAGAAGTATCGTGCGTGGAACACAGTAGCCGAGAGTATACTCTCGAAATCATCCCCTTCCTATCAGTTGCCAACAACACATCAGACATCAGAGGGTGCGTGACTGGTGCAAACGAGGATATCCGACTCTCACTGTGAATCGCATGTCTAAGCTGCAGGAATCTATAGAATTGAGTCCTATCCAGGGCAAACTCCATTTAAATGTAGGTCAGCAAAGGACTTACAGACAGTGCCGGTAAACAGTTGAGATATATAATTAATACCTAAGTCTTCCCAGGACTGGAAGTACTTAAGTTTAAAGAGTTCTTTGTAGTACCTATTCCTCCAAATGGGCGCAAAATTGCACGTTCCCCTAATTTTTAAGATAGATCTGGTATATTTCCACAGCGTATTCAACAATAGGATTGTGGGAAGAGTTTGCGTTAGGTGTGTAAAGCCTGCTTCCAGATACGATAGGACTGTCAGTGCAGAACCGTCCGGTATCAATAGTAGTCTAATGGGATCAGTAAGTTCCACCTCTCCCCAATTGCCCAAGTGTTGTATCTGGGCAGCAATAAAGTAATACCTAGCATGTGGGACTGCTAGGCCTCCCTGGTCTTTAGCCAATTGCAGTGTGTGTAAGCTAATCCTAGCCGACTTGGTGCCCCAGATCAAGTTTCTAAACTGAGCGTCTATTTGTGCAAACCATTTGTGTGGGATCCAGATGGGGGCGTTATGGAAAACATAGAGCAATTGAGGGGCCCAAACCATTTTAATTAGGTTTGTCCTTCCTGCAACCGAGAGAGGTAGTTTTATCCATGCTGAGCATTTGAGTCTGAACTTACGGAGTAAGGGGGCTAGGTTCAGGGTAAGATATTGACTTGGGTCTGGGGGTCACCTTAATGCCCAAGTTCCCGGAATTCATTAACTATGATTATGTCCCTGGCACAATCTGGTAGTGGGTTAGTCAAGAGGTCTAGAGGCATCAACACTGATTTGTTCCAGTTAATATTAAATCCTGACAATTCGCCAAAGTCAGCGATTAAACTCATCACATGCTTCAGAGAATCGCCAGTGTCCCCCAAATAAAGTAAAGTGTCATCAGCATATAAAGAGATAACGTCTTGAATGGGGCCTCTACGAAAACCTATTATGTTCTGTGACTCCCTGACATGTATGGCCAAGGGTTCCAGGGCCAAGGCAAAGAGCAGGGGTGACAAAGGGCACCCCTGCCTTGTGCCCCTATACAGTCGGAACGAGTCCAAAATGTTACCGTTGATACGCATTCTCGCCGAGGGGGAACTATACAACAATTGGACCCACTTTAAGAAAGAAGGACCCACCCCGAATTTGGTCAGCACCTCCCAGAGATAGGGCCATTCCACGCTATCAAACACTTTGGCAGCGTCCAAGGAGAAGATAGCCCTATTACCTGAGTTTTCTGTGGGCAGTTGTAAGTTAAGGAATAGCCGCCGTAGGTTCTGAGAGGTGGACCTGGTTGGAATAAAACCAGACTGATCTCTGTGAATCACTGTTTGAATACATTTAGCCAGCCTATTTGCTAGAATCCGTGCCAGGAGTTTAATATCAAAATTAAGTAACGAGATAGGTCTGTAAGAGTCTGGTGCTAGAGCATCTATACCTGGTTTCAATAGTACCACTATAAGGGCTTCACTCATAGAGGGTGGGAGCACCCCAGTTTCAAAAGCTCTATTATAAACTTTCAGAAGATTCGGGAGTAATTGTGAGGCATAACGTCTATAAATCTCCGATGGCAAGCCATCAGCTCCAGGCGCTCGTCCATTCTGTGCATGATCCAGCGCCTCTAGGAGCTCGTCCTCGGTCAAGGGAGCATTAAGTAGACTAGCATCCGAAGCAGATAAGCAGGGGATGGGATATTTATCCAGGAAAGACCTAAGGTCCTCAGTGGAGGGATGTACCTTGGACGTATAAACGTCTTGGAAAAAGGTTTTAAAGACATCTATAATATCCTGTGTAGAGTAACCCGTAGCTCCCTGTGTATTTCTAATTGCCACTATGTGCGAAGGGGGTTGCTGCGACTTGGATAGCAATGCTAACATGTGACCCGTATTCTCTCCTTCCTCAAAGTGTTGCTGTTGCAGAAAGAACCGTTTATTCTTGGCCAGTTGCAAAGATAAATGTGTGAGCATGGATTGAGATGCCAACCACGATCTCCTAGTATCATCAGTGCTTCTGCAATGACTAAATTCTCCCATTCTTTATTTTTTTTTTTTTTATGTAATCTTTATTTAAAAAGATATATTCAAAGGACAAACAGAGAGACAATAGACAAAGTAGAAAGATTTGCAAAATACAGCATTATAGGAGGAGCCCTCAACCATGGACAAACAGTTAGTGGTAAAGTCAATCATGGAAGCATACGGTGTAACAACCATATCTGGGGGAATAATAATCAACATATGAGCAGCGTGATATGAGTTCAAACAGACATGGATCACCCCATTCGACCCCTTCTGGCATACCCCTATCGAGGATGCCATCCCACTCCCAAAAATTAGGAGTAGACTGGGTCCACAGTTAGCAGGCCTAAAGCCTAGGGGCAGTAACCTCAGTGAGAAGTTAAATAAAAACAAAAACTAAAAAAGGGGGGTGAAGGGTGGGGCAAGAAACAAAAACAAAAAAACATAAAACCAGGGGAAAAAGTCACACCAACCAAAGTAGTACATAACTTTAAGCTTCTGTAGGTTTGTGGAAGCTCCTCATTCTTTTCAGAAACCGCCTTGCAACCCTCATGTCTCCCCTCCGACCCAGCCCCTTACGGGGGCGGGGTCGCCGCCGGAGAGGGACCCGGGGCACACAAAACAGGCGGGCTTGCATAGTTTATCCAAGTGACCCATACGGAATAGAATTTCTCGTACCGATCTTTACACTTAGCCATCCATTCCTCAGCAGCCATGATATTATTCACTAAATTTACCCAATCCACACGGGAAGGCACCCAAGGTGTCTTCCAGTGAATCGGTATCAGCCGCCGAGCCGCATTAAGCAAATGGGGCAGGATGGATTTGCTATATTGGCCGAGGGGAATGGTGGGAAAGTGCAGCAAGGATTCCAACGGGGAATCGGGTAGCTCCAGATCCAAGATCAATTTGATCTGTGCATGGATATCTAACCAAAAGGGCCTCAGCTTAGGGCACTCCCACCAGATGTGAAGGAACGAGCCTCTGAGGCCACAACCTCTCCAACAATCATCTGAGAGAGAGGGGTAAATCTTAGCAAGTTTGGATGGTACCCTGTACCACCTGGACAGTACCTTGTAACTATTCTCCTGCATCTTAGTATCCACTGTGCTCGAGTGTGTTAAGCTATATAAGTGCTCTAGTTGAGGTCCAGTAAAGGTGCGCCGGAGGTCTCTCTCCCACTCACCAATGAATCCCGGTTTCCCTTCAGTATGCATGGATTGCAATAAGTCATATAGCACCGAAATGGCATGGGGAACAGCGGAGTCAGACATGCATAAGCGTTCAAAGGGAGAAGCCGAAGTGGGGGACCTAACCCTCTGGGGCAACCCAGCGACAAAATGCTGGAGCTGCCTGTAACGCCACTCATCCATGGGGTAG
Source organism: Rana muscosa (assembly GCA_029206835.1). Lineage (NCBI taxonomy): Eukaryota > Metazoa > Chordata > Amphibia > Anura > Ranidae > Rana > Rana muscosa. The sequence continues at coordinate 402,965,649 of CM055122.1, forward strand.
GGGCCGTATTGGTCCCTTAGAGTGGCCAGTGGCAATAGGCCATGGTCCTGAACAAATCTGCCGCATCTGGACTCACCATCCGCCGCCCACGTCCGAAAGAAGGAAGGGTGTTCCCCTGGAGCGAACCAGGGGAAGCCTCCTAGGGGCGCCAGCGGAGAGACCGGGGGTGCAAGCAGCCCCAATTTATTCAGCCTGTCCCAGGTCGCCAGGGCGTGAGCAGCAAACGGGGAGACCAGCGCAGAGAGACCTCTATCTTCTCGGGGGAACCAATGGGGCGTGTGACAGGTTGCGGCCCGCTAAAAACTTGTCTAGGGGTACCCATAGTTTATACCGGACATTGTGGTGCCAGTCCAGAATACGCTGCAGGGCTATTGCTTCATAGTACCTGCGGATTACTGGAACCCCCATTCCTCCCCTTTTCTTAGGGCGCTGGATAGTGCGAAGGGCTAACCTGGGGCATTTCCCACCCCAAATATAGTGTACGAACAGGTTATTGAGGGTTGAGAAGAACATCCTGGGCAAAGTAATCGGCACCATCTGCAGGAAAAACAGGATACGGGGTAGCACATTCATTTTAAGTACACTGACTCGGCCCATCCATGAAAACGCCGCCCTGTCCCAACGTTTCAAATCTATTCTGACAGTGGAAAGCAACGGAGCAAAGTTACAGTCATAAAGCATCGAACATTTCGTGGGCAAATATATCCCCAAGTATTTTAAGGAGGTTGGGCACCAGGTAAATGGAAACGCTGTTTGCAGCCGTGTACGCAAATCCGCGGGGACATTCAATGACAGGATTTCTGACTTATCATAGTTAATTTTGAAGTTAGACAGCAGGCGAAAGTCCCTCAGCTCCGCCAGGATGTTAGGCAGCGATATCAAGGGGTCGGAAACATAGAATAGGACATCGTCTGCGTAAGCCGATAGTTTGTGTTCCGTCGGACCGACTGTGAAACCATTGATATCGTTGTTAAGGCGAATTTTATTAAGCAGTAGTCCGAGGGTCAGAGCGAAAATGAGAGGGGACAATGGGCATCCCTGGCGTGTCCAATTGCCGATCGGGAAGGGCTCGGACAGTAGCCCATTCACCTTCACCCTGGCAGTCGGAGAGCTATAGAGGGAGGATATCCACGCCATCATGCTTGAGCCCAGGCCAAGCCTGGCCAGAACTGTTCGCATATAAGTCCAGTCCACCCGGTCAAACGCCTTCTCCGCGTCGGTGGAAAGCAAGAGACAGGGGCGAGACTCCACCCGCGACCCCACCCAATGAATCAGCTGGAGTGCTCTGTTGGAGTTATCCCTGGCCTCCCTGCCCATGATGAACCCTGTCTGGTCCGGGTGGATGACCGTTGGGAGTATCGGCATAAGTCTATTAGCCAAGATTTTGGCCAAAATCTTGACGTCTGTGTTAATAAGTGAAATAGGCCTATAGCTGCCCGGTAGGGTATGATCTCTGCAATGTGTGCCATCAGTGCTTCAGGGGGTATCGCCGTGCCGGATGCCAGCGCCATGAAATAGGTACACATGGGACCAGAGAGCACCTCAGAGTATTTTTTGTAGTAGGTATTCGTGTAACCATCAGGGCCAGGACTTTTCCCATTGGGTAGGTCTTTCACCACCTTCTGAATTTCAGCAGTAGTGATGGGTGAGTCCAGCTGCTTACATACAGATGCCTCCAGCTGTGGGAACTTGGCCTCTGTGAGGTATTGATGAATGCGGTCAACCCGTTGGGATTCCGTCGCGCCATGTAAAGTATCAGGGAGATGGTACAAGCGGGCATAAAAGTCCCGAAAGACATTAGCAATTTTTGAAGAGTGGACGACCGGAAGTCCCGTCGAGGAAAAAGCTTGTGGACATGTCCTGAGGCACGTCGGCTTTTAAGGGCCCTAGCCAGTAACCTCCCACATTTATTACAGAATTTATAGAATTTGTGTGCCAAGTGTAGAATGCGCGCCTTAATTTTGGTGTCTAACAGTGTAGTCAACTCCTGTCGCAGGGATTGTAATTTAGACGCCAAGTCCGGGGTTAGCTTCTGTTTATGCAGCAGTTCAGCTGCATGTATTTTGGTCAAGATGGTCTGCAGTTCCCCTTCCCTGGCCCGTTTTAGTCTTGTTCCCTGAGATATCAGCTCCCCCCGAACCACCGCCTTATGCCCCTCCCATACAGAGCCCATGCTAACTTCCCCCGGTTTGTTCTCTGAGAAATACAGGGAAATGGTATCTGACACTCGCTTCTGGGCAACCGCATCATCTATGATGCCATCATTTAGACGCCAGCTCCATGTCCGTGCCTCCATTGACAGAGGACGCAGGGAGATGGAGACCGGCGCATGGTCCGAAATAGTAATGGACCCAATGGAGGCGTTAGCAAGGGAATCAAGCGAGAACTGGTCCATCACCAGAAGGTCAATGCGTGTATATACTCTATGTGTGGCAGAGAAGTAGCTATAATCCCTATCCGTAGGGTGGAGAAGTCTCCAGCAGTCGACCAAATGGTGCTCTTGTAGGAACTTTCTAAAGTGTTTCAGGAAGGCAAAGGAATGAGTCGAGTGGCCCGAGGACGTATCCACGTGTGGGTCAGGGCTAACATTAAAGTCCCCCCCCAGGATGAGCTGTCCTTCCCGGAAGGTGGACAGGGACTCCAGGACCGAGTCCAGGAAGGTAAGCTGTTTGCTATTCGGGGCGTACACGGCTGCAAAGGTGAACATGCGGGTATATATGGTGCCTTTGACAAACACAAACCGACCCTCCGGGTCGAGCAATTGGTCCGTCATCACAAAAGGGCAATTTTTGTGTATCACTATAGCCACTCCCCCCGATTTAAGACGGGGGGAGTTGCTAAGATACCAGGAGCTATATAAATGGGTGGGAAGGCGGGGGACCGAGTCAGGTCGGAAGTGCGTTTCCTGCAAAAAAAGGATGTGTGCCCCCATGCGTTTCATCTCAAGCCACAACTTACTGCATTTCGACGGGGAGCCCAGGCCACGAACGTTGTATGACACGACTTTCAGAGCAGCCATAATGAGAGTTCAATGGGTGCGGCCACTAGGCCGGCGGCAAGAGGGAAGAGAGACCCACAGCACAACAGGCCTGCAGCGAAGGACACCAAGAGCACAGGGATTACATACAGGAGCCTAAAAAACAAACCAAGGTTATAGCAGGTGTCATAGAAAATAGGACATAGAAAAAAAAAGGGGAGGGAAAAATTTAGGAAATGAAAACACAAACACAAATAACAAGCCCAAAGGGCGCAACAAAGTGCATCATCGCCACCAGTCGGGGGCCTCCACCCCCCCCCTCTAGACGAGGAGACGGTGAAGGCCAGCGAGCAGAGGCATTCCCAAAATGGGACACAAAACTCCAAGGAGTTGACCTATTGGGGGAAGTGGTAAGGCACCAAGAGCAAGTCCGCATGCGGACCCGCAAGTAGTTAAAGGTGCTCATCTACCCCTCGACCAGGGGCAGAAAGGTGATACGGCAGCTAGGGGGAAGTCAAAAAAGTGAAACAAAGACGTCTCAGAAGCCAGCAAAAAGCAGTTCAGTCGTTCAGTCTTCTCCCTGCGGGGGACGAGATGGAGGCGCCGAGCCAGGGGGACCTCGCCTGGGTCCGCGGCGACGTCTCCGGCGGGCGGACTGCCACGTTTCAGGGCGTGCGGGAAGAGAGATGTCAGACGGCGACCTCCAGTCCGGGATGTCAATCTGAGGCAGGTCTAGGGATTCCAGGAATCGGGGCAGATCATCCCTGCTCCGTAGTGTGGCCTGTCTGCCATCTTTAGTTGCGGAGAGGCTAAACGGGAAACCCCACCGATAGGGAAGCTGGGCATCCTGTAGAGCCGCCAACAGTGGCTTAAGAGCTCGGCGTTGCATCAATGTGCGTCTGGAGAGATCCGGAAAGAATGTCAGTCTGGCCCCGTCAAAGTCCACAAATCTGACTCCCCTAACCTGATTCATGATGCGTTCTTTGAGCGAGTATTTGTGCAGCTTGCAGATAATGTCTCTGGGTTTATCAGGATCATCAGAGGGGGGCCGCAAGGCTCTGTGGGCCCGGTCGATTTCAAAATGTTCAGGTGCCTGTCGGCCTAGAATTTGCTTAAAGATCCCTTGCAGGGTGGGGATGATATCTCTGGGGCCAGTGGCTTCAGGCAGGCCTCTGATGCGGATGTTAACCCTGCGACTCCTGTTTTCAAAATCATCCATTTGATCTAGCAAGGCCTCAAGCCTGAGATCTTGTTGTTTGCAGTGATCAGAGAGGGCCTGCAGGGTTGGAGCAGTCTCATCCCACTGTGCCTCCAAAGTCTCCACTCTATCACCCAAATATGCAGTGTCAGCTTGCAGGGCCTCAATGTCCTTTTTAAAAGCCATCTCCACTCTGCTAGCAAACCTCTCCAAGTCAGCCTTAGTGGGGAGGGAGAGGATGTGGGCACGGATATCTTTATCATCCCAGGAAATACCTCCATGTGCAGGCTCTTCTATGCTTTCAGAGCCGGAGAGAGAAGGAGGGGAAGGCAGGGTTTGCACAGGCAAGTGCGGGGAGCTGATGGAGGAGGCACCCCTAGCAGCGTGGACGCCGGACGCCATCTTAGCTGTACATGCCGTTCTGCTGCGGGTCCCGAAAAAGTTATCCAGTGATCCGGATCGGCCCCGAGGTGTCCGCTGTGAGTGCGGGGATGGTTTGTGCTTTGCAGGCATCCGAGCAGTGGTGTATTTTCCCCACTAGAAGCCGCCGAATGTGCCGATTAGAGCGCGGGTCTCACGGAGCTCTGAGAGAGCACGTCCTCACTCGTGCATGCCGTAGCCACGCCCCCCAGTTTTAGTTTTTGTTTTAATGTGAGATATCTCCCTAATAAGTTGTCCCCGCAAGTAGGCTTTGGCTATCTCCCAGACCATATCAGCATCCGCTGAACCTAAATTGTAGTGAAAAAAATCCTTCAAGAAGACAGATATCGGATCAGGAGTCTGCAGGAGAGACAGCCAAAAAGGGTTAAGTTTCCAAAACCCATTGCCCCTAATTGCACCTACTCTTAGGTCTACGGAGAGAGGAGAATGGTCCAAAACATGTCTAGCATGGTATTGGGAGGAGTCTACCAACGGCAGAAGGAGATCATTACCCAATCCCAAATCAATACGTGACAACCCACCTATCGAAGCTGACTGACAGGAGTAAACCCTAACATCAGGGTTATGCATCCTCCATACATCTGTGAGGCCCAGTTCAATCAGAAGTCGGGCAAACGGGGTAAGCCCAGTTCGCTTCTGCAGCCCAGTGAAAATGCGGGCACTCAACTTATCCTTCTCATAATTAATAAAATTATTAACGTCCCCGAGGACTAATAAAGGTATGCCCGGGAAGCGGGACACAAAATCCGCTAAAGTTTTAAGAGGGCCAAACGAGAATGGAGGGGGAATGTATAACCCAGCTAATATACATTTTGTCCCATAAAGGGAGCAGAAGAGAAACACATAACGACCGTCCGGGTCTATTTTGCTATCAAACAAAGTAAACTGTGCACCTATCCTAACGAGGACACTCACCCCCCTCGAGTACACCGAGTATGTAGCATGGTACTGGTGACAAAACTGTCTTTGCGAAAATAAAGGCGTAGGTGTCGAGGGGAGGTGAATCTCCTGCAAGCAGACCACCTCAGCGTCCAGACGTTTGATTGTGCACAGCACAGCCAAACGTTTAACTGGATTATTAAGACGGGAGAAAGGAAGCCGCTCAGGTGTGGAAGTCCCTGGAATTACCTCCTCCCAGCAACCAAGGGTGCAAGCAAATGCAATTGCAATTGAAGAAAGAAAAGTCTTCTGGACGCAGCACTCCGGTTAAAAAGCCTTTATTCCAAAAAAAGGTTCAGGAAACCAAAACACACTGCACAACACAGCAAACTGATCACATCTGGCTAACGCGTTTCACACTATTAAAGTGCTTACTCATAGCTAGTTATTACACAAATACTACCCAAGATATACCCTAAACAGGGGAAGTCATGTGATCCAACCCCAAGGTGAAAATAATTGGTTAATTGAAAATTAATTAAACATGAAGTGATTCAAGTGAAATGGGTGTGGTTCACTGACCACAATGATAAAAGAGGATAGAAATACCTCACCATATAACAATCTATGCAGATATGTAAAAAAATATTTTTAAAAATATATAATATATATAAAAGATAAGTGATATGGTGTGAAGTGGAAACAAAAAAATAACAATAAAAATAATTGTGAAAATAAAATAAAATGAATAATAAATAGGGATGAAATTACTACCAATTATAAAAGTGGTATAATATAAATGTGCATCTTGCGTATTTACACACATGGTCACACATGTTTTGGATGCACATTTATATTATACCACTTTTATAATTGGTAGTAATTTCATCCCTATTTATTATTCATTTTATTTTATTTTCACAATTATTTTTATTGTTATTTTTTCGTTTCCACTTCACACCATATCACTTATCTTTTATATATATTATATATTTTTAAAAATATTTTTTTACATATCTGCATAGATTGTTATATGGTGAGGTATTTCTATCCTCTTTTATCATTGTGGTCAGTGAACCACACCCATTTCACTTGAATCACTTCATGTTTAATTAATTTTCAATTAACCAATTATTTTCACCTTGGGGTTGGATCACATGACTTCCCCTGTTTAGGGTATATCTTGGGTAGTATTTGTGTAATAACTAGCTATGAGTAAGCACTTTAATAGTGTGAAACGCGTTAGCCAGATGTGATCAGTTTGCTGTGTTGTGCAGTGTGTTTTGGTTTCCTGAACCTTTTTTTGGAATAAAGGCTTTTTAACCGGAGTGCTGCGTCCAGAAGACTTTTCTTTCTTCAATTGCATTTGCATTTGCTTGCACCCTTGGTTGCTGGGAGGAGGTAATTCCAGGGACTTCCACACCTGAGCGGCTTCCTTTCTCCCGTCTCTCCTATTTTCTGGATCTTTGCTACCCAGCGTTGACCAGCTCGGAGTGGATTCCCACCTTCCTATCCACTTTCATCTGAATACAGTTTCATTCCAGCAACCAGCCTGTTATGGACATCAATATGCCAAACACACCTGCTAACGAACCTGGTCACAGTAGAACCTTCATGGCACCTTCTGACAATCCCCTTAGATCGGGACTGCAGGCTTCACAACTTCAGCCCACGGATGATAGAATTGTTTCCTTAACAAGCATCTTTAGGAAACTTGAATCGGTGATGGCCAAGGAAATTAGAATCTATTGGGATATTAACTCACTTTCTGAATATGTGGCACTTACACGTATTCCCCGGGGTCTCAGAATTAAGAAATTCCCTACATCTGACCTCCTGAATGATGCTTTGAAGCAGGAATGGACTGATACACTCAGCTCATGCTCTCTTAAACTAATGGAGATACTCCTTAAATCAAAGAATCAAGAAATAAGCATCATACAATCAGAAATGGCTGATATTCAGAACAGTCTTACGGAATTACAGACACATCCTGAGTTTGCGGAATTAGACGGCCGCCTGAACAAAAAATTAGACAAATTGGAAAGGCATGTCATCTCCACCAAAACAAGTAAAATGACCAGAGACAAGGTCGACTACGAGAGTGGGAACGTATACACATGGAAGAAGATGCAATTCCAATCTGGCCGATCACGAAAGAACCGACCCAAAAAAGTCAGTTTTTCTGATTTAGAACATGACCTGGGTAATGATACCATGGCTACATCTGTGTCGGATTCCTCACCTGAACGTTTGCTGAGGTCTTCCATTTGGAATCATTCACAGGATGGAATCCAATCTGGAAACCCTCAGGGGCCCCACAAGAAAGCCAAACAGAAAAGCGCAATAAGAAAACCCGGAGAGGAGGGAAAAGACACTCATACACCAAAAAAAAACCCATACACCTTGCGGGGGAGAAAGAAATAGATGTCACCAACGTTATCAACATCTCGAGCAGAATTTTAAGCGATGAAGAGAAATGCATTTTATCCAAGGGACTTAATTTTTGCCCCACTAGGCATTTTGATCTTTTTAATACCCTATTGGACGTTAATAAATTCTCTCGTAGCTTAACGCTCAAGAAACACTACTTTGATCTCCCTATGGAAGCAGAGGACACCTCCTCTGGTGATCAGGATATGGGTGAGTGTCCTGCTCCAGTGTTGTTTTCAGAAGTGTGTGCTCTTCAAGAGCTCATGGATTTGGCCACTGAGTCCAGTCCTTGCCCCGTCGACCCCACTGATGTCCCTAATAGTATTTCATTCAAACTTAGATCAGACTTTTATCCGGTGGGGTCGCGAGGCAAGGATCTCTACCTCTTTCAAAGTATGGTCGAGAAGGATCTTACCCATTTGGCCCGTGATTGCCGAAGGAGGTCTGTTTCCCATAATTTGTCTCCATTAGAACATAAGGCTCTTAAACATTTAGAAATGGATAATAACATTGTCATTCGCAATGCGGACAAAGGTGGGTTGGTGGTGGTCCTCAATTCTGACACCTACAAAGGTGAAGCTTTACGTCAGTTGTCTGACAGCAACACCTATACTCCACTCAAGGGTGATCCCACCATCCCTTTCTCTGCCAAACTTTCCTCTTTGTTGGACACAGCAGTCCATGCGGGAATTTTTTCAGATAAAGAGAAATTGTTATTTATCCCCACTAATCCCGTAATGCCAGTGTTCCATCACCTGCCAAAAAATCACAAGGGCCTGGACCCACTTACGGGCAGGCCCATAGTGGCAGGTATTGGATCCCTTAACGAGCGTCTGGGAGAGTGGGTTGACGGCCAACTTCAGCCTTTGGTTGTCAACCTCCCAGGGTATCTACGTGATACCAAACAACTGCTTATAAAACTTCGGGATTTTCAGTGGAAAGCAGAGTACAGGTGGATTACATGTGATGTGACCAGCCTCTACTCGAGCATTCCTCACGACTTGGGGGTTTTGGCTGTGTCCACTTTGCTTAAAAAATCTGGGAAGTATTCGTTAGTGTTACAGGAGTTCATCTTACTGTCATTGGACTATTTACTTACACATAATTTCTTTATGTTCGACGGGGGCTATTATCTCCAAACGTGCGGGGCCTCTATGGGAGCGAAATTTTCGCCTTCCCTGGCTAATCTCTATATGGGATTTTGGGAGAGGTCTCGCATCTTTGGACATGATAGCCCCCGCCGTTTAGATACGATTTTCTTTTGTAGGTTCATTGACGACCTCCTGTTTGTTTCCTCTAAAGAGGACACAAATTTACAGGATTGGTTGGATCACCTTAACAATAATTCCATGAATCTCCGCTTCACTGGAAAACTTGGCATCACCTCCATAGATTTTTTGGATGTCAAGTTGTCGGCTGCAAATGATGTAGTAGTTACAGGTCTCTATAGAAAACCTACAGCTGGCAATGCCCTTCTTAGAGCGGACTCAGGTCATCCCAGCCACACCATTCGTGGGGTTCCGGTTGGACAATTCCTCAGGCTCCGACGTTTGTGCAGCAGACCTGAGGATTTTGTCACCGAAGCTACTAATATGACCCAACGATTCATTAATAGGGGTTATGCTCCCAATATGATAAAAAGAGCCTTTAAAACCGCGAGTGTTATCCCAAGAGAGACCTTACTTCAGAATTGTTCGACTAAACGTAAAAACAAAGCGGCACTGTCTTTTAGTGGTGTACCGGTGTTCTCTACACCTTACAGTTTTGAATTCGGTAAAATAAAATCCATTATTGAGAAATACCTTCCCATTCTACTGAATGACCCTGCCTACCATGAAATACTCTCCAGGGGAGTTAAATCAGTATCCCGTAGAGCCCCCACTTTGGGTAGCCGCCTTTCACCTAGCCTTTTTTCAAGCATACCCTCGGCATCAAACTGGTTGCATTTCCAGGGCACTTTTAGATGTGGAATGCCTCACTGCAATTACTGCAGACATATAAAAACAGGTGACACAGTTCAGTCTAGTACCAATCACAATTCTTACGATATCAAGCAGTTCATTAATTGCAATACCAAGTTTTTGGTATATGTGATTAAATGTGAACTGTGCGATATCCAATATGTCGGAAGAACGACTAGGAGACTCAAAGACAGACTGTGTGATCACCTGTATGATATACAGAAAGATAGAAACACGAATGTTGCTAGGCATTGGGTATCAGTACATCAGAAAAATGTCTCATGCCTTTCCATACAAGGTATAGAAAAGATTGTTTCACCTTTAAGAGGGGGAGACAAATTCAGGACACTGTGCAGGCGTGAGGTCTATTGGATTTTTTCATTGCATACCAGGATACCGGCAGGCCTTAACTTTGAATGGGATGTATCCCATTATTATGATTAGTCCTTGCGTCCTGCACAGTGTCCTTTCTAGTTTTTGGTGTCTGGCATTTTTTCTGATGTTTCCAACATTTGTTGCCCATGCATGTTAATTAAGGTTTGGATTGCCATTTTTTCCTCCTCTATTACATGCTCATGGGCATATACATGTTTATACCCGGATTGTTGTCAGGAGTTTTCATTTTATCTTGTTTTATGTAGTTACCATGATATTGACTGCTTTTTGCATGTTCAAATCCTTATGGCCTCCATAATACTATTCATATAACATATGGAACATGATAGTTCTACTATTCTATTGGGACCATTTTCTTTTCTTTTTCTTCCCCTTTTTCTTTTAGTCACGAACTATTATTCACCTGGTTTGGAAGAAATTGTATGGACTTGGTCTCTTTCTTTTGCACAAATCATCAATTAGTGGTAGATCGTAATGATCAGATTGTTTTATTGTATATGTGTCACACATTAATTTGTGTGTTTTATAGTCTCTTTATTCCTTTTTAATTTATGTTGGTTTTTGTTATGTCATTCTTGACAGCACGAACTGTCTTGGGCATATATAGAGTTTATTTTGTACATGGAAACGACATATAGAATTCCATCTCGGAAGCCAATGTATACACAAGATTTATGGCCCATATTTCATCTGTGTGTATTGTGCTGTAGATGTAATATTATATTGGCATTCATTGAGCGCATAAGTTTATGTGGGCATCATGGTATGTTTACATTCAGTCAGGATCCAACCCCAAGGGTTTTGTTATTTGTTAGCATGTCATTTTCAATCTTTTTATATAGACATTTGTTCCCGTGCGAATTGTTCCCATAGAATTATTTGTACATCTTTAATTGAATGGATGGTTTTCCATCGAGATGTCTATGGTTGGATGTACATCCCAGTTAATGCGCACAGTTTCGGAGCCATTATATATATACACATATATTTTTACATTGGGCTCCTCAGGTGTGCGCATTTGGCTGAATGCTTGCATTCACACGGGGGCATTCTCTTATTTATCTATTCATTTATTTTCTTTATCCAACCTTTTCACATAGACATTTACCTTAATGTGAATTGTTCACATAGAAAATCTCGTAGACATTTTGATTGGATGGATTGTTTTTCATCGAGATGTCTATGGTTGGTTGGATTGGACGGAATGTTTTCCATCGAGATGTCTATGGTTGGACGTGCACTTCGGTTAATGCACACATTTTTGGAGCCACCATGTACACACATATATATATATGTTTTTGCATTGGGCTCTTCATGTGTGCGTGCTGAGCTGCATGTCTATATGTACACATGGGTACATCCTCAATTAACTCTTTACATGGACATTTGTCTTGATGTGAATCGTCCACATAGAACCATCTTATAGACTTGTCGATTGGATGGATCGTTTTTGTATGTCCCAGTTGATGTGCGCATCCCTGGAGCCATTATTTTTTATATACACACATATGCTTTTTCATCAGGCTCCCCATGTGTGTGCACCTAGCTACATGCCGGTGTACACATATGGGTACATTTTTGTCTCATATTTACATACTTGGTGTTTTTAAATACGGTGTCTTCAAGCACATTCAAACACATTTGTACACATATGCTTCTACTGCATGTTTGTGTAATGGTTCATCTTCATGCACAGTATACCTTCAGGAATGACTTCCATCCCAATAGACATATAGACTAATGCATTTTTTAAAGAGACATATACTTACATATTAATACAAATCTGTTCAGATATTAGTTTAAATAGAACATCTGTTCTTTTATTCACATTAAGTTCACTGTATAAATTATCAATATTAATAATAAAATTTAAAAATAAATATATCTCAAAAGAGACATGCACATATCAGTACGGACTAAGTAATATTAATGCAAGCACTTCACAGTGCACCTAATCAATTTATAAGGTTGCTTTGCATTTTTCATCTATACATGTCCTAATTTTATATATATGCACGTATATATATATATATATACACTATATGTGTAGCGGGGTGTTCCCCTTTAATCAGAGACAGGAAATTCGAGAGAGAGGGGAGTCGGGAGGAAGGAGGAAAGAGACGTTTTTTGTTAACAGAAGCAGAGGACAGAACTACTGTTCCCAGAACCCCACTGGGTCCCAGGATGTTTTGAGTTATGCCCCAGAGACTCATGGGGGAAGGTATATAAGGAGGGGGCGAGGCCTAGCTCTTTCTCTTTGGACACGGGGAGGCAGAGAGAGATACACCTGTGCGGATCTGTGCTGTTCCAGGCCTGAAGCCTGGGGCCTGTGGAGCGAACCAAAGAGCCTTCCACCCCCTTTGCGAGCCTGGGTGGCATCCAGACTCATCTCTTCTAAAGTTATCTGGATCGGGGATCCGATCGCAGAAGCCGCTGTGGACGAGGACCGACACAGCCGGTGGAAGTTCCGGACTGAGGGAAGTGTTCCGGAGTGGTGAGCGAGCGAAAGCTCATCTTTAAACTGTTACTTTTATACTTTGTGCCTACTAGACTTCCGAGGCCTAACACCTCCGGTGAGGGAGAATTACCCCCCCCCCCCTATTGGATTACAAATACATGGTTTTAAATACTTCAAGTGCACCACCTTTACAGATCCACCACCTTTACAGATCCTGTGCCGGTGAAGATTTGTGTTTCTTCTAAGACTGAGTTTCATGGTTAGGGATCAGGCCTGATCCGTTAGATAGTTATAAGTTAGTTATCACACCACAGGGTGTTTAGGTAACGGTCGCCCCACGTGGCGTTCCGTCCCCTTTCCATTGCTGGTACACACACACACAGTATTGTGATTTATAACTGCAGGGACCTGCTTATGTGTTGTGAACCAAATGTTACATGCATGTTATCCCCTTTTATCTTACCACTAGCAGTAAAGTCAGTTATTATTTACAACATTGTCTATGAGTCTGAGTTATCAATCCACACACCCACATTTAAAGCATAAGTGATTGTTTATGTGAAATTGCTGTGGGTAACTGTGCCAGAGCGGGTAGAGCAGATTGCCGGGGGGGTTGGGGAAGCTGTACTCAGGGCCCAAATCAAAACTTGCGGCTCTCTTAAGTTGAGGGTATCGCTACATATATATATATTTTTTTTCTCTCTTTTGTATTTACACACATGGTCACACATGTTTTGGATGCACATTTATATTATACCACTTTTATAATTGGTAGTAATTTCATCCCTATTTACTATTCATTTTATTTTATTTTCACAATTATTTTTATTGTTATTTTTTCGTTTCCACTTCACACCATATCACTTATCTTTTATATATATTATATATTTTTAAAAATATTTTTTTACATATCTGCATAGATTGTTATATGGTGAGGTATTTCTATCCTCTTTTATCATTGTGGTCAGTGAACCACACCCATTTCACTTGAATCACTTCATGTTTAATTAATTTTCAATTAACCAATTATTTTCACCTTGGGGTTGGATCACATGACTTCCCCTGTTTAGGGTATATCTTGGGTAGTATTTGTGTAATAACTAGCTATGAGTAAGCACTTTAATAGTGTGAAACGCGTTAGCCAGATGTGATCAGTTTGCTGTGTTGTGCAGTGTGTTTTGGTTTCCTGAACCTTTTTTTGGAATAAAGGCTTTTTAACCGGAGTGCTGCGTCCAGAAGACTTTTCTTTCTTCAATTGGATTATTAAGACCACGGATATTCCAGGACATCACTCTAGTCAACTTAGACATTTCAGTAAGTGTTTAGTATAATCGAAGACATGCACCATAAGTACTATGCAGTCCAACGATATTGTTCTAGGGCACAATGCAATAGAAATACCCAGCACAGCAGCAAAAAAGAAGGAGGGATTCACCGTCCATGAACAGCAAACAGTACGATACGTGCTATTAGCAGACTTGCGAGGAGTGGTAGCAGAACGTAAAGGCAAAAAGGCCATCAGGGAGGACATGTTGAAAAAATACAAAAATATAAAAGCAAAAATGAAAATAAAAATAAAAATAGAAACCAAAAAAACAACTAAAATAGTAAGCAGTAGACCAACAGGGCCTTAGAGATCCATCTCAGGGCAACTAGAGGCCTGATCCAGGCCATCCGTGTGGGGCAACAGTAGAAGCGCACAGCAGTGTCATAAAAACTTCTACACAGCGGGTAACAAGAACAAAAGGTGACTGTGTGTAACGGAACTTCCCCCGCCTAACAAGGATACCCGGAGAGGGGATAGAAATCATCTTTCAAAACCGGCCTAAGCTTGTCACGGTGGAACGTGGCATCTGTTGCGAGCCTCTTGAATTGTTTGCTCCTCCTGATCCAGCCATTGTGCGGCCACAGCAGAGTTATCAAAGAAGTGTACAGAGCCCAGGGCCTCCACCCTCAGGCGTGCAGGGCAGAGCATAGCATATTTCAGTTCTAGATTCTTGAGCCGTTTCTTAACATCATTAAACTTAGCTCTTTCTTTTTTGTACATCACAGGACACAGAGCGACTTAGTCATTACTAATGGGTTATATAGTTTACCTTCAGGTGCTGGCACTGGCAACTTCCAAACCGGAAGTACCCTCCCCTATATAAGCCCCTCCCATCCGGGAGCACCTCAGTTTTTTGCCAGTGTCTAAGGTGTTGGCCAAAGAGTAACATGTGTTTTCCTGGGCTTGCGTACAGGTTCTTTTACGGGCCTTAGTAAGCTGTTCCGGATCCCACCAAAAAAGCTTCATAGCTAAACGGTCGGTACCCGGGCCTTGCAACAGAAGAGCAAGGTTTTGCCTGTAATGCCTCTCTTAGGAGGGCTGGACCCTGGGATCCAGAGCTCTGGTCATACCCACGACCAAGATGTTTTTCTGTGCAGGGTGCTATACAGGTCCAGGGGAGTGGAATCCTTGGGAACCCGGTCCCTGAAGGTTTAATTACAATGCCTGCCGTGATAGGTGAAGTTTGGGCTTCTGTGGACCAAACAGAGTCCTGCGGCGGGGAACAGGTAAGTGGGGGCCCCCAGGAACTTGGTTCTATTGGGGGACCCCCAAGCCTAATTTGTCTTTCTGTCTGTTACCTAACGGTATTCCCGCTAATATCTGTGTATGCCTGTAACTAATGGAAAATGTAAAATTTTAATAGTAGTCAAGAAAAAAAAAAAAAAAAAGAGGACCGCGGTACCTGTGTTAAATAACTAGAGGCCGCTGTGGTCCATTTTTTCTTGTCATGTGGATCTTTGGTTTTCTCAAGTCAAAAGATCCAGGCAGTTGGTAAGTTCTCTGTGGGAATCCACTTCCTCTGCCCTGTTGCTGCGCTCATCCACCGCACAGGCCCTCCGGCAAAAAGGGCCCTGGCTCCTAGTCCCTGCTTGGTTTCGAAAAGGGCGCCAATGGCGCACGGGCACGCGCGCGGGCGCGTGCACGCACCTCCTATGAAAAAAAAGGGGGCGGGGCGGGTGGATGACGCTCGATGCGCGCCGCGGCGCTTCTGCGCATGTGCAGGCGTCCCAGCATGTGTAAAAGACACAGTACAAGTGTCAGCTGGATGCAAGCAGAGCTAGCAACAAAACGGTGGCACACAGAGGCGGTTGATGCAGGCATCCCCATAGAAAGACACTTTAGTGGACACCAGCTGGTATATAGCAGCAACTGTGTTAGACTATTACCAGAAAAATTGGTGTATGACGACGGGAATACCTCAGCTTTGTGCTTATAGGATATGTCGTCCAGACGCTCTGGAAATAAATCTTCCAAGAAGCGAAAGGGGTCTCCGTCGGGCTCTGAGGATTTTGGGCATGCTGTACTGCGCCAATCTCCCCTGAAATTTCAGAGGTCAGTAGCCGTAGGAACCCCGCAGGAGTACCTGGTACTGCGGCTGTCCCCAGTCCACCTGCTCCTGTATATATAACAGAGGAGGTTTTATCCTCAACTCTGGGAGGATTGGAAGAGAGATTAACAGCATTGATCGCTGCTTCCCTGTCACAGGAAAAGCGCGTCCGATTTCCGTCTCCTCCTGCAGAGTGCCTGTTAGTGGAGGAACAGTCCCAGAGATCGACCTACCTGAAGGGGATCAGGTGAGGTTGATAAAGTTATAGAGGAATCAACAGTGGAAGAACCTTTCTCAGCATCCCAGGCTGAAAGATTATGGGTTCAGTCTCTGACTAACATGGTCCGAGCAGCATTTTAAATGCCTCTGGCGGAACCATCAACCACTACTGTCTCCTCGCTGGGGTCGCTGAAAGCTCCCCAGACTGTCTGTTCCTTCCCAATCCACCCTTTATTGGAAGGGCTTATTTACCAGGATTGGGAGCATCCTGTAAAATATTTACTCCCCCCAAGAGATTTCCAGTGATCTATCCCATGGAGGATAAGTTCATAAAAAAAAAAAAAAAAAAATGGAGGGTCCCTACAGTGGACACAGCCATCTCTTGTGTAAATAAATCACTGACATGTCCAGTAGATAATGTTCCAATGTTCAAAGACCCAATAGATAAAAAATTGGAGTCTTTACTAAAATCTGCTTTCTCTACAGCAAGCATGGTGACACAACCTGCAGTAGCAGCGATTGGAGTCTGCCAAGCAATGAAAGATCAGTTGAAACAAGTCTTAAGGGACTTACCAGATCAGCAGGCTCTTGCCCTAGCTGACCTACCTAGAGCCTTGTGTTGCGGTGGACGCCATAAAGGATACAATCCAACAGGCATCCCGCTTTACGCTGTCTGTAGACATATGCGTAGGCTTCTATGGCTCAAAAACTGGTCTGCTGAAGCTCCCTGTAAGAAATTGCTGATTAGCTTCCCATTTCATGGAGAACGCTTATCTGGAGATGATCTGGACAAATATATCCAGAAAACTTCTGCCGGTAAAAGTACACTCTTGCCGGTTAAGAACAAGGGTAGAAGTCCTTCTTTTAAGAGGCCTACTTCTCCAGTCCCTGGCACATCGGCTGTGAAACAGTTCCGACGGCCTCCGCGGTCAAATCCAGGGGGCAGAAATCAGGGACAATCACAGGGTAACAAGAAACCCTGGGTCAAGAGAGGTACAAAACCTCCCCCCAAGTCATGAAGGGTTTCCCCCACTCAATCGGGTGAGGGGAAGACTTCAGTTGTTCACAGAGACCTGGCGGGACACCATCAGAGACAGATGGGTGATCTCCGCAGTAAGTCTGGGATACAGGCTGGAGTTAAAAGACATTCCTCCTGCCCATTTTATAAGGTCAAACGTGCCAAGCGATCCCCAGAAGAGTGGATCCCTCCTTTTGGCACTAGAGCAACTATTGCTCCAAGGGTAATCATGAAGGTTCCCTTGGAAGAAAGCGGGTTCGGGTTTTACTCGAACCTTGTCACAGTCCCCAAACCAAATGGGGACATGAGGCCCATATTAAATATAAAAGGGCTAAACAAGTTCCTACATATCAGGACTTTTTCGGATGGAGTCGATCCGATCGGTGGCCACCGCCCTACAAGGGCAGGAATGGTTAACCTCGATCGACATAAGGGATGCTTATTTGCATATTCCCATCTGTCCGGCCCACCAGAAATTTCTACGCTTTGCAGTAGAAGGGCGCCATTTTCAGTTCAGAGCCTTACCTTTCGGTCTGGCCACAGCACCACGAGTGTTCACAAAAATTCTGGCCCTACGATTGGCCAAACTAGGAACACAAGGTGTAACGATAATGGCATATCTAGACGACTTGTTGCTGATAGACCACTCAGTGAAAAAAACTAGAAGTGGTCGTTCACAAGATAATCAAGTATCTGGAATCTCACGGTTGCATTATCAACCGAGACAAGTCAGCCCTAAAACCAGTCAAAAGTCTGGAATACTTGGGGGCTAAGACTGGATTCAAATCAGAGAAAGATTTTCTTACCTCCAGAGAAGGTGTCGTCTTTGAAAGATTTGACCCACTTAGTGGGTACAAAAAAGAAAACCATCCATACGCCTGTGTATAAGGCTGCTGGGAAAAATGGTGGCTTCATTCGAAGCAGTACCCTACGGTCAATTCCATTCAAGGAACTTGCAGAGGGCCATACTGTCAGCCTGGAACAAAAAAGTTCAGGCTTTAGACTTACCAATGTCCCTGTCCCCTTCCGTTCGCAAGAGCCTCCATTGGTGGTTGGTGCCCCAGAATCTGGAAAAAGGGAAACCCTTCAGTCCGGTTTCTTGGAAGGTGGTCACTACAGATGCCAGCCTCATAGGCTGGGGGGCAGTACTGGAGCAATGGTCTCTCCAGGGCAAGTGGTCAGAAGCAGAGAAGGCCCTGCCCACCAATCTCTTAGAGATACGAGCAGCCCGGTATGCCCTAGTAGCATGGACATCCAAACTCCAAGGGTCACCTGTCAGAATTCAATCAGACAATGCCACAGCAGTGGCATATATCAATCACCAGAGTGGCACCAGGAGTCGTGCAGCCCAGAGGGAAGCGAATTGCATCCTGGAATGGGCAGAAAGGTATGTCACAGCCATATCCGCGGTTTTCATCCCAGGAGTGGAAAATTGGAGAGCGGACTTTTTAAGTCGCCAGCAATTATGCCCGGGGGAATGGTCTCTTCACCCCGAGGTTTTCCAGGCAATATGCCAGCGGTGGGGAACACCGGATGTAGATCTGCTAGCATCCAGATTCAACGCAAAGGTGGACAGATTTGTGTCTCGCACAAAGGATCCCCTAGCTTGCGGTTCGGATGCCCTAGTGTTCCCTTGGGATCAGTTCAAGCTGATATATGCATTCCCACCGCGATTAATCCGCAGAATCAGGGTAGAAAAGAAACCAGTGATTCTGGTGGCTCCAGCGTGGCCCCGAAGGGCATGGTACGCGGAGATTGTAAAAATATCAGTGGGAAGTCCTTGGACCCTCCCACATCGTCCGGACCTGCTTTCGCAAGGACCGATATACTACCCTTCCTTACCAGCCCTAGGTTTGACGGCCTGGCTATTGAAGCCCACATTCTAAAAAAGAGAGGGCTCTCTAATCCTGTGGTATCTACCATGATCAATGCCAGGAAGCCGGTATCCAGGCAGATCTATTATAGGATCTAGAAGGCGTACATCACGTGGTGTGAGGCCAGGAAATGGCATCCACGTAAGTACGTAATAGGTAGGATTCTGGACTTCCTACAGTGGGCTGTACATAGGAAGCTTGCCTTGAGTACTATCAAGGGTCAGACGGCCTTGTCAATATTTTTTCAAAGGCCCTTGGCTTTGCATTCATTAGTCAAAGCTTTCATACAAGGAGTGATGCGTATTAGCCCTCCGGTTAGTATTCCCATATGTCCATGGGACTTAAACCTGGTTCTGTCGGTTCTACAGAAACAACCATTTGAACCATTGCGGCACATTTCCTTGGTTCTTTTCACCAGGAAATTGATTTTCTTAGTAGCCATTTGTTCGGCTAAAAGAGTATCGGAATTAGCCGCCTTGTCCTGTAAGGAGCCATATCTGGTTGTCCATAAGGACAGAGTAGTATTACGTCCTCATCCAGCCTTCTTCCTAAGGTGGTATCGAGGTTCCATTTGAACCAAGATGTGGTTCTTCCTTCCTTTTTCCCCAAACCTAGTTCGGTAGAGGAAAAGTTATTGCATTCTTTGGATGTAGTAAGAGCAGTTAAAGCTTATCTTAAAGCCACTGCTCAGATTCGCAGAACGGATACTTTGTTTGTTCTGCCGGAAGGCCCCAGAAAGGGTCAGGCAGCATCAAAAATCTACTTTAGCCAAGTGGATTCGACAGGTCATAATGCAAGCCTATGGCTTGAGAAGGAGACCGCCTCCGTTCAAAGTTAGGGCGCACTCCACAAGAGCAGTTGGAACTTCATGGGCAGTGCATCACCAGGCCTCCCTGGCTCAAGTCTGTAAGGCCGCAACATGGTCTTCAGTACACACGTTTACTAGATTCTACCAGGTAGACGTCAGAAGTCAGGAGGATGTCGCCTTTGGGCGCAGTGTGTTGCAGGCCGCAAAAGAGCCTCATGCCTGATGGCGCCCAGCTTATGTATAGTGTATCCCTCCCCTCATTGGGCATTGCTTTGGGAC
Organism: Rana muscosa; assembly: GCA_029206835.1. Classification (NCBI taxonomy): domain Eukaryota; kingdom Metazoa; phylum Chordata; class Amphibia; order Anura; family Ranidae; genus Rana; species Rana muscosa. The sequence goes on from CM055122.1 coordinate 402,985,964, forward strand.
GTCCCATTAGTAATGACTAAGTCGCTCTGTGTCCCGTGATGTACGAAAAAGAAAAAGGGATTTTTATAACAGCTTACCTGTAAAATCCTTTTCTTGGAGTACATCACGGGACACAGAGCTCCCACCCCTCTTTAGGGACACTTATTGCTTTGCTACAAAACTGAGGTGCTCCCGGATGGGAGGGGCTTATATAGGGGAGGGTACTTCCGGTTTGGAAGTTGCCAGTGCCAGCACCTGAAGGTAAACTATATAACCCATTAGTAATGACTAAGTCGCTCTGTGTCCCGTGATGTACTCCAAGAAAAGGATTTTACAGGTAAGCTGTTATAAAAATCCCTTTATTCTTCTGCAGATCAGCGGAGAAATCAGGAAAATTAGACACTTTGGCGTTATCGATCTTAAGAGCTGCAGGTTTCATTCTGGCATTATACAGGATAGCGTCTCTGTCTCTGTAATTAAGCAGCTTGAACAGAAAAGGATGAGGGGGAGCCCCTGGTTGTGGGGGCCTTGCTGGAACTCTGTGCGCCCGCTCCACAGAGAACATGCAGTGATTAGCCACTTTTCAATAAATTCCACAGGGTTTTTCCCTTTAATCTTTTCAGGCAGACCTATGGCTCGCACGTTATTCCCTCTCATTCTGTTCTCTAAATCTTCTAAGCGGGCAGTGTGTTGTGAAGCAAGATGATTATGATACGTGATATCTCTCTGCATAGGCCCCATATCATCCTCTATGGAGCTCACTCTCCCTTCTAAGGCAGATGTTCTTTCCCGCAGTTTTTGGGCATCATGTCTTAGGAACGTGATCTCAGCCTTCATCCCCTTAAGCTCAGCAGTCAGTGCGGCCAAAGAAATATTGCTGGTAGTTACCGCAGCAAATATATCCCTCAGTGTGGGTTCAGCCCCATTCTCCGGAGGGCTGGAGGGCATATGAGGCCTAGCGTCAGTGTTTTCAGGAGTACTCACTGCGTCCCAGGGAAATCTGGCGCCATGTCCGTCCTCCAATGGCACAGTGTCATCAGCCTCAGAGAGACCTCCAGATGAATCATCCGGTGTACTGGTGGAGGCAGTAGGGTCTGCGGAGAGCGGCATGGAGAACAGCTTCTCGGCTCCCTCCCTGTGCTTCTCTTTAGCGGAGCGCTGGGCCTGGGCGCCATGTTGGGACACGCTGTCCACAGGCCGGGACGAAGAGAGCTTCTTTGCAGCGGACATCTGGCTGTCTTGGTACCGATATAAGGTAAGGCTATACTCTGGAGGCCCTCCGACACCCGTCAGTCTGTTTGCAGCAGTTTTAAGGGTATGTTCCCAGGAGATTAGATCGGATTCTCGGCGGAGAGAAGTGAAACACGTCCGGCTACATCCGCTGCCTGGCCACGCCCCTACTCAGATATCTTTGGACACTGTGCAGTTTCACAGGTTGAATAGCACTGCAGATTTTTTTATAATGATGTTATATGATTTAGTGTCATGGTGGTCTTGGGTGAATCTTGAAAGAATTACAGACTTGAAACCATATTTAGGAGCACAGAGAGTTTTTTTTTCCCTATTTCTGTAAGCTCAAGTGCCTTGCCACCTTTGGTAACATGATATAACCACAAATTGTCCTCTCTAGGACAGTGGTGAAAAGCTCTTTTACAGTGCCTTAAAAAAGTATTCATACCCCTTGATATTTTCCACATTTTGTCATGTTACAACCAAAAACGTAAATGTATTTTATTGGGATTTTATGTGATAGACCAACACAAAGTGTCACATAATTGTGAAGTGGAAGGAAAATGATAAATGGTTTTCAAAATGTTTTACAAATAAATATGTGAAAAGTGTGGCGTGCATTTGCAAGCCCCCCTGAGTAGATACTTTGTAGAACCACCTTTTGCTGCAAGTCTTTTTGGGATGGCTCTACTGCCGCGTACACACGATCGGAAATTCCGACAACAAAACCGTGGATTTTTTTCCGATGGAATGTTGGCTCAAACTTGTCTTGCATACACACGGTCACACAAATCTTGTCGGAAATTCCGACCGTCAAGAACGCGGTGACGTACAAGACGTACGACGAGCCAAGATCAAAGTTCAATAGGCAGTTCGGCTCTTCTGCTTGATTCTGAGCATGCGTGTTTTTTTGCGCGTCGGAATTGCATACATACGGTCGGAATTTCCGACAAGAACTTTTTCCTTCGGAAAAATAGAGAACCTGCTCTCAATCTTTTGTTGGCGGAAATTCCGACAGCAAATGTCCGATGGAGCCTACACACGGTCGGAATTTCCGACCAAAAGCTCACATCGAACATTTCTTGTCAGAATTTTCGATTGTGTGTACGCGGCATACCAGCTTTGCACATCTAGAGAGTGACATTTTTGCCCATTCTTCTTTGCAAAATAGCTCAAGCTCTGTCAGATTGGATGGAGAGCGTCTGTGAACAGCGATTTTCAAGTCTTGCCACAGATTCTCAATTGAATTTAGGTCTAGACTTTGACCGGGCCATTCTAACACATGAATATGCTTTGATCTAAACCATTCCATTGTAGCTCTGGCTATAAGTTTAGGGTTGTTGTCCTGCTGGAAGGTGAACCTCCATCCCAGTCTCTTGCAGACTCTAATGCCTCGTACACAAGGCCGGTATTTCCGACGGGAAAAAGTCAGTCGGGAATCCCGATGGGAAAAAAGAGAGCTGGTTCTCTTTTTTTTGCCAGTTTTCCCATCAGAAAAGCTGCGAGGGAGCATACACATGGCCGGGATTCCCGGCCAAAAGCTCTCATCGCAGTTTTCTTGTCCGAAAACCCGGTCATGTGTACGAGGCATAACAGGTTTTCTTCTAAGATTGCCCTGTATTTGGCTTCATCCATCTTCCCATCAACTCTACCCAGCTTCCCTATCCCTGCTGAAGAAAAGCATCACCACAACATGATGCTGCCACCACCATGTTTCACAGTGGGGATGGTGTGTTCAGGGTGATGTGCAGTGCTAGCTTAACCGGCAGTGATCATTGTATTCTGACAGCTCAGGAACCTCCCGTTGTCAGAATACAATAGCCCAGTGGGAGGGATTAACTTTCAGCTAGTGAAATAGGCAACATTTGAAACAAACAAAATATAGGGTAGAGCATTCATTTTAATGATTCTGATGTGGCCAGATCAGAAGACTTTAGGGTTGTCCCATCTGCACAGGTCATCCACAATTTGGTTGTAAAGAAGTTGGAAGTTAAATCTAAAAAGATCTGAGTACTGAGCTGTATTTTAACATTTGTTCTCAACGAGTACTGTGATTGTAGATGAGTGACCCTGGTGGGGGAGAAATCAATGCTTAAAATTTCAGATTCAGCTGAGTTGATTTTGAAATTCGAGATAAGGTCAAGTTTAAGTTATGCATGAGTATTGGGAGAGTAAGTGGTTACTTACATATAATAAAACATGTAATGGACAGTTTGTCCTACTGCATAGTGTGCCTAGGCAGGGCTCAAGGAAGAATATGAAGAGCAGAGAAGGACAATGGACAACCCTTCCCGGTGCTGATAAAGAGACCAATGATAGGGAAAGTAACCCCACTGATTCTAACTGTAGTTGTAGGGTGCTTATATAACTCTTGAGAGAATGTTTGGGTTCAGGCATATGTGTTGTAAAGCAATGAGCATGAAAGACCAGTCTACATGGTTAAATGCCTTTTTGGTGTCGGTGGATAGATGGAGCATAGTACATGAAGATTGATCATAGAGAATTATTGCTCACCTCTCTCCCTTGAATAAGGCCACCCTGCTCCAAGTGGATCCAAGAGGGTCAGAGTGGTTTGAGGCATGAGGCTAGAATATTTGTGTATATTTTTGTTGATGTTGATCAGGAAGATTGGCCTGCAACATTGGGAGAGGTTTTCCCCATTCCTTTATCATAACTCTAATGTGAGCAAATTTCCACTCTAGAGCAAGGTCCATAAAGACATGGATGAGTGAGTTTGGGGTGGAGGATCTTGACTGCCCTGCACAGAGTCTGGACCTCAACCAAATAGAACACCTTTGGGATGAACGGAGACTGCGAGCCAGGCCTTCTCGTCCAACATCAGTGCCTGACCTCACAAATGCCCTTTTGGAAGAATGGTCAAACATTCCCAAAGACACACTCCTAAACCTTGTGCACAGCCTTCCCAGAAGAGTTGAAGCTGTTATAGCTGCAAAGGGGGGGCAACTCAATATTAATCCCTATGGACTAAGACTGGGATGCCATTAAAGTTCATGTGCGTGTAAAAAGGCATGTGTCCCAATACTTTTGGTAATATAGTCTATTACGGGTTTCAAATAATTTCTCAATTGAAAAACTTTAGATTTTAATGTCCTTGTAAATACCTGCTGTAGCCTACCTATCTCCTCTTCTCTCCCAGAGTCAGATTCACTAATGGAGGTGTAGTGCTTACTCCTGCACAGAGCAGCCCAGATCCTCCTCTTCTCGGGTCCTTCTTTGCTGCTCCTGGCCCCTCCCTCCTGTCGAGTGCCCCCACAGCAAGCAGCTTGTTATGGGGGCACCTGAGCCGAGTCACAGCTTCCTGTGTCCATTCAGACACTGAACCCCGAAACTGCCCTGCCCCCTCTCTCTTCTGATTGGCTAACTGACTTTGATTGACAGCCACGGGAGCCAATGGTGCCTATGCTGTGTCTCAGCCAATCAGGAGGGGATTCCCGGATGGCTAAGACACCCGTGGACATCACTGGAGAGAGATGGGGCTCAGGTAAGTAATTAGGGGGTGCTGAGGAGGCTGCTACACACAGAAGGTTTTCTATCTTAAAGTGTTTGTTAAGGCACAAGTAGAAATCACTGGCAGTGCCTCTATTATACTCAGGCCTACCACACGGTATATGTCTTTTCTAAAAACGAGGCTTGTAAATATCTATTTAGAGCGATCTTCAGGCCGGTCACGTGACTCGCGGCTGCTTTTCAGCTCCAATAAATGGCTTTTGCAGGAGGAGCTGAGATCTTCCTCTGACGTCAGCCGGGAAGATAATGTGGCTGCTCAGCCCCTCCTGCAGAAGCCCTGTCTTGGAGATGTAAAGCGGGCGCGAATCATGTGACCGGCCTGAGGATAGCTCTAAATAAGTGCTTACAAGCCTCTTTTTAGAAAACACATACATTGTGGTATGCCTGAGTATCATAGAGGGGCTGGCAGTGACCATTTATAAGTTTTGGATTTCTACTAATAGCGGCGGGGGGTGGGGGGGCGGAGACAGAGACACGCAACACAGAGATGACAGGCAGGGAGGAGGGGGTGAGGAGGAGAGAGGAGATCTGAGAGCAGGCTGCGGATGATGGAGGGACGTACTCTGACCACAGTGGATAGGGCTCATACCTCTTACTCCATGTTTCTATTCTATGGCTGCTATTGCTAATAAGGGAGTTCTAAAGTCACAGCATACACTTTAATTTTAGTACATCAGCATTGTAATATCAGTACAAATTATAGTTATTTTTCACAATCCAATATAAGCTTTTCAATATTTACTGGATTCCCTGCATGATTTGCAGTTTCTCCTCTGCTGTTTACTTTCAATTTCTAAGGACTATATATTCCATGGTACCTTGCTGCCTTTAAGCAATGATTCCTGTATTGACTATGTCTCCTGAAACTCTTCCTCCTCTGTAGTTCAGCAGTCAGGGTCTGTAAAATGTGTGAAACAAGCAAAGCCTATTCATAGGGCACATACTAAAGATATAGGAAGTAAATGTGTAGGATTCTTCAAAATGTAAGTTTACAAACTTTATGATGATGCAACATTCAGATTAATAGGAGAAATCTAAAAATAATTAAATTACAATGTGGAAAAAAATAAATAATTTAGCATTTTGACCATATATACACTTTATGACTATCTAATACAGTGAAGTGCTCCAATATAGCAACGCTCCTAAAATATATGTATTTAAATCTCTCCAATGGATCACATAACGTGCTTAATTGCAACTGAAAATAGAAGTTGTGCAGAAAGTCCCATATGCAGTTCCATAAACTTGTGGTTCATATCTGTGACAGAATCAGCAAAAATGTCCATGTTCAAAGAAAACAAATCTTCCCCAAATGGTTCAACCACACTCTTCCACCTCTAGTGCCACCAGCGTGCCAAATAAGGTGTCTCCTTACCTGACGAGATGAACCTCACTGCTAATAAAGGAAGTCAAAAAACACATTTTTTTATAAAAGCCAGATCAGCAGCACCCAGGTCTCCTCTCCGGCACTCCAGAGCTCCACATGTGTAATCATAACAGGCACAAAAAGACTCTCAAGCCGCATACACACGGCCGGTTTTCTCAGCAAGAACCGACAAGAAAACTGCTTGCAGAGCTTTCTTGCCGAGAAAACCGGCCGTTTGTACGAGGCTTTCAGGTTTCTCGTCAGGAAAACTGACCAGAATCTCGACGAGAAAAAAAGAAGACCTGCTTTCTGTTTTCTCGTCGGGATTCTCGTCGGCCGGTTTCCCGACGAGAAACCCGAGTGTGTGTACACTTACCTGTCGCCGTAGAAACCCCCGCATGCTCGAAATGACTTTGACGCATGCGCGGTAGCTTCCTAGGCATAGGTAGGGTGTAGCAAGATGGCCGTGACGGCATCGAATGTGACGAGCGCACGCTCGTTGTAGTCGATGACGTCACTGCGCTCGTGCCATTCAAAAGAACGGCGGTTCTTTTGAAAGGTACGTGTGTACACTCGGCCGGAACAAGATTCTTGTCAAGAATCTCGTCAGGAAAAACAATGGGTTTTTTTACGGGCGAGATTCTCGGCCGTGTGTACAGGGCTTCAAGGTGAAAAATTGTTTCCTCATTTATTAAGAAAGAATTCAAATGCACTTATAGGATAAAAGTGTCAAATAGCAGCTATAAGCTTTTGTGCTATGAACAAGACAAAGAATTGCCATGTAAATCTGTGGTATAGAAAAACGCTCCATCCAATTCCATTTTCCTTTAGATATGTACCAAGCCGTTATGTATGTCGTTTGGATTGATTCGCAAGTATAGTGCATGTTGCACTTCTTACCCGTGGGAGGACACAGAGGGGAGGCATGGGATACACGGGTAAGAAGTGCAACATGCACTATACTTGCGAATCAATCCAAACGACATACATAACGGCTTGGTACATATCAAAAGGAAAATTAAATGCATACAAAAAGGAGAAACCATCGGGATGGCGAGGCTAGAAGTGGGATCAAAAAGAAGGGGGGAGGAGGGGAGGACACAGAGGGGAGGCATGGGGTACATCAGAGAAAAGTACATCTAGCTGTTCACATCACACGTGGAGGCGTCCTCCAACCATCTATCCCAGATTTTATGATATTTCTTAGGGCAACCCCTGTGGATATAGAGTACTTTTTTGTAGGGAAGGGTGGGGTTGACGGCTCTAATCCATTGCTGCAGTGTGGGGGGGGGGGGTCCCTCTCAATCACATCCTGGCAATCTGAAGTCTGGCAAGGAATAATGTTTCCTGCAGAAATATGTTTAAATACTTTTCGTCTTCAGAGAGCGAGAGGAGCCCCAGCACACACTGTCGGGGGCAGAGAGACAGAGGGGAGCCCATGCGGTCATGGAGGAATCGGACCACCTGGGTCCAGAACCCCTGTATGGATGGACAAGTCCACAATAAATGGTAGAAGGAGGCATTGGGGTGGCTACAGCTGGGGCAATTAGGGTCGTGGCCTCGTCTATACCTAGATATACGATTGGGTGTCAGATATGACCTGTGGAGGATATATAGGTAAGTAAGGCGGTCAGAAAGTTTAGGAGAGATGGTCTTACAATTAGTGAGAGCCTCTGCCCAGTCCTCATTTGTCACAGCCCCTAGGTCGGGCTCCCATCGCATCTTTAGTTGGTATGCGGCAGGTGGTTGCTGTGGGTTGCAGGAGATATGTGTAAATTTGGGAGATAAGTTTCTTGTGGCCCGTTCCAAGACTATGTCAACTAACAATGGGACCTTGAGGGTTGGGATGGAGTCGCCGAACTGTGTATTAAGTGCGTGTCAAAGTTGAAGGTATCGGAAGAACATGTGGTTGGGTAATGCAAAGTTAACTTTGAGCATTTGGAACGACTTGACCGATCCGCGAGCCACGACCTGCGACAAGTAAATAACACCCCTGGCAATCCACAGCCCGCGATCAGGGATATAGTCGAGTTCAGGCAGGAGGGGGTTGTTCCAGAGGGGAGTGTGGGAGTGAGGGGATGGTGCCTCACCGAGGCGCATGGCAAGTTGCCAGACCTTACGGTGGTGATACAACATGTGCCTTCCATCCTCGGCTCGAGGCGGAGCGCGGGGCCCGCAGAACAAAAGTTGGAAGGGGTGGCTCAGCGGGTCAGGGGCCCGAGGGCAGACCATGGCGGAGTAACGCTCTCTGTCAGACTGGTTAAAGTGGAAGAAGTGGGAGAGTTGGGAGGCTATGTAGTACATGGAAAGGTCCGGGAGTGCAGCCCGCCTAAGTCGGTCGGACACTTCAGGACCCGCCAGGACAATTTGTGTCGGGAGGGGCCCCAGACGAACGTGTTAAGGATGGATTCCATGGTTTTAAATATGCGTGGGGGGAGGTATAACGGGGCCTGCCAAAAGACATAGAGCAATTTGGGTAGGAGGATCATTTTGACCAGGTTAATTCGGCCCGTAACCCCTAGTGGAAGACGGGACCAGATTTGCGTCTTGTTTTTCAACATGGCAAAGAGGGGTTCAATGTTGAGGGAGATATAGTCGAGGAGGGATCTGGTGACGTGGATACCCAGGTACTTAATAGTGTTAGCTCTGACCAGAGGAAGCGTGGCCTGGTCAGCAGTGGGGGTGCCCATGTCCAGAGGAAGGATTTGGGATTTGGTCCAATTTATCTGGAGCCCAGAGAATGCCCCAAAGGCCGTAATGACCTGGAGAGCAGTCTGGATTGAGGGGCCGGCATCAGCAACGTAGAGAAGCATATCGTCAGCGTAGAGGCTGAGGACTTCAGTCAGCTGACCACAGCAGAGGCCTCTGATGTCTGGGTGACACCTGAGGGCTATGGCCAGGGGCTCCACTGCCAGAGCGTAGAGAAGTGGTGAAATGGGGCAGCCCTGGCGCGTGCCACGGGAAAGCGGAAAGGATGTGGAGACCCTGCCATTGACCTGAATACGCGCCGATGGGGACTGGTAGAGAAGTTGGAGCCACTTTATGAATTTCGGGCCGAAGCCGAATCTACGAAGGCATTCCCACAAGTAGCTCCACTCAACAGAGTCAAACGCCTTAGCGGCGTCCAAGCTGACCACCACTCTGGAGTCCACGTCTGCATGTTGGGATTGGAGGTTCATGTGGAGCCGTCTGAGATTAAAGGCTGTGTTTTTGTCTGGCATGAATCCTGTCTGGTCAGGGTGTATTAGACTGAGGATGACTTTGTTTAGACACAGGGCTAGGATTTTAGCGATAATTTTAATGTCGAGCTGGAGAAGGGATATGGGTCTATACGATTCAGGGAACAGTGGGTCCTTGCCTGGTTTGGGTATAAGCTCGATAAGGGCTTCACCCATAGATGCCGGGAGTGCATTCGTATTGAAGATATGTGCAGTAAGGGTAAGGGTCTCGCTAAATTGTTTCTAAAACTCGAGGGGGAGTCCGTCCGAGCCTGGTGCCTTGGAGGTGGGAAGCTGTGCCAGGGCCTCCGTAATACAGTCTGTGGTGATGTGCGCCTCCAGCTGAGAGGCCTGGAGGAGTGTAAGAGTAGGGAAGTCTATGTTCTGCAGAAACGTCAAGAGTTCGTCTTGGGAATGTCGGGTGGTGGAGGTGTAGAGCGCAGAGTAGAAGGACCTGAATTCCTCGGCCACTAGGTCAGGATCCGATATCCTGGCCCCAGAGGCCGATTGAAGGGAGACCACCACCGGGGGTTTGTGATCAAGGTGGGCCATGTAGTTCGCCGAGTTCAAACGTTTGTTGCTTACTGAAGAAGATACCCTGCCTGGCCTTTTCAAAGTGTAGTTGGTCTGTGAGTCTGGCCTGCATACGTACAAGGGAAGCGTTGGCAGCTGTGGGGTCAGTTTGAAAGGTTTGTTTAAGCGTGTTAAGGCGGCCTTCTGCCTGGCAGAGCAGCACTTTGGAAGTGGCCTTGTGTCTATTGATTCGCGTGGAGAGGATCAAACGGGCATGCAGTTTAAAGGCTTCCCAGTATTTGCATGGAAGTAATGATTCCACTCAAGCTCGACAGTGTCCAGGTCGGGAAGGGTGGTGAGCCAGAACGGGTTCAACCGCCAAATCCGAACGGTAAAACAACCGGTTTTAAAAAAAATGCATTGATACATGTCCCCCAGGGCAGTACCCGGTCCCCCCTTCCCTTTTTTATAGCAGATTACTTGCATATAAGCCTTCATAGGTTAGAACTTTTCCCCTGTTCAGGAGTTCTGCCGCAAACCAAACAGGGGGGTGTTCGACCCATCTCTAAATGTGAAGAACATCTGACTGCTCCTCATGATTTAGGGGTCCAATGTCTATTTGCCAATGTGTTCACTTCAGACATTCATTTCTGTTTTTTTGTAACAGTTCACTCTAAATTCCCCCTCTTCAGACAATCTATCATTTTTTCCCCTAGAAAACAGTGGAAAATATTTTCCTAATAGGATCAATGATTGTATCCTCTTTCCAACCTGCTATATGTTGGAGCTTTAGGCCCCGTTCACACCTATGTGAATTGGTTGCGGCTTACACCGCATCCAATTCGCATAACATTTTAAAATACATTGATTTCAATGAGGCTGGCTCACATATGTGCGATGCATTCCCTCTGCGCATTGCCCAAAAAACGTGTGTGTTTTCTAGGCATTGCAGTGCGAATTGTTTGCCCATTATGTTCTATGGGAACGCATCTGATTTGCAGATGTGTTGCGTTCTGAACACAGTACGTATGAATCATGAGGGGGAACTCCACACCAAATTTTAAATAAAAAACGGCATGGGTTCCCCTCCAGGAGCATACCAGGCCCTTAGGTCTGGTATGGATTTTAAGAGGAATCCCCTACGCCGAAAAAACTGTGTGGGGGTCCCCCCAAAATCCACACCAGACCCTTATCCGAGCACGCAGCCCAGCCGGTCAGGAATGGGGATGGGGACGAGCGAGCGCCCCCTCCCTCCTGAACCGTACCAGGCCGCATGCCCAGGGCCACTGATAGGCCAGTAGGGGGGCCCGGGCAACCTGAACAGATAGCTAATTACTGTAATGTAAAAAAAAATAATCCTCCAGCCATCGTCCGCCCGACGCCCAAACAATTACACCGCCCTACCCCACAAAATCAGAAGGGGGAGGGACTATTTGTTCTAGTTGTCTATTTCTGGCGCGGAAGAGGCATTCTTCCGCGCCCGCTCCTCGTGCTGGCTTAAGTCCTAGCCAGTGCGTCCTCTATATTGCCTTCTCTGGCGCCGCAGAGTGATTCCTCTCCTTCTGCATGAGAGAAGCAGTGAGGCGAGCGGCGGTGGCAGAAGAAGAAGCAGCTGGCATCCGACTGGAAATTTGTGTGGACAGTCCAGGCAGCAGCAGGATCAGGGAGGAAGTGACTCCTGAGGCCCAGCCGGATAACACAGGTGTGTCGTGTGTGCTTGCTTGGGGCGGGGAGGATTCAAGATCTACTACTACTGCAGCAGCCAGCATCTATACATTACAGCATTGGCAGCATGGGTGGCACTGTCTGCAGGTAGCACATGCGTTATGGGCCATAACGCATGTGCTGCCTGCAGAGACAGTGCCACCCATGCCGCCAATGCCGTAATGTGCTGCAGACAGTGCCACCCGTGCCGCCAATGTCGTAATGTGCTGCATAATGCCATTGGCAGCAAGGGTGGCACTGTATCTGCAGCACAATACGGCATTGGCGGCACTGTCTGCAGCACATTACGGCATGGGTGGCATTATCTGCAGCACATTACGGCATTGGCGGCATGGGTGTCACTGTCTCTGCAGGCAGCACATGCGTTATAGGCCATAAATGCATGTGCTGCCTGCAGACAGTGCCACTCATGCTGCCAATGCCATATTGTGCTGCAGACAGTGCCACCCATGCCGCCAATACCGTAATGTGCTGCAGACAGTGCCACCCATGACGCTAATGCCATAACGCATGTGCTACCTGCTGACAGTGCCACCCATGCCGCCAATGCAATATTGTGCTGCAGACAGTGCCACCCATGCCGCCAACGGCATAATGCCATTGGCAGCATGGGTGACACTGTCTGCAGCACATTACGGCATTGCTGGCATAGGTGAGAAAAATAAATATCACTTGTAGACAAACCTGCACTTTGTTTCAAGGTGGGGTCTGGGAAGGGGCCAGGGGCGGGGCTGAAGGAGGGACCAGGGGTGGGACCAGGGGTGGAGCTGAAAGGGGCCCCGTCAGGTAGGCTGTATGGGGCCCCATGATTTCTATCCGTGGCCCTGCACATGCCCTCAACATGGGGGGGTGGGTGCTTTGGGCAGGGGGGCGCCAAAGCACCCTGCCCCCATGTTGATGAGGACAAAGGCCTCTACCCGACAACCCTGGCCGTTGGTTGTTGGGGTCTGCGGGCGGGGGGCTTATCGTAATCCGGGAGCCCCCTTTAATAAGGGGGCCCCCAGATCTCGGCCCCCCACCCTATGTAAATGAGTATGGGGTACATCGTACCCCTACCCTTTCACCTGGTGGAAAAAAAATGTCAATAAAAAAACAAAACACTACACAGGTTTTTAAAGTAATTTATTAGGCAGCTCCGAGGGTCTTCTTCCGACTTTGGGGGTCTTCTTCCGACTTCGGGAGTCTCTTTTTCTGCTCTCCAGTGTCCTCTCAGCGCTCTCTGGTTCTTCTCCCGCTCTCCAGTGCCTTCTTCCCTCTGCCGGGCGCCTCCGCTATCTTCTTCCAGCTCTTTTGCTAGCGGCGGCCCGGTCTTCTTCGTCGCCTTCTTCCCTCTTCTCTTCTTCGATGTTGACACGACGCTGCCAGCCGCTGTAAGGCCGTGTGTGCAGTGCGCAACGACTTATATAGGCATGGGGCGTGGTCACCGGGTGATGACACCCGGTGACCCCGCCCCCCGTATGACGTCACAGTCCCATCATTTACCGGGACTGTGATGTCATACGGGGGCAGGGTCACTGGGTGGCATCACACGTTGACCACGCCCCATGCCTATATAAATCATTGCGCACCGTGCAACCGGCATTACAGCGGCAGAAAGCATTGTGCCAACATCTCGAGAAGAGAAGAGGGAAGAAGGCGACGAAGAAGACCGGGCCGCCACTAGCAAAAGAGCTGGAAGAAGATAGCGGAGGCGCCCGGCAGAAGGAAGAAAGCACCGGAGAGCGGGAGGAGAACCGGAGAGCGTGGAGAAGGCACTGGAGAGCAGGAGAAGAGGCCAGAAAGTCGGAAGAAGACCCCCAAAGTTGGAAGAAGACCCCCGGAGGTGCCTAATAAATTACTTTAAAAACCTGTGTAGTGTGTTTTTTTATTGACATTTTTCTTCCACCAGGTGAATGGGTAGGGGTACGATGTACCCCATACTCATTCACATAGGGTGTGGGGCCAGGATCTGGGGGCCCCCTTATTAAAGGGGGCTCCCGGATTCCGATAAGCCCACCGCCCGCAGACCCCGACAACCAACGGCCAGGGTTGTCGGGTAGAGGCCCTTGTCCTCATCAATATGAGGGCAGGGTGCTTTGGGGTGGGGAATAATGCATCCAATTTTTAATTTGTGGTACTCAAATCATTTTCTTAAAGCGGAGTTTTAAAAAAATTACAAATACTGCAGCTGCTGACTTTTAATATTAGGAGACTTACCTGTCCAGGGCGCCCGCGATGTCAGCACCCAAAGCCGATCTGTCCCTCGGCTCTCGGGTGGAGGCGTAGCCATCTTCGGTAAGGGAATCAGGAAGTGAAGCCTTGCGGCTTCACAGCCTGGTTCCCTACTGCGCATGCGCGAGTCGCACTGAGCAATCTCACTGGTCCCTGCTGTCTTCTGGATACTGCGGCGATCTATGCCCAGAAGTGGGAGCAAATACTTGTATTAAAAACGTATCTGCTCCCACCTCTCCCCTGAAAGGTGCCAAATGTGACACCGGAGGGAGAATCCAAAAAGCGAAAAAGCGGAAGTTCAATTTTTTGGGGGGAACTCTGCTTTAAAGTTAACCCTTCCCACTATTGAAAGGGGCAATTTACACCAGCTTGTAGCTTCATGTTTAAATTAACATTTAGGTTAACAAATTTGGAGATACCATGATGAATGGTAATCCCCAAATATAGAAAAGTTTCTACTACTTTTATTTGTGAGGCAACCATGTGGAGGTACAGTATATAAACATTTGCCAATATACATGCAGTATATGGGAATTACATAACAGAAAAAAAATTGCTACATTTTATCAATCAGTGATTGCATAACAGTAAATGGCATCCCAGTTGAAATTAAAATTCTTTCCGTCTCCCCCCCCCATCCCCCCAGAATAACTAATGAACACTAAATGGTATTGCATTGGATATTTAGTCTGCCTCAAAAGATGTAATGACTCATTCGTCAAATGAGTTTCACGCAAACATGCAATAGAGGGGTTATAGTAACTTAAAGTATTAAACGTAGCTGTACATTTACTAAAAGCATGATGGCCTCTAATATTTCAAGCAAGTACTGTACTCTAAGTGCTGGTTCACACTACAGCGACTTGGGATCCGACTTGTCAGACCTCAAGTCGCCGCAAGTCGCTGGACATAAGAAATTTAATTGAAGTGAATGAGAGCCATCTTAATGTACACTACTGAAGTTGCTCCGACTTCAGAAAAGGTTCCTGTACTACAGCAAGGCGACTTCTAGGCAACTTGTACCCATAGATTTCAATAGAATTTGCCTCCAAGTCGGATCTCCGTCTATCAAAGATACTAAAATGACCTGGCCCTCCTTATTAGTATCACTCTGCACTTATGGATAAAACTACAAAGATAAAAAGCACTAGAATAAAATGCACTAAAATACAATATGCATGCTGACAGTAGCTGCTTAAAATCAAACGTAAATGCAATGTAAACACAGTGTTAAAAAAACTTATATCAAAAGTTCAGAATAAAACTGCAGCAGCGCTACGGACAAATGTTCATATGTTCGTCTTCTATAAAGTTATTCATATAGGTAGTATAGATAGTGAACGGTGAGTCTGGTTGTAATCAGTTCAAATCTTAGTTCTAGTGCTCCTTTCACCAAGTGTGTTTCACCGCGTGGGGGGATTAAAAGGTCCCCTTCTGGGGATGCACTCACCAGATGTTAAATCAATATATGCATAGATAAACCATCCTCCTCTAATTTTTCTGTCTTCTTTACCACAATATTACATCTATGGTACTACTGGCATATATGAGGAAAAAGAACAAATCCACATAGGGCAGTACTGTTTGGAAAATGTATTGTGTAACAATCCCCCCAAGTACCCCCTTTACAAATGCGCGTACCATAAAAGCATTTAAACAGGCGAAATAGTAAAATGAGCGCTTCAGCGCTTATGACTCGCCCCTGATGAACGTCAATATGTAGTTCCTTTTGGCGTCTTCCTGGTTCTGCAGGTCGGTCCTGGAGCGCAAAGCGTCACTTCCGGTTTGCTTGGTGTGCTGATCAGCCACCATAGCAACCGGATTTTATACACACATATCTCCCACCCACCTATTGACGTCTGATCATTATTCCTGTGCGCGCGTCATCACGCATGCGCATTCGAGGATCTGCGTCCGTGCCCTATTGTGGGCGGAAGTCCTCCACCAAGCAACTGGGCAGATCCGAGTTGCACTGCCCTGATTAACGCGCGCACCCATTCTGCGGCTTGATTGGATCGTGTGTGTCACCATGACATAGATAATAACACAACATGGATGAGCAATTAGCTCATTACAGTGCAGATTATAAATTATATGCTGCTGGACTGGAGACATTAATATCCATAACTTATAGGATCCAGTAGCCAATTGCAAAACACCATTCTAATGTACACATACTAAAGGGCCATACAAATAACACATAAGGCTCGCATTTTCTAATGGTCTTTAGGGACATATTTGTGCGATGTCCTGTGAAAAATGTCGAGCACAACCTACTGTGCAATATTCCTTCTCATATTGAGATTATGTTCCTTAAAATGTGTTTTGAGCACTTGTACAACTTGTTAAACACTGATGGGCATGTATAAAAATTTATATAAAAAAAATAATATATATATAAAAATATATATTAAAAAAACATATCAATATGAATATCCATATAAAATTGCCTCTGTGTGGAAGATCTATATATAAATAGAATAAAATAAAACCACCTATGTGTGAAGGTTCATATGGAGTTCCTATATACTAAAATTTATGTAAAGAGAATTTGATATATAATTGCACGTCAAATTCAATCTGAAATGTCCTTCCATTAAAAAACTAATTGATATAAAATCAAATATATCTCTAAAAATATATAAAATATACAAAAAAATAGAGATAAAAAATCCTCATACCTAAAACACACATATACAAATAAGTGTGTTTCACAGGAAG
Source organism: Rana muscosa (assembly GCA_029206835.1). Classification (NCBI taxonomy): domain Eukaryota; kingdom Metazoa; phylum Chordata; class Amphibia; order Anura; family Ranidae; genus Rana; species Rana muscosa. The sequence goes on from CM055122.1 coordinate 403,002,458, forward strand.
TCTACAGGAAGTGATGGAATCTGGTGAAGGTGAACATATCCTTTAAAGGCTCCAAGTCAAAAGCATAAGAGAGATAAAAAGCTAGACATGCTATCATTCAGGAGTAGGGATGAGCCGAACACCCCCCGTTTCGGTTCACAGCAGAACATGCGACCAGGCAAAAAATGTGTGCAATCACGGGCAAGGGTTGTGGGGATGAGGCCCTTGTCCCCATCAACATAGGGACAAGGTGCTTTGGGGGGGGGGGGGCCCAAAGCACCCTTTCTATGTTGAGGGCATGTGACCTGGTCTGGTTCAGGAGGGCTTCATCCCCAGCCCTGCATGAGAGATTGATCTCCCTCAGGATCCTCTCCCGTGCAGGAGAAGAATTGATACTTTTTGTGCCCTGTATTTCCAGATCCGGTCGCTGTCTAGCAGTGGCATAGCGTAGGGGGTGCAGGGGGTGCCATGGCCCCGGGCTGCCTCCTAATTTTATTTTCTGTGTCCCCCGTGCTCCCATGTTCAGTGTCTGGCGCCCTGTGATTGGGAATATGGGGGTCATGTGGGGCTGGCCTGTCCTCGATCGCGGTTGCTCCTGAAGTCCCGCCTCCGCAGATGATCCCCATACGCCCAATCACAGTGCACCGGGAAACACTGAACATGGCAGCGGGAGCGTGAGGGAGACAAGCACTGGAAAGTGTGAGCTGCCGGGCCGCTTTCTTCTCCTCCTCCTCTTCCTCCTCCTATGCTCGGAGTCCAGGCCGATGCAGGACAAGAAGGTGAGGATGGACACGGGGGGGGGGGGGAGAGAGAGATGACGTATATGTAGTGTCAGTATAGGAAGACTGTAGGCAGGACAGTATAGTGGTCATTGTAGTATAGTGGTCAGTATTGTGGTCAGTGTAGTATAGTGGACAGTATTGTGGTCAGTGTTGTGCAGTGGCCAGTATAGTGAACAGTGTAGTATAGTGGTCAGTGTAGTATAGTGGTCAGTGTAGTGGCCAGTTTAGTGTAGTGGTCGGTATAGTGGACAGTGTAGTATTGTGGTCAGTGTAGTATTGTGGTCAGCGTAGTGTAGTGGTCAGTATAGTGGTCAGTATAGTGGTCAGTATAGTGGTCAGTATTGTGGTCAGTATAGTGGACAGTATTGTGGACAGTGTGGTGGTTGGTATAGTGGTCAGTGTAGTGTAGTGGTCAGTATAGTGGACAATGTAGTATAGTGGTCAGTATTGTGGTCAGTGTAGTGGTCAGTGTAGTGTAGTGTAGTGGTCAGTATAGTGGTCAGTGTAGTATTGTGGTCAGTATAGTTGTCAGTGTAGTATAGTGCACAGTATTGTGGTCAGTGTAGTGGTCAGTATAGTGTAGTGGTCGGTATAGTGGTCAGTGTAGTGCAGTGGTCAGTATAGTGGACAATGTAATATAGTGGTCAGTGTAGTGGTCAGTATAGTGGACAGTGTAGTATTGTGGTCAGTATAGTGGTCAGTGTAGTATAGTGGTCAGTATAGTGGTCAGTGTAGTATAGTGGTCAGTGTAGTGTAGTGGTCAGTATAGTGGTCAGTGTAGTATAGTGGACAGTATTGTGGTCAGTGTAGTGGTCAGTGTAGTGTAGTGTGGTGGTCAGTATAGTGGTCAGTTTAGTATAGTGGTCAGTGTAGTGTAGTGGTCGGTATAGTGGTCAGTGTAGTGCAGTGGTCAGTATAGTGGACAATGTAGTATTGTGGTCAGTGTAGTGGTCAGTGTAGTGTAGTGGTCGGTATAGTGGTCAGTGTAGTGCAGTGGTCAGTATAGTAAACAATGTAATATAGTGGTAAGTGTAGTGGTCGGTATAGTGGTCAGTGTAGTGTAGTGGTCAGTATAGTGGACAGTGTAGTATAGGGGTCAGTATTGTGGTCAGTATAGTGGTCAGTGTAGTATAATGGTCAGTGTAGTGTAGTGGTCAGTGTAGTGGTCAGTATAGTGGTCAGTGTAGTATAGTGGACAGTATTGTAGTCAGTGTATTGGTCGGTATAGTTGTCAGTGTAGTGGTCAGTATAGTGGACAGTATAGTATTGTGGTCAGTATAGTAGACAGTGTAGTGTAGTGGTCAGTGTAGTATAGTGGACAGTGTAGTATAGTGGTCAGTGTAGTATAGTGGACAGTATTGTGGTCAGTGTAGTGGTCAGTGTAGTGTAGTGTGGTGGTCAGTATAGTGGTCAGTGTAGTATTGTGGTCAGTGTAGTATTGTGGTCAGTATAGTGGACAATGTAGAATTGTGGTCAGTATAGTGGTCGGTATAGTGATCAGTGTAGTGTAGTGGTCGGTATAGCGGTCAGTGTAGTATTGTGGTCAGTATAGTGGACAGTGTAGTTTAATGGTCGGTATAGTGGTCAGTGTAGTATAGTGGTCAGTGTAGTGTACTGCACAGTATAGAGGTCAGTGTAGTTCTCAGTGTAGTGGACTGTATAGTGGTCAGTATAGTGGACAGTGTAGTGTAGTGTCCAGTATAGTGGTCAGTGTAGTGTAGTGGACAGTATAGTATAGTGGTCAGTGTAGTGGATAGTATAGTGGACAGTGTAGTATAGTGGACAGTATAGTGGTCAGTGTAGTGTAGTGGACAGTATAGTAATAGTATAGTGGTCAGTGTAGTGGATAGTATAGTGGACAGTGTAGTATAGTGGACAGTATAGTGGTCAGTGTAGTGTAGTGGACAGTATAGTATAGTGGTCAGTGTAGTGGTGTGGACAGTGTAGTGGTCAGTGCAGTGTAGTGGTCAGTATAGTGGTCAATGTAGTGTAGTGGACAGCAGAGTATAGTTGTCAGTGTAGTATAGTGGTCAGTGTAGTGTAGTGGACAGTATAGTGGTCAGTGTAGTTCTCAGTGTAGTGGACAGTATAGTGTAGTGTGTAATGGTCAGTATAGGAATCAGGTAGGTCAGTACTATTGTAATTGAAGGGACTCGGGGAGTGCTAAAAGTCTGCAGGTTAGGGGGTGCAAATTACTTGCCTTGCCCCGGGTGCTGACAACCCACGCTACACCACTGCTGTCTAGCCATCTGCAGGATAGTGTCTCTATCATGAAAATTTAGGAATTTAAGCAGAAATGTTCTCGAAGGACCCCTAGTGGTGGGGCACAAAATGGCACTCTATGAGCTCGCTCTTCCGAGAATTAGGGAGAGAGTTTCTCTTTACCAAACATAGGGAACAACCAGGTTTCAATAAACTCTGTGGGATTTTTTCCCCTCAATCTTTTCTGGTATTCCATCTATATTGAGTTTATTCCATCATAGACGTTTCCCCATATCCTCCAATCAAGCAACAGAATCAGAAGTTTTGGCAACAATAACAGCTTGTTTTAATGGGGCCAAATCATCTTCCAGGGTGCTCACTCTTCCCTCAAGTATTGTTGCCCTTTCCCTTAATTTTTGCCTATCCTGATGAATATGGAGCACTTTCTCCTTTACACCTCTCAAGTCAGTACCTAGTTGTGTAAGGGAGGCACCATATTTATGCACTGCTGCTAAAATTTCTTTCAGAGGCTCAGGAGTATCAACTTCAGAAGCACCACACATGCTTAACAGAGACTGCCTTCCTGTACTCACTGCGCAGGAGAGGATCCTGAGGGAGATCAATCTCTCATGCAGGGCTGGGATGAAGCCAGTAAGGTCATTTGCTGCGATGATGGAGAAGATACTGATGCTGGTGAGGCAGGCTTCATCTGGGATTTCTCCTTGATGGGTGTATGAGCAAACTTGCTCAGCTTAGCAGCTGCCTCCCGCCGCTTATCTTTCCCTTGCTGCTGCAAAGATGGTACATTACTTATTGTACTACATTTCTGAGGTTGGAAAATATTAAGTAAAATTAAATCAACTGAATATGTAATAGAAGATGAATAGCCACAATATAGCATCACATATAGCCCAGGTATTAGGGGAAACTGTACGGTCTTACTTAGGCTTTATGTTTCCAAGTACCGTTTTTTAATATTGTATTTATTATTACCCCTACATGCTTAATGTTGGTGTTGAAGAAGTTTGGAATATTCAATTCTGCCAAGAGGGCCCAAATGCTGGTATTGTGTTGGCAAAAAGGACACATAATTCTGGTGCAGAAGAGGAAAGTGTGCAAACAAAAAGTTTACATTAGGAAGGTTTTTTTTTTTTACAAGAAAAACATTAGGAAGGTTTAGTGTGAAGGTTAGGGTTACAGGAAGAGTTAGTGTGAGGGTTAATGTTAGGGTTACAGGGAGGCTTAATGTATGGGAAACTTAGAACAGAGCGTGACGTTAAGCACTTAACTCTACTCATTTTTTGACATATGCACAGTGATTTTTTTTGCCACAGAGATTTGCGTTGAACATACATATTCTCCTTAGTAAGCCTGAAACGTAAATAGGAGCTTACAACACCTCCATTCAAGGCTATGTTTGAACAATTTAAAGTATAAGGTTCTAGAGGTCACCTAGATAATAATTGATTGAAACTAGTTGCTCTGTTTGCTTAAGTGACTGTTGTGTCCATCATTTAAAGTGAATTTAGGTTAGAATTTTTAGCTCATTTTTAAACCTCACCTACCATGATCACTAGCAAACTTGTGATCCTCCTTATTTCATTGAAATGTTCAGGTAAGATGATTGATTTAAATGCATTACACTTGCCATTATTTGCTAAAATTGTTAGACAGAAAGGGATTGCTAAAACAGAGCTTTTTGAGTTGTTGGAATTTGATGTATGGGACTCAACAGGAGGATAATAATGCATTTATCAGAATTGATGTAATACTGACGTGAGCATGTAAAAGCAAACTTTATTTTTATTCTTTTAGATGTTTTTTTTTTTTTTGTTCTACTTCCAGTGTTTTTACTAAGGATTTTAGGTACAATCCAGAGAAAGAAAAAGTTGTTGTGATAATCAGAATCATTGCAACAAGAAGATTAGCTAGAGTGACTCCAAAGACAATCATTGGAGAGAATCCACAGATTCTCACATACAGCACATGCAATGGCATAGTAGTATTTACAGCACAGGATTGTGCCACAATCACCTAAGTAGATAATGACCAATAGAAGAAAAAAGTGAAAGAGTAGTAGAAGGGAAAAGCAGAAAAGAATAACAGAAGAGATAAAAGAGAATCCCAGAGGACTGTAGGGATGATTAAATGCGAGAAAATTAGAGATAAACCTTTTCAAAATGCTTACCCGTATCCTGAAAGATGCTAGCAACTTTTCATGGGTCATGATCTACAAAACTTTCTGCCGTACCTCAGAAATAGAAACTGCGTTTTTTTTCTACAATCTGGCAATTGTTAATTTAGCAGCTAAGAGGATAAAGAATATTAGTCTCTGAACAGCATGGAAGACTTTTTAAATTGTCTCATTCAATAGAGCAATATGTGGGAATTGTTAGATTGAGACTCTAGTAACCCTTGTCAGTAGGGCAAAAACTGTAATCCAAAATCCCCTAGTCTAGGGCTTTCCCACCATATATGATACATAGTACCTTGGAGATTGCTTCCCCTAAAACCCAGAGGCAAGGAAGTTGAATAGAATTTCGACAGACAAGAAGGTACAAGATACCGCCTAGTAATTACTATGATTATGTTTCTTTTAGATATTTTTTTGTGCCATGATAATTTAAAAAAATGTTTGTGATGCTGGTACAGCACTTTGTTACCAGTTAATCCCACTACTCCAAAATCTGCAGTGTTTCCAAGCTATTATTTTCAGTGTATATGTAAGTTAAAATAGTGAATGAACGTATGACTGCACTAAAAAATACAAAGGTGATCTCATAACACTATTGTATGCCATGATTACGTTAGGGGGCTGAAACGTAGAGGTGTTTACTTGTTTTTTCTAACTTCGCAATAAGTCCACAATCATAAAGCCCTTTAAATAATCTGTACATTTAAAACATATACATATCCTTTGTGTGTGTCATATATTTAATGGGTTTACTAGAATATATATATTTTTTCCCAAAATTGAAGATCTGCAAGGGTTCCAAATTCTCAGTATAAGGAAACCCACCCCACTGTGAGTTACGTTACTTAGTAGGCTGTAAAGTATGGAAATAAAATAGTGGTCCATTGTATTTTATAAATACACAGATGTCACCAGCATTAATATTGCAAACAAGGAGAAATATAAGAGGTGGCTGAAATGATATCTGTTGTCCCTCCTGTTTTCTAGTTTTACATTGCATATGCCAGTTGTGGAGATGCGGGTGTTTTGAAAAGACAAAAATATCACTTACAGTAGAGACATGTATCAAGAGTCAGATATCAGAATCCCTACAGTAGTAGAAATAGGAATTTTGACTTTTCTCTGCCCTTTTTTGATGACTACTTGTTCTGGTCAATAACCAGAAGTATTGAAATCACAGGGAAGCTAGCATTCTTAAATGTAGGGCAGCACGAGCAGCTTCTGTAAATCTATCATGATGGGTGCAGAATTTACAACTGTCAGTAAATTTGAGAACAGTTTTATCAACATGTAAAATATTCTTAGAAGTCTATTTGTAAAGATTCTATTTGCTTTAATTTCCCTGAACATTTCCAATAATTCCTCACATAAAAGCTGTTATTTTTACACCTGTTTAAAAAATGCAGAAATTTCATAAAGTAAAAATGAAACTCATAAAGATTAAAGAAATAGAAAACCATGGTAAAATGGAGGCTTCCTTTTAGTGTAATTAATTCTTCAATTTACAGAAGGTGAAGTTCTGCATTACTCATGGAATGCATAGGACAGGGCTGTATTAAACATTTTCTTCAAGTTTGTATGTCGGTGAAGCTTCTCCTTTATTCAGGTCACGGTACTGTATATCTGGTAGTAGCTACCCACATTCAACTGGATTTGGTCAGCTACTGCCGGCATAAGCCTTACATGGTGTCAGCTAGAGGGTTAAAGTGTATCTATGGACACATTTTTAAATCAAATATGTATTTTCACACTGAATTTCAATTATTTTTAGTCAACTCCTATTAACCACTTGAATGTTAAACCTTGTTTCTGTCCAGGCCATTTTTTAGTTTTCAGCACTGAGATACTTTGACTAGCAATTTTTTGGCCATGCAATTCTATTCCCATAAGAATTTTATATATTTTTGTGAGACATATAGAGCTTTCTTTTGGTGGTATTTAATCACCACAGTTTTTTTTTACTATATAAAAAAATAAAGATTAAAATGTATATATAAAAAATGTATATATAAACTGTATATAGTATATACAGTTTATGTGAAATCTATCAATCCTAATGTTCTTGCCTATCAGATTTGTTGAGGCCCAAAAAATCTAGAACAGTATAAACACTCCCAAAATTGCCCTTTTTTGGAAAGTGTATATTCCAAGGTATTTAGTAGGAGGCATTGTGAGTTTATTGAAGTTGTAATTTTTTGCCACAATTTTTTGGGAAAATATAGAAAGGAAATAAATTAGATTTTACTTCACAAAGTTGTAATTTTCACAAGTTTTTTTTTTTCAGGCACAGTATGCGCATACTTACAATTTTACCCCAAAACACATTCTTCTACTCCTAGTATGAGAATACAACATGCGGGAGACTTTTTTTGCTACCAAATGCACAGAGGGGCCCAAAATCCACAGAATACCTTCAGACTTTCAAGCAGCATAAAGATACATGCACATAGTACTGATGTTTGAACATTAGTAATCCTGGCTGAAGTTTCAGGGTTTTATTTTGCTCATATTACCCACATAAAATAAATTCCCAAAATACTATATTTTAGTGAGGGGCATATTGTATGCACATATGCTCATATCTGTGTGTGTACACACCTAAAATACTGACCAGCAACTCACATTTCTGTATTTTTTTTTTTTACTGATCTATGCGCATTTTTATGCACCTGTGTGGACAGACACATTGAAAACAACGGTCTGCATTTACACCAGTAAAAAAAACAAAAAAAAACAAAAAGAAAACCCTGTATGCCTAGAAACACTGCGTTTTTAGGCAGCAGTGTGCAGAAGGCCTATTATGTTCATTGACGGACACAACTTCTCTTCATTCTTGACCATAGAGTTTATACAGTAATGCTCTAGGACACTAGGCAGAAAAATAACACAGCACTGCCTATGGGGACGCCCAGCTGGTAAAAACCTCCTCTCTGCTAGGGATGAGCCGAACACCCCCTGGTTCAGTTCGCGGCAGAACATGCGAACGGACCGAAAGTTTGCGCAAACTTTCGAACACCGTTAAAGTCTATGGGACTCGAATGTCAAAAATCCAAAGTGTGAATTTTAAAGGCTAATCTGCAAGTTATTGTCCTAAAAAGTGTTTGGGGACCCGGGGACATGTTTGGGGACATGTATCAATGCAAAAAAAGGTTTTAAAAACTGAATTTTTTTCGGGAGCAGTGATTTTAATAATGCTTAAAGTGGAAAAATAAAAGTGAAATATTCCTTTAAATATCGTACCTGGGGGGTGTCTATAGTATGCCTGTAAAGTGGCGCATTTTTCCCCGTGTTTAAAACAGTCCCTGCACAAAATGACATTTCTAAAGGAATACAAGTCATTTAAAACTGCTTGCGGCTGTAATGTAATGTCGAGTCCCGGCAATATGGATGAAAATTATTGAGAAAAACGGCATGGGTCCCCCCCCCAGCCCATTACCAGGCCCTTTGGGTCTTGTATGGATATTAAGGGGAACCACGCACCCAAATAAATAAAGAAAAGGCATGGGGCCCCCAGGCCCTATATATATATATATATATATATATATATATATATATATGTAGCGGGGTATTGTTTTCACCCACAAGACTACAGTTCCCAGCACGCTTTGCGGCACCCAGGGTGCATTTCCCCGCGCAAGGAATGCTTGGGTGGACTTTAAAAGGGAGAGGAGGGGCCTCGCTCTTTCTCTTGGAACGCCACCCTCCTTGCAAGAGGATCCCTGCACTCACCTGCTACGCGTGCAAGGCCTGAAGCCTGGGCCTCGCACTTTGTTCCAGAGAGCCTTCCGTTCCGCCAAGGAGCCTGCGGAGCATCCGATCCACCTGAGGAGTCACCATCTTCTGGAGGACCGAAGACCCGGTGCAACGTGGGCACTGTGAAGCCACTCACAGTAGCGGAGGAACCGGACAGGAGTCGGTCCGGTCTGGGTGAGAGAGCGCCAGCTCAGAACCACATCTAAGTAACTTTGTTGCCTATTAACTTTGCCTAGGCCCATCATTGACCACAGTTATACTTTGGAGAGACTGTCTGCTGAACTGAGTTTATCAGTCTCTCCAGCTTTACCAAGTTAAAGAATCATCTGCTACCCCTATTGTATTACAGTTTGTTTCTTTATGTGCACCACCGAGAGTTGCTAGCGAGGATTCTTCAACGAACTATACCCTAAAGTTATAGTCAGGCCTGACTGGGTAGTATAGGACATTGCTGGGCACCATTTTTTGCTCACGAGGGAGGATAGCTGCAGCTATTATATTATATTATATTATATATATATATATATAATATTATATTGTGTGACAGCAGGAAGGTAAAGTCACCTGGTTGCATCCAGGGGGGTAGATATATTTCGCCCAGATTCAGGCTTTACGCCGACTTATACAACTAGGTGGAGAGTTGTATAAGCCCAGCTGAGGCTAGTGGGCTCATGGATGACTCATACCTCTAGGGAGAGTGTGGGGCGTCGTGCAGACAGGGAGTTGATGAGACCAGCTGAAGCTTGTCAGCTCATTTAGGCCTCTATAAGAACTCCCAGCTTCATTAGATGTTAGCTCATGCCTGGACCCAGACCTGTGTGGACTGTCTAGGGAGAGTGAACCCCTGTGCGGTGAGACAAAGCCTGTGTGGCTATTTGCTTGGACATTTAAAACCAGGGACTTAGGGACTAGGACAGCACTAGGCTGATCCCAGTTGTTAGTTAGGAAACCTGTATGTTTAGTCAGAGGTCAAGTTGACCAGGATTTATTTTGTTTATGTTTCTTTTGGCTTTGCTGTGTTTTGTCACTGTAAATAGAAAATAAACCACACCTTTTTTGATTTTGAAAACCACAACCTCCGTTTGCTGGGCCTGTTTTTGTGTGGGGAGCCCATCCCGGGGGTCACACACACCCGCTGCCGAGCTAACCCCCTCACAGTTGGTGGAGAACCAGTGGCAGTTTTTTTTTAAGCCAGCATGGAGGAGATACTGAAGCAGCTGGCTCTAGCAAATGCCAATCAACAGCAGACAAATGCAGGTTTGCAAAAGAGCCTTGCAGCTCATCAACAGAGCCTTGCAGCTCAACAACAGAACTTCGCAGCCCAGCAGCAAGCTCATCAACAGAGCCTTGCAGCCCAGCAGCAAGCTCACCAACAGAGTCTGGAAGCTCAGCAACAAGCCCAGCAGCAATCTGAGGCCCGCTTCATAGACCTGTTACAGAAGCAAGAGCAGAGACTACAACAAATGGAAGCAGTAATGCAGCAACGTCCGCAGACCAGTGAGGAAAGCCGTCCCACTAATACCGCGTCCTTTGGGGTGAGTCGTTTATTGACAAAAATGACTGGAGAGGATGATCCAGAGGTATTTTTGACCACATTTGAAAGGACTGCTGAAAGAGAAAAGTGGCCTGAGGAGCAGTGGGCTGGACTGGTGGCTCCTCTGTTAACTGGTGAATCGCAGAAGGCTTACTATGACCTAGAGCCTGACCAAGCAAAAGACTATGTGATGCTAAAAGCTGAAATATTGGCAAGGCTGGGTGTCACCCAGGCTGTCCGGGCTCAGCGTGTGCATAACTGGACTTTCCAGCTTGGAAAACCCCCCAGGTCTCAAATGTATGATCTCATTCACCTGAGCAGAAAGTGGCTACAGCCAGAGACTTTGTCCGCACCAAAGATTGTGGAACGTGTTGTAATGGATCGGTTTTTGAGAGCTCTTCCTACTGCCATCCAAAAGTGGGTAAGCCATGGAGACCCAGAGACGGCCGATGGTCTTGTGGATCGTGTGGAGAAATACTTGGCTACAGAGAACCTGACGGCCTCTTCCAGAGACACTCGGACTTTCCACCCTAAGACCAGACCATCCCCAGGGGCGGATAAGAGGATTCCAAGGGGTGAGGGTGGAGAGAGTGAGAGGGTGGGAGCTCTACCCCAAGTTTGGCGAGAACAGCCTGGGAAATCAGCGGCTCAAGAGGCGGCAAGAAGGATCGTTTGCTACCGCTGCCGGCAAGCGGGACATATTGCAGCCAATTGCCCGGTTGTGGAGGAACCCATGCAGTGTGACTTTCTGACGGGCAGACGTCAGTCGCTGTGTGCGACAGTCGCATGCACTGCCATTCGAGGAACTGAGAAACATTTATGCAAAATGTGTGTTAATGGTAGAAATGTTGTGGTATTGCTGGATTCAGGTAGCCTTGTGACCCTGATAAAGGCTGAGTTAGTTAAAACAGAGGTCTCTGGGAATAGCAAGGTAGCTGTTATTTGTGTGCATGGGGACACCCGAGAGTATCCAGTGACTACAGTGTGTTTCGAGACCCCCAAAGGTACCCTCTCTCATCCAGTGGGCTTAGTATCTCAGTTACCGCATGACGCCATTGTGGGAAGGGATTTTCCGAAGTTCTGGGAACTGTGGGATGATCCTGAGCCCCCCACTGGTGCCCCTATGTACCAGGAATGTGATAGCCAGAACTCCCCTGAGAGTGGTGAGGACTCTCCGGAATTTCCCTTATCAGTATTGGCAGGGGAGACTCAAGAAACTGGAGAGGAGCCCACCTCCTCAGACGAAAACCTACCGTCTGTGGAGTTTTCTGATCTTGAGGTTCACAGGGAAAACTTTGCCACAGAACAGTTGAAAGACCCCGCCCTAATAAAGGCACGGGAAAACGTAGTGAAAATAGATGGCGAGTTAGTGAACCCAGATAATACCTGCACTTACCCATACTTCAGCGTAGAGAAGGACCTACTGTATCGGGTGGCAAAAAGGGCAGAAGAAACCGTTGAGCAGCTTGTGGTGCCCAAACCTTACAGGAAGTTGGTGTTGGAGTTGGCCCATGGGCACATTCTTGGAGGTCATCTGGGGACAGAGAAAACCCGAGAGAGGGTATTACAGAGATTCTATTGGCCGGGGGTGATGAAGGACATAGAAAATTATTGTTCCTCCTGCCCTGTGTGTCAGAGGTCGGCCCCGATGCCACATTTCCGTAGCCCGCTGGTCCCTCTACCCATCATTGAGGTCCCGTTTGAGAGGATCGCCATGGATTTGGTAGGTCCTATAATCAAGTCCGCTAGGGGGCACCAGTACATATTAGTTATAATGGACTATGCCACCCGTTATCCAGAAGCGATCCCTCTCCGAAATACCTCGGCCAAAACCATAGCCAAAGAGCTATCTCTTGTGTTTAGCCGGGTGGGTATTTGTAAAGAACTGCTTACGGACCAAGGTACACCCTTTATGTCCCGGGTTATGAAGGAGCTGTGTAAATTGTTCAAAGTGACGCAATTACGTACATCTGTGTATCACCCCCAAACCGATGGGCTGGTTGAAAGATTCAACAAAACCCTAAAACAAATGTTGAAGAAAGTGGTGGATAGAGATGGAAAGGATTGGGACTGTCTACTTCCTTATCTGATGTTTGCTATTAGGGAGGTGCCCCAATCCTCTACGGGATTCTCCCCCTTTGAGTTACTGTATGGGAGACACCCAAGAGGGCTGTTGGATATTGCCAAGGAAACTTGGGAAAGTGAGAGTTCTCCCCACAGGAGTGTGATTGAGCATGTCGCCCTGATGCAAGACCGAATTGCACAGGTAATGCCCATCGTGAAGGAACATTTGGCCCAAGCGCAGTTAGCACAGCAGAGAGTGTACAACCGTGGAGCCAAGACCCGTACCTTTTCCCCGGGGGATAGGATACTGGTACTTGTCCCTACGGTTGAAAGTAAATTCCTTGCCAAATGGCAAGGCCCCTACGAGATAATAGAAAAAGTGAGCGAAGTGAATTACAAGGTCAGACAACCAGGAAGGCGAAAGCCCGAACAGATCTATCACGTTAATCTGTTGAAAGCCTGGAGGGATAGAGAGTCCCTAGTCGCAGACACTTGGTCACCAGCTCAAACTGGTTGCGTGATTCCTGAGGTTGGAATAGCAGCCACCTTGTCACAACCCCAACAACAGGAGGTTAAGGAGTTTGTGCTTCGCAACAAGGAGGTATTCTCTGAGCTGCCGGGACAAACATCTGGGGTAGAGCATGACATCATTACCCCGCCCGGTGAAAGGGTGAAGTTAAAACCCTATCGGATCCCAGAGGCCCGACGGGAGGCAATACGGGAGGAAGTACAGAAAATGCTGAACTTAGGGGTGATAGAGGAGTCCCAAAGTGATTGGTCTAGTCCCATTGTGTTGGTGCCTAAACCGGATGGGAGCTGGCAATTTTGTAACGATTTTCGTCAGTTGAACAAAGTTACAAAATTTGACACCTACCCCATGCCACGTATAGATGAGTTGATCGACCGGCTGGGAACAGCCCGATACATGACGACTCTTGACCTCACAAAAGGGTATTGGCAAATCCCCCTGGCCAAATTGGCCAAAGAGAAAACCGCATTTGTAACCCCAGACGGGGCGTTCCAATATAAAAGAATGCCGTTCGGGTTACAGAATGCGCCGGCCACATTCCAGCGGAAAATGGACCAGATGCTGAGGCCCCATCGGAAGTATGCTGCGGCTTACCTGGATGACGTAATTGTCCATAGCACAGATTGGGCCTCACATCTGCCAAAAGTGCAAGCAGTCCTGGACTCTGTTCGGGAAGCGGGGTTTACGGCTAACCCCAAGAAGTGTACCATTGGGCAGGAGGAGGCCAAATATCTTGGGTACACCATTGGGAGGGGAGTAATAAAACCCCAACTCAACAAGGTCGAGGCCATCCAGAGTTGGCCACGTCCCAACAGCAAGAAGCAGGTACGAGCCTTTCTGGGAATCGCTGGGTATTATCGGCGATTCATTCCCCACTTTGCTTCTAAGGCTGTGCCCCTAACCAACCTAACGAAGGGGAAAGGGTCGGTCATGATTAAATGGACCCCCGAGGCTGAGGCAGCATTCCAATTCTTGAAACAAGCCTTATGTAGCCAGCCAGTGTTGTACTCACCCGACTTCTCTAAAGACTTTGTCGTACAAAGTGATGCGTCAGATGTGGGGTTAGGAGCAGTATTGTCCCAGGTCTGGAACGGGGAAGAGCACCCAGTCATTTACCTCAGCAGGAAGTTGAAGTCCCATGAGGTAAATTACGCCACCGTTGAAAAGGAGTGTTTAGCAGTGAAGTGGGCTGTAGATTCCCTTCGGTACTACCTGCTAGGTAGGCACTTTGACCTGGTTACGGATCACGCTCCGTTAAAGTGGATGGCTCAAAACAAGGAAACAAATAGAAGAGTGAATAGGTGGTTCCTGGCCCTCCAGGAATTCAACTTCACAGTAAAGCATCGCCCTGGCGTTCAAATGGGGAATGTGGATGCTTTGTCTCGAGTACATGAATGCCTGATTGCTGGTGTTCCAACCCCGAGGTTAAAACAAGAGGGGGGGGTATGTGACAGCAGGAAGGTAAAGTCACCTGGTTGCATCCAGGGGGGTAGATATATTTCGCCCAGATTCAGGCTTTACGCCGACTTATACAACTAGGTGGAGAGTTGTATAAGCCCAGCTGAGGCTAGTGGGCTCATGGATGACTCATACCTCTAGGGAGAGTGTGGGGCGTCGTGCAGACAGGGAGTTGATGAGACCAGCTGAAGCTTGTCAGCTCATTTAGGCCTCTATAAGAACTCCCAGCTTCATTAGATGTTAGCTCATGCCTGGACCCAGACCTGTGTCGACTGTCTAGGGAGAGTGAACCCCTGTGCGGTGAGACAAAGCCTGTGTGGCTATTTGCTTGGACATTTAAAACCAGGGACTTAGGGACTAGGACAGCACTAGGCTGATCCCAGTTGTTAGTTAGGAAACCTGTATGTTTAGTCAGAGGTCAAGTTGACCAGGATTTATTTTGTTTATGTTTCTTTTGGCTTTGCTGTGTTTTGTCACTGTAAATAGAAAATAAACCGCACCTTTTTTGATTTTGAAAACCACAACCTCCGTTTGCTGGGCCTGTTTTTGTGTGGGGAGCCCATCCCGGGGGTCACACACACCCGCTGCCGAGCTAACCCCCTCACAATTGTCATTGCATTTTTGAATGTTATACTCTTTTAATGCGTGCATCTATATTGAAGGGATCTGCATGAGATATTGTATGCAAATTACCTTTTATACTTTTACCAATAGTAAAAAGTTATAGTTAAGTAATTTGGTGGTCAGTGTCGATTACTGTGCTGGGATACGGAAAGGGGGTTGTACCATATAACAATATAGAGATATTGCATATGTGCCATCCACCCCCCTTTCCTAACTGTGTCACGAAAGGTTAGAGCCGATTGCCAGGGGTTGATAGCGGTGCATTACAAGGCCCAAAACAAACAAGCAGCCGTCTTAAACTGAGGGTATTGCTATACGTGGGGGCTCGGTTCCGGGATCCTTGTACATTGCAATCAAGGCGGTCTGAAGTACCGACATGGATTTGCAGGCAGTGACAGAATGGTGCGCAGAGGAGGCCATGGATCCGCTCCGGGCGGTAGCTATTGAACTCCCGGGAGGGATCCAGGAGAAAGAAGAGGTAAAGCAGCTAATAATGTCAATATCCCCAAACTGGAAAGCATGGGCGGTGGATGTAAAGACAAATACCTCGGGGCATATGCACTAATAGAGTGGACAAGAGGAGTCCCAGAAGAGTTCAAAGGGCAGAGTGTAAAAGACATAGATGACAGATCGTATCGCTTAGTGCATACTGGGGCTGTGAAGAAAGAGTCCCCACGGACCTCCCCACAGTTATCACCGTCACTCTTCTCCAAAATGGGAGGCAGTAGCGAAACGAAAGCAACAAAGTCACCCCTGACCGCCATAGGTCCGGAACTGCTGACTGCTTTGGGGGACTTTGTTGTTAAGTGCCAAAAAAACAACACGGTGCACGTGGAAGCTGGGTACCGGAAACTCCGGGTGTTTTCAGGAACACAACCTGTGCCACCCGGGGGGGGGAAGATTTCGATACTTGGATCGAGCAGGCAATGCTGGCAGTAGAAGGTTGGGAAGTTCCAGAAGCGCAGAAGAAGCAGCGCATCAGTGAGAGCTTGAAAGGTCCTGCTGCAAAGGCTGTGAAAAATCTTAGGTGCAGCAATATTGTGTGTACAGCAATGGATTGTTTGTCTATGTTGCAGGAGGAGTTTGGCCAGCTGGAGAAGGTGTCGGAGCTGGTGTATCAATTTAAACATATCTTCCAACAGCCAAGGGAGAAGTTGTCCGAGTATGTCCGGAGACTGAATAGAATGCTGTGTCAGATTGTACTGAGAAAAGGAATGCAACCACAGGTCATAGATGCTACCAGCATTAAACAGATCCTAAGGGGAGCCTTACGGTCGGATCCAGTTAGGCTCCACCTGAAGACCTCTTACGGAGTCATGGCCCTGAATTACACAGACCTTGTGCGGATCATAAGGGACGAAGAGGCCTTGATGAAGGATCAAGAGGGGGTTGAGAAAACCACCCCACCTGTTTCGGTAGGAGTTAGAACGACAGTGGTTACTGAACGTGACCCAGAAGTAGAAACCTTGAAGTCTCAAATGGCCCAAGTACTGGACTTGTTGACCTCATTATTGGCCAAGAATTCAAGAGCTAAGGAGAAAGAAGAGATCCGGAAGGAACTGGACCGGAATGTCCCTATTCCAGCATCCCCAAAAATAAGGAAGGAAATTATCTGCTTCAATTGTGGAGGAATTGGCCACCCTGAAAGAGTGTGTACCAGCCCAAGAAAGAACAGAGGTACTCAATACCAGCCGGCGGAAAACTTCAGAGGGCCCCGGTGAAGGAGTCAGCCGGGTGCCCGCTACCTACAGAAAGCTCCAAGAAGATCCAAAGACAAGCAGAAAAAAAAGAGAAGGGCAACAATGCCCCTCCTAAAAACTCCCATACCGCCTGTTGGGAGTTGCAATTTGACAACCAGAGAAAGATCAATGCATACCAGGTTCAAAAAGGGTTGAGGTCCAGAGAGAAATGGAAAAAGAAAAAAAAAACACTGGAAAAATCAAGGAGTCCAAAGGAGAAAATACCTCCTAAGAAGTTCCCGCATTAATTAGTTGGACCCTCCCCTCTAGTCTCTGTTCAAGTGGAGGGAGTCTACACAAAGGCACTCCTAGACACAGGAGCCCAAGTGACTCTCTTATACAGAGACTTTTATCAGAAGCATTTGAGTCACGTACCTTTGCAGAAGCTGGAAGACCTGAAGATAGGGGGGATTGGCACTCGCAGTTTCCCCTACGACGGTTATGTTTCAATCAGGCTGGCCTTTGACCCCTCTGTGAACGGGAAGGCCAAAGTTTTTGACACCCTGGCGGTGGTTTGCCCTCACCCACCAGGAGCTAACACGATGTCCATGTTGATAGGGACCAACACTGACTTGGTCCGGAGACTGCTGACCCTGTTAATGCAAGAGCAGAGTTCACCCAAACAGAAGATTCACCCCATGTTACAACAGGTCTAGCAGAAGATGATCCTGGAGCAAAAGGCCCCGGAAGAGGGAGTGGGAAGAGTCTGGAGACTGTCTAGAAGAGATAAGATACTGCAGGCTGGTGAGGTGACCTGTCTTCAGGCTACAGTAAAACTCTCCTGGGAGCAGCCGGGTCCCTTTGTAGTTGTGGAACCAGACCCCTTCAACACTCACCAAGGATTGGAAGTACTCCCTGAGGTAGTCCCGTTGAGGGCACTGAAGAAAGCCAATGGCCAGATTCCAGTGAGTGTCAGAAATGTCACTAATTCTCCCGTGAAGATCCCAGCCTGGGTGCTACTGGGCAAGGTGAATCCTGCTACCCCAGTGGCCCTGTCTAAATTAGGGTCCAAGGGAGGAGAAGCCACCCTGAAGGAGCTCTGCCTTGAAGATACCGCCTTGCCACTGAAATGGAAGGAGAGAGCCAAGACTCAGCTGACTAGGTGGAGAAAGATATTCTCAGAAGATGAGTTTGATGTGGGGTGTGCGAGAAGTGCCACCCATAAAATCCGTCTTCAAGAAGACAAACCCTTTCGGGAGAGGGTCAGAAGAGTTCCACTGGCTGACCTGGAAGATTTGCGTGAGCAGTTGGCAGAGCTAAAGAGGACAGGGGTCATCCGAGAGTCCAGAAGTCGATATGCTTCCCCCATTGTGGTGGTAAGGAAGAAGAACGGGTCGCTGAGACTCTGCATAGACTACAGGACTCTCAACAGGAGGACCATACCTGACCAGTACACTACCCCCAGGATAGAAGACGCTTTGCAGAGTCTGTCTGGGGCCAAGTGGTTCAGTGTCATGGATCTGAAGAGTGGGTATTATCAAATACCAATGCACACTGAAGATAAGGAGAAGACGGCCTTCATCACCCCAGTGGGATTCTATGAATTCAAAAGAATGCCCCAAGGCCTGTCGGGAGCCCCCGCTACTTTCCAGAGGTTGATGGAGAAGACCATTGGGGACATGAATCTGATCGAAGTCCTGGTGTACCTAGACGACATCAGACTCTGGAGGAGCATGAAGAAAGATTGGAAAAAAGTCCTGAAGAGACTCAGTGAGGAAGGACTAAAACTCTCCAGAGAAAAATGCCAGTTCTACCAGTCCTCGGTCCACTATCTGGGGCACATAGTATCTGCAGAAGGAGTGTCTACAGACCCTGATAAACTGGAGGCAGTCACCTCCTGGCCCAAACCAACTACAGTGACTGAGCTCAGATCCTTCCTAGGCTTCTGTTCCTACTACCATAGATTTGTGGAAGGATTTGCAAAAATTGCCAAACCCCTAAATGAGCTACTGAAGACGGAAGGAGAGGAGGATGTTACTGGCCCCAGGAAGCCTGGAGAGTCCGTGGAAGACCAGTGGACAGGGGAGTGCGAAGAAGCCTTCCAGATGTTAAAGAAGAGTCTTACCACTGCACCAGTCCTGGCCTATGCTGATCCCAAGAAGCCATATTAACTGCATGTAGATGCCAGCCATGATGATCTAGGAGGGGTGCTATACCAAGAATATGAAGGGCAGTTGCGTCCAGTTGCCTACATTAGTAGAAGTCTGGCACCCGCAGAAAAGAACTACTCCACCCACAAGTTGGAGTTCCTGGCCCTAAAATGGGCAGTCGTGGATAAACTCAGAGATTACCTGTATGGAGCTGACTTCACAGTAAAGACTGACAATAATCCACTCAACTATCTCTTCACCACGGCCAAGCTGGATGCCACTAGTCACCGTCAGGGATGGACTGGCCATAGGGACTACCGGGAGTTTCCCGGTGGGCCGATGGCTCAGTGGGCCGTTTTAAATTTTTTTTTTTTTAAATGTAAAAAAAAAAAAAAATGTAAAAATATATATATATATATATATATATATATTTTTGTGGGCCGTTTTTTTATGCAGTTCGGCGGCAGCGGGAGCGTGGCAGCAAACAGCGGCGGGGATTCGGGGAAGGTGGCCATCGAGGAGGGCAGTTTGGATGTACAATTCCGAGGGAGAAGAGCTCCACCCCCTCCCTGACCACCGAAGAGGCGGACAGTAGCGAGCGCGGCCACCCCGGCGCTCCCAGAACCTCGATTTCTCCACCTCCTCTCTGCTCCAGGAACCATGCGGCCTGGGCCAGGGGGCAGGCTGACTGGGAGCCCGGAGGAGGAGAACATGCGCCGCTGTAAGGAGCAGAGCAACGTGAGCACCCCCCGGATCAAGAGGGAGACTCGGCGCTGCCGCTGATGGCCATCAGGTACCTGGCATCCTACACAAACATGCCAGAACACTGAGACAGCGGTAGAGGTGAGCAGAGGAGGGACTGCAGAAAGGGACAGTGCTATGTGGTCTGTCTCAGTCCCCCCCCCTCTGTCTCTCAGTCCCCCCTCTTTCAGCCCCCTTCTCTGTCTCTCAGTCCCCCCTCTTTCAGCTCCCTTCTCTGTCTCTCAGCCCCCCCACTATCTCTCAGCCCCCCCCACTATCTCTCAGACCCCCCTCCTCTGTCTCTCAGACCCCCCCTCTGTCTCTCAGAACCCCCCTCTGTCTCTCAGCTCTCCTCCTCTGTCTCTCAGCTCTCCTCCTCTGTCTCTCAGCTCTCCTCCTCTGTCTCTCAGCTCTCCTCCTCTGTCTCTCAGCTCTCCCCCTCTGCCTCTCAGCTCTCCCCTCTGTCTCTCAGCTCTCCCCCATCTGTCTCTCAGCTCTCCCCCTCTGTCTCTCAGCTCTTCCTCTGTCTCTCAGCTCCCCTCTCTGTCTCTCAGACCCCCTGTCTCTTAGACCCCCCTTTGTCTCTCAGTTCCCGTGTCTCTCAGTCCCCCCTCTTTTAGCCCCTCCTCTGTCTCTCAGCTCCCTTCTATCTCTTAGACCCCCCTCTGTCTCTCAGCTCTCCTCCTCTGTCTCTCAGCTCTCCTCCTCTATCTCTCAGCTCCCCCCTCTGTCTCTCAGCTCTCCCCCTCTGTCTCTCAGCTCCCCCCTCTGTCTCTCAGCTCCCCCCTCTGTCTGTCTCTCAGACCCCTCCACTGTCTCTCAGACCCCTCCACTGTCTCTCAGACCCCCCTCTGTCTCTCAGACCCCCCCTCTGTCTCTCAGCTCCCCCTGTCTCTCAGTTCCCCCCCTGTCTCTCAGCTCCCCCCTGTCTCTCAGCTCCCCCTGTCTCTCAGCTCCCCCTCTGTCTCTTAGACCCCCCTCTGTCTCTCAGTTCACGTGTCTCTCAGTCCCTCCCCCCTCTTTTATCCCCTGCTCTCTCTCTCAGCTCCCCTCTGTCTCTCAGCTTCCCCCTCTGTCTCTCAGCTCCCCTCCTCTGTCTCTCAGCTCCCCTCCTCTGTCTCTCAGCTCCCCTCCTCTGTCTCTCAGCTCCCCTCCTCTGTCTCTCAGACCCCCCTCTGTCTCTCAGTCCCCCCCTCTGTCTCTCAGTTCCCATGTCTCTCAGTTCCCCCCTCTTTTATCCCCCCCTCTGTTTCTCAGACCCCCCTCTGTTTCTCAGACCCCTCCTCTGTCTCTCAGACCCTCCTCTGTCTCTCAGTCCCCTCCTCTGTCTCTCAGCTCCCTCCACTGTCTCTCAGACCCCTCCACTGTCTCTCCGCTCTCCTCCACTGTCTCTCCGCTCTCCTCCACTGTCTCTCCGCTCTCCTCCACTGTCTCTCAGCTCCCCTCCACTGTCTCTCAGCTCCCCTCCACTGTCTCTCAGCTCCCCTCCACTGTCTCTCAGCTTCCCCCTCTGTCTCTCAGCTTCCCCCTCTGTCTCTCAGCTTCCCCCTCTGTCTCTCAGACCCCTCCTCTGTCTCTCAGACCCCTCCCCTGTCTCTCAGACCCCTCCTTTGTCTCTCAGCCATTCATTTCAATGGGCAGGAGCGGTGTGTACACCGCTCCTCCACCGCCCCAAAGATGCTGCTTGGAGGACTTTCACACTGGGACTGCAGCGGAGGCATTTTTCAGGCGCTATTTTTAGCCCAAAAGCGCCTGAAAAATGCCTCAGTGTGTAAGGGGTCCTACACTCACCCCCTCTCTTTTACACTCACCCCCTCTCTTTTACACTCACCCCCTCTCTTTTACACTCACTCCCTCTCTCTTACACTCACCCCCCTCTCTCACCCACCCCCTCTCATCCCCTTTCCCTCAACCCTCCCTCTCTCTCTCATTCCCCTCTCGCTCACCCTCTCATGATATACAATAATGGATTTAGGGGCCGTTTAGTGGGCGTGATTTTTTAGGGGGGTGGGGGGCAGCATTTTATTGAATTAAAGTGGGCCGGTCTGGATGAAGTCCAGGGCCAAATTTTGGTCCCAGTCCAGCCCTGGTCACCGTTGGTTAGCAGCCCTAGCCGGATTCAACTTCAGCCTGAAGTATAGGCCCGGAGCTGGAAACCGTGATGCAGACGTATTGTCCAGAAGAGGCCACGCATCCACCCACCATCCTTGTGTCAAAGAGTACAGCTTCAAGCTAGTGGTGGGTCAAGGGCTGAAGAGATCGGTGTTTCTGTGGTGGGGGTGCCTAAGTGTTACTGCAATGTGACCCAAGTTGGAGAGGATGATCTGCCCAAACTGTCCAAAAAGGACTTAAGGAAAGACCAGTTGAAAGATCCTTGGGGAAGATTAGCACTGGAGACATTGGAAGACCAGGATCCAGGTAGACTTCTGAAGGACCCCTCAAAGGTGGCCCGGGTGGTCCACAAAGAATGGGACAAGTTGCAGGTGCATTAAGGGGTGGTCTACCGAAGGGGCCCCACTGATGACCTAGAAGAGAAATGGCAGCTGTTTCTGCCAGAGAAATACAGAAGAACTGTTTTGGCTACCTTACATGATAATCATGGCCACTTGGGGGCCGAACGAACATTCCAACTTGTAAGGGATAGGTTCTATTGGCCTTGTATGCGTGCTGAAGTGGAGGAGTACTGCCACTCCTGTGCACGCTGTATCCAGAGGAAGACATTGCCAAGTCAAGCTGCCCCAATGGGCCATCTGCAGAGTCAAGGACCCTTGGATTTGGTGTGCATTGACTTTCTCTGTCTCGAACCTGGACAAGGAAATGTTCTGGTGATAACCGACCATTTCACCCGTTATGCCCAGGCTTTTCCAGCCAAAGACCAGAAGGCATCCACTGTAGCTAAAATCCTAGTAGAGAAATACTTTGTGCATTATGGACTGTCACAGCGCCTGCACTCTGACCAAGGGAGAGACTTTGAGAGTTGATTGATTAAGAAATTGTTGGACTCTTTGGGCATCAAGAAAACCCGCACTACCCCTTATCACCCTCAGGGTGATGCTCAGCCGGAGAAGTTCAACAGGACTCTGTTAAATATGTTGGGGACTCTGAGTAGTGAGCAGAAGCAACACTGGAGCAAGCACATAGCGGCCATCGTGCACGCTTACAACAGTACCACTAGCGATGCCACAGGGTACTCTCCGCATCTCCTTATGTTTGGCAGGGAAGCAAGACTGCCTGTGGATCTGGCATTCGGCATATCAACGGATCGCACTTCAACCACCTCACATAAGGGATATGTAGACAGACTGAGGAAGAGTTTGAAGCTAGCTTTTGAACAGGCCCAAGTGGCCTCAGAGCAAAGAGGTGCCCGGAACAAGAGGAACTTTGACCTAAAAGTTCGAATCCAGGACCTACAGCCAGGAGACAGAGTACTGCTGCGAAACCTAGGAGTTCCAGGGAAGCATAAATTAGCAGACAGATGGAGACCTGGAACCATATGTGATCTGTAAGAAGTTGCCAGACCTGCCGGTGTATCAGCTAAAACCAGAAGGGAAGATAGGGCCGCTGAAGACATGGCACCGAAATCATTTACTTCCACTTTCAGAAGCGGTTCGAATACCTCCTGTAGAAGATTCCCCTGGATCATCCTCAAACTTGGAGACACCTAGGCCAAACACTCGGTCTCAGGTATCTCAGCCTGGAGAAATGGATGTCTCTGATCAGAGTGAAGAAGAAGAGCTTGGATGGCTGTGGCCTTCTCAGACCCCAGAGCCCATGTCTATAGATCTTCCACCCTCTGAGGGTACATTGAATGTGGAAGCCACTGAGTTTGTTCCGTCTAGTCCTCTGTCCGAAGAGTGGGAAGATGCTACATGGTCACCATCTGCTGATCATCAAGATTACTCCCAACATCTTCCTGGGTAGTATAGGACATTGCTGGGCGCCATTTTTTGCTCACGAGGGAGGATAGCTGCAGCGGGGTTATTATATTGTCATTGCATTATTGAATGTTATACTCTTTTAATGCGTGCATCTATAATTGCAGGGATCTGCATGAGATATTGTATGCAAATTAGTATGCAAATTACCTTTTATACTTTTACCAATAGTAAAAAGTTATAGTTATGTAATTTGGTGGTCAGTGTCGATTACTGTGCTGGGATACGGAAAGGGGGTTGTACCATATAACAATATAGAGATATTGCAGTTGTGCCATCCACCCCCTTTCCTAACTGTGTCACGAGAGGTTAGAGCCGATTGACAGGGGTTGATAGCGGTGCATTACAAGGCCCAAAACAAACAAGCAGCCGTCTTAAACTGAGGGTATTGCTATACGTGGGGGCTCGGTTCCGGGATCCTTGTACATTGCAATCAAGGCGGTCTGAAGTACCGACATGGATTTGCAGGCAGTGACAGAATGGTGCGCAGAGGAGGCCATGGATCCGCTCCGGGCGGTAGCTATTGAACTCCCGGGAGGGATCCAGGAGAAAGAAGAGGTAAAGCAGCTAATAATGTCAATATCCCCAAACTGGAAAGCATGGGCGGTGGATGTAAAGACAAATACCTCGGGGCATATGCACTAATAGAGTGGACAAGAGGAGTCCCAGAAGAGTTCAAAGGGCAGAGTGTAAAAGACATAGATGACAGATCGTATCGCTTAGTGCATACTGGGGCTGTGAAGAAAGAGTCCCCACGGACCTCCCCACAGTTATCACCGTCACTCTTCTCCAAAATGGGAGGCAGTAGCGAAACGAAAGCAACAAAGTCACCCCTGACCGCCATAGGTCCGGAACTGCTGACTGCTTTGGGGGACTTTGTTGTTAAGTGCCAAAAAAACAACACGGTGCACGTGGAAGCTGGGTACCGGAAACTCCGGGTGTTTTCAGGAACACAACCTGTGCCACCCGGGGGGGGGAAGATTTCGATACTTGGATCGAGCAGGCAATGCTGGCAGTAGAAGGTTGGGAAGTTCCAGAAGCGCAGAAGAAGCAGCGCATCAGTGAGAGCTTGAAAGGTCCTGCTGCAAAGGCTGTGAAAAATCTTAGGTGCAGCAATATTGTGTGTACAGCAATGGATTGTTTGTCTATGTTGCAGGAGGAGTTTGGCCAGCTGGAGAAGGTGTCGGAGCTGGTGTATCAATTTAAACATATCTTCCAACAGCCAAGGGAGAAGTTGTCCGAGTATGTCCGGAGACTGAATAGAATGCTGTGTCAGATTGTACTGAGAAAAGGAATGCAACCACAGGTCATAGATGCTACCAGCATTAAACAGATCCTAAGGGGAGCCTTACGGTCTGATCCAGTTAGGCTCCACCTGAAGACCTCTTACGGAGTCATGGCCCTGAATTACACAGACCTTGTGCGGATCATAAGGGACGAAGAGGCCTTGATGAAGGATCAAGAGGGGGTTGAGAAAACCACCCCACCTGTTTCGGTAGGAGTTAGAACGACAGTGGTTACTGAACGTGACCCAGAAGTAGAAACCTTGAAGTCTCAAATGGCCCAAGTACTGGACTTGTTGACCTCATTATTGGCCAAGAATTCAAGAGCTAAGGAGAAAGAAGAGATCCGGAAGGAACTGGACCGGAATGTCCCTATTCCAGCATCCCCAAAAATAAGGAAGGAAATTATCTGCTTCAATTGTGGAGGAATTGGCCACCCTGAAAGAGTGTGTACCAGCCCAAGAAAGAACAGAGGTACTCAATACCAGCCGGCGGAAAACTTCAGAGGGCCCCGGTGAAGGAGTCAGCCGGGTGCCCGCTACCTACAGAAAGCTCCAAGAAGATCCAAAGACAAGCAGAAAAAAAGAGAAGGGCAACAATGCCCCTCCTAAAAACTCCCATACCGCCTGTTGGGAGTTGCAATTTGACAACCAGAGAAAGATCAATGCATACCAGGTTCAAAAAGGGTTGAGGTCCAGAGAGAAATGGAAAAAGAAAAAAAAAACACTGGAAAAATCAAGGAGTCCAAAGGAGAAAATACCTCCTAAGAAGTTCCCGCATTAATTAGTTGGACCCTCCCCTCTAGTCTCTGTTCAAGTGGAGGGAGTCTACACAAAGGCACTCCTAGACACAGGAGCCCAAGTGACTCTCTTATACAGAGACTTTTATCAGAAGCATTTGAGTCACGTACCTTTGCAGAAGCTGGAAGACCTGAAGATAGGGGGGATTGGCACTCGCAGTTTCCCCTACGACGGTTATGTTTCAATCAGGCTGGCCTTTGACCCCTCTGTGAACGGGAAGGCCAAAGTTTTTGACACCCTGGCGGTGGTTTGCCCTCACCCACCAGGAGCTAACACGATGTCCATGTTGATAGGGACCAACACTGACTTGGTCCGGAGACTGCTGACCCTGTTAATGCAAGAGCAGAGTTCACCCAAACAGAAGATTCACCCCATATTACAACAGGTCTACCAGAAGATGATCCTGGAGCAAAAGGCCCCGGAAGAGGGAGTGGGAAGAGTCTGGAGACTGTCTAGAAGAGATAAGATACTGCAGGCTGGTGAGGTGACCTGTCTTCAGGCTACAGTAAAACTCTCCTGGGAGCAGCCGGGTCCCTTTGTAGTTGTGGAACCAGACCCCTTCAACACTCACCAAGGATTGGAAGTACTCCCTGAGGTAGTCCCGTTGAGGGCACTGAAGAAAGCCAATGGCCAGATTCCAGTGAGTGTCAGAAATGTCACTAATTCTCCCGTGAAGATCCCAGCCTGGGTGCTACTGGGCAAGGTGAATCCTGCTACCCCAGTGGCCCTGTCTAAATTAGGGTCCAAGGGAGGAGAAGCCACCCTGAAGGAGCTCTGCCTTGAAGATACCGCCTTGCCACTGAAATGGAAGGAGAGAGCCAAGACTCAGCTGACTAGGTGGAGAAAGATATTCTCAGAAGATGAGTTTGATGTGGGGTGTGCGAGAAGTGCCACCCATAAAATCCGTCTTCAAGAAGACAAACCCTTTCGGGAGAGGGTTAGAAGAGTTCCACTGGCTGACCTGGAAGATTTGCGTGAGCAGTTGGCAGAGCTAAAGAGGACAGGGGTCATCCGAGAGTCCAGAAGTCGATATGCTTCCCCCATTGTGGTGGTAAGGAAGAAGAACGGGTCGCTGAGACTCTGCATAGACTACAGGACTCTCAACAGGAGGACCATACCTGACCAGTACACTACCCCCAGGATAGAAGACGCTTTGCAGAGTCTGTCTGGGGCCAAGTGGTTCAGTGTCATGGATCTGAAGAGTGGGTATTATCAAATACCAATGCACACTGAAGATAAGGAGAAGACGGCCTTCATCACCCCAGTGGGATTCTATGAATTCAAAAGAATGCCCCAAGGCCTGTCGGGAGCCCCCGCTACTTTCCAGAGGTTGATGGAGAAGACCATTGGGGACATGAATCTGATCGAAGTCCTGGTGTACCTAGACGACATCAGACTCTGGAGGAGCATGAAGAAAGATTGGAAAAAAGTCCTGAAGAGACTCAGTGAGGAAGGACTAAAACTCTCCAGAGAAAAATGCCAGTTCTACCAGTCCTCGGTCCACTATCTGGGGCACATAGTATCTGCAGAAGGAGTGTCTACAGACCCTGATAAACTGGAGGCAGTCACCTCCTGGCCCAAACCAACTACAGTGACTGAGCTCAGATCCTTCCTAGGCTTCTGTTCCTACTACCATAGATTTGTGGAAGGATTTGCAAAAATTGCCAAACCCCTAAATGAGCTACTGAAGACGGAAGGAGAGGAGGATGTTACTGGCCCCAGGAAGCCTGGAGAGTCCGTGGAAGACCAGTGGACAGGGGAGTGCGAAGAAGCCTTCCAGATGTTAAAGAAGAGTCTTACCACTGCACCAGTCCTGGCCTATGCTGATCCCAAGAAGCCATATTAACTGCATGTAGATGCCAGCCATGATGATCTAGGAGGGGTGCTATACCAAGAATATGAAGGGCAGTTGCGTCCAGTTGCCTACGTTAGTAGAAGTCTGGCACCCGCAGAAAAGAACTACTCCACCCACAAGTTGGAGTTCCTGGCCCTAAAATGGGCAGTCGTGGATAAACTCAGAGATTACCTGTATGGAGCTGACTTCACAGTAAAGACTGACAATAATCCACTCAACTATCTCTTCACCACGGCCAAGCTGGATGCCACTAGTCACCGTCAGGGATGGACTGGCCATAGGGACTACCGGGAGTTTCCCGGTGGGCCGATGGCTCAGTGGGCCGTTTTAAATTTTTTTTTTTTTAAATGTAAAAAAAAAAAAAAAATGGAAAAATATATATATATATATATATTTTTGTGGGCCGTTTTTTTATGCAGTTCGGCGGCAGCGGGAGCGTGGCAGCAAACAGCGGCGGGGATTCGGGGAAGGTGGCCATCGAGGAGGGCAGTTTGGATGTACAATTCCGAGGGAGAAGAGCTCCACCCCCTCCCTGACCACCGAAGAGGCGGACAGTAGCGAGCGCGGCCACCCCGGCGCTCCCAGAACCTCGATTTCTCCACCTCCTCTCTGCTCCAGGAACCATGCGGCCTGGGCCAGGGGGCAGGCTGACTGGGAGCCCGGAGGAGGAGAACATGCGCCGCTGTAAGGAGCAGAGCAACGTGAGCACCCCCCGGATCAAGAGGGAGACTCGGCGCTGCCGCTGATGGCCATCAGGTACCTGGCATCCTACACAAACATGCCAGAACACTGAGACAGCGGTAGAGGTGAGCAGAGGAGGGACTGCAGAAAGGGACAGTGCTATGTGGTCTGTCTCAGTCCCCCCCCTCTGTCTCTCAGTCCCCCCTCTGTCTCTCAGAACCCCCCTCTGTCTCTCAGCTCTCCTCCTCTGTCTCTCAGCTCTCCTCCTCTGTCTCTCAGCTCTCCTCCTCTGTCTCTCAGCTCTCCTCCTCTGTCTCTCAGCTCTCCCCCTCTGTCTCTCAGCTCTCCCCCTCTGCCTCTCAGCTCTCCCCTCTGTCTCTCAGCTCTCCCCCATCTGTCTCTCAGCTCTCCCCCTCTGTCTCTCAGCTCTTCCTCTGTCTCTCAGCTCCCCTCTCTGTCTCTCAGACCCCCTGTCTCTTAGACCCCCCTTTGTCTCTCAGTTCCCGTGTCTCTCAGTCCCCCCTCTTTTAGCCCCTCCTCTGTCTCTCAGCTCCCTTCTATCTCTTAGACCCCCCTCTGTCTCTCAGCTCTCCTCCTCTGTCTCTCAGCTCTCCTCCTCTATCTCTCAGCTCCCCCCTCTGTCTCTCAGCTCTCCCCCTCTGTCTCTCAGCTCCCCCCTCTGTCTCTCAGCTCCCCCCCTCTGTCTGTCTCTCAGACCCCTCCACTGTCTCTCAGACCCCTCCACTGTCTCTCAGACCCCCCTCTGTCTCTCAGACCCCCCCTCTGTCTCTCAGCTCCCCCTGTCTCTCAGTTCCCCCCCTGTCTCTCAGCTCCCCCCCTGTCTCTCAGCTCCCCCTGTCTCTCAGCTCCCCCTCTGTCTCTTAGACCCCCCTCTGTCTCTCAGTTCCCGTGTCTCTCAGTCCCTCCCCCCTCTTTTATCCCCTGCTCTCTCTCTCAGCTCCCCTCTGTCTCTCAGCTTCCCCCTCTGTCTCTCAGCTCCCCTCCTCTGTCTCTCAGCTCCCCTCCTCTGTCTCTCAGCTCCCCTCCTCTGTCTCTCAGCTCCCCTCCTCTGTCTCTCAGACCCCCCTCTGTCTCTCAGTCCCCCCCTCTGTCTCTCAGTTCCCATGTCTCTCAGTTCCCCCCTCTTTTATCCCCCCCTCTGTTTCTCAGACCCCCCTCTGTTTCTCAGACCCCTCCTCTGTCTCTCAGACCCTCCTCTGTCTCTCAGTCCCCTCCTCTGTCTCTCAGCTCCCTCCACTGTCTCTCAGACCCCTCCACTGTCTCTCCGCTCTCCTCCACTGTCTCTCCGCTCTCCTCCACTGTCTCTCCGCTCTCCTCCACTGTTTCTCCGCTCTCCTCCACTGTCTCTCAGCTCCCCTCCACTGTCTCTCAGCTCCCCTCCACTGTCTCTCAGCTCCCCTCCACTGTCTCTCAGCTTCCCCCTCTGTCTCTCAGCTTCCCCCTCTGTCTCTCAGCTTCCCCCTCTGTCTCTCAGACCCCTCCTCTGTCTCTCAGACCCCTCCCCTGTCTCTCAGACCCCTCCTTTGTCTCTCAGCCATTCATTTCAATGGGCAGGAGCGGTGTGTACACCGCTCCTCCACCGCCCCAAAGATGCTGCTTGGAGGACTTTCACACTGGGACTGCAGCGGAGGCATTTTTCAGGCGCTATTTTTAGCCCAAAAGCGCCTGAAAAATGCCTCAGTGTGTAAGGGGTCCTACACTCACCCCCTCTCTTTTACACTCACCCCCTCTCTTTTACACTCACCCCCTCTCTTTTACACTCACTCCCTCTCTCTTACACTCACCCCCCTCTCTCACCCACCCCCTCTCATCCCCTTTCCCTCAACCCTCCCTCTCTCTCTCATTCCCCTCTCGCTCACCCTCTCATGATATACAATAATGGATTTAGGGGCCGTTTAGTGGGCGTGATTTTTTAGGGGGGTGGGGGGCAGCATTTTATTGAATTAAAGTGGGCCGGTCTGGATGAAGTCCAGGGCCAAATTTTGGTCCCAGTCCAGCCCTGGTCACCGTTGGTTAGCAGCCCTAGCCGGATTCAACTTCAGCCTGAAGTATAGGCCCGGAGCTGGAAACCGTGATGCAGACGTATTGTCCAGAAGAGGCCACGCATCCACCCACCATCCTTGTGTCAAGGAGTACAGCTTCAAGCTAGTGGTGGGTCAAGGGCTGAAGAGATCGGTGTTTCTGTGGTGGGGGTGCCTAAGTGTTACTGCAATGTGACCCAAGTTGGAGAGGATGATCTGCCCAAACTGTCCAAAAAGGACTTAAGGAAAGACCAGTTGAAAGATCCTTGGGGAAGATTAGCACTGGAGACATTGGAAGACCAGGATCCAGGTAGACTTCTGAAGGACCCCTCAAAGGTGGCCCGGGTGGTCCACAAAGAATGGGACAAGTTGCAGGTGCATTAAGGGGTGGTCTACCGAAGGGGCCCCACTGATGACCTAGAAGAGAAATGGCAGCTGTTTCTGCCAGAGAAATACAGAAGAACTGTTTTGGCTACCTTACATGATAATCATGGCCACTTGGGGGCCGAACGAACATTCCAACTTGTAAGGGATAGGTTCTATTGGCCTTGTATGCGTGCTGAAGTGGAGGAGTACTGCCACTCCTGTGCACGCTGTATCCAGAGGAAGACATTGCCAAGTCAAGCTGCCCCAATGGGCCATCTGCAGAGTCAAGGACCCTTGGATTTGGTGTGCATTGACTTTCTCTGTCTCGAACCTGGACAAGGAAATGTTCTGGTGATAACCGACCATTTCACCCGTTATGCCCAGGCTTTTCCAGCCAAAGACCAGAAGGCATCCACTGTAGCTAAAATCCTAGTAGAGAAATACTTTGTGCATTATGGACTGTCACAGCGCCTGCACTCTGACCAAGGGAGAGACTTTGAGAGTTGATTGATTAAGAAATTGTTGGACTCTTTGGGCATCAAGAAAACCCGCACTACCCCTTATCACCCTCAGGGTGATGCTCAGCCGGAGAAGTTCAACAGGACTCTGTTAAATATGTTGGGGACTCTGAGTAGTGAGCAGAAGCAACACTGGAGCAAGCACATAGCGGCCATCGTGCACGCTTACAACAGTACCACTAGCGATGCCACAGGGTACTCTCCGCATCTCCTTATGTTTGGCAGGGAAGCAAGACTGCCTGTGGATCTGGCATTCGGCATATCAACGGATCGCACTTCAACCACCTCACATAAGGGATATGTAGACAGACTGAGGAAGAGTTTGAAGCTAGCTTTTGAACAGGCCCAAGTGGCCTCAGAGCAAAGAGGTGCCCGGAACAAGAGGAACTTTGACCTAAAAGTTCGAATCCAGGACCTACAGCCAGGAGACAGAGTACTGCTGCGAAACCTAGGAGTTCCAGGGAAGCATAAATTAGCAGACAGATGGAGACCTGGAACCATATGTGATCTGTAAGAAGTTGCCAGACCTGCCGGTGTATCAGCTAAAACCAGAAGGGAAGATAGGGCCGCTGAAGACATGGCACCGAAATCATTTACTTCCACTTTCAGAAGCGGTTCGAATACCTCCTGTAGAAGATTCCCCTGGATCATCCTCAAACTTGGAGACACCTAGGCCAAACACTCGGTCTCAGGTATCTCAGCCTGGAGAAATGGATGTCTCTGATCAGAGTGAAGAAGAAGAGCTTGGATGGCTGTGGCCTTCTCAGACCCCAGAGCCCATGTCTATAGATCTTCCACCCTCTGAGGGTACATTGAATGTGGAAGCCACTGAGTTTGTTCCGTCTAGTCCTCTGTCCGAAGAGTGGGAAGATGCTACATGGTCACCATCTGCTGATCATCAAGATTACTCCCAACATCTTCCTGGGTAGTATAGGACATTGCTGGGCGCCATTTTTTGCTCACGAGGGAGGATAGCTGCAGCGGGGTTATTATATTGTCATTGCATTATTGAATGTTATACTCTTTTAATGCGTGCATCTATAATTGCAGGGATCTGCATGAGATATTGTATGCAAATTAGTATGCAAATTACCTTTTATACTTTTACCAATAGTAAAAAGTTATAGTTATGTAATTTGGTGGTCAGTGTCGATTACTGTGCTGGGATACGGAAAGGGGGTTGTACCATATAACAATATAGAGATATTGCAGTTGTGCCATCCACCCCCTTTCCTAACTGTGTCACGAGAGGTTAGAGCCGATTGCCAGGGGTTGATAGCGGTGCATTACAAGGCCCAAAACAAACAAGCAGCCCTCTTAAACTGAGGGTATCGATATATATTTATATATATATATATATATATATATATATATATATATACAGTCATGGCCGAAATTGTTGGCACCCCAGAAATGTTTCCAGAAAATCAAGTATTTCTCACAGAAAAGTATTGCAGTACACATGTTTTGCTATATACATGTTTATTCCCTTTGTGTGTATTGGAACAAAACAAAAAAAGGGAGGAAAAAGAGCAAATTGGACATAATGTCACACAAAACTCCAAAAATGGGCTGCTCAAAATTCTTGGCACCCTTAACTTAATATTTGGTTGCATACCCTTTGGAAAAAATAACTGAAATCAGTCGCTTCCTATAACCATCAATAAGCTTCTTACACCTCTCACCTGGAATTTTGGACCACTCTTCCTTTGCAAACTGCTCCAGGTCTCTCTTATTGGAAGGGTACCTTTTCCCAACAGCAATTTTAAGATCTCTCCACAGGTGTTCAATGGGATTTAGATCTGGACTTATTGCTGGCCACTTTAGAACTCTACAGCACGTTGTTGCCATCCATTTCTGGATGCTTTTTGACGTATGATTAAGGTCATTGTCCTTCTGGAAGACCCAAGATCTCGGACGCAAACCCAGCTTTCTGACACTGGGCTCTTCAGTGCGACCCAAAATCCTTTGGTAATCCTCAGAATTCATGATGCCTTGCACACATTCAAGGCACCCAGTGCCAGAGGCAGCAAAACAACCCCAAAACATCATTGAACCTCCACCATATTTCACTGTAGGTACTGTGTTCTTTTCTTTGTAGGCCTCATTCCGTTTTCGGTAAACAGTAGAATGATGTGCTTTACCAAAAAGCTCTATCTTGGTCTCATCTGTCCACAAGACGTTTTCCCAGAAGGATTTTGGCTTACTCAAGTACATTTTGGCAAACTGTAGTCTTTCTTTTTTATGTCTCTGTGTCAGCAGTGGGGTCCTCCTGGGTATCCTGCCATAGCGTTTCATTTCATTTAAATGTCGACGGATAGTTCACGCTGACACTGATGCTCCCTGAGCCTGCAGGACAGCTTGAATATCTTTGAAACTTGTTTGGGGCTGCTTATCCACCATCCGGACTATCCTGCGTTGCAACCTTTCATCAATTTTTCTCTTCTGTCCACGCCCAGAGAGATTAGCTACAGTGCCATGGGTTGCAAACTTCTTGATAATGTTGCGCACTGTGGACAAGGGCAAATCTAGATCTCTGGAGATGGACTTGTAACCTTGAGATTGTTGATATTTTTCTACAATTTTGGTTCTCAAGTCCTCAGACAGTTCTCTTAGTGTGGCACACACAGACACGCAATGCAAAGACTAAGTGAACTTCTCTCCTTTTTATCTGCTTTCAGGTGTGATTTTTATATTGTCCACACCTGTTACTTGCCCCAGGTGAGTTTAAAGGAGCATCACATGCTTGAAACAATCTTATTTATCCACAATTTTGAAATGGTGCCAAGAATTTTGACCAGCCCATTTTTGGAGTTTTGTGTGACAATTTGCTTTTTTTCCTCCCTTTTTTTTGTTTTGTTCCAATACACACAAAGGTAATAAACATGTGTATAGCAAAACATGTGTTACTGCAATACTTTTCTGTGAGAAATACTTGATTTTCTGGAAACATTTCTGGGGTGACAACAATTTCGGCCATGACTGTATATACTCTGAACATCAGTATACAGGTGGTCCAAACAAGACAGGGACCGTAGGTTTGTTCTTCTGTTTGTAATTTGGAACAAGTACATTTTGTAAGTGTAGCTCCAGACAAAAAATCTATTTTTAAGCTTTTTGGATAACATAGGGAAGGGTTATCATCACCCCTGTAACATTTGTTTTGCTGTTTGTGCCCCTGTTCAGATTATTTCACGTCACTTTCTGTCCCAATGACAATTGGATTTTGAAAATTTGGGGTTTTTAGGGAAACAAGGATTGGTGATAAAACATCAGTGGAGACACCTTTTTCCCATATTAACTCGTACAGGAGAGAATTTCCCTTCCTAGGGGTAGATTTCCCCTCACTTCCTGTTGTCTCCCTCCGTTTGTAAGTAGGAGTCGTTTGTAAGTCAGATGTTCGAAAGTAGGGGACCGCCTGTATATACTATACGGCCTACCCTATATACTCTGCAGAAAATTGGGCCTTAGGTGTTGGTGTTACCAGAACACTGTAAGCCCTCAGTTAATCTTGGTGGGTGCTGGAACGGGCCCTGCTGTGAAATATTATATCAAGAATTGTAATGACATGCCCCTGTTTAACAGGGGAAGAAAAATTGGGCCTTAGGCAGTGGTGGTGGCACAACAGTGTAAAGCCACACAGTTACTCTTGGTGGGCTCAGGGACAGGCCCTGCTGTGAAATATTAGATCAAAATTTGTAATTACGCGCCCCTGTTAATCAGGGGCAGAAAAATTGGGCCTTAGGCAGTGGTGGTGGTGCCCAACAAAAATGTTCTTAGAAGCTATCAACATTGAGGAGGAATAGGATAGTCACTCAGCATAACAGGATAGTCACTCAGCGTCAGCATAGGCAGTCTTCAACGGATCTCACATTCATTGTAAAATTAATCGGTTATATCAGCATCAAGTGCTTGGTAGCTGGTGATCCAAGACTTACCGTATATACTCGAGTATAAGCCGAGATTTTCAGCCCTTTTTTTGGGGCTGAAAGTCCCCTCCCTTTGGCTTATACTCGAGTCATAGAAATTTTTACATTGTAAATATTACCTGTAAAGAAGTTGCGGCTGCGGCGTCCATCGTTCAAATTCCGCGGCGTCCATCGTTCAAATTCCGCGGTCTCTTCCTGTTCCTTACTTGATAGGCGAGTCTCAGCAGACACTCTCCGCCTATCACGAACGTTCTCTCATCCTCAGTTTTCCAGCAGACGTCTGTGATTGGCGGAACACCCAACACAGTGTCTGCTGGGAAAACTAAGGATGAGAGAATGATCGTGATAGGCGGAGAGTGTCTGCTGAGACTCGCCTATCAATAAGGAACAGGAAGAGACCGCGGAATTTTGAACGATGGACGCCGCGGAATTCGAACGATGGACGCCGCAGCCGCAACTTCTTTACAGGTAATATTTACAATGTAAAAATTTCTATTTACAGGGAACAGCGAGCTAGGGAACAGTGGGGCATCGGCTTATACTCGAGTCAGTAAGGTTACCCAGTTTTTTTGGGCAACATTAGGTACCTCAGCTTATACTCGAGTCGGCTTATACTCGAGCATATACGGTATTCATTTTTATGAGGGTGAGCCGATCAACTGAGCCTGTGGACAGGCTCACTCTGTGATCGGTTAAAAAGCCTCCAGCGGCACTGAATGTGCATTCAGATAGAACGCTGGATGCAGGACAGGCCAGTAGCTCAATTGCATACTGTGCAAGCTCTGGCCAGTGATCCATCCTCAAGACCCAGTAACCCAGTGGATTTTCGGTTGGAAAGGTCTCCAATTCTGATCTTGCCCCTAGGTATTCCTGCACCATGTAAATCAGATGCTGGCGATGGTTGCTGGAACCGATCAGACCTTGGGGCTGCGGACTAAAAATTTGTCTGAACGCATCGGTCAGATGGCCACCTTCTCCACCGCTCCTTCTGTGACTGACCGAAGCCTCAGCAACACGTTGTTCAGGACCAGGAAATAACCTCGCAGCCTCAGGAAACGCATTACACAAACCTTTCTGCAAGGCCTCCTGAAGATGTTTCATCCTCTGCGAAGGCTGGAAAGTTCCGCAACCTTACCCTTGTTGATCAAGAAGGGTTGCCAGCCAGTAATAATCCCTCTCCTTGATACCACAAATCCGAGGGTCCTTTTGCAGGCTTTGCAGGATCAGGGAGGCCATGCAGCGTAGGTTTGCTGAGGCATTCGGTCCAGAGTCCTCTGGGTCACTAAGGACGACATGATCCGCAACCACCTCCTCCCAGCCACGTACTAGTCCATGGGTTTCTGGGGACTGAAAATGATCCCTTGAAGACTGCTGCTGATGCTGGCATGGCGTCAACCACCTCTGAGCCTGCCCCTGCAGAGCTGACAGAATCTCTGCCCCAGTGTGGCTCCTGTCCCCTAAGCAGACCAATTCAAGCACTGCATGGCATCTTTTTGCCTGAGTGCTTGCGTAGCCCCTAGAACGCCTACGGAGCACCGCTGGTTCTGAGGACAAATCTGAACAGGAAGAGGCCATAGAGGAAGAAGAAAAGGAGGGAGTGGAGGAGAGAGGTGTGGCAGAATCACCACTACCAGCATTTTGGGGGCATGGTGGCGGAACAAGCTCCAACAATACTGCACCCTTTCCTGCATCCTTCTCAGCTGCCAGCAGAGTTACCCAGTGCACCGTGAAAGAAAGGTAACGTCCCTGTCCATGCCCGCTGAACCACGATTCAGCGATAATATGCACCTTACCACTGACCGCCCATTCCAACGAGGCCAAGACATTGCCTTCCACATGCCGGTAGAGAGCCAGATTAGCCTTCCGTGAAAAGAAGTGGCGTTTGGGAACCTGCCACTGAGGTACCGCACATTCTACAAATTCACAAAAGGGGGCAGTATCTACCAGCTGAAAAGGCAGCAGTTGGAATGCTAGCAATTTAGCCAAGCTAGCATTCAGCCGCTGAGCATGTGGATGGCTGGGACCAAATTTCTTTAGACGGTTTAGCAACTGGGGTAGGGAAATATGCCTGCTACAATCGGATATTGGTGTAGCGATAGCTTCCTAATTCTACACCTTTATTCCTCTCTGTGCGGGTTTCTGAGAGGACTGAAGGTATAGTGGGGTTGGAGATCCCAGCTGATGAGGAGCAAGGAGAGGTCTGCCTTGTTCTTTGGTGTGGGTCTTTTAAGTACTGTTGCCAACGGACTGCATGAGAGCTGGACATATGTCTGGTCAAGCATCTGGTGCCCAAGCGGCTGCTGTTTTGGCCACGCTTGATACGCTTCAGACATATGTTGCAAACAGCAATGGTGCGATCTGCTGCACATGTCTCAAAGGCCCACACCAAAGAAGTTTTGAAAAAACACGCGAGTCAGCAGCGCCCTGCACATGCGGGGCTCTGCAGTCTGATGCAGCCGGTTGGCTGCCCTTAAGCTGGCCCCTGGAGGGCACCCTGCCTCGTTGGAGATGTGCCTCCTCCTCCTCCTCTCTCCTATCAGGCACCCATGTAGAGTCAGTGACCTCATCATCCCCTCCCTCCTCGTCACTGGAGAAAACCTGGCAGTATGCTGCAGCTGGGGGAACATGACTGCCAGTTTCTTGTCCTTTTTGGGCACCCCCTCTCTCTGGGCTCACGTTACTGCCATCCTCAAGCTGGGTACCATCATCGGAGCCTTCAAAACGCTGCGCATCCTCCTGCAGCATGTACCTGACACTGTGGTTGAACAGTTCGGGGGACTCCTCCGTGCATAATGGTGGGGCTAGGGAAGGAGTGACTGATGACATTGAGCCGATGGAATAGGCCGCTTTGGCAGCTGCATTGGCAGCCAAACTACTCTGAGCCTGGGTGACAGAGGATGAGGAGGATGAGGACTGCTTTGTGATACACTCTACCAACTCTTCTGCATGTTGTGGCTCAAGACGGCCAGCTGCCAAAAAAAAGGACAAGCACGCCCCACGGCCACGTGCTGAGAATGCACCGTGTCCACAACCAGCACTGTTGGCTGTAGACACAGAGCCTGCTTGCCCTCTTTTAGTGGCCTGTGAGCGTCTGCCTTCCAGACATACTGTAAAATTAGATTAGCAAAACACCGCCTGAAGTTTACTAGAAAAAGTACACCAGGAATGGCCTGCAGTCAGGTATAGTCTTGGCTAGACTAGAATGCAGTGGATATATATGTAGGAGACAGTATATATATTTTATGCACTGCAGATCACTGAATCACCTGCCTGGCCTGCCTGCCTGAAAGTGTATTTGAAT
The DNA here is from genome assembly GCA_029206835.1 of Rana muscosa. NCBI lineage: Eukaryota > Metazoa > Chordata > Amphibia > Anura > Ranidae > Rana > Rana muscosa. Next base: position 403,040,857 of record CM055122.1, read on the forward strand.
ACGTACACCGGGAATGTCCTGCAGTCAGGTATAGTCTTAGCTAGACTAGAATGCAGTGGATATATATGTAGGAGACAATATATATATTTTATGCACTGCAGATCACTGAATCACCTGCCTGGCCTGCCTGCCTGAAAGTGTATTTGAATACGTACACCAGGAATGGCCTGCAGTCAGGTATAGTCTTGGCTAGACTAGAATGCAGTGGATATATATGTAGGAGACAGTATATATATTTTATGCACTGCAGATCACTAAATCACCTGCCTGGCCTGCCTGCCTGCCTGAAAGTGTATTTGAAGACGTAAACCGGGAATGTCCGGCAGTCAGGTATAGGCTTGGCTAGACTAGAATGCAGTGGATATATATGTAGGAGACAGTATATATATATTTTATGCACTGCAGATCACTGAATCACCTGCCTGCCTGAAGTATATTAGAAACAGTACACCAGATACGGTCTGCAGTCAGATCTAGCTAAACTGGATACAGTGTATATATATATATATATTGTGACAGCAGGAAGGTAAAGTCACCTGGTTGCATCCAGGGGGGTAGGTATATTTCTCCCAGATTCAGGCTTTATGCCGACTTATACAACTAGGGAGAGAGTTGATGAAGCCCAGCTGAGGCTAGTGGGCTCATGGATGATTCATACCTCTAGGGAGAGTGCTGGGCGTCGTGCAGGCAGGGAGTTGATGAGACCAGCTGAAGCTTGTCAGCTCGTTTAAGGCCTCTATAAAAACTCCCAGCTTCATTAGGTGTTTGCTCATGCCTGGAACCAGACCTGTGTGGACTGTCTAGGGAGAGTGAACCCCTGTGCGGTGAGACAAAGCCTGTGTGGCTATTTGTTTGGACATTTACTAAACCAGGGACTTAGGGACTAGGACAGCACCAGGCTGATCCCAGTTGTTAGTTAGGGAAACCTGCATGTTTAGTCAGAGGTCAAGCTGACCAGGATTTATTTTGTTTATGTTTCTTTTTGCTTTGCTGTGTTTTTGTCACTGTAAATAGAGAAATAAACCGCACCTTTTGATCTTGAAAACCACAACCTCCGTCTGCTGGGCCTGTTTTTGTGTGGGGAGCCCATCCAGGGGGTCACACACACCCGCTACCGAGCTAACCCCCTCACAGTTGGTGGAGAACCAGTGGCAGTTTTTTTTTAAGCCAGCAAGGAGGAGATACTGAAACAGCTGGCTCTAGCAAATGCCAATCAACAGCAGACAAATGCAGGTTTGCAAAAGAGCTTCGCAGCCCAGCAACAAGCCCAGCAGCAATCTGAGGCCCGCTTCATAGACCTGTTGCAGAAGCAAGAGCAGAGACTACAACAACAGATGGAAGCAGTAATGCAGCAACGTCCGCAGACCAGTGAGGAAAGCCGTCCCACTAATACCGCGTCCTTTGGGGTGAGTCGTTTATTGACAAAAATGACTGGAGAGGATGATCCAGAGGTATTTTTGACCACATTTGAAAGGACTGCTGAAAGAGAAAAGTGGCCTGAGGAGCAGTGGGCTGGACTGGTGGCTCCTCTGTTAACTGGTGAATCGCAGAAAGCTTACTATGACCTAGAGCCTGACCAAGCAAAAGACTATGTGATGCTAAAAGCTGAAATATTGGCAAGGCTGGGTGTCACCCTGGCTGTCCGGGCTCAGCGTGTGCATAACTGGACTTTCCAGCTTGGAAAACCCCCCAGGTCTCAAATGTATGATCTCATTCACCTGAGCAGGAAGTGGCTACAGCCAGAGACTTTGTCCGCACCGGAGATTGTGGAACGTGTTGTGATGGATCGTTTCTTGAGAGCTCTTCCTACCGCCATTCAAAAGTGGGTAAGCCATGGAGACCCAGAAACGGCCGGTAAACTTGTGGATCGTGTAGAGAGATACTTGGCTGCAGAGAACCTGACGGCCTCTTCCAGAGACTCTCGGACTTTCCACCCTAAGACCAGACCATCCCCAGGGGCGGATAAGATGATTCCAAGGGGTGAGGGTGGAGAGAGTGAGAGGGTGGGAGCTCTGCCCAGGGTTTGGCGAGAACAGCCTGGGAAGTCGGGGGCTCAAGAGGCAGCCAAAAGGATTGTTTGCTACCGCTGCCGGCAAACGGGACATATTGCAGCAAATTGCCCGGTTGTGGAGGAACCCATGCAATGTGACTTTCTGACGGACAGACGTCAGTCGCTGTGTGCGACAGTCGCATGCACTGCCATTCGGGGAACTGAGAAACATTTATGCAAAATGTGTATTAATGGTAGAAATGTTGTGGTATTACTGGATTCAGGTAGCCTTGTGACCCTGATAAAGGCTGAATTAGTTAAAACAGAGGTCTCTGGGAATAGCAAGGTAGCTGTTATTTGTGTGCATGGGGACACCCGAGAGTATCCAGTGACTACAGTGTGTTTCAAGACCCCCAAAGGTACCCTCTCTCATCCAGTGGGCTTAGTATCTCAGTTATCGCATGACGCCATTGTGGGAAGGGATTTTCCGAAGTTCTGGGAACTGTGGGATGATCCTGAGCCCCCCACTGGTGCCCCTATGTACCAGGAATGTGATAGCCAGAACTCCCCTGAGAGTGGTGAGGACTCTCCGGAATTTCCCTTATCAGTATTGGCAGGGGAGACTCAAGAAACTGGAGAGGAGCCCACCTCCTCAGACGAAAACCTACCGTCTGTGGAGTTTTCTGATCTTGAGGTTCACAGGGAAAACTTTGCCACAGAACAGTTGAAAGACCCCGCCCTAATAAAGGCACGGGAAAACGTAGTGAAAATAGATGGCGAGTTAGTGAACCCATACAGGAGGCACGTGGAAGCTATCATTACCAACAAAGGATTTTGTACGAAGTATTAAATAACTTTCAGTTAGCGTGTTCAATACTTTTTCCCTGTGTCATTCCAGTTTTTTACACATAACTTAATTTCTAAAGGTATCTGTTTTGGTTTCTTTGTATGTATGGATTGCCTGGGTTGTTACTGACATGTGGTGAAAATTGCATGTCAATACATATTTACCTACAAAAACTTGTTTAACACTTATTTTACCTGGTGTGTGTGTGTATAATATATATATATTGTGACAGCAGGAAGGTAAAGTCACCTGGTTGCATCCAGGGGGGTAGGTATATTTCTCCCAGATTCAGGCTGGAAATAGATGGCGAGTTAGTGAACCCAGATAATACCTGCACTTACCCATACTTCAGCGTAGAGAAGGACCTACTGTATCGGGTGGCAAAAAGGGCAGAAGAAACCGTTGAGCAGCTTGTGGTGCCCAAACCTTACAGGAAGTTGGTGTTGGAGTTGGCCCATGGGCACATTCTTGGAGGTCATCTGGGGACAGAGAAAACCCGAGAGAGGGTATTACAGAGATTCTATTGGCCTGGGGTGATGAAGGACATAGAAAATTATTGTTCCTCCTGCCCTGTGTGTCAGAGGTCGGCCCCGATGCCACATTTCCGTAGCCCGCTGGTCCCTCTACCCATCATTGAGGTCCCGTTTGAGAGGATCGCAATGGATTTGGTAGGTCCTATAATCAAGTCCGCTAGGGGGCACCAGTACATATTAGTTATAATGGACTATGCCACCCGGTATCCAGAAGCGATCCCTCTCCGAAATACCTCGGCCAAAACCATAGCCAAAGAGCTATCTCTTGTTTTTAGCCGGGTGGGTATTTGTAAAGAACTGCTTACGGACCAAGGTACACCCTTTATGTCCCGGGTTATGAAAGAGCTGTGTAAATTGTTCAAAGTGACGCAATTGCGAACGTCTGTGTATCACCCCCAAACCGATGGGCTGGTTGAAAGATTCAACAAAACCCTAAAACAAATGTTGAAGAAAGTGGTGGATAGAGATGGAAAGGATTGGGACTGTCTACTTCCTTATTTGATGTTTGCTATTAGGGAGGTGCCCCAATCCTCTACGGGATTCTCCCCCTTTGAGTTACTGTATGGGAGACACCCAAGAGGGCTGTTGGATATTGCCAAGGAAACTTGGGAAAGTGAGAGTTCTCCCCACAGGAGTGTGATTGAGCATGTCGCCCTGATGCAAGATCGAATTGCACAGGTAATGCCCATCGTGAAGGAACATTTGGCCCAAGCGCAGTTGGCACAGCAGAGAGTGTACAACCGTGGAGCCAAGACCCGTACCTTTTCCCCGGGGGATAGGATATTGGTACTTGTCCCTACGGTTGAAAGTAAATTCCTTGCCAAATGGCAAGGCCCCTACGAGATAATGGAAAAAGTGAGCGAAGTGAATTACAAGGTCAGACAACCAGGAAGGCGAAAGCCCGAACAGATCTATCACGTTAATCTGTTGAAAGCCTGGAGGGATAGAGAGTCCCTAGTCGCAGAAACTTGGTCACCAGCTCAAACTGGTTGCGTGATTCCGGAGGTTGGAATAGCAGCCACCTTGTCACAACCCCAACAACAGGAGGTTAAGGAGTTTGTGCTTCGCAACAAGGAGGTGTTCTCTGAGCTGCCGGGACAAACATCTGGGGTAGAGCATGATATTATTACCCCGCCCGGTGAAAGGGTGAAGTTAAAACCCTATCGGATCCCATAGGCCCGACGGGAGGCAATACGGGAGGAAGTACAGAAAATGCTGAACTTAGGGGTGATAGAGGAGTCCCAAAGTGATTGGTCTAGTCCCATTGTGTTGGTGCCTAAACCGGATGGGAGCTGGCGATTTTGTAACGATTTTCGTCAGTTGAACAAAGTTACAAAATTTGACACCTACCCCATGCCACGTATAGATGAGTTGATCGACCGGCTGGGAACAGCCCGATACATGACGACTCTTGACCTCACAAAAGGGTATTGGCAAATTCCCCTGGCCAAGTCGGCCAAAGAGAAAACCGCATTTGTAACCCCAGACGGGGCGTTCCAATATAAGAGAATGCCGTTCGGGTTACAGAATGCGCCGGCCACATTCCAGCGGAAAATGGACCAGATACTGAGGCCCCATCGGAAGTATGCTGCGGCTTACCTGGATGACGTAATTGTCCATAGCACAGATTGGGCCTCACATCTGCCAAAAGTGCAAGCAGTCCTAGACTCTATCCGGGAAGCGGGGTTTACGGCTAACCCCAAGAAGTGTACCATTGGGCAGGAGGAGGCCAAATATCTTGGGTACACCATTGGCAGGGGAGTAATAAAACCCCAACTCAACAAAGTCGAGGCCATCCAGAGTTGGCCACGTCCCAACAGCAAGAAGCAGGTACGAGCCTTTCTGGGAATCGCGGGTTATTATCGGCGCTTCATTCCCCACTTTGCTTCTAAGGCTGTGCCCCTAACCAACCTGACGAAAGGGAAAGGGTCGGTCATGATTAAATGGACCCCCGAGGCTGAGGCAGCATTCCAATTCTTGAAACAAGCCTTATGTAGCCAGCCAGTGTTGTACTCACCCGACTTCTCTAAAGACTTTGTCGTACAAAGTGATGCATCAGATGTGGGGTTAGGAGCAGTATTGTCCCAGGTCTGGAACGGGGAAGAGCACCCAGTCATTTACCTCAGCAGGAAGTTGAAGTCCCATGAGGTAAATTACGCCACGGTTGAAAAGGAGTGTTTAGCGGTGAAGTGGGCTCTAGATTCCCTTCGGTACTATCTGCTAGGTAGGCACTTTGACATGGTTACGGATCACGCTCCGTTAAAGTGGATGGCTCAAAACAAGGAGACAAATAGAAGAGTAAATAGGTGGTTCCTGGCCCTACAGGAATTCAACTTCACAGTAAAGCATCGCCCTGGCGTTCAAATGGGGAATGTGGATGCTTTGTCTCGAGTACATGAATGCCTGATTGCTGGTGTTCCAACCCCAAGGTTAAAACAAGAGGGGGGGGTATGTGACAGCAGGAAGGTAAAGTCACTTGGTTGCATCCAGGGGGGTAGGTATATTTCTCCCAGATTCAGGCTTTATGCCGACTTATACAACTAGGGAGAGAGTTGATGAAGCCCAGCTGAGGCTAGTGGGCTCATGGATGATTCATACCTCTAGGGAGAGTGCTGGGCGTCGTGCAGGCAGGGAGTTGATGAGACCAGCTGAAGCTTGTCAGCTCGTTTAAGGCCTCTATAAAAACTCCCAGCTTCATTAGGTGTTTGCTCATGCCTGGAACCAGACCTGTGTGGACTGTCTAGGGAGAGTGAACCCCTGTGCGGTGAGACAAAGCCTGTGTGGCTATTTGTTTGGACATTTACTAAACCAGGGACTTAGGGACTAGGACAGCACCAGGCTGATCCCAGTTGTTAGTTAGGGAAACCTGCATGTTTAGTCAGAGGTCAAGCTGACCAGGATTTATTTTGTTTATGTTTCTTTTTGCTTTGCTGTGTTTTTGTCACTGTAAATAGAGAAATAAACCACACCTTTTGATCTTGAAAACCACAACCTCCATCTGCTGGGCCTGTTTTTGTGTGGGGAGCCCATCCAGGGGGTCACACACACCCGCTACCGAGCTAACCCCCTCACAATATATATATATATATATTGTGACAGCAGGAAGGTAAAGTCACCTGGTTGCATCCAGGGGGGTAGATATATTTCGCCCAGATTCAGGCTTTACGCCGACTTGTACAACTAGGTGGAGAGTTGTATAAGGCTAGTGGGCTCATGGATGACTCATACCTCTAGGGAGAGTGTGGGGCGTCGTACAGACAGGGAGTTGATGAGGCCAGCTGAAGCTTGTCAGCTCATTTAGGCCTCTATAAGAACTCCCAGATTCATTAGGTGTCAGCTCATGCCTGGAACCAGACCTGTGTGGACTGTCTAGGGAGAGTGAACCCCTGTGCGGTGAGAAAAAGCCTGTGTGGCTATTTGCTTGGACATTTAAAACCAGGGACTTAGGGACTAGGACAGCACTAGGCTGATCCCAGTTGTTAGTTAGGAAACCTGTATGTTTAGTCAGAGGTCAAGTTGACCAGGATTTATTTTGTTTATATGTTTCTTTTGGCTTTGCTGTGTTTTGTCACCGTAAATAGAAAATAAACCGCACCTTTTTTTTGATTTTGAAAACCACAACCTCCGTTTGCTGGGCCTGTTTTTGTGTGGGGAGCCCATCCCGGGGGTCACACACACCCGCTGCCGAGCTAACCCCCTCACAGTTGGTGGAGAACCAGTGGCAGTTTTTTTTAAGCCACCATGGAGGAGATACTGAAGCAGCTGGCTCTAGCAAATGCCAATCAACAGCAGACAAATGCAGGTTTGCAAAAGAGCCTTGCAGCTCATCAACAGAGCCTTGCAGCCCAGCAGCAAGCTCACCAACAGAGTCTGGAAGCTCAGCAACAAGCCCAGCAGCAATCTGAGGCCCGCTTCATAGACCTGTTACAGAAGCAAGAGCAGAGACTACAACAAATGGAAGCAGTAATGCAGCAACGTCCGCAGACCAGTGAGGAAAGCCGTCCCACTAATACCGCGTCCTTTGGGGTGAGTCGTTTATTGACAAAAATGACTGGAGAGGATGATCCAGAGGTATTTTTGACCACATTTGAAAGGACTGCTGAAAGAGAAAAGTGGCCTGAGGAGCAGTGGGCTGGACTGGTGGCTCCTCTGTTAACTGGTGAATCGCAGAAGGCTTACTATGACCTAGAGCCTGACCAAGCAAAAGACTATGTGATGCTAAAAGCTGAGATATTGGCAAGGCTGGGTGTCACCCAGGCTGTCCGGGCTCAGCGTGTGCATAACTGGACTTTCCAGCTTGGAAAACCCCCCAGGTCTCAAATGTATGATCTCATTCACCTGAGCAGAAAGTGGCTACAGCCAGAGACTTTGTCCGCACCAAAGATTGTGGAACGTGTTGTAATGGATCGGTTTTTGAGAGCTCTTCCTACTGCCATCCAAAACTGGGTAAGCCATGGAGACCCAGAGACGGCCGATGGTCTTGTGGATCGTGTGGAGAAATACTTGGCTACAGAGAACCTGACGGCCTCTTCCAGAGACACTCGGACTTTCCACCCTAAGACCAGACCATCCCCAGGGGCGGATAAGAGGATTCCAAGGGGTAAGGGTGGAGAGAGTGAGAGGGTGGGAGCTCTACCCCAAGTTTGGCGAGAACAGCCTGGGAAATCAGCGGCTCAAGAGGCGGCAAGAAGGATCGTTTGCTACCGCTGCCGGCAAGCGGGACATATTGCAGCCAATTGCCCGGTTGTGGAGGAACCCATGCAGTGTGACTTTCTGACGGGCAGACATCAGTCGCTGTGTGCGACAGTCGCATGCACTGCCATTCGAGGAATTGAGAAACATTTATGCAAAATGTGTGTTAATGGTAGAAATGTTGTGGTATTGCTGGATTCAGGTAGCCTTGTGACCCTGATAAAGGCTGAGTTAGTTAAAACAGAGGTCTCTGGGAATAGCAAGGTAGCTGTTATTTGTGTGCATGGGGACACCCGAGAGTATCCAGTGACTACAGTGTGTTTCGAGACCCCCAAAGGTACCCTCTCTCATCCAGTGGGCTTAGTATCTCAGTTACCGTATGACGCCATTGTGGGAAGGGATTTTCCGAAGTTCTGGGAACTGTGGGATGATCCTGAGCCCCCCACTGGTGCCCCTATGTACCAGGAATGTGATAGCCAGAACTCCCCTGAGAGTGGTGAGGACTCTCCGGAATTTCTCTTATCAGTATTGGCAGGGGAGACTCAAGAAACTGGAGAGGAGCCCACCTCCTCAGACGAAAACCTACCGTCTGTGGAGTTTTCTGATCTTGAGGTTCACAGGGAAAACTTTGCCACAGAACAGTTGAAAGACCCCGCCCTAATAAAGGCACGCGAAAACGTAGTGAAAATAGATGGCGAGTTAGTGAACCCAGATAATACCTGCACTTACCCATACTTCAGCGTAGAGAAGGACCTACTGTATCGGGTGGCAAAAAGGGCAGAAGAAACCGTTGAGCAGCTTGTGGTGCCCAAACCTTACAGGAAGTTGGTGTTGGAGTTGGCCCATGGGCACATTCTTGGAGGTCATCTGGGGACAGAGAAAACCCGAGAGAGGGTATTACAGAGATTCTATTGGCCGGGGGTGATGAAGGACATAGAAAATTATTGTTCCTCCTGCCCTGTGTGTCAGAGGTCGGCCCCGATGCCACATTTCCGTAGCCCGCTGGTCCCTCTACCCATCATTGAGGTCCCGTTTGAGAGGATCGCCATGGATTTGGTAGGTCCTATAATCAAGTCCGCTAAGGGGCACCAGTACATATTAGTTATAATGGACTATGCCACCCGTTATCCAGAAGCGATCCCTCTCCGAAATACCTCGGCCAAAACCATAGCCAAAGAGCTATCTCTTGTGTTTAGCCGGGTGGGTATTTGTAAAGAACTGCTTACGGACCAAGGTACACCCTTTATGTCCCGGGTTATGAAGGAGCTGTGTAAATTGTTCAAAGTGACGCAATTACGTACATCTGTGTATCACCCCCAAACCGATGGGCTGGTTGAAAGATTCAACAAAACCCTAAAACAAATGTTGAAGAAAGTGGTGGATAGAGATGGAAAGGATTGGGACTGTCTACTTCCTTATCTGATGTTTGCTATTAGGGAGGTGCCCCAATCCTCTACGGGATTCTCCCCCTTTGAGTTACTGTATGGGAGACACCCAAGAGGGCTGTTGGATATTGCCAAGGAAACTTGGGAAAGTGAGAGTTCTCCCCACAGGAGTGTGATTGAGCATGTCGCCCTGATGCAAGACCGAATTGCACAGGTAATGCCCATCGTGAAGGAACATTTGGCCCAAGCGCAGTTAGCACAGCAGAGAGTGTACAACCGTGGAGCCAAGACCCGTACCTTTTCCCCGGGGGATAGGATACTGGTACTTGTCCCTACGGTTGAAAGTAAATTCCTTGCCAAATGGCAAGGCCCCTACGAGATAATGGAAAAAGTGAGTGAAGTGAATTACAAGGTCAGACAACCAGGAAGGCGAAAGCCCGAACCGATCTATCACGTTAATCTGTTGAAAGCCTGGAGGGATAGAGAGTCCCTAGTCGCAGACACTTGGTCACCAGCTCAAACTGGTTGCGTGATTCCTGAGGTTGGAATAGCAGCCACCTTGTCACAACCCCAACAACAGGAGGTTAAGGAGTTTGTGCTTCGCAACAAGGAGGTATTCTCTGAGCTGCCGGGACAAACATTTGGGGTAGAGCATGACATCATTACCCCGCCCGGTGAAAGGGTGAAGTTAAAACCCTATCGGATCCCAGAGGCCCGATGGGAGGCAATACGGGAGGAAGTACAGAAAATGCTGAACTTAGGGGTGATAGAGGAGTCCCAAAGTGATTGGTCTAGTCCCATTGTGTTGGTGCCTAAACCGGATGGGAGCTGGCGATTTTGTAACGATTTTCGTCAGTTGAACAAAGTTACAAAATTTGACACCTACCCCATGCCACGTATAGATGAGTTGATCGACCGGCTGGGAACAGCCCGATACATGACGACTCTTGACCTCACAAAAGGGTATTGGCAAATCCCCCTGGCCAAATTGGCCAAAGAGAAAACCGCATTTGTAACCCCAGACGGGGCGTTCCAATATAAAAGAATGCCGTTCGGGTTACAGAATGCGCCGGCCACATTCCAGCGGAAAATGGACCAGATGCTGAGGCCCCATCGGAAGTATGCTGCGGCTTACCTGGATGACATAATTGTCCATAGCACAGATTGGGCCTCACATCTGCCAAAAGTGCAAGCAGTCCTGGACTCTGTTCGGGAAGCGGGGTTTACGGCTAACCCCAAGAAGTGTACCATTGGGCAGGAGGAGGCCAAATATCTTGGGTACACCATTGGGAGGGGAGTAATAAAACCCCAACTCAACAAAGTCGAGGCCATCCAGAGTTGGCCACGTCCCAACAGCAAGAAGCAGGTACGAGCCTTTCTGGGAATCGCTGGGTATTATCGGCGATTCATTCCCCACTTTGCTTCTAAGGCTGTGCCCCTAACCAACCTAACGAAGGGGAAAGGGTCGGTCATGATTAAATGGACCCCCGAGGCTGAGGCAGCATTCCAATTCTTGAAACAAGCCTTATGTAGCCAGCCAGTGTTGTACTCACCCGACTTCTCTAAAGACTTTGTCGTACAAAGTGATGCGTCAGATGTGGGGTTAGGAGCAGTATTGTCCCAGGTCTGGAACGGGGAAGAGCACCCAGTCATTTACCTCAGCAGGAAGTTGAAGTCCCATGAGGTAAATTACGCCACCGTTGAAAAGGAGTGTTTAGCGGTGAAGTGGGCTCTAGATTCCCTTCGGTACTACCTGCTAGGTAGGCACTTTGACATGGTTACGGATCACGCTCCGTTAAAGTGGATGGCTCAAAACAAGGAAACAAATAGAAGAGTGAATAGGTGGTTCCTGGCCCTCCAGGAATTCAACTTCACAGTAAAGCATCGCCCTGGCGTTCAAATGGGGAATGTGGATGCTTTGTCTCGAGTACATGAATGCCTGATTGCTGGTGTTCCAACCCCGAGGTTAAAACAAGAGGGGGGGGTATGTGACAGCAGGAAGGTAAAGTCACCTGGTTGCATCCAGGGGGGTAGATATATTTCGCCCAGATTCAGGCTTTACGCCGACTTGTACAACTAGGTGGAGAGTTGTATAAGGCTAGTGGGCTCATGGATGACTCATACCTCTAGGGAGAGTGTGGGGCGTCGTACAGACAGGGAGTTGATGAGGCCAGCTGAAGCTTGTCAGCTCATTTAGGCCTCTATAAGAACTCCCAGATTCATTAGGTGTCAGCTCATGCCTGGAACCAGACCTGTGTGGACTGTCTAGGGAGAGTGAACCCCTGTGCGGTGAGAAAAAGCCTGTGTGGCTATTTGCTTGGACATTTAAAACCAGGGACTTAGGGACTAGGACAGCACTAGGCTGATCCCAGTTGTTAGTTAGGAAACCTGTATGTTTAGTCAGAGGTCAAGTTGACCAGGATTTATTTTGTTTATATGTTTCTTTTGGCTTTGCTGTGTTTTGTCACCGTAAATAGAAAATAAACCGCACCTTTTTTTTGATTTTGAAAACCACAACCTCCGTTTGCTGGGCCTGTTTTTGTGTGGGGAGCCCATCCCGGGGGTCACACACACCCGCTGCCGAGCTAACCCCCTCACAATATATATATATATATATATATATATATATATATACTAAATACACTGCAGCTAACTGATTCGCCTGCCTGCTTAAACTAAATGAAATGACACTCTCTCTCGGTCAACGCCAGCAACACACTACACAGGGCCGACGTGCAGGCGGCCTTATATAGTGTGGGGTGTGGGGTGTTATGCTTGCAGATCACTGAATCACCTGCCTGCCTGAAGTATATTAGAAACAGTACACCAGATACGGTCTGCAGTCAGATCTAGCTTAACTGAATACAGTGTATATATATATATATATATATATACTAAATACACTGCAGCTAACTGATTCGCCTGCCTGCTTAAACTAAATGAAATGACACTCTCTCTCGGTAACGCCAGCAACACACTACACAGGACCGACGTGCAGGCGGCCTTATATAGTGTGGGGTGTGGACTTAACCCCCTGAGCCATAATTGACCAAAGGCACCCTGCCTTTGGCCAATTATGGCTCTCTTTGCCGACGGCGCTGTGATTGGCCAAAGCATGCGGGTCATAGTGCATGCTTGGCCAATCATCAGACAGCAATGCACTGCGATGTCGCAGTGCATTATGGGGCGTTCCGCACCGCTCGAATTTGGCGCGAACGCCCCGATAAACGGGCGAACAGCCAATGTTCGAGTCGAACTCATGCTCGACCCGAACTTAAAGCTCATCTCTACTCTGCTATAGGCAAGCCAGTTATTTCTGTCTAGTATTTCAGGAGTATGGAACTAATTCACTGTTGGAACCTGTGATTCCCTTAACTTTTTTCTTTTTTTTTCTTGGAATTTTTACCTGCGGAGATCTTCAATCAACAGCTGGGCTGGGTGACAGGCTGGATAATCTAGATCCATTGGTTACCCTAGTCTGGCCAAGAAGCGCATGCAGACATTTAGCTATGCACTGCATTGGCTGCAACAAGCCCCATCCTGGGCCAGGGCAGCCAGTGAGTTAAATATATGACCGGGCGCCGTAGTCCATGACACAGTATTGCCCTGTCCGCAAGCCCCCCCATTTTGGTGGTGAGAAGGATTTGTCTCGAGAGTGTTACCTGATTCCTCCGTGAATCAAAGTAGATGCTTCCCCCTTCTCCTTTGGGCGCGGTACAGGGAGCAGCTACTCCCTGGGGTGGTTGGCCCTGTGGGATCCCCTCCTCCCTCTTAGGCCTGGGTCTCTTTGCTAGTCCCCTCTCTGCCTCTATGTCCCTTGGGGTGAATTGGTGCGGGGTTGTATACCCAGTTCCCCTAGTCCCCCACACTTTGGCTGTGTTGCAGGGTGTAGCTGTGGGGACAATGTGCTGTCTGTGTCTGTACAGCCCACTTTGTCTGTACCCCCAGATTGGCAGATGGTCCCTGATCTCAGTTTTGGGGTAGCCCTGCTGCTTGTGTGCTCCCTGCACTCTCCCCCCCCTTGCTCCTTTGCCGCGTTGAGGCAATTGTGGGTAAAGGGATCATACTGGGCTGCCTGGCAATGTAGGCTGAGGTTTTGAAGACTACTGTATCAGGCTGTGGTGTCCGCCATCTTGCTTGAGTGCAGTTGCCCTTCCCCACTGTCATTTCGGACACTGAGCCACGTGTCATGCCTTGTACGGGGCAGTCTTTGGGGCCAGACACTGGGGCATGCCGTTGCAGTCACCATTTTGACTTTGGGCTTTCATCCTTCTTTCCCTGGCCACCAATGCTCTGCCCATTACCCTGGTGGGCCATGGAGGTCGGTCTGCTCGGGACCTCCTAATAACAACTGAGGATGCCCAGTGAATCTTCAATTGCTACTGTGAGAGTAGCAATGTTGGAGCCTATTCTGGAGCCTTCAATTGCAAACAAGGTGGCACCTGGCATATAGAAACTGGCACCAGATGATGTGGATGTGGGTTTTTCCAGTCCCAGAGGCCACAGGAGCGCTGACGGGCCCGTGCCTTTCCCTGGTTTTACGGGGAACTGGCGGATCGCCTCAGGTACAGTGTGATGCATCTGTAGATACAGTTCTCTGGCCTTCCTAGTTCCCCGTCTTGGCAGCAGGACTCCACTCTGGCTTAGTGTTGGTAAGCGGTCCAGAAGTCTGTGTAGGCCCTAGCCGACTTTTATTCCATGGTGAGCGGCTTTTCAGTGTCTTGTTGACCTTATCTAGGGCCTTTAAGGTGGTAGAGTACCTTTCTTCCATGATCAAGAACAGGGAAGGAGCTTTGCCGCTGGTACGGTCCTTTTTCCTCTGCACATATGCGGTGTCATTGCGGGTTCATTGGTTCATTCCTGTCTGCAGCTCTTCCCTCCTTATTTACAGGCTTTTTATGGGGTAGTACAGGATTTGCTTCTTCAAGCAGAGACAGACCCAGTTCTGGAACCAGACAGGATTTGGGAGTTTTACTAAATGAATTAGGAGCCGTCCGTTGTTTCAGAAGCATCAGAGCTTCATAATGGATCCTTCTGTTCAGTGGTGGCCTCCCTTCCTCAGGGGATTTCTTAACCTCCATGGAAATCAAGGTTGAGAACTTGCACATTTCCCTCTCTGCCAGGCACCAACGTTTCTTATGATTTGTGGCTGGGGACAACATAACCAGTTTGTGGCGCTCCCCTTTTTTGTAGGTTACATTGGTCCTTCGGAAGCCTCCCTTTGAGGATATTAGCCTAATTCCCTTTTTCACACTCTCTCAGAAGGTTGCCTTTTTTGTTTGCCACCACTTCCATGCATTATGTGCTGGTGGCCTTGTCCTGTAAGTCCCCTTATTTGGTCTACACAGGGATATGGTGGTAGTCCAACCTTGTCCATCATTCCCTCTGAATGTGATATCCCTTTCTCTTAGCAAATTAGGAGATTGTCCTACCTTCACTGTGTCCACATCCTTCGCACCCTGACATGGTTGCACTGCTCTCTTTAGACCTTGGTCGTAGTCCGGGCAGTTTGTGTCTACCTGTCCACTAAGGCTTCCTCCGGAGGTTCGATTCTCTTTTATGACTACGAACGGCCCATGAATAGGCCTGGTGGCCTTATCTGCCTCCTTTTCTGAATTGATCTGACAAACGGTGGTTCAGTCTTATGCCATTTAGGGTTGGGCCCCTCCTTTCCTGGTTATAGCACACTTGTCAAGGCGCTTAGTGCCTCTTGGGCATTCTGACATCAGGTGTCTTACATTTGTGAGGCAGCTGCCTGATTGTCTGTGCATATCTTTATGAATGTTTTGCGAGGTTGATGTTTTGTTGCATCTTTTGGATGCATGTTTTGGCTGCAAAGATTTGCAGGCAGTCTTTTGCGGTTCCATGTTTCCCCTGCGGGGGGAGGGGGGTTTCTTTGGGCGGTTGCCTGTTTTGCCTGTTGGCTCCTGTTTTGTTTCACACCGCTCATTGAGGCACTGCTTTGGGATGTCCCAATAATCAGAATGAAGAGAAGCTGTGTCTGTCAACGAACATAAGAGGAAAACATTTATTTTTTTGTTACTTACCGTAAAATCCCTTTCTGTTCATTGACGGATTCAGCACTCACCACTCTTTTGGACTTTTTTTTTCTTGTACTGCTTTGTGACTAACTGGCTTGCAGAGAGGATGTTTATTATCACAAAGTTATTCTACTGCGCTCGAGTGGTACGTTTGGGGATGTATAGTACAGACAACTTATTTTTACGCCAACAGCTTTGCTGCCCTCCTCAGGACAATGGGTATCCTAGGAACTGTAAAATAATAGCAAGAGAAGGGCACACTGACCTAGAGCATTACCAAAATTTTACAGTTGAAAGGAGGTTGAGAGAAGGTTTATACCTGCTGGGACTGCCTATAGGTGGTGCTGTGTTCTTTTTCTGGCCAAGAATTAAGAGAAGCTGTGTCCATCAATGAGCTCGGAAAGGGATTTTACGGTGAGTAGCAAAAAATCTAGTTTTCTCTATGCCACCCTCAAAGTTGCATTAAAAGGATCCTCTCTCCATTGTTCAGTGTGTAAAAATAAATTTTGCCTATTTAGCTTTAAAATGGCTAATATTTAGTATTAAGAGTCGCTTAATAGACTTCAGTGGGATTCACTGGTAATTTTAGGGATCATGGATTTCATTAAGATTCAACAAATCTTTTGCAAATTCGAACCTATGCAAAATTTGTTTAATCCCAACTCGGCACTGTCTAAAAAAGGCTTCTATGGAGATCAGCACAGAAGCCTTTTTGAATGCTTACCAAATTTTAGCACAATTATATGGGAGCTCATTTTAAAATGCTGTTGAATTATTTAGGTTTGGTGGGATAAAAAGAGAGGCATGTTCAGAAAAAAAAAAACCTTGTGTTGACCTATATGACCTATATCACATTTTATTAATGAGCTGTTCAGGTCTGATACAGATCACTGTTAAGCAGCAGGAAGAAATGAACTGGTCTTTTGCCGGTTTATTTTGGCAAGGAATGTTTGTACCTTTGAACCCATTAACTGGTACCTCCTTCCCAACAGAAATCAAGGTGGCCTATTTCTCAATAACACTTTACCGACTTTCGGAGAAACCCTAAAAAATTTTGGTCCTCAAATTAGGTCTGAACAAATGTTTTTAATCCCAAAGTGCTATTATTTATTTATTTTCTTTTGGAACTAAATTCCATTACGGAATGTCTGTGAAAATCCAAACAGCTTATATTGAGATAGAATGCATATTTTTTTTAAACAGATCCAAATCCAGTCTACTTTTGCAACAGAACAGAATATATTCTCTGTATTAAAGAAGATCTATTATTATTTATATATTTGTGGGATAATCACTGTGTTATTTATTTGTGTCTAGTTTTAGGTGATGATGAACTAGATGGCTATGTAAAAACAGAAGGAGCATGGATGGCGGGTAGACAAAGACAGCTATACATGAATGTAGATGCATTGGGCTGTGCCAAAAAATGTGAAAACGAGCAGAAGTTTACTTGTAGGTAGGTATGAAATGTAAAATCAAGTACTGCTAATTTTACAATTCCTCTTGTAGCACTGGTGCAGCTGGTAAAGGTTGCAGTTAGCAGGGTTTATATGTTAAGTATCTGTTATTTTGCTGCAATGTTTTGGCAGTTATTGTACATATGCTGAGTATCTTGTGAGCTACCACTCAGAAAAATGATACTACATGGACAGCTGCTGGCATTGATCATGTCCCATAAATTCACGCAAAACTAGTATAAATGTTATAGAATTCTGCGCTATCTTGAACTATAAACAATACGTGTGCAGTAATAACTAGATAAAGTGATAATAGTGCAATAAAGTCCTAATCACATAAATCAGACTGACATGATCAAATCGCAATTCCATACAATGATAATAACCATAAATGATATCTAAATAAAGTGACAGTAGTGCAATAAAGTGCTATTCATGTGAATCAAACTGACATGATTAATGGCCCGTACACACGATCCGAATATCGTACGAAAAATGTCGTCCGAGGAAGAATCGTACGATAATCGGATCGTTAGTACAGGGCTTCCGTGAGCCGATCATGATAGTTCATCCGATATTATTTTATCGGACATGCACGAAAATTTTCCTCGTACGATACCAGATTGTACGATTTTAGTCAGTACAGTTGTCGTCCGAAAATACAACACAAATACATTACAACACATGACATCACTTCCTATTTTTTTTTTCTGTTGTACGAGAATTTTCGTGACTTTAGTAACCTATTCAATTTCTACTTGCGACTAGTAAACGAAAAAATTTGGACGATCTGTCGTCCGATTTTCGGATCGTGTGTACGGAGTATAAATCTCGAATTCCACACAGAGATGTTACCATAACATAAGTAAATAAAGTGCTTGAATATGATGCACTGACAGTAAATTCCATAAGTCAGTGCAACAAAATGAAATCATAAAGTCCATAACAAATTGTGTGGTTGATCCTTAATGTGATGATGCAAACGTGTTGATGTGTTCACACACTAGTGCTCCCCCCTAGGTAATTAATATTCACCTAAGAGCGTGTGACCTCACACTTAAGTTCAGTCAAAACACACCTGTGAACTACCTCTGGGTTCTGTGAATGCTGTGGGATCCTGAGCTGCCTAATAACATTGTCTCCATATACATGTAGGGTAACAAAAAAAGGCTGGATAGTGTGATACCGTTTTACTATATAAAAATTTATGAAACACAAACCCCAGTCCGGGGAACTCACATGGAATGGGTGCTTCAGTGCACCACTCTATTGAAGGAAAAAAACGACTGGATCGTAGGAGATTGTATGTCTCTCCTCCTTGAGCATACCAGCTGTCTCCAGCACTGTCCTGTCCCCCTCTACGCGTGTCGATACAGGTCAATTCCCCTGTAACGGCTGCCCAAGTATGAAAGGGGTTAACGCCGTTTACGATATTCCCTCTCCGAACACACATCCACTGGCGACACTCCACATTCAGGCGACCCAGAATCATAGGAATAATTCTCCCCCAGATACAAGACAAATACTCTGTTGAAGTTCCAAAACAGGGAATGACTTTATTACAAGCACATGGTAACACATTTCTCTTCAAAACCCTTCCCTCCCATCCTTGGGGAACAGGGCGGGTTAAACTGTCCAATGACAATGGTCATACAGGTCAGGTGTGTTCAAACTTCTCTTTCAGTGAACAGTCTTAGCAGGGGGGGGGTGATTCCCCCGCCCTCCTCACAGAAAGACACTTAAATATCCCATAATAGGCAGCCAGACGGTCTACCAAGCTCCAATCCACATCACCACAGTAGCAGACTTAATTACCACAAGCCACAATAGACAATAGAATGCAATCACACCCCATCACAGCAAATATTACACAACAGCCAACACCCAATATACACACCACAGATCATGGTGGGGTTCTCATTCACCCTGTGACCCAAGTGACCCCTGTCACACATCTCCCCTTTCGGCAGGAGACTAACACAGGAGGAGACCCCAGACGGGTTGATTCCGAAGTTAGTCCGTAGTTCCATTCCTCTAGTGCCTGGACAACCAGCATTGCCATTTTGCTTACCGGGTCAGTAGCTGATGGTGCAAATGTAAGGTTGCAGGACGAATAATGGAATTCAGTTCTGCAACAGTCACTTGCTTTGCTCTCTCAATGGCTCCCAAAACTTGTTGCTGGTGCTCTTGGGAAAGATAAGGCAAAACCTGGGCGCAAATCCCATTTAACCTTTTGACAATTTCAGCCTGTTTGTGCATTTCAATGTTCAAGCCATGGGACATCTCATAATACATGACGTAGTGTCGTTGCATCTCTGATTTCTCACTGGCCAACTTGTCACATTCCAATATTAGACTGTGATATTGTGCCTGATCTAAGGTACATGTCAGGGAAGATAATCTTACCCCGTTCTCAGCCGCAATCAGGCCGGTTCCAGCAGCATGGGTCTGGGCACAGGTAGTCACTGGGTTGGCTTAAGCGGGGCCCATCGGGGCGTAAGCAGAAACGAGGGGGGCCAAATCATTCCCCAGTAGTACATCCGCTGGCAAATCCTTCATCACCCCCACATTCACGTGTCCCGAACCAACAACCCAATCCAGGTGAACCCGGGCAAGGTGTAGCCGGAAGATGGTACCTCCCGCTACTCTTACGGCTACAGTGTCTCCGGTGTGTTGGCTCTCTGGGATGAGGTTCTTCTGTAGTAGGGTCATGGTGGCACCAGAATCACGTAGGCCATTGGCTACCTTTCCATTGACCCAGACAGTCTGCCTGTGTTGCTGCCGGTTGTCCCAGTTAGCTGCTTGTATTTGATCAGCCTCATGCAGGACGCCCCAGTATTCTTCCTCCTCAACGCAGTGGGCCGCAGGCATGGGTGTGCGGGGGCTCCCCCTTGCTGGCTGTCTCCATGACTGGGACTGGATGGCTGGATTCAACGGACAGTCTGGCTTTTTGTGCCCTAGCTGTTTACATCCAAAACACCCGATGGGTTGTGCGTAGTCCTGGGAGTTGAACCTGGGCTGCTGCGGATAAGTGGCCGCTGGGGTTGGTGCTGAAGTTGGGTTAGAGGCTGATAAACTGGGCTGAGATAGTGGATAGCGCTCGCTTCCGCCTGACCTTCGAGAGTCCAGATATTCATCGGCCAAAGTGGCCGCTTGCTGTACAGTCCGTGGTCGCTTATATCGCACCCAATCCCGTAGTACCGGGGGGGGGGGTGTGGTTAAAGAACTGTTCTAAGAGTACTAGCTGGGTGATGTCCTCTATGGTATGAGCGCGGCTTCCCTGGAACCAGCCCTTAAAGTTTCGCTGCAGACGATGTGCCCACTCCACGTATGTTATGTGGGTTTGTTTCCGGGATTCTCGAAACTTAATCCAGCTGGCTTCGGGTGTAATGGCAAATCGGGCTAGCAGAGCTTCTTTTACCTTCTTTTTAGCATCCTCATCCTCCAGGGTCCGATACGCATCTGCCCGTTAAATTACTTGCCAGTATGGCGACCCAATCTTGGGGCAGTACTTCATGTATCTGGCATAGTCTCTCAAAGTCCTGCAGGAACGCTTCAATTTCCTCCTCTCCTTCCTTAAATAGTTTGAACGCCCGAAAGGGCAACTTACGGACAGGCGCTGCATCTTTAGGTGTTGTCTCCGATTGCCGTATTTCCGCCATTCTCTGCTCATGTTGCCGCTCATCCTGCTGCTGGATCTCTCTAATGGCTTCCTGTATGGCGGTCTCTGATGGGTTAGCACCATATAATGCCAACCGCTGTCGAACTCGTTGCTGAAACAAGTCTTCAACTGACCGGGGTCCTGCATCACCATCCCTCTGATCCATCTCGGCTAGCTACCTGATCAAGGTGGCCTTGTTCTTTGTCCCACCGGTCCCTCCACGGCTCTGAAGTAAGTCTTTCAGCGTGGCTTTCCTGCAGGCTGCATAGCTGGTCATTCACTGTCGTGGTTTGGAGTGTCCCCGTAACTGGAGGGAAAATCCCACTGCTGCCACCAATGTAACGGCTGCCCAAGTATGAAAGGGGTTAACGCCGTTTACGATATTCCCTCCCCGAACACACATCCACTGGCGACACTCCACATTCAGGCGACCCCGAATCATAGGAATAATTCTCCCCCAGATACAAGACAAACACTCTGTTGAAGTTCCAAAACAGGGAATTACTTTATTACAAGCACATGGTAACACATTTCTCTTCAAAACCCTTCCCTCCCATCCTTGGGGAACAGGGCGGGTTAAACTGTCCAATGACAATGGTCATACAGGTCAGGTGTGTTCAAACTTCTCTTTCAGTGAACAGTCTTAGCAGGGGGGGTGATCCCCCCCCCTCCTTACAGAAAGACACTTTAACATCCCATAATAGGCAGCCAGACGGTCTACCAAGCTCCAATCCACATCACCACAGTAGCAGACTTAATTACCACAAGCCACAATAGACAATAGAATGCAATCACACCCCATCACAGCAAATATTACACAACAGCCAACACCCAATATACACACTATATCTATCCTGTATATACAGTATTGAATATGGCTATCACAGATCATGGTGGGGTTCTCATTCACCCTGTGACCCAAGTGACCCCTGTCACACCCCCTAAGGAAGATACGTCACATCCCTGTATCGACATGTGTAGGGAAGGGGACAGGACGGTGCTGGAGACAGCTGGTCTGCTCAAGGAGGAGAGACATATGATCTCACACGATCCCAGTGTTTTTGCATAGATTCCCCTGAGGAAGATACGTCACATCCCTTTTATCGACATGCGTAGGGGAGGGGACAGGACAGTGCTGTAGAGAGCTGGTCTGCTCAAGTAGGAGAGACATACGATCTCACACGATCCCAGCATTTTTGCCTTCTATAAAGTGGTGCACTGAAGCACCATTTCCATGCAAGAACCCCAGGATGGGGTTTGTGTTTAATACATTTTTATATAGTAAAATGGTATCACCCTATCCAGCCTTTTTTTTCTTACCCTACATATATATGGAGTCAATGTTATTGGGCAGCTCAGAATCCCACAGCATTCACAGAGCCCAGAGGTGGTTCACAGGCGTGTTTTGACTGAACTTAAGAGTGAGGTCACACGCTCTGAGGTGAGCGTTAATTACCTAGGGGGGAGCACTAGTGTGTGAATACATCAACACGTTTGGATCATCACATTAAGAATCAACCACACAATTTGTTATGGACTTTATGATTTCATTTTGTTGCACTGACTTACGGAATTTACTGTCAGTACATCATCTTTAGGCACTATAGCACTTTATTTGTCACTTTATTTACTTATGTTATGGTAACATCTCTATATGGAATTTGAGATTTAATCATGTCAGTTTTTATTCACGTGAATAGCACTTTATTGCACTACTGTCAATTTTTTTAGATATCATTTATGGTTATTATCATTGTATGGAATTGCAAAATAATAATTTCAATCTGATTTATGTGATTAGGACTTTATTACACTAATATCACGTTATCTAGTTATTACTATACACTTATTGTTTATAGTTTAAGATAGCATGGCATTCTATAACATTTCTATTGTACATATGCTGTAGAAGGTTTTTTTGCTAACATCAGTTTGGGTTGAGCCTTACAGCATAGCTATACCTCATGAACCAAGAGTCTAAAGGTAAACACATGAGACAAAAATACTTTCCCCAACACAAATAATTGTAATATTATCCTTCACAGTGAGTGGTAAAAACAATCTAAAAATCTGAATTCTGAACAAAAAATGTTATAACAAATGCAAGGCATATGTTTTTGCTACCTTTCTTTGATGAGAGAGATGTCTAAAATAAAAGGTTTGGCATTGACACAACTCATTCTTGTACAGCAAATTGTGTCATACATGAAATTAGGTAATCACGTGGATGGTGCTTTAAAGAATAGGTTTAACATGGCAATTTTGACAATACAAGGGCAACAGACCTGGGCAATGAAGTGGCAATCATGACAGAAGGTGAACAATAAATATGGCAACACATGGGAAACAACAGGAACAGCCTCAGCTCCGAGTGACTGGAAGTAGTTAAATTGACAACTTGGTAATTCTCCAGGACATTTCTGGAGTTATCCTAGGTTTGGATTGGAGGGGGGTATTTTGAAAAAATTGTTGGGCTATTTAGTCCTCTGAAACTGCATGTTCATTAATTTTCTTCGAATGGGAGCAATACTGAATATTATTAGGCTGTTTTCTCTCTGGGCGGACGACGTGCTGATGTCATTGCATACCACGAGTCCTTAAAGCACGGGTGTTTGATTATATGCCGCGTACAAACGATCGGACATTCTGACAACAAAACCGTGGATTTTTTTCCGACGGTTGTTGGCTCAAACTTGTCTTGCATACACACCGTCACACAAATGTTGTCGGAAATTGCGAACGTCAAGAACACGTACGCCGAGCCGAGAAAAATTACGTTCAATAGCCAGTGCGGCTCTTCTCCTTGATTCCGAGCATGCGTGTAATTTTGTGCGTCGTAATTGTGTACACAAGCTCGGAATTTCCGCCAAGTTTTGTTTTTGGAAAATTTGAGAACCAGCTCTCAAATTTTTGTTGTCGGAAATTCCGACAGCAAATGTCCGATGGAGCCTACATACGGTCGGAATTTCCGACAACAAGCTCCCATCGAACATTTGTTGTCGGAAATTCCGACCGTGTGTACGCGGCATAAGTGCGATTTTAGTCTTTTAACAAAGTGCCATTCGATTTTACACTATATGGAGCATTTTTTTGTTTTGAGCCTGACAACATGGGGATTACAGTCGGATGACTTTTAATGTCATCCGAATGGAGAAAAGAAGACGATGGAAGAAGAAGGTGGAAGAAGAAGAAGGAAGAAGATGGAAGAAAGGAGAAGACATTAATAAAGAAATTGTCAAAAACTGGCTATTGTCATTTTTAACATTTTTTACACTTTTTTGTAAAATGGTAGGGGTACATTTGTACCCAATTACCATTTCACACGGGGGGGCGCGATCTGGGGGTCCCCTTTGTTAAAGGGGACTTCCAGATTCCGATAAGCCCCCTGCCCGCAGACCCCCACAACCACCGGCAAGGGTTGTGGGGATGAGGCCCTTGTCCCCATCAACATGGGGACATGGTGCTTTGTGGTCACAGACCCCAAAGCATCCTCCCCATGTTGAGGGCATGTGGCCTGGTACGGTTCAGGAGGGGGGGCGCTCTCTCATCCCCCCCCCTCTTTTCCTGGGGCCTGCCAGGTTGCGTGTTTGGATAAAAGGATAAAAGGTCCGGTGTGGATTTTTAGGGGGACCCCCACGCCATTTTTTCTTTAAGTTTGACGCGGGGGTCTCCTTAAAATCCATACCAGACCTGAAGGGCCTGGTACGGATTTTGAGGGGAACCCCCACACCATTTTTTTTTCAATTTGGTGCGGAGTTCCCCTTAATATCCATATCAGACCTGAAAGGCCTGGTAATGGAATTTGGGGGGACCCCCATGCATTTTTTTTTCAAAGACTTTCAATGACTTTTATCTGTATTGACGGGAACCAGCAATTCGTTACAGCCGCGAGTACTTTTAAATGACTTTATTTTACTTTAGAAATGTAATTTTGCTCTCGGACTGTTATAAACCTGGAAAACATGTGCTACTTTACAGGCATACTATAGACACCCCCCAGGTATGATATTTAGGGCCAGTTCACACCGGATGCAGTGCAGTGTGTTTTTTTGATGCATGAAAAACGCAAAGAAAGTTGATCACATTAATGCCAATGGCATAGTTCACACGACTGCAGTCCGTTCCAGTGCGTTTCAGAAAGGAAAAAAAAATTGGCCATGCTGCATTTTTTATGTACAGAACTGTACTGGATCGCAGTAAAACACATCAAAAACGCACCGTAACGTACCTGGAACACACCGGAACGCACCTAAATGCACCAAAGATGCACTGCAACACACTTGTCCTTATTAGGGCCAGTTCACACCAGACGCAGTTCCGTGTGCTTTTTTTCTGCACAAAATGCATGCACAGTATTTTCCATGTATTCCAATGGCTCTAGTTGGCTCTAGTTTACACCATGCAGTCAGTTTCCGGTCAGTTTCTGCACCGGAAACTGACCGGAAACTGACTGTATGGTGTGAACTAGAGCCAACAAGAGCCATTGGAATACATGGAAAACACTGTGCATGCATTTTTAGTGCAGAAAAAATGTGCACGAAACTGAACGGAACTGCGTCTGGTGTGAACTGGCCCTTAAGGTTAAGTGAAAAGAGGGGGAAAAAAAGCACTGGACTGCATTAAAAAACGCACCAAAAACACATCAAAAATGCACTGGAACGCATCAAAAACGTGCATGCAGAAAAGCACCTGGAATGCATCCAGACTGTGTTTCTATGGTGTGAACTGGCCCTTAGCGCCAGTTCACACCATAGAAACGCAATATGGATGCGTTCCAGGTGCTTTTTTGCATGCGTGTTTTTGATGCATTCCAGTGCATTTTTGGTACGTTTTTGACGCAGTCCAGTGTTTTTTTTTTCACCCCTCTGTTTTTATTAACCATAGATAAGGACAAGTGTGTTTCAGTGCGTTTTTGGTGCATTTAGGTGTGTGTTCCGGTGCGTTCCAGTGAGTTTTTGATGCGTTTTGCAGCATTCCAGTACATTTCAGTGCAGGTAAAATGCAGCATGTTCTACATTTTTTGTGGAACTGAAACGCACTGGAACAAACACTGCCATTTAGAACCATATATACAACTTTCCATGCATTTTTGATGCATAAAAAACGCAATGGACTGCATGTGATGTGAAATGGCCCTTAAGCAATTTTGCATATTTAAAGGCACTTCTTGTTTTGTTTTTGGTGTTGTCCAAATTGGTGACATTGATATATGTCCCTTAGGGTGGGACCTGGGCCCCCATTTTAAGGCCAATAACTAGAAGATAAGCCAGCCAAGTGGGGACTAGCAAAATTAGCAAGTCAGTTCCCATAGACTGCAATGGTATTTGTTGTATAACTTTTGCCCATGTTAAGCTCTTTGTTTGCCCCCTGGACCGGGGGGGGTGTTTGTCCCATCTCTAATTTTGTAGCATGCTGGATGATGTGCTTAATTTTGGACAGGGGGGGGGGGGGGGTTATTTTCTGCTAGCTGCATTTGTGTTGGTCTGACCATGCTCAGGAACTTAGGTTTTTTTTTTGGTGCTTTTTGTGTGTGAACAGCACCTGGATATTTGTGGGCATGCTCAGAGAGAGCGTGTTTTTTGGGTTAGTAATTGAAGGACTTTGAAGTTCAGTCTCTACATTGGGTGAACTTGCATTTTGGGTGTTTCATTGACTGTGCATGTGTTTTCAATTGCCTCATTAGCACACAAACCTATGTTATATAAAGCTTGTAGATAGCATTGTGTGTGTGTGTGGCCGGCCAGCCGGCCGGCAAAAAGTAAATTTTGGTGTCCATATCGAGTTTGTAACACATGCATTTTATTTGTTATGTCTTTCCAAAACAGATGTTTGATTTACTTTTGTTGATTGTTTTTTTTTTGTGTGGGGGATATGTTCCCCTGAAATATTTTTGATGTTGTTAACCACTTAACGACCGCTCACTGTATATATACGTCGGCAGAATGGCACCGACAGGCACAATCACGTAGAGTGTACGTGATCGCCTTTGTACAGTTGGGGGGTCCGATCGGACCCCCTTCTATACAGTGAGCGGCCGTTTATCGTTGGGGAGCGTTCAGAGATGAGGGGGTGACCATTCGATTTCGGCCACCCCCTCGCGATCGCTCCCGGCCAATGAAAATGCTTCCTCTGCCATGTGATGTAAACACAGGCAGGAGGAAGTGATGTCATCTCCCTCGCGGCGGTCTTTTCGATTCCGGCGCCGAGGAGAGAGGAAGCAGGTTAGTGCACCAACAGTCCACTGACACGTAGGTACACATAGGCACACATTTCACCCCCCAGTCACCCCCAGATCACCCCCCAGGTCACCCCCCAGCCCCCAATCACAGTGTCACTGATTGCAGTGATCATTTATTTTACTGATCACTGCATTTAGTGTCATCTGTGATAGTAAAAAGTTGCAGGGCAGTTAGGATTAGGCCCCTTTAGGTCCAGGGTAGCCCCCTAACCCCCCCTAATAAAGGTTTAACCCCTTGATCGCCCCCAGGTAACCCTTTCACCCCCTAACGCCAGCGTCACTAAGCGATCGTATTTTCGATCGCTGTATTTAGTGCCGGTGGTGCCCTAGATAGCCAGTTATTTATTTTTAGTTTCACCGCAGGTTTTTAGAGCGTCAGGTACCCCCATATATTATTTTAACCCCCTGATTGCCCCTAGAGTTAACCCTTTCACCAGTGATCACCGTATAAGCGTCACTGGTGACACTGGTTACCCAGTTAATTATTTAGTTATTTAGGTAACCCGTCAGGTTTTTATATAGCGTCGGGTACCCCCATATTTAACCTAATAAAGGTTTTAACCCCCTGATTGCCCCTAGTTAACCCTTTCACCAGTGATCACCATATAAAGGTTACGGGTGACACTGGTTGGTTAGTTTGCTTTTTATAGCATCAGGGCACCCGCCATATATCACCCAATAAAGGTTTAACCCCCTGATCGCCCGGCGGTGATATCAATTAGGTTTTAGCGCCAGAGAGGGTCTGCGTCGCCCCAGGCAGCTTTAGGTTAGTGCCAGTAACGCTAACACCCACGCGCAAAGCATACACCTCCCTTAGTGGTATAGTATCTGATCAGATCTATACTAGCGTCCCCAGCGGTTTAGGGTTCCCAAAAACGCAGTGTTAGCGGGATCAGCCCAGATACCTGCTAGCACCTGCGTTTAGCCCCTCCGCCCAGCCCAGCCCAGCCCACCCAAGTGCAGTATCGATCGATCACTGTCACTTACCAAACACAACACACATAACTGCAGCGTTTGCAGAGACAGTCCTGATCCCTGCGACCGCTAACAGTTTTTTTTGTAGCGTTTGATATATTTGCTGACGACAGTCGGGTGCTTTTTTTCCTGTGAATCTTACTAGTGTACCCCTAAATTTAGAGCCCAAAATGGCAAGACGAAGGTACACTAGTAAAGAGACCTACGAGATTCTGAGCATGACAGATAGTGAAGAGGAGGTCACGTATCTGTCAGATTCAGGCTCAGAATATCTTCCCGTAGAAGACAGTGACGTCAGCGGCCCCTCGTCAGATAGCTCCGACGACGAAGTTGAGGTCCCTGCTAAGGTCAGGCGTACCCGATCCCGATCTTCTGAGGTTGTTGAGGAGCAAGAACCGCAGGGCTCTCGTATCATGGAGCAGAGGAGTACTAGCGCCGCTATTCCTTCTGGTGAATTGGCAAGCACCAGCGGCCTAGTACAGCCTGGGCGTACATCCAGCACTGCAGTATCACGTGGTGACGTGGCGAGTCCCATAAGTGCAGTTCAAGCTGGCGAGGTGGCAAGCACAAGTAGTGTCCCGCTGCCACCAAGAAGACAAAGGCAGGCCCGTCGTACCCATAGTGCTCTTCCTGCAGAATTCGCCTCTCCTGATTGGGTCCCCACCACTTCTGCAGAACCTGTACTTCCCCCATTCACTGCCCAACCCGGTATTCAGGTGGAAACAGCTGATTTTATGCCAATCGATTATTATTCGCTGTTTTTCATGGAAGATCTCTATAGATCTATTGTGGACCAGAGTAATTTATATGCTGGTCAATTCATCGCCGCTAATCCCCAGTTGCCTTCCATTGCCAAAGATTGGAAACCAATTACGGTTTCCGAATTTAAGACCTTTCTGGGCCTTTCCCTCAACATGGGCACACATAAATTCCCGTCATTGCGTGCTTATTGGTCCACGCACCCAATTGACCACATGCCCGTGTTCTCTGCCTCCATGCCCAGGAAACAATACGAGCAGATTTTGCGGTTCATGCACTTCAACGACAATGAACTTTGTCGTCCACGTGGGGACCCTGAATACGACCGGCTCTATAAAATTCGGCCCCTCATAAACCACTTCAACGAACGTTTTGCAGCCTTGTTTATTCCCGATCAAGCTGTCTGCGTTGATGAGTCCCTGATTAAATTTTCTGGCCGCTTGGCTTTCAAGCAGTACCTTCCCAGCAAGCGTGCCAGATACGGGGTCAATCTCTATAAGTGCTGTGACAGGGCAACAGGCTATGTATGGAGCTTTATGGTTTATGAGGGAAAAGATAGTCAGAAACCAAAAACCAAAAATAGTTGTCGTTTTATTGTTCTCTCTCTCTCTCTCTCTCTATTTTCTCTCTATTGTTATGCTCTTTTTTACTGTATTTCATTCTGCAATGTTTTATCATGCTTGCTTTTCAGGTATGTAATTTTTTGTTTTCAGGTGCGCCATTCAACTGCAGCGCGGAATTATTTATCTTGACAGCAACAGCGTTTGCTCCCACGATACATAAAGCCGTGACTCCAGTGCTGTAGGAGGTGATTTCACCACCACAGTTAAAAAAAAAGAGCATATATGCCGAAGCATGGGGGCAGCAGGGGCGGAGGAGAGATTTTGCTCCTAATGCCGCGTATATACGGTCGAAATTCCGACGGAGGCTTGCCTGTGGAAAAGTCCGACCGTGTGTACGCGGCATAACTTTTTTGCGGGAGGATGCCCCCATGCTTCGGCATATATATATTTTAGGCACAGGTTGCGTTAAAAAAATGTTTTATTTTTTACTAGGTTTTGTTTTGGTATTTGCTTTGCAGGTATGGTATGGTAAGGTCTTACTGTTGTACTGTAATGTTACTTTGTTTTAATGTTAACCATCATTTGCTTAGCAGGTACGCCATTCAGTTGCATCGCGGATTTATTTATCTTGACAGCAACAGCGTTTGCTCCCACGATACATAAAGCCGTGACTCCAACGCTGTAGGAGGTGATTTCACCACCACAGTTAAAAAAAGAGCATATATGCCGAAGCATGGGGGCAGCAGGGGCGGAGGAGCGATTTTGCTCCTAATGCCGCGTATATACGGTCGAAATTCCGACGGAGGCTTGCCCGTGGAAAAGTTTGACCGTGTGTACGCGGCATAACCTTTTATGCCGCGTACATACGGTCAAAATTCCGACGAAGGCTTGCCCGTGGAAAAGTCCGACCGTGTGTATGCGGCATAACTTTTTTGCGGGAGGATGCCCCCATGCTTCGGCATATATATATTTTAGCCACAGGTTGCGTTAAAAAAATGTTCTATTTTTTACTAGGTTTTGTTTTGGTATTTGCTTTGCAGGTATGGTATGGTAAGGTCTTACTGTTGTACTGTAATGTTACTTTGTTTTAATGTTAACCATCATTTGCTTAGCAGGTACGCCATTCAGTTGCATCGCGGATTTATTTATCTTGACAGCAACAGCGTTTGCTCCCACGATACATAAAGCCGTGACTCCAACGCTGTAGGAGGTGATTTCACCACCACAGTTAAAAAAAGAGCATATATGCCGAAGCATGGGGGCAGCAGGGGCGGAGGAGCGATTTTGCTCCTAATGCCGCGTACATACGGTCGAAATTCCGACGGAGGCTTGCCCGTGGAAAAGTTCGACCGTGTGTACGTGGCATAACCTTTTATGCCGCGTACATACGGTCGAAATTCCGACGAAGGCTTGCCCGTGGAAAAGTCCGACCGTGTGTACGCGGCATAACTTTTTTGCGGGAGGATGCCCCCATGCTTCGGCATATATGCCCATCATTAGAAGTGGGTGGATGAAGGGAGGTATTCTAATGGTGGGCATACCCACCGATCAATCTCTTTTTTTCGTTCAGCCAACAGGCTGCATGAAAAAAAAAGATTACAATACATGTCCAACAAGGACCAGCAACGTACTGGTATGTTGCTGGACTTTGAATGTTTATACCAGAATGATGCCTCCAGGTTTAGGTATCATCTTGGTATCATTCTTTTCAGCCAGTGGCTGGCTTTCATGTAAAAGCAATTCTAGCAGGTAATTAGCCTCTAGACTGCTTTTACAAGCAGTGGGAGGGAATGCCCCCCCCCCCCGGATATAAACAGCGCCATTGGGAAATTGGGAAAGCATTTTATCACACCGATCTTGGTGTGGTCAGATGCTTTGAGGGCAGAGGAAAGATCTAGGGTCTAACCCCCATTTTTTTTTCAAAAAAAGAGTACCTGTCACTACTTATTGCTATCATAGGGGATATTTACATTCCCTGAGATAACAATAAAAATTATAAAAAAAAAAAAATATGGAAGGAACAGTTTAAAAATACAATAAAAAAGCAAAATAAATAATAATAAAAAAAAAAAAAAAAAAAAAGCACCGCTGTCCCCCCTGCTCTTGCGCAAAGGCGAACGCAAGCGCGTCGGTCTAGCGTCATATGTAAACAGCAATTGCATCATGCATGTGAGGTATCACCGCGAAGGTCAGATCGAGGGCAGTAATTTTAGCAGTAGACCTCCTCTGTAAATCTAACATGGTAACCTGTAAAGGCTTTTAAATGCTTTTAAAAATGAATGTAGTTTCTCGCCGCTGCGCGTTTGTGCGCAATTTTAAAGCATGTCGTGTTTGGTATCCATGTACTCGGCCTAAGATCATCTTTTTTATTTCATCAAACATTTGGGCAATATAGTGTTTTTTAGTGCATTAAAAATAAAAAAAGTGTGTTTTTCCCCCAAAAAATGTGTTTGAAAAATCGCTGCGCAAATACTGTGTGGAAAAAAAAAATGCAACACCCACTATTTTAATCTGTAGGGCCTTTGCTTTAAAAAAATATATAATGTTTGGGGGTTCAACATAATTTTCTTGCAAAAAAAAAAATATTTTCATGTAAACAAAAAGTGTCAGAAAGGGCTTTGTCTTCAAGTGGTTAGAAGAGTGGATGATGTGTGATATAAGCTTCCTAATGTTGTGCATAAAATGCCAGGACAGTTCAAAACCCCCCCAAATGACCCCATTTTGGAAAGTAGACACCTCAAGCTATTTGCTGAGAGGCATGTTGAGCCCATTGAATTTTTTTTTTTTTGTCCCAAGTGATTGAATAATGACAAAAAGAAAAAAAAAAAATGTACAAAAAGTTGTCACTAAATTATATATTGCTCAAACATGCCATGGTTATATGTGGAATTGCACCCCAAAATACATTCTGTTGCTTCTCCTGAGTACGGGGATACCACATGTGTGAGACATTTTGGGAGCCTAGCCGCGTACAGGACCCCGAAAACCAAGCACCGCCTTCAGGATTTCTATGGGTGTAAATTTTTGATTTCACTCCTCACTGCCTATCACAGTTTCGGAGGCCATGGAATGCCCAGATGGCACAAAACCCCCCCACATGACCCCATTTTGGAAAGTAGACACCCCAAGCTATTTGCTGAGAGGTATGTTGAGTATTTTGCAGATCTCGCTTTTTGTCACAATGTTTTAAAAATTGAAAAAAGAAAAAAAAAAAAATATGTCTTTCTTCATTTTCAAAAACAAATGAGAGCTGTAAAATACTCACCATGCCTCTCGGCAAATAGCTTGGGGTGTCTACTTTCCAAAATGGGGTCATTTGTGGGGGTTTTGGGCTATCTTGGCATTTTATGGCCTTCAAAACTGTGATAGGTAGTGAGGAGTGAAATCAAAAATTTGTGCCCTTAGAAATCCTGAAGGCGGTGCTTGGTTTTCGGGGGCCCGTACGCGGCTAGGCTCTCAAAAAGTCCCACACATGTGGTATCCCCGTACTCAGGAGAAGCAGCCAAATGTATTTTGGGGTGCAACTCCGCATACAACCATGGCATGTTTGAGCAGTATATCATTTAGTGACAACTTTTTGTACATTTTTTTTTTTTCTTGTCATTATTCAATCACTTGGGACAAAAAAAAAAAATATTCAATGGGCTCAACATGCCTCTCAGCAATTTCCTTGGGGTGTCTACTTTCCAAAATGGGGTCATTTTGGGGGGTTTTGTGCTATCTTGGCATTTTATGGCCTTCAAAACTGTGATAGGTAGTGAGGAGTGAAATCAAAAATTTATGCCCTTAGAAACCTTGAAGGCGGTGCTTGAGTTTTTGGGTCCCGTACGCGGCTAGGCTCCCAAAAAGTCCCACACATGTGGTATCCCTGTACTCAGGAAAAGCAGCAGAATGTATTTTGGGGTGTAATTTCACATATGCCCATGGCATGTGTGAATAATATATCATTTAGTGACATCTTTGTGCAAAAAAAACAAAGTTTGTCATATTCCCGCAACTTGTGGCAAAATATAAAATATTCCATGGACTGAACATGCCTCTCAGTAAATAGCTTGGGGTGTCTACTTTCCAAAATGGGGTAATTTGGGGGGGTTTTGTGCTATTTTGGCATTTTATGGCCTTCGAAACTGTGATAGGTAGTGAGGAGTGAAATCAAAAATTTACGCCCTTAGAAATCCTGAAGGCGGTGCTTGGTTTTTGGGGCCCCGTACCCGGCTAGGCTCCCAAAAATTCCCACACATGTGGTATCCCCGTACTCAGGAGAAGCAGCAGAATGTATTTTGGGATGCAATTCCACATATAACCATGGCATGTGTGAGCAATATATCATTTAGTGACAATTTTTTGTACATTTTTTCTTTTTTTTTTCTTTTTATCATTATTCAATCATTTGGGACAAAAAAAAAAAAAATATTCAATGGGCTCAACATGCCTCTCAGCAAATAGCTTGGGGTGTCTACTTTCCAAAATGGGGTCATTTGGGGGGGTTTTGTGCCATCTTGGCATTTTATGGCCTTCAAAACTGTGATAGGTAGTGATAGGTAGTGAGGAGTGAAATCAAAAATTTATGCCCTTAGAAATCCTGAAGGCGGTGCTTGGTTTTTGGGGTCCTGTATGCGATTGGCTCCCAAAAAGTCCCACACATGTGGTATCCCCGTACTCAGGAGAAGCAGCAGAATGTATTTTTGGGTGTAATTTCACATATGCCCATGGCATGTGTGAGCAATATATCATTTAGTGACAACTTTGTGCAAAAAAACAAAGTTTGTCATATTCCCGCAACTTGTGGCAAAATATAAAATATTCCATGGACTAATAATGCCTCTCAGTAAATAGCTTGGGGTGTCTACTTTCCAAAATGGGGTCATTTGGGGGGGTTTTGTGCTATTTTGGCATTTTATGGCCTTCGAAACTGTGATAGGTAGTGAAGAGTGAAATCAAATATTTGCGCCCTTAGAAATCCTGAAGGCGGTGCTTGGTTTCCGGGGTCCCGTGCGTGGCTAGGCTCCTAAAAAGTCCCACACATGTGGTATCCCCGTACTCAGGAGAAGCAGCAGAATGTATTTTGGGGTGCAATTCCACATATAACCATGGCATGTGTGAGCAATATATCATTTAGTGACAACTTTTTGTAATTTTTTTTTTTTTTTTTGTCATTATTCAATCACTTGGGACAAAAAATAAAAATATTCAATGGGCTCAACATGCCTCTCAGCAATTTCCTTGGGGTGTCTACTTTCCAAAATGGGGTCATTTTGGGGGGTTTTGTACTGCCCTGCCATTTTAGCACCTCAAGAAATGAGATAGGCAGTCATAAATTAAAAGCTGTGTAAATTCCAGAAAATGTACCCTAGTTTGTAGACGCTATAACTTTTGCGCAAACCAATAAATATACGCTTATTGTCATTTTTTTTACTAAAGACATGTGGCTGAATACATTTTGGCCTAAATGTATGACTACAATTGAGTTTATTCGATTTTTCTTATAACAAAAAGTAGAAAATATAATTTTTTTTCAAAATTTTCGGTCTTTTTCCGTTTATATCGCAAAAAATAAAAATCGCAGAGGCAATCAAATACCATTAAAATAAAGCTCTATTTGTGAGAAGAAAAGGACGCAAATTTCGTTTGGGTACAACATTGCATGTCCGCACAATTTACAGTTAAAGCAGCGCAGTGCAAAATTCTGAATTCACCTCTGGTCCTCTAGCTACCAAATGGTCCGGGGCTTAAGTGGTTAATGTGTGTTGTTTGTTCCCTTTGATTTAATTGTCTGTGCTGCATTATTTTGCTAAATCTTTCTCAAGATGTGACTAATGTTTCAAATTTACCTTCATGTGTTTTTATTTTTTATTTTTTTGCTTCCCTTTGTGTTTTCCAAGTCCTGTTTTGTTGACCAATAAAATTAGATGCAAAGTTTGATGTTTGTGTTTTGTTTTCTATGCAACAAATGTGACAGCTGCAGCTTAACTATGCTTATTGGCATAACAAAACAGGTGTGATTTGTCTAACCTGGTGCCTTCATGGTAGCATATGCATGTATTGTGTGCTGCCATGGATAGTCACCAGGAAATAAAAAATACAGAGCGGTAAGTATTCAATTTTCCTTTTTACTGCAGTGGTTCTCAGCCTCAGTCCTCAAGTACCCCAAACAGGACATGTTTTGTGAATTTATCTTATCGAGAATTGCTGTCCAAAATACCAAACCATTGACTGTGATTTAAAGCACATGTGCAAGATGAAGGAAAACCTGCAAACACGGCCTGTTGGGGGTACTTGAGAAGCACTGATTTAGAGCACTGCACTTAAAAATAGTTCAAGGCAATACTATTCTAATTGTGGGCATTTTGAGGGAAACCAAGTAAGTGTTAGAACCCCTGCTTGTTTTTTTTTAGGTTGGGCTTTGAATCCCTATTAGTAAAATTGGCTTCACTTCCTGTCACACAGCTAAACAGGAAGTGAAGGTAAAACCCTACCAATGTCTTTTCTTGGGGACTCACAGATCAATCTAACTAGTGTCCCCATTAAGCAAATTGCACTCTAGCACTTTGTTGTGTACACCCCAAATCATTAGGTAGTTTGGGGTTTAGTAAAGGCAAATCCACTCTGCAGTACAAGTGTAGTTGCTGAAAATCTAATGGGAAGCACTGGTGATTTTAACATCCAATCATGTAAAAGCAAAGATGGTGTTTTTTTGTTTGCTTGCATGTCCCCCTCGGATATTCAGCAAGTGCACTTGTAGTGCAAAGTGATTTGCCTTTAGTAAATAAACCCCAAAGTCCAAAATACCTAATAATTTGGGGTGTACCAAAAACTGTCTAGACTTCTAATCCCTCTGCACTCTATCCCCAAGCAAAAATAAGAAAGGATTTCATTTAGTTTAACTTTGCAAAGACACATTCCTAAATTGAATTGTGATGCATGTCAATGTCCCATTTAGACCCTCTTTAACCACTTGAGATCAGCGCTATAGCTGATCGACGGCCACAGCACGGTCCTCAATGGCCGGGAGTCCGTCAATAGACGTCCTCCCCTTTGCGCGCGTGCTGTGGTCACCGAGTCACTGAGACTCGGGTGATGACAGATCCGAGTAAGGGGCCGATCCCTGTCCCTTACCACGTGATCAGCTGTCAGCCAATGACAGCTGATCACGTGATGTAAACAAAAGCTCGGAAATGGTTTTTGTTTTCTCCTTGTGCTGACAGCGTGAGCATAAAAAAAGGCAATCACCGGCTTATGTGCAAGGGACATCTGGCCCAAAGAGGAAGATGCAATTCTGCATCATTTGTGACAATCAGTAGCCCCTGCCAGTGCCACCTATCAATGCCCACCACTGGTGCCAATCAGTGTCACCTAGCAGTGCTGCCTATCAGTGCCCATCACTGCCAACTATCATTGCCACCTAGCAGTGCCACTTCTCAATGCTCACCAGTGCCAACTAGCAATGCCACCTCTCAGTGCCCACCCTTGCCACCTTATCGGTGCCCATCAGTGCAGCCTCATCCGTGTACATCAATGAAGGAGAAAAATTGCCTTTTTTCTAAATGTTTGAAATAAATATTAACCACTTCCCTACCGCCCACCATCAAATGACGTCCTTGACTTTGTGCGGTGACATCTGAATGATGCCTGCAGTTACAGACATCATTCAGATATCATTATTTTCAGCCGGCGATTATGTGCACGATAAAAATGATCATAGCGGCAGTTCCGGCGCTTGATCGCTCTTATAGGCGGCGGGAGGGGACGTTCCCCCCCTCCTGCCGCCATCCGGTGCTTCTCCGGGCTCTCCCATGCCATCGGGGGCCCAGAGAACGAATTGGCCGGAGCCGGATGGGAAGCATAGAGATGACTGGTGACCAGATGATTCACCTGGTGGAAAAAAATGTCAATAAAAAAACAACACAGGTTTTTAAAGTAATTTATTAGGCAGGTCTGGGGGTCTTCTTCCGACTTCGGGGGTCTTCTTCCAACTTCGGGGGTCTTCTTCCGACTTCGGGGGTCTCTTCTTCTGCTCTCCGGTGTCGTCTCCGCGCTCTCCTGTGCCTTCTCCACGATCTCCGGTTCTTTCTGCCTTCTGCCGGACGCCCTGCTATCTTCTTCTAGCTCTTTTGCTAGCGGGGTCCCGGTCTTCATCGTCGTCTTCTTCCCTCTTCTCTCCACCCGATGTTGGGCTATGCATTTTGCTTCCCATGTTGTCTTTTAATATATGAACTGTGATCACTTTTTATCTTTGTATGTTGGTGTTTTTCTGATTAAAAACCCAATTTTTTTTTTACCTACACCATTGGAGCCCCCTATTTTTTTCTTCTCTTTGCATGAAATCGGTGAGGAAAAGTTTTTTCAGTTTTATCCAGTTGGTCCTTCTACAATACCCTTGTCGGGGTATTTTCCATTTAAGTTTGATCGTATTCCATCGTCCGGTTGAATACCGGGATCCAGAGTGCCAGTCTTCTGGTGGGATATCCAGCCTTGGGGGTATTGGAGACCCGAGAAGTACTGCATCCATCGGTTCCACCCAGGATTGAAGACATCCGATCGTCTAGCCGGTATACCTCTACATCCATCAGAGATCCAGGGACGTTCCTGTGGAGCAGCCGTTGGAGATACTCTAAAGCTCGATTGATCCGCTGTCGTATGACATTCGGGTCCAACGTTTCTGGTAAGCACACATGAATGTCACCATCCACGTGAAGAATTTTGCCAGAAGTTTTACATCCATTCCTTGTTATTTACCCACTGTTTTGGACACTCTTAATTTTTTTGTTTTTGTTTATTATTGTGGACATTTTATATATATTGGGTAGGGCGTTCAGCCTGCCCCTTTTCACTTTTTTGTGTGTTTCCATTTATGGTCACATTTGAGTTACAGTCCAGTTTTTACTGGCCTATATGTAGCGCTGTACTATTACCTTCCATTTTGTTTGAATTTGTCACATTCCAGCACAGCTGCTTCACCTCCCTCTATAGAGTTGTTATTATTTATGTGTTTTTTGGGTAGCGTATTTATTTCTTTTTACCACTGCCTCATCGCTGTCTGCCGCTACAATGCTGTGTTCGCGGAGCGCAACGACTTATATTGGCATGGGGCGTGGTCACTGGGAGATGCCACCCGGTGAGCCCGCCTCCGTATGACGTCACAGTCCCGGGGAATGATGGGACTGTGATGTCATAAGGGGGCGGGGTCACCGGGTGGCATCACCCGGTGACCACGCCCCATGCCAATATAAGTCGTTGCTCTCCGCGCACACAGCATTGTAGCGGCAGACAGCGACGAGGCAACATCGGGCGGAGAGAAGAGGGAAGAAGACGATGATGAAGACCAGGACCTCGCTAGCAAAAGAGCTGGAAGAAGATAGCGGGGCGCCCGGCAGAAGGCAGAAAGAACCGGAGATCTTGGAGAAGGCACCGGAGAGCGGGAGAAGAACCAGAGAGCGCGGAGACGACACCGGAGAGCAGAAGAAAAGACCCCCGAAGTTGGAAGAAGACCCCCGAAGTTGGAAGAAGACCCCCAGAGCTGCCTAATAAATTACTTTAAAAACCTGTGTTGTGTTTTTTTATTGACATTTTTTTGCCACCAGGTGATTGGGTAGGGGTACGATGTACCCCATACTCATTCACATAGGGTGGGGGGGCCGGGATCTGGGGGCCCCTTTATTAAAGGGGGCTCCCGGATTCCGATAAGCCCCCCGCCCGCAGACCCCGACAACCAACGGCCAGGGTTGTCGGGAAGAGGCCCTTGTCCCCATCAACATTGGGGCAGGGTGCTTTGGGGTGGGGGTGTAATAGATCGGTTCTGGCCCAACACCAGAACTATTTCCTTATTCTGCTACTGGTTCGTATCTATGGTAATATGAGGGCATGCTTCAAGAATTACAAACTGAGAGCAGAAGCATCAGTGTTTCTTCTTCCCCATATGTGGCTCAACAGGAAGTTCTTTTATTTAAATTCAGCTTAAATAGACAAAGTGACATACGCAATCGTCATCACAAACATGTACATATGATTGGCTGGTTCCTTATATGGTGCTTCTTCTTTTGTGACGTCTGCTTCTTCCACGTGTCTACATTCCAGAGCTCCGCAGCCATTTTAGCTTTACACGCTGGGAGGGGGAGATTGAAGGAGTGAGTTGAAGAGTGAATCAAGACGTGGGGGATGGAAGAAACATCTGTTCCTCATTTATCTATTTTGTCATTTTATGTAAGGGGAAATACTACTGTTGTAATAAGATTTACCAAAACACACAATATACTCTTGATAATACTCTTAGCTAGCATACATTAACTTTCTAGTTCCCAATATGAACATCAATAAGCTTCTTATTGTACAAATATATCCCGGTGTGTCCCTGTGTCTTGTTCCTTGCAAACACATTCTCAGGAGGATGCTATATACCCTAAATTCCTGAGGGGTGGGCAGTGAAACATGTCAGCTGCTAAATATAAGAGTCATTTAACCTACACTGAATTTCTAAACCCATACACCAAAACATAATGAAATAAAGAAATAATAAGAATAATAAAGGATAAAATAAAATATCAATGTTTGAATGGATTAGAGAGAGAAAAAGATCATTCATATAAAATAATCATTTTATAAACTCCATCACAGGGGGGGCGCAGGGCGCCACCTGCCCCAAAGCACCTACCCCCCATGTTGAGGGCATGCGGCCTGGTACGGTTCAGGAGGGGGGGGCACTCGCTTGCCCCCCTTTCCTGACCTGCCGGGCTGCGTGCTCGGATAAGGGTCTGGTATGGATTTTGGGGGGAGCCCCCACGCCGTTTTTTTGGCGTAGGGGGGTTTCCCTTAAAATCCATACCAGACCTAAGGGCCTGGTATGCTCCTGAAGGGGAACCCATGCCGGTTTTTTATTTAAAATTTGGCGTGGAGTTCCCCTTCATGATTCATACCAAACACAGGGGACAGCGAGCGCGGGGCTTGCAGTACCCTGTCGCCGAGAACAAGAGCGATGGCATCGCGCTGGAAACATTCTCGGGCAGGTACTGGCAAAGGAGCCGGTACTGGAGGCAACTTCAAGTCGCCTCTAGGACACGACTTGAGTGTCTGCTTCATGCTCAAGTTGTGTCCAAGTTGCCTCACATAGTCGCGCTGCCCCTGTGTCAACCGACACACGAGTCGCCCCGCAAGTCGGATCGTCTTGATCCGACTTCCCGTGCGACCTCTATTCAAATCAATGGGCTCCCATAGGGAACCATTCATTTTGAATAGAGATACAAACGCCATGGACATTTTTATTTACTATAACAGTGCGCCGACGGTTCACACGCCCAATTAGGGATTTATCCGGTGCACCAATTAGGGTATGAACCGGCGCAGCGCACTGTTTTTAGTAAATCACCCCATTGTGTTTTTTTCAAAATTGTCGCTCTTCTTTTGTTTATAGTGCAAAAAAAAAAAAACGCAGAGGTGATCAAATACCACCAAAAGAAAGCTCTCTTTGTGGGAAAAAAAAGGACGTAAATTGTGTTTAGGTACAGTGTTGCACGACCGCGCAATTGTCAGTTAAAGCGACGCATTGCCGTATCAATGGCCTTGTCATTGAGCAGCCAAATCTTCCGGGGCTGAAGTGGTTAAATCTTCTAGTCAGATGTAAAAAATGCAAATCAATGTAGCTCTGTAATCAATAATACATTTTTAAACATATTTGTTAAATGCAACCAATGTTAATTGAAGAAACTTTACCCACGCTCAACTGGTCTGTTACCACATAGATTTCTGAGGGCCGGTGCTCATAGCTGGAGTGTGTGCTCCCAAGGCATCAATCCATAGAAGAAAATAAGTCGGCAACGCTGTACGTTCCACTTTCCAAATTCTTTATTAGGCTACATTAAAAGCGTCAGAAAATAGCTAACATGTTTCTGCTGTGACCGCCTTCTTCAAAGGCTTTAAAGAAGGCCATTATGGTCAAAACATGTTAGCTATTTTGTGTCGCTTTTGAAGAAGGCAATAAATTCCTGAATTTCACCAGGTATTAGCCTCTTGCAGTCACTGTACAGCAGGGATGGAGTGTGAGAGGAATAAATGGTACAAAGAGTCAATTAGTTCAGATGCTGACATGAAACATGCTGATAGGAAGACAAAGCAGAGTAACAGAGGGATGAGCTCATCATTGTGCTGCTTCTCTTTTCACTGTTCAGTCACAGCCTGGACAGGTTAAGGACAACCTGGGCTCAGAAGAAGTGGGTTGAAGGATGCTTGCCATAAGACTGAGGACATCTAGTGGCAGAAAAATGTAGAGTTGGGGTAATCTCTGTATTGAAAGTGAATATTGCTGCAAAAGCCGGTTTTGTTTTCTTATCTTCGGCTATTTATTTTTATCACAGAACAGCCATTGCTGTACTCTAAGCTGGTTCTAATCATTAGTCCACGAATCACCCTGTATACACACACATATCTTATTGTAGCACAGTGCATATGGTATAAATCTTGAATACTAATTTTCCCTGAAGGTATTTCTTTGAAAGCTTTTTTCCCCTTTAGACTGCATAGTCAGTTGCAAGAGATAAAAATTCTAAGAATTTTAAATATCTTTTATAGCTTTCTAAATACATTTCCTTCAGGAGGGACGGTGCCTTTCTAGCTAATGTCTATCCTTCTAAAATTCCTTTGCACACAGAGATATCTTGGCTCTGAGAAGCACAGATTTAAAATCTCAAGTGTTTATCTCCTCCTTCCTTATCTAATAACATACAGCTTTCCAGGCTTATCACCATCATGAAAGAACAATCAATATTAAAATGTAGCCATATCCTAAAGCCCGGAACACACGGGCCGAATATTGGCTGGTATCTGTGTGTGTCCGACAAAAAACAGGCCAAACAGCTGGCTTCTGTCAAATGGGCATGCTGGAAAACCAGCATCCGATCAGCGCCGGCAGCCAATAATGGGTAGATCTGATAGTTAATACAGCAAGCTCCTCCCGAGCCCCTGAGGCCTCGTACACACGACCGATTTTCTCGGCAAGAACCAGCAAGAAACTTGCTGGCAGAGAGGTCTTGCCGAGTAAATCGGTCGTGTGTACGCTGCTATCAGGTTTCTCGTCGAGAATACCGACAAGAAACCTCGACGAGAAAATAGAGAACCTGCTCTCTATTTTCTCGTCGAGATTCTCCTCGGCATGTTTCTCGACGAGAAAAGTGAGTGTGTGTACACTTACCTGTCCGCCCGGAAGCCCGCGCATGTTCGAAATGAATTTGACGCATGCGCGGTAGCTTCCTAGGCATACGTAGGGTATACCAAGATGGCGGCGACGGCATCGAATGTGACGAGCGCATGCTCGACGTAGTCGATGACGTCACCGCGTACACTCCTTTCAAAGAACCGCGGGTTCTTTGAAACGAGCGTGTGTACACTCGGCCGGGACAAGTTTCTTGTCCAAGAATCTTGTCGAAAAAAACGACATGTTTTTTTCAACGAGAATCTCGGCCGTGTGTACGAGGCCTTAGTTTATATTTTTGTTCAGCCCGCTGGATTGAATGAAAAAAAAATGATAGTCTGTACTAGGCATAAGAGTGTTTATACATACAGGCTTAGCAAGTACTTTCACAGCCTGTACTATATTGAGTGAAGAAAGTTGATTAGAAAAAAAAACGTAATACAGCCCATATACTTTTTTTTTTAAAAGTTCAGCAAATCGAACACATGTGGCCTCTGTATGCTCAGCCTCACCACCCCTGTGTAGCCCGAGGGCTTTATTGTAACAGTGGGTGGAACTATTATAACCACTTCAGCCCCGGACCATTTCGCTGGCCAAAGACCAGAGCATTTTTTGCGATTCTGCACTGCGTTGCTTTAACTGACAATTGCGCGGTCGTGTGATGTGGCTCCCAAACAAAATTGACGTCCTTTTTTTCCCACAAAGAGAGCTTTCTTTTGGTGGTATTTGATCACCTCTGCGGTTTTTATTTTTTGCGCTATAAACAAAAATAGAGCTACAATTTTGAAAAAAATACAATATTTTTTACTTTTTGCTATTATAAATATCCCCAAAAAATCTATAAAAAACCTAAATTTTTCCACAGTTTAGGCCGATACGTGTTCTTCTACATATTTTTGGTAAAAAAAATCGCAATAAGCGTATATTGATTGGCAAAAGTTATAGCGTCTACAAAATAGGGGATAGTTTTATGGCTTTTTTTTTTCACTAGTAATGGCGGCGATCAGCGATTTTTACCGTGACTGCGACTTTATGGCGGACACATCGGACACTTTTGACACATTTTTGAGACCATTGTAATTTTTACAGCGATCAGTGCTATAAATATGCACTGATTACTGTAAAAATTACACTGGCAGTGAAGGGGTTAACCACTAGGTGGCGCTGAAGGGGTTAAGTGTTTCCTAGGGAGTGATTCTAACGGTTAGGGGGCGTGGCTACGAGTGACACGTCACTGATCGCTGTTCCCGATGAGAGGGAACAGACAATCAGTGACAGTGTCACTAGGCAGAACGGGGA
Organism: Rana muscosa; assembly: GCA_029206835.1. Classification (NCBI taxonomy): domain Eukaryota; kingdom Metazoa; phylum Chordata; class Amphibia; order Anura; family Ranidae; genus Rana; species Rana muscosa. The sequence goes on from CM055122.1 coordinate 403,084,474, forward strand.
GATGCTTGTTTACACTTGCCTCTCCCCGTTCTGCAGCTCTGTGACCCGATCGCGGGACACCGGCGGACATCGAGTCCGCGGGTCCCGCGGGCACGGTCACGGAGCTCGCGCCAGGGGTACGGCGGGAATTTCAAAGTGATGTATTTATACGTTACTTTGCCCAGCCTTGCCATTCTGCCGACGTATATGTACAGGAGCCGGTCAGGAACCGGATAATTGAGCAGAAATATCCTGCCTGTCGGTGCTCATCTCCACCCAGCATCGCTCACTGTTCAAGAGATACACATGTAGAGTATTAACTATGCACATTATCATTTATTACACATACCATTTACAAACATAGTGGGAGGGGGTGTATGATTGTTAGGTGAGATTTTTTTTTTACTGCTGATTAGGGATGAGCTTCGTGTTCGAGTCGAACATACGTTCGACTCGAACATCGGCTGTTCGATCGTTCGACGAAGATCGAACGATTTGGGCCGTTCGCGCCAAATTCGAGTGACGCAAACGGCCCACAATGCACTACGCCATCGCAGTGTCATCCAGGCGCTGTGATTGGCCAAGCATGCACTGTGACCCCGCATGCTTGGCCAATCACAGCGCCGGCAGCGAGGAGAGCAATGATTGGCCACAGGCAGGATGCCTGTGGCCAATTATTGCTGAGGGTGTTTAGTACACGCCCCACACTATAAAAGGCCGCCAGCACGGCGGCCTAGTGTAGTGTGTTCCGGAGCAGGGATAGAGCAGCATAGGCAGGGACAGAGACTGTTATTTCTTTCTTGCTTAACCTGGATTCCTTTAGTTTAGGGAAAGAGAAGGATAGGTAGGGAGAGTGTCAGTGTGTTTTGTGCTTGTGCTATAGTGTGCTTAAAAAAAACATTTTTTCTAGGGACAGAAAACTGTAGGTAGGGAGAGTGTTTTTTTTCTTTCACTCTGCAAGTCCTTGTTTCCAGGGACCTGGAAGGACAGTGAGTGAATTGTCCTTGTGCTATATTGTGCTTAAAAAAAAACATTTTTTCTAGGGACAGAAAACTGTAGGTAGGGAGAGTGTTTTTTTTCTTTCACTCTGCAAGTCCTTGTTTCCAGGGACCTCTAAGGACAGTGAGTGAATTGTCCTTGTGCTATATTGTGCTTAAAAAAAACATTTATTCTAGGGACAGAAAACTGTAGGTAGGGAGAGTGTCAGTTTATTTCACTCTGCAAGTCCTTGTTTCCAGGGACCTGGAAGGACAGTGAGTGAATTGTCCTTGTGCTATATTGTGATTAAAAAAAACATTTTTTCTAGGGACAGAAAACTGTAGGTAGGGAGAGTGTTTTTTTTCTTTCACTCTGCAAGTCCTTGTTTCCAGGGACCTGTAAGGACAGTGAGTGAATTGTCCTTGTGCTATATTGTGATTAAAAAAAACATTTTTTCTAGGGACAGAAAACTGTAGGTAGGGAGAGTGTTTTTTTTCTTTCACTCTGCAAGTCCTTGTTTCCAGGGACCTGTAAGGACAGTGAGTGAATTGTCCTTGTGCTATATTGTGCTTAAAAAAAACATTTATTCTAGGGACAGAAAACTGTAGGTAGGGAGAGTGTCAGTTTATTTCACTCTGCAAGTCCTTGTTTCCAGGGACCTGGAAGGACAGTGAGTGAATTGTCCTTGTGCTATATTGTGATTAAAAAAAACATTTTTTCTAGGGACAGAAAACTGTAGGTAGGGAGAGTGTTTTTTTTCTTTCACTCTGCAAGTCCTTGTTTCCAGGGACCTGGAAGGACAGTGAGTGAATTCTCCTTGTGCTATATTGTGCTTAAAAAAAACATTTATTCTAGGGACAGAAAACTGTAGGTAGGGACAGTGTCAGTTTCTTTCACTCTGCAAGTCCTTGTTTCCAGGGACCTGGAAGGACAGTGAGTGAATTGTCCTTGTGCTATATTGTGCTTAAAAAAACATTTATTCTAGGGACAGAAAACTGTAGGTAGGGAGAGTGTCAGTTTCTTTCACTCTGCAAGTCCTTGTTTCCAGGGACCTGTAAGGACAGTGAGTGAATTGTCCTTGTGCTATATTGTGATTAAAAAAAACATTTTTTCTAGGGACAGAAAACTGTAGGTAGGGAGAGTGTTTTTTTTCTTTCACTCTGCAAGTCCTTGTTTCCAGGGACCTGGAAGGACAGTGAGTGAATTGTCCTTGTGCTATATTGTGCTTAAAAAAAACATTTTTTCTAGGGACAGAAAACTGTAGGTAGGGAGAGTGTTTTTTTTCTTTCACTCTGCAAGTCCTTGTTTCCAGGGACCTGGAAGGACAGTGAGTGAATTGTCCTTGTGCTATATTGTGCTTAAAAAAAACATTTTTTCTAGGGACAGAAAACTGTAGGTAGGGAGAGTGTTTTTTTTCTTTCACTCTGCAAGTCCTTGTTTCCAGGGACCTCTAAGGACAGTGAGTGAATTGTCCTTGTGCTATATTGTGCTTAAAAAAAACATTTATTCTAGGGACAGAAAACTGTAGGTAGGGAGAGTGTCAGTTTATTTCACTCTGCAAGTCCTTGTTTCCAGGGACCTGGAAGGACAGTGAGTGAATTGTCCTTGTGCTATATTGTGATTAAAAAAAACATTTTTTCTAGGGACAGAAAACTGTAGGTAGGGAGAGTGTTTTTTTTCTTTCACTCTGCAAGTCCTTGTTTCCAGGGACCTGTAAGGACAGTGAGTGAATTGTCCTTGTGCTATATTGTGATTAAAAAAAACATTTTTTCTAGGGACAGAAAACTGTAGGTAGGGAGAGTGTTTTTTTTCTTTCACTCTGCAAGTCCTTGTTTCCAGGGACCTGTAAGGACAGTGAGTGAATTGTCCTTGTGCTATATTGTGCTTAAAAAAAACATTTATTCTAGGGACAGAAAACTGTAGGTAGGGAGAGTGTCAGTTTATTTCACTCTGCAAGTCCTTGTTTCCAGGGACCTGGAAGGACAGTGAGTGAATTGTCCTTGTGCTATATTGTGATTAAAAAAAACATTTTTTCTAGGGACAGAAAACTGTAGGTAGGGAGAGTGTTTTTTTTCTTTCACTCTGCAAGTCCTTGTTTCCAGGGACCTGGAAGGACAGTGAGTGAATTCTCCTTGTGCTATATTGTGCTTAAAAAAAACATTTATTCTAGGGACAGAAAACTGTAGGTAGGGACAGTGTCAGTTTCTTTCACTCTGCAAGTCCTTGTTTCCAGGGACCTGGAAGGACAGTGAGTGAATTGTCCTTGTGCTATATTGTGCTTAAAAAAACATTTATTCTAGGGACAGAAAACTGTAGGTAGGGAGAGTGTCAGTTTCTTTCACTCTGCAAGTCCTTGTTTCCAGGGACCTGTAAGGACAGTGAGTGAATTGTCCTTGTGCTATATTGTGATTAAAAAAAACATTTTTTCTAGGGACAGAAAACTGTAGGTAGGGAGAGTGTTTTTTTTCTTTCACTCTGCAAGTCCTTGTTTCCAGGGACCTGGAAGGACAGTGAGTGAATTGTCCTTGTGCTATATTGTGCTTAAAAAAAACATTTTTTCTAGGGACAGAAAACTGTAGGTAGGGAGAGTGTTTTTTTTCTTTCACTCTGCAAGTCCTTGTTTCCAGGGACCTGGAAGGACAGTGAGTGAATTGTCCTTGTGCTATATTGTGCTTAAAAAAAAACATTTTTTCTAGGGACAGAAAACTGTAGGTAGGGAGAGTGTTTTTTTTCTTTCACTCTGCAAGTCCTTGTTTCCAGGGACCTCTAAGGACAGTGAGTGAATTGTCCTTGTGCTATATTGTGCTTAAAAAAAACATTTATTCTAGGGACAGAAAACTGTAGGTAGGGAGAGTGTCAGTTTATTTCACTCTGCAAGTCCTTGTTTCCAGGGACCTGGAAGGACAGTGAGTGAATTGTCCTTGTGCTATATTGTGATTAAAAAAAACATTTTTTCTAGGGACAGAAAACTGTAGGTAGGGAGAGTGTTTTTTTTCTTTCACTCTGCAAGTCCTTGTTTCCAGGGACCTGTAAGGACAGTGAGTGAATTGTCCTTGTGCTATATTGTGCTTAAAAAAAACATTTATTCTAGGGACAGAAAACTGTAGGTAGGGAGAGTGTCAGTTTATTTCACTCTGCAAGTCCTTGTTTCCAGGGACCTGGAAGGACAGTGAGTGAATTGTCCTTGTGCTATATTGTGATTAAAAAAAACATTTTTTCTAGGGACAGAAAACTGTAGGTAGGGAGAGTGTTTTTTTTCTTTCACTCTGCAAGTCCTTGTTTCCAGGGACCTGGAAGGACAGTGAGTGAATTCTCCTTGTGCTATATTGTGCTTAAAAAAAACATTTATTCTAGGGACAGAAAACTGTAGGTAGGGAGAGTGTCAGTTTATTTCACTCTGCAAGTCCTTGTTTCCAGGGACCTGTAAGGACAGTGAGTGAATTGTCCTTGTGCTATATTGTGATTAAAAAAAACATTTTTTCTAGGGACAGAAAACTGTAGGTAGGGAGAGTGTTTTTTTTCTTTCACTCTGCAAGTCCTTGTTTCCAGGGACCTGTAAGGACAGTGAGTGAATTGTCCTTGTGCTATATTGTGCTTAAAAAAAACATTTATTCTAGGGACAGAAAACTGTAGGTAGGGAGAGTGTCAGTTTATTTCACTCTGCAAGTCCTTGTTTCCAGGGACCTGTAAGGACAGTGAGTGAATTGTCCTTGTGCTATATTGTGATTAAAAAAAACATTTTTTCTAGGGACAGAAAACTGTAGGTAGGGAGAGTGTTTTTTTTCTTTCACTCTGCAAGTCCTTGTTTCCAGGGACCTGTAAGGACAGTGAGTGAATTGTCCTTGTGCTATATTGTGATTAAAAAAAACATTTTTTCTAGGGACAGAAAACTGTAGGTAGGGAGAGTGTTTTTTTTCTTTCACTCTGCAAGTCCTTGTTTCCAGGGACCTGTAAGGACAGTGAGTGAATTGTCCTTGTGCTATATTGTGATTAAAAAAAACATTTTTTCTAGGGACAGAAAACTGTAGGTAGGGAGAGTGTTTTTTTTCTTTCACTCTGCAAGTCCTTGTTTCCAGGGACCTGGAAGGACAGTGAGTGAATTCTCCTTGTGCTATATTGTGCTTAAAAAAAACATTTATTCTAGGGACAGAAAACTGTAGGTAGGGACAGTGTCAGTTTCTTTCACTCTGCAAGTCCTTGTTTCCAGGGACCTGGAAGGACAGTGAGTGAATTGTCCTTGTGCTATATTGTGCTTAAAAAAACATTTATTCTAGGGACAGAAAACTGTAGGTAGGGAGAGTGTCAGTTTCTTTCACTCTGCAAGTCCTTGTTTCCAGGGACCTGTAAGGACAGTGAGTGAATTGTCCTTGTGCTATATTGTGCTTAAAAAAAACATTTATTCTAGGGACAGAAAACTGTAGGTAGGGAGAGTGTCAGTTTATTTCACTCTGCAAGTCCTTGTTTCCAGGGACCTGTAAGGACAGTGAGTGAATTGTCCTTGTGCTATATTGTGATTAAAAAAAACATTTTTTCTAGGGACAGAAAACTGTAGGTAGGGAGAGTGTTTTTTTTCTTTCACTCTGCAAGTCCTTGTTTCCAGGGACCTGTAAGGACAGTGAGTGAATTGTTCTTGTGCTATATTGTGATTAAAAAAAACATTTTTTCTAGGGACAGAAAACTGTAGGTAGGGAGAGTGTTTTTTTTCTTTCACTCTGCAAGTCCTTGTTTCCAGGGACCTGTAAGGACAGTGAGTGAATTGTTCTTGTGCTATATTGTGATTAAAAAAAACATTTTTTCTAGGGACAGAAAACTGTAGGTAGGGAGAGTGTTTTTTTTCTTTCACTCTGCAAGTCCTTGTTTCCAGGGACCTGTAAGGACAGTGAGTGAATTGTCCTTGTGCTATATTGTGCTTAAAAAAAATATTTTTTCTAGGGACAGAAAACTGTAGGTAGGGAGAGTGTCAGTTTCTTTCACTGTGAAAGTCCTTGTTTCAAGGGACAGAGAAGGACACCTGAAGGTAGCCCTTATTGCTTTTTTCCCATCTCCCTGCAGGCCATCTATTAGAATGTCTGGAAGGCAAACAAGGAGAGGCAGACAGTCAGGAGGCAATAAAAGAGGGCAAGCAGGCTCTGTGTCTGGGGGCAACAGTGCTGGTCGTGGACGCGGTGCATTGTCATCAGCACATGGCCATGGGACACGCTTGTCCTTCTTTTCGGCAGCTGGACATGTTGAGCCACATCATGCCGAAGACTTGGTAGAGTGGATGACCAAGCCCTCCTCCTCCTCCTCATCCTCTCTCACCCAGGCTCAGGGTACTGGAAAAGCAGCTGCCAAAGCGTCGTCTTCCCTGGTATCAATGTCAGACAAATCATCAGTCACTCCTTCCCTAGACCCACCATGTCCTCCTCCTGAGGAGTCCCCCGAACTGTTTCAGCACAGTGTTGGGTACATGCTCCAGGAGGATGCCCAGCGTTTCGAAGGGTCTGATGATGAAACCCAGCTAGAGGAAGGCAGTAGCGTGAGAGCAGACAGAGGGGATGCTCAAGAAGGACACCAATCTGGCAGTCATGTTCCAGCAGCTGCAGCATACTGCCAGATTGGCTCCAGTGATGAGGAGGGAGGGGATGATGAGGTCACTGACTCCACGTGGGTGCCTAATAGGAGAGAGGAGGAGGAGGAGGATGAGGAGGAGGCACATCTCCAACGAGGCAGGATGCCCTTTGGTGGCCAGCGTAAGGGCAGTACACCGACGGAATCACACCGCAGAGCTCCGCCTGTGCAGGGCGCTGCCTCTGCCCGTCATTCAAAAAGTTCTTTGGTGTGGGCCTTTTTTGAGGCTAGTGCATCAGATCGCACAGCTGCTGTTTGCAACATATGTCTCAAGCGTATATCGCGTGGCCAAAACATCAGCCGCTTGGGTACCACATGCCTGACCAGACATATGTTGACCTGCCATGCAGCTCGTTGGCAAGCCTACCTCAAAGACCCACACCAAAGAACAAAGCGGACCTCTCCTTGCACCGCATCAGCTGGGATCTCCAACCCCACTATAACTTCAGTCCTCTCTGAAACATGCACTGAGAGGAATGAAGGTGTAGAATTAGGTGTGTCACAGCCAAGTACTTGCGCCCACTCTGCTAGCAGTACACCGACGTCCGATTCTAGCAGGCAAATTTCCCTGCCCCAGCTGCTGGACCGTCGAAAGAAGTTCACTCCCAGCCATCCACATGCCCAGCGGTTGAATGCTAGCTTGGCTAAATTGCTAGCGCTTCAACTGCTGCCTTTTCAGTTGGTAGACTCGGCCCCCTTCCGTGAGTTTGTGCAATGTGCGGTTCCTCAGTGGCAGGTTCCCAAACGCCACTTTTTCTCACGGAAGGCTATTCCGGCTCTCTACCGGCATGTGGAAGGCAATGTCTTGGCCTCGCTGGACAGGGCGGTCAGCGGTAAGGTGCATATTACCGCTGACTCATGGTCCAGCAGGCATGGACAGGGACGTTACCTTTCTTTCACGGCCCATTGGGTCACTCTTTTGGCAGCTGGGAAGGATTCAGGACAAGGTGCAGTAGTGTTGGAGGTTGTCCCACCGCCACGCCTCCAAAATGCTACTACTGGTTGTGACACACCTCTCTCCTCCACCCCCTCCTCTTCTTCTTCCTCCATGGCCTCTTCCTGTGGTTTGTCCTATGAACCAGCGGTGCTCCGTAGCCGTTCACGGGGCTACGCAAGTACGCAGGCAAAAAGATGCCATGCCGTGCTTGCGCTGGTGTGTTTGGGGGACAGAAGCCACACTGGGGCAGAGGTCCTGTCTGCTCTGCAGGGCCAGGCCGAGAGGTGGTTGACGCCACGCCAGCTTAAGCCAGGAATGGTGGTTTGCGACAATGGCACCAACCTCCTCTCCGCCCTCCGACAGGGACAACTGACCCATGTGCCCTGTGTGGCTCACGTCCTTAACCTGGTGGTGCAGCGCTTCTTGGGCAGGTACCCGGGCTTACAGGATGTCCTGAGGCAGGCCAGGAAAGTCTGTGTGCATTTCCGCAGATCTTATAATGCCAGTGCTCGCCTGGCTGAGCTGCAAAAGGAGTTGAACCTGCCCAAGAACCGCCTTATATGTGACATGCCCACCAGGTGGAACTCAACGTTGGCCATGCTGCAGCGGCTGCACACGCAGCAGAGGGCCATCAATGAGTACCTGTGCGACTACGGCACCAGGACAGGGTCAGGGGAGCTTGGTTTTTTTTCTCCACGCCAGTGGGGCATGATCAGGGATGCATGCACTGTCCTGGCACCATTTGAGGAGGCCACGAGGATGGTGAGCAGTGACAGTGCATGCATCAGTGACACTGTACCTCTTGTCCACCTGTTGGAGCACACGCTGCGTGGAATAATGGACAGGGCACTTGAGGCAGAACAGAGGCAGGAAGAGGAGGACTTCCTTGCCTCTCAAGGCCCCCTTTACCCAGACAGTGTTCCTTCTGTCCCACCCATCGCACAGGAAGAGGAGGAGGAGGAGGAGGAGGAGGAGGATTGTGTCAGCATGGAGGTGGAGGCTGGCACTCAGCATCATCAGCAGCAGTCTTTTAGGGATGATTTACAGTCCCAAGAAACCAGTGGACTTGTACGTGGCTGGGAGGAGGTGGCTGCGGATCATGTCGTCCTTAGTGACCCAGAGGACTCCGGAGCGAATGCCTCAGCAAACCTACGCTGCATGGCCTCCCTGATCCTGCAAAGTCTGCGGAAGGATCCTCGTATTCTTCGGATCAAGGAGAGGGACCATTACTGGCTAACCACTCTCCTTGATCCACGGTACAAGGGTAAGGTTGCGGACCTTATGTTACCGTCGCAGAGGGAGCAGAGGATGAGACAACTCCGGGAGGCCTTGCAGAAAGGTCTGTGCAACGCGTTCCCAGAGACTGGGAGGTTGCAAACTCCTGGTCCTGGACAACGAGTTGCTGAGGCTTCGGCCAGTCAAAGAAGGAGCGGTGGGGAAGGTGGCCGTCTGACCGATGCGTTCAGACAATTCTTTAGTCCGCAGCCCCAAAGTATGATCGGTTCCAGCAACCATCGCCAGCGTCTGATAAACATGGTGCAGGAATATCTAGGGGCAAGGTCAGACTTGGACACCTTCCCCACCGAAAATCCTCTGGCTTACTGGGTCTTGAGGATGGATCACTGGCCAGAGCTTGCACAGTATGCAATTGAGCTACTGGCCTGTCCTGCATCCAGCGTTCTTTCGGAACGCACATTCAGTGCTGCTGGAGGATTTGTCACGGATCACAGGGTGCGCCTGTCCACCGACTCGGTTGATCGACTGACTTTCATCAAGATGAACCAGTCTTGGATCACCACCAGCTACCACACACCTGATGCTGATATAACAGACTAATTGATTTTAACATGTCACATCCCTTCAAGACTGATGCTGATGCTGAGTGCCTGTGCTGTTATGTTGACTGGCTATCCTCCTCCTCCGAGTCCTCAATGATACGATTGATGATGATAGCTTGTAAGATCATTTTTGTTTATGGGTGCCGCCACCAGTGCCTAACGCCCAATTTTTCAGCCCCTGTTTAACAGGGGCGTGTAATTACAATTTTTGAAGCAATACTTTGCAACAGGGCTCATTGCTGTGCTCCAAGTACAGTATCTGTGAGGAGTTGCAGTGTTGTGCCACCAGTGCCTAAGGCCCAATTTTTCAGCCCCTGTTTAACAGGGGCGTGTCATTACAATTTTTGAAGCAATACTTTGCAACAGGGCTCATTGCTGTGCTCCAAGTACAGTATCTGTGAGGAGTTGCAGTGTTGTGCCACCAGTGCCTAAGGCCCAATTTTTCAGCCCCTGTTTAACAGGGGCGTGTCATTACAATTTTTGAAGCAATACTTTGCAACAGGGCTCATTGCTGTGCTCCAAGTACAGTATCTGTGAGGGGTTGCAGTGTTGTGCCACCAGTGCCTAAGGCCCAATTTTTCAGCCCCTGTTCAACAGGGGCATGTAATTACAATTCTTGATCTAATAATTCACAGCAGGGCCCATTGCTGCACCCACCAAGAGTAACTGTCAGGGCTTACAGTGTTGTGGCACCAGCACCACCATCAAAGGCCCAATTTTTACTACCACTGTTCAACAATTATATGTAATTAAAATTCCTGATATAATAGTTGACAGCAGGGCGTTCCAGCACCAACCAAGAGTAACTGTGAGTGCTTACAGTGTTGTGCCAACACCAACAACTAAGGGGCCTATTTCTGCAGAGTATATACGGCAGGTCCCTACTTTCAAACATCCAACTTACAAACGACTCCTACTTGCAAACGCAAGAAGACAACAGGAAGTGAGAGGAAATCTACCACTAGGAAGGAAAATTCTCTCCTGTAAGTATAAATATGGGAGAAAGGTGTCTCCTCTGTACTGATGCTTTATCAGCAATCCTTGTTTCAAGAAAAACACCACATTTCAAAAACAGTTGTCATTGGGACGGAAAGTGAGGTGAAATGTTCTGAACAGGGGCACAGACAGCAAAACAAATGTTACAGGGGTGATAACCCTTACCTATGTTTTCCAAAAAGTTTAAAAATAGATTTTTGGTCTGGAGCTACACTTCAACAATGTACCTGTTCAAAATTACAAACAGATTCTACATAAGAACAAACCTACAGTCCCTGTCTTGTATGCACCGCCTGTATAGGGCTGTTCAGAGTATATAGGGCCTTTTTTATTTTATGTGCGGGGTTCCCCTTAATATCCATACAAGACCCAAAGGGGCTGGTAATGGGCTGGGGTAGGGGGGGGGGTCATGGGGTAGCTATGCCATTTTTCTTAAAGAATTTCATCCATATTACCGGGACCAGACATTACATTAAAGCCGCAAGCAGTTTTAAATGGCTTTTTTTTCCTTTAGAAGTGTCATTTTGTGCAGGGACAGTTCTAAACACGGGAAACACGTGGCACTTCACAGGCATACTTTAGACACCCCCCAGGTACGATATTTAAAGGAATATTTGACTTTTTTTTTTTCACTTTATGCATCATTAAAATGACTGCTCCCGAAAAACGACCGTTTTTAAAACTTCTTTTTGCATTGATACATGTCCCCTGGTGCAGAACCCGGGTTCCCAAACCCTTTTTAGGACAATAACATGCATAATAGTTGTTATAATTAGCACTTTAGAATTCGAACGTTCGCATCCATTGTATTTAATAGGGTTCTAATGTTCGTTCGAACTTTCGGTCCGTTCGCGGGTTCTGGTGCGAACCGAACCCGGGGGTGTTCGGCTCATCACTACTGCTGATCATAAATATGTTATTTAGGAAAGGCAGGCACCTGGATCACACCCCGCAGAACTTTTGCAGGGTGCTCCAAGTTCCAATAATTCCATTGCTCATGTCTCCTTCCACCACACATCCAACTGCCTGCCCAGCATATTACACAAAGGCAACACTGCCCACAGACCTTGCAACTGATCACCCACCAGGGGCGGATCCAGAGTCTTTTCTCGGGAGGGGCACTGCCAAAAAATATGTTTTTTTTGTGGGAAATTTATCGGGGAAATGGCTGGTGTCGGTGCTTCAATCATCCCGGCACCATGGTTGTTATGGTGTCAGGATGATTGAAGCGCATTATTTCTATTATTACATTGTAATATAAAATTAAATAGTTCAATGCAGAATCAGTGGGAGCCCCGAGTGTGTCACTTGCCACCGTCGCCTGCAATTAGTGGGAGCGTGTCACTTGCCACACGTTGCGGATTGTCACTTGCCACGTCACCTGCCACACCTTGTGGATTGTCACTTGCCACATCACCTGCCACACCTTGCGGATTGTCACTAGCCACACCTTGCGGATTGTCACTTGCCACGTCACCTGCCACACCTTGCTGATTGTCACTTGCCTGCCACCAGATGCAGATTGTCATTTGCCACATCACCTGACACAATTTGCGGATTGTCACTTGCCACGTCGCCTGCCACACCTTGCGGATTGTCACTAACTTGCCTGCTAGGGTGAAGTTTTGGTTGTCTCTTGCTGTGTCCCAGACTCCCAGAGTCAGGCAGCAGAGAGATAATGTAATCTCTCTGCTGCCTGCACAGTGAGGGCGGAAGTCACTGCAGGAATGCAGGACAGGCACGGGCGGTGAGAGATGATCTCATCTCTCTGCTCCCCCGCTCCCGGCTAGCTGATTGGGCAGCTGCCACACTGAGCCTGCTCTCTCACTCTCACCTGCACTGCCAACACACTGAGCAGCACGGTCTGCCCACGAACCGCGCCGCCCGCCCACAATCCGCACCGCAAGCGGAGCAGACCGCTTTCTTACCCGTCTGTGGAGACGCACGCTATCGCACCTGCCCGCAGAGCGGCCCGACGTGACTCACTGACATCACTCGTTGCTAGACGCCAAGCAGCCCAGGCGTTAGCAAAGAGTGCAGGGAAGAGGCTCCACCCACCTCCTCCTCCGCTCCTGGTATCGTGTCAGTGCGCCGCGTAACTACATTAGACGAGTCTCTCTCTCGGCGCCGCTGATGGTGAGAAACTGAGAGAGACTCAGAGAGGCAGCGGCAGCCGCAGAACAAGTACTGTATATACTCGAGTATAAGCTGACCCGAATATAAGCCGAGGCACCTAATTTTACCCCAAAAAACTGGGAAAACTTATTGACTCGAGTATAAGCCTAGGGTGTCCATCTGAATGCCTTACTGTGCCTCACTTTGCCTCACTGTGCCCATGCCTCACTGTGTTCATGACTAGACTGATGTTTAACATGGGAGTCTATGGAAGGAGTTCCTGAGTTTGAAAAGTTGGGGTCCAGGGGACTTACGGCCGGCCAGTACCGCGTCCCCAAAGTCCGGGAGATCAAAAAAAAAAAACAGAGCAAGCAAGTGAGTGTGACAGATGGTCTCGGGGGGGGGTAATTGCCCTGTTGCCCCCCCCCCCTGGATCCGCCCCTGTCACCCACAGACCACTCACAAGTGAAACTAACATCCCAATGCATCAGGGGATGTGTAATTCAAAGGGGTGGGTGGAAACGACATGCTGTGCAGCAGATTGCCTACCCATTTATCCCAAGCAGATTTTGTAAAACGGCTGAAGATGACGTCACACTTAATTTGTCTCTTCTGCAATAAAATAAACTTACCTGCGTGCTTGCAGTCTTCTTTGTACACTGTGCATGTGCAGCATGATTTACATTCCGGAATGGTGCATGTGTACTGGAATGACTGAATTCCTGCTCATGCCCGAGAGTTACATCATCCTGTGCTACCCAATCAAAACCAGCATCTGCTTTGGGATTGGACCATTAGAGCAGAGGTAAGTATTGGAGATTTATTTCTGCTATAGCATATTAATGCAATTTCAAAAGTAATTTTCAATATCAGTATTGCTGCAAATATACTGTATTTATCAGTGTATAACACGCACTTTTTTCCCCTTAAAATCAGGGGAAAATCGTGGGTGCGTGTTATACGCCGATACCCCGCCGATTGTGAGGAAACGAGCAAGTGGAGCCGAGATACACAAAGCTAAAGTACACTCGGCTTTACTCGTCTCCTCTCGCAGTCACGCCCACCTCCACTGATTGCGAGAGCAGCAAGCGCCGCTGACATATACAGAAAGCCGAGTGTACTTCGGCTTGTCTCGGTTCCTCTCGCAGTCCCGCCCCTGACTGTGAGCAGAGCCGAATCTAGCCGAAGTACACTCGGCTTTCTGTATGTCAGCGGTGCTCGCTCCTCTCCTCTCGCAATCAGTGGAGATGGGCGGGACTGTGAGCAGAGCCGAGTCTGACCGAAGTACACTCAGTTTTCTGTATCTCGGCTCCTCTCAGCTCACAGTCAGCGGAAATCGGCGCCAATTTTAAATCAGGGCAATTCTACAAAGAGACTGGCAAGGCTGCAAAGGCACTGGGCAATGCTGAAAAGACACTGGGCAAGGCTGCAAAGGCACTGGGCAAGGCTGCAGATGAACACTGGGCAAGGCTGCAATGATGGACAAGGCTGCAGATGGACACTGATAAGGCTGCATTGATGGGCATTTAAATTTAAGTTTTTTTCCTTAAACTTGCCTCCTAAAAGTTTTTTTCCTTAAAATTCCCTCCTAAACTTGGGTTGCGTGTTATACGCCGATAAATACGGTAATTAAAATAATATCCTGCCATGGAAGTCATTGTTTAGGCACTTCCATTTATAGGGTCACGTTGCTCTATCTCTCTGGCCTCGTACACACGACCGGTTTTCTCGGCAAGAAACGACAAGAAAACTGTTGGGAGAGCTTTCTTGCCGAGAAAACCGTTCGTGTGTATAGTTTCTCTTCGAGAAAACTGCCTGGAATTTCGACGAGAAAAATAGAGAACCTGCTCTCTATTTTCTCGTCAGGATTTTCGTTTTTCTCGTTGGGATTCTCGTCGGTCTGTTTCCCGACGAGAAAACCGGTCGTGTGTATGCTTTTCCGAGTCTTAAAAAATCGCACATGCTCAGAATCAAGTATGAGACGGGAGCGCTCCTTCTGGTAAAACTAGCGTTCATAATGGAGATAGCACATTCGTTACGCTGTAACGGACTGAAAAGAACGAGGCTGAAAAGCGCGAATCGTCTCTCCCCAAACTTTTACTAACACGCAGTAACACGAGATCAGCAAAAGCAGCCCAAGGGGTGGCACCATTGGAATCGAACTTCCCCTTTATACTGCCGTCGTACGTGTTGTACGTCACCGCGCTTTACAACGACAAGATTTGGAATCGACAGTGTGTATGCAAGGAAAGCTTGACAAGAATCCCGTCAAGCTTGACAAGAATCTCGTCGAGAAAAACTACGGGTTTTTTTACAACGAGATTCTCGGCCGTGTATACTAGGCTTTAGTCCCAGTTGTGCTTCTGCGTTGTCGTCCTCTCACACAGGCTTGCAATGGAACCTGCAATTGACATTATTTAAGCATGGTCCAATGTCATCACTAGGAGCAATTGACTAAATATTAAGTTAAACTACATATACATTTCTGTTCCACCTACCAAAAGAATCCATATTGTTTAGTGAAGTTCTCTCCTGAGAATTCCTCTCCGCTGG
This sequence comes from Rana muscosa, assembly GCA_029206835.1. Taxonomy (NCBI): domain Eukaryota; kingdom Metazoa; phylum Chordata; class Amphibia; order Anura; family Ranidae; genus Rana; species Rana muscosa. The sequence continues at coordinate 403,099,480 of CM055122.1, forward strand.
AGAGGCTGTGGGCACACTGGTACTCTATCACACATACTTTGAGCTTGTAAGGGCCTGACCAGCTACTGAAATAAGGTCTTCCAGCTCATTTCCCAAATAACTGGGATTCTTACCAAACCTGATCCAGCAATAGCCTTCACTTAAACATTGAAAACTTCCCCATACACTTCGGTAACATCATTGTAAATATTTTCACGTCCGCCAACACGCTTATCAGACTCTGGAGGTCTGCTCAAGCACCCAATGTGTCTGAGTTGGTTGCTCTTGTAAACCTAACCTACAATTATGGGAATTGTATAGCTCTTTGATCAGGCCCTATCTATGAATTCAATTGAATGTGGAGTCCGTGGATCTCATTAACATCTCCTACCACTGTTTGATATAATTTATTAGCATGGTATAACTGCTGTTTATTACTATACCTTTTATGTTTGTCACTAATGACGTGTTACACATTCTGTTTTTATTGATCAGTCTGTTGTCAACCCTGCTGCTCTTTGTCCTTTACTCTTTGTAAAACTTGTATAACACTAAAAGCCCAAAAACATTTATTATATTTTATTATTTTTATTGTAGTTTTAAATTGTATATTACAGAACAGAGCCTCTTGGGCATACCCAGGCTCAGAGACACGAAAGAAAAAAAAACTAAAACAATAGAAGCAAGACTAAAACATCCTAAAACAACCTAAAGTTGTACGCTCAATCCATCTATACAAATTGGGGTACAGGTGTTTTTCCCGCCCATCTTCAGTGGCAAACACATTAACAAGATGCCCTCTCTCTTAGAACCCAATCACTTAGGAGATCATCCACCCTGTGTGGCAGAAACATAAAGTTCTGCCACCTAAGGAAGAACAGATTGTATCCTAAAGCTCATTAGTCGTCCAGAGAATCTGCATTTGTATCTGCAGACTCCATCCAGATATTCCACATTTTTTGGAACTTCTTAGCACACCCCCTAGACAGATAAGTGGCCTTGTACATTGGTAGGGCTTCATTAACTAATCGTTTCCAGAAATTAATGAATGGTGCAACAATGGCCTTGCGTGCATAATACAGTAATCATCCTAAAAGGGTTCGGACCACCCGGGGATTGGCCAGAGGTTCTACAAGTCCTAACAGACATGCTTCCACCGTCAGCGGGACTTGAATAGTGGTAACTGTTAGAATAAATGTGATGACCTCATTCCAAAACAAATTTACTTGTGGACAGGCCCAGAAAACATGCATGAAGTCCTCAGAGGGTGCGGCGCATTGCCAACAAAAATCTGGAATATTTGGATATATTTTATGTAATCGTGTGGGTGTAAAATACACTCTATGTATGATTTTAAATTTAATCAGTTGGTCCCTCACAGGGACCAACTGTGAGAAGGGGCATGTCCACACATCCTCCCAGTCCTCTGTATTAATTGTAGGAAAGTCTTCAACCCATCTGGCTCTGAGAGTTTCAAGTTCCCTATGTACATTAGGTAGTAGTTCTTTGTATAAAACGGACAAAGGCTTAATCATAGATTCATCTCTGAGCAAATCCTCTAGAGTCGAAGTATATAAAGCCACTTGTGAGTTCTCAAATTGAGTATTAAAAGCGTGTCTCAGTTGCAAATATCTAAACAGATGTGAGTTTGGTAAATTGCAACTCGTCAAAAGTCTGAAGCTGACCCCCAGTACATATCTGGTCCACATATTTAATGCCCTTTACTGCCCAGATGTTTGGGACAGGTATGGAGATAAACTCCAGCAATAATGGGTTGAGCCAGAGAGGGGTATGTGGTGAGATATGCCCAAAGGGCACAGGGTGCAGGGAAAGTGCTACAGCCCATGCCTTCAGGACAGCCTTCATAGCTAGTGTGAGGGGAAAAGGCTCTCAAGTTCCACGGTAAAGCACATTCCTCAGTGCCTCGTAGGAACCCAAACAGGCTGCTTACAAAACCACTGCTGCGTTGGACTCCTCCGATATCAGCCAATTGTGTGCATGGGTCAACTGGCCAGCCAAATGATACAGATCAGGACAAGCTAGACCTTCCTCACCCCAGGGCCTCTGTAGCACCGTCAGCTTAAATCTCGGCTGGCTCGAGCCCCAGAGAAAAGAGAACAAAGTTGTATTTATTAGGCGGATCACTTTTTTGGGTATCCACACAGGGGAATGTCTAAGGACATAAAGAAAAACAAGCAATAGCTTCATCTTAAATAAATTAATTTGCCCAATCAGGGAGAGGGAGAGATGGGTCCAGGCCTTTAACCTCTCTTTCATAGTTTGTACCAGTGGAGCTAAACTAAGCATGAAGTAGTCGGCTGGGGATTGAGAGATATGAATGCCAAGATATTTAAACTGACTTGTCCATATCAGTGGAAGAGTGGCAGTATTTGTGACTTCTCCCAGTTAACTTTAAGACCCGAGCAGTCAGTGAAATCGGAAAGAATGTCTAGTGTCTCTAGACTGTCTAATAGCAGAGGCAAGCGGCTCCATAACCAGAGCAAAAAGGGCTGGTGACAGTGGGCAACCCTGCCTCGTCCCCCTTCCAATTGAAAATATGTACGAAAGGGCGCCGCCCAGTTTAACCTGTGCCATTGGGGACCTATATATAATGTCAATCCATTTGCAGAATTTTATCCCAAATCCCATAGTTTCCAGAACCAAGGATATATAAGACCAGGCCACTGAATTGAATGCCTTCTTTATGTCTAATGCGACCAGTACCCTGGTAGAGGTCTCAGATGGAGCAACTGTAGATGTGTGAAAACCCTGTGTTAATTAATGTCCGTTGACTTCCCTGGTATGAAGCCAGTTTGATCAATGTTGACCAAAGATGGGAGGATCGTCTGTAACCTGGTAGACAAAATCTTGGTCAATATTTTGAAGTCATAATTTAATAAGGAAATCGGCCTATAAGAGGCACAGTGAGTTTTGTCCTTACCAGGTTTGGGGATAAGAACAATATGTGCTTGGTTCATAGAATGGGTTAAGGATGAACGCTCCTTGCAGTCAACATATACTTGCAAAAGCTTAGGTGCGATTAAGCTCTACACCATTCACCAGGGATGCCGTCCGGCCAGAGCGTTTTACCACTGGGAAAAAAACTAATAGCTATTTCTATTTCCTCAGTCGTAAAATCCTTCTCCAAGAACTCTACATCCGCCTGTGTGAGAGTAGGTAAGTGCAGAGTATTTAAGTACTTTCTAAGCATCTCCTCAGGCCAACCAGGGACTGCTGCATAGAGGTTCTCATAGAAGGTTCAAAATTCATGAAAGATTTGTTCAGAGTCTGAAACTACCCGCCCGTCAGGGCTGCAGATCTCAGATATTACTGTTTGCATTTTGGTGTCTGCGACAAGATTTGCCAAGAGTTTACTATTCTTGCCCCCAGACTCGAAAATCCTTCCGGTCAATGTATTTAGAGCTAGGTGCATCGCTGTGGCCAGATGTAGGGACAGCGCTCTTCTCACATCTGTTAATTGGATGAAATGATTAGGAGTTGGGGAGACAGAAACGGTTTCGGCAGCCTTAGATTCATCCCCCTCAAGTTGCTGCACCTGGGAAGATATCTCAAAGAGAACCGCTTTGATAGCTGAGATGTACTCCCCCCTGGTATTGGCCTTAAAGGCCTCCCAGACCATCTGTGTGGAGGCAGAATTCTCGTTTAGGTCCCAGTATTGTTTTAACTTGGGGGAAACTATTTCCTCAACTGTAGAGTCCTGTAGCCACTTGGTTGCCAAAACGCCAGGCGTTTGCGCCCCTGTTCCCCGACGACAACAAGGTAACCTCCAGCGGGGCATGACCGGAGAGGTCCGCAGGTAAGTATGAAGCCCCCCGCATGGCCGTCAGAGCACAGGGGTTGCCGAAAACCAGGTTGATTCTGGAGCCCGATCTATGAGTAGCAGAGTGAAAGGAGTAGGCCCTAGTGTTATGGTGTTTCCATCTCCAGATTTCGGTGTAATTAAAGGTTTGTGCCCAGTGTAGTAAATCAGGCGTGTAGACCCTGTTAGGATTAAATGATTCTAGGGATGGGTCTAGAGTGGAGTTAAAATCCCCAGCAATATAAAGTCTAGAGAATTGTAAGGTGCCCAGTTTTTCATACACGGTGTACAAGACTCACTAGTTAAAGGGCGGGGGGACATATATATTAGTCAGAGCATACACAATCCCTTCAATCTCTAGCAGAAGGATAATATATCGACCCTCCAGATCAAGTACCAGATGCCTAACCTTGTATGCAAGGGATTTGTTTAAAAGTATGGACACTCCCCTTGCATAACTAGAGTAAGTCACATGGAAAGACTGTTGCCCCCAGGATCTCCGGAGTGCAAGAATCTTATTTCCCATGAGGTGAGTTTCCTGTAAGAATAGTATATGGGGTTTATTGCAAGTTAAATACTTGGACATCAAAGCTCTCTTGACCATTTAATGTTGGAAAAAATATTTTGTGCAGCCAACCACAATAAGTTTAATTCATCTAAAGATCTATTTTCAAAGAATATACTTATGTCTTGTTTACACAAATGGGCCTCTAAAGTGCTTGTAAACATTTATGCATAGGGTCAACTTACATTTTGCACTAGATATAAATCACTGGGGAAAGTGTGAATGCTTGAGTTGAAGATGATCGTTGATGCTGTGCAAACTGCCAGATCAAATGTTCTTGGTAATATATGTAGCGGGGTCCCAATTAAAGGGACTGCTATGTTAAATTTAGGGGTGATTCGAGTGGTAGTTGGCTCGGATCTTCCAATTTATTTGGACTCTGCTCTGCTGCTGTTTTCACCTGGTGTGCAGTTCCCCTTAGAATTATGGGTGGCGCTGTCACTTGTACTCGGGGTTGAACCACAGGTGATGGAGTGGCAAATGGGTGTCCTCTCTCGGCAGCCGTGCAGTGGAGTTACCCGCTGTGCATGCCGGGAGAGGGTACAAAAGGGGCAGACGCCATTGGTGAGGGCATTTTGCTACCCCGGGGACATGTACCTGGGGGAACCTATGGTTCTGGAGTCCAAGTTCGTGTGCGTGGCCCTCCAGGCCATGGGGCCACGTGCGCCTCAGTCCCAGGCATTTTCAGTCCTGGGCCTGCAACTTCAGCCCTGGGCCCAGCACCTTTAGCTGGAGCCCACTTCAGGGAGGAGGAATCCCAGGGTGCCGCCTTGCAAAGGGACCCGCATCTGGAAGAGGAGGCTGGGGGAGGACCATTCCGAAGGACTGGTGAGAGATCACAGTGAAGGAAGGGGCCCAGTAACTCTCTGGAGGGATGTCATTCATCCGAAAAGGGATCTAACAACGTAACCATTAGGAGGTTCGGGACACTATAGATTCTGTGGCAGGGGATCTCCCGATCGCATCCATCAAGGGAATCTGATTGACTGTTCGAGCTACATACCGGCTGCTAGTGCCATTGTGTGACTATCCGGGTGAGCTATACCCACTCGGGATCGAGTGGCGAAGAAGCCAGGGGTGTCTGAATCTGATCTGTCCTAACATCTTTCTCTCTTCTCAACTTGGTGGTTATTCGTGTATAAAGAAAATAAACTCTACGTTGGAGTTGCTGCTGGTGTGGACTTTGGAGTTACTGGGGGTATAGCGACTTGTCCTTTACATTCTAAGGGAGGAGAACCAACTTTGAGGAGAACCTTGCTGCAAGACCCGTAAGTTAAAGTATGCTTAACCTCTGCAAACCAGAGGGTAAGGGCATGGTGGCATGGCGTGCCTTTCTCTCCTGTGAGTGAGCAAAAGAAGGTGAGGGAAGGGGCGGCCAGGGTGCTACACGTGGGGGCTCAGAGTCCGGGATTTTGCAGTGATTCCCCCCGGAAAAGTTGGACTTTATTCCCCTGTGAGGCTCCGTGGAGGTCGGCCATTTTTGAAAATTTGACCTACGCCACAAGTAAGAGAAAGGAAGATTCAGGCCTGGCTGTATTTCCAGCTACGTCGTTCGTGGGCATGTCTCAAGTCTGGAAAAGCCCGCAAAGTGCATGCAGCGAAGGAAGAAAAGGGGGAGGAGCCCCACCAAGTGTGTGCTCCTCGTGGTGCATTTGGCACCAAAAGGAACATTATCTGTTGGACTATTGACGAAGCGACGTGTCTGCTCTTTCAAGCCCCGAGGCCGCTTTGCCCTTTATGCATGCAGAGATGCGGAGGCCTTGTGCATGATCTGTGTGAAGTGTCAGGGACTGATTGTGCACCTTCGGCCTTTCGGGAGATGTACCAGCTGTGGGGAATTCCTGTTCGAGGTGGAGCAGCCAACAGAGAAGCCAAAGGTTTACCGAGTGAATTGGATCTCGGGTGCTGTTACTCCCGAGGAGGAGGTGTGTGCCCTCACCGCAATATCCACGCGCAGTCCCGAGGAGGTGGCGGATGTAAAGACTGAGGTTCCGGCTATTGAGGAGCTCGAGGCTGAGAACCCAGCAGATACTGCCTCGGTCGCAATGGAGCCCTCCCTTCCGCCTGCTAATAGGAAGGTAGGACTCGTAAAGGCTTCCCGCAGCCGCGGTGGAGGCCCACCCCAGCACCTACCCAACCCGGATCGTCCAGCCGGAGGAGCTTCCGAACGATCCACAACGGGGGAAGGTCGAGGTAGGCCAGGAAAAGGAAAAAAGGTCAGTGTCCGTTCTATTGGGGATGCCTGGGTGCCTGACCCAAAGGAACTTTTAAAAGCTGGTGGTACTGTGTCCACGAGAGTTTGTCTGCCAGCGGAGATGTGGGATTCTTCGGACATAGACTCTTCCTCTGATTTGGGAGATGATGCGGAGATTGATGAACTGTTTGCAAGTAAAGGATGGGATAAAATTTCACTAACTTCTCCCCGTAGTGTAAAGGGATCGCCCATGGACTCTGGGGAAACTGCACCCCGGGTGGAAACCCCTGTAGTTGCTGGAGAAGTTGTTCCCGTGTCCACCTTGCATGCTCCGGTGTCTTCCGTGCTTGCTGTACCGGAGGCCCGTTCATCATTAAGGCCTCCTATGCCACACTTGGAGCCTGTACGCCCTAGGAGATCTCCGGATGCCATTGTCCTGCCAGGAGCTGGAAATCGGGCGACCATGCCGCCTTTGGCCCGACTTCAACGGCTTTTGAACCAGGAGGTTGCTATGGACTATGGATGGGAGTACCCATACCTCCCAAAGAATTTACTGTTCGAGATCGAAGCCTCCTAGGAACGATGGTACAGTGACTTCATCTGGGATCATTTGAAGGTAAAGAAAGGCCATAGGTACATTTCATGTTCGGCCGTAATGACTGGGAGATACAAGGGTTGCCGTAAAGACTGGACTCTGGGTCGGCACATACATGCGGATCGGGTCGTGATCTGCAGACAAAGACAGAGACGATGTGATCTATTCCATAGAGACCTTGGATAAGGACAGGAAACCCCTTGATCTCCCTGATCCCAGTTTCTATCTCTGAAGTGACATTTGCTTTTTTTTTTGTTATTACCGTTTCGGGGACAATGTCTTGAACTGCTGTGTTGACTCTATTCCCGGGGAATTTTACTTTTTGAAGGACTGTTGTTTTTTTTTGTGTGTTCCCTTCCTTTTTCAAAGAAAAAAAACTTTGGGGTAGAGCTAGTCAGGGCCAAGCTGGAAGCCGCTGAGATCAACAAGGGGGATCTTTGTAGTGTGGTGCGTCACTGTGCACTTAGGCTGAGAACAAAATGTGTATGCTGCCACTAGGTGGTAGTGGTCTGCATAACTTTTATAAGCACTTACATAAGTATTGCTATTTAAAATACACTAGGCTTAGTGTGTGCCGTTAGATGAAGCAAATTATCTTTTCTAGGAGAGATAGTTTGATTCATGTACATACCGTAATGATAGAATGTTTTTTTTTAGTGTGATATGTGTTTCTTTCCCATGCAAGAGACCATCAAGCAACTTCACCGGAGATTGGGTGGGACTTAGTTGTGATAGGATGGTGGGAGGGAATGTCAGTTACTGAGTATTGTGAAAATTTTTCTGTCTCTTCTTTTTTTGCTGAAATTCACTGCTTTGATTCAGACACTCTGGTAAATGTTTTCTGTGTACATAGTTCTGAAGGGAAGTTTGCGCCTGCTCAGGATTGAGTGTGCAAATTTGTCTCCAGACACTGGGGACAGTGTCTCTTTAAGAAGAGGGAGTGTGTAGCGGGGGTCCCAATTTAGGGGGTTGCTATGTTAAATTTAGGGGTGATTCGAGTGGTAGTTGGCTCGGATCTTCCAATTTATTTGGACTCTGCTCTGCTGCTGTTTTCACCTGGCGTGCAGTTCCCCTTAGAAGTATGGGTGGCGCTGTCACTTGTACTCGGGGTTGAACCACAGGTGATCGAGTGGCGATTGGGTGTCCTCTCTCGGCAGCCGTGCAGTGGGCGCGAGTTACCCGCTGTGCATGCCGGGAGAGGGTACAAAAGGGGCAGACGCCATTGGTGAGGGGATTTTGCTACCCCGGGGACCTGTACCCGGGGGAACCTATGGTTCTGGAGTCCAAGTTCGAGTGCGTGGCACTCCAGGCCATGGGGCCACGTGCGCCTCAGTCCCAGGCACCTTCAGTCCTCGGCCTGCAACTTCAGCCCTGGGCCCAGCACATTTAGCTGGAGCCCACTTCGGGGAGGAGGAATCCCAGGGTGCCGCCTTGCGAGGGGACCTGCATCTGGAAGAGGAGGCTGGGGGAGGACCGTTCCGAAAAACTGGTGAGAGATCACAGTGAAGGAAGGGGCCCAGTAACTCTCTGGAGGGATGTCATCCATCCGAAAAGGGATCAAACAACGTAAACATTAAGAGGTTCGGGACACTATAGATTCTGTGGCAGGGAATCTCCCGATCGCATCCATCAAGGGAATCTGATTGACTGTTCGAGCTAAATATCAGCTGCTAGTACCATTGTGTGACTATCCGGGTGAGCTATACCCACTCGGGATTGAGTGGCGAAGAAGCCAGGGGTGTCTGAATCTGATCTGTCCTTCTAACACCTTTCTCTCTTCTCAACTTTGTGGTTATTCGTGTATAAAGAAAATAAACTCTACATTGGAGTTGCTGCTGGTGTGGACTTTGGAGTTACTGGAGGTATGGAGACTTGTCCTTTACATTCTAAGGGACGAGAACCAACTTTGAGGAGAACCTTGCTGCAAGACCCGTAAGTTAAAGTATGCTTAACCTCTGCAAACCAGAGGGTACGGGCATGGTGGCATGGCGTGCCTTTCCCTCCTGTGAGTGAGCCAAAGAAGGTGAGGGAAGGGGCGGCCAGGGTGCTACATATATAAATGTCCATATGTGGCAAAATCAAATGTTTGTGGTATGTGGATATGTCAATATTGGCTTATTTGGAAAATTAATGTGTTCATCATCTGTTAGCGCCATATGAATCTTGTTCTAAATCATTTCAGCTAGCTGCCGATTGTTCTTTGTTTATATTTGAAAACAATGAATGTATTGGCCCCTTGTGTGTCAAATGTTGTTTGATTAAATGGAAACAATCAAGGATATGTAGTTCATATTGCTTGCTCTTGGTGAATGTTAATTGAAAAACGTACACTACAAGCCTGTCTGAATTCCTGGCTTCTGTAATGTAAACAGACAGTCTGGGATTACGATTGATGTTATTGACCAAAAATGGTCATGACCATATTTGGTCAATAACATCCTCCAGGATCCCCGGCTAGTTTGTTTACATACAGCAGCTGGGGGATCTGACTGTCCTTTAGCTGTGGTAGTGCATTGGGGAAACATTATTCATCAGTGTATCGTCATGACTGATGATTCATCTGCATCACTGGCTGACGCAAGAGACACTGTATTACAACAGGGGACATAGATAAATGTGTTTGTGTGCATTTTATTTGAATTAGAGGACTTCTTCATGCTGCTAGTGTGTTTTATTAACGTTTCCACACTAAGGATACAGTGAGAAGGGGACAAGCGGACATCTTTGTACACCCCCCAGAGTTTTACATTTTACACTTATTTATAACAGTAAACTGAGGTTATATAGTGAAATAGAGTACTTGGAACTCCGTCTGACTGTTTATATGTTGAATTTTAAAAGGAGTGGCAAGCCTGCTGATCTTACAGGTTTGATAATGTGACAGAAGTCCGCTGCTTTAAAATTCAACATCTAAACAGTCTGATGGAGTTCTAAGTACTGTATTTCACTAAATAACCTCAGTTTACTGTTATAAATAAGTGTAAAATGTAAAACTCTGGGGGGTGTACAAAGATGTCCGCTTGTCCCCTTCTCACTGTATCCTTAGTGTGGAGGAGTGCGGAGTGTAGCAAGATGGTGGTGTTTCGTCACATTCGGCTACCCATCACAGTTTTAGTGCGCTGTTTTGTCGTAAAAGTGTTGGAACGCATATGGCGGCGTCGCGCATGTGCACTCCAGCGGGTAGCCAAATGTGATGAAACACTGGTGTAGCGGGCATTTAAATTTGGGAGGGAGCTTCTGGGTTATTCAACCCAGATGTACTAATTGTTAGGGAGTCTGAGAATCCCTTTTGTGGTTCTTGGAGGACTCTGGTGGTGCAAGGTTCCCTGCGGCCTGCAGGTGGCGTTGTCGCCCTGGGCCGGAGTTGAACCCGCACCGCAAGACTGTTCCTTTTTGTCCTTTCCTGGCGCTGGTACAGCGGGGGGGGGGGGAACCCGCTGTGATGCAAAGGGAGAGGAGATAAAAGGGGCAGACGCCCTGACCTTGGGGTTCAGAGTTGGAGGACGCAGCCGCGCCCAGGCACCTTCAGCCTGGGTGCTGGCGTTCCGGAGTTCCGGGCCCAGGTGCCCTTGACCTGGCAGGAGTGAGAGATGGAGTCCATCCCAGGCACCTTAAGCCTGGGGTGAGGTACTATGACCAAGGCCTGGGGCCCAGTAACTTTGACTGGGTTCTGCGAGGGTGGAGGAGTCCGAGGGGCCCTAAGGTGTTGGGACCCGTATCTGAGTTGAGGAGGCCGGGGAGTGTAACCCTTCCGAATAGCCCGGTATAGTATTAATCCGGTGACGCCGGGGCCTCTGGTAAATCTCTTGGAGGGATGTCTTCCCCCTGACAGGGGCTGCAACGTAGCGAAGGTAACTCCAGTTCCTGTTCATTAGAGTCGCTGGAAGAGACTCTGAAGCCAAAAAGTATGTTTTACAGCCACTGTGCTTAGCAACCGTTGATGAAACCTCAACGGTTTAGTTTCTTTGAGGATTGTGCCTTGACCTACTCCCCACCAATACTGAACTGTTCTATGGGTCTCAAACTGTCTGTTCGCAAAGGACTATTTGTTTGCCGTTATGGAATAAATAAGTGTTGGACCTTTTCAGTGTGTGGTACTCCAATAACTGGGAGCAAAGGGGGTTATCAGCAGAATAGACTTATCTCTGAGCGTATACACAGCCCGAAGGTAATCTGGTGCTGGCCTTCACCTCTACATGCTGTAATCTAGAGGACATGGGCCGTGGCGCACCTCGCTCTCCCCTTCAAGGTACCCCTAGACCGGAGCCGAAGTAACCGCTAAAGAAGAGAGAGAGGATGAGGCCGCTACACGTGGGGGCTCGTCCTGGATGTGCGTTTCGTGTATGGAGCTGGGAACGTCTGTGTTTGGACTTTGCTGCCTGGTGGAGTTCCGAGTAGGTCGGCCATGTTGGCAAGTGCGCCATGAGGCACATCATAGCTGCGCAGTTCGTGGGCGGGGAGAAGGGAAAGCCCGCGAACAAGTGCAGAGTATGGGAGGAGTCTGGCCATGTGGAAGTAGTCACGTGGGGATTCCGGCACAAATTGGTCAGTGCGCAATGGAGCAGCAGACAGTCGGGATGACCTCAAGTACCCCGTGGATTCTGGTTCCTTACCCCACGAAGATGACTTCCTTTGCTGCTTCCATACCGGACACAGGAATAAGACTTAGGCCGCAAGGACGTTTGGCTCTGTATGTATGCAGAGACATAGAGGCCCTCGGTGTGATCTGTCCCGGGTGCTCGGGACTGGTGGTCAACTTGAAGCCATTCGGCGATGTGAGGCCTGCAAGGAGTTTCTTTTTGAGGTGGAGCCATTCACAGAAAGGCCCCGAGCCTTCCACCTCAACTGCCTCACAGGTACCGCCACTCCGGAAGGGGAGATCCAGGCCTTTGCTCGCCAATATCTTTTGTGCTCATCCCCCGTGTCTAAGAAGTTCAAAGACTGTAAGGCGGAGTGGATGTTGGGTCGGCACATCCATGTGGAGAGGGTGCTTATTTGTCGCAAAGATGGAGAGAACATTGAACATAATGTGGAGACTTTCGATAAGCACTTGAAGCCCCTGTTCCTGCCGCACCCAAAGTTCTACCTTTAGGAGGAAAAGACTCCTGTATGCTCTGTTTATTGTTCATTGCTGAACTTGCTGGAACACAAGGACTGTGCCCTAGTTTTTTTTTTATTTGAACATTTTATTTTTTGGAGAAATGGGAGCTGTTACTGTTTGTTCTCCCTCTTTCTCCCTGCACTGCAAAGAAGATAATGACTTTGGGGTGTAGTTATTGTAGACACAGTGAAAGAAGGAAAGTTGTCTGGAGGATTTGGCCAAGTGTCATTACCGTGGCACTGTCACCAGGTGGCAGTGCTGCGCAACGACTGTTTTTTTTTTTACACTTGCACCACCATATTCATTGGAGCGAATGGGCCTTTTCAAGGACAGGCCCGTTCATTCCAAGAAAGCACACATTGGGGTAGGATGGTTTTTTTTTCCTTCTGCAGGAGATTCATCTGTCAAGGCTGCTGAGAATGGGTGGTCCTTAGATAGCCAGGGGGAGGATTGTGCATGTGTAAATGTCAGAAGTGTCTTATTGAAAGTTTTATAGTTTTACTGTTTTATGTTTTCCCTTTCCCATTCTAGGTCTTGGCACAATTCAGGACTAAATTGTATGGTTTGGTTTCTGGGCGGAGCTTATGTCACCACCTTTGTGGGATGTGAGTTTGGACCAGACACTGGGGACCAGTGTCAAATCACCGGGGGGAGAGTGTAGCGGCCATTTAAATTTGGGGGGGAGACTCTGGGTTATTCAGCCCAGATGTACTAATTGTTAGGGAGTCTGAGAATCCCTTTTGTGGTTCTTGGAGGACTCTGGTGGTGCAAGGTTCCCTGCGGCCTGCAGGTGGTGTTGTCGCCCTGGGCCGGAGTTGAACCCACACCGCAAGACTGTTCCTTTTTGTCCTTTCCTGGCGCTGGTACAGCGGGGCGGGGAACCCGCTGTGACGCAAAGGGAGAGGATATAAAAGTGGCGGACGGCCTGACCTTGGGGTTCAGCTTTGGAGGACGCAGCCGCGCCCAGGCACCTTCAGCCTGGGTGCTGGCGTTCTAGAGTTCCGGGCCCAGGTGCCCTTGACCTGGCCGGAGTGAGGGATGGAGTCCATCCCAGGCACCTTAAGCCTGGGGTGAGGTACTATAACCAAGGCCTGGGGCCCAGTAACTTTGACTGGGTTCCACGAGGGTGGAGGAGTACGAGGGGCCCTAAGGTGTTGGGACCCGTATCTGAGTTGAGGAGGCCGGGGAGTGTAACCCTTCTGAATAGCCCGGTACAGCATTAATCCGGCGACGGCGGGGCCTCTGGTAACTCTCTTGGAGGGATGTCTTCCCCCTGACAGGGGCTGCAACGTAGCGAAGGTAACTCCAGTTCCTGTTCATTAGAGTTGCTGGAAGAGACTCTGAAGCCAAAAAGTACGTTTTACAGCCACTATGCTTAGCAACCGTTGGTGAAACCTCAACGGTTTAGTTTCTTTGAGGATTGTGCCTTGACCTACTCCCCACCAATACTGAACTGTTCTATGGGTCTCAAACTGTCTGCTCGCAAAGGACTATTTGTTTGCCGTTATGGAATAAATGAGTGTTGGACCTTTTCAGTGTGTGGTACTCCAATTACTGGGAGCAAAGGGGGTTATCAGCAGAACAGACTTGGCTCTGAGCGTATACACAGCCCGAAGGTAATCTGGTGCTGGCCTTCACCTCTACATGCTGTAATCTAGAGGACATGGCACGTGGCGCACCTCGCTCTCCCCTTCAAGGTACCCCTAGACCGGAGCCAAAGTAACCGCTAAAGAAGAGAGAGAGGGTGAGGCCGCTACACTGGCATCCAGCTTCTTTCAAAATGTAACATCCAAACACCATCACAGATGTCAATACTATATTTATTTACAGTGAGGGAAAAAAGTATTTGATCCCCTGCTGATTTTGTATGTTTGCCCGCTGACAAAGAAATTATCAGTCTATAATTTTAATCGTAGGTTTATTTTAACAGTGAAAGACAGAATAGCAACAAAAATATCCAGAAAAAAGTTATAAATTGATTTGCATTTTAATGAGTGAAATAAATATTTGATTTCACAGAGGTCAGACGTTTCTTGTAGTTGGCCCTCAGGTTTGCACACATCTCAGGAAGGATTTTGTCCCACTCCTCTTTGCAGATGCTCTCCAAGTTATTAGGGTTTCAAGGTTGACGTTTGGTAACTCGAACCTTCAGCTCCCTCCACATATTTTCTATGGGATTAAGGTCTGGAGACTAGCTAGGCCACTCCAGGACCTTAATGTGCTTCTTCTTGAGCCACTCCTTTGTTTCCTTGGCCATGTTTTTTGGACATTGTCATGCTGGAATACCTATCCACGACCCATTTTCAATGCCCTGGCCGAGAAAAGGAGGTTCTCAGCCAAGATTTGACAGTACATGGCCCTGTCCATCGTCCCTTTGATGCAGTGAAGTTGTCCAGTCCCCTTAGCAGAAAAACACCCCCAAATCATAATGTTTCCACCTCCATGTTTGATGGTAGGGATTGTGTTTTTGGGGTCATAGGCAGCATTCCTCCATCTCCTCCAAACACGGCGAGTTGAGTTGATGCCAAAGAGCTTGATTTTGGTCTCATCTGACCACATCACTTTTACCCAGTTCTCCTCTGAATCATACAGATGTTCATTAACAAACTTCAGACGGGCCTATACATGTGCTTTATTGAGCAGCGGGACCTTGCGGGTGCTGCAGGATTTCAGTCCTTCACGGCGTAGTGTGTTACCAATTGTTTTCTTGGTGACTATGGTCCCAGCTGCCTTAAGATCATTGACAAGATTCTCCCGTGTTGTTCTGGACTGATTCCTCACCGTTCTCATGATCATTCAAACTCCATAACATGAGATCTTGCATGAAGCCCCAGGCCGAGGGAGATTGACAGTTATTTTGTGTTTCTTCCATTTGCGAATAATTGCATTGACTGTTGTCACCCTCTCACCAAGGTGCCTGGCGAGGGTCTTGTAGCCCATTCCGGTCATATGTAGGTCTACAATCTTGTCCCTGACAACCTTGGACAACTCTTTGGTCTTGGCCATGGTGGAGAGATTGGAATCTGATTGATTGATTGCTTCTATGGACAGGTGTCTTTTTTATACAGGTAATAAGCTGAGATTAGGAGCACTCCCTTTAAGGGAGTGCTCCTAATCTTAGCTTGTTACTTTTATAAAGACACCTGGGAGACAGAAATCTTGCTGATTGATAACCTTTTTGAAATGCGTTTTTCTGGATATTTTTGTTGTTATTCTGTCTCTCACTGTTAAAATAACCTACCATTAAAATTATAGACGGATTATTTATTTGTCAGTGAGCAAACGTACAAAATTAGCAGGGGATCAAATACTTTTTCCTTCACTGTATATACGCTCACTTTATTGCAAAAATTACTGTGAAATTCAAATCGTAGCTGGGTGTCCGCTGCCACCTTCTTCTGACTGCAGGTGTTCTGTCAGATTAGCAAACCTGGTAGCGGTAGACGCATGCGCAGCTGACGGACCGTCACTTCCATTACCTAATCTGATGGGTCACCGACAGAACACAGGCAATAGAAAAATGTTTAAAAAAACAGCGTGGGGGTCCCTTTTGGGTCTAGTATGGGTCTGGTCTGGATTTTAAGGGGAACCCAACACCATTAAAAAAAACACGGCCCCCCCCCCAAAATCCATACCAGACCCCTAGGTCTGGTATGGATTTTGAGGGGGAACCCACATGCCAAGATTTAAAAAAAAATGGTGTGGGGTCCTTCCCAAAATCCATACATCCATAAATCCAGCATGCAGCCTGGCAGGGCAGGAAAGGGTGGGGGGTGAGCGAGTGCCCCCCCTCCTGAACCATACCAGGTCACATGCCCCCAACATGGGGGGTGCTTTTTGGCACGGGGACTCTGCTTCACCCACCCCAAAGCACCTTGTCCCCATGTTGATGGGGACAATGGTCTCTTCCACACAACCCTGGGCTGTGGTTGTGGGGGTCTGTGGGCAGGGGGCTTATCAGAATCTGGAAGCCCCCTTTAACAAGGTGTGAATGAGTATAGGGCATATTGTATTCCTACTCATTTACCAAAAAAAAAAAAGCACAGTTTTTGACAATTCCTTTTATTAAGAATAAAAAAGCAATGTCCCCTGATGTAGATCCCCACAACCACAGCCCAGGGTTGTCAGGAAGAGGCCCTTGTCCCCATCAACATGGGGCAAAGCCCCCTGCCCCAAATCACCCCCCATGTTGAGGGCATATGGCCTGCTATGGTTCAGGAGGGGGGGTTGCTTGCTCTCCCCCCCTTTCCTGACCTGCCAGGCTGCATGCTCGGGTAAGGGTCTGGTATTGATTATTGGGGGGGGGGACCCACACCATTTTTTTTAAAATTTTACATTAAAATACATACATGACCCAAAGGACCTGGTATGAATTGGGGGGGGGGGGGGACCCTGTATTGCTGGCAATTTAAATGTAATTTTTTATTATTTTTAAATGTTAGATTTGCTGCAGCTGGTTCTATACATGGTACAGATGCCCCAGTTTACATACAGGCTAAGGGGACCCCCCAGGCACTATATTTGAATAAATTTTTCGTCTTTATTGTTTCACTTTAATCATCATTAAAATCACTGCGCCTGTAAAAATTATTAAAAAAGAAAAAAAAATGTTTTGCATAGATACATGTCCCCCAGGACAGTACCTGGGCCCCCATACCCTTTTATGGTCAATAACTTGCATATAAGCCTTCAAAATAGGGCCTTTTGGTTTTTCAAGTTTGGGTCCCATAGACTTTAATAGATTTTGCGGCTCAGCTCTGAACTTTTTACATGTTCGGGAGTTCTTGTGTGAACAGAACAGGGGGATGTTCAGCCTAACTCTAATAAGGAGTACTAATGTACCCCATACTCATTCTCCTTGGGGGAGGCCAGATACTTACTACAAAGATTTTTTTTTTTTTTACTTCAATAAGGTCCTTCCACAAATACCCATATCTCTAATTTTTGGGGGACAAGATGTGGAGTGGAGGTGAGGCCCTTGTCCCCTCAACATGGGATAAGGTGCTTTACAAGGGGGTATAGGCTTTACTGCTCCTGATGTTGAAAGGCATGTGGCCTGGTGTGGTTCAGGAAGGAGGGCTACACAATTGCTCTCCTGTATTTCCTGACCACCCAGGCTGCATGCCTGGATAAGTGCCTGGTATGAATTTTAGGGGGAATGCCACTGTTTTTCCCCTTTTTAATGTCACTTTTAAAGAGTTAAATCTTACTGTTCTGTAATTTCACATGCAACTCTTATGCCGCGTACACACGATCGGTTTTTCTGATGAAAAAAGACCGATGGACTTTTTTACTTGGACAAACCGATCGTGTGTGGGCCCCATCGGTCTTTTTTCCATCGGTATAAAAAAATAGAACATGTTTTGAATTTTACCAATGGAAAAAAAAACGATAGCAAATTACGATCGTCTGTGTGGAACTCCATCGGAGAAAAAACCCACGCATGCTCAGAATCAAGTCGACGCATGCTCAGAAGCATTGAACTTCATTTTTCTCGGCTCATCGGAGTGTTTTATGTCACGGCGTTTGGGATAGTCGGATTTTGGACTCATGGTGTGTAGGCAAGACTGATGAAAGTCAGCTTCATCGGAATTCCGATGGAAAAATCCATCGGATTTTATTCCATCGGAAATCCGATCGTGTGTACAGGGCATCTCCATGCATGTTATTTAAAGGATTTCTGTATTTTGAATGTTTCCCTTTGGACCACATGAAAAGACTGTCTCCCCACTGAATTGTATTTTTTAAATGCCATAAAGCATGCCTCTGAATCTATAAACACCAGGCATCTTTCCAGCAGGGAAATGTGAGGAGATGGCCAGTAACCTCCACTTGTTGTTTAACCACTTTTTTACCAGTCTGTATTATCCCTTCATTGCCATGCCACTTTTCAGTTTTCAGTGCTCTAGTTTGACTGACAATTACTCATTCATGCATCACTGTACCCAAATTAATGAATAATAAAGATTGCCTCTACAGTAAATATTGGAGTAGGAGGGGGTGCCTTCATCCCGAATTGGATTAATAGAAGATTGGTGGGGATATATACATTGATAACTCCTAACTCCCTTATCACCCGATGGAATTAATGTTATATCATTTTTTAGAGACAGACAGAGCTTTATTTTTAAAGTATTTATTAAACACTGTTTTTTATTATATAGCAGAAAATAGACTAAAAATTGCCCTATTGGAAGATTTCCTCTCTATTTCTGTTCTGGCGACCACTTAAAATTTCTGATTCACTTTCATTGGTAACGATCATTAGGACAAATAGAAATAATGACACAAACTAAAATGAACATCCTGATAGGTGTTCTAATCCCTCTCCTCTTAAAGTGATTGTAAAGTCTCATTTAAAAATAAATAAATAACAAACATGTTTTATTTACCTGCCCTGTGCAGTGGATTTGCACAAAGCAGCCTGGATCCTCCTCTTCTTGGGTCACTGGTCCTGGCCCCTCCCTCCTGTTGAGTGCCCCCACAGCAAGCAGCTTGCTATGGGAGCACCCGAGATGAGCTACAGCTCTGTGTGTCCATTTAGACACAGAGCTGCTGTTCAGCCCCGCCCCCTCTCTCTCCCGATTAGCTAACTGACTTTGATTGACAGCCACGGGAGCAAATGGCGCTGCTGCTTTGTCTCAGCCAATCAGGAGGGAGAGTCTCGGACGGCCGAGGGACTTATGGACAGAGAGGGACCTCAGGTAAGTATTAGGGGGTGCCTGGCTGTTACACACGCATAGAATGCATTAAGATAAAAAACCTTCTGCCTTTACAACTCCTTTAAGCTAAATCTAAAGAAACAAGTTTTGGTATTAGTTATATGTTAATACCTTTTTAATACCCCTTCTGATATGCCATGGAGTTTGTGAAAGGTATGCTAATATGAGTTCAAATTTATTTTTCTTGTTATTTATCTTTAGTGGTATTTTACAGACTTTGCAGCACCAGTGTGGGCAATTATTTAATTTTGCTGTTTTCAAAATGCAATCAGAAAGTACTAGTTTATATTGTAGATTTTATGTATTTTATATAAAGAAAAAATAAGCTAGCAGTTTGCATGTGCTAATTTTTATGTTTTAAATCTTTTAGGGCTTTTTTGTATGGCTCAAAAAACCAACTATGCGTTACACTTCTTGACAATCAGAGGTCTTCAATGGTGCATCGAAGGAGTGATGTAGCTATATATGAAAGAAAACGTATGTGCGCAATTTGCAACATCTAATATTTATTGAGTTTATACTTTGTTTATAGAAGTTTTAACTTATAAGGCCTTGTTCCCATGGGGCGATTTAATCCATGCCCCATGCAGGGCCATGTTTACCAGCACGGGGATGCACAGGTGTTGCATGCATCCCCATGCCGGAAGTGCCATAGCAGTCTATTGGGACGCAGCAGCTGCACAGACACAGCCGCTGCCCCTGATGTGACATCTGTCTGGGTGTGGGTGCACGGCCCCAAATGCACCCGCACTGTTGTTACATTGGGGGGCAGCGGCTGTGTTTGTGAAGCCGCTGCGTCCCAATAGACTGCTATGGGACTGCCGGCATGGGGATGCATGCAACACCTGTGCATCCCCATGCTGGTAAACATGACACTGCACAGGGCACAGATTTAATTGTCCCATGTGAACAAAGTCTAAAACACAAATTTTCTCATGAAAATTGAACCAAACATAGCAATATACAGTATCTCACAAAAGTTAGTACACCCCTCACATTTTTGTAGATATTTTATTATATCTTTTCATGTGACAACACTGAAGAAATTACGCTTTTGCTACAATGTAGTAGTAGTGAGTGTACAGCTTGTATAACAGTGTAAATTTTCTGTCCCCTCAAAATAACTCAATACACAGCCATTAATGTCTAAACCGCTGGCAACAAAAGTGAGTACACCCCTTAGGGAAAATGTCCAAATTGGGACCAATTAGCCATTTTCCCTCCCCGGTGTCATGTGGCTCGTTAGTGTTACAAGTTCTCAGGTGTGAATGGGGAGCAGGTGTGTTAAATTTGGTGTTATTGCTCTCATTCTCTCATACTGGTCACTGGAAGTTCAACATGGCACCTCATGGCAAAGAACTCTCTGAGGATCTAAAAAAAAGAATTGTTTCTCTACATAAAGATGGCCTTGGCTATGAGAAGATTGCCAAGACCCTGAAACTGAGCTGCAGCATGGTGGCCAAGACCATACAGTGGTTTAATAGGACAGGTTCCACTCAGAACAGGCCTCGCCATGGTTGACCAAAGAAGTTGAGTGCACATGCTCAGCGTCATATCCAGAGGTTGTGTTTGGGAAATAGACGTATGAGGGGTGTACTTACTTTTGTGAGATACTGTGTGTGTGTGTGTGTATATATATATATATATATATATATATTGTGAGGGGGTTAACTCGGTAGCGGGTGTGTGTGACCCCCTGGATGGGCTCCCCACACAAAAACAGGCCCAGCAGACGGAGGTTGTGGTTTTCAAGATCAAAAGGTGCGGTTTATTTCTCTATTTACAGTGACAAAAACACAGCAAAGCAAAAAGAAACATAAACAAAATAAATCCTGGTCAGCTTGACCTCTGACTAAACATGCAGGTTTCCCTAACTAACAACTGGGATCAGCCTGGTGCTGTCCTAGTCCCTAAGTCCCTGGTTTAGTAAATGTCCAAACAAATAGCCACACAGGCTTTGTCTCACCGCACAGGGGTTCACTCTCCCTAGACAGTCCACACAGGTCTGGTTCCAGGCATGAGCAAACACCTAATGAAGCTGGGAGTTTTTATAGAGGCCTTAAATGAGCTGACAAGCTTCAGCTGGTCTCATCAACTCCCTGCCTGCACGACGCCCAGCACTCTCCCTAGAGGTATGAATCATCCATGAGCCCCCTAGCCTCAGCTGGGCTTCATCAACTCTCTCCCTAGTTGTATAAGTCGGCATAAAGCCTGAATCTGGGAGAAATATACCTACCCCCCTGGATGCAACCAGGTGACTTTACCTTCCTGCTGTCACATACCCCCCCCCCTCTTGTTTTAACCTTGGGGTTGGAACACCAGCAATCAGGCATTCATGTACTCGAGACAAAGCATCCACATTCCCCATTTGAACGCCAGGGCGATGCTTTACTGTGAAGTTGAATTCCTGTAGGGCCAGGAACCACCTATTTACTCTTCTATTTGTCTCCTTGTTTTGAGCCATCCACTTTAACGGAGCGTGATCCGTAACCATGTCAAAGTGCCTACCTAGCAGATAGTACCGAAGGGAATCTAGAGCCCACTTCACCGCTAAACACTCCTTTTCAACCGTGGCGTAATTTACCTCATGGGACTTCAACTTCCTGCTGAGGTAAATGACTGGGTGCTCTTCCCCGTTCCAGACCTGGGACAATACTGCTCCTAACCCCACATCTGACGCATCACTTTGTACGACAAAGTCTTTAGAGAAGTCGGGTGAGTACAACACTGGCTGGCTACATAAGGCTTGTTTCAAGAATTGGAATGCTGCCTCAGCCTCGGGGGTCCATTTAATCATGACCGACCCTTTCCCTTTCGTCAGGTTGGTTAGGGGCACAGCCTTAGAAGCAAAGTGGGGAATGAAGCGCCGATAATAACCCGCGATTCCCAGAAAGGCTCGTACCTGCTTCTTGCTGTTGGGACGTGGCCAACTCTGGATGGCCTCGACTTTGTTGAGTTGGAGTTTTATTACTCCCCTGCCAATGGTGTACCCAAGATATTTGGCCTCCTCCTGCCCAATGGTACACTTCTTGGGGTTAGCCGTAAACCCCGCTTCCCGGATAGAGTCTAGGACTGCTTGCACTTTTGGCAGATGTGAGGCCCAATCTGTGCTATGGACAATTACGTCATCCAGGTAAGCCGCAGCATACTTCCGATGGGGCCTCAGTATCTGGTCCATTTTCCGCTGGAATGTGGCCGGCGCATTCTGTAACCCGAACGGCATTCTCTTATATTGGAACGCCCCGTCTGGGGTTACAAATGCGGTTTTCTCTTTGGCCGACTTGGCCAGGGGAATTTGCCAATACCCTTTTGTGAGGTCAAGAGTCGTCATGTATCGGGCTGTTCCCAGCCGGTCGATCAACTCATCTATACGTGGCATGGGGTAGGTGTCAAATTTTGTAACTTTGTTCAACTGACGAAAATCGTTACAAAATCGCCAGCTCCCATCAGGTTTAGGCACCAACACAATGGGACTAGACCAATCACTTTGGGACTCCTCTATCACCCCTAAGTTCAGCATTTTCTGTACTTCCTCCCGTATTGCCTCCCGTCGGGCCTCTGGGATCCGATAGGGTTTTAACTTCACCCTTTCACCGGGCGGGGTAATAATATCATGCTCTACCCCAGATGACCTCCAAGAATGTGCCCATGGGCCAACTCCAACACCAACTTCCTGTAAGGTTTGGGCACCACAAGCTGCTCAACGGTTTCTTCTGCCCTTTTTGCCACCCGATACAGTAGGTCCTTCTCTACGCTGAAGTATGGGTAAGTGCAGGTATTATCTGGGTTCACTAACTCGCCATCTATTTCCACTACGTTTTCCCGTGCCTTTATTAGGGCGGGGTCTTTTAACTGTTCTGTGGCAAAATTTTCCCTGTGAACCTCAAGATCAGAAAACTCCACAGATGGTAGGTTTTCGTCTGAGGAGGTGGGCTCCTCTCCAGTTTCTTGAGTCTCGCCTGCCAATACTGACAAGGGAAATTCTGGAGAGTCCTCACCACTCTCAGAGGAGTTCTGGCTATCACCTTCCTGGTACATAGGGGCACCAGTGGGGGGCTCAGGATCATCCCACAGTTCCCAGAACTTCGGAAAATCCCTTCCCACAATGGCATCATGCGGTAATTGAGATACTAACCCCACTGGATGAGAGAGGGTACCTTTGGGGGTCTTGAAACACACTGTAGTCACTGGATACTCTCGGGTGTCCCCATGTACACAAATAACAGCTACCTTGCTATTCCCAGAGACCTCTGTTTTAACTAATTCAGCCTTTATCAGGGTCACAAGGCTACCTGAATCCAGTAATACCACAACATTTCTACCATTAATACACATTTTGCATAAATGTTTCTCAGTTCCCCGAATGGCAGTGCATGCGACTGTCGCACACAGCGACTGACGTCTGTCCGTCAGAAAGTCACATTGCATGGGTTCCTCCACAACCGGGCAATTTGCTGCAATATGTCCCGCTTGCCGGCAGCGGTAGCAAACAATCCTTTTGGCTGCCTCTTGAGCCCCCGACTTCCCAGGCTGTTCTCGCCAAACCCTGGGCAGAGCTCCCACCCTCTCACTCTCTCCACCCTCACCCCTTGGAATCATCTTATCCGCCCCTGGGGATGGTCTGGTCTTAGGGTGGAAAGTCTGAGAGTCTCTGGAAGAGGCCATCAGGTTCTCTGCAGCCAAGTATCTCTCTACACGATCCACAAGTTTACTGGCCGTTTCTGGGTCTCCATGGCTTACCCACTTTTGAATGGCGGTAGGAAGAGCTCTCAAGAAACGATCCATCACAACACGTTCCACAATCTCCGGTGCGGACAAAGTCTCTGGCTGTAGCCACTTCCTGCTCAGGTGAATGAGATCATACATTTGAGGCCTGGGGGGTTTTCCAAGCTGGAAAGTCCAGTTATGCACACGCTGAGCCCGGACAGCCAGGGTGACACCCAGCCTTGCCAATATTTCAGCTTTTAGCATCCCATAGTCTTTTGCTTGGTCAGGCTCTAGGTCATAGTAAGCTTTCTGCGATTCACCAGTTAACAGAGGAGCCACCAGTCCAGCCCACTGCTCCTCAGGCCACTTTTCTCTTTCAGCAGTCCTTTCAAATGTGGTCAAAAATACCTCTGGATCATCCTCTCCAGTCATTTTTGTCAATAAACGACTCACCCCAAAGGACGCGGTATTAGTGGGACGGCTTTCCTCACTGGTCTGCGGACGTTGCTGCATTACTGCTTCCATCTGTTGTTGTAGTCTCTGCTCTTGCTTCTGCAACAGGTCTATGAAGCGGGCCTCAGATTGCTGCTGGGCTTGTTGCTGGGCTGCGAAGCTCTTTTGCAAACCTGCATTTGTCTGCTGTTGATTGGCATTTGCTAGAGCCAGCTGTTTCAGTATCTCCTCCATGCTGGCTTAAAAAAAAACTGCCACTGGTTCTCCACCAACTGTGAGGGGGTTAACTCGGTAGCGGATGTGTGTGACCCCCTGGATGGGCTCCCCACATAAAAACAGGCCCAGCAGACGGAGGTTGTGGTTTTCAAGATCAAAAGGTGCGGTTTATTTCTCTATTTACAGTGACAAAAACACAGCAAAGCAAAAAGAAACATAAACAAAATAAATCCTGGTCAGCTTGACCTCTGACTAAACATGCAGGTTTCCCTAACTAACAACTGGGATCAGCCTGGTGCTGTCCTAGTCCCTAAGTCCCTGGTTTAGTAAATGTCCAAACAAATAGCCACACAGGCTTTGTCTCACCGCACAGGGGTTCACTCTCCCTAGACAGTCCACACAGGTCTGGTTCCAGGCATGAGCAAACACCTAATGAAGCTGGGAGTTTTTATAGAGGCCTTAAACGAGCTGACAAGCTTCAGCTGGTCTCATCAACTCCCTGCCTGCACGACGCCCAGCACTCTCCCTAGAGGTATGAATCATCCATGAGCCCACTAGCCTCAGCTGGGCTTCATCTACTCTCTCCCTAGTTGTATAAGTCGGCATAAAGCCTGAATCTGGGAGAAATATACCTACCCCCCTGGATGCAACCAGGTGACTTTACCTTCCTGCTGTCACAATATATATATATTATACACACACACACCAGGTAAAATAAGTGTTAAACAAGTTTTTGTAGGTAAATATGTATTGACATGCAATTTTCACCACATGTCAGTAACAACCCAGGCAATCCATACATACAAAGAAACCAAAACAGATACCTTTAGAAATTAAGTTATGTGTAAAAAACTGGAATGACACAGGGAAAAAGTATTGAACACGCTAACTGAAAGTTATTTAATACTTCGTACAAAATCCTTTGTTGGTAATGATAGCTTCCACGTGCCTCCTGTATGGAGAAACTAGTCGCAAGCATTGATCAGGTGTGATTTTGGCCCATTCTTTCACACAGACAGTCTTCAAATCTTTCATTAACATTCAATGCAAAAAGCCCAGCTTTTAAATACTTAACCCAGGGGTGCTTAACCCTTTGAAATGCGTGGTTGCCGGCCACAATGACATGGTTCAGAATTTCAATTTTTTTATTTTGAATAGCATAATGAAGAATTTAAACAACAATCAAGATCATCTTTTTTCCATGGGACCAATCCCTGTTGGATGTTTACCTACTGTTTAATCAAAATTACATTTCTAATAAACCAGCTCACCATTATTCCCACTTTTGCTCTCAGGTGTGACCAGCCAAAAAAGCTCTGTATCAGTGTTGCAGCCTTCACTATATCAGGGTCTTTGCAGCCACCCCTTGAATTGCCAAAACAAGGACTGCGGACAATCTAAATAAAAGACAACAGACCAGGGATGTGCATGCCCTAGTAATGCAATACATTTCTTATGAAACAAAGATAAAATGACGCATAAAGCACTCACATGCTCCCAGAATGGCACTAAGCTCATCACACAACTGTGCGAATCCACCTTCAGAAACCCTTTATGGGTGGACTAGATGTAATCTACTTGGCTCCTCTCCATTTATCTGTATGTTAAGAAAGAAAGAGAAGTGTGGGGAGCCAGCTTGTGTATAATAGCTGCCTGGATTATGGAGGACCGGCAGTCATTCAGTAGAATGGTGTGCACCTAAAGGTGGCTGCGCGGGTTGCCATATGTTTGAGCCTTGATTTAACCAATTGTTAGGACAGACAGTGTTCAAGTTTAGTTTCCAACTATAAATGAGATCTGCCTGCACAGTACAGACAGGGTTAATTAGGGCAAACACAACTCCCCAACTCCCTTACAAGCAATCTCTGTCCACATTGTCCCATGCAAGTTCAGTTCCCGATACTACCTCTACATCCCTCTGCAGTGCTTTCCAGGCTTCCTCCAGAGCTCTCTTTCTCCTCACGATACCCTCTACCAGCCTCAGTGCCTTCACTCTGCCTCCCTGCAGAGCCCTACAGCTTCCCACAGTGTGCCTTATCTTGTTTCAGAGCCCCCCTGCAGAGCCCCCTCATTGCACTCTCGCCCCCCCCCCCCCAAAGTGCCCCCCAAGCCACATATGTAAATACCGTATATACAGTATATTGATAACACTGAGTTGGTAATACAGCTGGTTAAGAACTACATCTGTATTTTCTAAAATGTGTTCATGTATATATTCTGTAGTTTACCTTGAAGAATGCATTTCTGGAAGTGGAAAGGATTACCGAGGAACTGAATCTAAAACAAAATCTGGAAAACCATGTCAAGATTGGACATCAAACACCCCACATATACCAAAGTAGAGTTTTATTTTTTATCATTCATAATATGATGTTTATTTAAAATGCATTTACTAAGGCAGATTTTACTAACCTCTATCTCTTCCTAATAGGAAATGATGCAATTTTTGTTTTTCTCCTATAGAGAGCATATATATTTACCATACAGTATATGTGTGCAAGTGTGTGTAAATATGCGTGCTTATGTATGTGTGTATATATACAGTTGTGTGAAACAGTATTTGCCCCCTTTCTGATTTTATATTTGTAGCGATACCTCCAACTAAGGAGGCCGCAGAATTAGATTTGGGCCCTGAATACAGCTCCGCCAACCCCCGGCAATAGGCTCTACCCCCTTCTGGCACAGCTAGGACTAATAATCAATGATATATCCTATGCAATATAATAACTAAGCAAGGACACAGTAATGAATTGTAATAGATAGAGTGTTTTACTCATTAATTCTCAATATGAATAAAGGGGGTAACAATAATCACAGTTCTAGACAATCACTCCTAAGGGCAGCGTCCTGCCACTCTAACACACTATATAGTAACACACGCTACAGGTGCGCCATACGGGCGACCGTTAACTAAGTGCCCTATGGCGCAGTAATCAAACACGCTAGAATCCCCACCAGGCCTGGTTTTAATATTTAGCTTAGTCCTTCTTTCTTCACCGGCAGGTCTGTAATGGTGGTGCACTTTAAACAGAGTATAACTTTGTAATCCAAGGGGTATGAAAATAACTTGTAGGCCACGGCAGTCTATAGGCCTATATACAGTAACAGTATCTTAGCTGGGCTTACGCCCTCTCACCCGCCGGACTACGGATCCAGTCCGGGAACCCTCCACCGGCCGTGTCACACACACTCGATCTCTGGAACGATCGGGCCCCCGATCCGACAAGGCTGTAGCTCACAAAGTCAGATGCCACCCAGGCTTGAAGAGGGGAGGGTGGAAGGCTCTTTGGTGCAGAGCAAGGCCTCAGGCTTCAGGCCCTGCACTCCGACACATCCGCACAGGAGGATCCGTCCGTGAAGTCTCGTGTCCCCCCAAAGAGGCCGAGCCCGGCCTTGCCTCCTCCTTTTATCACCCCTCCCATGAGTCTCTGCGGTGGAACATGTGAAGAACGGGGTTATGGGTGATGTAGTCTCTCTCTCTCCTGGAACTTTTTGTCTCTCTGTCTTAAAGGGGAATACCCCGCTACACACTCCCCCCACTTTGAATCTTTGGTCCCCCAAAGACATTTTTTTTTTAGATCTACAAAACATTTTAGATTCAATGCGGTTACAAAGGATTGACAGAGGAGCCTCCCACCAATCATCATAGGATGGGGAGCTGTCCTGTCTACAGGTCGCTTCAGTGGAGGCGACCTGTCTAACTGTGCCAGAGAGTGAGCTGGGGTTGCCCTCCACTAAATGGACAGTGGAAGGATCCGGATTCTCAGCATTCCTTCTAGCAGTAACTACAGAGTCTTCCGAACTGTTCCCCATTTGTGGGTAGGTCAGCTTCTTAGGAGGCCGGATGACTCTTCGAGCCCTTTGCTCTCTTGGGATTTCTGGCTCTGGCGCCTCAGGCTCCTCTTCCTCTGAACAACCATCCTGGGCATCTTCCCAGTATTCTGCTGAAGGACTAGAAGGGATGAACTCTGTGGCTTCTGGGTTCAGTGTTCCATCTTGAGTGTCTTCAGTGGCTGGAAGATCAATATTAGAAGTTTCTGGAGTTGGGGAAGGCCACAGCCAATCAAGTTCTCCTTCTTCATTTTCACTAAGTTGAGAGGCCTCTCCCTCTTCAGCCCGGGAGGTCTGCGACCGAGTGTTCGGCCTAGGAGTATCCAGGATAGAGGCCCGTTCAGGGGAGTCTCCCGCAGGAGGTATTCTAACTGCCTCAGCAAGTGGGAGCAGGTGATTCCGATGCCACATCTTCAGTGGGCCTACCTTTCCTTCTGGTTTCAACTTATAGACAGGTAGGCCCGGCAACTTCCTACAGATGACATAAGGTTCAGATCTCCATCTGTCTGCAAGTTTGTGCTTCCCAGGGATCCCCAGGTTGCGTAACAGCACTCGATCCCCAGGCTGTAGGTCTTGCACCCGGACCTTCAAGTCAAAGTTTCTCTTATTTCTAGCCCCCCTTTGGTCGGAAGCTGCTTGAGCTTGCTCATAAGCTACTTTCAGGCTTTGTCTGAGCCTGTCCACGTACCCTTTGTGGGATGTGACTGAGGAATGGTCCAGAGAGGTGCCAAAGGCCAGGTCCACAGGTAGTCTCGCCTCTCTCCCAAACATGAGTCGATATGGGGAGTAGCCTGTAGCATCACTGATGGTGCAGTTGTAAGCTTGTACTATGGCTGCTATGTGTTTGCTCCAATGTTGCTTTTTCTCACTTTCCAGAGTCCCCAACATGTTGAGCAAGGTTCGGTTGAACCTTTCCGGCTGAGCATCTCCCTGTGGATGGTAAGGTGTAGTTCGAGTCTTTTTGATTCCCAAAGAATCCAGTAGCTTCCGGATCAGTTTACTCTCGAAGTCCCTCCCTTGATCTGAATGGAGTCGCTGTGGCAGCCCATAATGAACAAAGTACTTCTCCATAAGTACCTTGGCTACGGTGGAGGCCTTCTGGTCTTTGGTCGGGAAAGCCTGGGCATACCGGGTGAAATGGTCGGTTATCACCAGAACATTTCCTAGTCCACTCAGGTCGGGTTCGAGGCAGAGAAAATCAATGCATACCAGATCCATTGGGCCTTGACTTTGTAGATGGCCCATTGGGGCAGCTTGATGGGGCAAAGTCTTCCTCTGGATGCATCGGGCACATAAGTGGCAGTACTCCTCTACCTCTGCCCTCATGCAGGGCCAATAGAACCGACTTCTGACAAGTTGAAAGGTCCTTTCAGCCCCTAGGTTGCCATGATTGTCATGCAGGGCAATCAGAACAGTCTCCCGATGTTTCTCTGGGAGGAACAGCTGCCACTTATCTTCTGAGTCATCAGAGGGGCCTCTTCGGTAGACCACTCCCTGATGTAGCTGCAACCTATCCCACTCCTTCCTCAGCAGGCGAGCTACTTTTGAAGGTTGACGCATGAGTCTGTTGGGATCCTGATTCTCCAGGGCCTCCAGGACCAATCTCCCCATGGGGTCTTCCAATTGGTCACACCTCAACTCCTTCTTGGACAGTCTTGGCAGGTTGTCCTCTCCCAGTTGAGCTACTCCACAGTAGTGTTTGGGGACTCCCACTATGGTAACTCCTATTTCCTCTGCTCTGGAACCTCCTCGAGCTTGGAATTCAGCTCCTTGACAAAGGGCCCGCACCCCGTCCGGTGCCACTTGGGTCCAATCTTCTATTTCAATGGTGGGGAGATGAGATCTCCTGGACAGAGCGTCTGCGTCTCGATTCCCCACTCCTGGTCTATACTTAAGGCTGAAGTTGAATCCAGACAGTGCGGCCAGCCACCTGTGTCCAGTGGCGTCCAGCTTGGCCGTGGTGAACAGGTAGGTCAGGGGGTTGTTGTCGGTCTTCACAGTGAACTCCGCTCCATACAGGTAGTCTTTGAGCTTGTCTACTACCGCCCACTTTAGGGCCAGGAACTCCAGCTTGTGCGTGGGGTAGTTCTTCTCCGAGGGGTTCAGGCTCCTACTCACATAGGCAACAGGCCGCAGTTGCCCTTCATGTTCTTGGTAAAGTACTCCTCCCAGACCGTCATGACTAGCATCCACGTGCAGTTCATAGGGTTTGGTTGGGTCTGCGTAGGCCAAGACCGGGGCAGTGGTTAGGCTCTCCTTTAATGCCTGGAAGGCCTCTTCACACTTCTGGTTCCACTGATCTCTGACTGACTCTCCCGGCTTCCTGGGCCCTGAGTCGTCCTCTTCCCCCTCGGTCTTGAGTAGTTCATTCAATGGTCTAGCAATTCGGGCGAATCCTTCCACAAACCTCCTGTAATAGGAGCAGAACCCCAAGAAAGATCTGAGTTCTGTTACTGTGGTGGGTCGTGGCCAGGAGGTAACTGCCTCCAATTTCTCAGGGTCTGTGGCCACCCCCTCTTCAGACACTATGTGCCCCAGATAGTTCACAGAAGACTGGTAGAACCGACACTTCTCAGGCGAAAGCTTGAGTCCTTCCTCACTTAGTCTTCTCAACACTTTTTCCAGCCTCTCTTCGTGTTCTTCCAAGGTTCTCCCAAAGACAATGACATCGTCCAGGTATACAAGGACTTCAATAAGGTTCATGTCTCCTACAGTCTTCTCCATGAGACGTTGGAAAGTAGCTGGGGCTCCAGACAGACCTTGGGGCATCCGATTGAATTCAAAGAACCCCACTGGGGTTATGAAAGCTGTCTTTTCCTTGTCTTCTGGATGCATAGGGATCTGATAGTACCCGCTCTTGAGGTCCATAACGCTGAACCATTTGGCTCCAGACAAGCTCTGTAGGGCATCCTCTATCCTCGGAGTGGTGTATTGGTCGGGGATGGTTTTCCTGTTGAGAGTCCTGTAGTCTATACAGAGCCTCAATGACCCATTCTTCTTTCTGACCACCACTATGGGAGAGGCATAGGGGCTCCTGGACTCCCGTATCACACCAGTCCTCTTGAGTTCTGCAAGTTGTTCC
This sequence comes from Rana muscosa, assembly GCA_029206835.1. Lineage (NCBI taxonomy): Eukaryota > Metazoa > Chordata > Amphibia > Anura > Ranidae > Rana > Rana muscosa. The sequence goes on from CM055122.1 coordinate 403,130,745, forward strand.
CTTAGATCCTCCAGATCTGCTAGGGGGACCCGCCTGACTCTCTCTCGGAAGGGCTTGTCTTCCTGGAGGCGGATCCGATGGGTGGCACTCCTCGCACACCCCACATCGAACTCATCTCTGGAGAATATCTTCTCCCATCTAGTCAACTGGGCCTTGGCTCTCTCTTTCCAAACCCTGGATAGATTCAAGTTCTCCATGGACAGCTTCTCCCAAAGATCTCCTCTTTCACCCGTCCCCTTTACTTCTGACAGGGTAACCGGGGCAGCAGGGCTCACCTGGCCCAGCAGCATTCTGGCAGGGATTTCCATGGGGCCTCTGGTAGTGTTTCTAACACTCACTGGAACTCTACAATGGGCCTTCTTCAGAACCTTCAGCGGAATCACTTCTGGTATCACTTCCAGACCTGAGGACTCTCCTTTTGGGTCGGACTCCAGCACGACAAAGGGTCCAGGCTGCTCCCAAGTAAGCTTCACAGTGGCTCTGAGACAGGTTACTTCGCCAGGCTGCAACACTACCCCTCCTCTTCCAAGTCTCCACACCTTCCCTATCCCTTCCACCGGGGTCTTCTGCTCTAGGACCAGCCTTTGGTAAGCCGTCCTCAGCATGGGATGGATCTTGGTGGCTGCTTGCCCCTTCTCTTCCACTAAAGGGGTCAGGAGTCTTCGGACCAGGTCCGTGTTTGTCCCTATTATAAGGGAGCTCTTGTTGGCTCCTGGCGGCCGAGGGCACACAACTGCCAGGGTGTCAAACACTTCGGCCTTCCCAGCCACAGATGGGTCAAAGGTCATCCGGATGGGCAGATAGCCATCATAGGGGAAGCTCTGGGTTCCAATTCCCCATATTTCCAGCTCCTCTATGTTCTGGATGGGCAGATGACTCAAGTGCTTATCGTAGAAATCCCGGTATAGTAGGGTCACTTGTGCCCCAGTATCCAAGATGGCTCTGGTGTAGACTCCCTCCACTTGAATGGGCACTACAGGAGATGGGCCTACCAGTTTCTCCGGATATGGCCTGGCAGGAGTCGCCTTCTTCTGGTCCTTTCCCTTCGGACTCTCTCTCGTCCATCTCCCTTTTGACTTTAGTCTTTCTTGGGCCTGGTATGCATCGATTTCCCTCCTTTTAATGGGCGTACAGACCTGCTGAGGGATATTATAGTTTTTCTTAGGTGTGCATTCCCTTTGGGGAATGCTGTGCCTCTTCTGAGGGGTCTGGCCCTCTCTCTTTGGGGTGTACCCCTGCTGAGGGATACTATAGTTCCTCTGAGGAGTTTTGTCTTTTCTCTTCCTTAGCTTCTCATTCAGTTTGGAACTCACTGAAAATGATGGGCACCCGGTCGGCTCCTTCACCGGGGCCCGCTGAAGTTTCCCGCCAGCTGTTTGGACTTTTCCTCAACTACCAGGCTTGGGCATACTCGCCTGAGATGTCCTTTTCCCCCACATTTGAAGCAGGCTCTCTGTATTGGTTTCATAGAGCGGTTAGTGGTAGGGGTCTTTGGTGCCATGAGTGGTGAGACCTCTTCTGTCTGGGGTTTCACCAGACGAGTCATCAACATCGTCATCATCTCTAGTATTTCTTTCTGGGTCTGTAACAGCTCCTCCAGTCCAGTCTGACTTGTGGGGAAATGGTGAATAGGTGAAGACCATGATCCCTGTTCAGTGCTTGCTGTCAGTACACTAAGCTCCCGAGTGTCTGAAGGGACATCTATCTGTTGTACTTTGGCACTTGTGGTGCTAGGAGATTGAAGTTTCCTCTGTTTTTGGTCCTTCTCAATCTCCATCTTATCTGCTTCATTCATTTTCTCAATGAGGACCTCATCCGGAGTTGAGGGATCTTCCAAATGCTGCTTCAGCTGTAGCTTGATGTAGTCACTCCTCAATCCCGTAGTCACAGATCTCCGAAATTTCTTTTGGACTAGCTCGACTCCAAAATGCTCCCCATTTCCTTCATCCTTGGATGCAAACAACAGGCGGTCCTTGAGCTCAATGGCCCGGAATAGGAAGTTCTGAGGAGTCTCTCCACTCTCCTGGGTCATATTTATCAGTCGATGAAATAACTCAGCAGCATCTTCCTCCTCATAGTAGCTTTTCAGTATCCTCTTTAGCTGGTTCAGGGTCAATCCACCCTTCCTCTCTAACATGCCCCTGACACTTGAACCTGGGTTGATGGCATGGATTACAGCCTCTCTAATTTCAGATTCCTGATATCCTTTCTGTAACCCCAACTCTATTTGGTGTAGGAGGTTGGTGTAGGACAGTTTGTCCTTCTGCCCTCTTTCTCCTATCTGGCCATCAATGCGGAAATCCTTCCGGATGGTTACTTCCTGCAGGCGACCCTGAGCTCGTTTCTTCGGTACCTTCCCAGGTTTGGGCTTTATCTGACCATCTTTCTGATCCTCAGGAGCGACACGTAACTCCTTAATGCGTTCAGCTATCATACTGGAAGTCTCCTGAAACCTCTCTTGTATGTCACGGTACTGTCGTTTCAGATCAATCAGCTGTTGCTCTGCCTGCGATTTAACAGCAGCCCCTGCTTTCCTGTCCAAGGGTTCTAACTGATTCTGACTAGGATGTGTCAGGTGGAACTCAGTCTTTTCGGACAATTTTATACTGGCACCGTGGAAGTTTTCAGGGACATCCTGTCCCCACTCTATCAGTGCATAGGTGCAGTTGGTCCTTGAGTCTGGTCTCATTGCGACCACGTAAGCCTTTCTATCTGGGGACAATATTTGTACCACCTCTTTAATTTGTTTCTCTCTCCAGTCACTCCCTGGAAGTTCAATGGCCACGCTCGCTTCTGAGCGTGTCCCTTCTGCTTCGCACCATTGGACTACTTTGATGGGGTCCATGCCGGCACTTCTGGCGTTCACCTGCTGTATCAGGATCCCGGACGAGAACCCCACGTGTAGCGATACCTCCAACTAAGGAGGCCGCAGAATTAGATTTGGGCCCTGAATACAGCTCCGCCAACCCCCGGCAATAGGCTCTACCCCCTTCTGGCACAGCTAGGACTAATAATCAATGATATATCCTATGCAATATAATAACTAAGCAAGGACACAGTAATGAATTGTAATAGATAGAGTGTTTTACTCATTAATTCTCAATATGAATAAAGGGGGTAACAATAATCACAGTTCTAGACAATCACTCCTAAGGGCAGCGTCCTGCCACTCTAACACACTATATAGTAACACACGCTACAGGTGCGCCATACGGGCGACCGTTAACTAAGTGCCCTATGGCGCAGTAATCAAACACGCTAGAATCCCCACCAGGCCTGGTTTTAATATTTAGCTTAGTCCTTCTTTCTTCACCGGCAGGTCTGTAATGGTGGTGCACTTTAAACAGAGTATAACTTTGTAATCCAAGGGGTATGAAAATAACTTGTAGGCCACGGCAGTCTATAGGCCTATATACAGTAACAGTATCTTAGCTGGGCTTACGCCCTCTCACCCGCCGGACTACGGATCCAGTCCGGGAACCCTCCACCGGCCGTGTCACACACACTCGATCTCTGGAACTATCGGGCCCCCGATCCGACAAGGCTGTAGCTCACAAAGTCAGATGCCACCCAGGCTTGAAGAGGGGAGGGTGGAAGGCTCTTTGGTGCAGAGCAAGGCCTCAGGCTTCAGGCCCTGCACTCCGACACATCCGCACAGGAGGATCCGTCCGTGAAGTCTCGTGTCCCCCCAAAGAGGCCGAGCCCGGCCTTGCCTCCTCCTTTTATCACCCCTCCCATGAGTCTCTGCGGTGGAACATGTGAAGAACGGGGTTATGGGTGATGTAGTCTCTCTCTCTCCTGGAACTTTTTGTCTCTCTGTCTTAAAGGGGAATACCCCGCTACATATTTTTTTGCATATTTGTCACACTTAAATGACTCAGATCATCAAACTAATTTATTATTACACAAAGATAACCCGAGTAAATACAAAATGCAGTTTTTAAATGATGGTTTCATTTATTAAGGCAAAAAAAGCTGTTCAAACCTGCCTGGCTTTATGTGAAAAATAAATTGCCCCCTAAACCTAATAACTGGTTGTGCCACCCTTGGCGGCAACAACTGCAATCAATCGTTTGCGATAACTGCCAATGAGTCTTTCACAGTGCTGTGGAGCAATTTTGGCCCACTCTTCTTTGCAGAATTATTTTAATTCAGCCACATTGGAGGGTTTTCCAACATGAAAACCAGCCTATGTAAGGTTATGATACAGCATCTCAATTGGATTTAAGTCCGGGCTTTGACTAGGCCACTCCAAAACCTAAATTTTGCTTTGTTTGAACCATTTGGAGGTGGACTTGCTGTTGTGTTTCGGATAGTTGTCCTGCTTCATAACTCAAGTGCACTTGAGCTTGAGGTCACGAACTGATGGCCGGACATTTGACTTTAGGATTTTCTGGTAGAGCTCAGAATTCATAGTTCCATCAATTATGGTAAGTCGTCCAGGTCCTGAAGCTGTAAAGTAGCCCCAGACCATCACAATACCACCACCATGTCTGACTGTTGGTATGATGTTCTTGTTATGAAATGCTGTATTAGTTGTATGCCAGATGTAACAGGACGCATACTTTACAAAAAGTGAATTATTTGTCTCATCAGTCCACAGAATATGTGCCTAAAAGTCTTGGGGATAATCAAGATGTTTTTTGGTAAATGTGAGATGAGACTAAGGGGGTTATTTACGAAAGGCAAATCCACTACAAGTGCAAACTACAAGTGCAAAGTGCACTTGGAATTGCACTGAAAGTGCACTTGGAAGTGCAGTCGCTGTAGATCAGAGGGGGACATGCAAGGAAAATAAAAAACAGCATTTTAGCTTGCATATGATTGGATGATAAAATAAGCAGAGCTTCCCCTCATTTCAGATCTACCCCTCAGATTTACAGCGACTGCACTTCCAAGTGCACTTGCAGTGCAATTTTAAGTGCACTTTGCACTTGTAGTTTGCACTTGTAGTGCAAAGTGGATTTGCCTTTCGTAAATAACCCCCTTTGTGTTCTTTTTGGTCAGCAGTCGCTTTGGCCTTGGAACTCTCCCATGGATGCCATGTTTGCTCAGTCTCTTTCTTATTGTTGAATCATGAACACTAATCTTACCTGAGGCAAGTGAGACCTGCAGTTCTTTAGATGTTGTTCTGGGTTCTTTTATGACCTCCTGGATGAGTAATCGTCATGCTCTCGGAGTAATGCCGGCCACTCCTGGGAAGGTTCACCACTGTTCCAAGTTATCTCCATTTGTGGATGATGGTTCTTCCTGTGGTTCACTGGAGTGCCAAAGCCCTAGAAATGGCTTTGAAACCCTTCCTAGATGGATACATATACATTACTTTGTTTCTAATCTGTTCTTGAATTTTTTTAGATTGTGGCATGATGTGTGGCTTTTTGTGATCTGTTAGCGTGCTTCACTTTGTCAGACAGCTTCTATTTATGTGATTTCTTGATTCAACGGGTCTGGCAGTAATCAGGCCTGGGTGTGGCAAGTGAAATTTAACTTGGCTTTCCTAAAAAATTGTGGTTAATCACAGTTCATTCATGATTCAGCATGGGAGGGGGGAATTACTTTTTCACATAGGGCCAGGCAGGTTTGAACAGCCTTTTTCCCTTTAATAAAATAAATAATAATTAAAAAACTGCATCTTGGATTTAATCGGGTTATCTTTGTGTAATATTAAAACTTGTTTGATGATCTGAATCATTTGAGTGTGAGAAATATGCAAAAAAAACGTTTTCACATAACTGTTTATATATATTAGTGTTGCACCAATACTGTTTCTTTTTACCAGCGAGTACAAGTACCGATACCTTTGTGGTGTGATTTGAGCCCAAAATGAACTGGCTCAAATTGCATCGAAAAGAATTACCTGAGATTTGAACAGGAATGAGGTGTGATTTTTTGTTAGAATTGCATGCGGTTTTCAACACCGCTGCTGTGTAAACCCAGGCCGAAGTCACTAGGACAAGCCTGGGTTCACACATGAGCTGTATTAAAACTATACAGATATGGATGGATAAGTGTCTAAAAATCTTAAAACGTAACTAAACTCATCGATTTAACAGTTTCAAAAAACAATTACATTCCTGGCACGTGCTGGAAATGTAACTATTACATTGATTGTGCTCTCCACCAAACTGTCAGACCATCCAATGCCTGGTGTCATAACTGATCACATGTGCAGCATCATGGCAGTTGAAGATCAAACAGAGGCCAATATGGCGGCTTCCTTGGCTGAAAACAACAGGAGGGTTTACTTCCACTTTAAGTACAGCAGGCCATACGTAGATGATTAGTGGTCTGATTGAAAAAAAAACTGTACAGATTCCCTCATCAAAAGAAGCGAGGTGAATGGAGGAAATCCTCCCAGTTGTGCTATTGTATTCTGACGGAATACATTCATCAGCGCTGCAGCCAATTGGTGAAACAATGGATTGGTGATTGAACAAAAGTATACCAAAAGTCATTGTCGATCATTAAATTGATTTCTCTCAAACGGAACTACCATAGATGGATCAAAATTCAGCTTGTCCCTGCCGAACCAGCCAAATTTTGATCCATATATGGCCAGTTTAACCTCTTGCCTAACGGCCCACATACATGTACTGCAGGGCAGCGGCTCCTGTGCGCAGAATTACGTACAGGTATTGTGCACTTCCGGTTCTGGGGCACGCACTTGGGAGCCAATCAGCGTGTCTGGCAGACGCGATGTCTGCCGGGACCTGCCGATCATTCGAGGCAGAATGGTGATCTGCCTATGTAAACAAGGCAGATCGCCGTTCTGTGACAAGGGAAGGCCGTGATCGTGTGTTTCTGCTATGAAGAAGCACGGATCTCTGTCTTCCCACAGTAAATGCATCCCCAACACAGTATCCAAGCACTCCCTAGGAGCACATTTAACACTTTGATCTTCCCTGATGTTAACCCCTTCCCTGACAATATCATTAGTACAGTGAAAGTGCATTTGTTTTTTTAGCACTGATCACTGTATTAGTGTCACTGGTCCCCAAAAAGTGTCAAAAGTGTCAGTTAGGTGTCCGATTTATCCGCCACAATATTGCAGGTGCTGATCGCTACCATTACTAGTAAAAATAAAAAAATTCCATAAATATATCCCACCATTTGAAGACGCTATAACGTTTGCCCAAACCAATTTAATATAAGCTTATTGGGAGCAGAATACATGTTGGCCTAAATTGATGAAGAAATTCGATTTTTTACATTTTTTTACTGGATATGTTTTATAGCAGAAAGTAAAAAAAACATTGCTTTTTTTTTTTTTCTAAATTGTCTGACTTTTTTTGTTTATAGTGCAGAAAATAAAAAACGCAGAGGTGATCAAATACTACCAAAGAAAGCTCTATTTGTGGGAAAAAGTTAAATTAACGCAGTGTCGTATCTCAAAAAATGGCTTGGTCATGAAGGGGGGTAAATCTTCCGGAGCTGAAGCGGTTAAGTTGACTAGCAAATTTTTCAGGTACTCAGAGAGAAGTGGGGGTAGAAGAAAAGAAAAAGCAGAGAAAGGAGTGTTAATGGTAATGGCCAACAGTTTGTACAGAAGTACCGTAAATGAAATTCAACTCACAACATTTATTTTTACAATTAAAAAGAATTGAGGCCTAAATAGGAGAGAGTCCTATTAAGCGAAAAGGGCAGCCCATACCATATTGAACATACTGAAGGGGTTAAATCTATGGTGAGGCTGTAAAAGTCTGTCCATTGTTCAAATAAGGTATAGTTATATATAACTGTTTTAATATCTGTTTACCTGTACATTTTCATAGAATTTCGTACGTTATCAATGTCTTTTAGTTTGTTTTATTGCACATTCGAATATTTATTGTGTGGCACATTTTATCGTCTTTGGATATTTTGGATAGCTAAGTGGACACAATTCTATAATATTGTAAATCTTTGGGGGTGCAAACACTTTCACTAGCAAACCATGTTGTACTGAATAAAATACGAACAATACCCAGTTAACCACTTAACGACCGCCCACCGCCGATTTACGTCGGCAGAATGGCACGGACAGGCAGAATCACGTAGATCTACGTGATCGCCTTTGTGCAGTTGGGGGGTCCATCCGGACCCCCCTTCACTGCAGTGAGCGGCCGTTAAGTGTTCGGGAGCGATCAGGCATGAGGGGGCGGCCGCTCGATTCCGCCCCCCCCTCGCGATCGCTCCCGGCCAATGAAATTGCTTCCTCCTGCCTGAAATGTAAACACAGGCTGGAGGAAGTGATGTCATCTCCCTCGCCGCGGTCTTTTCGTTCCCGGCGCCGAGGAGAGAAGACAGAGGTTAGTGCTCCAACAGTCCACTGACACGTAGGTACACATAGGCACACAAATCACCCCCCAGTCACCCCCAGATCACCCCCCAGGTCACCCCAAAGCCCCCAATCACAGTGTCACTGATTGCAGTGATCATTTATTTTACTGATCACTGCATTTAGTGTCATCTGTGATTGTAAAAAGTTGCAGGGCAGTTAGGATTAGGCCCCTTTAGGTCCAGGGTAGCCCCCTAGCCCCCCCCCCCCTAATAAAGGTTTAACCCCTTGATCACCCCCCAGGTAACCCTTTCACCCCCTAACTTCAGCGTCACTAAGCGATTGTTTTTCCGATCGCTGTATTCGTGTCGCTGGTGTTTTAGATAGGCAGTTATTTTTTTTTAGGTTCGCCGCAGGTTTTTATTAGTGTCAGGTACCCCCATATATTATTTTAACCCCCTGATTGCCCCTAGAGTTAACCCTTTCACCAGTGATCGCCGTATAAGCGTCACTGGTGTCACTGGTTAGCCAGTAAGTTATTTAGTTATTTAGGTTACCCGTCAGGTTTTTATATAGTGTCAGGTACCCCCATATTTAACCTAATAAAGGTTTTAACCCCCTGATTGCCCCTAGTTAACCCTTTCACCAGTGATCACCATATAAAGGTTACGGGTGACGCTGGTTGATTAGTTTGCTTTTTATAGCATCAGGGCACCCGCCGTATATAACCCAATAAAGGTTTAACCCCCCTGATCGCCCGGCGGGTGAGATCAATTAGGTTTTAGCGCCAGAGAGGGTCTGCGTCGCCCCAGGCAGTGTTAGGTTAGTGCCAGTAACGCTAACACCCACGCGCAAAGCATACACCCCCCTTAGTGGTATAGTATCTGATCAGATCTATACTAGCATCCCCAGCGGTTTAGGGTTCCCAAAAACGCAGTGTTAGCGGGATCAGCCCAGATACCTGCTAGCGCCTGCGTTTAGCCCCTCCGCCCAGCCCAGCCCAGCCCAGCCCACCCAAGTGCAGTATCGATCGATCACTGTCACTTACCAAACACAACACACATAACTGCAGCGTTCGCAGAGACAGGCCTGATCCCTGCGATCGCTAACAGTTTTTTTGTAGCGTTTGATATATTTGCTGACGACAGTCAGGTGCTTTTTTTCCTGTGAATCTTACTAGTGTACCCCTAAATTTAGAGCCCAAAATGGCAAGACGAAGGTACACTAGTAAAGAGGCCTACGAGATTCTGAGCATGACAGATAGTGAAGAGGAGGTCACGTATCTGTCAGATTCAGGCTCAGAATATCTTCCAGTAGAAGACAGTGACGTCAGCGGCCCCACGTCAGATAGCTCTGACGACGAAGTTGAGGTCCCTGCTAAGGTCAGGTGTACCCGATCCCCCCAAATGACCCCATTTTGTAAAGTAGACACCTCAAGCTATTTGCTGAGAGGCATGTTGAGCCCATTGAATATTTTTTTTTTGTCCCAAGTGATTGAATAATGACCAAAAAAAAAAAAAAAATGTACAAAAAGTTGTCACTAAATTATATATTGCTCAAACATGCCATGGGCATATGTGGAATTACACCCCTAAATACATTCTGTTGCTTCTCCTGAGTACAGGGATACCACATGTGTGGGACTTTTTGGGAGCCTAGTCGCGTACGGGACCCCAAAATCCAAGCACCGCCTTCAGGATTTCTATGGGTGTAAATTTTTGATTTCACTCCTCACTGCCTATCACAGTTTCGGAGGCCATGGAATGCCCAGATGGCACAAAACCCCCTCAAATGACCCCATTTTGGAAAGTAGACACCCCAAGCTATTTGCTGAGAGGTATGTTGAGTATTTTGCAGATCTCGCTTTTTGTCACAAAGTTTTGAAAATGTAAAAAAAGAAAAAAAAATGTCTTTCTTAATTTTCAAAAACAAATGAGAGCTGTAAAATACTCACCATGCCTCTCAGCAAATAGCTTGGGGTGTCTACTTTCCAAAATGGGGTCATTTGTGGGGGTTTTGGGCTATTTTGACATTTTATGGCCTTCAAAACTGTGATAGGTAGTGAGGAGTGAAATCAAAAATTTATGCCCTTAGAAACCTTGAAGGCGGTGCTTGGTTTTTGGGGTCCCGTACGCGGCTAGGCTCCCAAAAAGTCCCACACATGTGGTATCCCCGTACTCAGGAGAAGCAGCAGAATGTATTTTGGGGTGTAATTTCACATATAACCATGGCATGTGTGAGCAATATATCATTTAGTGACAACTTTTTGTACATTTTTTTTTTCTTTTTGTCATTATTCAATCATTTGGGACAAAAAAAAAAAATATTCAATGGGCTCAACATGCCTCTCAGCAAATAGCTTGGTGTGTCTACTTTCCAAAATGGGGTCATTTGGGGGGGTTTTGTGCCATCTTGGCATTTTATGGCCTTCAAAACTGTGATAGGTAGTGAGGAGCGAAATCAAAAATTTATGCCCTTAGAAACCTTGAAGGCGGTGCTTGGTTTTTGGGGTCCCGTACGCGGCTAGGCTCCCAAAAAGTCCCACACATGTGGTATCCCCGTACTCAGGAGAAGCAGCAGAATGTATTTTGGGGTGTAATTTCACATATGCCCATGGCATGTGTGAGCAATATATCATTTAGTGACAACTTTGTGCAAAAAAAAAAAAAAGTTTGTCATATTCCCGCAACCTGTGGCAAAATATAAAATATTCCATGGACTCAACATGCCTCTCAGCAAATAGCTTGGGGTGTCTACTTTCCAAAATGGGGTAATTTGGGGGGGTTTTGTGCTATTTTGGCATTTTATGGCCTTCGAAACTGTGATAGGTAGTGAGGAGTGAAATCAAAAATTTACGCCCTTAGAAATCCTGAAGGCGGTGCTTGGTTTTTGGGGCCCTGTACGCGGCTAGGCTCCCAAAAAGTCCCACACATGTGGTATCCCCGTACTCAGGAAAAGCAGCAGAATGTATTTTGGGGTGCAATTCCACATATAACCATGGCATGTGTGAGCAATATATCATTTAGTGACAACTTTTTGTACATTTTTTTTTTCTTTTTGTCATTATTCAATCATTTGGGACAAAAAAAAATATTCAATGGGGTCAACATGCCTCTCAGCAAATAGTTTGGGGTGTCTACTTTCCAAAATGGGGTCATTTGGGGGGGTTTTGTGCCATCTTGGCATTTTATGGCCTTCAAAACTGTGATAGGTAGTGAGGAGTGAAATCAAAAATTTATGCCCTTAGAAACCTTGAAGGCGGTGCTTGGATTTTGGGGTCCCGTACGCGGCTAGGCTCCCAAAAAGTCCCACACATGTGGTATCCCCGTACTCAGGAGAAGCAGCAGAATGTATTTTGGGGTGTAATTTCACATATGCCCATGGCATGTGTGAGCAATATATCATTTAGTGACAACTTTGTGCAAAAAAAAAAAAGTTTGTCATATTCCCGCAACTTGTGGCAAAATATAAAATATTCCATGGACTGAACATGCCTCTCAGTAAATAGCTTGGGGTGTCTACTTTCCAAAATGGGGTCATTTTGGGGGGTTTTGTGCTATTTTGGCATTTTATGGCCTTCGAAACTTTGATAGGTAGTGAGGAGTGAAATCAAAAATTTGCGCCCTTAGAAATCCTGAAGGCGGTGCTTGGTTTCCGGGGTCCCGTACGTGGCTAGGCTCCTAAAAAGTCCCACACATGTGGTATCCCCGTACTCAGGAGAAGCAGCAGAATGTATTTTGGGGTGCAATTCCACATAAAACCATGGCATGTGTGAGCAATATATCATTTAGTGACAACTTTTTGTAATTTTTTTTTTGTCATTATTCAATCACTTGGGACAAAAAAAAAAAATATTCAATGGGCTCAACATGCCTCTCAGCAATTTCCTTGGGGTGTCTACTTTCCAAAATGGGGTCATTTGGGGGGGTTTTGTACTGCCCTGCCATTTTAGCACCTCAAGAAATGAGATAGGCAGTCATAAATTTAAAGCTGTGTAAATTTCAGAAAATGTACCCTAGTTTGTAAACGCTATAACTTTTGCGCAAACCAATAAATATACGCTTATTGACATTTTTCTTACTAAAGACATGTGGCTGAATACATTTTGGCCTAAATGTATGACTAAAATTGAGTTTATTCGATTTTTCTTATAACAAAAAGTAGAAAATATCATTTTTTTTCAAAATTTTCGGTCTTTTTCTGTTTATATCGCAAAAAATAAAAATCGCAGAGGCAATCAAATACCATTAAAAGAAAGCTCTATTTGTGGGAAGAAAAGGACGCAAATTTCATTTGGGTACAACATTGCATGTCCGCACAATTTACAGTTAAAGCAGCGCAGTGCCGAATCCCAAAAACAGGCCTGGTCCTAATGGCCCGAAATGGTCCGGGGCTTAAGTGGTTAATGCTGTTAACCTCGCTCTCCAGCTATTAGACATGCTAGAATACTTTTTGTATTTAAAGTGGATGTAAACCCAATTCATGAAATTTGAGCTGGGCACATATATCTGCAGTATTTTGTTATCTCTCTTCAATGAGCTAAGTCCAACAGCTCTCTCCTGTTTAAATTATTTTTATTGTGTTTCACATAAAAACTTTTACATACTTTGCAAAATCATTTGCACTGCATATCTTAAGAAATACAAAACATTCTCAGATACACATAAATACATTCACAAACACATACAATAATACAAGTATAGGTACATAAAAGAATCCAACCTCTAAACATGCGCCTAAAAATAGATCTATCTACACCACAGCACATACTCTTTGTTCTCCGGGGCTTCTAGGCAGGGGAGGGCTGGCGGCCTTAGGCCTGGGGGGCAAGTCCAGTCAAGTGGCCCATTGAACCGCCAAATCAGCTCACCATCCATGGCCCACCTGATTTTTCAATGCAGCCTCACCAGTGCCCATCAGTGCAGCCAACTCCAGTGCCCATCAATGCAGCCTGATCACTGGGGCAGGTTACATGGGGTGTATGGGGGGGAGATGGGGCGTCAGCTAGGGGTGTTAGGGTCTCTCACCTCAGCGATCTCAGCTCAGCACGCCACGGTCTCCTGGGGGGGGTAACGCTCCTGATCCTGGGGTCAAGTTGCAGCCAGGGCCCAGCCCTGCAGCCCTGCATCCCGACTCCCTGGCACGCCCTGCCTCTGCCTGCTTCCAAGAATCCGGTCCCAGGGAGTTGTAGTTTCCTCTGCACTGCTGTGTTTTCCACCCACCAGAAGCTTGAGTGCGGACTACAACACCCGGAATGCAACAGCTAGTGGTCGGCCGCCATGGCCATGCCCCCGGGCCGACTTCCTAGACCAGAATAAAAAAGAAAATGGTAGCGGGCAGCGTCTGCCGGCCATTTAGAACATAAGTTAGGGCAGCCTGGGAGGCAATTGCCACCCTGCCCCCTGGCCCAGCCCTCCCCTGCTTCTAGGAAACAGAGGGAACAGAAAAGAAGAGGTCCCGAGCAACCCAGCCGCCCCCCTACACGTCCCCCTACACGGTTAAGGAGATATTTGCAGATAACACTGCACCAATGTCTACGGCGCATGTGCGCCATAGACAACGGCGCAGGCGCACTAACGGGCCGGCTTTTTGCCGGTTTTCTGAATGGGATCTTTCCGGCCCCAGCGCGTATACGTGTGACGTCATCGCAACTCCGGCCAATCACAGCGTCGGAGTGGCGATACACTGACAGCAGTGACGGGACATCGAAGCAAAATGGCGGCGATGGAGGGGAACGAGGAGCAGTTCGGGGGCTTCGATCTCAGGTAAGTCATTCATAATGAGCTAGTATGCTATGCATACTAGCTCATTATGCCTTTCTTTTGCAGGTTTTTTTTTTTTTTTTAAAACAAGAGTTTACTTCCTCTTTAAGCACCGCTGGCAACATTGTTAGGATTATTAAATATCTGCAGGAATCCAATTGTGCCTTTGCACTTTGCAACCAATCTTTTACATTTTCCACACATCTTAAAAAATTTAAATTTAAAAGCTGATTGGATGATCTCCAGTTGAGACAAAATATGTTTCAGACACTTTTTATTAATTCTCCCAGTGTACTAGCATATGATTTGTTTAGCACATTTTACTTTTTTTATGGTGCTGTAATATGACACAGATTTTTTTTCATTCCCAGTTTTACTCCTGAAAAGTTTCCAAATGATGGGCTTGAGGCAAATTTTTGTAGAAATCCAGATGGAGATTCAAGGGGACCCTGGTGTTACACTACAGACCCCATCCTTAGATTTGAATTTTGCAACATTCCCCAATGTGAAGGTGAGTAAATGTTTATTATATGTTAAGTATAAGGGCAAATTTACATATAAATGTCTGTCAATAATGAATTTCAGTGCTCTGTAAAAATACTAGGACAATCAGCTGCTGTATGAAGTCATGCAACTTTTGCAATCTTCAACTCCTTTTTAAGGCTAATGCCTTGTACACACGATCGGATTTCCGATGGAATAAAATCCGATGGACTTGTTTCAACGGAAATTCCGATCGTGTGTGGGAGTAAAAAAATAGAACATGTTTTAAATTTTTCCGATGGGAAATTCCGATCGTCTGTGTGGAATTCCATCGGAGAAAAATCCACGCATGCTCAGACTCAAGTCGACGCATGCTCGGAAGCATTGAACTTAATTTTTCTCGGCTCGTCGTAGTGTTTTACGTCACCGCGTTTTGGACGGTCGGAATTCTGACAGTGTGTATGCAAGACTGATGGAAGTCAGCTTCATTGGAATTCCAACGGAAAATTCCATTGGATTTTATTCCATCGGAAATCCGAACGTGTGTACAAGGCATTAGGGTACTTCAGCACTCAAAGTAAAACTTTAATGAATTATGCAAGCTTTCATGATGCGATTATGCAACATGTTATACGTATAAATGTATCAATGCAAAATATTGATCAAGATTTAATGCTTCTTCTGCAGACGATTGCTTTCATTGCAGTGGAGAAAATTACAGGGGGAAAATTTCAAAGACGGAGTCTGGTTTGGAGTGTCAGAAATGGGATTCACAAACCCCCCATTCTCATGGTTACAACCCTGCAAGGTAAGAGTGCAGTGGAAGCGCCTGCTCTCAGAACACTGCGTTAAGCATTTTAGCTTCAAGAGCTCCTGAGTAGATACTAAAAAAATCACGGGAATCAGAAATCCTGCAATTGTTACTATAATATTGTGTAGTGTATGTGTCCTAAAATTATCTACATGTACAGTAGTAAACTAACTAATCTTTTATAGTAAATCCCTCTTTACTGATTAGTAAGGCACATGGAAGATTTGGCTTCCTTCGTCTTTATATAAGAAGTGTTGTCATAACATGCTTATGCCTAGGGAAAATGTGTGAAAGGGACAGTACCAAACACATGATTTTTTTTATGCCTATATTTATGAATTTATATATATATATATATATATATATATTGCTTATCTCTGGATGTTGGCAAGTAATATGCTTATAGCATCTCCGTCTCTGCATCTGTACCCTGGGAGATCAGAGGACTCAGTCAGGAGCTCTTCATTCTGCTTCAAATATCTCATACGTTAGATATCATTACTCGCTTATCCATGTCTTTATGGACCTTGCTTTGTGCACTGGTGCGCAGTCATGTTGGAACAGGAAGGGGCCATCCCCAAACTGTTCCCACAAAGTTGGGACCATGAAATTGTCCAAAATCGCTTGGTATGCTGATGCTTTAAGAGTTCCCTTCACTGGAACGAAGGGGCCAAGCCCAACCCCTGAAAAACAACCCCACACCATAACCCCCTCTCCACCAAATGATTTGGACCAGTGCACAAAGCAAGGTCCATAAAGACATGGATGAGCGAGTTTGGGGTGGAGGAACTTGACTGGCCTGCACAGAGTCCTGACCTCAACCCGATAGAACACCTTTGGGTTAAATTCGAGCAGGGACTGAGAGCCAGGCCTTATCGTCCACATCAGTGCCTGACCTCACAAATGCACTTCTGGAAGAGTTGTCAAATATTACCATAGACACACTCCTAAACCTTGTGGACAGTCTTCCCAGAAGAGTTGAAGCTGCTATAGCTGCAAAGGGTGGGCCAACTCAATATTGAACCCTACAGACTAAGACTGGGATGTCATTAAGGTTCTTGTGTATGTAAGGCCCCTTTCACACTGAGGCGCTTTGCAGGCGCTATTGCGCTAAAAATAGCGCCTGCAATGCGCCCCGAAAAAGCCGCTCCTTTGTATCCAGTGTGAAAGCCCGAGGGCTTTCACACTGGAGCGGTGCACTTGCAGGAGGGTAAAAAAACTCCTGCAAGCCGCATCTTTGAGGCGCGGTAGGAGCGGTAAAAATACCGCTTCTATAGCGCCCCTGTCCATTGAAATCAATTGGGTAGCACCTCCAAAACGCCCGCAAAACACTGCAAAGAGGCGTTTTTAACCCTTTTTCGGCCGCTAGCAGGGATTAAAATCACCCCGCTAGCGCCCGCAAATCGCGGCAAAAACTACGGTCCCAATACTTTTGACAATTTGTAATGGTGGAGGTATTTTCTTACATACAGTTCAAATAAAAATTATGTGAACCCTTTGGAATGATATGGATTTCTGCACAAATTGGTCATAAAATGTGATCTGATCTTTATCTAAGTCACAACAATAGACAATCACAGTCTGCTTAAACTAATAATGCACAAACAATTAAATGTTACCATGTTTTTATTGAACACACCATGTAAACATTCACAGTGCAGGTGGAAAAAGTATGTGAACCTTTAGACTAATGAGATCTCCAAGAGCTAATTGGAGTGAGGTGTCAGCCAACTGGAGTCCAATCAATGAGATGAGATTGGAGGTGTTGGTTACAGCTGCCCTGCCCTCTAAAAAACACACACCAGTTCAGGGTTTGCTTTTCACAAGAAGCATTGCCTGATGTGAATGATGCCTCGCACAAAAGAGCTCTCAGAAGACCTACGATTAAGAATTGTTGACTTGCATAAAGCCGGAAAGGGTTTTAAAAGTATCTCGAAAAGCCTTGCTGTTCATCAGTCCACGGTAAGACAAATTGTCTATAAATGGAGAAAGTTCAGCACTGCTGCTACTCTCCCTAGGAGTGGGCGTCCTGTAAAGATGACTGCAAGAGCACAGCGCAGACTGCTCAATGAGGTGAAGAAGAATCCTAGAATGTCAGTTAAAGACTTACAAAAGTCTCTGGCATATGCTAACATCCCTGTAAGCGAATCTACGATACGTAAAACACTAAACAATAATGCATTTCATGGGAGGATACCACAGAGGAAGCCACTGCTGTCCAAAAAAAACATTGCTGCACGTTTACAGTTTGCACAAGAGCACCTGGATGTTCCACAGCAGTACTGGCAAAATATTCTGTGGACAGATGAAACCAAAGTTGAGTTGTTTGGAAGAAACACACAACACTATGTGTGCAGAAAAAGATGCACAGCACACCAACATCAAAACCTCATCCCAACTGTGAAGTATGGTGGTGGGGGCATCATGGTTTGGGGCTGCTTTGCTGCGTCAGGGCCTGGACGGATTGCTATCATCGAAGGAAAAATGAATTCCCAAGTTTATCAAGACATTTTGCAGGAGAACTTAAGGCCATCTGTCCACCAGCTGAAGCTCAACAGAAGATGGGTGTTGCAACAGGACAACGACCCAAAGCATAAAAGTAAATCAACAACAGAATGGCTTAAACAGAAGAAAATACGCCTTCTGGAGTGGCCCAGTCATAGTCCTGACCTCAACCCGATTGAGATGCTGTGGCATGACCTCAAGAAAGCGATTCACACCAGACATCCCAAGAATATTGCTGAACTAAAACAGTTCTGTAAAGAGGAATGGTCAAGAGTTACTCCTGACCGTTGTGCACGTCTGATCTGCAACTACAGGAAACGTTTGGTTGAAGTTATTGCTGCCAAAGGAGGTTTAACCAGTTATTAAATACATACTTTTTCAACCTGCACTGCGAATGTTTACATGGTGTGTTCAATAAAAACATGGTAACATTTAATTCTTTGTGTGTTATTAGTTTAAGCAGACTGTGATTGTCTATTGTTGTGACTTAGATGAAGATCAGATCACATTTTATGACCAATTTGTGCAGAAATCCATTTCATTCCAAAAGGGTTCACATACTTTTTATTGCAACTGTATTTTTGAATATTTATTAATAAAGTTGTTTATATTTTTGCAACCCGGTTTATTGTACTTTGATGATAATCTTGTGGACCTTTAGAGCCCATTCACACAGGGGCGACTCGTCAGGCGACTCAGCCACCTGACAAGTCGTGTCCCGCTCTGTTCAATAAAACTGTTCTAATAGGAGCGACGCAAGTCGCTCCGACTTAGAAAAAGGTTCTTGTACTACTTTGGGGGCGACTCGGGGCAACTTACATTGACTTCTTTACAGAAGTTATTTTGCAAGTCGCCTCTGAAGTCATCTTCAGATCGCCTTGCCGAGTCGCCCCCAAAGTCGTGCCGCCCCTGTGTGAATGGGCTCTTAGTCCTCCTATTTGTATGTTGTTGGTAATCTTCTAGAGGATCACGCCCAATGAACTGTTTGAGAGGTGACAGTTCATAATTTGGTGAAGGGGTATTCTATATTCTATATTACCCCTAACCTATCCTTAACTGAGGTGAAGCTATTGTGGCAATTTTCTTTTCATCCTTATGTGCATGTATATCAGTTTATACCTGTCTGTATATACTTTAACATTGGGAGTGATTTCACTGAGATTACATTACACTCAGAGTAACCTGTATTAAAAATGTGCACAATATGTAGACCATAGGTGCCTGATACATACAAGGCTTTTCTTTACCTTTGGTATTATGGAGGAGTTATGGGGATTTTTCTGCAACTGCAATGGTTTTGCCTAAAGCAGCCCTGATACTCCTTTTCTTGGGTCCCCTGCTGGCATCCCTGGCTCCACCCCCTGCTGAGTGCCCACTATAGGAAGTGGATTCCTATGGGGGCAACCGTGTGTGCTCACTCCCGAACCAGGCTGTTTTCATCTATTCAGACATAAAGCCCAGCCCCTGCTCTCTGCCAAGGGCTCCTGTTGCTCCCAACCAAGCCTGTGAGAGTAGGGAGAGGAGACAAGAACTGCTACAGATGTGCACAGCGCTTGATCCAGATTGGGGTTGAGGTGAGTATTTAACCACTTCCCTACCCGCCCATAGTCAAATGACGTCCACAGATGGGATCTCCCATCCTGGGTGGACATCATATGACGTCCTGGGCTTCCTGGCCGTTTAGGGGGTGCGCGGCATTGCTCGGGACCCGGTGCGCGTGCCCGGCGGCCGCGAGGTCTGCCGGGCACCCGCGATTGCCCTGCTCACGGCAGGACCGTGGATCTGTGTGTGTAAACACACAGATCCACCTCCTGTCAGAGGTGAGGAGACCGATGTGAGTCCCCTCCCCCTACAGTTAGAATCACTCACTAGGGAACACATTTAACCCCTTCAGCGGCCCCTAGTGTTAACCCCTTCCCTGCCAGTCACATTTACACAGTAAGAAAGAGAAAAGTTGCGCTACTGGGTGAATAAAGTGTAATCGTGGCTGCCAGCATCAGCAAATAGACATATTGCAAAAATAACATATAAAAACATTTACACAGTAACCAGTGCAGTTTTATAGCACTAATCACTGTATAAATGTGAATGGTCCCAAAAATGTGTCAAAAGTGTCCGATATGTCCGCCGCAATGTCACGGTCACAATAAAAATCGCAGATCGCCACCATTACTAGTAAAAAAATAAATAAAATGCAATAAAACTATCCCCTATTTTTTAGACGCTATAACTTTTGCGCAAACCAATCAATATACGCTTATTGTGATTTTTTTTATCAAAAATATGTAGAAGAATACATATTGGTCTAAACTGAGGAAAAAAATTGTTTTTTTTTTAAATAAATTGTGATATTTATTAAATCAAAAAGTAAAAAATATTGTGTTTTTTTTCAAAATTGTCACTCTTCTTTTGTTTATAGCACAAAAAATAAAAACCACAGAGGTGATCAAATACCACCAAACAAAAGCTCTATTTGTGGGGAAAAAAAGGACGTAAATTTAGTTTGGGAGCCACGTCGCACGACCGCGCAATTGTCATTCAAAGTGTGACAGTGCTGAAAATTAAAAATTGGTCTGGGCAGGAAGGGGGTGAAAATGCCCTGTATTGAAGCGGTTAAGCGGCCTGGGTATGCTACCATTAAAAAAAAAATTATACCATAATGCAGAGAATGCATTAAGGTAAAAATAAATAAAAATTTTACCTTTACAATCTCTTTAAATTAATTAAGTAATAGCTAAAATTATGCTGAGAGATACAAGTTAGAATCGCACAGTTTTCCAGCATTTGATGCATGAGATCTCACAAAATGTACCTATGTTTTTAGCATTCCAGAAAAAAATCTCATTGAGAATTACTGCCGGAATCCAGATGGAGAACCACGACCATGGTGCTTTACCACTCACCCAAACAAGCGCTGGGAATACTGCAATGTTCCACGCTGTAGTGAGTGCTGAACTTTAAATGCTTATGAATATAATGCAATGACATGGGCTTGGTAAATTATTCTTTTTTTAGTTAATTAAGATTTTACATGAATCAGCTCCTAATTTTTGGTGGACCCCCAAGACTACAAAGTAATTGCATTTGTATGTATTAATTCCTGAAACAGCTAGTGAATAGTTATGCCATATTCACCTGTTTTACCATTTTTCAATATTTCCTTAACCAATTGAGTTCCACATTTCTTTCTCCCTTTTTGAGTCCCAGAATGATTATTTTTTGTTCACTTTAGCAATGTCTTAAATCCACATATTATACTTTTTATACTCTATAGTCCACCCTAACATGTTTTACATATACTGTATTTTTTTTTCTTATTTTTATTGGGAATAAATAGAAATAAAATAATAATTGGACACTTGTACTGTAAATTTTAAAGTCATCTAGATCATTCAACATTATTGTTATGATATAGGGAATACACTAAGGAGGGAATATTTAATTTTATTATATACAGTATGTATAATATGTATACAGTACATATTATACATCTATGTATAATATACATATATTATATGTATAATATATATGAAAAGGACTCGTATCCATCCATACACACTCTCTGTACATTTATTTATGAAAACAGCCAGCGATCTACTGCGGCAGGGTGAAGCTGGACAGAGTGGCATCAGTCAGTCACTTGTAACATCACAACACTCCCAATGTAATAACAATCTGAAAGCATTGTGTTTGCATTCTCTTCTACAGTGCACTTTTTCCAAGTGATCTGTTAAAGGATCTGAAGCCCAGGACCCAATTGTTTCAGCTCCTGGGTTTAGTGCTGGCCCACAGCTATTAGCCAGCGGGACCTGCTGGAGTCTGGGTACAATTTTAACAACTTAAGGACCGCCGCACGCAGATATTCGTTGACAGAATGGCACTCCTGGGCAAAAGGACGTACCTGTACGTCCCCTTTAAGGAAGCGGCATTGTGGACGCGTGCGCACCCGACCACGGGTCCCACGGACTCGATCGCCCCGGGGATACCCGCGATCGTCTCACGGTGAGGAAGAACGGGGAGATGCTGATGTAAACAAGCATCTCCCCCCTCTGCCTAGTGACAATGACAGTGATCACCGCTTCCTGTAATCGGAGGCAGTGATCACTGTCTTGTCACACACAGCCCATCCCCCCTACAGTAAGAACACATCCCTAGGGCACTTTTAACCCCTACAGCGCCACCTATTGACTCCGACCGCGGGTCCCGCGGACTCAATGTCCGTGGGCATACCCGCAATCGTGTCACGGTGAGGAAGAAGGGGAAAATGCTTATGTAAACAAGCATTTCCCCAGTCTTCCTAGGACAGTGACCACAGCTTCCTGTAATCGGAAGCGGTGATCACTGTCGTGTCACACACAGCCCATCCCCCCTACAGTAAGAAGAACTCCTTAGGGCACACTTAACCCCTACAGCGCCACCTAGTTGTTAACCCATTCACTGCCAGTGTCACTTTCACAGTAATCAGTGCATTTTTAGATGCTATAACTTTTGCGCAAACCGATCAATAAACGCTTATTGCGATTTTTTTTTTTAAACAAAAATATGTAGAAGAATACGTTGCCTAAACTGAAGAAAAAAAAGTTTTTTTATATATTTTTGGGGGATATTTATTATAGCAAAAAGTAAAAAATATTGCATTTTTTTCCAAATTGTCGCTCTATTTTTGTTTATAGCGCAAAACATAAAAAAACACAGAGGTGATCAAACACCACCAAGAGAAAGCTCTATGTGTGGGAAAAAAAGGACGCAAATTTCGTTTGGGTACAACATTGCATGACCGCGCAATTACCAGTTAGAGCAGCGCAGTGCGAAATTGAAAAAGACCTCCGATCTTTAGGCCCCTTTCACACCGGGGCTTTTTTCATGCGGTTTAGCGCTAATAATAGCCCGAAGGCTTTCACACTGAAGCAGTGCGCTAGCAGGACCACTCCAAAAGTCCTGCTAGCCGCTTCTTTACAGCGGTAAAGGAGCGGTGTGTTCACCTCTCCTTTACCGCGGCTGCCCATTGAAATCAATGGGACACCGCGGTAATACCGCCGCAAACCGCGGCAATAGCCGTGGTTTGCGGGCGGTATTAACCCTTTTTCAGCCGCTAGCGGGGGTTAAATTCACCCCCCTAGCGGCCGCATACCGCGGTAAGAACGACGGTATAGCAGCGCTGAAAATCGCGCTGCTATACCGCCACCGCACCTGCCCGCCCCAGTGTGAAAGGGGCCTTAAGCTCACAAATGGTCCGGGGCTGAAGTGGTTAAAATGACAATGGAAGTAATAGCCACTGTGCTTGTTCCATTTTAAAATGCTACCCAGGACTCAAGTGGTTAAAGCATATCTAAACCCAAAAGCAAACATGTAATATATTGCAGCTTACAAAACCTTAGATCTGATGGCTGCATACATTTTCTTTATTCAGGGTTAGAACTTTTCTTCCACCACAGAAAAATACCTGTTGATCCTTGCCATGAATCTTGAGTTCTAATAACTTCCAGCAGACAAGGTTAGCAGCAGACCCAGCTATCGTCTATGAGCAATTTTTTATTTTTTACTTAGAATCCAAAACGTGGTAACTCTTTAGCCATTGCATAGATTCACACTGGTTTTAAGAGAAAATGTTGCATAAAACTACATTTATAGTATTTTTAAAGTTTATTTCTCCATTTTGAAGCCTCTAATCCCCCACCGTCACCACCGGGATTGCAGTGTTTGTCTGGAAAAGGAGAGACTTATCGAGGAAATATCGCTGTAACAGCATCAGGAAAGATTTGTCAGGCTTGGAGTGCTCAGAAACCCCATAACCATTCCAGAACCCCAGAAAACTACCCCTGCAAGTAAGAGATTGTGTTTGTTTACATACCGTATCTAGTATATGTCAGTTGGCAAAAAATTTATAGTCAATCAGACCTCTATATGACTGTATTCATTTTATTTTGTAGGTTTTCTTTCTTTTATTTTCATCTGGTGATCTAGCCAGTAATTCTGTTTTTCAACAAAAAAGCTCTATTGCAGTTACAAGGATTAGACAGACCATTTAATCCTGGAAGGGGTGCTTAAAATGATCAGCTTTTAGTTATTTGTCTAAAACCTTTGTAGCGCCCTGCTCCTATTGGGTAGGCGCTAGTGTAAATTTAGTTGTCTGAGCTGTAGTTAGCTCAGAATAATTGTACCAAATTTTGGGTCTCTGTTCCAGTTCAGCTGGGTTGCACATTTTCCACCTGACTGTGGGTGTCGCTGTCACCACAGGTCAGGGTTGGAAATGCAGCATGCTGGATGTATTGGGTACCTCTTGCCCAGAAGCAGCTCAGTGGGATTGGTCACCCCGCTGTGCATTCTGGGAGAGGGTACTTAACCACTTAACAACCGCTCACTGTATATATATGTCGGCAGAATGGCACCGACAGGCACAATCACGTACCTGTACGTGACTGCCTTTGTATGGGTGGGTACAGTGAGCGGTGGTTATCCATTCGGGAGCGATCCGTGATGAGGGAGCGGCCATTCGTTTCTGGCCACCCCCTCGCGATCGCTCCCAGCGAATGATATGCTTCCTCTGCTGTGTAAATGTAAACACAGGCAGAGGAAGTGATGTCATCTCTCCTCGTGGCGGTCTTTTCGTCCGCAGTTCCGAGGAGAGAAGACACAGGTTAGTGCACCAACAGCCCACTGACACGTAGGCACACATTTCACCCCCCAGTCACCCCCAGATCACCCCCCAGGTCACCCGCCAACCCCCAGTCACAGTGTCACTGATTGCAGTGATCATTTATTTACTGATCGCTGCATTTAGTGTCATCTGTGACAGTAAAAAGTTGCAGGGCAGTTAGGTTTAGGCCCCTTTAGGTCCAGGGTAGCCCCCTAACCCCCCCTAATAAAGGTTTAACCCCTTGATTGCCCCCCAGGTAACCCTTTCATCCCCTATCGCCAGCGTCACTAAGCAATCGTTTTTCCGATCGCTGTATTAGTGTCGGTGGTGCCCCTAGGTAGCAAGTTTTTTTTTTTAGGTTCGCTGCAGGTTTTTATAGCATCTGGTACCCCCATATATTATATAATAAAGGTTTAACCCCTTTATCGCCCCTAGAGTTAACCCTTTCACCAGTGATCACTGTAATAAGTGTCACTGGTGACACTGGTTAGCCAGTTAGTTATTTAGTTATTTAGGTTACCCGTCAGGTTTTTATATAGCGCCAGGTACCCCAATATATTACCTAATAAAGGTTTTAACCCCCTGATTGCCCCTAGTTAACCCTTTCACCAGTGATCACCGTATAAGTGTTACGGGTGACGCTGGTTGGTTAGTTTGCTTTTTATAGCATCAGGGCACCCGCCATATATAACCCAATAAAGGTTTAACCCCCTGATCGCCCGGCGGGTGATATCAATTAGGTTTTAGCGCCAGAGAGGGTCTGCGTCACCCCAGGCAGCGTTAGGTTAGTGCCAGTAACGCTAACACCCACGCGAAAAGCATACACCTCCCTTAGTGGTATAGTATCTGAACAGATCAATATCTGATCTGATCAGATCTATACTAGCGTCCCCAGCGGTTTAGGGTTCCCAAAAACGCAGTTTTAGCGGGATCAGCCCAGATACCTGCTAGCACCTGCGTTTAGCCCCTCCGCCCAGCCCAGCCCACCCAAGTGCAGTATCGATCGATCACTGTAACTTACCAAACACAACACACATAACTGCAGCGTTCGCAGAGTCAGGCCTGATCCCTGCGATCGCTAACAGTTTTTTTGTAGCGTTTGATATATTTGCTGACGACAGTCAGGTGCTTTTTTTCCTGTGAATCCTACTAGTGTACCCCTAAATTTAGAGCCCAAAATGGCAAATCGAAGGTACACTAGTAAAGAGGCCTACGAGATTCTGAGCATGACAGATAGTGAAGAGGAGGTCACGTATCTGTCAGATTCAGGCTCAGAATACATTCCCGTAGAAGACAGTGAAGTCAGCGGCTCCATGTCAGATAGCCCGGGCGACGAAGATGAGGTCCCTGCTAAGGTCAGGCGCACCCGATCCCGATCTTCTGAGGTTGTTGAGGAGCAAGAACCGCAGGTCTCTCGTATCATGGAGCAGAGTAGTACTAGCGCCGCTATTCCTTCTGGTGAACTGGCAAGCACCAGCGGCCTAGTACAGCCTGGGCGTACATCCATCACTACAGTATCACGTGGTGACGTGGCGAGTCCCATAAGTGCAGTTCAAGCTGGCGAGGTGGCAAGCACAAGAAGTGTCCCGCTGCCACCAAGAGGAAGAAGACAAAGCAGGCCCGCCGTGCCCATCTTGCAGAATTCGCCTATCCTGATTGGGTCTCCACCACTTCTGCAGCACCCGTACTTCCCCCATTCACTGCCCAACCCGGTATTCAGGTGGAAACAGCTGATTTCATGCCACTTGATTTTTATTCGCTGTTTTTCATGGAAGATCTCTATAGATCTATTGTGGACCAGAGTAATTTATATGCTGGTCAATTCATCGCCGCTAATCCCCAGTTGCCTTCAATTGCCAGAGATTGGAAACCAATTACGGTTTCCGAATTTAAGACCTTTCTGGGCCTTTCCCTCAACATGGGCACACACACATTTTCGTCAATACGTGCTTATTGGTCCACGCACCCAATTGACCACATGCCCATGTTCTCCGCCTCCATGCCCAGCAAACGATACGAGCAGATTTTGCGGTTCATGCACTTCAACGACAATGAACTTTGTCGTCCACTTGGAGACCCTGAATACGGCTGGCTCTACAAAATTCGGCCCCTCATAAACCACTTCAACGAACGTTTTGCAGCCTTGTTTATTCCTGTCTGCGTTGATGAGTCCCTGATTACATTTTCTGCCCGCTTGTCTTTCAAGCAGTACCTTCCCAGCAAGCGTGCCAGATACGGGGTCAAGCTCTATAAGTTCTGTGACAGGGCAACAGGCTATGTATGGAGCTTTACGGTTTATGAGGGAAAAGATAGTCAGGTTGAGCCGGTCAACTGCCCGGATTACATAGGGAGCGCTGGCAAGATAGTGTGGAACTTGGCGTCACCCTTATTCGGAAAGGGGTACCACTTGTATGTGGACAATTATTACACGAGCGTGACACTTTTTAGTCACTTGTTTGATCATCAGATTGGAGCATGTGGCACCGTGCGACCTAATCGCCGGGGCTTTCCCCAGGGGCTTGTAGATTCCCGTCTTAGGCTGGGGGAGAGAGCCTGCTTGAAGTGTAATAATTTGCTCGCTGTGAAGTGGAGGGATAATAAGAATGTTTCCCTTCTTACCTCCCTTCATGCAGACACGACAGTCCAAATTCGTACGGCGACTAGTGTTGTGGAGAAACCCCTCTGTGTCCACGAATATAACCAAAATATGGGAGGGGTGGACCTCAACGACCAGAAGTTGGCGCCGTATCACATTGCCCGTAAGGCGAGACGCTGGTAACAAAAAAGTGTCTCTATCCTTATTCCAATTGGCTTTGCTGAACGCTCATGTGCTATACAGAGCTTCAGGCGGGACTTTATCTCTCCTAAAATTCCAGAATGAGATAGTCACAGAACTCCTGCATCCGGGCGGTTCTGCACCTCACCATCCCCTACCAAATGCAGTAAGCCGGCTGCATGAGAGGCATTATCCGTATGTCCTCGAGAGTACCCCTACCCAACTAGCTCCCCAAAAAAGATGTCGTGTCTGTAGCAAGCGCGGATTTAGGCGTGACACCCGTTATTTTTGTCCACTCTGTCCTGACAATCCTGGTCTGTGCATTGTAAATGTTTTGAACGCTACCACACAAAAGTGAAGTTTTAGCGTAGGGTACAGCATTGCACAGAACAAAACACACTTACACAGGGTCTCCCAAGATGCCATCACATTTTGAGAGACCCGAACTGTTACAGTTGAGTAAAAAAAAAGTGTAAAAAAAAAACATAAAAAAAAAAAATAGTTGTCGTTTTATTGTTCTCTCTCTCTATTTTCTCTCTATTGTTCTGCTCTTTTTTACTGTATTCTATTCTGCAATGTTTTATCATGCTTGCTTTTCAGGTATGTAACTTTTTGCTTTCAGGTACGCCATTCAGTTGCAGCGCGGATTTATTTATCTTGACAGCAACAGCGTTTGCTCCCACGATACATAAAGCCGTGACTCCAACGCTGTAGGAGGTGATTTCACCACCACAGTAAAAAAAAAGAGCATATATGCCGAAGCATGGGGGCAGCAGGGGCGGAGGAGCGATTTTGCTCCTAATGCCACGTACATACGGTCGAAATTCCGACGGAGGCTTGCCCGTGGAAAAGTCAGACCGTGTGTACGCGGCATAACTTTTTTGCGGGAGGATGCCCCCCATGCTTCGGCATATATAAATGGTGCATGTATGCCCATCATTAGAAGTGGGTGGATGAAGGGAGGTATTCTAATGGTGGGCATACCCACCGATCAATCTCTTTTTTTCGTTCAGCCAACAGGCTGCATGAAAAAAAAGATTACAATACATGTTCAACAAGGACCAGCAACGTACTGGTATGTTGCTGGACTTTGAATGGTTATACCAGAATGATGCCTGCAAGTTTAGGTATCATCTTGGTATCATTCTTTTCAGCCAGCGGCTGGCTTTCATGTAAAAGCAATCCTAGCAGATAATTAGCCTCTAGACTGCTTTTACAAGCAGTGGGAGGGAATGTCCCCCCCCCCGGTTTTAAACAGCGCCATTGGGAAATTGGGAAAGCATTTTATCACACCGATCTTGGTGTGGTCAGATGCTTTCAGGGCAGAGGAAAGATCTAGGGTCTAACCCCCCAATTTTTTTCAAAAAAAGAGTACCTGTCACTACCTTTTGCTATCATAGGGGATATTTACATTCCCTGAGATAACAATAAAAATGGGAAAAATAAAATAAAATGGAAGGAACAGTTTAAAAAATAAATAAAAAAAGCAAAATAAATAATAAAAAAAAATAGCACCCCTGTCCCCCCCTGCTTTTGCGCAAAGGCGAACGCAAGCATCGGTCTAGCGTCATATGTAAACAGCAATTGCACCATGCATGTGACGTATCACCTCGAAGGTCAGATCGAGGGCAGTCATTTTAGCAGTAGACCTCCTCTGTAAATCTAATGTGGTAACCTGTAAAGGCTTTTAAAGGCTTTTAAAAATGTATGTAGTTTGACGCTGCTGCGCGTTTGTGCGCAATTTTAAAGCATGTCGTGTTTGGTATTTTTTATTTCATCAAACATTTGGGCAATATAGTGTGTTTTAGTGCATTAAAATAAAAAAAGTGAATTTTTTCCCTAAAAAATGCATTTGAAAAATCACTGCGCAAATACTGTGCGGAAAAAAAAAATGCAACACCCACTATTTTAATCTGTAGGGCCTTTGCTTTAAAAAAATATATAATGTTTGGGGGTTCAACGTAATTTTTTTGCAAAAAAAAAAAAATTTTTTAATGTAAACAAAAAGTGTCAGAAAGGGCTTTAGCCTCGTACACACGATCGGATATCCTATGGATTCTAATCCGATGGTTTTGTCCATCGGAAATCCGATGAAGCTGAATTCCATCAGTCTTGCCTACACACCATCAGTCAAAAAACCGACCGTTCCAAACGCTGTGACGTAAAACACTCCGATGAGCCGAGAAAAATGAAGTTCGATGCTTCTGAGCATGAGTCGACTTGATTCTGAGCATGCGTGGGGTTTTTATCCAATGAAATTGCCCATAGACGATCGGAATTTGCTATCGGTTTTTGATCCATCGGATACATTTAAAACATGTTCTATTTTTTAAAACCGATGGAAAAAAGACCGATGGGTCCCATACACGATCGGTTTGTCCGATGACAAAAGTCCATCTGACTGTTTTCATCGGTAAAACCGATCATGTGTACAGGGCTTTAGTCTTCAAGTGGTTAGCAGAGTGGATGATGTGTGACATAAGCTTCCTAATGTTGTGCATAAAATGCCAGGAAAGTTCAAACCCCCCCCCCCCCAAATGACCCCATTTTAGAAAGTAGACACCCCAAGCTATTTGCTGAGAGGCATGTTGAGCCCATTGAATATTTTTTTTTTTGGCCCAAGTGATTAAATAATGACAAAAAAAAAAAAAAAATTACAAAAAGTTGTCACTAAATTATATATTGCTCAAACATGCCATGGGCATATGTGGAATTGCACCCCAAAATACATTCTGTTGCTTCTCCTGAGTACGGGGATACCACATGTGTGGGACTTTTTGGGAGCCTAGCCGCGTACAGGACCCCGAAAACCAAGCACCGCCTTCAGGCTTTCTAAGGGTGTAAATTTTTGATTTCACTCCTCACTGCCTATCACAGTTTCGGAGGCCATGGATTGCCCAGATGGCACAAAACCCCCCAAATGACCCCATTTTGGAAAGTAGACACCCCAAGCTATTTGCTGAAAGGTATGGTTTCCAAAATGGGGTCATTTGGGTGGGTTTTGTGCTATTTTGGCATTTTATGGCCTTCGAAACTGTGATAGGTAGTGAGGAGTGAAATCAAAAATTTGCGCCCTTAGAAATCTTGAAGGCGGTGCTTGGTTTTTGGGGTCCCGTACGCGGCTAGGCTCTCAAAAAGTCCCACACATGTGGTATCCCCGTACTCAGGAGAAGCAGCAGAATGTATTTTGGGGTGCAATTCCACATATAACCATGGCATGTGTGAGCAATATATCATTTAGTGACAACTTTTTGTAATTTTTTTATTTTTTTTTGTCATTATTCAATCACTTGGGACAAAAAAAAATTCTCAATGGACTCAACATGCCTCTCAGCAAATAGCTTGGGGTGTCTACTTTCCAAAATGGGGTCATTTAGGGGGGTTTTGTACTGCCCTGCCATTTTAGCACCTCAAGAAATCAGATAGGCAGTCATAAATTAAATGCTGTGTAAATTCCAGAAAATGTACCCTAGTTTGTAGAAGCTATAACTTTTGCGCAAACCAATAAATATACGCTTATTGACATTTTTTTTACTAAAGACATGTGGCTGAATACATTTTGGCCTAAATGTATGACTAAAATTTAGTTTATTCAATTTTTCTTATAACAAAAAGTAGAAAATATGTTTTTTTTTCAAAATTTTCGGTATTTTCCGTTTATATCGCAAAAAATAAAAATCGCAGAGGCAATCAAATACCATTAAAATAAAGCTCTATTTGTGGGAAGAAAAGGACGTAAATTTCGTTTGGGTACAATATTGGATGTCTACGCAATTTCCAGTTAAAGCAGCGCAGTGCCAAATTGTGAAATCACCTCTGGTCATTATGGTCCGTATTGGTCCGGGGCTTAAGTGGTTAAGGGGCAGACACCGTTTTGGCGGGGTCTTCCGATCCTGACCTGACGGCCCTCCTGGCTTCAGGGATGTGTTAGCAGTTTTCTGCCCCTGGGCCTGCAGATCCCCGAGGCTCCGTTACTGAAAGTAGGCCCAGGAGTTTCTGGGGCCTACTGATCCAGGGATGGTCCTGTGTCGCCTGTGGGAAGGGACTCAATTGAAGGATGCATCCGGATGGAAATCTACCTCACAGTGCTGCCGGCCTGGCTGAAAGATCCTGGTACTGTGTGCTATGTGTTCAGAACTTTACCAAGTGTGTGGTTATCCAAGTCTGTGGCAGAGACTTTTGAACGAGCTCGCACCGGCTGCTAGGTCAGTGAGAGGCCTATCCGGTGGTGGCTATATCCAGTGTGGAAGCTGTTTGTCCTCTGGATTAGGAAAATACCCGTGATCCGCAAGCAAGGTACCTGAATCTCCCCTAACTCTCCATCCCTCTGTCTGGAAGTTCTTTAATAAAACCCTTGAGAAAAAGAGACTAAAGCCGTGTACACACGATCGGTTTTACCGATGAAAACAGTCCGATGGACTTTGTTCATCGGACATACCGATCGTGTATGGGCCCCATCGGTCTTTTTTCCATCGGTGTTAAAAAACAGAATATGTTTTAAATGTATCCGATGGTTAAAAAACCGATAGCAAATTACTATCGTCTGTGGGGAACTCCATCGGATAAAAAACCCACGCATGCTCAGAATCAAGTCGACGCATGCTCAGAAGCATTGAACTTAATTTTTCTCGGCTCATCGGAGTGTTTTACGTCACCGCGTTTGGAACGGTCGGTTTTTTGACTAATGGTGTGTAGGCAAGACTGATGGAAGTCAGCTTCATCGGTTTTCCGATGGAAAAATCCATCGGTTTAAAAACCATAGGAAATCCGATCGTGTGTACAGGGCTTCAGTGTTTGGTGCAGACATTTGTGAGAAACTCTTCAAGGAAGACCCCTAGGACGAACGTGGTGAACAGTAAGGTAACGGCAGACCCAAATATTAAACCAGCGGCCCCTGCGGGGGTATTGCTACACCTTTTATCCTAAAAGAATCAACTGTTTGCTGTAACTGCTTATTAAGTATTAGCTGGAGTTTAGCTTTGATTTGTTACTGTATTTAAATTTGCTAGTACCTCTAAAGCCTCATACACACGATCGGACTTCCATCAGACTTTTCCGGGGATTTTTGTTCGAAGGGAAGTTGGCCGTGAACTTGGTATGCATACACACGGCAGAACTTTTTCAGCCAATATTCACAAAATCACATGGTTTTTCAGTTCTTTACCGCTACCCTCTGGGCAACTTCTGCTATTGTTGTCTGATCTTTAGCATTTGTTCTGAGCATGCGTGTTTGTACTTTGGACTTTAGTCCGATGGACTTGTGTACACATGATCGGATTATCCTCCAGCGGACATTTGTTGCCGTAAAGTTTGAGAGCATGCACAGCGAGCATTTGTCCGTTGAAAACCCGAAAACAATTGTCGGATGGAGCATACACACGTACATACATTTAGAATGTCACCCCAACACATAAGTACAATAGGTATCAATAGACGTGCATTGCAGCACACCACAACGCACATGCTATGTTCAATGAAAGGCGCAGTGCTAGTTTTCCTTCTATTACCATGCGCTGGCAGGTAATTTAAATAAAATGCAATGCTTTAATGCAGCTCAAGTTAATGTATAAAATACTGCACATCAATGTGTGTGAGCTAACACACTGCAGTGGGAAAATGTGTGAAAAGGCCCTCTGTGTTGTGTCAGTAAATAAAAGGTTGCTTAAAGTGTATGTAAACCCTCACATATAAAACGTATTTACCCTATACCTTGAAGTAAATAGTGGCGCTAATACCTAAATAATATACAATAAACACCCAGTGACAAATGTTAGTCACTAACAATAGTGACTACAATAATAGTTTGTGATTAAACAGTCCATAAATAGACCATAATGGCTGAAATAAAGTTAAATAAGAATTGGGGTCCTCCAAATCTTCCACCACACCGGGTGCATTTAGTGATTCCACTCCCCTTTAGAAATGCACTCACCAGATGAAGATGCCTTGCACTCTCATGCTTGGCAAATAAACATCAACCCTCACAGGGTTAAATCATCCAGTGATATCCAATTGTGAATACGGTGTTATGTCCTCTCCACGTGAAATAAAATGAAGTGCTCGATTAGTGTTGTAACGTTATGATAAATCTATTCGACAAAAAGTCAACCTTCAAACATTGCACTCACATGTAAACAGATAAAAGCATGTAATATCCACTTGCCACAGTAGGAACTGACATATTGTGGTCACAGTGGACCCGATGTGTGTATCCTGAATCTCACCCACATGAGATCATCAAACAAGCGCAGTGTTGCCAACCGTCCGTATTTTTACGGACAGTCCACAAAAACTGACACTTTTCCGCCCGTCCGTAATTGCCCGTAGTAACGGGAATGTGCCAGTAAAAATAGCCGTAACCGGGTGTGGCTTGGAACTGCGTATGTGCAGTTCCAGAACTTGCCGAATGCCGAGCCGAGCAGATCCTGTATTCGGCCGGCGGGGGGGCGGATCTTACAAGCTGTGCACTTTACTGGCGAGGCGAGCCACGTGATTAGCACATCCCGCCAGGCGCGCCAGCATTTAAAATCTGTTCACTCAGAGTCTCCAGGGCAGGCCAGCCTCGGAGTCGGTACTCACACTTCTCTCTGCATCCGTCCGCTCCGACTCTCTCTTCCCTCTCCTCACACACACAGGACGCAGCCCCTCCTCCCACACACAGGGACTGCTCGGGATTCGGAATGTAATCTCCTCACTGTGACGGGAGAGCGGCCTCCTTCCCCTGACTGCGGGCTGGGGCCAATACACAGACCTGGCCCAGGAATCTCACTGCAGAGCTCAGGGTGCAGGCTGGGAGAACCTGCTTGTTATAGCTATGGGCTCTGCTAGGACAGTGCATGCTCTATGGAGCCTACTCCAGTCACCGCATGGAGGGGACTGGGCATGGAGGAGCCTTGCATCCAGGGCCAGGCAATCCAGAGTAGGGATGAGCTTCGTGTTCGAGTCGAACATACGTTCAAATCGAACATCGGCTGTTCGATCGTTCGACGAAGATCGAACGATTTGGGCCGTTCGCGCCAAATTCGAGTGACGCGAACGGCCCACAATGCACTACGCCATCGCAGTGTCATCCAGGCGCTGTGATTGGCCAAGCATGCACTGTGACCCCGCATGCTTGGCCAATCACAGCGCCGGCAGCGAGGAGAGCAATGATTGGCCACAGGCAGGATGCCTGTGGCCAATTATTGCTGAGGGGGTTTAGTACACGCCCCACACTATAAAAGGCCGCCAGCGCGGCGGCCTTGTGTAGTGTGTTCCGGAGCAGGGAAAGAGAAGCATAGGCAGGGACAGTGTCATTTTTTTCCTTTACTAATCCTGGATTCCTTGTGTTTAGGGACAGAGAAGGATAGGCAGGGAGAGTGTCAGTGTGTCATTCTGTGCTAAACCTTGTTTGTAGGGACAGAGAAGGACAGTGAGGGAAAGTGTCAGTGTGCTATTCTGTGCTAAATCTTGTTTATAGGGACAGAGAAGGACAGTGAGGGAAAGTGTCAGTGTGCTATTCTGTGCTAATCCTTGTTTGTAGGGACAGAGAAGGACAGTGAGGGAAAGTGTCAGTGTGCTATTCTGTTCTAACCAATCTTGCTGAACCGTATTTCAAATCCTTGAGTTTAGGGACAGAGAAGGACACTCGTGGAAACTATCAGTGTGCTATTCTGTGCTAAATCTTGTTTGTAGGGACAGAGAAGGACAGTGAGGGAAACTATCAGTGTGCTATTCTGTGCTAAACCAATCTTGCTGAACCATATTTGAAATCCTTGAGTTTAGGGACAGAGAAGGACACTCGTGGAAACTATCAGTGTGCTATTCTGTGCTAAATCTTGTTTGTAGGGACAGAGAAGGACAGTGAGGGAAAGTGTCAGTGTGCTATTCTGTCCTAAACCAATCTTGCTGAACCATATTTGAAATCCTTGAGTTTAGGGACAGAGAAGGACACTCGTGGAAACTATCAGTGTGCTATTCTGTGCTAATCCTTGTTTGTAGGGACAGAGAAGGACAGTGAGGGAAACTGTCAGTGTGCTATTCTGTTCTAAACCAATCTTGCTGAACCATATTTGAAATCCTTGAGTTTAGGGACAGAGAAGGACACTCGTGGAAACTATCAGTATGCTATTCTGTGCTAAATCTTGTTTGTAGGCACAGAGAAGGACAGTGAAGGAAAGTGTCAGTGTGCTATTCTGTCCTAAACCAATCTTGCTGAACCATATTTGAAATCCTTGAGTTTAGGGACAGAGAAGGACACTCGTGGAAACTATCAGTGTGCTATTCTTTGCTAATCCTTGTTTGTAGGGACAGAGAAGGACAGTGAGGGAAACTGTCAGTGTGCTATTCTGTTCTAAACCAATCTTGCTGAACCATATTTGAAATCCTTGAGTTTAGGGACAGAGAAGGACACTCGTGGAAACTATCAGTGTGCTATTCTGTGCTAAATCTTGTTTGTAGGGACAGAGAAGGACAGTGAGGGAAAGTGTCAGTGTGCTATTCTGTCCTAAACCAATCTTGCTGAACCATATTTGAAATCCTTGAGTTTAGGGACAGAGAAGGACACTCGTGGAAACTATCAGTGTGCTATTCTGTGCTAATCCTTGTTTGTAGGGACAGAGAAGGACAGTGAGGGAAACTGTCAGTGTGCTATTCTGTTCTAAACCAATCTTGCTGAACCATATTTGAAATCCTTGAGTTTAGGGACAGAGAAGGACACTCGTGGAAACTATCAGTGTGCTATTCTGTGCTAAATCTTGTTTGTAGGGACAGAGAAGGACAGTGAGGGAAAGTGTCAGTGTGCTATTCTGTCCTAAACCAATCTTGCTGAACCATATTTGAAATCCTTGAGTTTAGGGACAGAGAAGGACACTCGTGGAAACTATCAGTGTGCTATTCTGTGCTAAATCTTGTTTGTAGGGACAGAGAAGGACAGTGAGGGAAAGTGTCAGTGTGCTATTCTGTCCTAAACCAATCTTGCTGAACCATATTTGAAATCCTTGTGTTTAGGGACAGAGAAGGACACTCGGGGAAACTGTCAGTGTGCTATTCTGTTCTAAACCAATCTTGCTGAACCATATTTGAAATCCTTGAGTTTAGGGACAGAGAAGGACACTCGTGGAAACTATCAGTGTGCTATTCTGTGCTAATCCTTGTTTGTAGGGACAGAGAAGGACAGTGAGGGAAAGTGTCAGTGTACTATTCTGTTCTAACCAATCTTGCTGAACCGTATTTGAAATCCTTGAGTTTAGGGACAGAGAAGGACACTCGTGGAAACTATCAGTGTGCTATTCTGTGCTAATCCTTGTTTGTAGGGACAGAGAAGGACAGTGAGGGAAAGTGTCAGTGTGCTATTCTGTGCTAAACCAATCTTGCTGAACCATATTTGAAATCCTTGAGTTTAGGGACAGAGAAGGACACTCGTGGAAACTATCAGTGTGCTATTCTGTGCTAATCCTTGTTTGTAGGGACAGAGAAGGACAGTGAGGGAAAGTGTCAGTGTGCTATTCTGTTCTAACCAATCTTGCTGAACCGTATTTGAAATCCTTGAGTTTAGGGACAGAGAAGGACACTCGTGGAAACTATCAGTGTGCTATTCTGTGCTAAATCTTGTTTGTAGGGACAGAGAAGGACAGTGAGGGAAAGTGTCAGTGTGCTATTCTGTCCTAAACCAATCTTGCTGAACCATATTTGAAATCCTTGAGTTTAGGGACAGAGAAGGACACTCGTGGAAACTATCAGTGTGCTATTCTTTGCTAATCCTTGTTTGTAGGGACAGAGAAGGACAGTGAGGGAAACTGTCAGTGTGCTATTCTGTTCTAAACCAATCTTGCTGAACCATATTTGAAATCCTTGAGTTTAGGGACAGAGAAGGACACTCGTGGAAACTATCAGTGTGCTATTCTGTGCTAAATCTTGTTTGTAGGGACAGAGAAGGACAGTGAGGGAAAGTGTCAGTGTGCTATTCTGTCCTAAACCAATCTTGCTGAACCATATTTGAAATCCTTGAGTTTAGGGACAGAGAAGGACACTCGTGGAAACTATCAGTGTGCTATTCTGTGCTAATCCTTGTTTGTAGGGACAGAGAAGGACAGTGAGGGAAACTGTCAGTGTGCTATTCTGTTCTAAACCAATCTTGCTGAACCATATTTGAAATCCTTGAGTTTAGGGACAGAGAAGGACACTCGTGGAAACTATCAGTGTGCTATTCTGTGCTAATCCTTGTTTGTAGGGACAGAGAAGGACAGTGAGGGAAACTGTCAGTGTGCTATTCTGTTCTAAACCAATCTTGCTGAACCATATTTGAAATCCTTGAGTTTAGGGACAGAGAAGGACACTCGGGGAAACTATCAGTGTGCTATTCTGTGCTAAATCTTGTTTGTAGGGACAGAGAAGGACAGTGAGGGAAACTATCAGTGTGCTATTCTGTGCTAAACCAATCTTGCTGAACCATATTGCAAATCCTTGTGTTTAGGGACAGAGAAGGATAGGCAGGGGACAGTGTCAGTGTCTTTGTTGCTAAGCCTCCTGCACAGTATACACCTGAAGGTAGCCCTTATTGCTGTTTTTCCCATCTCCCTGCAGGCCATCCATTAAAATGTCTGGAAGGCAAACAAGGAGAGGCAGACAGTCAGGAGGCAAAAAAGAGGGCAAGCAGGCTCTGTGTCTGGGGGCAACAGTGCTGGTCGCGGACGCGGTGCATTGTCATCAGCACATGGCCATGGGACACGCTTGTCCTTCTTTTCGGCAGCTGGACATGTTGAGCCACATCATGCCGAAGACTTGGTAGAGTGGATGACCAAGCCCACCTCATCCTCCTCATCCTCTCTCACCCAGGCTCAGGGTACTGGCAAAGCAGCTGCCAAAGCGTCCTCTTCTCTGGTATCAATGTCATCATTAGTCACTCCTTCCCTAGACCCACCATGTCCTCCTCCTGAGGAGTCCCCCGAACTGTTTGAGCACAGTGTTGGGTACATGCTCCAGGAGGATGCCCAGCGTTTCGAAGGATCTGATGATGATACCCAGCTAGAGGAAGGCAGTAGCGTGAGAGCTGAGAGAGGGGATTCTCAAGAAGGACACCAATCTGGCAGTCATGCTCCAGCAGCTGCAGCATACTGCCAGATTGGCTCCAGTGATGAGGAGGGAGGGGATGATGAGGTCACTGACTCCACGTGGGTGCCTAATAGGAGAGAGGAGGAGGAGGAGGAGGATGAGGAGGAGGCACATCTCCAACGAAGCAGGATGCCCTTGGGTGGCCAGCGTATGGGCAGCACACCGACGGAATCACACCGCAGAGCTCCGCCTGTGCAGGGCGCTGCCTCTGCCCGTCATTCAAAAAGTTCTTTGGTGTGGGCCTTTTTTGAGGCGAGTGCATCAGATCGCACAGCTGCTGTTTGCAACATATGTCTCAAGCGTATATCGCGTGGCCAAAACATCAGCCGCTTGGGCACCACATGCTTGATCAGACATATGTTGACCTGCCATGCAGCTCGTTGGCAAGCCTACCTTAAAGACCCACACCAAAGAACAAAGCGGACCTCTCCTTGCACCGCATCAGCTGGGATCTCCAACCCCAGTATACCTTCAGTCCTCTCTGAAACCTGCACTGAGAGGAATGAAGGTGTAGAATTAGGTGTGTCACAGCCAAGTACTTGCGACCACTCTGCTAGCAGTACACCGACGTCCGATTCTAGCAGGCAAATTTCCCTGCCCCAGCTGCTGGACCGTCGAAAGAAGTTCACTCCCAGCCATCCACATGCCCAGCGGTTGAATGCTAGCTTGGCTAAATTGCTAGCGCTTCAACTGCTGCCTTTTCAGTTGGTAGACTCTGCCCCCTTCCGTGAGTTTGTGCAATGTGCGGTTCCTCAGTGGCAGGTTCCCAAACGCCACTTTTTCTCACGGAAGGCGATTCCGGCTCTCTACAGGCATGTGGAAGGCAATGTCTTGGCCTCGCTGGACAGGGCGGTCAGCGGTAAGGTGCATATTACCGCTGACTCATGGTCCAGCAGGCATGGACAGGGACGTTACCTTTCTTTCACGGCCCATTGGGTCACTCTTTTGGCAGCTGGGAAGGATGCAGGACAAGGTGCAGTAGTGTTGGAGGTTGTTCCGCCGCCACGCCTCCAAAATGCTACTACTGGTTGTGACACACCTCTCTCCTCCACCCCCTCCTCTTCTTCTTCCTCCATGGCCTCTTCCTGTGGTTTGTCCTCGGAACCAGCGGTGCTCCGTAGGCGTTCAAGGGGCTACGCAAGTACGCAGGCAAAAAGATGCCATGCCGTGCTTGCGCTGGTGTGTTTGGGGGACAGAAGCCACACTGGGGCAGAGGTCCTGTCTGCTCTGCAGGGGCAGGCCGAGAGGTGGTTGACGCCACGCCAGCTTAAGCCAGGAATGGTGGTTTGCGACAATGGCACCAACCTCCTCTCCGCCCTCCGACAGGGACAACTGACCCATTTGCCCTGTATGGCTCACGTCCTTAACCTGGTGGTGCAGCGGTTCTTGGGCAGGTACCCGGGCTTACAGGATGTCCTGAGGCAGGCCAGGAAAGTCTGTGTGCATTTCCGCAGATCTTATAATGCCAGTGCTCGCCTGGCTGAGCTGCAAAAGGAGTTGAACCTGCCCAAGAACCGCCTTATATGTGACATGCCCACCAGGTGGAACTCAACGTTGGCCATGCTGCAGCGGCTGCACACGCAGCAGAGGGCCATCAATGAGTACCTGTGCGACTACGGCACCAGGACAGGGTCACGGGAGCTTGGTTTTTTTTCACCACGCCAGTGGGGCATGATCAGGGATGCATGCACTGTCCTGGCACCATTTGAGGAGGCCACGAGGATGGTGAGCAGTGACAGTGCATGCATCAGTGACACTGTACCTCTTGTCCACCTGTTGGAGCACACGCTGCGTGGAATAATGGACAGGGCACTTGAGGCAGAACAGAGGCAGGAAGAGGAGGACTTCCTTGCCTCTCAAGGCCCCCTTTACCCAGACAGTGTTCCTTCTGTCCCACCCATCGCACAGGAAGAGGAGGAGGAGGAGGAGGAGGATTGTGTCAGCATGGAGGTGGAGGCTGGCACTCAGCATCATCAGCAGCAGTCTTTTAGAGATGATTTACAGTCCCAAGAAACCAGTGGACTTGTACGTGGCTGGGAGGAGGTAGCTGCGGATCATGTCGTCCTTAGTGACCCAGAGGACTCCGGACTGAATGCCTCAGCTAACCTACGCTGCATGGCCTCCCTGATCCTGCAAAGTCTGCGGAAGGATCCTCGTATTCTTCGGATCAAGGAGAGGGACCATTACTGGCTGGCCACTCTCCTTGATCCACGGTACAAGGGTAAGGTTGCGGACCTTATCTTACCGTCGCAGAGGGAGCAGAGGATGAGACAACTCCGGGAGGCCTTGCAGAAAGGTCTGTGCAACGCGTTCCCAGAGACTGGGAGGTTACAAACTCCTGGTCCTGGACAACGAGTTGCTGAGGCTTCGGGCAGTCAAAGAAGGAGTGGTGGGGAAGGTGGCCGTCTGACCGATGCGTTCAGACAATTCTTTAGTCCGCAGCCCCAAAGTATGATCGGTTCCAGCAACCATCGCCAGCGTCTGATATACATGGTGCAGGAATACCTAGGGGCAAGGTCAGACTTGGACACCTTCCCCACCGAAAATCCTCTGGCTTACTGGGTCTTGAGGATGGATCACTGGCCAGAGCTTGCACAGTATGCAATTGAGCTACTGGCCTGTCCTGCATCCAGCGTTCTTTCAGAACGCACATTCAGTGCTGCTGGAGGATTTGTCACGGATCACAGGGTGCGCCTGTCCACCGACTCGGTTGATCGACTGACTTTCATCAAGATGAACCAGTCTTGGATCACCACCAGCTACCACACACCTGATGCTGATATAACAGACTAATTGATTTTAAAATGTCACATCCCTTCAAGACTGATGCTGATGCTGAGTGCCTGTGCTGTTATGTTGACTGGCTATCCTCCTCCTCCTCCTCAATGATACGATTAATGATGATAGCTTGGAAGATCATTTTGGTTTATGGGTGACGCCACCAGTGGCTAAGGCCCAATTTTTCAGCCCCTGTTTAACAGGGGCGTGTAATTACAATTTTTGATGCAATACTTTGCAGCAGGCCTCATTGCTGTGCTCCAAGTACAGTATCTGTGAGGGGTTGCAGTGTTGTGCCACCAGTGCCTAAGGCCCAATTTTTCAGCCCCTGTTCAACAGGAGCATGCAATTATAATTATTGATCTAATAATTCACAGCAGGGCCCATTGCTGCGCCCACCAAGAGTAACTGTCAGGCCTTACAGTGTTGTGTCAACACCACCACCACCACCACCAAAGGCCCAATTTTTCAGC
Organism: Rana muscosa; assembly: GCA_029206835.1. Lineage (NCBI taxonomy): Eukaryota > Metazoa > Chordata > Amphibia > Anura > Ranidae > Rana > Rana muscosa. Next base: position 403,172,318 of record CM055122.1, read on the forward strand.
CCCTGTTCAACAGGGGCATGCAATTATAATTATTGATCTAATAATTCACAGCAGGGCCCATTGCTGCGCCCACCAAGAGTAACTGTCAGGCCTTACAGTGTTGTATCAACACCACCACCACCACCACCACCATCACCACCAAAGGCCCAATTTTTCAGCCCCTGTTCAACAGGGGCATGCAATTATAATTATTGATCTAATAATTCACAGCAGGGCCCATTGCTGCGCCCACCAAGAGTAACTGTCAGGCCTTACAGTGTTGTGGCACCAGCACCACCATCAAAGGCCCAATTTTTACTACCACTGTTCAACAATTATATGTTATTACAATTCCTGATATAATAGTTGACAGCAGGGCGTTCCAGCACCCACCAAGAGTAACTGTGAGTGCTTACAGTGTTGTGCCAACACCAACACCTAAGGGGCCAATTTCTGCAGAGTATATACGGCAGGTCCCTACTTTCAAACATCCAACTTACAAACGACTACTACTTGCAAACGGAGGAAGACAACAGGAAGTGAGAGGAAATCTACCCCATTGGAAGGAAAATTCTCTCCTGTAAGAATTAATATGGGAGAAAGGTGTCTCCTCTCTACTGATGCTTTATCACCAATCCTTGTTTCAATAAAAACACCACATTTCAAAAACAGTTGTCATTGGGACGCAAAGTGAGGTGAAATGTTCTGAACAGGGGCACAGACAGCAAAACAAATGTTACAGGGGTGATAACCCTTCCCTATGTTTTCCAAAAAGCTTAAAAATAGATTTTTTGGCTGGAGGAGCTACACTTAAACAATGTACCTGTTCAAAATTACAAACAGATTCTACATAAGAACAAACCTACAGTCCCTGTCTTGTATGCACCGCCTGTATACGGCTGTTCAGAGTATATAGGGCCTTTTTTATTTTGTGTGCGGGGTTCCCCTTAATATCCATACAAGACCCAAAGGGGCTGGTAATGGGCTGGGGTAGGGGGGGGGGGGTAGATGGGGTAGCTATGCCATTTTTCTTAAAGATTTTCATCCATATTACCGGGACCAGACATTACATTAAAGCCGCAAGCAGTTTTAAATGGCTTTTTTTTCCTTTAGAAATGTAATTTTGTGCAGGGACAGTTCTAAACACGGGAAACACGTGGTACTTCACAGGCATACTTTAGACACCCCCCAGGTACAATATTTAAAGGAATATTTGTCTTTTTTTTTTCACTTTATGCATCATTAAAATGACTGCTCCCGAAAAACGTCCGTTTTTAAAACTTCTTTTTGCATTGATACATGTCCCCTGGTGCAGAACCCGGGTTCCCAAACTCTGTTTAGGACAATAAAATGGATAATAGTCGTTATAATTAGCACTTTAGAATTCGAACGTTCGCATCCATTGTATTTAATAGGGTTCTAATGTTCGTGCGAACTTTCGGTCCGTTCGCGGGTTCTGGTGCGAACCGAACTCGGGGGTGTTCGGCTCATCACCAATCCAGAGTCCACAGGGACCGGCCCGGGGGGAGTCGGGGATGGATGGAGTGACAGCCCAGCCGAGTGAGCCAGCCCGACGATGACAGCAGGTGGGGATAAAGGCAGGGTGCATTGGTGGCAGAGGGGAATGGTGCATTGGTGGCAGAGGGGACTGGTGCATTGGTGGCAGAGGGGAATGGTGCATTGGTGGCAGTGGGTGATGGTGGCAGAGGGGAATAGGGGAATGGTGCATTGGTGGCAGAGAGGAGTGGTGCATTGGTGGCAGGGGGTGAAGGTGGCAGGGGGGAATGGTGCATTGGTGGCAGAGAGGAGTGGTGCATTGGTGGCAGAGAGGAGTGGTGCATTGGTGGCAGGGGGTGAAGGTGGAAGAGGGGAATGGTGCATTGGTGGCAGAGAGGAGTGGTGCATTGGTGGCAGGGGGTGAAGGTGGCAGAGGAGTGGTGCATTGGTGGCAGGGGGTGAAGGTGGCAGAGGGGAATGGTGCATTTGTGGCAGGGGGGAATGGTGCATTGGTGGCAGAGAGGAGTGGTGCATTGGTGGCAGGGGGTGAAGGGGGCAGAGGGGAATGATGAATTGGTGGCAGAGAGGAGTGGTGAATTGGTGGCAGGGGGGAATGGTGCATTGGTGGCAGGGGGTGATGGTGCATTGGTGGCAGAGGGGGATGGTGGTGGCAAAGGGTAATGGAGGTAGGGTGTGATGGTGGCAGGGGGTTATGGAGGCAGGAGGTGATTGGACTAAATAATTTGCCCTTATTATGTCGCAAATAACAAATATGTTTTTTACCTTTTAATATCTACCTTAAATCACATTGCTATTTGCCTAGCGTACTTGTTTGTAGCCTAAATACTGAAATTTGCACCTAAAAATGAAATTTTGTAACTTTTGTTAAATGGCAGTAAAAACGTGGCAGTGCCAGTAAATTTTAGGTGTCGTGCCAGTAAATTTCAATCTGGTAGGTTGGCAACACTGAACAAGCGTCCCTTCCGATGTATCGGCAATCGTCACAACTAGTTGCCGTGCAGCCACGTCCCCAGTTGTGACGCTTGACTGTCAGCGGGACTGTGGGGGGGGGGGGAATAGGGGGTCCTGTGTAAGTTCACCTTACAGATTTTTCTGTAAAGGGGAACTTGCACTTTAAAGAGTTCTGTAGCATTTTTGTATTCATGTTTCTGCCACAACTCCTAAATAGAACCTGATTCCCTGTAAACCTGAAGAACAATGGGCCAAGTTTAAGATCAAACAAGTGCTTTTGCACTGCCTGGTCATTAATTTAATTGCTGTTACTTTTGATATACATTTGCTGTGGTCATTTCACAAACTATATTTGGAAAGTTTTATGTATTTCGCGTGGCAAGGAAAGATAGATTCTAGTTTCTTAATACTATACCAGGTGAGAAATACTTTGCCGATGTTGTAGCCTGCAGTGTCACTTTAAAAGAGAAGTGTGGCTCTTTTTTGTTTTTTAAAAAAAACATACTTACCTAGGTGGATGCAAAATCAGTCCAATGCTGCACCTGTCCACTGCAGGCTCTAAGACTGAGAACCGAGAGATCAAACACCACTGATCGTTCGGTCCTCAGAGCTCAATGAGCAGAGAGCGCTCTGCTCATCCCCCCCCCCCCCCCGTGCACGCTCACTGAAGCTCTGGGCTGGGGAGGGGGGGGTGAGCGGCTGGCTCAGGCTCTCAGTGGCTTGCTAAGAGGCTGAGCCAGGTACCAGTCCAGACATGTGGGTGGATCATAACCATATTTTCGTGATCTTGCCCCAGCCTGGACCGGTTTTGTGACGTCTGCCAGCAGCGAGCTTCAGCCCGCTGTCTGTTGAAAATAGGTCACAGGAGTGCAGAATGAACTGCACTTCTGTGATCCACAGGCTAGGTACCGCCAAACCAGCTTTGCCTGTACTTCTCAAAGTGTTCTAAAAAATCCAGTGTGTTACAGTGTCAAATAAACTTTTTAATTCAAACAATTGCAGCAATAAATAAATGCATAATGTACAATATATTTTCCAAAAAATATGTACTTACAATGGAGAATGTGTTGAAAATGACTGAAAATGTTCAATGAAAAGGAGAGCTCTGAAGTACAGATACTATTTGTATACGCCAACGTTTTTCTGTGAGGGCCCCAGATGAAGACTGTGATTCATACAGATGAAATAGGATGGCTGAGGATAGAAAATATACTCTCAAGGTACATGCGTCTACCTGTTCTTCATCAAAGTTTCTAGTAGCAGGATTATAACTTACATGGCAGTTAGAATAGCAGGTGGCAGATGGTGGCAGATAAACAGGTAATGTATCAGTTATTAGCCAAGTTTGTAGCCAATGGTATAATCCAGCCAGGTGGGTCTAGTGCCAGAGCATTCGACAGAAGCACAGCTGAGTATGTAGCCAGAGGTCATTCACTGGGGTAACTAGGCCCAAGAATCAAAACCAGAGAATGGAGAAAACCTAACAAAGTCTGTAAGGGTAGGAAGTTAATCAACATGTTCATTTGAAACCTTTCATCGGATCTGCATATGCTTTTTTGATATACTGATATGATATTTTCTAATCCAATTTTTTTTTTTATAGGAATCTAGAAAATAACTATTGCAAAAACCCTGATGGGGAGTCAATGCCCTGGTGTTATACTACAGACAAAGAAACACGATGGGAATATTGTGAAATACCCAGCTGTGATTCGCAACCTGCTGGTAAATCTATTTATTTTATTGTGCATAGTGTTTCACCTTGTTTCACGACTAGAGTTTAAATCAGTTGTATACCGCTGGGTGTTTTTTTTTTTTTTTTTCTTCCTGCAAGTTAAAGTCATAATGTGCTAGTATGCATCGCATACTAGCACATTGTGTGAAACGTACCTTCAAAGGAAGCTGTTCCAGCGCTGCCATTTCAGCGATGCAGCTGCTTCCATCTTCACCTGTTTTGCTTCCGGGTTCACAGGCTCCGGCTCTGTAACTGGTCAGAGCCGCGATGATGTCATTCCTATGCATGCGCGCAGGAGCCGCCGTTCACGGCACAGGGCTTGGAAAGGATGGCACAGGTAGCCGTTCCTTCAGAGCGCATGCACCAGTGATGTCACTGGCTGCATATAATGTAAATATCTTCTAATCGGTAAACATTTAGGAGATATTTACACTACCTATGGGTAAGCCTTATTATAGGCTTACCTATAGGTAAATGTCTGCAGAGGAAGTTTACTTCCTCTTTAACCCCTTGCTTACTGGGCACATAAACCCCCTTCCTGCCCAGGCGAAATTTCAGCTTTCGGCACTGCGTCGCTTTGAATGACAATTGCGCGGTCGTGCAACGTGGCTCGTAAACAAAATTGATGTCCTTTTTTTCCCACAAATAGAGCTTTCTTTTGGTGGTATTTGATCACCTCTGCGGTTTTTATTTTTTGCGCTATAAACCAAAAAAGAGTGACAATTTAAAAAAAAAACACAATATTTTTGGATTTTTGCTATAATAAATATCCCAATTTTTTTTTAAAAAACGATTTTTTCCTCAGTTTAGTCCGATACGTATTCTTCTACATATTTTTGGTTAAAAAAAATCCCAATAAGCGTATAGTGATTGGTTTGCGCAAAAGTTATAGCGCCTACAAAATAGGGGATAGAATTCTGACTTTTTTTTTTTACTAGTAATGGCGGCGATCTGCGATTTTTGTCAGGACTGCGATATTGCGTCGGACACATCGGACACTTTTGACACATTTTTGGGACCATTCACATTTATACAGCGATTAGTGCTATAAAAATGCACTGATTACTGTATAAATGTGACTGGCAGGGAAGGGGTTAACACTAGGTGGTGAGGAAGGGGTTAATATGTTCCCTAATGTGTGATTGCTACTGTGGGGGGAGGGGACTGACTGGGGGAGGTGACCGATCTGTGTCTCTATGTACAAGGGACACAGCATCGGTCTCCTCTCCCTAACAGGACATGGATCTGTGTGTTTACACACACAGATCCATGTCCTTGTCTGTGTACCGGCCAATCGCGGGTACCTGGCGGACATCGCAGCCGCCAGGCATGCGCATCGGCATCTCAGTGATACGCCGGGCACGCGCGTGCGCCGCCGGCGGCGCTCGCGCGCCCCCCAGTGGCTGGAGGAGCGGAGGCCGTATAATGACAGCCTCCCGGCATTATAGAACCACTTTGCGGCTGTCATTAGTCGCATGACGGGCGCAAAGTGGTTAATGGGAAGTCTTTAGGGAGACAATGGGGGTGATTTACGAAAGGCAAATCCACTTTGCACTACAAGTGCACTGCAAGTACACTTGAAAGTGCAATTGCTGTAGATCGCTGTAGATCTGAGGCAAAGCTCTGAAATGAGGTGAAGCTCTGCTGATTTTATCATCCCATGATGTGCAAGCTAAAATGCTTTTTTTCCAATTTCCTTGCATGTTCCCCTCGGATCTACAGTGAGTGCACTTCCAGTGCACTTTCAAGTGCACTTGTAGTGCAAAGTGGATTTGCCTTTCGTAAATAACCCCCAATGTCACCTTGTCTATTTAGGGGGAAGTGACAATCTTTGTACCCCCAACCACCTTGTATTTACATCTCCAGTGCTCCCTGCCACTCCTTCTACTGTGGCTGCCACCACAAAATAGCTGGTACTTCTGGGTATGGAAAAGCATGCGACCTTCTCCCACGATGAAGTGCTGACTAACGGTCAATCATCTGGCACATAACAGAGTAGGTGAGGTGACCACTTATGCTGAGATGCAAAACCACCCAAAGAGTTTGGAGGATAGACTTTTCGCAGAGAATGTCACTTTGCTCTAAATGGGTAAGGTGGCAGTGTCTCTAAGTATCATTAACATTGATCAACACAGAATTAAATGTACTTAAAGCTGCAGCATTCGTTTAAATAATACCTAGTGATCAAACCATGAAGGTCCTTCTTCTTCTGTACAAAAATATGGCACCCACCCCAACCTATAACTGGCCTTTGCAGCAAGGTGCACTTTGAAGGGCAATGCACATCACAAACAAACAAAAGATTTCCCAGCACACTTACCAGCCAGCCTGCAAAACAACCAAATTGGCCCTGTCTAACAGTCTTACACTCCCTGCTATGGTTGACAATGCTCTGTCTTCCATTTGCTCTCCTGGGTTGTCTCCCTGTCATATGCACTTACAGTAAAGCTTTAAGTGGCCATGCTGATGCTTATTGCATAGACATTTTCCACTTTTGTCACCATCAATAAACTCGCCCTGAGTAATGGTGTGCTGCCACTGCTTAAACACATACTACATGAGCAAGAGCCTACAGAAGGGCTGGAGAGGATCAGCAGCACTAAAATAGAAAAATAATTGCATAATGGTATTAAGATAATGTTTTTTTGTTTTGTTTTACAAGAAATAAGCATGGCAATTGTTTATAATAGTGATTAGTGTTCGCTTATCCACCTGAAGTTTAGCTTTGATATTTTTTATTGAAAATATACTTATACAACATATACACATCACATAACCAACTCAACCAACACTAAAATTTGCAGCTTCTATAATCTACCAATGTATGTGTGTGTTTCCTGAGAAATGTATAGAATTATATATACTTTTTCGGTTTGCAAACATGGCAATTAATTAGATGTTGTTTTTGTCAATGACAGCTAAATATTAGTTTTTGACCCTGTAGTAAATAGGAAAGTCTATTGTAATATACAGTAAAATATATGGATATTCAGAATTTTCTTTAGTGTACTGGACCACATCAACATATTTTATCATATGACTTAAAGTGGACATAGAGATTATATACCTGGATCTCATTAGAGGCAAACATCCATGAGTTGACCACTCTAGGGGTTAAAATCAATTGCTAGGTAAAAGAATAAAACTTGTCCAGCTGCTACTCTTCCCTATGATGTAACTTAGCCCTGATAACCATTCACCTGCCCCCCCCCCTTCCTTCTTGCGTATTCTGTGATCATAATTGAGGCTAAAGCATACAGAAGGAGGTTGGAGCTGACTATATAATGCAGTGAGGTAGGGAAAAAATATTAAAGGCAAAGAAGCAGAAAATGCACACATAGCATGATACTCTATATGATGAAACGCGTAGGAAGTTGTTTGTTGGACACATGACAGAAGGATCCGCTCACAGGCAGCTCACAGCAGCTCAGCTTAACCACATAAGGACCAGTGCACGACGATATACATCGACACAATGGCTCCTGTGGGCAGATGGGCGCACAGGTACATCCCCTTTAAGAAGCGGCATAGTGGGTGCGCGCGTGCACCTGCCGTAATCTCTGTGAGTTCGACCGCAAATCCCGCCGACTCGATGTCCGCGGGGATACCCGCGATCGTCTCACTGAGAGTAAGAACGGGGAAATGCTAATGTAAACAAGCATTTCCCCATTCTTCCTAGTGACAGGACACTGATCACAGCTCCCTGTAATTGGGAGTGGTGATCAGTGTCCTGTCACACACAGCCCATCCCCCCTACAGTTAGAAGCACTCCCTAGGACACACTTAACCCCTTCAGCGCCCCCTACAGGTTAACCCCTTCATTGCCAGTGTAATTTTTAAAGTAATCAGTGCATTTTTATAGCACTGATCGCTGTAAAAATGACAATGGTCTCAAAATGGTGTCAAAGTGTCCGATGTGTCCGCCATAATGTCGCAGTCACGATAAAAACCGCTGATCACCGCCATTACTAGTAAAAAAAAAAAAAATATTAATAAAAATGCTATTAAACTATCCCCTATTTTGTAGACGCTATAACTTTTGTGCAAACCAATCTATAAACGCTTATTGCGATTTTTTTTTTTACCAAAAATATGTAGAAGAATACGTATCGGCCTAAACTGAGGAAAAAATTAGTTTCTTTATATATTTTTGGGGGATATTTATTATAGCAAAAAGTAAAAAATATAAAAAAAAATTCAAAATTGTCGCTCTATTTTCGTTTATAGCGCAAAAAATAAAAACCGCAGAGGTGATCAAATACCACCAAAAGAAAGCTCTATTTGGGAGCCACGTCGCACGACCGCGCAATTGTCAGTTAAAGCGACACAGTGCCAAAATCACAAAAAGTGGCCTGGTCTTTGGCCAGCCAAATGGTCCGGGGCTTAAGTGGTTAATGGAGCAATGTATGTTTCTATATACAGTGCCTTGAAAAAGTATTCATACTTCTTTGAAATTTTACACATTTTGTCATGTTGCAACCCAAAACATAAATGTATTTTTTTTAATTTTATGTGATAGGCCAACACAAAGTGGCACATAATTGTGAACTGGAAGAAAAATGATAAATTATTTTCATTTTTTTTTTACAAATAAATATGTGAAAAGTGTGGCGTGCATTTGTATTCAGCCTCCCTGAGTCAGTACTTTATTGTCTTTTTGTTGATGTCTCTACCAGCTTTGCACATCTAGAGAGTGCCATTTTTGCCCATTCTTTGCAAAATAGCTCAAGCTCTGTCAGATTGGATGGAGAGCGTCTATTAACAGCAATTTTCAAATCTTGCCACGGATTCTCAATTGGATTTAGGTCTGGACTTTGGGCCATTCTAACACATGAATATGCTTTGATCTAAACCATTCCATTGTAGCTCTGGCTGTATGTTTAGGGTCGTTGTCCTGCTGGAAGGTGAACCTCCGCCCCAGTCTCAAGTCTTTTGCAGACTCTAACAGGTTTTCTTCTAAGATTGCCCTGTGTTTGGCTCCATTCATCTTCCCATCAACTCTGACCAGTTTCCCTGTCCCTGCTGAAGAAAAGCATCCCCACAACATGTTGCTGCCACCACCATGTTTCACAGTGGGGATGGTGTGTTCAGGATGATGTGCAGTGTTAGTTTTTCGCCACACATAGCATTTTGCTTTTAGGCCAAAAAGATCGATTTTGGTCTCGTCTGACCAGAGCACCTTCTTTCACATGTTTTCTGTGCCCCCCACATGGCTTCTTGCAAACTGCAAACGGGACTTTTATGGCTTTCTTTTAACAATGTTTTTTTCTTGCCACTCTTCCATAAAGGCCAGATTTGTAGAGTGCATGACTAATAGTTGTATGACTTGTGCACGGTGGAAAAGTTTGTTTCGTTTTCATTCGTAAAATACATATTTTAGTTCTGTTATATTCGTTATGTTGTGTTAAAAAGTTTTCGGATAATTCGTTATTTCTGTAGAGTATAGATATTCGTTAAAACGAATTGATTTGTTTTATTGTATAATTGTTTTTAGTTTTCAGATAATTCATCATTTATGTATATATATATATTTGTGATAACGAATTGTAACTTCTGAAAGTCGTTTGTTTATTGAATCCATTAACACATACACACAATGACAATGTGTCTTCTGCTGCTTCGCAAAACTCATCTCATCTGCTCAAATGCAATACAATACCCTTCTCAGGAATGCACTTTGCCAGTAGTTGTGGTGTGTCACTGTTGCTGGTACCAGGAGGAACCTGATGTTTAGAGCTTGAATCCATTAGTACACACACACACAGAATATCTCTGCTGCTTCACAAAACACATCTCCTCTGCTAAAATACAACACCCTTCTCACTCAGTTCTCAGGAATGCACTTTGCCAGTATTATTATTCCAACCTCCAGCACAAAATAAATCAGCTGATTGGGCTGTAAGATTTACTCCGAGTCAACCTGCTGTTTCATTACCAGTGGTTCTCAACTCCTGTCCTCAGGACCCACTAACAGGCCAGATTTTAAGTATTACCTTGGTGAGATGCAGACTAGAATACTGCAATCCCTGAGCAGCAAATTATATCACCTGTGATGCATTTCAGTTATCTTGCAAACCTGGCCTGTTGGTGGGCCCTGAGGACTGGAGTTGAGAACCACTGCATTAGACCTATAACAAATTAATGAATCTTGCTGAATGAATTCATTATTTAGAACAGGCCTGGAACGTTATGCACAGCATTAAGTGTAGGGCCTACATGACTGAGTGTGCTGTCCAGGCTGTTGCTAGGCAGTTTGCAGGTTCAAAATGATTGGATAGGGGGAAGGTGTGGCAGGGTGGGGCATTAGGAGTGTAATAAGCTGTTAGGAGTGTACAGTGCATCAGTCTGTGAAGTCAGCCTAGGAGAAACTTTCGCCCCTTATTTCTCTCCCATTATGGCGGACATTGAGAACATGCTCTCGCAGATCAGGGCAGCAGCTTTGGCGAATGGCCCCCAGTGGCTGGAGTCCCAGCTCCAAGGTATGCTGCAGGGGTCGGGGCAGGTTACTGCTTCGCCTGCCCCCATCGTTTCCCGGGCGAGGAGGTCTCGGCCTCCTGCGCGTTTTAGTCCTGAAGTGACCCCTAGGTTCGGCCGCCGTGCTAGGAGCCCCGGAAGGGACCCTTCAGCCCCCGAACCTAAGAGACTGCCTCCTCTTGAGGCTCCCGGGGCTGGAAGGAATCCTCTACCTAGGTGGGACCCGGGCGGGAGTGATCGAGCTGCCACCTACTCCCTGCCCCCTTCTACTGGACGCCAGGACTGCACGGCCAGCTCAGCAGGGCATCCCCCTGCTGTGCGCGCGGCCCGACGTGGGAGTGAGTTACCTGCGGGTGCCGGCTCATCCCCTGGAGCTGCCGGGGCTCCGTCCGGAAGAAGCGGAGGTCGCCGTCGTCCTGAGTCGTCCCCGTTTGCTGAAAGGTCGTCGGCAGCTGGGCCTTCTCAGCGTGCTCAGCGTGAAAGAGGTATGCGGGACAGCCGTGCCAGTCACTCGGCGGCGGCTACTGATGTCATCAGCGGGCGCCCGGTGGATGCCGTTAACCCTTCCCTGGCCACGGTGGTTCGTGGAGAGGAAGAGCGGTCGGAGGGGGAGCTCTCTGCGTCGGAGGGTGAAGATGTGTCCCTGGAGGTGGAGGAAGGTGCGGCTGGATCAGATGCTCGGCTGGGATCTGGAGGCACGGCTGGGTGGCTTCACACACTGGGTCAGCCTGGTAAGTCTTTGTGTTTGTCTGTTCCTTCTCCTGATGTGTCTGATGTTGTGGGTCCTGTGTTGCCTCGTGGGTCTGCCTCTGCACATGGGGGGTCGGGGGTCCCTCTGGAGCTGGTTATGTCCCTGTTCATGGCGCTGTCGCTGCGGGCCTGGCTGGTCAGGAGGGGTTGTTGTCGCAGGTGCTGCATACCTGGCTGGAAGGATGCAGGGACCTTTTTGTACGGGGGGTCACGGGGGTGTCTTCTCCACAGGTGGGGTCGCCGGTGGGCGGCCTGGAATGCTTCGGGGGACCTGGCTACGTCCGTCGCAGGAAATTCGGGGCCCGCGCAAGGTCCTCCTGCTGGGGCGTTCAAGGCCGCTGCACCATCGATGGGTGGGGTTGCGGGGTCAGAAGTTGCGGCCTCTGCGGTGGCCTCGTCGGAAGGAGCCCCAAAGACTACGGTGGATTCTCAAAAGGCAGAGGGAGCGCCCGATGGTGTGCGGTTATCAGACAACGCAAAATGTGAGGTTTACGTCTGCTTCGAGGGCCCATTAGGCGCACATCTGAAGCCTGAGGTGAGGGAGAAGATCTGGAAGGGGGAATATGTCGAGATTTTTTCCCTTTTGCCGCTTGAAAAATTCAATCTGGACAAGATCAAGCCGAATGAAAGCAAGAAGGAGGAGGAAGAAAAGCGACGTTACCATTTGATACCTAGGACTTTTGGCAACTGCCTCCAGGCGTTCAGTATCTTGGCCAGTGTTGTGGGTGAGAAAGCGCCTGAACATTGTTCTGGACATTATTTTGTGGATGAAGCTGATGACGCAGGCTAGGACTGTTTCCCAACCCTTTCAGGGGGGGCCGGGGGTGCTTCTACCTCAGCAGCATCGGCCATGCTCAGGAAGGGGTATTGCTGGCAGTTCAACGAAGGGACCTGTAGGTTCGGAGGTTCCTGACGGTGAGGAGAAGGCTAAGTCGACCAACGCTGGAAAGGGGGAGAACTCCGGTGCGGGCGGAAAAAATGGCGCCTTTTCTCCGTAGGTACCCGGACAGGGCCGCTGCGCAGTTTTTGTTGCAGGGGTTTACAGCCGGTTTTATTATTCCTTGTACATTGTCTAGTGTCCCCCCGATGGTGGATAATTTGCGGTCGGCTCATCTGCATGCCGGGGTGGTTTCTGTGAAATTGGCTAAGGAAGTGTCTTTGGGAAGGATGGCGGCCCCTTTTGAGGCCGACTTGGTGGTTTCCCCTCTCTGGGTTGTCCCTAAGAAGGACCCTGGCCAGTTTCGCCTCATCCACCACTTATCTCACCCTGGGGGGGGTCGGTTAACGATGCAATTGATCCCGCCCTGTGCGCAGTGTTCTATGCCTCTTTTGATGATACCATTACCTGGGTTTGCAGGTTTGGCAAGGGATCGCTGCTGGCCAAAACCGATATTGAATCGGCTTTTAGGCTGCTGCCTGTTCACCCACTGAGTTGTCGCCTGTTGGGCTGTGTGTGGCAGGGTCAATATTTTGTTGACCGCTGTCTGCCAATGGGCTGTGCCATTTCTTGCTCTTTTTTCGAAACATTCAGTTCTTTTCTTGAATTGTTGGTGCGGGATTTGTCTGGCCTCCAGTCAGTAATACATTATTTGGACGACTTCCTGGTGGTCGGTCCTCCGGGAGGTCGAACTTGTCAGATCTTGTTGGCCACAATCCAGCACGTGTTTGACGTTTTTGGGGTTCCCTTGGCACCCGAGAAAACCGAGGGCCCTGTGGTGGAGCTGAAGTTTCTGGGAATAGTCATTGATACATTGCGTATGGATTGTTGCCCTCCCTTGGACAAGTTGGAGGATATGCGGGAGTCGGAGGTACGGGCGAGGCGTGATAATAAGCTCACCTTGCGCTCCCTCCAGTCTCTTTTGGGCAAGCTTAATTTCACCTGCCGCATCATGCCTATGGGACGAGTATTTTGCAGGCGGTTGGCGGCTGCCACTGCTGGGGTTCGATCGCCTCATCATTTTGTGAAGCTGTCCGCGGAACATCGTGAGGACCTGCTTGTCTGGGAAATGTTTCTTGATGAGTATAACGGGCGGTCCTTGTGGATGGAGGTGGTGGTGTCGAACTCTGATCTGAATCTGTATACAGACGCTGCGGGTTCGGTGGGATATGCGGCCTACTTTGGTGGTCAGTGGAGCGCTGGTCGCTGGCCTACAGCGTGGAACGATTCTGAATTCATTCGCAACCTGGTGCTATTAGAATTGTTTCCGATAGTGTTGGCTGTTGAGATATGGGGTGAGGCGTTTCAGAACAAGCATGTTCGTTTTAACTGCGATAACATGGGGGTGGTCAATGCCATTAACACCATTACCGCTTCTTCGCCGCCTGTGGTGCGGTTGCTGAGGCGTTTAGTGTTGCGATGTTTGAATTTGAATGCTTTCATGTATGCTGTTCATGTGCTGGGAGTGTGTAACACAGTGGCTGATGCCCTTTCTCGCCTACAGTGGAAGAAATTTCATCAGCTGGCACCGGAGGCGGAGCAGCTGGGAATTCCGTGTCCGAGTCACTTATGGGACATCGCCTTGCCGCCGTCGCTGACTTGATTAAGCATTCGGTTTGCCCTTCCACGTGGACAGCTTACGAACGGGTCTGGCGGGAATGGCATGAGTTGGTGAGTTCCGTGGGGGGGTGCTTTCAGGAAGAGGACAGGGTGTACATTCTGTTGTATTTCATCTGCAAGAATTTTGAGGAGGGTATCTCGGTTTCTTCTTTGAACCGCAAACTATCCGGTCTGGCGTTTCTCTTTCGCCTTTTGGGTTTGCCTGATGCAACAAAGTCCTTTTTGGTTAAGAAGGCTGTGCAGGGTTACCGGAAGGGTAAGCGACTGCCGGATGCACGTCGGCCCGTGTCGTTCGAGCTACTGGGGGTGCTCCTGGGGCACTTACCCACGGTGTGCTCTTGTCTTTTCCGGACCGCTTTTGAATTGGCTTTCTTCGGGGCCCTCCGCGTGGGTGAGTTGGTTAGCCCTTATACCCGTGTAGGGGGTGGTTTGGGGGTCTCGGATGTTTCAGTTCTGGGCGATAAGGTTTCTCTGTACGTTCGTAGGTCAAAAACGGATCAACTGGGAAAGGGGGCGTGTATTGAGCTTGGCCGGGTTCGTCATTCCTTGGCGTGCCCAGTTTCTGCGGTGACCGAGTGGATTGCGCTGAGGCACTCCTACATTTTTTGGGGTGCCAGGAGGGCTACGGTCAGACCGGAGGGCAGGCAGCTGGGGCTTCCTCGGAGTTCAGCTAATGTCAGGTGGATTGGTGTTCCGGGTATGCTGTGGTCCCGGGTGTTGCCTGAAGTCCATCATTATGCCAGACTGGATCGTCCTCCTGATGTGTTGCTTTTGCATGTTGGGGGCAATGATCTTGGGCAGGGGGCGACACGTGAGCTGATTCGGGACATTAAATTGGACTTTCTCCGCATTAGATCATGTTTTCCGGACGCCATTTTGGTCTGGTCCGATATTGTGGCCAGGTCTACATGGCGCATGGCCCGCTCAGTTGACCGGATCAATGCGGCCCGTGTTAAGGTGAATAAAGAGGTAGCCAAGTTTTTTGTCCGGAATGGGGGCTTGGCCGTTCGCCATGCCGAATTGGAAGGGGACAACTGTATCTATTTGCGGGGGGATGGGGTTCACCTGAATGCCATAGGTGTTGATATGTGGTTCCTGGGGTTACAGGACGGTGTCCAGAGAGCTTATCGTTTGTGGCGGGCCGGCCAAGTGTGAGGCTTCTCACTTGGTCGTCTGTGGCAGGGGTTCCAGGCTTTTGAAGGTCGGCATGGTCAAATTGTCTGTGGAGAATTATGGGTTGGGCCCATCTTTGGTATGGGTACCTTCCCGTAGATGTGACGTCAGTATGGTGACATTAGTGCTGGGGCTGTATCGGGTGGTAATGTGGTAACTAATTGTCCTTGAGTCGGTGTAATTGCGGCTGAGGGCCGTGGTAAGGGACTTGGTACTTGATACAGCCGATTCGGTAGACCATGCTTGCCTCCAAATACCTGCATCTAAGATAGTCAGTCAGTCAGTATTACACAGTCAGTGAAAAAAGGTTAATATTTTCTGGAAATAAAAGATACATTTGTTTAATTGTTGTTATTAATAAAATGGCGGCTACGGCCGTTTAAATTCCAATTAAGATGGTTGTGTTTTCATTTGCATAAAGTTGGGTAAGACAAATTATATGTATTGTTTGGCAGCCATTTGATCAGCAATACTTCAGTCATGTAATAATTTCTTTCATATCAGTTGAAAGTCGTTATTTTTTTCTGCAAAAAATCATCTGAATTTTGATTTGTTACAAAACAAATTGCACATGTCTACTGTGGACAGATTCTCCCACCTGAGCTGTGGATCTCTGCAGCTCCTCCAGGGTTACCGAAAATTGAGTTGTAAGGATGTGGAAACCCCTTCCATGTTTAGTGTTGTCAGCAGGGAGTGTAGATCAGTTAAAAAAAACTTTAGATGTGTTTCTTAGCAAACACAATGTACAGGGATATTGAAAATGGTAGCGACAAACACACACACACTCACTCAGGTTGAACTGGTGTCTTTATTCAAACTTACCAACTTTGATAGGTTATCTATAATTGTAATATCAGTGTACTACTATGAACGGAGTTCGATTTCTAAAGTAAACCTGTGATTAGCTTAAACCTACAAAACTGGTGGGGCGAGTACAAACAGATACTGTACCTATAGGCTCCGGCAAATGACTTCAGATGTATTATTGATGACTTTGGATATCCTGGGCATTTAGCAAGGCAATTTCCACTTCCCAGAAATTCAAGTCCTGGTCTGCCTCTTACTGATTCCTGCACCTCACCATTGGTTAGAGTCCACTCATCATATTGATGGACCAATAGTAAGCAGTGGGAGACAAAGTGTGTAGGTAAGTATGTTGTAATTTGGAATCTGAATATTTAACATATTAATTATTTCTACAGTGCATAGTAGAATATATTAATTTAAATAAAGAAAAATCATAATTTTTTTTCATTACAGTTATACCTGAGCCTACAACACCTACAGCTTTTTCAGAATGTTATGAAGGAAATGGAGGAGATTACCGTGGCACAACGTACATCACAATTTCTGGTAAAAGATGTCAGGACTGGAGCTCCCAAATGCCACATTCACATTTCAAGACACCTGACAAATTTCCAAATGCGTAAGTGATGCTGACATTATTACAGAGGAAAAACAAAAACAATGGATGCAGCAGAATGTGTGAAAGCGTGCTCAGTGGTGATAGAACTAACAGCCGCTGATCAATGGAGGTTTTCCAGTATAGCTGTTCAACCGAAACCGATTTAACAAAAATTACTTCTGTTGAACAGGGAAGGCCACCCACATATCGAAATTTGTCTGGTCCTCGCTGAACCGGCCAAATATCGATCTTTCTGTACCCACCTTTAAGACAAACAATCTGTATAAGGCTGGCCATATACAGTTAAGCCCTGTACACACGATCGGATTTCCTATGGATTCTAATCCGATGGATTTTTCCATCGGAAATCCGATGAAGCTGACTTCCATCAGTCTTGCCTACACACCATCAGTCAAAAATCTGACCGTCCAAAACGCTGTGACGTAAAACACTCCGACAAGCCGAGAAAAATGAAGTTCAATGCTTCTGAGCATGCGTCGACTTGATTCTGAGCATGCGTGGGGTTTTTGTCCGATGGAGTTCCACACAGATGATCGGAATTTGCTATCGTTTTTTTTCCCATCGGATAAATTTAACACATGTTCTATTTTTTCTCACCGATGGAAAAAAGACATCGGTAAAAACGGTCGTGTGTACAGGGCTTTACACTTTTTTCATTCAGCCTCTTGGCTGGACTATAGTTACATAGTTAGTCTGGTTCAACCCAGAAAGAGAAAAAATTAATAAATCACGCACAAATCCAAAACCTCCATACTGTATACACAATCCTATACCCACAGTTGATCCAGAGGAAGGCAAAAAAAAAGAGCAAAGCATGATCCAATTTGCTTTGGGGGGGGTCCTTCCTGATCCCCCAAGAGGCAATCTGATATTCCCTGGATCAACTTTACCTATACATATTAACTATAACTATACCTAATAATGTTAACTTTAAAAATATAAACTATCAAAAACAGATTCCTCCATTCATGTTATATAGCACAAATGCATTTGCAACTGTGGCTATTGTATTCTGACAGCTGGCAATCACATCTGATTGGATGCAGCTGCTGTTCAGCTATCAATTTTCTCTCAGGGAACTTTTCAATTGCACAATGTCAAGTGGGAGGGTGGGGACCATAGCGAATTTCAGTCAGTTCAATATGAATAAGATGAAATTCTCATAGTGTATAGCCAGCTTAAAGCAGAGCTCAACCCAATAGTGTAACTTCCACTTTAACCGCTTGCCGACCGCCGCACGAACATTTACGTCGGCAGAATGGCACGGCTGCGCAAAGGGACATACCTGTACATCCCTTTGAATCAGCCGCCATGACTGTGCCTGCGGGACCCGATGTTGTCCACGCAATTGTGTCACGGAGCTGCAGAACAGGGGGATGCCTGTGTAAACAAGGCATTTCCCTGTTCTGCCTTGTGACAGGACACTGATCTACTGCTCCCTGTGATTGGGAGCAGTGATCAATGTCGTGTCACTGGTAGCCCAGCCCCCATACAGTTAGAATCACTCCCTAGGACACACTTAACCCCTTCTTTGCCCCTAGTGTTTAACCCCTTCCCTGCCAGTGTAATTTACACAGTAATCAGTGCATTTTTATAGCACTTTTTGCTGTATAAATGACAATGGTCCAAAAATAGCGTCAAAAGTGTCCGATGTGTCCGCCATAATGTCGCAGTCACGATAAAAATCGCAGATCGCCGCCATTTCTAATAAAAAAAAATATTAATAAAAATGCCAAACCGCAGAGGTGATCAAATACCACCAAAAGAAAGCCCTATTTGTGGGAAAAAAAGGACGTCAATTTTGTTTGGGAGCCAGGTCGCATGACCGCGCAATTGTCAGTTAAAGCGACGCAGTGCCGAATTGCAAAAAATGCCCGGTCATTGGGCAGCCAAATCCTCCAGGGCTGAAGTGGTTAAGCAGCCCTCACCCCCTTACATGCCACATTTGGCATGTCATTTTTTTTTTTGAGGGGGAGTAGGTGCCTAGTTTTGAGTGGGACGTCCTGTCCCCCTTCCTGCTTCCGACTACAGGCTGCCTAGGCGACTTCTCCTCTCCCCCTAGGCGGCCCCTCCCTCTCGGCAATCTTCTGGGACACATCACAGGTCCCAGAAGATTGCCTGTCCACTCAAGGAGTGCAGCGCGACTCGCGCATGCGCAGTGCGTGCCCGGCTGTGAAGCCGCAAGCTGTCACGGCTGGGTGCCCACATTTTCAATGGAGGCACCGCAGAGAGGAGGCAGAGAGGAGCGAGGCTCCATGTGGCCACATCGCTGGGCCATGGGACAGGTGAGTGTCTGTTTATTAAAGATCAGCAGCTACACTTTTTGTAGCTGCTGACTTTTAACAAATGAAAAGCCTGGAACTCCACCTTAAGCTTACATTTTTTTTATGAAAGTAGGTTTTATAGAAAGAAGATTGTTCTTATATTGATATTTTTTTTGCTAGGTTCCATGTTCTTATGTCTACCCATTGTGATCATCTCATGCAGGGGTTAATTCACTAAAGAATATCTCATCAATTGAATTGAATCACGTGACACATTTTTTCCAATCATCTCATCAGATACTGAAAATGTCAATTCACTATCACATTATGAGCTATTTAATTCACAAACCAAAAACATCTACCAACACCAAAAACTCCTAAAACAGTGTTAAAGTGTAAGTAAACCCCCCTATCGTTTTCAGCCAAGGAAGCTGCCATCTTTGCCTCTGTTAAATCTACAACTGCCATGATGCTGCACATGTGATCAGTTATGACACCAGCCATTGGATGGTTTGACAGTTTGGTTGAGAGCACAACCAATGGGAGTGTTACATTTCCGGCACGTGCCTGAAATGAAACTGATTTATGGATGGGTTTACTTCTGCTTTAAAGTCAATTCACTAAGCGAATAAATGAATAAAGGCATGAGTTAATAAAGTAGTGGTCCAAGCATGAGGTATTTAAGGAATGTAAAAATATAATAGCAACTTCTTGTTAAAAAAAAATATATATAATAGCAAATTAGGAGTAGCCTCTACCTTTTTGGATCAGTTTCTCAACAGTAATGCATAGAAACCTTAATATGGCAAAACACAGAATTATTGGGGCTGATTTACTTAAAGTATAACTAAAGGCAAAACTTTTTTTTTTTGTATTGGATAGAGTGGAGGTAGATACAACCCCCTGTCAGTTTGTATTGCTGTCAGTGTTCCTGTTAGGGAGATTAACTTTCTCTATTTGTGCTTTTTACCATTATCATTGAGCCCAGGTTTACACATATGCGATCTCAGACATCGCACGTGACTCGCACCCACACCGCAGGTGCAGATCACATGCGATGTCTGTGCATTGCGAGTTCAGCCATAAAGTTGTAGAGCTGAACTCGCATTGGATTCGCAGAAAAAAAAAGGTGCAGGGGTTCGCAGAGGGCAGTGTGAACTGCCTGCGGGAGAGATGCGATGCGGGAACCGGTGCTGGAATTGCGCCAGTGTGAACCTGGGCTGAAAGTAAAAGAAAATCACAAATTTTGTCCCCAGAAAAGTAAAAGAGGGAAAATCTTCCAATTAGGACACTAGTTCTGGTGACCTGGGGGCCCCAAGGGATTATTTTAATTTGTAGGGATTTCCTCTCACCTCCTGTTTTGGCTATGGGACAGAAGTGAAGAGAAATCCAATCAATGACAAAGTTGTCTTTTTTTTATTGGTGGAAGAAGGGTATTTATATTTCAACAATGGGATGTCGATTGATGCACCCACGTGACGCACCTCCATTCCTATATCACATAGAAAGCTACGAAAATTTGCCCTTGGGACTTTAAATGACGTGCGGCCACACTCAATGGTGAAATAAAAATTGTAAATATATTAATACATACATTATCAGCTGTAAAGCATGAACAATTGATGTATTGTCAACAGATTTGTAGTGTTGTACATAACAGGTTATATTTTAATGGCTAGATACAATATTCTATAAAACCATCCATAATAGGTGAGAATGCATCCCAGTATCCAGACGCTTTTCACGAACAACCGTTTGCTTCTTTAGGGGTTGATGCAAACACAATATCTATGGAATGAAACAGTTTGAAGTATACAGTAAGGATAGTAAATAATGCTGTACTTAGTGCCAAAGCTCTAAAGGACCACACAATGAGTCCATGCTTACATATCTGTTGAAAGAGGGATCAATGTATTTATATATGTTTGTGATTTTGGATTGTATTTAAATTGAATATTTTACATTTATAAAGATCATTTTGTATTTATTTGCTTACTTTAACTTAGTTGTGTTTGATACACCATGTGTATCCTGTGAAAGCAGCGTCCCTTTGACTGGTATTCCATTCACCCTTTTTTCTTTTGTGTTATTACACATGCTGCATATTTCTTAAAAACAAAAAACTGACACAGGTTTTAATCCTTCTCTACTGTATCTATCCAACTGGATATGACATCATGAGATAAAATACAGAATGGTTTCAAGAGTAAAATACCTCAAATTTTGATGACATAGTTCATGCTTTATTTTAGTAGTGTTTTTTTGTGAATTGCAAAAAACTTTTTTTTTTAAAGCTATGACATATTTTATCTCAGAATTTAAGAGCAAAATAATCATTTGTGAATTCACAATCCTTTCCTCAGAGAAAAAAAAAATGTAATCATACACATAACATTTATATTTGCAGGGGACTGGAAAAGAATTACTGCAGGAATCCAGATAATGACAAAAGCCCATGGTGTTATACCACAGATCCTACTGTACGATGGGAGTATTGTAGCCTGAAGAAATGCAGCGATGTACCACCTATAGAACAGAAGCCTGTACAGACAACAAAGCCTACTCTAGTATCCAGCAGTCCAGGCAAGAGAACAACCGACCCAGTTCTGTTACTTTATAAAACACACCCATTTGCTAAAGCATGCATTATTTGTGCATTGAAAAATACTTGTTTTCAATCCACAATGGCATTGAGGTAATGCATGAGCCACAACATGCTTTACCGTGCACTGCAGCATGCTGTGTTATTGTAGTTCATTCATTTTGGCTTGGACCCAATGCAGGAAAAATCACAACTGTTTTTTTTTGTATTATTATTATTATTATTATTATTATTATTACTGCAGTGCACTGCAACACACATCATTGCACTATGCAAAACCATGCGTTGCGGTAATGCCAGCATTTTACCATATTTTACTGCAAGGCACTGCTGTGAATGGGCCTTAAAGGTAGATTTGCTGGTTGTACATAAGGTTCTTTGAAGGAGAATTATTAAACCTGTGTAGAATCACTAACAATTGCTGAAATTTAGATAAAGGTTTTTTTTTATAACTGAAAATGTTTTTGTTTGTGTCTGGAAATGCTAAAGGTGGTAAAAATATTAAAATGGGAGGATTTATTTTAATTAGGCCCTATTATTTGCTCACATCTATTATATATGCTGTCTGTGTCCCTGCTGAGGAGATTCCCCATTCTTCGTCCTGGTTTCCATTATCACCAAGGCAAAACATTTTGAAAAAAAAAAATGTTAGAGCTGTCATCTGAATAGGATGTGAGGATAAATCTCCAAAAAATATTCCTGCAACAACTGTCTAAAATAGAAATCCCATTCACTTTGGGGAGATTTGTTCTTATTTCCTTTTGCAAGTCTAGGACAGACTGAAGGAAAATCTTCCCTCTGGGAAAAAAAAAACTAAACTAATAGGGGTGTTAAACTTTCCCTACTCTATCTAAGGCTAGGTTCACACTTATGAAAATTGGATGCGGCTTTCCCCCCAATCCAATTTGCATGTCAGGAGACTGTGACCGGCTCAATGGAGCCAGTTTACACATCTCCGGTGCGACTGTGTGTCTTTGGATCTGTTTAAGGTCCGAATTCAGGCATAAATTCGGCCCCGATTCGTCCCAGGAACAGAGAACAGGGATGCACCGGACTCCTGCTGCGAGCCGCATACGACTAAAGCTAGAGGAAAAAAATGACTAACATTTCTGCATCAACAACCCATTTAATTTCATCATATCTTAACAAAGATGAAAAAAAAACACTGAAATCCATTTAACAGAAAACTGTGGAATTTTATATGGACTTCTTTTTTTTTTTTTTTTAGGAATGCCACCCTAAATCATGCAATGCATTATTTTCAGTAGCTAGAATCTGGAAAAACAGTCTTTCAATGGATTTGTACATATAACCCCGCTTCAGCCCTGTTAAAACAGTGTCCCTCCTGCTAAGGCCAAACCCTCCATCTTACATAGTTACATAGTTACAAAGTAGGCAAGGTTGAAAAAAGACACAAGTCCATCAAGTCCAACCTATGTGTGTGATTTTATGTCAGTATTACCTTGTATATCCCTGTATGTTGTGATCATTCAGGTGCTTATCTAATAGTTTTTTGAAATTATCAATGCTCCCCGCTGAAACCACTGCCGTGGAAGAGAATTCCACATCCTAACAGTTCTTACAGTAAAGAACCCTCTACGCAGTTTAAGGTTAAACCTCTTTTCTTCTAATTTTAGTGAATGACAGCGTGTCTTATTAAATTCCCTTTCGCTGAAAAGTTTTATCCCTATTGTGGGGTCACCAGTATTGTATTTGTACATTGAAATCATATCCCCTCTCAAGCGTCTCCTCTCCAGAGAGAACAAGTTCAGTGCTCGCAACCTTTCCTCATAACTAAGGTCATCCAGTCCCTTTATTTGTTTTGAAAAAAAGGGGGGAGAAGGGCTGAAAGCCCAAACAGGATTCGTCAAAAAGGAACAAGGCTGGTTATATCAAAATTTAAAATCACTTTATTATGAATAATTCCACCATATAAAAGTTAAAAAGCGATACCTCCACCATACAAAATGAAAGTTGATAACGTTATCAATATACGAACACAACACACACATACATTCCAAACAGAATCACACAGGTAGCTACTAATAGACTGTGCACAGTCTGGGCTTACCTTTGTTCCTTATCTACAAGCAGTTATTTATACTGACACTCTACATGGTATCTGCAAGGACATTTCTCACCTCCCCTCCTTTATTGGAACGGGTGACTAAGCACTCTTGGATTCTTGCATCTCTCTCCTCGTGACCTTTATGACCCCACACACCAGCCGATCTTTCTACAGCCAACTTCATGGACACAGTTCAGAGACCGGCATGACCGTTCCTCCTACAAAGTCATTGATTGTTTCTCTCCCCACCATGTATGATCACACAGGTCAGGGTAAGCAAAGGAGATCTATTATGGTTTTTCATCAATCAATCCTTCCTCTGTATGTCCAAATATACCGTTCGCTGTACGGCTTTACAGATACTCTTCAAGTGTGGCTGATGCTAATTATATTCAATTGGAGAGTTATTGCCTTGCATAAACCATATTGGACTTGATTTATCTTCATAGGCACTTCTTATACTAACTTTATGAAGACAACGAACTGCCAATATTCCATATTGTAGTATTTTTCATTACATCCTATTTGGCTTGATCTTTACAGTTTGCTGACTTTGTTACAGGTGCTTCATAATCACTTTGGTTATTCATGTCTGCTGCATTTTAACGGAAGTGGTATATACCCGAATCACACAGGACTCTCCCATTTTTTTAGCTACTGTGCCCATATCAACTACTCTGTCCCCCCTTTTTTCTGCTACCTTATTGGCCAATTTTTAGGCCCTTTATATCTGCAATGAATTAGTGGACTAGATATGCTGACTTCTATGTGCACAGTCTATTAGTAGCTACCTGTGTGGTTCTGTTTGGAATGTATGTGTGTGTTGTGTCCGTATATTGATAACGTTATCAACTTTCATTTTGTATGGTGGAGGTATCGCTTTTTAACTTTTATATGGTAAAAATTATTCATAATAAAGTAATTTTCAATTTTGATATAACCAGCCTTGTTCCTTTTTGACAAATCCTCTTTGGGCTTTCAGCCCTTCTCCCCCCTTTTTTTCATATGATTCAGAGGAACACACCTAATCCTACTTTTTTATACTAAATTCAGGTGTATGGTTTTGAATTTTGGTAGTGAAGGAACTGACTCCTGGTAACCCAGCAACAAATACTACTTTTTCTACCCTCATTCACGTACTAGAGTGATATCTTCTGACTACCCTTCCTCTTTTTTCATATCCTTTATTCGTTTTGTTGCCCTTCTCTGGACCCTCTCCAGTTCCAGCACATCCTTCCTGAGGACTGGTCCCCAGAACTGGACAGCATACTCCAGGTGCGGCCAGTCTTGTAGAGTGGGAGAATTGTTGTTTTATCTCTGGAGTTAATCCCCTTTTTAATGCATGCCAATATTCTGTTTGCTTTGCTTGCAGCAGCTTGGCATTACATGCCATTTCTGAGCCTGTCATCTATCAGGACCCTCAGGTCCTTTTTCATCCTAAATTCCCCCAGAGGTTCTCCCTCTAGTGAGTAGATTGCATTCATATTTCTCTTACCGTCAATGAACTGACACAGACTCTTAATATTTGACAAGTGGGTTTATGTCCCTGCTTGCAGGAGAGAACTAGGCAGAATGTTATAACATACATTCTAAAGACCAGAGCTGAACAGCCCCACCCAGGCGCCGGTCCCTCCGGACATAACCCACCCACCTGCAGCCAGCAGCCCTCAGTTTTTTTTCTGCCTAGCAGAAGGAGAGGACATGGCTCGCTTCGGAGCAAGTCTCCTGAAGAATTTTTTATTCCTTTTGGAATTTTATTATTTTATTTTTGATCTTCTATCAACTGTCAGCTGGGCAACAGGTTGGGTACATTGGATATCCTCGTAGTCTTCCCAGTCCGACCATCGAGCATGCTGAATCCTCGCTCTGGCGTGCGACTCAGTTCACAACATGCCCCATGACTCCAGGGGTGGCCGGTGGGCTTTTATGCTCCGCTAAGATTGAACAGTGCCTGCTGTCTCTTTTCGCGGTGGACCGGGCCGACAGCTACTCAGTACCGAACTGTGATAGGTCTGTCAGGAACACACCAGTAGGTCCTTCCGGACCGGGTACATAGTATCTCCTGCCTCAGCAGGTGAGTACATACTGTGTGTTCCTATGTGTGGGGGATTTTCCCTGTCTCCCCCTGTTGTTTTTGTTACTCTCTGTCACCTTGCTGGCGCTGTGCTGTCTGGGGGTGCCTGGGGGGTCACTCGGTCCTGAGGGGGCTCATGGGTATCTGCATTATAGGAATGTGTCGTTTTGGGCCTGGCGCCGCTCAGCGCCATGTTTTACTGTGTCTCTGTGTTTTTTTACACTGCGCGCATGGCGGCCATCTTGCCGCGGTTCACGATGGCGCAGTTACAATTTTTTCTCTGTGTTTGGCCTCTATCACGGCTGGAACGCCGCGGTTCTCCTCACATTCTTCTCACTGTTCATTCACGCTGTACAGCGCAGCACAGACTGCGGAACCCAGCGGTCCCCACTGGGTCGGTGAGTACCCTGGGTAACCCCCCTCAGCCAGCACGGCCAGAGGGTGGACTTTTTTTGTGTTTTAAAAAAAGAAGTCTCAGAGAGTGGCGAGTTGTGGAGTCTGGTTCACCTGCTGCCCCATTCCTGTCAGTGGCAACAGACAGTGCCTCAGTGCCTGCAGTCCCTATGGGCCAGTTGCCGGCAGTCCTGAAATCATTTCTTGTCAGGATGGAAGCGGTGTGCGAGCGACGGGAGCTATAAAGCGCCCTCTCCCCACACAATCTTTAGTGGAGGAGTGCTCTGTTTTCAGATATGGGCCTAGCTGCAGCTCAGGACCCTAGCTCTGAATTGTTTTGATATTTTTGAACAGGACATTCCTGTGGCTGAGGAACCTCAGGCGGACGCTGTCTCCTTTGGTTCTTTTCAAGCTTTTCTTTTACACAGCTTCCTCACTGTTTCCTCACACACTGCATCTAGAGCAGCATGGATGATACAGTGGTACGCAGTGCCCCCCCCCTGGTCGGTGCAGCATGGTGGGGGGGACTTTATTAATTTATTTCTCTAGTCCCTGTGAGCTTTCTGTGTGATGTCTCTGAGGCAACAACAGGGTCTCTGCACCTGTGGTTTCCCGCCATTTCCTGGGGAACGTTCTGAGCTCTGACAGGATCACGGTCTGAGGTGTATGAGGTTGCTTTTTACCTGCATGCTTGCTTCGGCAGCACATATAAGCAGGTTGGAATGATACAGAGAAGATTATGCGCCTCGGCGCCATAATTTAAACTTACCCAATAACTCAATACTGGATACATTCACAGTTTATGTATGCATTATTGATCTCTGTGTCTGCGTGGGTTTCCTCCCACGTTCCAATGCTGTGCCTTCGGTGCCATACACGGTATAAACATACACAATATGTTTATACACGACTCTAAATTCATTCACAGTATATGTATGTATTATACTCTCTGGGTCAGCGTGGGTTTCCTCCGGGTGCTCCGGTTTCCTCCCACGCTCTAACGGTATGTGCACTTTCGGCTCTCTGCACAGTATAAACATGTTCAATATGTTTATTACACATACTATAAATACCTACACGGTATGTGTATGAAGTCTGCGTGGGTTTCCTCCGGGTACTCCGGTTTTCATCCCACACTCGAATGGTATGGCCGCTTTCGGCGCTATGCACAGCATAAACATGTGCAATATGATTATTCACATGCTAACATACCTACACGGTATGTGTGTGCAGTCTGCGTGGGTTTCCTCCGGGTCCTCCCACACTACAATGACGTGCGAGCCTTTGGTGCCATACACAGTATAAACATACACATTATGTTTATACACAACACTAAATACATTCACAGTATATGTATGTATTGTACTCTCTGGGGCTGCGTGGGTTTCCTCCCACGTGCCAACGGTATGCGCGCCTTCGACGCTATGCACACATAAACATGTTCAAAATGTTTATCACACATACTATAATACCTACACGGTATGTGTATGCAGTCTAAGTGGGTTTCATCCGGGTACTCCGGTTTTTCTCCCACGCTCCAATGGTGTGCGCACTTTTCGGCGCTATGCACAGCATAAACATGTGCAATTTGTTTATTCACATGCTACCATGCCTACACGGTTTGTGTATGCAGTCTGCGTGGCCGGTTTCCTCCCACGCCCCAATGATGTGCGCGCCTTCGTCGCTTGGCACAGTACAAACGTGTTTAATATGTTTATCCACACATACTAAACTACATACACCGTCCCGGTGGATGAGGGGGCCAGGTCCTCCTCACCCCCCTCCCTTCCGCTTCAGTGGGTCGATCAGTTTACTTACCTAGGCATTTTTATCTTCAAAGAGAGTACAGACTTTGTGCAGCTCAATCTTGACCCTGTCCTGGTGGCAGTTGGGACCAAACTGAAGGCATGGAACAATCTCCCCCTTTCCCTCATTGGCCGTATTAACCTTCTTAAAATGAAAGTCCTCCCTAAATTTACTTATATTTTTCGGAACTCCCCGCAATGGTTGACCAAGGCTTTCTTTGATTCTCTAAGGCGGCTCTTCCTCACCTTTATTTGGGGGCCTAGGCCACCTAGATTTAAATACGCTACTTTGACCAGGCCTGTGGACAATGGAGGCTTGGCTCTCCCTGACTGTCACAAGTACTTCTTGGCCACCCAGCTCGTGACCGCCCATTGGTGGCTGCAGCCGGACTTGACCAATTCTGCGGTGGTGCTGGAGGCGGCTATAGTGGGGTCTCTGGAGGCCCTGCAGGGGCTGCTGTTTAGGGGTCCTAGGACGCCCCACCATCTCACACCTTCTATGCGAACCACCTTGCGGGCATGGAGGGTGGGAGAGGAGCTGAGGACACCCCAGCCTAACTCCTGGTCTCCCCACACCCCCCTGTGGCTGAATCCCAACCTCCCGCAGTTCAACACCATCCCCGATCCGCAGGCCTGGGCCAAATACAAAGTTCTTACTCTCAAGCATGTGATCACTAACGGGGAGCTTTCCCCCTTCCATGTTTTACGCACTAATTTTCAGGTTCCTCCACAGCTCCATTTCAGGTACCTGCAAATTGCCCATGCCTTCAGATGTCAGTTCTTGGGCCAACCGGTTGTCTTGGAATATTCTGAGCTCGAATCCACCCTTCGAGTGAAGGACCTGGAGAAACCCACGTCCCAACTCTATGGGTCCCTATTGGCTGCCGCCGCCCCCGAGTTGTCCTCCCTCCGCAGGAAATGGGTGGAGGACATACCGGGGCTGGATGAGGACGACTGGAGGGAGATTTGGGACTTTCCCTTCTCCCATCTAGTCTCAGCACGGGATAAACTTGTACAATACAAAATTGTACACAGAGCTCATTATACGCCTCATAGACTGCACCAGATGTCACCGTCACATTCCTCGGAGTGCTGGCGCTGCTCACATCAGGTGGGGAATTTTTTCCACATCTTCTGGGACTGCTCGGCGGTAGCCCACTATTGGGTGGAAGTTCTCCGAGTAATTGCTAAGGTCTCAAAAACTCATGTTGCTTATGACCCTAGATACTGTCTGCTGGGACTGGTGGAACAACTGCCGGTGCTCCGATCAAAAAAGATACTCATCTCCCTGCTACTGTACTATGCTCGTAAAGCTATCACGATGCATTGGAAAAAGTCATCTCCCCCCTCTGTCGGGTTTTGGAAAAACCTGGTAAATGCTAGTTTACCCCTCTATAAGGACACCTACTCAGGTAGGGGCTGCCCACAAAAGTTCGAGAAGATATGGACGTGTTGGTTGGACGATGCTACCACGGCTAATGCTGCAGTGACGAGTGTCTAGGCCAGCAGTCGCCGGCTGGCCTGTTGAGGTGTTGATCGATCTCCCCCCCCCCAGGATGCTATTTCCTCCTGATACCACTTTGAGCACTGCTCACCCTGAACTGATCCCCCTCCCCGTATTGGGGTTGTAGATTTAGTAGGTTGTTTATGTTTACTGTTGTCCCCTGCTACGACCTGTTCCTGTAGCGGGACTGTGGCCCCTGTGTGGGCATCTGTCTGGCCCATATGCGGGCTATTTTTTGTGTGTTAAAAACTTAATAAAAATGATTTTACAAAAAAAAAACTACATACACCGTATGTGGTTGTGCTATGCTCTTTGTGGCTGAGTGGGTTTCCTCCCACGCTCCAATTGCGCGCTTTGACGCAATAAACAGTATAATCTATGTGTTTGTACAATCAGCACTTATCAATGAAGTAGCTGCTGGATGGAGCATTGTCATAAGGATATGTGTTTTTCCCTATGAAGTTGAATCCCTCGTATCAGGGGTACTACTTTCTAGGGGGGTCATATGCCCTTTGGTGGTGATCAGAAGCGATGGCTTGGACTCTGTTCGCCATGCTGAGGTTATCGTTAAGCCCGTTAGTGGCTGCGTCTCCGGCGTTTCTGACGCTCAATGACTGGGCAAAGCATCTGCTTCCTCTATCAGTTGACCAGCAGGTGCACTGCAACTGCTTTAGCCTCTAGGGTCTCTGTGCCCGTGGTGTTTTTGCGCCAACTGTAGAGGCTGAGATACTGATCCACTGACCGAGTTTCTAAGGAAGCTCTGACAAGTTTGCCTTTCTTTGGCTAACAATAGAGGCACCCCGTAAGCTGGGGCCTCCCTTCTCCAATATATTGCAGGGTTTCTTTGGGATTGTCATACCTATACCGCTGCAGGATGGTCCTGTCGGCCGTTTGCATTCCAGGGGAAGGGTCCTTGCATCCGGAGGTGTATCATCTCCTTTACCAGAGGTGGAGCACCGGATGTGGACCTTCTGGCCTCTCGACTCACTCGCAAGGTGTTGAGATTCGTGGCCAGGTCCAGGGATCCCTGAGCAGACGCATCAGACGCGTTGGTGGCCCCGTGGGGGCAGTATCGCCTGATGTATGCTTACCCTCCGCTACAGTTGTTGCCTCGCCTGCTTCACAGAGTAGAGGCCGAGGGAATTCCGGTGATCCTCATTGCTCCGGAACGGCGTCATTGGTACGCCGATCTAGTGCGGCTAGTCGCAGATGTTCCTTGGCGACTGCCTCTGTGGGAGGACCTTCTGTCTCAAGGTCCCATACTTCATCCTGCTTTACAGTCCTTGACTTTAACGGCATGGCTATTGAAAGCCAGGTGCTGAGGGACCAACGTCTCTCGGATTCGGTCATCTCAACTATGTTGGGGGAATGGAAATCTTCCTCCAGAAAGATCCATCACCGTACCTGGAAGGCTTACATCGCTATGTGCGAGGATCTGGATTGGCGTCCACGGACATATTCCGTTCCCAGGATTTTGCTGTTCTTACAGCGTGGTGTGACCCAAAAGCTGGCCTTGTGTCCCATCAAGGGTCAGATTTCGGCCCTGGCTGTCTTTTTTCAATGACAGTTAGCAGGCCATTCCTTGATTAGCACCTTTGTGCAGGGGGTTTGCCATGTGATTCCCCCCTGTCAAACCTCCTCTCCCTCCTTGGGAACTGAATTTGGTGCTCTCGGTTCTTCAAGAACCGCCTTTTGAAAACATCAGAGATATCCCTCTCTTGACCTTGTCTCAGAAGGTGGCTTTCTTGGTAGCCATTACTTCTGTCAGACGGGTGTCTGAATTGGCGGCATTGTCTTGCAAGCCGCCTTACTTGGTCATCCATAAGGATAAGGCTGTATTGTGTCCGTGACCTTCTTTTCTACCAAAGGTGGTCTCGGCCTTTCACCTTCATGAGGACATTGTCCTGTCGTCTTTGTGTCCTCATCCATCGCATCCCAGAGAGTTTGCGCTTCACTCGCTAGACGTGGTACGTGCCTTGCAGGTGTACCTGTCCGTTACGGCTCCTATTCGGAAGTCTGACTCGCTGTTTGTGGCTGTGTCAGGCCCACAACAGGGCCAAGCGGT
The DNA here is from genome assembly GCA_029206835.1 of Rana muscosa. Taxonomy (NCBI): domain Eukaryota; kingdom Metazoa; phylum Chordata; class Amphibia; order Anura; family Ranidae; genus Rana; species Rana muscosa. The sequence continues at coordinate 403,203,656 of CM055122.1, forward strand.
TTTGCCTGCCACCATTTCTAGATGGATCAGGCAGACCGTCATACAAGCCTATGCCTTTCAGGGGCGGGCGCCTCCCTTTCCGGTTACGGCGCATTCCACCAGGGAAATTGGTGCTTCCTGGGCTTTCTGACATCAAGCGTCAGTTGCACAAGTGTGCAAGGCGGCGACCTGGTCGTCTGCACATACCTTTGCTAAGTTTTACAAGGTTGATGTGGCGGCATCTTCTGATGCTTCCTTCGGCCGCAAGGTGTTGCAGGCTGCTGTTTAAGTTGCAACTCCTCCGTTGAGGAGCTCTGCTTGTGTGGAGTGAAGTTTGGTTTTCCTTTCTTTTTGCTCCCACCCCTCTTTTTGACACTGCTTTGGGACATCCCACTTGTCAAATATTAAGATATTGTCAGTCCATGGACGGTAAGAGAAAATAAGATTTTTGTACTCACCGTAAAATCTGTTTCTCTGACGTCCATGGAATGACACAGCACCCACCCTTCCTTTATAGTTTGTACTGCTTTGTTACGAACTGAGGGCTGCAGGTAGATGGGTTATGTCCGGAGGGACCGCCCCCTGGGCGGGGCTGTTCAGCTCTGGTCTTCAGAATGTATGTTATAACTTTCTGCCTAGTTCTCTCCTGTAAGCAGGGACATAAACCCACTTGTCAAATATTAAGAGGCTGTGTCAGTCCATGGACGTCAGAGAAACAGATTTTACAGTGAGTACAAAAATCTTATTTTTTTCCACCCAAATGCATTATGTTTAATTTTTCTATATTAAACCTCATTTGCCATGTAGTTGCCCACCCCATTCATTTGTGAAGATCTTCTTGCAAGGTTTCCACATCCTGCGGGGGAAGTTATTACCCTGCTTAGCTTACTATCGTCCGCAAATACAGAGATTGAGCTGTTTATCCCATCCTCCAGGTCGTTTATGAATAAAATAAATAGGATTGCTCCCAGGACAGTATCCTGAGGGACCCCACTTTCCACCGCGGACCATTCCGAGTACTCCCCATTTATCAATACCCTCTGAACTCGCCCCGTAGCCAGTTTTCAATCCGTGTACTTACCCTATGGTCCATGCCAACGGACCTTACTTTGTATGGCAAACGTTTATGGGGAACTGTATCAAATGCTTTGGCAAAATCCAGAAACACCACATTTACGGGCCTTCCATTATCTAGGTGACAGCTCACCTCCTCAAGGAAGGTTAATAGATTGGTTTGGCAAGAACGATTCTTCATTATTCAATGCTGATTACTGCTAATGATCCTGTTGCCATTACTAAAATCTTGTATATAGTCCCTTATCATCCCCTCCAAGAGCTTGCATACAATTGATGTTAGGCTAACTGGTCTGTAATTCCCAGGGATGTACCTTGGCTTTTCTCCAATTGGCTGGTACCATTCCAGTCAGTAGACTGTTCATAAAAATTAGGAACAATGGTCTGGCAATTACTTGACTGAGTTCCTTAAGGACCCTCGGGTGCAAGCCATCTGGTCCCAGTGACTTATTGATGTTGAGTTTTCCAAGTCTAAAGCCTCGTACACACGACCGAGTTTCTCGTCGTAAAAAAAAACGTCGTTTTTTTCGACGAGATTCTTGTTAACCTTGTCGATTTTCTCGTCAAGCTTTCCATGCGTACACACTGACATTTCCCAATTTCCTCGTTGTTCTCCGCGGTCACGTCCAGCACGTACGACGGCACTATAAAGGGGAAGATCTTTTTTCTTGGCGCCACCCCTTGGGCTGCTTTTGCTGATCTCGTGTTACCGCGTGTGAAGTAAAAGTTTGGGAAGAGACGATTCGCGCTTTTCAGTCTTCGTACTTTTCAGATCGTTTTCTGCGGTTCAGTTTGTGCTTGTGGGTTCGTATCTTGACTTTCAGGGCGTCTAGGCAGGTCATATCTGTTTTACAGTGCGTTCTTGCCTGTTCGTTTCTGTTTTTCAGTTCGTTATTCATAGGCCTTGCTGTTCTAAAGTGCGTTCTGTTCTGTACGTTCTGATAAGACGACCGTTTCCTAGCCATGTCACCTGGACGTTCTCGTCGTCGAGTTCGTGCTGTGCGTGCGCTTGGTGTTGGTCTGCTTGTTTTGGACCAAGACCAGTCCATGAATGGTGTGAGGAGGAGTTCATGGACCAAGAATTGGTTGCTCCAGCGGGACCAATTCTGCCACATGCCTCTGCTGCGGGAGATCGTCGAGAATAATCCTGAGGACTACAGGAATTTTCTGCGGATGTCTGACCCCGTTTTCAGGAACTGTTGGCTTTGGTGTCCCCCTATATTACCAGGAAGGACACCGTTATGCGGGAAGCCATCAGTGCTGAGCAGAGGCTCATCGCCACGTTACGTTATCTGGCGACAGGGAGAAGTCTTCAGGACTTGAAGTTCACGACAGGCATCTCCCCCCAGGCTCTGGGCCTCATAATCCCAGACACCTGTTCTGCCATTATACAAGTCCTGCAGGAGGACTATATTAGGGTAAGATTTCTCCATTAACATCACATTTTATGTATTACATGTATGCTAATGTATTGTATTTCTTTCATCCTTCCCTAATTACCATGATTGTAATATGCTGAGAATGTCCCCTTTGTCCTCATGCATGCTGGAAGCTTTAGATTGCCCCTTTTTTCTCCTCCATGCATATTTCCCTTCACTAACCTTTCCAGCAGGGGCGCCTGTTGCTCCAAATGTTTGGGGGTTCAAACCCCAATTTAGGAAATAAACTTCCTCCTTTTTTGCTCTGGTGCCTATTAAACGCCCCCATTTGTTCCCTCCAATGCAGCCATTTTGTTCCCTCTAATGCAGCCATTTTGTCTGTAATGTGCAAGACAATTTTCCTTACTGTTTCTGATATGCAATTTTAAGCCCATAAATGCCGCAGTTCTTCATATGTCGGTCGCTTAACAGGGAGCCATCCACCTGAATAGTGGGCGGCATAGACAATACATAGGTTAATGCAAGGCATGAACCTATGTATTGTTCTGAGTGACGGGCACAGGAGAGAGGGGGCAGTGCTCCAGCGCCCACTCTGGACGCACCGCCACTGCAATGCTATCCTGTGGCCAAACACATCTACCCCCCCCTCCCCATTATAATTTATTAATGGACCATCATAGGGGGTGATGAATATGATACATGAGCCTTCCATTATACTTATTTAAAACACCTTTTTTTTTTTTGTTTACAAACTTTTTTATTGTGTACAAAATAATGGTACAAACATTATGTCATGACATCAGAGAATTACAGTATTTTCAATCAATAATTATAATGATTTATGACAGAGTAACCGCCTTTATTTATTTATTTATGACAACATCTATTACATATAAAAAATAAATGATTCAGTAGTATTTTGAAATGCAGGGTTGTTTTTGTGTATAAAAGAATTGGATGTGAAAAGGGGATTCTAATATGGGTCTAAAAGGTAGTCTGAATATTTGAACCATAGGTTCCATTTTTTATCCAGTAGGTGCATGGTATTATGCAAGGTATGCAAAATTTTTTCCATAAGGTAAATGTCGTTTATTCTAATTTTCAATTAGGAAATTGGTAACGATGGGGATTTCCAATGATAAGCTATTAGCCAATGGATGGATACACAAATTGTATGGACTATTCTTAATTGAAACGTGTTCAAACCCAAAATCGGGGCGAACAAGAGACAATTGGGAAGGGTAAGGGTTATAATTTTGTTTGAAATTTAAAACACCTTAATAAACGTAGTCTTTGCTTGATGTTGGCCTCTAATGTATTTTCTTAGAATATACTTGTAATGTTTGATTTGTGTATTCTAATATTTTTTCATCTTGTTTGACTCCACAGCTTCCTTCCACGCCACAGGAATGGCAGACTGTGGCATCGGAGTTTGCCACGTGGTGGGACTTCCCCAACTGCGGTGGTGCTATAGACGGGAAGCACGTCCGCATCGTGCCGCCACCCCGTTCTGGGTCCTACTACTTCAATTACAAGGGGTTTCATAGCATTGTGCTGATGGCGGTGGTGTCAGCACGGTATGAATTCCTCTATGTTGATGTAGGGAAGAATGGCCGGATGTCCGATGGGGGATCCTTCATCCAGACGGAGTTTGCCCTCCGTCTCCAGAGAGACGACCTTGCATTGCCACCGGATGCAGGGAATATTGAAGGACTCCCCTTTGTTTTTTTGGCTGATGAAGCCTTCGGGCTCGGACCACATCTTATGAGGCCATTTCCTCAGAGGACCCTGACCCCAGAGAAGAGGGTGTTCAATTACCGGCTGGCCAGGGGCCGAAGAGTCGTTGAAAATGCCTTTGGCATAATGGCCAGCCGGTTCCGCCTTTTTATGACTCCCATCCACTTAGCGGACTACAAAATAAACTATGTAGTGTTATGCTGCTGTGTGCTACACAATTTTCTTTGCCGCAAATCTAATTCATATATGGCCTCAGTTTTGCCTGAGGCTGGACTTTCCCCTGATAATCCCCTGCCGGGCCTGGAATCTGCCCATGCTGGCTTGCCCCCCCAAAATGCCCGTGAGGTTCGGGACAAATACATGGACTATTTCACGGGTAGGGGGGCAATTCCTATGCCAGGCTATGTCTAAAGATTCCTGGAGAACGATCCAAATAAAAATCTTGTTTAAACTTCTAACTTTTGTTGGTTTCCTGTCTCCTAGTTTGTCTTAGTGCATTTGTAGTGCCAAGTGTATTTTCCTTTAGTAAATACCAACCATTTCAATATGTAACCTTTAAAAATGTACCAAATAAGGTTAGAGCATATTAGAAAAAGAAGCTACACGTTGTTTGTGTTCAAATCTTTTACTATGTGCAAATTCACACACCTTTTTTTTGTTTTTTAACATTTTTTGTTTGCCTGGCCACAAACCGGCAATTGTTTTCTTAGGAAAATACAAAAACAACAGTTGCATTCCAAATATTACAAAATTGGATACCTCGGAGCAATCTGAGACATTCACTTACACAAACTATATGTCTTTATGTGCCCGTCCTAATATGGGGTCCTGCTACCCCTTGCCCAGCCAAAAATTGAATATGCACACAATTGGGATTATTTTCCTATAGGGATTTTAGACTCCTGATCCCTATTGTCAACATGTGCTATCTGCCATCAGGGGTGATCAATGGACGTGTTTTGGGGGTGCAACCCCTTCCTCAGTTCACCTACTTTAGATACGAGGAAGGGGTTGCACCCCCAAAAGACGTACATGGATATCCCCTGATGGCATATAGCACATGTTGACACACTGTGTGCAGATTCAATTTTTGGCTGGTTTGATTGTCAAAAAGTTTTTTAAAAGTTGAAGAATAAACATGAACAAAAGGGGGTTGGGATGCCTTATTGAATTCTCCCCAAAACATTGAGAATGTCTTTAAATGTTTGATCCATCACATGAATTCTTTCTTTAATTTTGTCCAGTTCCGTGCTACATTCCATCACTTGCTGGATGAGGCGGAGGGCACTGTCAGCAGAGAAACCTGTACTATCCTTCACCCCAACATTCACATCCCCTAAAAACAAAATAAAAAGGTATTCTAACTCTGCAGGCCTACCTCTCTTACCTGAAGCTGTGGTGTCAGATACTGACCTGTTGTGGTGACCAGTTCCACAACGTCATCCACCTCTCCTTCCTGCGCTTCTCCTTCCTCCACCTCAACTTCCTCTACATCCTTCGTTTGTGGGTCTTTGGGAGTTTGGGGTTGTTGTGAAGCTGTGGGGTTCTTGTGCTCCCTGGAGTGTCCTCCTCCCAGTCTTCTCTCCCCTATGAGAATCAAACAAAAGGTAGAGTTATCACACAGAAAATCTCTATGTAAAAAAATAAACAGGCTAAATTGCTTGGAAGTGGGGTACAAGTGTGTGTTTGGGCGGAAGTTAAAGATGAATGCATTATTTCTGACCAAGAATATGCTTAGTATTCACCTTTGTCTGTCATTTTTTAGACATGTAGGCAACACAAAAATTCTCTGATGCACCTGTGTGGGACACCCAAAAAAGGCGGGTCTGGTGGTCCACAATATAGTGCTCCAAAGTACAGATGTGGAAGCAGCTGCTGAGTGTCCTCTCCTTTACACTGACAAAAGTTTGCATTTCATTCTCTTTACAAACACATCATCTAGACTAAAACTTTGTGCCCCAAATTTCACCAAAAAAGGCAGATGTCTAATTACTTTTGTGGCTGTAAAATAAGCCAAAACAGCGGATAGTGGCCGAACGAAGTGTCTGTAACGTAACGAACGATTACTGTGCCCAACCAAGTTCAAAATATAACATTTTGTAAGGGAGTCCAATAAGAAAAAAAAAAAAAAAACAGCAACATGTCAGTTTAGAAAAGGATTAATAGCAGAAAAGTGTACATTTTACTTACTTTTTGCGAGCATTCTCTTAATGCTCCTTAACTGCTCTGGCTCCCTCAGTTTGAGGTCTGACCACCTCTTTCTGAGCTGCTCATTTGAGCGTTTCACCCCGAAATTCGTCTTCAGACTCTTCACGACTTTAGTGAGGATTTTGGCCTTCCTTCTATTTGGTTTGCTATACGGCCCATGCTTTGCGTCATAATCAGACTTGAGCAAGATGTCCACCATCTCCGCCATCTCGGCAAAAGACATATTCGATGCCTTGAATCTCCTCCTTGATCGTGACGTTTCCTCGGTCTCCGGGCTTGTTTCCTCCTCGTTAGTTGCGGAATTATCAGACACCTGCTGTAACTCCGCCATATCTGTCTGCGCGCCGAAAGAGAAGGGGCGGGGAAAAGATGTTAGTTAGAACGTCATGGGCGGGCGACGTGTGCGGAGCAACGTGTTCGTATTTTGACGCATGCGTGGTGTGTATATATCAAACACACATGTGACTATAGTATGTTCGGTGTGCGGAGAGAGGAGTTCAAGTGACGGACGTGCGAACGAAGGTATGTGATTTTGAGACTGTGCCAAATTGTTGGCCTATACTGTTTTGAGAATGTTGTAGGATATATATGGTGACTACGATGTTAAGGAGGTTAGACTGTTTGCCTCACATTAGTTATATATTATTTCTTAAACTTGCAGATACAATATGAATGTCTTTATTAGCGACAAAGAGTTCCTGGCGGAATTTATTGACCGGGTAAGGGAGCTGCCCGCTCTGTGGGAGACGAAAAACCCCATCCATAAAAAAAGAGGGGTGAGAAAAGCAGCGCTGGAGAAGCTGCTCCCATTTGTGCAGACCAAGGTGCCCACAGCCACAGCAAAACAAGTGGACACTAAAATTGGGAGCTTGAGAGGCACCTACAGGACTGAACGCTCTAAGGTCCTGGCTTCTCAGAGGTCAGGAGCAGCAGCAGGTGATGTGTATGTCCCGATTTTGTGGTACTACAGCAGGATGTCCTTCCTGGATGACCACATTGAGGCAAGGCCATCACTCTCCACTCTTCCCCCCAGACTTCCCTGCAGCCAACCTGAGCCTTCCCTGGAGCAAGAGCAGGCAGCCATCCTGGATGATCCTGATTTGGCCATCTGGAGCCAGGTATAGTATTAAATGAAAATGTATTGGGATAAAATTAATGTTTGACAAATATGTCAAGATGAGAAACATACAATATTTTGGGTTCCACAAGTGAAATCAAGATCTCTAGACATTAGTCTGCACTTAATTGGGTGCTAAATAGTCAATCTGATGTAGGTGTAAATTAGATAAAATGATTTCTGGATTTACATTCTAATTGCTTCAATCATGTTTATAAAGTTTGATGCAAAGATTAAACCAACATATTAAACTATGTCCCTTTTTCATACACAGGATGAAATCAGCCAGGAGGAGGGTCTGGAAACTGTCAGGCAGGAGGAGGAAGGGCCCAGTGGCAGCCAGGAGGAGGCAGGGCCCACTGTGAGCCAGGAGGAGGCAGGGCCCAGTGGCAGCCAGGAGGTGGCAGGGCCCAGTGGCAGCCAGGAGGTGGCAGGGCAAAGGAGAAGCACCAGATCCCAGGTGCCTCCCATCCGGCTTCCCAAAAGAGGCAGGAGGGACAGGACCACCAGTAAGGCAGCAATGGCCCTTATTAAAGAGGCCCATGCCACCCTCAAAGAGCCCACATCCCCTGAAGAGGCCATTGCCGGCCTAGTGGAGGCAAAGTTCAAGGTGATGAGCATGGAGCAACGCCTCCTATGCGAGCCCCTGCTCATCACCTTGCTCAACAAGGGGGTGATGGAAAAAATTATCCCCAATACCGCCATTTGTGAGGTGGCACAACTGTCCCAACCTCAACCTCCTCCTCCACCTTCACATTCTTCTTCTGCCCCACCCCCTTCTCCTCCACCTCCACCTTGTTCTTCTGCGCCACCCCCTTCTCCTCCACCTCCTCCTCCTCCTGACAGGAGTACCTCTCCAGTGGCCCAGCCTCCAGCCAAACGAAGAAGGAAGGCTGCAGGGAAGGCTTCAGGAAAGGTTGCAGGGAAGGTTGCCAGGAAGACGAGGAAGTGATGGCCTTGCTTCATTGTGGTCGGACAGAAGGCAGCCTGTTGCAGTACCACACACTTGGGACATATATATCACCTGCTGCTGTTCCTGACCTCTGGGAGGCCAGCATCAGATTGTGCTCAGAAATGTTTGCCTTCTCAAGCTCCCAATTTTAGTGTCCACACAGGGTTGCTGTGTGCTCTGGGGTCCCTGGGATGCACAAATGGCAGCAGCTTCTCTAGTGCTGCCTTCTCTTTATTTTAGTTCAAACATGAATAAATGTTATTTTTCTTTAAGTTCATACTTGACTATGTGTATTTGTAAAAATTTAAAATCTAGCTTTGGAGTAAGCAGATACATTTGACTGACAAAAAAAGGGACAGATAACAACCCCCCAAAAAAATAACTAAATCGTATTTCCCAAAAAAGGGTGTAAAATTTACATAATACAGGTCCTTCTCAAAAAATTAGCATATTGTGATAAAATTCATTATTTTCTGTAATGTACTGATAAACATTAGACTTTCATATATTTTAGATTCATTACACACAACTGAAGTAGTTCAAGCCTTTTCTTGTTTTAATATTGATGATTTTGGCATACAGCTCATGAAAACCCCAAAATCCTATCTCAAAAAATTAGCATATTTCATCCGACCAATAAAAGAAAAGTGTTTTTAATACAAAAAAAGTCAACCTTCAAATAATTATGTTCAGTTATGCACTCAATACTTGGTCGGGAATCCTTTTGCAGAAATGACTGCTTCAATGCGGCGTGGCATGGAGGCAACCAGCCTGTGGCACTGCTGAGGTGTTATGGAGGCCCAGGATGCTTCGATAGTGGCCTTAAGCTCATCCAGAGTGTTGGGTCTTGCGTCTCTCAACTTTCTCTTCCCAATATCCCACAGATTCTCTATGGGGTTCAGGTCAGGAGAGTTGGCAGGCCAATTGAGCACAGTAATACCATGGTCAGTAAACCATTTACCAGTGGTTTTGGCACTGTGAGCAGGTGCCAGGTCGTGCTGAAAAATGAAATCTTCATCTCCATAAAGCTTTTCAGCAGATGGAAGCATGAAGTGCTCCAAAATCTCCTGATAGCTAGCTGCATTGACCCTGCCCTTGATAAAACACAGTGGACCAACACCAGCAGCTGACATGGCACCCCAGACCATCACTGACTGTGGGTACTTGACACTGGACTTCAGGCATTTTGGCATTTCCCTCTCCCCAGTCTTCCTCCAGACTCTGGCACCTTGATTTCCGAATGTACTTTGGACCACTGAGCAACAGTCCAGTGCTGCTTCTCTGTAGCCCAGGTCAGGTGCTTCTGTCGCTGTTTCTGGTTCAAAAGTGGCTTGACCTGGGGAATGCGGCACCTGTAGCCCATTTCCTGCACACGCCTGTTCACGGTGGCTCTGGATGTTTCTACTCCAGACTCAGTCCACTGCTTCCGCAGGTCCTCCAAGGTCTGGAATCGGTCCTTCTCCACAATCTTCTTCAGGGTCCGGTCACCTCTTCTCGTTGTGCAGCGTTTTCTGCCACACTTTTTCCTTCCCACAGACTTCCCACTGAGGTGCCTTGATACAGCACTCTGGGAACAGCCTATTCGTTCAGAAATTTCTTTCTGTGTCTTACCCTCTTGCTTGAGGGTGTCAATGATGGCCTTCTGGACAGCAGTCAGGTCGGCAGTCTTACCCATGATTGCGGTTTTGAGTAATGAACCAGGCTGGGAGTTTTTAAAAGCCTCAGGAATCTTTTGCAGGTGTTTAGAGTTAATTAGTTGATTCAGATGATTAGGTTAATAGGTCGTTTAGAGAAACTTTTCATGATATGCTAATTTTTTGAGATAGGATTTTTGGGTTTTCATGAGCTGTATGCCAAAATCATCAATATTAAAACAAGAAAAGGCTTGAACTACTTAAGTTGTGTGTAATGAATCTAAAATATATGAAAGTCTAATGTTTATCAGTACATTACAGAAAATAATGAACTTTATCACAATATGCTAATTTTTTGAGAAGGACCTGTATATATTAAAAGATTCTATGGGAGATCACTACCAAAACATTGCGAAATTACAATTAACATCAGTTAGAAAAATATCAAATTTTTAAATATTCCTAAAAACTTGCACGATATAATACACATAAATCTTCTTAAGAGCAGCATGAAAAAGGTTAAAAAAAGATAGTCATAACTCTGTGTGAATATCAGCAGCAAAAGAAGTTAATTCGTTTGGATTAATGTAACATTCTAACGAAGATTTCAATGCACAACATTTAAACGATGCAAAAATTTGGAGCGTGACGAATGTGCTATCTCCATTACGAAGGCTTGTTTTACCAGAAGATGCGCTCCCGTCTCATAGTTGCTTGTGAGCATGCGCGCTTTTGGAAGAGTCGTAAAAGCATACACATGAACCATTTTCTCGTCACAAAACAGGCCGACGAGAAACACGACGAGGAAATCTGGAATCCTGACGAGAAAATAGATAGCAGGTTTTCTATTTTCTCGTCGAGATTCACGGCAATTTTCTCGTCGTAAAACCATACACACGAACGGTTTTCTCGACAAAAAAGCTCACGCGGCACTTTTCTTGCCGGTTTTGGACGAGAAACTCGGTCGTGTGTACGAGGCTTTATTCTCATTCTGTCCTCTGTTAGCCATGAGGGTGCTTCCTGTGACATGTCCTAAGGATAAACATTGCAGTTTTGGTTACAGAAGCCCCTGATTCCCTCATGAAGACCGAGGGGAAGAATAAATTCAATACCTTCACCATCTCTCCATCCTTAGTAACCAGATTCCCTTCATCATTCTTTATGGGACCAATATGATCTGACCTCCCTTTCTTACTATTAATGTACTTCTTATTTCTTGGGATTTTTTTTACTCTCCTCCGCTATGTGTCTTTTGTGTTCTATCTTAGCCGCCCTGATTGCACCCTTACATTTCTTGTTGCATTCTTTGTACAATTGGAATGCTGATGATGATCCCTAAGCCTTGTACTTTTTAAAGGCCTTCTCCTTTGCTTTTATATGCATTTTTACTCTTAAAGCATTCCCATTTTTCCTCCGTGTTCTTTGTTCCTAAGATTTTATCCCAATTATTAGCTTCTAGCAAGGATCGTAGTTTAGGGAAGTTTGCTCTGTTGAAATTCAGTGTCTTTGTATTCCCCTTATGTTTCCTATTTGTGTGATTTATACTAAAACTAATTGACCTGTGATCGCTGTTTCCTAAATTGCCCCCTATTTCCACATCAGTGATCAGGTCTGTATTGTTGGTAATCAGTAGGTCTAGTAACGCTTTGTTTCTCGTTGGTGCATTTACCATTTGACCCATGAAATTGTCCTGCAAGACAATTAGGAACTGGCAAGCCTTAGATGAATGTGTAGTTCCTTCCACCCAGTCTGTCTGGATAATTAAAATCCCCCATTATAATGACACTTCACATTCTTGCCACTAATCCAGATTGTGATAGGAGGTCCGCCTCCACCTCCTCCCTTTGGTTGGGGGGACTATAGCATACTCCCAGTATTACTTTACCCTTAGTTTCCTCCCTTTGTAGCTCTACCTATAAGGATTTTGCCTGATCCCTTGCTCTCTTAGTAATGTCATCTATCACATTCACTTGTACATCATTTTTGATATACAGGCATACCCCTCCCCCTTTTTTACCATCTACATCGCTGCGATATAGGGAATACCCTTGAATGGTTGCCAGCCAATCATGAGAGCTGTCGAACCAAGTCTCTGTAATTCCTACAAAATCTAAATCCTCCTCGTACAACAGTAGTTCTAGTTCTCCAATCCTGTCCGCCAGACTCCTGGCATTGGGGAACATGCCACATAGTTTAGACCGGTCACATACTATCTTCTTATTGGGTGCTCTGGAGTTGCAAATAGGACTTTTTACTATACTTACCTGGGGTTGAGGTGCTTTAGTCAACCTACCACTAATGCCCCCAATACTACCCTCTGGAATATGTTCCGCGTTAACTATCTCTACCTCTGGATCCTCCCCCCATCGCCTAGCTTGTACCCTGCCCCATGCCCTAGGCCTCTACATGACATTACCGGCCATAGACTTTTGTATCCCCAAGGAAGGAACATTGCTGCATTTTACTGGTGGTATTTATGTAATGGCATTACAGTCACATCACGAGGACATGCATTCCAGAGTCACTTGACATTACAGAGTCAATCACATTTTGTGGACAGTCCGCAGGACTGTGCTCTCTGAAGTTACCTCCTTGCTAGGTACTTCTCTTCCAGGAACCCTCTGGGAAGCAGCCTTACACAGGGATCTCCGACCTGGCCTAAAAGGCCTTTTGCAATCCGCCGTAGCCCCGACCTCCATAAGGGACAGAAACTACATCCCTCTCCTTCTGAGTACAGGTCCACTCCTTACGGTCTCTTGCCCTGTCCAGAAACTACCTGTGCTGGCTACATCCTCATAGGTGCAGGGTGTTCAGCTCCCATGCCCCAAGACTGGCTATTCCCCCTCCTATCTGACCTATATACTATTTGGGTGCTGTCTCACCCCTAAAATCACTGTTAAAAGGCTCTCCCTAAAAGGGGCCTATTACCTAATGACATGACCCACTGTAATCAGACACGCTTCTGGTACAAAGCCACCTAGTGGTAAAGTAGCTAACTTCTTTTGCCTACAAACTGTAATTTTAAAATGAATAAATTAGAGATTTTAGTGACAAATAAGGTGAAATTTGCTGCTGTGTTTTCACTGATCTTTTTAAATAGGCCCTCGTATGTTGAAGAGATATTTCCAAAGTAGTGCACTTTAAGATTATTGGTAGTTTATTTACAGTGTAATGTTTGGGGTTGTTTAGCTCAAGTGTAGCACCCGCTAGCGAGAACAGTCCCACACAAATGTTTCCTTTTGAGGGCTTGTTGGCCCACTTTTATTAAAAAGAATCAAAGTTCCAGAAATGAAAACAAATGTGGTTTCCCTCGCAGGGGGTTTTCACCATCAACATTAAACGGTTGTATGTTCAGCCTCCTGGCTTACACATGCAAAAGTGCAAATGAAAATACCGAGCCGCCTGGCTCTCTTCAGCAGCAGCACCACTGCTCAGGCTCCCGCATGGAGCCCTCCTGACTCCTGTCAGCAACCTCAGACTCAGGTCTCTGGGTTTCACAGTGCAGCCTGCACTCTCTAGCTACTCCAGCTTCTCTAGCTACTTCAGCTTCTCTAGCTACTTCAGTGGACACCTGCCCACTCTGGGTTCTCCCTTGCAAGCCTGGTCTGCTCGGGAGGGTGGAGCCCAGAACCATGGTCAGGTGTCTACAAATAGGCCAGCACACACCTGACCAGTCAGTGTGCTGGTAAATCTCAAAATCTGGACCCAGGACTGGGGATTTCATCCCACCTGGATCTCTAAGAAATCCCCGGGCTCCAGGTCCCAAAGTGGACTTTATTAAAGAATGAGGAAACTGAAACGCCAGTTTCCTCTGTACATTATAAACTCCCTGGAGCCCCTCAACCCATCCAGTTGAGAATTCTGGGTCACTACACTGGTGGGGTACCACACTACCACATACCCCCCCCTTGTTTCGACCCAGAGGGCGGAACACACCAGTCCAACCTCCTCACTTTGGCATGACCATGCCAGCCATAATCCACATGGGCCAAATCTTGTCCCATCAGGTGACCTTCTCCACATCCCCCTGCTACGTTTACTCGGGCTCTGCAAAGACACTCCCATGTCTTTTTGCGTGCACGCTTCCAAAAGCGATGTCTTTCTATTTCCCTTGGACCTACACTAGCCATCTTATCAGTAGAGAGTTTACTACTCTTGGCACCTTTTTGCACCTGAGGTTGATTTCTGAGCTTTAAGGGTCCGATACCATTGAGGTTACCAAGGGCTCACTCATTTTCCGATAGACCACCCCTTTTCCCTTTATTTAATTTGGAAGGGATCAGATTTTTAAACACTTGTTTAGTGATAAGCGGGGGCTCTTTTATTGGGGTGACACTGATCCCTCTCTGAGCTCTATGTACGGGCACCCCCTTACTGTCTAAACTAAGCACCACTTGTTTCCCCATGTACATTGCATGCTTCATTCTGTCAGTTTCATCACTAACATCCTCATAAGACTGCAGCCTTGTCCTAGTCTCCCTCTGAAGGATATCCTGACTGTCTTGCCACTCTGAGGTTTCTAAGTCATGTGACACCTTGCTGAGCTTTGGGCTATTTCCTTCCGACCATTGTTTACCAGGATCCTTCTCAGATCCTAGAAGTTCCTCAAACCTCAGGAAACCTTCCCCAGAATTACCCTCCTGAACCTATAGGGGGCCTAATTCTGCTGTACCTTTTACCTCTTCGAAGTCAGTCACACCATTTATCTCCACACATTTTTTTGGATTAGCAGCAACCGCATCACCTTGACCATCAGGTCTGCCACCATCCTTGTCACCCATGGTAACCAAATCATCAAAAATTGCCAATGCGCTGCATTTTCCATTATGGTCAGAAATATCAATGCGTTTGTCATATTTTATTTCACCCATGTTTGGCAGGGCAGTGTCTGGAGAGGAACTGCACCCAGCGGAGTGGTTGTCTACGGCAGCTTCACTATACACAAACCCCATTGGCATGAGATCCTCTGCCAGCAACTGTCCTGACCAGGGCCGGCCCTACCATGGGACCCAATGGGCCCATGGTCCCAGGCGGCATTTACAGAGGGGCGGGAGCCGGCAGTGACAAGGCAGCATGAAGGGATACAGCCGCAGAGTTTCCATAGCGACCCGGCCCCTGCTCCAGGGGGGGGGCGGTGCGGGCTCCCTCTCACATTAGATTCAATGTCAATGCGTCTGTGTGGGCGGCAGGCATCACCTCGGATACCAGACTGTGACAGGCAGACCACTGCCCTCCCCTTCACACAGGTGAGATGGGGCTGCTTAATGGAGGAGGCGGGTCATGTACTGCGTGGAATGACAGGCGTGGAATGACAGGCAGTACTGCGGTGAATGTTCTGCCTTCCTGGTTCACAGACCCGCCTTCTCCACACTGCCTCCGAACTCTGTGTCCTCCCTGTTTCTGCTCCTCTGGCTCAGAAACAGTTTGGTCCTACCCCCTCCCCCTTGTCTCCTCCCCTCACCTCTCCATTCAAATCAGACGCCGCTTGTGTCTTTTCACCTCCCTCTTCGCTTACAACCGCCTCTCCCACACCTGTCCTCAGTCATGGCGGGGCCCGCTGGGGGATTAACATGCTCTCTAGCTGGAGCTAAAGAAGTGTGACTAGGTAAGAGTGGAGTGGGGGCGGGCGGAAGTGGGAATGTTAGAACATTCTGCAGTGTGGGACACAGGGCTGGTTGATCTTCTACACACTGAGGGAGACTGAAACTTCTCCTGACTCCCCCTGTACTGGGAACATCCTATATTTGGGGTTGTGACAGAAGCCAGCATGGGGGAGGGGTGAGTCCTGGACATGCTGGGTCTTATAGTGTACAGGTAGTAGGGGGCCCCCTGTGTTCATTCAGAGACCTAAAACCAAAGCCCCCCCAACAGGGCTAATAAAAAAAATATGGTAAAAAAAAAACACTGACACCATCCACTGCCCCACTGACGCCGTCCACTGCCCCACTGACGCCGTCCACTGCCCCACTGACGCCGTCCACTGCCCCACTGACGCCGTCCACTGCCCCACTGACGCCGTCCACTGCCCCACTGACGCCGTCCACTGCCCCACTGACGCCGTCCACTGCCCCACTGACACTGTCCACTGCCCCACTGACACTGTCCACTGCCCCATTGACACTGTCCACTGCCCCACTGACACCGTCCTCTGCCCCACTGACACCGTCCACTGACACTGTCCACTGCCCCACTGACACCATCCACTGACACCGTCCACTGCCCCACTGACACCATCCACTGACACCATCCACTGACACCATCCACTGACACCGTCCACTGCCCCACTGACACCATCCACTGACACTGTCCACTGCCCCACTGACACCGTCCACTGCCCCACTGACACCATCCACTGACACTGTCCACTGCCCCACTGACACCGTCCACTGACACCGTCCACTGCCCCACTGACACCGTCCACTGACACCGTCCACTGCCCCACTGACACCATCCACTGACACCGTCCACTGCCCCACTGACACCATCCACTGACACCGTCCACTGCCCCACTCTGCATTTTTTATTTTTCGCGCTATAAACAAGAAAAAAACGAACATTTTGAAAAAAATAAGTATTTTTTACTTTTTGCTATAATAAATATCCCCCAAAAAACTGTCTTCATCAGTTTAGGCCAATATGTATTCTTGGTTAAAAAATAAATAAAAAATAAAACGCAATAAGCGTGTATTGATTGGTTTGCGCAATAGCGTCCACAAAATAGGGAATAGATTTTGGTGGGCGGGATTATTTTTTTTGGGGGGTGGGGGGCAGCATTTCATTCTTGGGCCCAGGCAGCACAATGTCTTGGGCCGGCCCTGGTCCTGACCCCTGACCATCATTGCATAAATTATTTGGACCTGTGACTACAATCACTTCATTTATTGCTGTGCCATCTGGCACTTCCACCAACACTAGCTCATTTGGCACGGCATCAACCATTAGCACATCATTAGACCCTTTGTGGATCACAGACATGACCTCCTCTGTGCATTCGCCCTTACTTGGCGCTTCCATCTCAGGAGCAACATCATCTGCAGCAGCAAGTGCATCATTGCATATAAGTTGCTCTGCATGTCCTTCATCTGGCACTGCAGAAATCATGTCTGCTCCACTCTTACCAACAGAGGCCTTTTCCAACAAAGCCAACAGGTCTTTTGCCCACCTGTCCCAGTCTGTTATCTCTGGGCCCCCAGAGGTACCACACAGTACGGCTCCAACTGCACAAAGAGACCCAGAGGGACAGAATGGCTCAGCAACAGACACATTGCACATGTTACTTTTGTTCAAATCAGACTGTGGAAATACATTTTTAACCAGAGCAGGCTGCAATACCACACTCTCACCACCTTGCTCTGGTGGCGCTTCATTAAACGCATGAACACCTTCACAGCTGTTATTGCCAGACTGCAATAACCCATTTCTATCATGAGTGTTTTCAAACATATCAGTTTTAGCTTTTAAAATTTTATATTCACCATCTTCAGGTACCCTCTTATCCCTCACCATAGTTATCCCAGGCAACCTCCGGCTCCAAAACGCAGAGCTCCCTGGGGGTTTCTAGGGACACCTCTATAGCCTTCATCTCAGTTGCTAGGGGAGATAGCACACCTTTAATTGCATTCATAACAATGTTTTTATCTCTAATAAGCTGCACTAGCCCATTAGCAACTGGACCATCAACTTTGGCCAACACAATATTAGCAATTTTACCCATCACATTGTCATAATCAAGTTTACCACTTGCCTCCCCACTGGACAGGGCACTGTAGCGAGGCAAGTCCTTTTCTACACAGACAGTGGATCTCCCATTTGGGGTCACTTCCACTCCAATGTGCACAGTCACATACTCAGTCTCTTGAATGCATTTACGAGCAACAGTCTTACCCATCACTGTACCAGGGGTTGCCATGTTCACTTGAGTGTGTTGTCTATCCTTTGTTGCACTTTCGCTGGCCAACTCTCCCTGGTGGCCATGGGATGAAACTGCAGCAGCCATTTCTGACTCCATAGCACACCCTGCAGGCACAACAGGTACTTCCTCACTGTTGCCAGAGGTGACTG
The DNA here is from genome assembly GCA_029206835.1 of Rana muscosa. NCBI lineage: Eukaryota > Metazoa > Chordata > Amphibia > Anura > Ranidae > Rana > Rana muscosa. The sequence goes on from CM055122.1 coordinate 403,221,797, forward strand.
AAAACATTTTTAAACAGGAACCTGGGCTTGCTGACAAAGACTTCTGCCCAGTAGCCATATCTCCAGCCATGTTCCATAACCTGGGACAATAAAAAATTCCATGCCCAAGTTGACCACATTCCAGGCTTGGTACATTTCTGCACATATCTTTAGTGGGACGCTGCTCAACATCTCTACTGTTGCTCCTTTTGGTTGACATTTGATCTCTCATTGCTAAGGGAGATGGCACTCTTCCAGCTGTACTTTGCTGACTCTCCCAAACGCAGCGACTTTGCGATCCTTGGAGCATTGTTGCTTTCAACTTGCCACGATCCTCTGTCGGCAATACGTTTCTCACGTGGTCCGCAGACTTGATATCACCGCCGTTTCTACGGGCAACCACATACCTCTCGAACACTCCTGGGACTCAAATCAGGCTTCCCAAACATTGTTGCAGACCTTTGTCTGGCCATGTCACCTTGTCTTGGAGACTGAGACAAAGGGCACTTGGAGATAACATGCCCCCACTCTCTGCACCGCAAACAGCGCTCTTGCTTCAGAGCCTTCCCCAATTGCATCCTCTTTCAAACTTAGGCCTTTGCACATTGATAGCTGGACTGTTTGTACTAGCGTTACCAGGGGCAACCACATGCACTTCCCCTTTAACTGGAGTTGGAGTAGCAAAAAACAGTCTGCAATACTCTCCGGCAGGCTCAAATCCTTGCCTCATCTTTGCAGTCACTCCACCATACTTTTGCGCTGTCCAGCAAAAGTGTAGCACTGTCACTTTAAAGCAAGTTGCTTTTCACTTCATGTTTCACTTGTTGGCCCACTTTTACTAAAAAGAATCAAAGTTCCAGAAATAAAATCAAATGTGGTTTCCCTCGCAGGGGGTTTTCACCATCAACATTAAACGGTTGTATGTTCAGCCTCCTGGCTCACACATGCAAAAGTGCAAATGAAAATACAGAGCCACCTGGCTCTCTTCAGCAGCAGCACCACTGCTCAGGCTCCTGCATGGAGCCCTCCTGACTCCTGTCAGCAACCTCAGACTCAGGTCTCTGGGTTTCACAGTGCCGCCTGCACTCTCTAGCTACTCCAGCTTCTCTAGCTACTTCAGTGGACACCTGCCCACTCTGGGTTCTCCCTTGCAAGCCTGGTCTCCTCGGGAGGGTGGAGCCCAGAACCATGGTCAGGTGTCTACAAATAGGCCAGCACACACCTGACCAGTCAGTGTGCTGGTAAATCTCAAAATCTGGACCCAGGACTGGGAATTTCATCCCACCCGGATCTCTAAGAAATCCCCGGGCTCCAGGTCCCAAAGTGGACTTTATTAAAGAATGAGGAAACTGAAACGCCAGTTTCCTCTGTACATTATAAACTCCCTGGAGCCCCTCAACCCATCCAGTTGAGAATTCTGGGTCACTACACTGGTGGGGTACCACACTACCACAACAGGTACATTTAAGAGTGTCTTGAAAATGAATCTGTATTGAAACTTGAATGCCGAAAGTGTCAGCAGAATGTTAGTGCAGGTCCCTCCTGTGGTGCTATAAAGGACTACAGAGACACCTTTCTTCTTTTTTTTTTTTTTTCTTTTTAACAAGTTTTTATTGGAATAATGACAGACACTTGAACAGGTGTAAAGATAAGTACACAAGTACAAAAGAGAACATAAGGCTGTTAGTCAGGTTTAAAACAATGGTACATAGGAACATCGGTGTAGCTAGTTGGGTACAACAGGTAGGGCAAAAACAAAATGTAACACATGACACTAGCTCACTTGAAGACTAACCTTATGGGGTTATGAAGATATGAAGAGAGGGAGCTGTATACACAAAATTCTCACCTAGTGAGGGTACAGCAGGTCATCCTAGATAAATACCTAAAAAGCAATGCAACCGGAAGGTGGAATACTGGATGGATCTGTCTACTCGCCCCTATGTTTAGAATCAGGAATAGGGGAAAAATCAAAACAGAAACTAGGAAAAAAAATTAAAAAATGGGGGGGGGGGGAAGGAGCTCCAGAGACAGTGGTGTGCTGTTCATTGCATTACATGAATGGTCCCGAGAAGGAACAGCCCTGGTGGGCCATCCGGAATGTATAGACTGTGCAATGTCATCAAGATTTACAGCCCAATTGGGATATAGACACCTTTCTATGTTGACACTTTACATTTCTGGTGCACTTTAGTAACTTCCTAGTTCTTTTGAAAGAATCTACTCTTTTTATTTCAAATCAGGATTTAAATGAAAAATATAACCATGCATGCATAACAATTTTTTCGGGTTTAAAAATACCCATGGAATCCAACCAATGAAAAGATCTAATTTGTGAGCAACACACAAAACTAAATCCAGTAGCACAATACAGTGCTTGTTCTGCCCTCACAATGTGTTCAAAGTACAAAGCTTGGCAGACAGCTAACAGCTTCCCAACAAAGACTCAGGAGGAAGGGCTTATAGTTGAAATCTTTACTGAGAATAAGTTTTTTGTAAAACTGCAAAACACAAATTATAAAAATATGCATTAGCATTTAACATTACATCACAAATGCAAATAGTAACAGGCATGCTACAATACTGTTAAGGCACTAGCTAGCAAAAATGTGGCCTAGCTGAGTGAACTTCCTGACAGACACATTCCACCAAACACACACATAAAATGTAGTTGCATTAGTAGAACATATACTGACTAACTGAAAACTAATGACTGCTTACTTACAGACTTATGCTTCCAAGGCCTGTATTAAGAAATAGTGGAGGTCTTTAGCATGCTTCCTTCTCTGTAGAAAGATTGTTCAATATGACTGCTGAGCAGGAAGTGGGAGGAATATACTACAGTTCCTGCTAGTAATGGATGCCAATTTAAAGCAACAGTACGATCAGTAAATATATACCTTATAATCAGAACACTCCCCACCTGGCATAATGAACATTATACCACTATGTTTCCTTTTTAAGAAGTAAAACAACTTCAGAGATAGGCCTAATGTACACCTTAGGGGTGCCCTGTCTCATGACTTTAACCTTTCTAACCTTACTATCATTACTAGGTACAGTCTCGACAATGAGTCCAACTGGCCATTCGTTTCTGTGGACCTGAGCGTCTTTTAGTAGGACGACATCTCCGACTTGTAGGTTAGGCTTGTCAATTTGCCATTTTCTGCGTGACTGGAGCGTCACCAGGTACTCTTGTTTCCATCTATTCCAGAAGATGTCTGCAAGACTCTGAACTTGCTTCCATTGCTTGGTGTAAAGATCTTTGAGACCAAAATCTCCTGTGGGAGCTGTCACTGTTTCCATCTTCTGGGTCAAAAGCATTGCAGGTGTCAAAACTGTTGGCATTTCTGGATCGATAGACACTGGAACTAAGGGTATTATAAAAGGATGTTTCTCTTCGACCGTCATATCAACTGCTGACGAGCGACCTCCAACTCTTATCACTCCATCTTCCTCAAGTATTGGGTTCAGTTTTTTGAGTGGACTGTGTTTGAAGATCTCTTCTCTTTTAAGAAGGCACTTGATGTCTTCTTTGAAAACTTCTTGCTGAACACATCTAATGATGATAATTTCGGCTTGCATAAGATGATTGCTATTGCACTTGTCAGTGTTTGTAGCTCTACAGAAGGATTTGGCTAGGTGAATAAGCTTTCTTATAGCTCGAATGAGTGACTTCCAGCTGGAGAATCTTTCAAACCGGTGTGCGCCAAGGTTGTCTCTAGTAGTTATGGTACTATACGCCGTTACTTGTGCACGTACTTCTTTGTCATTATCTGGTTCTACAAGTTCAAATGTCTCAAACTGAGTGGTCTCTTCGGTTTCTGATCTAGTCAAAAAGGATGGTCCTGAGAACCAGTTAGTGTGCTTCAGGACAGCTGCTAGAACCGGTCTAGTCCCATGATCGGCTGGATTTTTATCTGTACTGATGTAGTGCCACTGTTCTGGCCGTGTGGACTTTCTGATGCGTATCACTCTGTTTGACACGTACATGTAGAATCTTCTCGAAGCATTGTGAATATATCCTAACACAATCTTGCTGTCTGTGTAAAACTTCACTGCATGAATTTCAATGTCCAGTTCAGCAATGATCATGTCTGCCATCTCCACTGCTAAGACAGCAGCACAAAGCTCCAAACATGGAACCGTGTGAGCAGGACGTGGAGCTAGTTTGGACTTTCCCATGATAAACCCAACATAACTTTGTCCTTCAAAGTCCATTACTCTAAGGTAGGCTACAGCTGCTATAGCCATAGTAGATGCATCTGAGAATACACACAATTCTCTTTGCTTCGTGGCAGACAGAGAAACAGGGACATATGACCTTTGGATGATAAGTTGTTCAAGCTCTATTAATGAGTCCTTCCACAACTTCCACTGCATTTCTTTCTCCTTAGGTAGAGGTGTATCCCATTCACTTTGTTCATGTTCAGTAGCAATTTCTCTCATAAGAGCCCTGCCTTGCATGGTTATGGGGGCTACAAATCCTAGGGGGTCATAAAGGCTGTTGACCGTGGACAAGACACCTCTTCTCGTGAACGACTTCTCTTCTCTGGATACTCTAAATGTAAAGCTGTCGGTTTTCAGATCCCAACTGAGCCCTAAACTTCTTTGAAGGGGCAGTGAATCTGTTCCTAGATCCAGGTCCTTGAGGTCTTTTGCACGGTCCTCTGAGGGAAATGCTTCCATGATTTTACTGCTGTTGGACGCTATCTTGTGGAACCTTATGTTAGATTCTGCTAACATCTCCCTTGTTCTCTTCAGGATGTCGATAGCCTCTTCATTGCTAGAGAAAAAAGCGAGTCCATCGTCCACATAAAAGTTTCTCATAACAAACTGTTTGGCATCTGTGCCGTGTTCTTCTTCACCTTCCTGTGCTGCTCGTCTCAGGTTGTAGATAGCTATAGCTGGAGAGGGGCTGTTCCCGAACACATGTACCTTCATCCTGTATTCTGTGACATCTTTGTTGAAGTCATTGTCTTCATACCACAGGAACCTCAGGTAGTCTCTGTGATCTTTGCGGACAAGAAAACAGTAGAACATTTGTTGTACATCTGCTGTTACTGCAACGTGTTCTTTTCGGAACCTGATGAGGACTCCAAGGAGTGTATTATTCAGGTCAGGTCCACTGAGGAGGACATCGTTTAGGGAAAGGCCTTCATACTTTGCACTGGAGTCAAATACTACTCGTATCTGTCCTGGTTTCTGAGGATGATACACTCCAAATATTGGTAAGTACCAACATTCTTGTTTTTCTTCCAATGGTGGTGCTTTTTCAGCTTGACCACTGTCGAAGATCTTCTGCATGAAATCTTGGAAGTGTTCCTTCATATCTGTCTTTCTGTCTAGAGTGCATCGCAATGAGGTGAGACGCTTCACTGCTTGTCTTTTGTTGTTAGGAAGGTGATGTCGGGGTGAACGGAAAGGTAGTGGAGCTACCCAGCTGTTTGACTCATCTAGAAAGACTTCTCTGTCCATTATCTCAAGGAAGAGGCTATCTTCAACAGATGGTGCTGGTTTGTCATCATCTCGCCTTCTTTCAAACACCTTGCATCCTAGCTCATCTGTATCTTCAGATGAGGTGATAGCCTCCATGTAACTCCAAACTTTCTGCTGTTGTATTGGGTTGACTAGTCTTTCTTTAATCTGTATCCTGTTGGTACAGGGGCTAAGACATGATGTGCGGCCATTTTGCAACATGTTTGTTTTGTAGACATTCACTTTTGATGGCTTGTGAGCTCCATCCAGACATACATCACCAATTATGACCCATCCAAGGTCAGGACGTTGTGCAAATGGTGCATTGTGTGGCCCATTGTATTGCTCTCTGACCTTGTGCACTCTCAATATGTCTCTTCCAAGTAGAAGGATAATTGCAGCACCTGGGTCCAGTACTGGAATCTTGTCTGATATTTGCATCAGATGAGGGTAGTGACGAGCAATTTCAGGTGTGGGTATCTCTGATCTATCATCTGGTATCATATCACATTCTATTAAGGTTGGGCAGAGTCAGCTGCGTTTTCCCATCTAATGATTCAATGATGTAGTTGTTTGCTCTCCTCCCTGATGTCTCCACAACTCCTGAGCATGTCTTCAAAGTATACGGAGTTGGACTTCCTCTGTCACCGAAGAGGTCAAAGAACTCTGTTCTTGCCAAAGATCTGTTACTTTGTTCATCTAGGACCGCATACATTCTGATTGCCCTCTCTCTGAGGCCTGCAGGATACACCTTGACTAAACATATCTTGGAGCATGATCTCGAGTTAAATGTGTTTGTGCAGATTTCAGTGCACTTTGAGGTTATTGCTGGTAATGTACTCTCTTTTTGCTCCCCACCATGATCTTCTTGGGTTACCGGATTCTCTGTTTTCCATGGTGCTGGTCCTGGGTGTAAAGCAGACAGATGGTTGTCATTATTGCATTCTTTGCATCGAATTGTTTTCACACAGTCTTTAGCAAGATGTTGAGTTGAACCACAGCATCTGAAACAAATGCGCTTGTCCTTAAGATAAGATTTGCGCTCCTCTATCGTCTTGCTTCTGAAACCGCGACATTTTCTCAGTGGATGAGGCTTGTTATGTAGGGGACACTGCTTATCTGGGTTCTCAATTTGCTCTCCTGAGCTTTTATCCTGGTTGGCCTCAAACTCAGTCGGTACTTCTGTCTTCCGTACAGATACTGTTGCTCTGCGTTCTTTATTGTACACTGAAAGTTGTTTCTCTGTCTTTACAGAACTGGAGCCTCCCCTGTTCAAAAAGGCAAAGCTTGGGTCATTGCATATTTTAGCTTGCTTCACAATGAATTTGGCGAGGAAGGAGAAAGGTGGAAATGCCACCTGATGATCTTCCTTGTATTTTGATGCTTGCGTGATCCATCTTTCTTGTAAGCTGTAAGGAAGCTTCTCGATTACCGGTTTGAGTCCGCGTGCTGTATCCAAATATGAAAGGCCTGGCAGGTATCCACCAGCCTTTGCCGCTTCCAGCTCTAAAAGTATGTCACCAAGCTCTCTCAGCTTCTGATTGTCTGTTTGTTAATTTTGGATAATTTTCAATTTTCTTTAGAAGTGCATCTTCAATTACTTCAGGTGACCCATAGCAGTCTTCCAATCTCTGCCATAACATTGTAAGCCCTGCTGTCGCATCATGAACATGTACCGACCTGATTTATTTGGCTTGCTCGGTGGACTCTGGTCCGAGCCATTTGGAGAGTAGGTCAAGCTTTTCCCTGTCTTTCAGATTTAAGTCTTGGGTGCTGCTTAGAAAAGATGACTTCCAGGCCCAATAATTTTCTGGACGGTCATCAAACTTCAGGAGACCAGAGCTCACCATTTCACGGCGTATCAAGTATTTTGTCACCTCTGTGGCTCCTGCTGCCTCAGGTGGGCATTTTCTGGGAACAAACAGGGCATGTCTGTGGCTGGTAAGACGGTTGGGATGCTTGGTTAAATCCACTATAGTCGTGTGGTTGTTCTCGTTTACTGCAAGTCTTCCTGCTATAGGCCGGATTTATATTGTCCCAAGGAGGGATTATGTCACCATTTGTTTGATTTCCTGAAGGACCAACAGATTGGTCTCTGAGTATGTAACCACTTGGCTTGTTATAGTAAAGTTCTGGTTCAGTCTTGTGGCATCGAGCGATATCAAAGTTGTCTGCTGCTAGCGGGACATTTGACGATTCCAATGCATCATTAGACTGTTGATCCGAGCGCATGGTCACGTGCAAATGCACATACTCACTGGTGCGTTGGATTGCACTGAGTGGTGTCATTTGGGTATCTATCACAGAGTGCTCTCTGTACTGTTCTTCGGCAGCTCTCATGAGCACCTCGGCTTCAGCTAAGGCTGCTGAAGCAGTTTTTTCTTGCTTGATAATATGTAAAGATGCTTTCACCTCTGCTTTTCTTCTAAGTGCTTCAGCTTTACTTTTAGCTTTAATCATATGATGTTCTTCATCTATGCAGCCCCGTTCTCTTATCATTTCAGCTTCACGTATTGCATAGGAAGCCAGTGCACGCGCAGCTCCTGCTTTTGCATGGGCCTTGGCAGCTGCAGCACTGGTGGACGACAGGTTAGAGCAGCTTGAATGTCTAGAGCTAGTGCGCTTGGACCTGGCAGATTCAGCACTAGCTGATGTCTGATCCGACTGACTAGAGACTCTGGAGCTTGTGCAGCGTGACCTGTTGGTTGTCATATTTTGTATGCTTTCCTCTGCTTGTGTATGCTGAGGGATGACTGGTGTATTATCCTTGTCTGTGTGCTGTAGAGGTTAGCTGATGATGAGCAGAATGCATCCACTCTTCTTTAAACTAGGCCCGCTGTGTTAGAAGTCTTTTTACTGTTCTGCCCTCACAATGTGTTCAAAGTACAAAGCTTGGCAGACAGCTAACAGCTTCCCAACAAAGACTCAGGAGGAAGGGCTTATAGTTGAAATCTTTACTGAGAATAAGTTTTTTGTAAAACTGCAAAACACAAATTATAAAAATATGCATTAGCATTTAACATTACATCACAAATGCAAATAGTAACAGGCATGCTACAATACTGTTAAGGCACTAGCTAGCAAAAATGTGGCCTAGCTGAGTGAACTTCCTGACAGACACATTCCACCAAACACACACATAAAATGTAGTTGCATTAGTAGAACATATACTGACTAACTGAAAACTAATGACTGCTTACTTACAGACTTATGCTTCCAAGGCCTGTATTAAGAAATAGTGGAGGTCTTTAGCATGCTTCCTTCTCAGTAGAAAGATTGTTCAATATGACTGCTGAGCAGGAAGTGGGAGGAATATACTACAGTTCCTGCTAGTAATGGATGCCAATTTAAAGCAACAGTACGATCAGTAAATATATACCTTATAATCAGAACAGTGCTAATTACCTTAATTTATTTTTCCGGCAGATTGTGTTATTGGTAAAGGTCAAGATTATCGTGGTACAAGATCAGTCACTGTTAAAGGCTATACCTGTCAAGAATGGAGCTCCCAGACGCCTCATCCACACAACAGTTTTACACCAATAACTCACCCAGATGGTGGATTGGATAAAAATGTAAGATAGTCTGAGAATCACATCATCAGATAATGATAATGTAATATTTTATACTAAAAGTAGAATACATGTGTGACTACAAAATAAAGTGTCTACAAGTGTGTGTGTGTGTGTGTGTGTGTAAATATAAAGTTTTTGATCATTTGTTTGGTATCTGTTCACACTAATTCGACATAGGATCCAACTTGTGAGACCTCAAATCGGATGACATGTGAAATTCAATGTTTCTCTATAAGAGCTGTCTTAACTGATACTACACAAATCTGTCTGACTTTAGGAAAGGTTCCTGTACTACTTTGGTCCGACTTTGATATGACTTCAATGCCACAGAGTGTAAAAAGTCGCATCAAAATCGTATTAAACTTGGACTCCAAAGTTGCACTGAAAGTCGCGTGACTTTGGAGCCGAGCTAGTGTGAACCGAGCCTAATGGCCTGTACACACGATCTGAATATCGTACAACTTTTTTCGCTTAATAGTCGCAAGTAGACATTGAATATAGGGTGATAAAGTCACGAAAATTCTCGTACGCCAGAAAAAATAAATCGGTAGTGATGTCATGTGTTGTAATGTATTAGTATTGTATTTTCGGATGACAACTATACTGACTAAATGAAAATCGTACCATCTGGTATCGTACGAGGAAAGTTTTTGTGCTTGTCCAATCTAATAATATTGGATGAACTGTCGTGATCAGGTCTCGAAAGTAGTGTACACACGATCCGACAATCGTACGATTCTTCCTCGGGCTACCGTTTTCGTCCGATATTCGATCGTGTGTACGGGCCATTAGTATTACATTCCTTATAGTCTTCTGCAGCTTAGATGCTCTACTACTGTGTATGCTTTTTTTTCTTTCTATAATTTCCACAGAAAGATTTGGTTTAGGACCTAAATCTATGGGATTTTGATTGCTTCAGAACTGCTTCTCTTCCCATACCAGTCTATGGGACTGCAAAAGCAGTTTGAAGCAGGTTAACTACAGTACAAATGTACCTGCAATGAATTCTGAATAGTCTCAAACTGATGTCAAAAGCCTGTCCATAGACATTGACCCTTAATTAGCATTTTACTAAAGTAATTTTTTAGGCCACTGTCTTTATAAATGTGTTTATACTGAAATGCGTATCAATACATTATCATATACTAAAAAGTAGGTACAGTTCCAGTTTACTAAACATTTAGTTCTAATACACACCTTTGTGTTTTCTTTTTATCACAGTACTGCAGGAACCCTGATGGAGATATAAATGGCCCATGGTGCTTTGTAGCAAGTCCTGGTACAGTCAGTTGGGATTACTGTGAAATTCCTGCTTGTGGTAAATGTTCTGCATACTCATTTTATTACTTATACAAAATAACATGAAGCTGTATCATCTATGGTAGTCTGTGGGATATTACAAAAAAAAAACTTATCAGTATCCATGCACTTTGTTCTTAATTTAGCTGCTGCAAGAAAACCTCAGTTACACATGGACATTTTTCTTATTTACATTTTAAACTGAGTTGACATTTACTGAAGCTGTGTGAGATCAAGCCTGGGTACCATCATTTTGGAATGGCATTGAGGAAGGGGGCTTCTTACAGTTCAGGTCGGTGCTGGACAGCTCATCCATTCCTGACATTTCTCCTGGCCAAAACCAGAATATTGCCTGGCTAGGGACACTGCAACTGAGAATATTTTCAATCTGAAGCATAGTCGAGGAACAAGCCAAGGGTCAGTAACGTGGGGTAGTAAAGATACAGATGGCAGCAGTAAAGACAAAAACAAGATACTGGCTGGAGAGAGCACTATAATCTTGCAAACAGGAAGTGCAGAGACATGGCTTAAATCAGGAAGTTTGTGGAAGGAGCAAAGAGGAATTGACCAGGGAACAGCCCTGGCTGCAGGTGGCTCAGCAATAAGCGAAATTGCCCAACACAGCAGAGGTTCCGGGTTCAAATCCAGACCCTGTTAATGTCCCTGATACATATGACAGGGCCTGGATTTGAACCCGGAACTATGAACTGCAAGGGCCTGCCTGATTGCATACAAATTGAATGGATTTAGTAGGCAGGCCTTTACATTACATAGGTTTAGGCTGGGTACACACAGGCCGAAAATGGTTGGTTCAGCAGGAACCAGCCGTCTTTCGGTCCGTGTGTGCAGCTCCTTGTCTGACAGTAGCCGGTCTCATGAACAGCTTCTGTTGAGTGAGCATGCTGAAAAACTAGCATCCCATCAGTGCTCGCAGCTAATGGCCTCTATAGTAGGAGCATGTATATAACAATAGCTAGATTAAGGGCAGGTATGCCTGGAGGGATCCCACCCCTCCTTAAAGGCACAGGAGCGCACTGGACAACCAGCAAATAGCACAGTGGTAGCAAAGGTGTCCAGTGCAGCCCCGCACTGAATAACCAACAGTACAAATGGCAACTGCCAAGCCTATAACTGGCCTTAACAGCAAGGAGCATATGGAAGAGTGATGTATGTCAAACAAGAAAAAAAATTCTCAGCTCAACTTACCAGCCAGCCTGCAACAAACCGAATAGTTCTGTCTAATAGTTCACGTTGCTATAGGAAAGCTTAGGCAGGCGATAGATGGTGAGATTTTCTTTCCTGCAACCACATTTTGCAGGAAAGAAAATCGCTCAATTCCCACCATCAGCACTGTCAGTTTTGATGGGGGAATCCCTCCCACGGAGCTATTGTGTTCTCTGGGCAGGTGCAGGGAGCCATCCCTGTTGAGATAAAATTAATTATCGCTAGCAGCTATAGCCACTGGCAATATTTGCCTGCTGAAAATCCAACATGCTGGTTGTACCTAAGTCGATCGATGGGTACATTCAGCCTGCCCATGGATGGTTTAAATCTTGGCCGGTCCCTGCTGAACCGGACAAGATCTGGTTCATCTATGGCCGACTTTAGTTTGTCCACCAATAAACAACGCATGTATTACTTTGTTATCTAAAGTAATGACTAGGCATGTGCAGAATGAACAAATTTGTTTTGTTTCATTTCAATTCATTATTTACATGAACTAGTTTAGGTAAATTTGTTTAATTCATTTTCGGAAAATTTGAATGGATTTGAATTGCAATCAAATTCCAGTCCAAATCCATTCAAATTACATTCAAATCAAATTCCATTTGAAATCAAATTTATTCTATTTGAAAATCGGATTTTGGAAGATGGTTATATTCTTTCTATTCTCTTCTTTTCTATTCTAGTCAAATCTCTTCTTTTCTTTTCTATTCTATTCTAATATATTTTTTTCTATTCTATTCAAATTTATGCTATTCAAATTTTGGAAAATGGTTATATTCTTTCCATTCTATTGTTTTTATTTTTGTATTATATTCTTTTATTTTCTAATCTATTCTTTTCTATTCTATTCAAATTTATTCTGTTCGAAAGTCTAATTTCGGAAGAAGGTTATATTTTTTCTGTTTAATTCTAATCTATTCTTTTTTTTCTATTCTATTCTTTTCTAATGTATTTAAATTCAAATGTATTCTGCTTGAAATCCGAATTTCAGAAGATGTTTATATGTTTTCTATTTTATTGTATTATATTTTTTATTCTATTCTTTTATTTTCTATTCCATTTTATTCTGTTCTTTTATTTTCTATTCTATCCCTTGGTTTTCTATTCTATTTTTTCCTATTCTTTTATTTTCTATTCCGTTCTGTTTTTCTCTATTATATTTTATTCTCTATTCTATTCCTTTATTTTCCATTTTATTTTATTCTCTTCGGAAATTCGAATTCAATTTGAAAACTATTTTTGTTTCGTTATTTCGGATACGTTCAAACTCCTTACTATTGTAATTTGGAGATTCAAATAGATCCGAATTTCCGAATAATGAAAAATGAGTCCGAATTTCAATTCTGAATTAAACGAACCACACGTAAAGTAATGACAATGTTCTTGCAGAATAAACTTGCCTATAGGGGAAATGTTATAATTGCTAAAGTCCATAAGAGGTATAAAAGGTACAGGGACTGAAGTAGTAAAGAAATATTATGTGCTAATGTTATGTGCTGGTTCTCCACTGATATGATGTTAATGTATTTTACTGTTTAAGCCTCAACAGAAATTGAGTGTGGAAAGCCAAAAAGAAAACAAAGAAAATGCTTTGGAAGGATAGTAGGTGGGTGTGAAGCATATCCATATTCTTGGCCTTGGCAGATCAGTCTTCGAACAAGGTAAATTAAATTGCTTGCAAAACATTTTATCTATGAAGTTCATGCAAGTGCTCCCAGATTACTGGAAGACAGTTAAGCCCCGTACACACGGGCTGAATGTCGGGTGGCATCGCCAGTTCAATAGGAACCCATCGTCATTCGGCCCATGTGTACTGCAGCCGGTCTGACAGAAGCCGGCCGTTCAGTCAGCTTTTGTCAAAGGGGCATGACCGAGAAAGATCTGCTGACCGCCTCCCGATCAGCAAAGAGTTCTGGGGGGGGGGGCCGCCTCTCTGTCAGAACACAATAGAACAGCAGAGGAGATCGCTGTACTAACATCAGATTGTTAGTACAGCGGCTCCAAACTGAGCTGTCAGGGTTGAACGAAAAATAAATAATAGCAGTGTTTACTAGGCTTAACTCCTCCCCTCTATTTGTGAAAGATGAAACCACAGGTCTGATAAGCTCTGGCGGGTAATATACCTGATATAGTCTGAGGGTTTTCATTTATTCAGGTCATGGTACAGTGCCTTGCAAAAGTATTCACCCCCCCTTGGCATTTTTCGTGTTTTGTTGCCTCACAACCTGGAATTAACATGGATTGTTTGAGGATTTGCATCATTTTATTTACAGAACATGCCCACAACTTTGAAGATGTTTTTTTTTTATTGTGAAGCAAACAACAAACAGGACAAAATAACAGAAAAAGTCAATGTGCATAACTATTCACCCCCCTAAAGTCAATACTTTGTAGAGCCAACTTCTGTGGCTATTACAGCTCCAAGTCGCTTTGGATAAATCTCTATGAGCTTGCCACATCTTACCACTGGGATTTTTGCCCATTCCTCCTTGCAAAACTGCTCCAGCTCCTTTAAGTTGGATTGTTTGCGCTTGTGAACAGCAATCAAGAATATCCCAGTATTTAGCACCATCCATCTTTCCCTCAACTCTGACCAGTTTCCCAGTCCTGACTGCTGAAAAATATCCCCACAGCATGGGGGGGATGGTGTTCTTTGGGTGATGTGATGTGTTGGGTTTGCGCCAGACATAGCGTTTTCTTTGATGGCCAAAAAGTAGAATTTTAGGCTCATCAGACCAGAGCACCTTCCTCCATACATTTTGGGAGTCTCCCACATGCCTTTTCGCAAACTCAAAACGTGACATTATGTTTTTTGCTGAAAGTAATGGCTTTCTTATGGCTACTCTGCCATAAAGCCCAACTCTATGGAGCATACAGCTTATTGTCGTCCTTTGTACAGATACTCCAGTCTCTGCTGTGGAACTCTGCAGGTCCTCCAGGGTTACCTTAGGTCTCTGTGCTGCCTCTCTGATTAATGCCTTCCTTGCAGGGTTTGTGAGTTTTGGTGTGCGGCCGTCTCTTGGCAGGTTTGCTGTTGTGCCATGTTCTTTCCATTTGGTTATAATAGACTTGATGGTGCTCCTAGGGATCATCAAAGATCTGGATATTTTTTTATAACCTAACCCTGACTTGTACTTCTTAACAACATTTACTTGTTTGGAGAGTTCCTTGGTCTTCATGGCAGTGTTTGGTTAGTAATGCCTCTTGCTTAGGTGTTGCAGCCTCTGGGGCCTTTCAAAAAGGTGTGTATATGTAATGACAGATCATGTGACACTTAGATTGCACACAGGTGGACATCATTTCACTAATTATGTGACTTCTGAAGGTAATTGGTTGCACAAGAGCTTTTTATGGGCTTCAAAACAAAGGGGGTAAATACATACGCACATGCCAATTATCAGTTTTTTTATTTCTGAAAAATTGTTTTATGTATATATTTTTCTAATTGTACTTTACCAACTTAGACTATTGTGTTCTGATCCATCACATATAATTCAGATTAAAAAAACATTGAACTAAAAGCTGTAATGTAACAAAATAGGTAAAAAGCCAAGGGGGGTGAATACTTTTGCAAAGCACTGTATATCTAGTGTAGCGGCCTCACCCCCTTCACATGTTTATCGGTTGTCCGAAAGCTCTTGTCTAGGGGTACCTGGGTTTCGAGAGTGAGGTGCGCTACGGCCCATGTCCTCCCCATGGCTGTGGGTGAGGTGAAGGCCAGTATCAATATCTTCCTCGGGCCAAATGTGCATTGGGTTGCGGAACTTAGCCCTGCTATGCTGGAATCTCCCTTTGCTCCCATCAACAGAGTCCATACACCGATCACAGTCCAACTGTTAGTTTTATTTCGTAGCTCCACAACAAACAATGTATGGCAGGATACGGTGGGATGAGCAGGCCGAGGCACTATCCGGATTGTAGTCCCTACACCCCCTGTGCTATGACCAGGGGTTGCAGGAGTCTTGATTAGAACAACTTCGCTGCGCTGCGGCCCCTATCAGGGGAAGATGACCCTCCAAGGGAGTTACCGGAGGCCCGTCCGTCACCGGGTTGACGCTGCTCCGGAGTCTTCAGACGGGTGACCTCCCCAGCCTCCTCACCTCAGATGCGGGTCCCCTCGCAAGGGGCACCCTGGAATCACTTCACCCTCGCGGGACCCGGTCGAAGTCACCAGGTCCCAGGCCTTCTACAAAGTACCTCACCCAGGCTGAAGGTGCCTGGGATGGACTCCAACTCCAGCTTCATTCCGGCCAGGCCTAGGGTGCCCAGGCCGGAACCTTGAACCGCCCGCACCCAGGCCTAGGGCGCCTGGGTACGTGAAGAGATGATCCCCCCCAAAGACCTCGTGGCGAGGGCGTCTCCCCCTTTTATCCCCTCCCATCGACACCACGGCGGGTTCCCCGCCCCAGCCGTACCATCTCCAGGAAGGGACAAAAAGGGTAGCACTGTGGTAGTGATTCTACCTCGAGCCTGTAGGTACCCCGCCACCCACAGGCCAAGGAGAATATTGCACCACCCAATCCTCCACGAATAACAAAAAGGGGTCTAATCCCTGACATAATTACACACCCGGGTCTCTCTACCCCCAGGTGTATCCCACTAACTTTGAAGACCCCGCTACACTAGTAATAGTACACCTTAATACAATCACCATATGTGTAAATGTTGACTGTCCCAGAGCAAGATGGTGGGTGTGAAAGCTATGGAACCATCCTGTCCTAGTTAAATAATCCCACTGTTGGTGTTAAGAAGTCTGCAAAGGATTTAGTTCCTCAATTTCCATGACTAAAGCTGGGTATACAATAGTGTTTTTTTGAACGAACATTCATACGAAAGTATTGCAAATTTTCATTTGCTTTAACATTCAATTTTGGAACAAATGGACCAAACAAAAACCACATTCACTGTTAAAAATTCATTAGATCAAGAGAATTTTTCTATTGTGCTCTTTCAAAATTTCACATCACTGTGGTTGAAAACGAACGTTGATTTGACCCCACTAATGATCAGAAAATCAAATGGATGCTCTTAAAACTTCAAATAAGGTCAAATTAAATTATACTAGTGAATAGCCAGCCTAAATGTGTAAATTGTTGAAAAATCACCAGGGTAGAATCAACATCATATATGTAGGGATTATGGTGACAAAGTCTTCCACCTGTTTAAAGATGGTTGTTCCATTTGAAAGTAGATGGTCTCTCTCTTTTACACCAATAAAACAAACCAGTTGTTTTCAATGGGTTGTAACTGTAACAACTTTCACACCTACCCAGTGTCATCTTAAGAGCATTATAGGCCCCCGGGCAATACGGTGCACTGGGGCCCTGTCTACACAATCATGCACGAGAATTTTTTACTGACAAAAATCATGACATTTACTGGAAGAACCACATTTTTTATCGCCACTGCAAAAAGGTACCAAAAATTACAGTTTTCAGTGACAAACAGTGCAAATGTCAGTATTTAAACTATAAACATATAGCTAGTGCTATTAGCAATGTGTTTAAGTTAAACAAAAGTAGAAAAAAAACATTTCTTCATTGACATGAAGGTTAGGTTACTATAACCCAGCCAGCACAGAGTTTCCTCTTACATCAGAGTCTGCAGGATTCCCCCTTACAGTGAAAGGGAACTCTTATGGAAAGGGGAACGCTGCAGATCATGATGTAAAGGGAAACGCTGATGTAAGGGGGGCTGTGGTGACCAGAGACCACCTTATATCAGAGTCCACTGCTTTCTCTTTACATCAGAGTTCCCACTTACATCAGAGCAACAGACCACCCCCCGATCTCTTTGTGCAAGCTGCACAGTCAGCCAGACAGCCACTCACCGTACGACACCGACCAGGGCTCTCCGTGTCTGTACTGGCTGGTGGCTGGGCAGGTTACAGGCTCACGAAAACCGGCACTGCCAACAGGGGTCCGACTCCGCCACACTCTGCTTCAAGCCTGCTGTGCTGTCTGCTCTGACAACTCTACTCTGTCCATTCACCCTCAGCTCCTCCTGCTTTTTTTTTATTAAGTCTGGCGGGTGTGGCTAACGTCATTATCGGCGGACAGATAGAGGCAGCACTCGTGGAGGATCGGATCTTCTCTGCGATTTCCGCAAACTGCGCCATGCACAGTTCTGACCCGCCGCTTCCCACCATTTTTTGCTGGGGTCGCTGGGCAGCCGGTGGGGCCCCCCAGGCAAGTGTGGCCCCCGGGCAACTGCCCAGCGTGCCCAATGGAAAAGATGGCCCTGCACCTACCATCCTGCCAGTGTTGCCAACCTACCAGACTAAAATTCACTGACACAAAACTCAAAATTTACTGGCACAGCCACATTTTTACTGGCATTTTCTAAAAGTTACAAAATTACAGTTTTCAGTGCAAATTTCAGTACTTAGGCTGCAAACAAGTACAATACGCAGTTAGCAATGTGGTTTAAGATAGAGATTAAGGTAAATATATATATATATATTTCTTATGTTATTTTTGATATAGTAAGGGCGGGTTATTATAACCCATCAGATTTTGTCACACATGTCCAACTGGAGAGATTTCCCCTTAATTTCTGTTCCATAGCCACCCCAGAAAGTGAGCAGAAATCCAAGGTAGCCACCAGGATCACAAGAGTTTATGTCCCCAATTCTCCTCATATCCCTCTACCTTTTCTATCCTCCATCACTTTCATTCCTCTATTATTCCGTCTCTCCCTCTTTCTTTCCATAACTCCATCCCTCCATTTCTCTGTCTCGCTCACATCCCTCCATGCTTTGCTCTATCCCATCATCCATCTCGCTGTCACCCAATCTATACCTCCATCCTTTAGGGGTATTTCACACAGTAATGTCAGTTTTTACAGACTCCACTTGCTCAGCAAAGATTCTTCTGTTGATCTTAGCTGAGCTGGCGGATGATAGGTCCATATCTGCTTACTGAGCGGGGATGGACCTGTCAGATCTCCGCTCTTTTCTATGGGGAGATCAGATGAAAACGGACAGCCTGTCCACTTTCATCCGATCCTATCTGCCAGACAGATGGGAAATAGGGTCACTATCCATCTGGATTTGGCGGATCGGAAGCGAATCGAATGTCAGTGGACATGTCACCACTGACATCCGTTGCTCCATAGAGATGTATGGAGTGTCCGATCAAGTCTGCCTGAAAAATTGACAGACGGACCTGATCGGTCCACATGTGTGAAAGGACCTAACTCACTCCTCACTGTTCTTTATGTCCATCCACCTCCCCCCATCACTCCACTACCCTGTCTTTCCATTTTAAACAAATAAAAATACTCCAGTGCGCTTCCACACCAAATTTTTTCACTACTTACAATAAAAAAAAAAAAAAATGAATAATAAACACCTTAAGCCCATCAAGCACAATAAATAATCAAATATATAATTGTAACGACACCCCAAGTATGAAAGGGGTTAACGCGGTTAAAGATATTCCCTCTCCTGAACACACATCCACTACCGTTATATAACGAGCTCCCAATACACATCTGACATCTCTTAGCAGACAACAGGTGAGTTAATTAGCTAATCCCTTTACATCTTAAATGACTATGCATAACCTTTATGTTCCCCAGCCTGTCTGTCTGCTAATTTACAATACCCACAATTACAGAGTTAATTATCACACCCCACAATGAAAAGATCTTTTAGAAGCTAGTCTGGATTCATTAACATTACACAGGCTTCCAGGTGATTGGAGTTGAAGAAATCAGCATCTCTCAATTAACCTGTTGAGTTCAGGATCAACAAACAGTAAATATTGTGGATTAATATTACAGACCCATTTTAAAGCAATCCAAGACATATTCTCAATGTCCATTATTTCCTGGCTCACCCTGTGCCCAAAGTGACCCCTGTCACACATCTCCCCTTTCGGCAGGAGACTAACACAGGAGGAGACCCTAGACGGGTTGACTCCGAAGTTAGTCCATAGTTCCCTTCCTCTAATGCCTGGACAACCCATCAGCATTGCCATTTTGCTTACCGGGTCGGTAGCTGATGGTGAAGTTGTAAGGTTGCAGGGTGAATAATGGAATTCAGTTCCGGGAACAGTCACTTGCTTTGCTCTCTCAATGGCTCCCAAAACTTGTTGCTGATGCTCTTGTGAGAGGTGAGGCAAAACCTGGGCGCAAATCCCATCTAACCTTTTGACAATTTCAGCCTGTTTGTGCATTTCAATGTTCAAGCAATGGGACATCTCATAATACATGACGTAGTGTCGTTGCATCTCTGATTCCTCCCTGACCAACTTGTCACATTCCAATTCTAGGCTGTGATATTTTGCCTGATCTAAGGTACATGTCGGGGAAGTTAGTCTTACCCAGTTCTCAGCCGCAATCGGGCCGGTTCCAGCAGCATGGGTCTAGGCACAGGTAGTCACTGGGTTGGCTTCAGCGGGGCCCATCGGAGCGTAAGCAGAAACGAGGGGGGCAAAATCATTCCCTAGTAGTACATCCGCTGGCAAATCCTTCATCACCCCCACATTCACGTGTCCCGAACCAACCCCCCAATCCAGGTGAACACGGGCAATGGGTAGCCGGAAGATGGTACCTCCCGCTACTCTTACGGCTACAGTGTCTCCGGTGTGTTAGCTCTCTGGGATGAGGTTCTTCTGTAGTAAGGTCATGGTGGCGCCAGTATGACGTAGGCCATTGGCTACCGTTCCATTAACCCGGACAGTCTGCCTGTGTTGTTACCTGTTGTCCCGGTTGGCTGCTTGTATTGGATCAGCCTCGTGCAGGACGCCCCAATGTTCTTCCTCCTCAACGCAGTGGACCGCGGGCATGGATGTGTGGGGGTTCCCCCTTGCTGGCTGTCTCCACGACTGGGACTGCCTGGCTGGATTGAATGGACAGTCTGGCTTTTTGTGCCCTAGCTGTTTACACCCAAAACACCTGATGGGTTGTGAGTAGTCCTGGGAGTTGAACCTGGGCTGCTGAGGATAAGTGGCCGCTGGGGGTGGTGCTGAAGTTGGGTTAGAGGCTGGTAAACTGGGCCGAGATAGTGGATAGCGCTCGCTTTCGCCTGACCTTCGAGAGTCCAGATATTCATCGGCCAAAGTAGCCGCTTGCTGTACAGTCCGTGGTCGCTTATCTTGCACCCAATCCCGTAATACCGGAGGGGTGTGGTTAAAGAACTGTTCTAATAGTACTAGCTGGGTGATGTCCTCTATGGTATGAGCGTGGCTTCCCTGGAACCAGCCCTTAAGGTTTCACTGCAGACGATGTGCCCACTCCACGTATGTTATGTTGGTTTGTTTCCGGGATTCTCAAAACTTAATCCGGCTGGCTTCGGGTGTAATGGCAAATCGGGCTAGCAGAGCTTCTTTTACCCGGTCATAGTCTTTAGCGTCCTGATCCTCCAGGGCCCGATACGCATCCGCCGCTCTGCCAGATAAATTACTCGCCAGTAAGGCGACCCAAACTTGGGGCCGTACTTCATGTATCTGGCATAGTCTCTCAAAGTCCTGCAGGAACGCTTCAATTTCCTCCTCTCCTTCCTTAAATAGTTTGAACGCCCGAAAGGGCAACTTACGGAAAGGCACTGCATCTTTAGGTGTTGTCTCCGATTGCCGTATTTCCGCCATTCTCCGCTCATTTTGCCTCTCTAGTTCTCTCTCTCTTGTCGCTCATCCTGCAGCTGGATGTCTCTAATGGCATTCTGTATGGCGGTCTCTGATGGGTTAGCACCATATAGTGCCAACCGCTGTCGAACTCGTTGCTGAAACAAGTCTTCAACTGACTGGGGTCCTGCATCACCGTCCCTCTGATCCATCTCGGCTAGCTCACTGATCAGGGTGGCCTTGTTCTTTGTCCCACCGGTCCCTCCACGGCTCTCAAGTAAGTCTTTCAGCGTGGCTTTCCTGCAGGCTGCATAGCTGGTCATTTACTGTGGTGGTTTGGAGTGTCCCAGTAACTGGAGAGAAAATCGCACCGCTGCCAACCAATGTAACGGCACCCCAAGTATGAAAGGGGTTAATGCCGTTTAAGATATTCCCTCTCCTGAACACACATCCACTACCGACACTCCACAGTCAGGCGACCGCTTCCCATAGGAATAATTCTTCCAGAAGTACGAGACAAACACTCTGTATGAAGTTTCCAGCTGGTCTGACACTTTTATTGAGAAAAGCAGGCCCTTATATACACAAAAAGAATACTGTAGTCCAAATGAACAACTCCACCCACAACATCACACAATGGTTATATAACGAGCTCCCAATACACATCTGACATCTCTTAGCAGACAACAGGTGAGTTAATTAGCTAATCCCTTTATATCTTAAATGACTATGCATAACCTTTATGTTCCCCAGCCTGTCTGTCTGCTAATTTACAATACCCACAATTACAGAGTTAATTATCACACCCCACAATGAAAAGATCTTTTAGAAGCTAGTCTGGATTCATTAACATTACACAGGCTTCCAGGTGATTGGAGTTGAAGAAATCAGCATCTCTCAATTAACCTGTTGAGTTCAGGATCAACAAACAGTAAATATTGTGGATTAATATTACAGACCCATTTTAAAGCAATCCAAGACATATTCTCAATGTCCATTATTTCCTGGCTCACCCTGTGCCCAAAGTGACCCCTGTCACAATAATAATCATATATTTTATAAACACACACTATACGGTGGATTAGGACAAGAAAACACGATAGGAAGGACTAGAGTACGAGGGAGGAGTCTCGTAATGGCGCCGATCCCGCGCAGGAGCATGTAGGTAAGAAGCCAGGTCTCCAGCCTACCTCGCTTCAGAAGCATGCATAGTACTGCCTGAACGCCACCACTGTCCCCCCCTCCCCCGCACCGCACTTACCCTCTCGCTCTCTGCACGCTGGGACGCGGAAAAAAGGGACTCCCGGAGAACCTCCAGCCTGGCTAACCAAGCCAAGCCCGAATGACACAAGAGGTCCCGGAAGGATTTCAGAGACCGGAGACCTTGTGGGGACCCGGGAGAGACGCAGCCTGAAGCCTGCCACTTAAAACAACCGTAACAAGGAGAGTCCCTAGAACGCTGCTGCCTCACCAGGATCCTTCGGACCCCTTGCTGTCCCCTGTAAGCTGCCGTCTCCAGCAAGCTGCACGGATTCCCCTGCCTCTCACCAGAGCTTAGGTAGTGGTGAGTGGAGCGGGAAAGAGAAAGGAAAAGGGAGAAGACGCAGAGGTATGATAAAAAACCTTCCTGTTTAGTAGGCATATATGGTTGGAAAAATGGACTGCAACGTCTAGTTGATCCAGAGGTGTGTGTTGGTTGTAAGCCATAAAGGGGCAGGAGAAATTATTATTATTATCCTCTTTTTTTTTTTTTACAACGCTCTTTTTTTTTCTGCACTACTGAGAGCTTCTCGTACTTGATCGAGATCCATTGGATGTCAAAAGGGCAGCAAACATAAAAAAAAAGGGCAGAAGGGACAGAAAAAGTGGTCTCTTTCTCTTCCTTCCCTCCCTTCTATTTTGCCCCCCACTGCTGCTCCCCCATGCCGAGAGGAAGTAGAGTTTCGTGTGACAAAAAACAGCGGAGGGCATACAGAAATTAGGAGGCCACCATTTCTGAACATACCAGCAGAGCAAAAGTTGATTTAACTGCATTTCCTCCTAAGGTCTAATAGAGAGCCAGAAAATGCTTGACCACTTATTACTGATCTCTGCAGCTTTATAAAATGCTAGGGACACTATGGGAACATTATAAAATATTGAAAACTGGTAAAACTTTTGGTCCCTGCCTCTGTTCCCTCATTGAAGTATTGAACAGGAACTACGGACCAATAGTAATAGCATAAAGACCCGTCACGGTTTTGTGAGTTTCCCTACTGGTTTTTTTTTTTGTGTTTTGGGGGGGCCAGTCCTCCAATAAGCAAAGAATATCTACTGCTACTTGTTTGTCTACCCGAGTCGTGCTGGGAATTAAGAACTGTTTGTGATTCCTGAAGGAAAAGGGGGGAGAAGAAAAACAAAGAAAAAGAAAGGGAAAGGAAAAGAAAGGGGAAGGGGGAAAAAAAATATGGTATATTAGAATTGTTATACTAATACTGGGTCCATACTCTGTCTATACTCGGTCCACGCTCCCTAGCATGGTACGGGGCGGTACGGGAGTTGAAAGACGTGCTAGCAGTATGATAGCAGGGATAGCAGTGGATCCTAAGAACTAATAAAAGCTGAACTACTGCTAAAATTTTAACCATAAACCACCCAGGATATAAAGTGAGGAAGAAGAAAGGAGGAGGGGAGAAAGAGAAAAGGGGGGCACAACAGAAGTGTCACTCCTGTCGTCGGGTGCGGCGTGGCTGGCGGACAGTGTATCAACAGTGTGCAAAGAACAGTTCATAGAAGAAACATACACATCTCCCCCCCTCCCCCCTCCCCCCAGCAACAAACACTGGGAAGGCAGATTAAGGAACTTAAGCAACATGAGTACGAGGGGAAGGGGAGCAAGAGGGGGGGGCAACCCCAAAATGAATAAATATGTTACCCATAGTGGAAACGGAGACAAACAGGTGGTGGAAAAGCAGCAAGGAGACAAAAGTAATCAGATGGACAGCAAGGAGGAAAAGAAGAAGGAAAAAAAAAGGCCCAGAATAAAAATCCTGCAGAAACAGACACACTATCAGACTCTAGAATAGAGCAAGAAGCTGAAGTAGATCTTGAGCAGCGAAAAGAGGAGGTACAACAAAACAAGGGGCAACTACCAACAAAAAATGAAATAGACGGGATGTTTGCAGCCCTGGAAAAAGTGCTAAAGGCGCAAATGGAAGTAATACAGGAAAATATGGGGTGCGAAAGAGTAGAGGAAGTGGAAAAAAAAGCAGACTGTAATGAAAGCACTATAAAAAAACTGGAAGGAGAAATAAATTCCATTAAAAAAGAACAACAGGAACAAGCATATAAATTCGAAGATCAAGAGAATAGGGACAGAACGAAGAACATAAGAATTCGAGGTGTACCCGAGCTAACTCACTCAGAGAATTTAACAGAAATAATAATGAAAATCTGCAATCCACTGTTGGACAGAGAAATAACGTCCCCAATGAAAATCGAGAGAGTGCATAGAATAAGAAGACCAAAAGAAATACTGCAGGAAAACCCGAGAGACATTATCGTGCGGTTGGAAAACTGGGAGGAAAAAAATCAACTGTGGAGAAATCTGAGGGTAAAGAAGACACCAATAAAAGTTGAAGAAAATTATATCCAAATTTTTCAGGATCTATCTCAAGAGACGTTGAGAAGAAGAAGGAACTTAAAACCTTTATTGAAGGTTCTTACAGATCATGAGATCCAGTACAATTGGGGTTTCCCAGCATGCCTGATTGGGAGGAAAAATGGCATCTCGGCGAGATTGAGATTTATCGAAGAGATACCCGAATTCTGTAGAAAGCTAGAAATCCCAGCCCCAGATGCCTAACTAAAACAAAGAGGAAGGGCGCCACCGGGTGATAGAGGGGGGAGTGTTTTTTTTTTGGGGGGGGAGGGGCAGAGGAAAGGGAGATGAATTAAACTGAAATAAAAACATATAGAGAGGGATCTGGAGGCCTGGACTCACTGACTGCGCTGGCAACATTCCCCAAGTAGTAGGGGAGTGGGATTAAGGGGGCCAGACAGAACTCCACCTCGGGTTCAAGGTGCAGAGTACCCAGAGTGGTACTAAGAGAGAAAACCCTGCACTTAGACTATAAGGTCAAGGTTCCAACTAGGGAGGGGGAGGGGGAGGGGGAGAAGGGGTGGGGAGGAGAGGGGGGTGAGGGGGTGGGGGGGAGGGGGAGGGAAGGACGGGAGTGGGGGGCAAGAAGGGAAAAGAGAAGGGGAGCATGATCTACACATCTCAGAACAAAAAAATATCTGTAGGAGAAAGTAGTGGGAGAACGAAGAAAAAGAAATCATATGACTGACGTAAACTTTATTACATACAATGTTAGAGGACTCAACTCCCCGGAAAAAAGACACATGATATTAAGGGAGATGGAAAGGTATTCAGCAGAAATAATTTTTCTACAGGAGACTCACATAGCGTTGGACTCAAACACAAAATTATATTCACGAGCGATCCCAACCTGGTACTATGGAGATTCCCCAAACAAAAGAGCAAAGGGAGTAGCCATAGGAGTAGGGAAAAATATTAGTTTCATTGTGGAAGAGAGGAGAGTAGACCCGGAAGGTCGTTATCTGTTCTTGAAAGGGATACTTCAGGGGAAAAAATATACCTTAGCAAATGTATACTGTCCAAATAGACAGCCTAAAAAATACCTGAAGGGAATCCTGAATGGACTTTAAACAAGGGTATGTGATACTGGGCGGAGACTTTAATTCCTCAATGGACCACGAACTCGATAATACGTCTAGTGCACCGATGAGAGACACAAAACAGCTAAAATTGGTTAAGAAAAAACTATATAACCAGCAACTGGTTGATCCATGGAGAATAACACATCCTGGGACAAAGGATTACACTTACCACTCATCGGTGCACAACACGTATTCAAGACTCGACTACATGCTGGTTGACCACGGAGTCCTGGAATATGTCGTTGAAACCTCAAAAGGTATAACATCAATCTCAGACCATGCCCCAGTAATAACTAAAATACGATTTAAAGAAATAGAACAAAGAATGGGGACTTGGAACTTAAACGAAGACCTGATAGAAGACCTAGAAGTAGGTAAAATAATAATGAGGGAAATCGAACAATATTTTAGGACAAATAATACACCAGAAGTGAGTTCAGCAACAATATGGGAAGCCCATAAGGCTTACATCAGGGGTAAATTGATTTCTATTGGGTCCGGAAAAAAGAAGGAAAGAGAATTGTTGATGAAAAATACAATAAAGGAACTACAGGATTTTGAACAAAAACATAAAACTCATCAAGAAAGAGAAACGCACCAAAAGATAGTAATCAAGAGAGGCCAACTCAGAGACTTAATGGAACAGGAAACAAGGAAAAGATTTAACAACGTAGCAATAGAGAGATATAAATGGGGAAACAAGCCAGGGAAATATTTGGCAAGACTAGCGAAAGTAAAAAAAAAACTCTAATTACATAGAAAAAATAAAGAAACAGATAGGAGAGATGAAATATAAAACTTCTGAAATCGCTAACGTCTTTAAGACATACTATAGTACACTATACTCTATTAGAACTAATGAGACAAGACAAGAAAAGGAAAGTAGAAAAATTAAAACACAAGAATATCTACAGCAAGTTAATCTCCCAAAGATCTCCCTAGATAGTGCTGAGTCCTTAGAGGATCCAATTACCCAGGAAGAAATAAACAAAGCACTCCAAGAAATGCCAGGGGGGAAAAGTCCTGGTCAGGATGGGTTCTCGATCAAGTATTATAAGAGATTTAAAGAAATACTAGTCCCGGAGCTATGTAATTATCTGAATAAAATAGGAGATGAAGAAGAAATAAGAAAAGAGTCACTCCTTGCCAATATTTTAGTAATCCCAAAATCAGGAAAGGATGGGACTATTTGTTCCAATTATAGACCTATAGCCCTGCTAAATGCAGACGTAAAATTATATGCAAAAATATTGGCGACGAGATTAAAAAACCTACTGCCGGAACTGATAAATGGGGACCAAGTGGGTTTCGTATCAGGAAGAGAGGGAAGAGATAATAGTATAAGGACGGTGTTGTTGATGTGTAAAGGCAAGGATAGAAAACCCCCAGTCGTACTCATGTCAGTTGATGCCGAAAAGGCATTTGACCGAGTCGACTGGGGGTTTATGATGGAAACACTCCGAAGCATAGGGATGGGGCCTAGATATTTGAGATGGGTAAACAACCTATATAGTCACCCTACAGCCAGGGTCAAGGTAAATGGGAGAGTGTCGCCTGTGTTCGAGATGTTCAACGGAACAAGACAGGGATGTCCGCTCTCACCTCTCCTATATGTAATTTCATTAGAACCGTTATTGGCAAAAATACGGAGCAACCCGGATATAGGGAGGTTAGAGTGGGCGAGGAAGAGCACAAGGTGGCAGCGTATGCAGACGACATACTCCTATACCTAACTAAGCCTAGGATATCACTGCCTAACGTAATTAGAGAAATAAAAGAATATGGAGAGCTATCGAACTTTAAAATCAACCCTATAAAAACCGTAATCTTAAACCTAGGAGTAGATAAAAAAGAGGAAAAAATACTACAGAAAGAATTCCCATTCACCTGGGAGACAAAAGCATTAACATATCTAGGGATAAAAATAACACCAACATTAGAGAAACTATATCCAGTCAACTTCATCCCCTTAATAAATGAGATTAAACTCGAAATGAAAAATATGGAGAGGAGACCTATCTCTTGGATAGGAAGGGTCAACGTCCTAAAAATGATGATTCTACCAAAAATAACCTACAAATTCCAAATGCTCCCAATAGAAATACCACAAAGTTTTTTCAAGGTGATTAAAACTATAATTTTGAAATATATTTGGCAGGGTAAAAAGGCCAGAGTAAATTACGCACTTTTAAGTCGGAAAAAAAAACGGGGGGTTGGCACTTCCAGATGTACAGAGATATTATAAAGCGGTCATAATAGCTAGGCTGGCAGAATGGGCAAACCCATATACCAAAAAGAAATGGGTACAAATGGAGGATATATTAAGCAAGACACTCTTGCATAAAAACATTTGGATACCGCCAAAATCAAGAGCACTAGACACAGAAACAGTATAACGAAAAACGTATTTAAAGTATGGGATATGATTCACCAGCGAGAAAAATGGAAATATAGTTCACCACTAATCCCATTAGCAGGCACAAATTTTTTTATACCAGGAAACGGGACACGGCTAGGGAAGCAACTGGGATCCACACAATTAAAGGACATAACAACACGGGGCAAAATAAAGACAAGACAAGAGATTAAAATGTTACACGGAGATCAGCAGCTTGGTGAATGGGAATATTTTCAATTAGCACATTTAGTAAGCACCCTTCCACAACCAATTAGAGATGAAAAGACACTAAATCCCATGGAAAAATTCTGTAATATGGATAGGCCCTTAAAACATGGTATATCACAAACATATGAAATTTTAACAGAATTAGAAACACGGGGATCATTAGTATGTATAGAAAAATGGGGACAGGACATGGGTAAAAAGCTAGAGGAGGCACAAATGATCAGGGCGGTATTCAATAGTGCAACCGACACGATAATGACGATAGAGGCAAATTATAAGTGTATGATACGCTGGCACTTGACCCCAGAGAGAATTAATAAAATCCATCCAAACAACTCCCCGCTATGTTGGAGGAAATGTAAACAAAAAGGAACAACAAAGCATATATGGTGGGAGTGCCCAAAAATAAAAGAGTACTGGGAGGAAATGATAGATTGCATAAAAGAAATAACCGGGGAGAAGGTCCCACAAGATCCCTGGATATGTTTGTTCCACGGTACAAACATAAAAAAAAAATGGTATGAAACAACTTTGATCCCGGTGCTGCTTAATGCGGCAAAGGGCCTAATCCCGAAAAAATGGCTAGAAACAACAAAACCGACTATAAAAGAGTGGATACAACGAGTCGAATACGTAGCCGAAATGGAATATTTAGGCCGTGGAGAGCAGGGAGGAGAGGAAAGAAATAAGTACAAATGGGAGAAATGGAGAGTCTTTAACCACTTCCATACTGGGCACTTAAACACCTTCCTGCCCAGACCAATTTTCAGCTTTCTGCGCTGTTGCACTTTGAATGACAATTGCGTGGTCATGGTACACTGTACCCAAACTAAATTTTTATCATTTTGTTCCCACAAATAGAGCTTTCTTTTGGTGGTATTTGATCACCTCTGCGATTTTTATTTTCTGCTAAAAAATAAAAAAAAGACCGAAAATTTTGCAAAAAAAAAGTTTTTTTTGGGTTTCAGTTACAAAACTTTGTAAATAAGTTAGTTTTCTCCTTCACTGATGGGCACTGATGGGGCTGCACTGACGGGCATGGATAAGGCGGCACGGATGGGCACCGATGAGGTGGCACGGATAGGCAACGATCGGCGGCACGGATGGACAACGATCGGCGGCACGGATGGGCAACAATCGGCGGCACGGATGGGCAACGATCGGCGGCACGGGTGGGCACAGATCGGCGGCACGGGTGGGCACAGATCGGCGGCACGGGTGGGCACAGATCGGCGGCACGGGTGGGCACAGATAGGCGGCACGGGTGGGCACAGATAGGCGGCACGGGTGGGCACTGATGGGCACGGATAGGTGGCACGGGTGGGCATGGGTGGGCACTGATAGGTGGCATGGGTGGGCACTGATAGGTGGCATGGGTGGGCACTGATAGGTGGCACTGTACTGTACTAATGGATGCCAATCAGTGCCAAACAATAATGCCTGCCAATCAGTGGTGCCCATTGTGGGCACTGATTGGCATCCATTGTGGCACTGATTGGCATCCATTATCCCTGGTGGTCTAGGGTGGCATACCTTATATAACTTTATGGTGTGCATCCCTGGTGGTCTAGTGGCATCCCTGGTGGTCTAGTGGCATCCCTGGTAGTCCAGTGGGCATCCTCGGGGGGGCTGTGCTGATAATCGATCAGCACAAACCCCCCCGTCAGCGGAGCAGCCGATCGGCTCTCCTCTACTCGCGTCTGACAGACGCGAGTGAGGAAAAGCCGATGACCAGCTTTTCCTGTCTACACTGTGATCAGCCGTGATTGGACACGGCTGATCACGTGGTAAAGAGTCTCCGTCGGAGACTCTTTACCTAGATCGGTGTTGCGGGTGTCAGACTGACACCCCCCAGCAACGATCGCCGCGATGCGTGCCCCCGGGGGCGCGCAGCGGCTCAAAATCCTGAGGACGTCATATGACGTCCTGTCAGGATTTTGCAACCACTTTGCCGACGTCAATCCGCTATAGGGCGGGCGGCAAGTGGTTAAATTGTCAGACAAATACGTACAGGGAATGACTGAATCAGACAGATGATAAGATAAAAAGAGGCAGAGAGATGGACAGATCAGGGGAGGGGTTGGGGGGGGGAAAGGGTAATGGGAAACAGGTAATAAGGGGAAAAAAAATGGAAATATGAATGTTTGAATGTTTACACCAATGTTGGTGAGTTTTGTATTTGAAATTTTTTCCAATAAAAGAGATAGAGGAATTGAAGGGCATGCATGGTGGAGGGTAGGCCCCTGTGCGTCGGCACGTTTCGCTGTTGGGCTTTGTCGTGACGCATTCGGGGACTGTTGGGGGGGAGGGGCGGGTCTCACTGTCTGGGATGAGGCATGTGTGTTGAAATTTTGCAGCATGATGACACACATCTTGGAGGGCATAGTCCTGTCGGGGTTGTGGATATGGCGCGCGGAGCGGGAGGCGGAGGGGGGGTGCCTTGTGGGAGGGTGGTGGTCTTGTCCATGGGTTACACCATTGGATATGACCCTCTGAAATCCTGTGGATGGGACAACTGTCTTCTCATGGGGTGTTTCCCTTTTGTTTTTTGTTCTGTGTGCCGTGTCTATCGCTCTGACGGGATGGTGTTTTTTGGGATGTGTGTTGTTGTGTTGCGGGGTTGTGATGTATATGTTTTGTTCTGGATGGTGGGACCTGTTTTTTCCTTTCCGGCGGTCCCTGGGTGTGTCCTGGCGGAGCTTGGCGGCGGGACGTGTTGACGCGCGGGGGCTCGCTTTCTATTGTGCGTTTTATGTGTATATGCTTTTTAATTCTTCTAAATGTTCTTTATGTACCATGTACTACTTTCAATAAATATTGTAATATTTTTGTAAAAAAAAAAAAAACACACACTATACAACATCAGCCTGATCTGTGATATTGCTGCTGCCTCCCCTCTCCTGGCATGCTGGGATTTGTAGTGCCCCAGCCTGACACATTAGGTGGTCATGCAGGAGAGGAGGCTGTGCTTGATGAGCAGGTAATGGGTAGGGACAGGGAGGTGTAATAGAGATTGGGGGGAGATCACAGAAAACATGCTCCCTTTAAAACCAGAGCAGTTCACAGCCACACACAAAAACGATTTTGTGTAACAGCATGAGACAGGAGCCTGCTACACAGGACACAGAGCCCATCCTCTCCCCCTCCTCCTCCCTACTAAGGTAAGCCACCGACAGGACTGCTTGTTATTCAGCTAGCTTACCTTAGGCTAGGCTGAACTCCGTCCTCCACTACAGACTGTCTCCACTCCTCCCCCTCCCAGCATCTCCTGTAAGGAACTCGAATAAGGCGCGCTGAGAGAAAGGGGGAGGGTACAAGTAACTTCACTCAGTCAGAAGATCATCAGAGACTCTGTCTCCGCTCCGGCCGGAAACTGCACATGCGCAGTCGAGCCAAGAGCATCACTGGTTAAAGCGGATGTTTTCACTGGCAGGCATTGCACATTACGGACTTTCACGGACACCGAAAATATGCCCGTTTTTTACTGGCTGGCCGTAAAAAAACGGACGGTTGGCAACACTGCATCCTGCTCTTGGACAATCAACATTTACACATTTCATGCTGATTGAATTAAGATGTAAATGTAAATGCTGGGGTATCTTCCTGACACTCTAAGAACTGAAGAAATTGATTGATAAGCTATAAAACATCTTCACTGTTACAGAACCATTCCATTTGCATTTGACTAACTACTGCTAGATATACCTACAATTTGTTAAGATTTCAGTACCATTAGCAGTAACCCCGAGCCTCGGGCTGCATCGCAGGATACAGGGAGAGTTACTTACCTTGTTCCCTGGATCCTGCGATGTCTCCCCGCTGTGTGTGCGAGCTGTCTCTTCGCTCGATTCACACACTGGTGACTGCAGAGTGCCGCCGAGCTCCGTTCCCGAGCGGCGCGGCGCACGGGGGCGGAGATCGGCACCAAATTCAAAAAAGTAAAAACACAATACACATACAGTATACTGTAATCTTACAGATTACAGTACTGTATAAAAAAAATTACCCATCCCCTTTGTCCCTAGTGGTCTGTCCAGTGCCCTGCATGCACTTTTATATTATAAATACTGTTTTTTCTGCCTGGAATTTGGAGATTGTCCATAGCAACCAAAAGGTGTCTCTATGTCAAAAGTGGTTTTAGACCAGCTAAAAAACAGCGATAATAAATTAGAATCACTTGCAGAATTGAGCGATAGCGATTTGTGGGGAAACTCGTCATCAAACACTAAATCTAATGACAGCGACAATTCAGCAACTGAGCAAATGTCAGTGTTTTTGATTTGATTACAGTTTTGAATAATTTTTATTATTATATTATTTGTTATAATTATTTATAGTTACTTATTATATTATAATTTATGATTTTGTGTTTCAAACTTTATCATACCCGGAATGTCTACTAGACTCTTGTTTGGACAGATTTAAATGAGTTATTCCTAAGAATTACAGGCCTACAATATAAAACGCCAAATTTCCATGCAAAATAATTGTACCGCTTTCAGCACCTAAAATCAGACAGAATCATACCGCCAGGGAGGTTAAAGGAAGTTGTATTTTGCAAGAGAATTTGACGCAGAGCTTAGTGAATGAGGTCCCTATTAAATCAACACCTGAGTTAATTTTATCATTCCATAGTCATGTATAATTATTATGTATCATGTCAGTTTAAATTGTATTAATAAAGGTGTCAGGAACTTGTACTATGCACTAATGCTTGGTGCACTTGACCGCAATTATGTTTTTAATTGTCTGCTACTAGCATCATGCGATTTCTGTACTCATTATGTTAAATGCACATCAAGCTATGTGGTTTTATGTATTTGTTTTGTAAACGTCGGAACATTCATGGTTGAGAGGCTGTATGCCCAATGTATGCTATAAATGATTGTACAATGCAAAATAAATCCCACTTTTTCTATTCGCTTGACTATTCAATTTACTGCTGTGTGCTTCATATAAAGTCCCACCTCTCCCCCTCCCCCTTCCCTCCTCTATAATCAATATCTGATTAGGGATGGAGGCAGTGACCCCTTTGATCCCTGCCTCATTTAAAGTCCCAAAAAAACTCTTTCTTTTATATGAAACAAATAGGGATGGAAGCACACAGCAGTAGTCCATTACAGTAACATCCCCAATATCCCCCCAAAAAAACGCTGGCCTTCAATGGCCCTGTGATTCTTTTACCGTTTTTGTTCTTTGTTTTTTCAATATATAGGTTTTTTTTTTATCTTCATCCCTCATTTCCCTTTTTTTAATGCTTAGATGAATGAACAGCGACTAATTTGGTCGCTGTTCTTTCTATCTATGACAGTGCGTCCTTGGCTGTGTTATCGGCCTAGCTTTTTGCAGATCTCTCCCTCCTCCATGTTAGGCAGCTTACTTCCACACTGATAGACATCCTGGGGAGTTGAATCAGCGCTAATCGCCAGACGGCTGAGCCGCCCAGGTGAAAGCGTTCTCCTCCCCTCTGTCTGTCACTGCCTCCTTGTTGCCTGATTGGTCTGTCTGAGGCAGCACACCTACATATGCACCCCCCATGGCTTGTTCACTCACATCACATCACTTTTCCCATTTCTTCTGGATCATTCACATGCATATGGACCCTGGCTTTCATTGAAAACACAGGTACTTTCTCCCTTCCACCTCTCCCCCTTTCCTTCTCACCTTGTGTTTTTGCTGCTGTTTGTTTTCTCATTTTTGTTTTCAGCTTCTTCCTCGTTTTTCATATTCATTTTCTCTATTCCCCCTCTCCTTCACCTAGCCCCTCTTTATTTCCTACACTTTTAATTCATTTTTTATTCATCCCTTCACCTTCCTTGCACTCACCTTCCCTACACCTTTCACATTCTTTACATTCAACCTTTATACATCACTACACCTCACACCATTCACATTTATTCATTTTTCAGGTTCCCCATATGGGGCCACTTTCTCCACCCTTATGCAGGGTATCCACATACATTACTTGCCTGGGACGTGCCCTTGTGTGGCTGCTGCTGCCTTTCCAGACCTCTATAGTGCCTCGAGAGGGAGCCCAGAGTCGCAATGGCGATTTTGGTTGGCACGCCAAGCTCGCATGTTGTGCAGATGTAAGTTCTCTGCAACTATTGAACCCCTCTTGCCTTCTCCCCCCTAAAAAAATTTCCTTATCCTCCTGACCATCTTTAATGCCCAGCTCAAATTATCTGGTATTTAGATCTATATTTTTCTTTTTTAGATTTTAATGCCATGGTTTATGCTCCTGATGAGCGACTATAGGGTCGCGAAACGCGTAGAGCCACTACTACTTACCAACATTTTTTACCATGGACCCTTTCCTATTTTTTTGACCGCAATTATGTTTTTAATTGTCTGCTACTAGCATCATGCGATTTCTGTACTCATTATGTTAAATGCACATCAAGCTATGTGGTTTTATGTATTTGTTTTGTAAACGTCGAACATTCATGGTTGAGAGGCTGTATGCCCAATGTATGCTATAAATGATTGTACAATGCAAAATAAATCCCACTTTTTCTACTCGCTTGACTATTCAATTTACTGCTGTGTGCTTCATATAAAGTCCCACCTCTCCCCCTCCCCCTTCCCTCCTCTATAATCAATGTTTAGAAACCATTAAAGGTTTGACTGATGTGAGAAAAAACAAAAGTTAAGCATTCAACTCATAGCAATACCTATATATTTTTAAAATGTAAGTTCTGCAAGTATAACTCACCTAACATATAATATATAAAGCTTGTTTTACATGGGCTTCAGCTTGAATAAGAGCAGTGTGACCAGCAAGCTTTTACAAAGCATGTGCATAGCTTTCGGCAAGTTTTGTTGAAGCTTTTAAAGTACCATTCAACTCTAATTAGTAAATGTTGATCACAGACCCTAATGCAAATACTGATTGCCACTTTAACCAAGCTGCTAGCAGGCTTCATCACTACTTGAAGCTTGTTGAAAGCCTGCTAGCCACTTTTTTTGTTTAAAGTGACCATCAGCACTGATGTTCACAATGCTCATATATAAGCTGAAGCCTGTGTGAAACAGGGCTACCTCCTTTGTCAGCTCCTTCCATGCTTATCAATGAGCATTAGTACGGAATAACAATTTTCTCTGTCTTACAGCTTTAATCTACACTTCTGTGGTGGAACATTGATTGATCGTGAATGGGTTGTCACAGCGAAACACTGTTTAGATCGGTAAGGATAGTATTTATGGTTAAAGTGACCCATGCTCATATGTTTAATATTTACAGTGGATACAAAAAATTTACACATCCCTGTAAAAATTAAGATAATCCCCACTTTGTGTTCAATAAAACAAACATTTCCAAATTATGGAACCAAATCCAAAAAATTCCTGCTCCCAACTTTGTGGGAACAGATTGGGGATGGCCCCTTCCTGTTCTAACATGACTGCACACCAGTGCACAAACAAGGTCCATAAAGACATGGATGAGGGAGTTTGGGATGGAGGAACTTGACTGGCCTGCACAGTGTTATGACCTCAACCCGATAGAACACCTTTGGGATAAATTAGAGCGGAGACTGCGAGCCAGGTCTTCTCGTTTAACATCCGTGCATGACCTCACAAATGTGCTTCTGAAAGAATGATCAAACATCTAAACCTTGTGGACAGCCTTCCAAGAGTTGAAGCTGTTATAGCTGCAAAGGGTGGGCCAACTCAATATTGAACCCTACAGACTAAGACTGGGATGCCATTAAAGTTCATGTGCGTGTAGGCAGGTGTCCCAATACTTTTGGTAATATTAGCCGCTATGCCTAATAACCCCCAAACATTGTGCAAATCAAATATCTATATACACTATATTACCAAAAGTTTTAGGACGCCGGCATTTACACGCATAAGAACTTTAATGGCATCCCAGTCTTAGTCTGTAGGGTTCAATATTGAGTTGGCCCACCCTGTACAGCTATACCCGCTTTACCACTTCTGTGAAGGCTGTCCACAAGGTTTAGGAGTGTGTCTATGGGAATGTTTGACCATTCTTCCAGGATCACATTTGTGAGGTCAGTCACCAATGTTGTTGCTCGCAGTCTCTATTCTAATTCATCCAAAAGGTGTTATATAGGGTTGAGTTCAGGACTCTGTGCAGGCCATTCAAGTTCCTCCACCCCAAACTCACTCACCCATGTCTTTATGGACCTTGCTTTGTGCACTGGTTTAAATCATTTGGTGAAGGGGGATTATAGTGTGGGGTTGTTTTTCAGGGGTTGGTCTTGGCTCCTTAGTTCCAGTGAAAGGAATTCTTATCAGCATACCAAGAAATTTTGGACAAATTCCTGCTCCCAACTTTGTGGGAACAGATTGGGGATGGCCCCTTCCTGTTCCAACATGACTGCACACCAGTGCACAAACAAGGTCCATAAAGACATGGATGAGGGAGTTTGGGATGGAGGAACTTGACTGGCCTTGCACAGTGTTATGACCTCAACCCGATAGACCACCTTTGGGATAAATTAGAGCGGAGACTGCGAGCCAGGTCTTCTGGTTCAACATCCGTGCATGACCTCACAAATACGCTTCTGGAAGAATGGTCAAACATCTAAACCTTGTGGACAGCCTTCCAAGAGTTGAAGCTGTTATAGCTGCAAAGGGTGGGCCAACTCAATATTGAACCCTACAGACGAAGACTGGGATGCCATTAAAGTTCATGTGTGTGTAGGCAGGTGTCCCAATACTTTTGGTAAGATTAGCCGCTATGCCTAATAACCCCCAAACATTGTGAAACTATGAAGCCACTTAAAACTTCATATACTGTAGTATAGCACTTAAATTGTTAATCCTTCATAAGTGCTCCTTAATAAACATAAACCGCGTATATACAAATGTGTCCAGTGCTACAACAACTTCCTATGATCAAATCTGCAAATGTTCATTCAAAATAAATACAAAGTGTTCTCTATGAAGTCCTGAGTAGCTGCATACACAGACAGATGAGGATCGCTTTTAGGATAATTTTGAGCTCTTGTGCCTACCTTGAGAGAGACAGGCATTACTCTCTGGTGAGTGTTGATCTGCTTAACTGGCGAATGGGATCACCTGTGCATTGGGTTTCACGCACAGAGGATCTAAACGCAGGGTGGAAGAATTTTTTGTTTTTGGGATTTGAGATGCACAGACAGAGTAAAATGGACACTTTGTATTTCTTTTAAATGAACACTTTTGCAGATTTGATTACAGGTTGTTTGAGCAAGGACACATTTGTATACATGTGGTTATTGTTTATTAAAGCGGACTTCCACCCAAAAATTAAACTTCCGCTCTCCGGATTTCCCCCCCCCCCCCTCCGGTGTCACATTTGGCACCTTTCAGGAGGGAGCAGATACTTGTCTAATACAGGTATTTGCCCCCACTTCTGGCAAAAGATCGCCGCAGTATCCGCGGTGATCTACGCCATGTCCAGCCCCTCCTCCGTCGCCCTCGCTGTCTTCTGGGAGACCCACAGGTCCCAGAAGACAGTAGGGACCACTCAGAATCCGCAGCACGACTCACTCAAGTGCAGTAGGGAACCAGGCTGTGAAGCCACAAGGCTTCACTTCCTGATTCCCTTACTAGCAATGCCGGCGCCTCCACCAGGAACGGAAGGACGGGTCGGCTTCGGGTGAGGAGATCGCGGGCACCCTGGACAGGTAAGTGTCCTTATTTTAAAAGTCAGCAGCTGCAGTATTTGTAGCTGCTGACTTTTAATTTTTGTTTTTTTGATGGAACCCCGCTTTAATGAGCACTTTAAGCTGAACTTTATCCATTTCAAAAAGATGAAAAATAATATTCCTTAGCAAGGAACATACATTCCACATAATGAATTAGGCTACCAAAATTAGTGTGTGCTGTAAATTGCCTCCAGCATTGCTCCTGTTTCTTCGAGATTGCCATTTTGCTGAAAGCCAGAGCCCCTGAGCAACAGTAAATCTTTGGGCTATCCAGATCGTCCTCTACTGGCTCTGATTTTCGGCACAATGCCAAAAATGGAGAGCAACTAAGCATAAACAGAGCAGAGTGAAACAGCGTATTACTAGATTTTAAACAGTATGGGCACTTTTTTTTTTTTATGTTTTACATACAGTAGCTATACCTGCAAAGAAGGCCAGCAGGACTTAATTTTCTGACTAAAGTTCCACTTTCAATTATATAGATGTCATTATTCTTTTGTTGTGTTATTTGTTTGAGCACTTATGAGGTGTTAACACTTTAAGTGCTGTGCTATATGAGATTTTAATTGATTTCATAGTTTCATCCCTTTAAAAATATTTTTTTTTTAAATAAATCAGATAACATAACACAATTTTATGCACAAATTAAATAACACTCACAGAATGTAAGGAAACACACGCAGGTTCTTTAAAGAAGTCGTCATCCTCTAGGGCTGCCGCAATCCTATATTTCGTCTGGGGTCCAGGTAGCTATGGAGGGGAGAGCTGGGACGCAGGAAGCATCCAGAAAGTCCAGGCTGTCCAACGTGGACTGTACAGGATAGCGGCAGCCCTAGATGACGATTTATTTAAAGAACCTGCATGTGCTTCCTTACATTCTGTGAGTGTTATTTAATTTGTGCATAAAATTGTGACTTTTAATACTACACTTAGGTGCACCTCCCTTCCTTTTCTGTAGTTTCTTACAGAGTCTTAGGACACACTCTGGGGATGGCTGCTACCTAACAAAAAACGAATGTGCAATTATTATTTTTTTGTTGCAGGAGCCTGTAAAGTATTGCACCAGCGATCAGCAGATCGCTGATGCCATGCAGGTCTCCTGCAGACCTGTCAGTGTA
This sequence comes from Rana muscosa, assembly GCA_029206835.1. NCBI lineage: Eukaryota > Metazoa > Chordata > Amphibia > Anura > Ranidae > Rana > Rana muscosa. Next base: position 403,261,052 of record CM055122.1, read on the forward strand.
TCAGCTTGCTCGTACCTTGTACAAGCAATCAGATGCACGCTGACAGGAAGAATCAATGAACTACCACACGCTTACAGCGCAGTGGCAGTTCATTAAAAACTACAAGCGGACAGCTGCTAAGGATGTGGGGACTTGTAGTTTTCCATTCACAGAACATTTAGGAGCCCCGCATGGATGTGTTTTTTTGAATTGTGACAGCTAGAGGAGGGAGAAGGTCCCCTGTCATCTGTCAATGCGGGGGGCAGTGGGAGCCGGTCCTTTCATAACGTGTTGCATGTTACACTTATCCTTTAACTTTGTTTTAGTCTCGCAAGCCAAGAAGCAAGCGAGTACTAACTTTACTTCTTCCAGCATGCATTACATAGGCATAAAGTCTTGGCCTAAGATGCCATCAGGGGATATATTCCCACACTTGTACAGTAATTTGTGAGTTTTGAAACACTGTTTGCAAGAGAAATGACTGCCTATGTCACACTCTGAGCCTCACACTGCAACATATTTCAGGTGTTGAAACTTGAACAGTTCAGGGCTCAGCATGGAGGGAACAAGTATTAGTTAGTTGATCACACTGGGAATATGATTCAAATAATTTGAGGTGGCTTATGTTTAATTTTTCAATAAATCACAGCTGAAATTGTCTGCACAGCAATTTTAGAATTGTTACTAAATAAGCTTGTAATGCTGCTTGATTGTCTGTCTGGAAAAAGTGCACCGCTTGTTGTCATCGAGGGACTGATTTGGCAAACACTATTTGGTGTTTTGTATACAAAGATGAATGATGCCGTGCATACACACAATTAGCGATTATTATGGTCATTATTTCAAATACAGTAAAACTTATATTATTCAACATATCAGAATAATACATTGTTAATAAATAGACTTCTGTCCACTTTTTGTTGTGCAGTTCCAGCAAACCAGCATATTACAAAATACATCTTGGAATCCATAAAGAAGTAGGCAATGAACCATCCAAGCAAGTCAGAGACGTCGAAAAGCTGTTCCTGGAACCATCAAATGCAGATATAGCACTATTGAAGCTGAAGAGGTAATTAATTGCCTTACATTTTTTTTGTTCATATAGGCAGTTCTGGAATGCATTCATAGTTGTGCACACGGGGTTATCCCCATGTGCACGCCTAATACTCTGTGCAAAATACATAGAGTAGCTGGGGAGGGGGCTGGACATTGGAACTCTCTGTGTTCCAGCAATCCGCACAGAAAGGAGTGACGAAGCACCCAACCTGCAGAGTGGCAGTGTGTACCGGGCGCTGGAACCCCCTCCAATGTACCAGAACCTGGCACAGGAAGGAAGACTGCACTGTGGCCCGCAGGCTTTCTTTTTAGTAGGAACTTCTTCCACCTCAAGCGTTGGCCCGTTGCATCAGCACACACAAAACCCTTACTGCTCTGCATATACAACAGAGGGGTATGTACACAGCCGCTCTAGCCTCAGGCCCGTAGCATCTCCAGAAGCCCAAACCAGCAGCCTGACCTCCCACTGTAAGTTGTAGATTCTCTTCTGTGAGGGAGGGGTGATCCAAAGGAGAGCTCTGTACTGGACAGGGAGGAGAAGTGAGAGCTCTGTACTGGAAGGGGAGGAGAAGAGAGCTCTGATCTGGAAGGGGAAGAGAGCTCTATACTGAAAGAAGAGAGATTTTTCTTGGGGAGAAGTTTGAGGGGAGAGCTCTGTACTGGGGAAAGGAGGAGAGTTTTTAACTGGCCTGTGAGATATGCACTCCTGAACTCTGCATTCAGTACATAGCGCAACTCCTGGACTTTGTATGTAGTGCAATCCTCAACCCTGCACTCTGAATGTAACACAGTGCAGAACCCTGCACTCCATTGTATGTCGTGCCATCTCATAACCCTAGAACCTGCACGTAACACAGCAACTTGTACGCAACGCACTCCTGAACTCTGTGCATAGCGCATGCCTGAACACTGCACCCTGTACATAGCGCACTCCTGAACCCTGCACTCTGTACATAGTGTACCCCTGAACTGTGTGCGTATCACACTCCACAAGCCCTGCACTCCATAATTAATGCCTTCCTGAACCTTGCACTCAGTACGTAGCACACTCCACAACTCTGCACTCTGTACATAGCTCACCCCCTGAACACTGCACTTTGTGTGTAATACACTGCTGAACTCTGCACTCTGTATGTAGGGCACTCCTGAACTCCGCATTCTGTATGTAGCCCACTCCTCAACCCTGCACCCTGTGCATAATGCACTCATGGTGTGTAACCATGCCAAAATAAGATCCTTCCCTACAGTTAGTGCAGTTTGGCCACACCTACCATTCAATGCGGCATGCTGTCTCTCCGTGGGTAGGGGAATGGTGGTGATGATGGCGAGTGGTGGGATGGGGTCATTGTTGAGTTCCTACAACTATTCTTTAAGTAAAAAAGCCCATGTGGGTGGAGTTATCTCTGCCCCAGTACAAGCAAGGTCCTGGCCTGGAGAGAGGGGCACAGGAGCCAGTGACCATGTACTGTAAGTGATCACAATGGCGAAGAGGGCTGTGATTGAGGAATGGCAACATTCATTGCCATTGGATGTAGTAGTTAACTTTCACTGCCATTACCACTAATGCAGGATTGGAGGATTGGGGTCAACTTTCACTGCCACTGACCCCCCCCCCCCTGCATTGGTGGCCAGTGGCAGTGAAAGTTAACCCCCCTCACGTGCAATGGCTGTCATGGTAGTGAAATTTTAACTCATCATCACCCTGTCTGCATTTGTAATCATGACAGTAAAAGTTATCCCCCCTCATCCTGCCACACCCACTTTTGCTGCTATATCCCCCCCACACACAGAGTATATACTATTTATACACAATATCTCACAAAAGTGAGTACAGTGAAACCTCGGATTACGAGCATAATCCGTTCCAGGAGAATGCTCGTAATCCAAAGTACTCGCATATCAATACGAGTTTCCCCATTGAAGTCAATAGAAACAAAAATAATTCATTCCGCATTGACTTCAATGGCATGCAATACCGCATGTGTCCAGAGGTGGGGGGCGCCGGAGAGCCTCAGAAACACACGGAAAGGCTCGGACAGCTCGGCTGACCTTGGCAAACCTCGGAAAGGCTCTGGAACTGAGTATTTCCGAGTCTTTCCGAGCATTTCCAAACAGCGCCGATCGGCGTCGTTCGGCTCCGGCGCCCCCCACCTCAGGTCAAACGTGGTACTCCACACCGCTTTGGCTTGAATCCTTCTCGTTTTACGAGACAACGCTCGCAAACCGAGTTAGGATTTTTAAAAATACTGTGCTCGTATTGCGAAACGCTTGTTATCCGCGTTACTCACAATCCGAGGTTCCACCTACACCCCTCACATTTTTTGTAAATATTTTATTATGTTTTTATGTGACAACCCTTAAGAAATTAGACGTTGCTACAATGTAAAGTAGTGAGTGTACAGCTTGTATAACAGTGTAAATTTGCTGTCCCCTCAAAATAACTCAACACACCAATAATGTCTAAGTGTCAATATTTTGTGTGGCCACCATTATTTTCCAGCACTGCCTTAACCCTCTTGGGCATGGAGTTCACCAGAGCTTCACAGGTTGCCACTGGAGTCCTCTTCCACTCTTCTATGACAACATCACAGAGCTGGTGGATGTTAGAGACCTTGCGCTCATCTACCTTCCATTTGAGGATGCCCTACAGATGCTCAATAGGGTTTAGGTCTGGAGACATGCTTGGCCAGTCCATCACCTTTACCCTCAACTTCTTTAGCAAGGCAGTGGTCATCTTGGAGATGTGTTGATGTTGGAATACTGCCCTGCAGCCCAGTCTCTGAAAGAAGGGGATCATGCTCTGCTGCATTATGTCACAGTACATGTTGGCATTCAGGGTTCCCTCAATGAACTGTAGCTCCCCAGTGCCGGCAACACTCATGAAGCCCCAGACCATGACACCCCACCACTATGCTTAACTGTAGGCACACTTGTCTTTGTAGTCCTCACCTGGTTCACGCCACACACGCTTGACACCATCTGAAGCAAATACGTTTATCTTGGTCTCGTCAGACCACAGGACATGGTTCCAGTAATCCATGTCCTTAGTCTGCTTGTTTTCAGCAAACTGTTTGTGGGCTTTCTTGTGCATCATCTTTAAAAGAGGCTTCCTTCTGGGACAAAAGCCGTGCAGACCAATTTGATGCAGTGTGCGACATATGGTCCGAGCACTGACAGGCTGATCCCCCACTCCTTCAACCTCTACAGCAATGCTGGCAGCACTCATACGTCTATTTCCCAAAGACAATCTCTGGATATGATGCTGAGCACGTGCACTCAACTTCCTTGGTCGACCATAGTGAGGCCTGTTCTACGTGGAACCTGTCCTGTTAAACCGCTGTATGGTCATGTCATGACGCCGGTTCCTCTCTCCCCTCTGTGTACCGAATGGTACAGTGTGAGAGGGGGAGAGAGCGGATGGCAGCAGCGCTGTGGGCTGGATCTGTGACAATTGCAGCCACAGATCCAGCCATCCATCCCTCCATGCTCAGCCATCCCATTGAGATTAAGTAATGTCATAGTAGGATTGGGTTGGAGGATTACATTAAACATTTTGGAGGCATATGTATATATTTCTTTCCAAAATGTTTGTACTGTCGGACAGGACCACCAAATGTGTTTGTATGTACCTTCTTCTGTGCAGCCACGGAAACAATGACCAGGATAGTCAGGGGTAAATATAGCAATTTTGGCTGGTACTAAGTACCATCTAGTTAGTACTATATAGTTGGTTTCCATAGCTATTACATTAGGGGAGGAAGATTTAGTTGTGTACCAAATTTTTAACCATTTTGCCTCATTTAGGACATATTCCAAGTCCTCCTCCCATTTCCGCACGTAGGTAGGTTTATCCGTTTCAGCATTTATTAGTAATTGAGAATAGAGGGAGGAGATTAGTCCTCTAGCGTGTGGACTGTTTTTGCAAGCGGATTCAAAACTAGTGAATTGGTTCAGAGGCGTGTCTGAAGTGGTATTAGGTGTAAAGAAATTTTTAATTTGTAAGTATCTGAACATTTCCGATTGTGGGATACCATATGTTTTGCAGAGAGACGGGAAGGGGATAAAGGATGATGAGTTAACAAAATTGTGGAATTTCAGTAAATCCAAGGAAGACCATGCTTTAAAAGTAGGGTTGTCCCGATACCGATATCGGTATCGGGACCGATACCAAGCATTTGCGCGAGTACTTGTACTCGCGCAAATGCTCCCGATGCCCAGTCCGATACTTTTTTTTTTTTTTTTTTCTCAGAGCGGGGGGTGGAGAGCAGGGCGGAGACCGGGGCGGAGAGTGTGCGGCGCGGGACGGAGAGCAGGGCGGAGAGCGTGGCGGGGGCGGAGACCAGGGCGGAGAGCGGGGCGGGGGGCGGAGACCAAGACGGAGAGCGTGGCAGAGACCAGAGCGGAGAGCAGAGCGGGTCTTCAGGCGGGTAAGTAAAATTAATCTGATCCAATTGCCTTGCCTGTCTGCTGCTCAAATGCTACCTGTTCCCCCTTCACCTCCATGCCGCCGTCCCCCTCCGTGCTGCCGCCCCCTCCGTGCTCCTCCTCCACCCCCTTGGTATCTCAGGATGGAGAGCGGAGGTAGGAGCCGGTAAATCCGGCTCCTTACTTGTCGGAATGTACAGAGTCATCACTGACTCTGTCCATTCACATAACTGAAACATCGTAAACTGTGTTTACAGTGTTTCAGTTTATGAATGGAGAGGAGCCGCTGTCTTCTCTCCATTCATTTTCAGCGCAGCTGAGGCTGCTGAGAGAGGGACTGGGGAATATGTGTCCCTAGTCCCTTTCTCTGTCTCAAAGGGGAGATGTCAGAGGTCTGTTAAGACCCCTGATATCTCACCAAAGCCCCCCACAACAGGGCTGATAAAAAAAAAAAGAATAAAATAAAAATGAATTGTAAAAAAATAAAAATAAAATAAAAACACACACACTGACACTGTCCACCCCCCCCCCCCTTAAAAAAATAAAGCATTGTAAAAAATAAATAAATAAAATAAATAGTAAAAAAAAAAATACTGACACATGAGATTAAAAAAAAGTATCGGTATTCGGTATCGGCGAGTACTTGAAAAAAAGTATCGGTACTTGTACTCGGTCTTAAAAAAAGTGGTATCGGGACAACCCTTTTTAAAAGATAAAGGATATATCCAAGCCGGGTAAATGGTTGGGTTTTTGAGGAAGGAGAGGAGAGGGTCGTGTGGAGATTGCAAATTGTGTTTAAATTTTTATCTATCCCAGATGGATAGATAATGTTTAGTTATAGGATTACTTAGGCTAAGACGGTTTTTGGAATAAAGCCATAATAAATTGGAAATCGATAAAGGGTCACATTCGCAGGCCTCCATCGATACCCATAAAGGTATTTCCTGAGTGGCATGATATTTGGCTAAACTAGCTATGTGACCTGCTCTATAGTAAATGGCAAAATTAGGTACTCGACCTCCTAAGTTTTTAGGTAAGTATAGTGTTTTGAGAGGTATACGCGGTTTTGAAGATCCCCATATAAATTTAGACGTTCTTTTCTGGATAATAGGTAAGTAGTGGGCGAGGACTGTTATTGGTAATACTCTAAATAGGTATAGCAATTTGGGTAGTATTGTCATTTTAACGACATTTATTTTCCCCATCCAAGAAATAGGGAGGTGGGACCAGTTATCCATTAGCTTTGTGATGTGTTTTAGAATGTTAGGGTAGTTAGCTGAGTATAGGTCTGATAAAGAGGCTGTAAGGTGAATAGGGATGAGCTTCGAGTCGAACATGAGTTCGACTCGAACTTCGGCTGTTCGATCGTTCGCCGAATTTCGAACATTATGGGCCGTTTGCGCCAAATTCGAGTGGCGCGTCATGGCCCATAATTCATTGCAGTGCATTGCTGGCTGATTGGCCAAGCATGCATATGACCCGCATGCTTTGGCCAATCACAGCGCCGTCAGCACAGAGAGCCATAATTGGCCAAAGGCATGGTGCCTCTGGCCAATCATGGCTCAGGGGGACTAAGTACACGCCCCACACTATATAAGGCCGTTTGCACGTTGTGAGAGAGAGAGACAGAGTGTCATTTCATTTCAGTTAGATAGAGCAGGCAGGGAATTCAGGTAGCTGCAGTCAGTGTATTTAGTATATATATGCATCCCAGGCGTTGTATGTATGTATGTGTGTGTGTGTGTATATATATATATATATATATATATATATATATATATATATATATATATATATATATATACTGTATTCAGTTTAGCTAGATCTCACTTCAGAGTGTTCCTGTTATTCTTGCTGCAGTATATTAAGTTAGTGTACTGTATACTGGGCTCAGTGTGCAGGTAAAGCTGACTACAGACCATCCCTGTTCTCTTCCTAATAATACAGGCAGGCAGTTGATTGAGCTAAGCTGCAGCACATTAAGTCAGTGTACAGTATACTGGGAAGGCACAGTGTGCAGGTAAAGCTGACTGTATACTTGGAACAGTGTGGACATGGTGTATCCTCATCAGCACGTGGCCGTGGGGCACGCTTGTCCTTTTTTTCGGCAGCTGGCCGTGTTAAGCCGCAACATGCAGCAGAGTTGGTAGAGTGGATGACCAAGCCGTCCTGATCCTCTGTCACCCAGGCTACCTTGGCTGCCAACGCAGGTGCCAAAGTGGCCTGTTCTATCAGCTCGAGGTCATCAGTTACTCCTTCCGTAGCCCCACCATCATGCATGGAGGAGTCCCCCAAACTGTTCGACCACAGTGTTGGGTACATGCTGCAGGAGGATGCGCAGCGTTTTAAAGGCTCCGATGATGGTACCCATCTTGAGGAAGGCAGTAACGTGAGCCCGGACAGAGGGGGTGCCCAAGAAGGACAACAAACTGGCAGTCATGTTCCCCTAGCTGCAGCATACTGCCAGGTTTGCTCCAGTGACGAGGAGGGAGGGGATGATGAGGTCACTGACTCTACGTGGGTGCCTGATAGGAGAGAGGAGGAGGAGGAGGTACATCTCCAACGAGGCAGGATGCCCTCCAGGGGCCAGCTTAAGGGCAGCCAACAGACTGCATCACACCGCAGACGCATGTGCAGGGAGCTGCTGACTCTGCGCGTTTTTCCAAAAGTTCTTTGGTGTGGGCCTTTTTTGAGACGTGTGCAGCAGATCACACGGTTGCTATTTGCAACATATGTCTGAAGCGTATCAAGCGTGGCCAAAACAACAGCCGCTTGGGCACCACATGCTTGACCAGACATATGTCGACCTGCCATGCAGACCCACACCAAGAACAAAGCGGACCTCTCCTTGCTCCTCATCAGCTGGGATCTCCAACCCCACTATACCTTCAGTCCTCTCAGAAACCTGCACTGAGGCATGAAGGTGTAGAATTAGGTGTGCCACTGCCAAAAACTTGCGGCCAATCTGCTATCGGTACACCAACGTCCGATTGTACCAGGCAAATTTCCCTGCCCCAGTTGCTACACCGGCGAAAGAAATTCGCTCCCAGCCATCCACATGCCCAGCGGTTGAATGCTAGCTTGGCTAAATTGCTAGCACTTCAACTGCTGCCTTTTCAGTTGGTAGACTCTTCTCCCTTCCGTGAGTTTTTGGAATGTGCGGTACCTCAGTGGAAGGTTCCCAAATGCCACTTTTTTTCAAGGAAGGCGATTCCGGCTCTCTACCGGCATGTGGAAGGCAATGTCTTGGCCTCGCTGGACAGGGCAGTCAGCGGTAAGGTGCATATTACCGCTGACTCATGGTCCAGCAGGCATGGACAGGGACAATACCTATCTTTCACGGCGCACTGGGTGACTCTGCTGGCAGCTGGGAAGGCTGCAGGACAGGGTGCAGTAGTGTTGGAGGTTGTTCTGCCACCACGCCTCCAAAATGTTACTAGTGGTGATTCTGACACACCTCTCTCCTCCACCCCCTCTTCTTCTTCCTCCATGGCCTCTTCCTGTGCTGATTTGTCCTTGGAACCAGCGGTGCTCCGTAGGCATTCAAGGGGCTACGCAAGTACGCAGGCAAAAAGATGCCATGCAGTGCTTGAGCTGGTGTGCTTGGGGGACAGGAGCCACACTGGGGCAGACAATGGCACATTGCGACAATGGCACCAACCTCCTCTCCGCCCTCAGACAGGGACAGCTGACCCATGTGCCCTGTTTGGCTCACGTCCTTAACTTGGTGGTGCAGCGGTTCTTGGGCAGGTACCAGGGCTTACAGGATGTCCTGAGGGAGGCCAGGAAAGTCTGTGTGCATTTCCGCCGGTCATATAATGCCAGTGCTCGGCTGGCTGACCTCCAAAAGGAATTTAACCTGCCCAAGAACTGCCTAATCTGTGACATGACCACCAGGTGGAACTTAACGTTGTACAGAAAAAGGGGGAACCCCAAGTATTCTATAAATAGGCTGGGATTCATAAAAGAAATATAAATTTATTGGTATCAAAAGACGCACATGAATTTGATTTCAATGGTGCAGAAAAGCACAAAAATAGCTTTAGACAATAATTATTGATCTCCTTCCAAAGAGGAGATCCCAATAATAAGGTATTGATCAAACAAAAAACAGGACGGACTGACAAGACAATTTACAACAATTACAAAAAACAACACACAGAAAGGTCCAGACGCCAGCATAAGATTCAGAGTGAAGCTGTAGAGCGATACAAATCGCTGGTGTTTACTATACAGTCTAGAAAAAATTCAATATTAATAAAATTAGATACATACAGCTTCCCTGTGAATAACCCCGGGGTTTTGGTCCAATTATAAATTATACGATGGTGTATCAGTATTGTTAACCCTGAAACTGGTGTTGCCCAAAATGCTAATGATGCAAAGATTTTAAACGTTATTCCAAATGGGAGGGTATCTATATTCAAAGTCTGTCATGATTGAATAAGTAGGAAATAATCACATAATAATCCATCATGATTTATGGATAACAGATCTTCATAGAATATGTGGACTGTTGTTTAGTCACTTATTGACTCAGCTTAGGATTTGCCTGAAACTTGATAGTCAATTTAAGCATTGGCATCAATGGCAGCACTCGGTTAGTAAAATGCCGGTATCATTGCAGTAGAAGAACAAGTTAATTTCCATGTAAAATGCAAGACATATAAGTTCAGATGTAAACCGGTAGTAGGATCAAAGCTGGTTGTGATCCAAAAAGAACATGAGCAGGGGTAGCCCCTGGAAAGCTCATTCATACATTACCATCCCGACATGACTAGGGAAGGGCGGCATTCGGAAAGACCTTAGTTCAGCGGGACTCCGTGATAGACGCGACCTGTACGATCCGCTGAAATAATTCGGTAGTTCCCGGGTCTTCACCACACGGTGTCTGCGGGTCCGCTTCGTCCTCGATGATCCCCAGGTGTTTTTTTTAACTCTAAGGGTCAGTACTATGGAGGTAAGTAAGTAAGGTCAGCGCTGGAGTCGCTGAATTCAAATCCATGGCTATGTTGGACAGGGTTTGCGAGCTGGCGTCACGTGACTGCTGTGACGTCAACGCGTTTCACTAGAAGTTAGCGTAGCTTCATCTGGACTAGTCCTTCTAGCGAAATGCATTGACGTCACAGCAGTCACGTGACGCCAGCTCGCAAACCTCGTCCAACATAGCCGTGGATTTGAATTCAGCACCTCCAGCGCTGACCTTACTTAGAGGGAAAAAAAACACCTGGGGATCATCGAGGACGAAGCGGACCCGCAGACACCGCATGGTGAAGACCCAGGAACTACCGAATGATTTCAGCGGATCGTACAGGTCGCGTCTATCACGGAGTCCCGCTGAACTAAGGTCTTTCCGAATGGCGCCCTTCCCTGGTCATGTCGGGATGGTAATGTATGAATGAGCTTTCCACGGGCTACCCCTGCTCATGTTCTTTTTGGATCACAACCAGCTTTGATCCTACTACCGGTTTACATCTGAACTTATATCTCTTGCATTTTACATGGAAATGAACTTGTTCTTCTACTGCAATGATACCAGCATTTTACTAACCGAGTGCTGCCATTGATGCCAATGCTTAAATTGACTTTATCAAGTTTCAGGCAAATCCTAAGCTGAGTCAATAATAAGTGACTAAACAACAGTCCACATATTCTATGAAGATCTGTTATACATAAATCATGATGGATCATTATGTGATTATTTCCTCCTTATTCAATCATGACAGACTTTGAATATAGATACCCTTTTCGTGAAATGGTAGGGGTACAATGTACCCCTTACCAATTCACATAGGGGGGGGCCGGGATCTGAGGGTCCCCTTTGTTAAAGGGGTCTTCCAGATTCCGATAAGCCCCCCGCCCGCAGACCCCCACAACCACCGGGCAAGGGTTGTGGGGATGAGGCCCTTGTCCCCATCAACATGGGGACATCCTCCCCATGTTGAGGGCATGTGGCCTGGTACGGTTCAGGAGGGAGGGGGGCCGCTCTCTCGTCCCCCCCTCTTCCCCTGCGGCCGGCCAGGTTGCGTGCTCGGATAAGGGGTCTAGTATGGATTTTTAGGGGGACTCCACTCCATTTTTTTTTTAATTTGGGGTGGAGTTCCCCTTAAAATCCATGCCAGATCTGAAGGGCCTGGTAATTGAATTCTGGGGAACCCCCACGCTTTTTTTTTTTTATCAATGACTTTCGTATGTATTGCCGGGAGCCGACAATTCATTAATAGCCGCGAGTCAGTTTTTAAATGACTTTTTTTCTTTTAAAAAAGAAATTTTTTGCAGGGACAGTTCTAAGCACGGGAAACATGCGCCACTTTACATGCATATCATACACACCCCCCAGGTACGAAATTTAAAGGAATATTTCACTTATTTTTTCATTTTAAGCATTATTAAAATCACTGCTCCCGAAAAAACGGCAGTTTTTAAAACTTCTTTTTGCATTGATACATGTCCCCTGGGACAGGACCCGGGTCCCCAAACACTTTTTAGGACAATAACTTGCATATAAGCCTTTATAATTAGCACTTTAGATTTCTCCCATAGATTTTTCAAATTTGCCGCGAACACCCCAATTTGTTCGCTGGACGGCGAATGGGCGAACAGGCAATGTTCGAGTCGAACATGAGTTCGACTCGAACTCTAAGCTCATCCCTACTAGTCAACCAACATTAGAATTCTTCTATAGCCTATGGGCCGAGCATTTGACCGGAAATGTACGATTGCAGCGTTGTACAGTTTATCTGCTCCGTAGAATCTTCTTAGAACTTTCAACAGACACCATAAGCCTTCAATGACAGATTCGACGTTTGTATGTTTTTCGATGCTTCGTTGAATCTTCGTCGTTCATGTCGAATTGTCAAGTTAGTTATTTTACTGCTCCTCCTCTTTGGTTACAATCAGCCAATAACATTCATCATCATTTTTTTATTTTACTTCCCCCACCCAATTCCAGCAGTGATCTTTTCTCTCTATGTCGAATCTTTTCTCTCTATAATGTCAAATCTTTTCTCTCTATGTAGAATAATCTTGGACTAATAGAGTTAAGGTTAGGCACATTCGACCACAGGTTCGATGGACACAGATTATTGTCAGACCTCATGTCGAATCTCCTATCTATATCGAACTGTTGTTGCAACGAAAACGAAAATTAAGCATTTGTTTATGTCGGATCTTTCGGTTTTCGGATTCTGCATTTTCGTTTTCGTTTGTTAAAACGATAACGAAAATACCTGAAATTCGGACGAAAATGCATTCGGACGAAAACGAATGCACATGTCTAGTAAACACCAGCGATTTGTATCGCTCTACAGCTTCACTCTAAATCTTATGATGGCGTCCGGACCTTTCTGTGTGTTGTTTTTTGTAATTGTTGTAAATTGTCTTGTCAGTCCGTCCTGTTTTTTTTTTTGACCAATACCTTATTATTGGGATCGCCCCTTTGGAAGGAGATCAACAATAATTATTGTCTAAAGCTATTTTTGTACTTTACTGCACCATTGAAATCCAATTCATGTGCGTCTTTTGATACCAATAAATGTATTTCTTTTATGAATCCCAGCCTATTTATAGACCTACTGTTTAAAGTAGCCACTTTCCTATCCCAGTAGCAATACTTGGGATTCCCCCTTTTTCTGTATGCCTATAGTGTTTGGCTATGACGACAGTATTATACTTGGTAAACGGTAATACGATTTGAATTATTGGATCGATGACTGGTAGATTCTATAGGACTCGTTTTTCCTTATTTTTGGTTTCTTGGAACTTAATGTTGGCCATGCTGCAGCGGCTGCACACGCAGCAGAGGGCCATCAATGAGTACATGTGCGACTATGGCACCAGGACAGGGTCAGGGTAGCTTGTTTTTTTTTGCCACGCCAGTGGGTCATGATCAGGGATGCATTCACTGTCCTGTCACCATTTGAGGAGGCCACAAGGATGGTGAGCAGTGACAGTGCATGCATCAGTGATACTGTCCCTCTTGTCCACCTGTTGGAGCACACGCTGCGTGGAATAATGGACAGGGCACTTGAGGCAGAACAGAGGGAGGAAGAGGAGGACTTCCTTACCTCTCAAGGCCCCCTTTATCCAGACAGTGTTTCTGCGGGCCCGCCAATCACACAGGAGGAGGAGGAGGAGGATTGTGTCAGCATGGAGGTGGAGCCTAGCACTCAGCAGCAGTCTTCAAGGGATCATTTACAGTCCCCAGAAACCCATGGACTTGTATGTGGCTGGGAGGAGGTGGCTGCAGATCATGTTGTCCTTAGTGACCCAGAGGACTCCGGACCGAATGCCTCAGCAAACCTACGCTGCATGGCCTCCCTGATCCTGCAAAGCCTGCGAAAAGATCCTTGTATCCTCGTATCAAGGAGAGGGATCATTACTGGCTGGCAACCCTCCTTGATCCACGTTACAAGGGTAAGGTTGCGGACCTTATCCAGCCGTCGCAGAGGGAGCAGAGGATGAAACATCTTCGGGAGGCCTTGCAGAAAGGTTTGTGCAATGCGTTTCCAGAGCCTGAGAGATTACAAATTCCTGGTCCTGGACAACGTGTTGCTGAGGCTTCGGTCAGTCACAGAAGGAGCGGTGGAGAAGGTGGCCGTCTGATTGATGCGTTCAGACAATTTTTTAGTCCGCAGCCCCAAGGTATGATCGGTTCCAGCAACCATCGCCAGTGTCTGATTCACATGGTGCAGGAATACCTAAGGGCAAGATCAGACTTGGACACCTTTCCCACAGAAAATCCTCTGGGTTACTGGGTCCTGAGGATGGATCACTGGCCAGAGCTTGCACAGTATGCAATTGAGCTACTGGCCTGTCCTGCATCCAGCATTCTTTCGGAACGCACATTCAGTGCTGCTGGAGGCTTTGTAACCGATCACAGGGTGCGCCTGTCCACAGACTCGGTCGATCGGCTGACCTTCATAAAAATGAATCAGTCTTGGATCACCAGCTATCAAGCACCTGATGCTGATGCAACCGAATAGTTTTTTTTTTAATGTGAGATCCCTTCAAGACTGCCTATGCTGATGCTGAGTGACTATCCTGTTATGCTGGGTGACTATCCTCTTCCTCCTCAATGTTCATGTTGATAGCTTGTAAGAAAATTTTGGGTTCTGGGCACCGCCACCAGTGGCTAAGGCCCAATTTTTCTGCCCCTGTTTAACAGGGGCATGTAATTACAATTTTTGCTGCAATACTTTGCAGCAGGGCCCATTCCTGCGCTCCAACTAGAGTATCTGTGAGGGGTTACAGTGTTGTGGCACCAGTGCCTAAGGCTTAATTTTTCTGCCCCTGTTAAACAGGGGCATGTAATTACAATTCTTGATCTAATATTTCACAGCAGGGCCCATTCCTGTGCCCAGCAAGAGTAACTGTGAGGGCTTACAGTGTTGTGGCAACACCACCACCACCAAAGGCCCAATTTTTCTGCCACTGTTCAACAGTGGCATGTAATTACAATTCTTGATATAATAGTTCACAGCAGGGCGTTCCAGCGCCCACCAAGAGTAACTGTGAGGGCTTACAGTGTTGTGGCAATACCAACACCTAAGGCCCAAATTTCTGCAGAGTACATAGGGCAGGCCCCTACTTTCAAACATCCGATTTTCAAACGACTCCTACTTACAAACGGAGGGAGACAACAGGAAGTGAGAGGAAATCTACACCTAGGAAGGGAAATTCTCTCCTGTAAGAGTTAATATGGGAAAAAGGTGTCTCCTCTCCACTGATGCTTTATCACCAATCCTTGTTTCCCTAAAAACCCCAAATTTTCAAAATCCAATTGTCATTGGGACAGAAAGTGAGGTGAAATCTTCTGAACAGGTGCACAGACAGCAAAAAAAATGTTACAGGGGTGATGACCCTTCCTTATGTTTTCCAAAAAGCTTAAAAATAGATTTTTTTTGTCTGGAGCTACACTTTAAAAATGTACCAGTTCAAAATTACAAACAGATTCTACTTAAGAACAAACCTACAGTCCATGTCTTGTTTGCACCGCCTGTATACTGCTGTTTAGAGTATATAGGGCCTGGGGGCCCCCACACCTTTCCTTTTCTTTAATTTGGGTGTGGTGTTCCCCTTTAATATCCATACAAGACCCAAATGGGCTGGTAATGGGCTGGGGGGGGGCACCCATGCCATTTTTCTCAATGATTTTCATCCATATTGCCGGGACCACACATTACATTAAAGCCGCAAGCAGCTTTAAATGACTTTTATTCCTTTAGAAATGTCATTTTGTGCAGGGACAGTTCTAAACACGGGGAAACACGCGCCACTTTACAGGCATACTATAGACACCCACAGGCACGATATTTAAAGGAACATTTCACTTTTATTTTTTCACTTTAAGCATCATTAAAATCACTGCTCCTGAAAAAACTGCAGTTTTTAAAACTTTTTTTGCATTGATACATGTACACTGGGGCAGGACCCGGGTCCCAAAACCCTTTTTAGGACAATAACTTGCATATTAGCCTTCAAAATTCGCACTTTTGATTTCTCACGTTCGAGTCCCATAGACTTTAACGGTGTTCGAAAGTTTGCGCAAACTTTCAGTCCGTTCGCATGTTCTGGATGAGAACCGAACCTGGGGGTGTTCGGCTCATCCCTAAAAACGGAATTGGCTCCACGGCCCATGTGAAGGGTAGTGCTATTTTAGCTGATGTTAATTCTATTGTAGAAAGCGATATGTTTAATGCAATACATTTCTTGGGGTTTATCTCTAATCCTGATATGGTAGCGAATTTGTTAAGAGGTTTGGGCCTGTGAGTTGGGGGAATGATAGGAATAATAAGATATCGTCTGCAAATAAGCTAAGTTTATTTCATGAATTTCTGTCCAAACCGAGGTGAAACACCAAAATAGGTTGGCACCACATCCCAGAAAAGTATATGTTCAAAAGTTGGGAGGGGGGAATTGGGATTTTTAACGGTGCAATCAATGAAGTAAGAGATGAGAGGGAGATTATTGTAAGTAAAAAATTACATTTTATTTAACATATACAGTGGGGCAAAAAAGTATTTAGTCAGCCACCAATTGTGCAAGTTCTCCCACTTAAAAAGATGAGAGAGGCCTGTAATTGTCATCATAGGTATACCTCAACTATGAGAGACAAAATGTGAAAACAAATCCAGACAATCACATTGTCTGATTTGGAAATATTTTTTTTTGCAATTTATGGTGGAAAATAAGTATTTGGTCAATATCAAAAGTTCATCTCAATACTTTGTTATATATCCTTTGTTGGCAATGACAGAGGTCAAACGTTTTCTGTAAGGCCTCGTACACACGGCCGAGATTCTCGTTGAGAAAAACATGTCGTTTTTTTCGACGAGATTCTTGGACAAGAAACTTGTCCCGGCCGAGTGTACACACGCTCGTTTCAAAGAACCCGCGGTTCTTTGAAAGGAGTGTACGCGGTGACGTCATCGACTACGTCGAGCATGCGCTCGTCACATTCGATGCCGTCGCCGCCATCTTGGTACACCCTACGTATGCCTAGGAAGCTACCGCGCATGCGTCAAATTCATTTCGAACATGCGCGGGCTTCCGGGCGGACAGGTAAGTGTACACACACTCACTTTTCTCGTCGAGACACGCCGAGGAGAATCTCGACGAGAAAATAGAGAGCAGGTTCTCTATTTTCTCGTCGAGGTTTCTTGTCAGTTTTCTCGACGAGAAACACGCTAGCAGCGTACACACGACCGATTTACTCGGCAAGACCTCTCTGCCAGCAAGTTTCTTGCTGGTTCTTGCCGAGAAAATCGGTTGTGTGTACGAGGCCTAAGTCTTCACAAGGTTGTCACACACTGTTGCTGGTATGTTGGCCCATTCCTCCATGCAGATCTTCTCTAGAGCAGTGATGTTTTGGGGCTGTCGCTGGGCAACACAGACTTTCAACTACCTCCAAAGGTTTTCTATGGGGTTGAGATCTGGAGACTGGCTAGGCCACTCCAGGACCTTGAAATGCTTCTTACAAAGCCTCTCCTTCGTTGCCCGGGCGGTGTGTTTGGGATCATTGTCATGCTGAAAGACCCAGCCACGTTTCATCTTCAATGCCCCTGCTGATGGGAGAAGGTTTGCACTCAAAATCTCACAATACATGACCCCATTAATTCTTTCATGTACACGGATCAGTCATCCTGTTCCCTTTGTAGAGAAACAGCCCTAAAGCATGATGTTGCCACCCCCATGCTTCACAGTAGGTATGGTGTTCTTTGGTTGCAACTCAGCATTCTCTCTTCTCCAAACACAACGAGTTGTGTTTCTACCAAACAGTTCTACTTTGGTTTTATCTGACCATATGACATTCTTCCAATCCTCTTCTGGATCATCCAAATGTTCTCTAGCAAACCTCAGATGGGCCCGGACATGTACTGGCTTAAGCAGGGGGACACGTCTGGCACTGCAGGATCTGAGTTCCTGGCGGCGTAGTGTGTTACTGATGGTAGCCTTTGTTATGTTGGTCCCACCTCTCTGCAGGTCATTCACTAGGTCCCCCCGTGTGGTTCTGGGATTTTTACTCACCGTTCTTGTGATCATTTTGACCCCACGGGGTGAGATCTTGCGTGGAGCCCCAGATCGAGGGAGATTATCAGTGGTCTTGTATGTCTTCCATTTTCTAATTATTGCTCCCACAGTTTATTTCTTCACACCAAGCTGCTTGCCTATTGCAGATTCAGTCTTTCCAGCCTGGTGCAGGTCTACAATTTTGTTTCTGGTGTCCTTCGACAGCTCTTTGGTCTTCACCATAGTGCAGTTTGGAGTGTGACTGTTTGAGGTTGTGTACAGGTGTCTTTTATACTGATAACAAGTTCAAACAGGTGCCATTAATACAGGTAACGAGTGGAGGACAGAGGAGCTTCTTAAAGAAGAAGATACAGGTCTGTGAGAGACAGAAATATTGCTTGTTTGTAGGTGACCAAATACTTATTTTCCACCATAATTTGCAAAAAAAAATCTTTCCAAATCAGACAATGTGATTGTCTGGATTTGTTTCCACATTTTGTCTCTCATAGTTGAGGTATACCTATGATGACAATTACAGACCTCTCTCATCTTTTTAAGTGGGAGAACTTGCACAATTGGTGGCTGACTAAATACTTTTTTGCCCCACTGTACATAAAAAACGATCTCAAGCAATCACAGGTTTACATAAAGAAGAACCAAAGTGGGTATGATGCAGTTTGGAGAGTGGTCACAATTAGCAAGTCATAATCAAGTAAAGAGCAAAGAACTGGTCGCATCAACCCGACATGTTTCGCTTTGATAGCTTCTTCGGGGGTAGTGCGATAGTGCTCAAAACTGGTATTGACAACTGTATAGATAGAAAAGGAAAAATAAATACATATTTACATATTTATTACAAAAAAGATCGTAGTAAATCACAATATTTTTGAAGGAAGAAATCAAGAACAGCATGCTTCAATCTAAGGGCCAATACACTTACCCAATCATGGATCTCCAGCACGTGAAACCACCAGAAAGTCCCTGGATCAGAACGACAGAAGCTAAGTTTATGTTGGATTCCACCTAGTTCTATTCCAGTGATAGTTGGATCTAATCTAAGGTATTGGGCTAAGGGTTCTATTAAAAGGGAAAATAGTAAGGGGGAAAGTGGGCAGCCCTGACGTGTACCTCACTCTATATTAAAATATTTAGATTTATAGCCTGCGTATTTTACATAAGCTTGGGATTTGTTATAGAGAGCTGATATCCAACTAGTGAAGTGGGGACAGAATCCCCATTTCTGGAGAGTGTAGTGTAAGTATGGCCAGGTTACTGAATCAAAGGCTTTTCTAATGTCTAGAGACAGGAAGCATGTAGGAATGCGTCTTTTTTTGGCTATATATGCCAAAAGGGTAGCTCGACGTACATTATCACTTGCTTGCCTCTTTGGCAAAAATCCAACTTGGTCGTTGTGTATAATTTTGCCAATTATTTTGTTGAGGCGGGTAGCTATAATTTTTGCTAGGATTTTAATGTCCTGATTTAAGAGGGAGATGGGACGGAAGTAAATGCAGGATGTGTTATCGGATTGGGTTTTGGGGATCATGCAAATAATTGATAGTAATGATTTGCGTCTAAAGGAATAGCCATCTATTAGGGTATTGAATGCATCCACTAAAATAAGAGGTTTCAGAAAATGTTTTGTAGTATAGGGCTGAGAAGCCGTCTGGGCCAGGCCTCTTGTTAATTTTCAGTTCTTTCATGGTTTTCAAGACTTCCGTTCTTCAAGCAAGATTTTTTGTGTGTGTTAGTTTAGTAAGATTTATTTTACAGAAGAAGTTATCAGCATCGGTCTGATTAAATTCTTTTGATTCTGAATACAATGATGTTAAATATTTACAGAATTTTTTAACGATTTTAAGAGGGTTACTCGTGTAAGTGTTTGATAGTTTAAGTCGTATTGGGTTGGATTGTCTGTCAATGGATTTCAGTGCTCGTGCCAGGAGGCTATTGGGTTTATTTTATTTAATGTAAAACATGTGTTTTGATCTGCATAGTGTCTTATCTGCTGATTCTGTTAGGAATAAATCGTATTCCAATCTGTTTTTTTCCAGTTGTGCTTTTGATGTAGGGGTAGGATTGCTTTGGAAAGAGGTAAAGGCATTATTAAAATTGGTTTCTAATTTACGTGCTAGAATATTACGTTCTCTTTTGATCAATGCCATTTGTCTTTGGTTCATTCCACGCATCACAGGCTTGTGCACTTCCCATAAGGTAAGATATGTCAGGATTAGTGTTATATTCTAGATAGTCCTTTATACCTTGTTCAATTATTTGGCTATAGGAGGGATTCTTGAGTATGATGTCAGGGAGATACCACATTGAGTCGTGAGCTTTATGGATGGTAGAGGATAAAGTGGTGAAAACTGTGTTGTGGTCCGACCAGGGGATGGGGATTATGCTAGATACAAGTACTTCAGGTATCATAGCTATAGTTAGAAAAATGTGGTCTATACGGGTGGATATCTTATGTGGGTGTGAATAGTAGGTAAAGCATCTTTTGGATGAATTACATTCTCTCCAAGAGTCTACTAAATTATATCGAGAGAGTAGTTTAGAAAATGATTGGTTGCTTGAGTTACGAGAAGGAATATAGGGCGACTTGTCGAGAAATGGGAGGAGGACTTGGTTGGAGTCAACACATATGATGACTGTGCCCATTTTATGGGCATTTACCACTTTTAATAAGTGTGATAGAAATTGGGTTGGTTGTTTGTTAGGGGCGTAGTATGATACTATCGTTACCGCATTATCCATGATATGACCAGTGAGTATTAGATATCGCCCCTCAGGTTCTTTAATTTTTGACTGGATTAGGAATGGGGTAGATCTGTGAAAGGCTATAAGGGTTCCTCTCCTTTTGGCGCTGGCCGAGGCTGTAAAGACTTGTGGATAGAAAGGGCTTATATACTTTGGAGAAGAATTCACTGCAAAGTGAATTTCCTGTAAGCATATTATGTGGGCATTCTTAGCTTGAAAGGAACAAAATGCTTTGGTTCTTTTCTGTGGTATGTTGAATCCCTGAACATTCAGGGAAAGAATGTTTAAGGGTGCCATGATATATGATCTAAAAGGTAGCACTCACCAGTGTCTGGTAATGTCCGACTGGATGAATCAACCCGTGTGGACCCGTAAGAGGAAAAAGAAAGAGGAGGGACCAGTACTGTCAGAAGTATAGAGAAGCGAGAAAGGATAAAGTTAGATAAAATGCAAAATATCATATATTGAAGAGTAAAGTTTTCCCGTGATGGGGGGAATGGACCACCATCAGTGGGAGTGCAGCCTGCGTCGTTTGCCCACATATCATGGATGGGCTAACGAGGAGAGCCAATTGGGACACACTGAACATCTGTGTGAGGAAGAAAAAGCCCTAATGATATTATTGAAGAGAAAAAATGGAGTAATTAGAAATAAAACTAATACAAGTAAAACCTGCTTGGTATAAGATTATTAATACTGGGGTACATGAAAAAATATATAAAAAATGCAGAATAATTAGAAGTATAACTAATACAAGTAAAACCCGCTTGGTATAAGATTATTAATACTGGGGTACATGAAAAAATATATTAAAAAAAACAGTTATGGTGTCCATCAGATAGAGATTAGGTTAAATTAGACCAGAATAGAACGTAAATTTCTTATTGAATCTCATTAAAAACGTTGTATTATGAGAAGACCGGCTACCAACCTTGGGTGATAAAAAATAAAATAAAACTAGAATTACATAAAATAAGATCTTTCACTTTGTCTTGGTAATTTTGGTCAAAAAAAAGGGGGGGGGGAAGGGGAGCTAAGTATATAAAAACATACATTTAAACATATATACAAAACATTCACGTTCATACGTATGCTTACATATACAGTATATTCCCATTCATACCACAACGTATAATTGTATATGTACACCTAAATATACAAGTATGCTCTCTATCATACTGGGATTTGGATTAGGTGTTTCAATATTGTGCTCTAAGTTTAGAGAGTCAAATGAGACATCATCTGGGTTTCAAATTAAGGGTTAGGTGAAAAGGTGGAAAGTAGATGGGCGGTACTTAGTTCAATATAGTAACGTTTCAAAGTGTCTTTTATATACTATTTAGTCCATGGCGTCTTCTCTGTATTTTGGAGGGGAATCCAGGCGACTTCTTTTGTGAGCTTGGGGATGATTTCCATTGTTTCCAGAAAGTTTTGAGGATTTTTGTGACAGATGACGCAGATCTTCTGCGTGGCGATTTGGGATCAGGTCCAGGTTCCACCAAATGTAGATTTTGTAGGGTATGCTGTAATTTTTCCTCTGATCTACAGATGAATTTAGAGCCTTGGTGTGCAAAACGGATAGAAAAAGGGAAACCCCATTGGTAATTTATGTGGTGATTTTGTAGTATCGGAAGTTGGGGTTTCATTGTTCTGCGTTTGGTAATGGTCAGTTGAGAAAGGTCAGCAAAAAGTTGGTATTTATGTCCCTGGAACGATAAGTCATTTCTTTCTCTTGCTGCTGCTAGCAGGTTCTCCTTTGTGCGGTAAAAATTAAATTTTGCGATTATGTCGCGTGGTGGACCCTCTGCCTTTTTGGGTGTAAGAGTGCGAAGAATTCTATCCATTTCTAAAGGTTCTGCTGGCAGTGTAGGCAGAAGTTCCTGAAATAAGGCAGTAATGGTACCTTGTAGGTCTATCACTGACTCTGGTATACCTCTGATGCGAATGTTGGAACGTCTGGCCCTATTCTCAAAATCTTCCAGTTTAGAATGTAAAGTTACATTTTCCTCCTTAAGATTTTCCAGTTCAGCCATGTAGTCCTGTGCTGAGTTTTCAATCTCATCCACTCTGGTTTCCAGCGCTGCTGTGCGGCTACCCAGCTCCCTTATCTCTTTTGTGAGGCTCTTTGTGATATGTTCTAAAGGTTTGCCTCAGAGCTTTGTTTAGCATTTTTTCAAACTGCCTTAATAAAGCTGGAGAGGCTGGGGAATCTTGTGAGGTAAACTGTATGTCATTTGTTTATGAGTCCGACTCGCCAGGGGAGTCTGTATGTAAAGGTTGGTGTTTCTGTGAGAGCGCTGAGGCTTTAGAGGAGGAAGGCACCGGTGCCATTTTAGCTGTGGCCCACGCTTTGGGTTCCTTAATGGAGGGGTTTTTGGTGCGGGTGCCTCCCATCACCATAGTTTTGCCCAAAACTGTACCTCTGTATTCCAGGAGGTGTCCAGTGTGTTTCTGTGTGACTGGAACCGGCGGGCTCCGGTTATTCTGTAGCTTTTCTCCTCACACAGAGCAGAGCTCTAACAGTGTATGACCTTTCCTGTCAGAGTCCAGGGGGCGTGTCCGCATTCTTTTTTTCAGGCAGATATGGGTCCTTCTATGAGTCTCCCACAGCCAATTATACACTGGAGTAAATTTCTGGTGTGTAAAGGAAGGCCCCCTTCTTGGGGAAGTTCCACTTTAAGAAGTTACTCATGTGAAGAGCAGGCATAATGTCTATATAATGTAGGGCTGTGAAAATTAAAACTACTGACAATGATGAATGTTATGTAGCGCCCTCCCCAAAAGGTTGGGATGCTATCTAAGTGTAGTGGGTGTTTGATTTTAGGGGAGGCATCTGGGTGGTAGTGTAACCCAGATGCATTGATTGTCAGGCAATCTGAGACCCTTTTATGGTTCTTGGAGGACTCTGGTGGTGTGAGGTTCCCTGCGGCCTGTAGGTGGCGCTGTCGTCCTGGGCTGGAGCTGAACACTCACCGCAAGACTGCTTCCCTTTTTGTCCTTTCCTGGCGCTGGTACAGCGGGCGGGGAACCCGCTGTGATGCAAAGGGAGAGGAGATAAAAGGGGCGGACGCCCTGACCTTGGGGTTCAGAGTCGGAGGACGCAGCCGCACCCAGGCACCTTCAGCTTGGGTTCTGGCGTTCCGGAGTTCCGGGCCCAGGTGCCCTTGACCTGGCCGGAGCGGGAGATGGAGTCCATCTCAGGCACCTTTAGCCTGGGGTGAGGTACTATGGCAGAAGCCTGGAGCTCAGTACCTTCGACTGAGTTCCGCGAGGGTGGAGGAATCTGAGGGGGCCCTAACTCATTGGGTGCCCGTGTCTGAGACGAGGAGGTCGGTGAGCGGAACTTCTCCGGAGAGTCCAGCGCAGTATTGCTGGTGACGGAGAGGCCTCCGGTAACTGTCTTGGACGGATGTCCTTCCCCTGATAGGGGCTACGATAGCGAAGGTAATTCATGTTCTGCTCAATATAGTCAGTGGCAATGACTATTCGCCACTGGTGATACTACAGTGGTTAGCTCTATCTAGAAGAATTGTGCCTTGGCCTACTCCCCACAATGACTGAAGTGGTATATGGGTCTCAACCTGTCTGTGCTGTATGACTATTTATTGAGAAGAATAAATACGAGTTGGACCCTTTCAGTGTGTGGAACTCTGGTTACTAGGAGCAAAGGGGAGTCAATCCGAGGAGAGGATTTGACTCTGGGACACATACACAAAACCTGATAGTTCTGGCTTTCACCTCCACCCATTGGAGGACATGGGCCATGGTGTATCTTATCCCTCCCCCCAGTGTTAACCCCTAGACGAGACAGACAAGCCGTGAATGAGAAGGGGTGAGAGGGGTGAGGTCGCTACATAAAATTTAGAGGGATGTCTGAGCCAGTAGCTGGGCTTCTGTTCTTGCTGTGGTTCGCCCGATGGTAGTTCCCTGTTTGCCTGAGGGTGGCGTTACCACCTCAGGCACCTGTTGGAACACAAGCAGACCATGGTGCATTGAGTGACCCTTCTCGGCAACGGTACAGTGGGAGTGGTCGCCCCGCTGTGCCTGCTGGGAGGGGATACTTAAGGGGAAGTTGCCATTATTCGGGGCTCATTTTTGCCTCGTGGCCCTCCGGGCGCGAGGTGTGTGTGTGTGTGTGTGGTTCTGGTCTCGGGGCCACATTGGCCCGAGGCTGCATTGCTATATAGTAGGCCCAGCTAGTCTGGCTGGGGCCTGCATACCGAGAGGGGATCCCAAGCTGTCCGTCCAAATGGGGAGGAAGCTGTCTTAATGAAGGAGACCAGGGGAGGACCTGCCCTGGAGGAGACCGGCAGAGTGCTGACGTCTTGGGTGAGGCCTGGAAACCTTATTGAGGAGGGATCCATCAGTTCACAAGCCCTGCAGTTCGCCGGATTGGCTTAAAGTCTCTTTTCACTGCACGGCTGGAAGTTTGGGACTTTTGAAATCCTGTGGCAGAGGATTCCTGAACTATCCATTTGCTCAATTCCAAAAGGTCTGTGGCAGAGACTTTGTTCATATCAAAAGGTCTGTGGCAGAGACCTATTTCATCTTGGGCAGCCTGTGGCAGAGACTGCCCTGGTGCTGGTTTGTGTGTCACTCCGGCTGCTAGGCCATGTGAGAGGGGACTATCCGGGTGACCAATACCCACTCTAACATTGAGAGTGGTGAGTGACTTTAAACTGACACCTTTGCATAGTTGTGGCGAGTGCCTAAACCTTCCCCTGCTCTTCTCTACCTTCTACTTTCTCAACGTTTACCAGCATAAGAAAATAAAGCCTGACTGTTGAAGGTTTTACATCTGTGTGGACATTGCATTACTACAGACTTTCCTACCCGGACAACGAAGCTGAAGAGGTAACGTGCAAAACCCAAAACTAACCAGCAGCTCCTACGGGGGTAGTGCTACAATTATAAGAAACAGGACAGTTTTTCATGTTAGCCTGGAGGGACACTATAATTATCTTAAGAATTGCAGGGTACTTTTCAGTCTTAATATTAATCAGTAATTTTCATACTAAATGTTTTCACCACAGAGAAGATACCTAAAAGGCCTTTTCTCTTGTCTATCAAGTTATAGTAACTAGTGTTGTTGTTAGTGTTTGGGTAAAAGTGAAATTCTCCCCAAATGTCACATGTTTGATTCGGCATTGCTTGAATTGAACAACTTCAAGATTTGTAGTATACACTGTAATGTGGCAGGCTATCTCATAATGCTGTGGATTCTAGCAGCAGCCAGTCAGTGGCCAATGAGGAGTAGAGGCATGAAATCCTATGTGAGGAGATCACCTGGTATATGGCCCCACCCAGGGCCTTTAAATACCAATCACTTTTACAGCCACCAGGTATTTGTAGTCTGGTGGTCTAGCGAGCTAGGTCAGTGTTGTGCTGAGGAGATAGTCAGGATGGTGTGTGAGGGATGGATTGGAGGAAATAAGGCCACTTTCACACTGAGGCGATTGAAAAACTGCCAGTAAAACACTGAGCGCTTTTTTTTTTTCAGGCGCTTTTGAAACGCTTTCAATGGAGAGGGGCGTTTTTTCAGCGCACTGCCCCAGTGTGAAAGGATTTATTGATTTTAGTGGAAATACGTTTTCAGGCACTTTTTTTTAGCGTAAAAGCGCCTCAGTGTGAAAGTGGCCTAACTGATTTCTGCTACTGTGTGGGGTACATTCCACAGAATTTGCAGGTTATTAGAATATAGTACTGGCAGGATCTGTCAGTCATGGACAAGTACTGTCTGCCTGTGTTGTAAACCACTTTTACTATTAATTTATTTGTGCTGTGGGGCTTATCATACTGTATTTACATCATACAGACCAAAAAGAAAGTAAGTGAACGCTGCAGATTTGTCCACTCTCACTGTGTCCTTGCTATATGGGGCTTATTCTACTCCAGTTACACTATATTAGACTAGGAAGGAAAAAAAGTGTGTGTGCTGTTAGCAATAAAACAAATGTTGTGAGGTTTATTTAACTAAATTTTTACTGTATTAAACCAGGCAGAGAGTTTGACTGCTAGACTTTGAAGCGTTTTTCTATATTCTATCACTATCATTGATGTGTCTAAAAAAACAACATTTACTATTCTGGGAGTAGTTATTATAATTTTAAAAGCCAAAACTGTGTAGTGGACATCCATGTGTTTCAACACATTTGGGTGTACGTTTAATATACCGTGATATTTCACTGCTGCTGAGTTCACAGTTCTTCTCTGAGAAATCTGTTCTCCTCCTTGTGGCAGTTTAATATACAGTGTAGATCACTTCTCCCACTGTGAATAGAAGTGATCTACAAATGCTTTGAGAATCCCGAACGGCTTCTGTTGCTGTAATCTCGCGATACCTCGGGAGATTTCAGTATCAGAACCCCAAAGTGAAACACTAAGCACTCCACATACACTGCACATATTAACTTGCTAATGAAGTTATAATCCCCCTACCCAATAAACAGACACCCCATAACTGCAAAACATTATAATAATGATTAATACATAAGCATAACACATGTGCATATTTATGTGAATGGTGTATTCTGAAATGATTGTACTGTATTTGTCATGCAGCTATGCACCATTCATATAAAAACAATAAATATATATATTAAATAGTTCAAAATAATATAAAAAAAGCATAACAATAAAAAGATTTAATATATATATATATATATATATATATATATATATATATATACACACACATACTGTGAGGGGGTTAGCTCGGCAGCGGGTGTGTGTGACCCCCGAGATGGGCTCCCCACACAAAAACAGGCCCAGCAAACGGAGGTTGTGGTTTTCAAAATCAAAAAGGTGCGGTTTATTTTCTATTTACAGTGACAAAACACAGCAAAGCAAAAGAAACATAAACAAAATAAATCCTGGTCAACTTGACCTCTGACTAAACATACAGGTTTCCTAACTAACAACTGGGATCAGCCTAGTGCTGTCCTAGTCCCTAAGTCCCTGGTTTTAAATGTCCAAGCAAATAGCCACACAGGCTTTGTCTCACCGCACAGGGGTTCACTCTCCCTAGACAGTCCACACAGGTCTGGGTCCAGGCATGAGCTAACATCTAATGAAGCTGGGAGTTCTTATAGAGGCCTAAATGAGCTGACAAGCTTCAGCTGGTCTCATCAACTCCCTGTCTACACGACGCCCCACACTCTCCCTAGAGGTATGAGTCATCCAGGAGCCCACTAGCCTCAGCTGGGCTTATACAACTCTCCACCTAGTTGTATAAGTCGGCGTAAAGCCTGAATCTGGGCGAAATATATCTACCCCCCTGGATGCAACCAGGTGACTTTACCTTCCTGCTGTCACATACCCCCCCTCTTGTTTTAACCTCGGGGTTGGAACACCAGCAATCAGGCATTCATGTACTCGAGACAAAGCATCCACATTCCCCATTTGAACGCCAGGGCGATGCTTTACTGTGAAGTTGAATTCCTGGAGGGCCAGGAACCACCTATTCACTCTTCTATTTGTTTCCTTGTTTTGAGCCATCCACTTTAACGGAGCGTGATCCGTAACCATGTCAAAGTGCCTACCTAGCAGGTAGTACCGAAGGGAATCTAGAGCCCACTTCACCGCTAAACACTCCTTTTCAACGGTGGCGTAATTTACCTCATGGGACTTCAACTTCCTGCTGAGGTAAATGACTGGGTGCTCTTCCCCGTTCCAGACCTGGGACAATACTGCTCCTAACCCCACATCTGACGCATCACTTTGTACGACAAAGTCTTTAGAGAAGT
The DNA here is from genome assembly GCA_029206835.1 of Rana muscosa. Lineage (NCBI taxonomy): Eukaryota > Metazoa > Chordata > Amphibia > Anura > Ranidae > Rana > Rana muscosa. Next base: position 403,289,527 of record CM055122.1, read on the forward strand.
CGGGTGAGTACAACACTGGCTGGCTACATAAGGCTTGTTTCAAGAATTGGAATGCTGCCTCAGCCTCGGGGGTCCATTTAATCATGACTGACCCTTTCCCCTTCGTTAGGTTGGTTAGGGGCACAGCCTTAGAAGCAAAGTGGGGAATGAATCGCCGATAATACCCAGCGATTCCCAGAAAGGCTCGTACCTGCTTCTTGCTGTTGGGACGTGGCCAACTCTGGATGGCCTCGACTTTGTTGAGTTGGGGTTTTATTACTCCCCTCCCAATGGTGTACCCAAGATATTTGGCCTCCTCCTGCCCAATGGTACACTTCTTGGGGTTAGCCGTAAACCCCGCTTCCCGAACAGAGTCCAGGACTGCTTGCACTTTTGGCAGATGTGAGGCCCAATCTGTGCTATGGACAATTACGTCATCCAGGTAAGCCGCAGCATACTTCCGATGGGGCCTCAGCATCTGGTCCATTTTCCGCTGGAATGTGGCCGACGCATTCTGTAACCCGAACGGCATTCTTTTATATTGGAACGCCCCGTCTGGGGTTACAAATGCGGTTTTCTCTTTGGCCAATTTGGCCAAGGGGATTTGCCAATACCCTTTTGTGAGGTCAAGAGTCGTCATGTATCGGGCTGTTCCCAGCCGGTCGATCAACGCATCTATACGTGGCATGGGGTAGGTGTCAAATTTTGTAACTTTGTTCAACTGACGAAAATCGTTACAAAATCGCCAGCTCCCATCCGGTTTAGGCACCAACACAATGGGACTAGACCAATCACTTTGGGACTCCTCTATCACCCCTAAGTTCAGCATTTTCTGTACTTCCTCCCGTATTGCCTCCCGTCGGGCCTCTGGGATCCGATAGGGTTTTAACTTCACCCTTTCACCGGGCGGGGTAATGATGTCATGCTCTACCCCAGATGTTTGTCCCGGCAGCTCAGAGAATACCTCCTTGTTGCGAAGCACAAACTCCTTAACCTCCTGTTGTTGGGGTTGTGACAAGGTGGCTGCTATTCCAACCTCAGGAATCACGCAACCAGTTTGAGCTGGTGACCAAGTGTCTGCGACTAGGGACTCTCTATCCCTCCAGGCTTTCAACAGATTAACGTGATAGATCTGTTCGGGGTTTCGCCTTCCTGGTTGTCTGACCTTGTAATTCACTTCACTCACTTTTTCTATTATCTCGTAGGGGCCTTGCCATTTGGCAAGGAATTTACTTTCAACCGTAGGGACAAGTACCAGTATCCTATCCCCCGGGGAAAAGGTACGGGTCTTGGCTCCACGGTTGTACACTCTCTGCTGTGCTAACTGCGCTTGGGCCAAATGTTCCTTCACGATGGGCATTACCTGTGCAATTCGGTCTTGCATCAGGGCGACATGCTCAATCACACTCCTGTGGGGAGAACTCTCACTTTCCCAAGTTTCCTTGGCAATATCCAACAGCCCTCTTGGGTGTCTCCCATACAGTAACTCAAAGGGGGAGAATCCCGTAGAGGATTGGGGCACCTCCCTAATAGCAAACATCAGATAAGGAAGTAGACAGTCCCAATCCTTTCCATCTCTATCCACCACTTTCTTCAACATTTGTTTTAGGGTTTTGTTGAATCTTTCAACCAGCCCATCGGTTTGGGGGTGATACACAGATGTACGTAATTGCGTCACTTTGAACAATTTACACAGCTCCTTCATAACCCGGGACATAAAGGGTGTACCTTGGTCCGTAAGCAGTTCTTTACAAATACCCACCCGGCTAAACACAAGAGATAGCTCTTTGGCTATGGTTTTGGCCGAGGTATTTCGGAGAGGGATCGCTTCTGGATAACGGGTGGCATAGTCCATTATAACTAATATGTACTGGTGCCCCCTAGCGGACTTGATTATAGGACCTACCAAATCCATGGCGATCCTCTCAAACGGGACCTCAATGATGGGTAGAGGGACCAGCGGGCTACGGAAATGTGGCATCGGGGCCGACCTCTGACACACAGGGCAGGAGGAACAATAATTTTCTATGTCCTTCATCACCCCCGGCCAATAGAATCTCTGTAATACCCTCTCTCGGGTTTTCTCTGTCCCCAGATGACCTCCAAGAATGTGCCCATGGGCCAACTCCAACACCAACTTCCTGTAAGGTTTGGGCACCACAAGCTGCTCAACGGTTTCTTCTGCCCTTTTTGCCACCCGATACAGTAGGTCCTTCTCTACGCTGAAGTATGGGTAAGTGCAGGTATTATCTGGGTTCACTAACTCGCCATCTATTTTCACTACGTTTTCCCGTGCCTTTATTAGGGCGGGGTCTTTCAACTGTTCTGTGGCAAAGTTTTCCCTGTGAACCTCAAGATCAGAAAACTCCACAGACGGTAGGTTTTCGTCTGAGGAGGTGGGCTCCTCTCCAGTTTCTTGAGTCTCCCCTGCCAATACTGATAAGGGAAATTCCGGAGAGTCCTCACCACTCTCAGGGGAGTTCTGGCTATCACATTCCTGGTACATAGGGGCACCAGTGGGGGGCTCAGGATCTTCCCACAGTTCCCAGAACTTCGGAAAATCCCTTCCCACAATGGCGTCATGCGGTAACTGAGATACTAAGCCCACTGGATGAGAGAGGGTACCTTTGGGGGTCTCGAAACACACTGTAGTCACTGGATACTCTCGGGTGTCCCCATGCACACAAATAACAGCTACCTTGCTATTCCCAGAGACCTCTGTTTTAACTAACTCAGCCTTTATCAGGGTCACAAGGCTACCTGAATCCAGCAATCCCACAACATTTCTACCATTAACACACATTTTGCATAAATGTTTCTCAGTTCCTCGAATGGCAGTGCATGCGACTGTCGCACACAGCGACTGACGTCTGCCCGTCAGAAAGTCACACTGCATGGGTTCCTCCACAACCGGGCAATTGGCTGCAATATGTCCCGCTTGCCGGCAGCGGTAGCAAACGATCCTTCTTGCCGCCTCTTGAGCCGCTGATTTCCCAGGCTGTTCTCGCCAAACTTGGGGTAGAGCTCCCACCCTCTCACTCTCTCCACCCTCACCCCTTGGAATCCTCTTATCCGCCCCTGGGGATGGTCTGGTCTTAGGGTGGAAAATCCGAGTGTCTCTGGAAGAGGCCGTCAGGTTCTCTGTAGCCAAGTATTTCTCCACACGATCCACAAGACCATCGGCCGTCTCTGGGTCTCCATGGCTTAGCCACTTTTGGATGGCAGTAGGAAGAGCTCTCAAAAACCGATCCATTACAACACGTTCCACAATCTTTGGTGCGGACAAAGTCTCTGGCTGTAGCCACTTTCTGCTCAGGTGAATGAGATCATACATTTGAGACCTGGGGTTTTTCCAAGCTGGAAAGTCCAGTTATGCACACGCTGAGCCCGGACAGCCTGGGTGACACCCAGCCTTGCCAATATTTCAGCTTTTAGCATCACATAGTCTTTTGCTTGGTCAGGCTCTAGGTCATAGTAAGCCTTCTGCGATTCACCAGTTAACAGAGGAGCCACCAGTCCAGCCCACTGCTCCTCAGGCCACTTTTCTCTTTCAGCAGTCCTTTCAAATGTGGTCAAAAATACCTCTGGATCATCCTCTCCAGTCATTTTTGTCAATAAACGACTCACCCCAAAGGACGCGGTATTAGTGGGACGGCTTTCCTCACTGGTCTGCGGACGTTGCTGCATTACTGCTTCCATTTGTTGTAGTCTCTGCTCTTGCTTCTGTAACAGGTCTATGAAGCGGGCCTCAGATTGCTGCTGGGCTTGTTGCTGAGCTTCCAGACTCTGTTGATGAGCTTGCTGCTGGGCTGCGAAGTTCTGTTGTTGAGCTGCAAGGCTCTGTTGATGAGCTGCAAGGCTCTTTTGCAAACCTGCATTTGTCTGCTGTTGATTGGCATTTGCTAGAGCCAGCTGCTTCAGTATCTCCTCCATGCTGGCTTAAAAAAAAACTGCCACTGGTTCTCCACCAACTGTGAGGGGGTTAGCTCGGCAGCGGGTGTGTGTGACCCCCGAGATGGGCTCCCCACACAAAAACAGGCCCAGCAAACGGAGGTTGTGGTTTTCAAAATCAAAAAGGTGCGGTTTATTTTCTATTTACAGTGACAAAACACAGCAAAGCAAAAGAAACATAAACAAAATAAATCCTGGTCAACTTGACCTCTGACTAAACATACAGGTTTCCTAACTAACAACTGGGATCAGCCTAGTGCTGTCCTAGTCCCTGGTTTTAAATGTCCAAGCAAATAGCCACACAGGCTTTGTCTCACCGCACAGGGGTTCACTCTCCCTAGACAGTCCACACAGGTCTGGGTCCAGGCATGAGCTAACATCTAATGAAGCTGGGAGTTCTTATAGAGGCCTAAATGAGCTGACAAGCTTCAGCTGGTCTCATCAACTCCCTGTCTACACGACGCCCCACACTCTCCCTAGAGGTATGAGTCATCCATGAGCCCACTAGCCTCAGCTGGGCTTATACAACTCTCCACCTAGTTGTATAAGTCGGCGTAAAGCCTGAATCTGGGCGAAATATATCTACCCCCCTGGATGCAACCAGGTGACTTTACCTTCCTGCTGTCACAATACATACATACATACATACATACATACATACATACATACATACATACATACATACATAAGGTCAGCGTACAGGCAGTTTCTTTAAAACCTGGCATATTACCAGCTTTATTTACGAGTGGTTTGCACTAGTCATACAAAATAAACAAAACAGTAAAACAAATCCTTGCCGTCCGGCGCTAAACTATACAGTAACCGCTCTCTATACGGTGAGGGGCTGGTCCCCGTCACCCACAAAACACAAGGTGAAGTAGGGCTGGGCGATTTTCCCCCAAAAAAAAATCAGCGATTTTTTTTATAAAAAACTTGATTTACGATTCGATTTTTTTTTTTTTATTATATTAATTAAAATGCATCAACAAACAAAATTGCAAAGGCAAACCCTTTCTCTAACTGCAAAGTCAGTGTGCAACAAACACACAATATATTCCAGCGCTCATGGAACATACATTATTAACTATTGAAAACTCTTGAAACTCTGTGTGTGATTCCTTCTGTCCCAGCCTTGCTGCGATCCTGGCTCTGCATCCTTTTGGGTTGGAGGGCCCTCCACACGCTGGTCTGCCTGTTGTCCATCATTCAAGGTACTGTGCTCACACGGAGATCATGCCACAGGCTTTGTTTTGAATTTTTTAACCCCTCCTTGCTCCACGGATGTCACTGCAAGTTTAACAAGTTTGTCACCACTGGCAACTGGAGAGTTAAGATTCATTTGCCCTCTGCACATTTGGGATTGGATCCCTCTCTTTATTGTGATAAATGGACTAAGCTTTTTTATCAATTCTTCAAGAGTTTTCAATAGTTAATAATGTATGTTCCATGAGCGCTGGATTATATTGTGTGCATGTTGTGTATTTTGTACTTCTGGGTACGGATTTTTTCTTGCTGCGCTGGATCGTATTTTTTCCCCCTTTTGGATACTTTGTACTTCCCAAAATATTTGGGATTTTTTTCTTATTATTATCATCCATTATATTTTTTTCTTTATCCACCAATTTAGCGCTTGTGACATTTTGTTGTTTTTTGCAGTGTGCAACAAAGCTTGTTAAACATCCAAATTATTAATACTGTATTTGGATTTAGCTAATAAAACAACAAAAAATCCTGAGGTTACTCTTAGTTGAATTGAACTGTGTCCATGCCTCACTGTGCCCGTGTCTCACTGTGCCCATACTTCAATCACTGTGCCCGTACCTGATGCAGATTTTCATGGTATACGGATTTTACTGCTACACCGGTGGCCATTCCAGTATTCAAAAGCCGCGCCTCCTCCTCGTCTGTGATAGGCGGAACACTCAATTTCCCAGCATTCAGTGTTCCGCCTATCATGGTCATCCTCATAACACAGACGAGGATGAGAGGATGTCCGTGAAAGGGTGAATACTGCCTGCTGTGAAATTGAGTGTTCCGCCTATCACAGACGACGAGGACTCGGGAGGCGCGGCTTTTGAACACTGCAATGGCCGCCGTCTGTCTTCATGACACGCTGATCAGGTAGGCAGAGGGCGGCTGCAGCGAGTAGATGTAATTGGGGTAATGCTGCCCAGTGCCATTCCGGATACGCCCCCTGCAGTCCTGCTACGGAAACTTTGAAGGGAAAAAAAAATAAAAAAAAAAAAAATCTAAAAAAATCGATTTTCTTCAAAACTGAATCGATTTGAGCTCAAAACTCGATTCAAGATTAAAATCGATTTTTTTCCCAGCCCTAAGGTGAAGTAAAGCAAACCTTTTTACTCTTTCGTCCATGGACCGACACAGCTTCTCTATTGACAAAGTGGGTATTATCCGTTAATTAGGAGTGACTAGGCAGAAAAACTTGTAAAAAGTGTTGCATCACACCTTCTACAGTACCGCCCAGGGGGCGGACCCTCTGGGTATACCCTCTCAGTCTGCATCTTCGCAGATCATTTTTTTTCTGTCTAGCAAGGAGTAGGACATGGCTCCCTTCGGGCCCATTGGTCCGGGGGAAAAAAGATATATATATATATTTTTTTTTTTTTTGCTACATTTGTTGTTTCCTGCGATCTTCGATCAACTGCCGACTGGGTGACAGGCTGGATCCTCGATCCTTGTAGTCTCCCCAGTTTCGGCCATCGAGCGTGTGCCGACCCTAGCTACGCGCTGGGTTTTCCACGACATGCCCGTCGCTCCACGGGTGGCCGGTGAGCTTACGCTCCAGGGCCTGCATCGGACCGCTCAGCTTCGGCTGACCTTACGGCCGAGTCGCAGCAGCCTGTCCGGTGAGCGTCATGCTCCAGGGCATACATATGATCGTCCCTTCTGGGTCCAATCACAGCATGCCTGGCCAACAGTCACTTTCCGTGCGCGGACGATGATCTGTTTGGAATGTCTTCCAGCAGAATACATGCAGGATAGGTAAGTAAAACTCCCCTGCCTCGGCTGGGTGATTTAGCTGGACATTCCTGGAGAGATCAAGTAAGTGGTTGTGGCCCCTTTCTTCCCTCTCTCCCTGCCTTTCCCTCCTCCCTGGGCTTCTAGCTAAAGGTTGCTGGGTGCTGGGGGTCACCTAGGGGGTCCCACTGGAGCGGGGCTGGCTGTAACTAACATTTAAAAGAAATGTAATTTTTTCTTACCTGTGTTTGTGTCCTTCCTCCTCCATGCTGTCGGCGGCCATTTTGAGGTGGTCCATGCCAAGTTTGGCCTCTTGTGACTGCCCGGCGGCCATCTTCCTGTGGTTCGGCCACACCCACTGGCCCCTATCAGCTGATCGGCGGCCATGTTTGTCCACCCTGTATGCAGATATTGCCGTTCGGCGGCCATCTTTTTGTGGGCTATGGCTGCTTGACCTCTATCTTCTGTCGGCGGCCATTTTCTTAGAGCCCACATTATCTTCCATACAGACGTTTTTGGCAACCATTTTTCGAGAGCCTCCGGCCTCTAGGGTGCATTACACTGGCGCGAAAATTCACACAGGAAGTGCTGATAAAAGAAGCAGACTGACACAGCAGCAGGGGGGACAGCATCACAGGCGCAGCATAGCAGTACCTATCCAGGGTGGTGAGTCCTCTGGGTGACCCGGCCTCTCTGCAGCACAGGAGGGTGGCCTATTGATATCTTGCCTGGAGCCCTGTGAGTGTCAGCGTGTGGTCAGCATGGCATCTGAGCCAGATGACTTCTCCCCTGAAACACCAGATTTAGCAGCTGGTGCCCCTGAGGTGTCTATGAACGCTATGACTGCAATCCTAGAGGCGTTTGCTGCCAGGGTGGAAGCAGCACACGGGAATACAGGGGGTAGTAAACTCCCCATCCCCTGCAAGCTTCTGGGGATAATTCTGGTGCAGAACCAGGTCCAGCTACGGCTCGGGGCCCAGATTCTGACGCATCAGAGACTGCAGACCGTGACCGGACAGTGAGGATGACTCAAAGTCCAGGTCAGTACGCGAGACGGCTTTGGTATCTGACCTTATTACTGCAGTACGGGATATGCTAAAATTGGAAAATACTGCAGAAGCAGCAGAGACTCCGGTCCACTTGGGTTTCATAGACCTGCCCGCACTGCTAAGGTGTTCCCTTGTGTGTCTTTTGATAAACTCTTATACAAGGAATGGGAGAACCCACTGAGGGTCTTTACAGCCCCAAAGAGGTTTGAGGTACGGTACCCCTTTTGAGGAGAGTTTTCTGAAGAAATGGACCTCTCCCCCCTATAGTGGACCCTCCGGTGTCCAGACTTAATAGAGCCACCACAATTCCTGTAGAAGGGGCTCCTGTTTTCAAGGACCCTGTGGAGAAGAAGGCTGAAGCACTCGCTTGCTACCTATACTCAGTGGTAGGCTCGGCAGTACGCCCGGCATTGGCAGGGGCCCTAGTGTCTCACACACTTACTGAATGGGCAAGATTGCTACTCCAGGGGTTAAGGAGCGAGATGCTCCTCCTGATGAGATAACATTGGCCGACCTGTTGGTCCAGGGCCTTAGGTTTGTCTGCGAGTCAGACATGAATACTATTCCCCTGCTGTCTAAAACTTCGGTTTATGCAGTAGCAATACGCCGCCTGATCTGGCTAAAAGGCTGGTCTGCGGACCAGACTTCCAAGAAAGCCCTGGTGGATCTGCCTTTTAAGGGCGACAGACTTTTTGGGGCTTCTCTGGATGACATCATCAAGGATGCCACAGGAAGTAAAAGCACTTTGCTTCCCCAAATTAGCAAGGGTAAGGGGCCACGCCAAGGGCAAGGGCCCTCCTTTACTGCACGCAAGTGGTTTTTTCGTCCCCCTAGGGCGACAGGGAAAAGACCCCAGGCCGATAAAGCGCCTGCCCAAGGACAAAAGCGTCCCCGGTCCCGCATACCCAATAAGCCTGCGGACAAATTTGTGTCCGCATGAAGGTCCACCCCCACCCAGCTCTCGGGTGGGGAGACGTCTTCGCAAATTCGCGACTCAGTGGACAGCACTAATCTCCGACAGGTGGGTTTGCAAAGTAATCTCCTCAGGCTACAAGATAGAGTTTCTCTCTTGTCCACCGGACAGATTCAACACCTCCAATCTCCAGCTACTACCGACCCACCGGGAGGCCCTGTATGGGGCGGTCCAGGGTCTACTGGAACGCGGGGTAGTTATTCCAGTTCCAGAACTGGAACAGGGTTTTTACTCAAATCTGTTCATTGTGCCGAAGAAGGAGGGGGTTCGTCCAAGCTTGGATCTCAGAGCCCTCAATTGCTTTGTGAAGGTACAAAGTTTTCGGATGGAGTCGGTTCGATCTGTAGTCACGGCTCTCCATCCGGGGGACTTTCTGGCCTCCTTGGACATCAAGTACGCATACCTGCATGTCCCCATATACTCCAGACACCAGAGGTTTCTACGATTTGCTATCGGGAAGGACCACTACCAGTTTGTGGCCCTCCCGTTGGGCCTTGCCTCAGCACCCAGGACGTTCACCAAGGTGCTCGCTCCGATTCTGGCACTTCTAAGACAGCGGGGTATCGCTATCACGGGCTACTTAGACGACCTTCTGCTGAAGGCCCCTTCAAGCTCAGAATTAGAGGTAAGCGTGTCCTTAACCTGTCAGACTCTTCGAGACTGTGGTTGGATACTAAACACGCAAAAGTCAGTATTGGTGCCCACTCAACGCCTAGGGTACCTGGGGTTGATTCTGGATTCTTCAGAGGCAAAGGTATTCCTCCCTGTGGAGAAGTTGCAGACCCTCCTGGCTGCAGTATGGCAGCTGACTTCCAGGAATTGGTCGTCACTCCGTTTTTTGCATGCAAGTGTTGGGCCTCAGGGTAGCCTCCTTCGAGGCGGTTCCATATGCTCAATACCACACTCGAGTGTTACAGAAGGAAGTTCTGTCCAGATAGAACAGATGTCCATCATCTCTGGATTATCAAATCCGAGTGAGCCACATAGTCAGGAGATCCCTGGTATGGTGGCTGACAGCACCGGCTCTAATGGCCGGGAAGTCATTTCTTCCGGTTTACTGGATAGTGATCACGACGGACGCCAGCCTTACAGGTTGGGGGGGAGTCTGGGGTGTTCAGTCGGCGCAAGGTCGCTGGACCCCAGAGGAAGCCCTCCTGCCGATCAATGTCCTGGTAATCCGGGCGATCAGGCTGTGCCTCTTCAAATGGTCTCAGAGGCTGCAAGGGCGTCCAGTCAGGATCCAGTCAGACAACGCCACAGCAGTGGCATATGTCAATCATCAAGGAGGAACAAGAAGCTCAGCTGCAACATCGGAGATCGCTCGCATCCTGAAGTGGGCAGAGAGGAGCGTACCGGCACTGTCGGCCGTGTACATTCCGGGTGTGGAAAACTGGCAGGCGGACTACCTGAGCCGCCAGATGCTGGACCAGGGAGAAGGGTCCTTACACCCGGAGGTGTTCCAACTCCTCTGCCAAAGATGGGGCACACCAGACGTAGATCTTCTGGCTTCCCGACTCAATCGGAAGGTATTGAGATTTGTGGCCCGGTCAAGAGACCCATGGGCAGACGCAACGGACGCGTTGGTAGCATCGTGGGGTCAGTATCGGCTAATCTATGCCTTCCCTCCCTGAAGGCTTCTTCCTTTTCTGCTCCGCAGAGTGGAGGCAGAGGGAATTCCAATGATCCTAATCGCTCCAGATTGGCCTCAGCGTCCTTGGTACGCCGATCTAGTACGTCTGGTAGCAGACGTCCCCTGGCGCCTACCACTACGGAAGGACCTGCTATCGCAAGGTCCCATATTCCATCCTGCTTTACAGTCATTGGCTTTAACGGCATGGCTGTTGAGAACCAGGTACTGAGAGACCGGGGCCTGTCAGACTCAGTAATCTCTACTATGAGAAGTGCTCGAAAACCGTCCTCTAGGAAGGTCTGACACCGCACTTGGAGGGCCTACATCTCCATGTGTGAGGAAATGAAATGGCATCCGTGTACCTATTTGGTTTCCAGAATCCTGCTGTTTTTACAGCATGGGGTGGACCAAGGGCTTGCCCTAAGTACGATTTTAAGGGATAGATATCTGCCCTGGCTGTCTTTTTTTCAGCGACCCCTGGCGACTCACTCTCTCGTGAGTACATTTGTGCAGGGGGTCCGACATGTGGCCCCTCTGGTCCGTCCCCCGTTACCTCCGTGGGACTTGAACCTGGTCCTCTCGGTGCTTCAGAAGGCACCGTTTGAGAATATTAGAGATATTCCCCTGTTGACACTTTCTCAGAAAGTGGTCTTTTTGGTGGCTGTTACGTCAGTTAGACGAGTCTCTGAGCTGGCAGCCTTGTCCTGCAAGGCTCCCTATTTGATTTTCCACAAGGATAAGGTGGTGCTGCGGCCGCAGCCTTCCTTTCTTCCGAAAGTCGTTTCGGCTTTTCATCTCAATGAAGACATTGTACTTCCATCCTTGTGTCCTCAGCCGTCGAATCCTAAGGAGTCGGCGTTGCATTCCTTGGACGTTGTCCGAGCTTTGAGAGTATACCTATCTGCTACTTCCCTGTTCCGGAAGTCAGACCCACTGTTTGTTTCGGTGGCTGGTCCCAAGAAGGGCCAAGCAGTCTCATCGGCCACCATCTCTAGGTGGATCCGACAGATAGTAATCCAGGCTTACGCCTTAAAGGGTCAGGCGCCCCTCTTTCCTGTCACGGCGCATTCGACCAGGGCAATAGGTGCCTCCTGGGCTTTCCGACATCAAGCGTCTGTTTCCCAATTATGTAAAGCGGCGACTTGGTCGTCCGCACACACTTTCACAAAATTCTACAAAATTGATGTAGGTGCATCTTCGGATGCCTCTTTCGGCCGCAAGGTTTTACAAGCGGCTGTTTAGAGTTGCAGCTCCTCCGTTGGAGGAGTGCTGTTTTGTGTTTGGGGTGAAGTTTATTTTTATGCTGTTACCACCCCTCGTTTTTTCTCTGACACTGCTTTGGGACGTCCCACTTTGTCAATAGAGAAGCTGTGTCGGTCCATGGACGAAAGAGTAAATAGGATTTTTTACTCACCGTAAAATCCTTTTCTCTGAGTCCATGGACCGACACAGCACCCACCCCTCCTTTTAAGTTTGTACTGCTTTTTGACGAACTGATCTGCGAAGATGCAGACTGAGAGGGTATACCCAGAGGGTCCGCCCCCTGGGCGGTACTGTAGAAGGTGTGATGCAACACTTTTTACAAGTTTTTCTGCCTAGTCACTCCTAATTAACGGATAATACCCACTTTGTCAATAGAGAAGCTGTGTCGGTCCATGGACTCAGAGAAAAGGATTTTACGGTGAGTAAAAAATCCTATTTCTTTCAGCCCAAATAATCAGCGCTCCTCTTACTCAGATTCCCTTCTGAGTCTCAGGCCAGAGCCATGCTGTCCTCTCTTCCTGGATTTTTAAAGCCCAGCTGCCTATGGATTCCAGTGAACCTGAATATAACTACAGAGGCTGGAAAAACCTGGGCCGGATTCTGGTTCAGTCCCTTACAATGGACCGAATGCGAGGTGAAACATAGCGATTGTCATATATCTCACCTCGCATACCGTCACATATCCTCCCCCTCTGCTCAAGCCCCTGCGGCTGAGCACTTGACCCAGCCATACAGTGCACGCGGGAGAGGGCATCAGCATTATCCTGGAGTTTGCCCGGCCTGTGCTCAACCGTGAATTTAAAGGGCTGTAAAGCCAGGAACCACCTTGTCACACGGGCATTTTTCTCCCTGTTGTCACACATCCACTTCAGGGGAGCATGGTCAGTGACCAGCCTGAACGACCTCCCGAGTAGATAATACCTCATGGAGTCTAAGGCCCATTTAATGGCGAGACACTCCTTTTCAACAATGGCATAGTTCCTTTCGTGCTTGTTCAGCTTTCGGCTCAGGTATACAACCGGGTGCTCCTCACCATTCCTGACCTGCGACAGTAAGGCCCCTAGGCCCACCTCAGAGGCGTCTGTCTGTCTGTACGATAAACTCCTTTGTGAAGTCCGGGGTCACCAGCACCGGTAGTGCACAAAGGGCCTGTTTTCATTTTTGAAACGCCTTCTCTGCCTCAGGGTTCCATTGGACCATGACGGACCCTCTGCCCTTTGTCAGGTCAGTCAGAGGGACGGCAATGGTGGCAAAGTCAGGTATAAACCGTCGGTAATACCCCGTAATGCCTAGGAAGGCCCGAACTTGTTTCTTGTTTACGGGTTGGGGCCACTTTTGAATTGCCTCAATCTTATTGGTCTGAGGCTTGACAAGTCCCCGGCCAATAACGTAGCCAAGATACTTGGCCTCCTCTAGGCCTATGGCACACTTCTTTGAGTCAGCCGCAAGGCCTGTTTTTCTAAGGGAATCTACCACCGCCTGCACCCGGGGCAGGTGCGATTCCCAATCTGGGCTGTGTATGACCATATCGTCCAAATAAGCAGCCGCATACGGGCGATGTGGTCTCAAAGTTTTGTCCATCATTCGTTGGAATGATGCAGGGGCCCCATGCAGACCAAAAGGCATCCGCTTGTACTGAAACGAGCCCTCAGGAGTGGAAAAGGCAGTCTTCTCCTTGGCCGATTCAGATAGCGGTATTTGCCAATAGCCTTTTGTCAGGTCTAGGGTCGTTATATAGCGAGCCTGTCCCAATCTGTCCACAAGTTCGTCGACCCGGGGCATCGGGTATGCAACAAACTTGGATACACTGTTAAGTTTCCGAAAGTCATTACAAAACCTGATAGTGCCATCAGGTTTTGGGACCAGCACTATGGGGCTTGACCACTCCCTGTGGGACTCTTCTATCACATCCAACTCCAACATGTTTTTAATTTCTTTCGCGACTGCTTCACGCCTGGCCTCTGGGATTCTATATGGCTTCACATTTACCCGAACCCCTGGTTCCGTCACTATGTCATGTTGGATCACGTTGGTCAGTCTGGGTAAGGGGGAGAAAAAGTCTCTATTTTTATGCACAAACACCCTAACGTCACTTTGTTGTGCCACGGACAGGGTATCCGTGATGGGAACGTCAGGTGTCACGGATACCCGGTCGGTTGGAGGCGGGGACGTGGCCAGTAAAGTCTCTCGGTCCTTCCAGGGTTTTAAGAGATTCACATGGTAAATTTGGTGTGGTTTCCTTTTCCCTGGCTGGTAGACTTTGTAGTTTACCTCCCCCACCCTTTCGACAACCTCGAAGGGACCCTGCCACTTGGCTAAAAACTTACTTTCCACCGTGGGGACCAATACCAACACTCTGTCCCCAGGGCTGAAAGTACGGGCCCTGGCACTTCAGTCATAGACCCTCCTTTGGGCCTCCTCCATATGTTCTCGCACCAGGGGTAGGACAGCTGCGATTCGATCCTGCATCAAGGAGACATGCTCTATGATGCTTTTATATGGGGTTGCCTCACCTTCCCATGTTTCCTTGGCAACATCTAGCAGTCCCCTGGGATGCCTACCATACAAGAGTTCAAAGGGGGAATAGCCTGTGGACGCCTGCGGAACCTCACGTATTGCAAACATGAGATATGGCAGCAAAAAATCCCAGTTTCTCCCATCTTTGTCGACCACCTTTTTCAGCATACTTTTCAAAGTTTTATTAAATCTTTCGACCAGACCATCCGTTTGGGGGTGGTAGACAGAGGTACGGAGATGGGAGATTTTGTATAACTTACAAAGCTCCTTGGTAACCTTGGACATAAAGGGGGTGCCCTGGTCAGTTAAGATCTCTTTTGGGATCCCCAGTCGACTAAAGACATGGACCAATTCCTTGGCGATAGCCTTCACAGAGGTATTGCGCAAGGGTATGGCCTCAGGATAGCGAGTCGCATAGTCCAGGATCACCAGAATATGCTGGTGACCGCGGGCAGATTTCACAACCGGCCCCACCAGGTCCATGCCAATCCTCTCAAAGGGGAGCTCGATTATTGGCAGAGGAACGAGGGGGCTGCGAAAATGGGGTGACGGTGCCGACATTTGGCACTCGGGGCACGATTCGCAGTACTCCTTGACATCTGCATGCAATCCGGGCCAGAAAAATCTGTGGGCGATTCTCTCCCTGGTTTTTTCAACACCGAGATGCCCCCCCATTACATGACCATGGGCCAGGTCTAGCACCACCCTGCGGAAGGGTTTGGGGACTAGTAGCTGTTCTACCTCGTCCTCTCCATGTTTTATCACTCGATAGAATAAATTGTTTTTAATTGCCATGTAAGGGAAAGACACCACCCAATTAAGATCCACCGGTTCCCCATCCAACATCTTAACGTTTTCCCTGGCTCTCATGAGGGTGGCCTCTCGTAATTGCTCGGTACAGAAATCCTCTCTCCTGACCTCTAAATCGGGTACCACATCTTGGCTACTCTCAATGTCAGGGTCAGAGGGGTTCTCCTGTTCGTTACCCTCAGGCTGGGAGCTAGCTTCCAGGTCCTCCGGCTCCCCAACCATGACAGGGAAAGGAAGAGGGTCTCCGGCTTCCTTGATCCCACCAACAGCATCCCCTTCCCTTTGGAAAAAAGGGTCGGGTGAGGGTTCCCGTGCTTCCCCAGCAGGGGGAGCTCTATCTACCAGCCTCCCTTTGCTCTCCCATAAATTCCAGAAATGGGGAAAATCTCTTCCCACTAAAGCTTCATGAAGCAGTGAAGGTACCACCCCCACTGAATGTTTTACACTGCCCCTGGGGGTTTCAACCTCAACCACCGCTGTCTGGTAGTCTCGAGTGTCCCCATGGATGCAAATTACCCCAATAGTACTGGGGTGTAGTTTTGTGGGGGTTCACACAATCACTCCTGACTAGGGTCACCACACTACCAGAGTCTAGCAGGGCTGTCAGGGGCTTTCCATCCACAGAAATAACACACATTTGTTTTTCAATGCGACTCTGACATGATGCAGTACATGCGACCTGTGCAAACAAAGAAAGGCGTCTTTTCATATAAGCATAATCGCATTGCATAGGTTCATCATTTATAGGACAGTTCGCAGCAATATGCCCTAATGCATGGCAACGAAAACATCTTATATGCTCAACCCCCAGTCCTCTCAACGGTTCCAAAGACCTTCCTGGCTTCTTTGGCCAGTCTCCAGGTCTAGGAAGCACAGTCTCATCAGTTGGATCAACAGTCTTATCAAATCTCCCCAAGCTCTTAGACCACGGAACAGTCTTACCCGAACCGCTGGGAGATCTTGCACTCCTAGACACACCAAAGTGGGGCGTAGATGGATTCACCAAGTCCTCAGTAGCACTGTACCTCTCCACTAGGTCGACCAGTTGGGCTGCAGTTTTGGGGTCGCCCTGTCCGACCCACTTCCTCAGAGCAGCAGGAAGCGCATGCAGGCCCCGGTCCATTACCACACGCTCTACGATCTGCGGGCCTGTCAAGGTCTCTGGCTGCAACCACTTCTTGGTGAGGTGGACCAGGTCAAACATTTGCGAACGGGGTGGCTTGTTGCTGGAGAATGACCACTGATGCACCCGCTGGGCCCGGATTGCCATGGTGACACCCAAGCGTGCGAGTATCTCTGTCTTTAGAGTCTCATAGTCCTGGGTCTTATCGGGTTCTAGGTCAAAATAGGCCTTTTGGGGTTCTCCTGTTAAAAATGGGGACAACAGACCCGCCCACTGTTCTTTTGGCCATCCTTCGCGGACAGCAACTCTCTCAAAAGTCGCCAGGTAATAGGTATGCCTCGATATCATCAGCAGATGTCATTTTCTGTTAGTGGTAGGATGCACGTATCATCTTTGCTTCCACTGGCACAGGAGGTGTAGACCCTTTTTTCAGTTCCACCGGAGCATCTGCGAACTGCCGGTTCATCTCCTGCTGGGCTGCTTGTCGTGCTGCAGCGGCCTCCTGTTGTGCTGCCTGTTGTGCTGCCTGTTGTGCTGCGACTTGGCGGTTGGTTTCCCGCTGAGCTGCATTGGCCTGTAGCAGGGCCTTTAACATTTCCTCCATCTTCAGAAAATGCCCGCTGAATCCACCACGTGTGGGAGATTAGCTCGTGGGGATCACCTTTTCTCAGAATGAAGGTCAACGTACAGGCAGTTTCTTTAAAACCTGGCGTATTGCCAGCTTGATTTACGAGTGGTTTGCACTAGTCATACAAAATAAACGAAACAGTAAAACAAATCCTTGCCGTCTGGCGCTAAACTATACAGTAACCGCTCTCTATACGGTGAGGGGCTGGTCCCCGTCACCCACAAAACACAAGGTGAAGTAAAGCAAACTTTTTTCTTTCAGCCCAAATAATCAGCGCTCCTCTTACTCAGGTTGCCTTCTGAGTCTCAGGCCAGAGCCATGCTGTCCTCTCTTCCTGGATTTTTAAAGCCCAGCTGCCTATGGATTCCAGTGAACCTGAATATCTGGACCGGAACCCAGCCAACTACAGAGGCTGGAAAAACCTGGGCCGGATTCTGGTTCAGTCCCTTACAATGGACCGAATGCGAGGTGAAACATAGCGATTGTCATATATCTCACCTCGCATACAGTCACAATGTATATCTGTGTGTGTGTGTATGTATATATATATATATATATATATATATATATTGTGGGATAGGGGTGTTTAGCTCAAGTGGTAAAATGTGTTTTTAAGGTTTGAGGGCATGGTAGCCCATTTTTATTAAAAAGGATCAAAAATAAAAGTTCATACATAGGATTTCCCACACAGGGGTTCTTCTCCAGTAAACTCATACACAAAAGAAAATGCCAAGCCTCCTGGCTCCTAGGCTTACTTTGCCTTGAAGTTCCCAGCCTACTCCTGATCTCAACAGGATTCTCCAGCCCCTGGGTTAGCTTACTGTCTCCCAGACTTGAGGACTTCCTTCAGCCCCCTTGGACTTGCTAGTCGCCTCAGCTCTACCAGTCTCCCAGTCCGTCAGGCACGAAGTCCCCCCTCACCAGGGATGGAGTCTCACACAGACAGACAGCTTTCCACACACAGGTCTGTCTTGATAAAGCAGCAGTAACAAGCTGCACACACTCCACCTTCCTCCCCACACTGTTCTGACCAGTCCCTCGTTATATGGGCTGTGTGCACCTGGGCACACACCCTGCTCGCTGTTTACAAGATCCGGACACAGGGTTGGAGATCCCGTCCCACCCAAGTCTCTTAAGGATCTCCAAACGACAGAATCCCATACTAAACTAGTAAAACCTGGAGAAAACTGACAGAGCAGTTCTCTCCATTTAAACTCTACACTCTGTAGTCTTGCAGTCCGCAGATATGCAAACCCTTTGTCCCATTTACCTCCAACTTTATAGGGACAGAGCCTTGTTCTGTCACATATCCCCCTCCTTTGTTTCGATCCGGAGGGAGGAACACCAGCACCCATCATCTTGGTTGGGACACCTCTGTGCTGGCTGTCAGCCACGTAGGCCCAACCCTTTTTCCGGGTGTGCTTCCAGGTACGTCCCACCCTGGATCTTAACAGGGTCCTATATTTCCCTATACTCAGCCTCCTCCCTCCTTTGGGGTCCCTGGGCTTACTCATTTTTTGGGGGGAAACCCTGAATTCCCTGATCTTTCCTTTCAACTTACGAATACCCATTTTACCCTTCACCATCGGCCTTTCAGGTTCAAAACTGTTTCTCTGGTTACTCACGGTAACCAAATCATTGTTTGCAGAATGAACCATTAACAGATCACAGCTTTCAATATCATCAGTGCCTTCTATCTCAGTGCTTGTTAGAACCAGACCTGAGGAGGGATCACACACAGGCGAGGGACTACATCCCACAGGACCAAAGCCAAGTTCCACCTCACCTGCGGTCCAACACTCCAGGGGTACCTGTTCTAACAAACTACACTGATCCAAGCATAAACCATTTTTTCCTGGTGTATACTTTACATTGCTACGGCAACCAACATTAGCACCTTCTCTCCCAGTGTCCCCGGGTACCTTAACTTGTACCTCTGGGCCAGTGACAGAAATCATCTCTGCTACTGCTGTGTCTATTCTGGGTCCTTCCTTCTCCAGAGGTCTAGCGGGTGAGGCAGTATCTGCGCCCTTTACTGACCACTGCTCATCCGCACCTCGAACCACACCAGCAGAGATGTTTCTAGTCACCGCATCAGACCAAGAGACCTCTGATATCTCAAACAGTTCTCCTGTGCGCCTTCCATACCAATCAATAACTGGAAGGGCGCTCACAGGGAATCTGGAGATCCTGTGCCAAATGATTAACAAACATTGGTCCCACCAGTTCCACTCCTGGTCAAGGTTTCCCAGCACCTCCTGTACCACCTGGCTCCACCCATTGGTGCTACGCAGCACCACTTGGTCCAACTGCGGTGGAGACACCCAAGTGTACAGTGAGTGCATTTTTACCAACTCTAGCATTTCCAGTAAGGTTACTGTCATCTCAAAACATCCCATGTCTAAATACCGGACCTTTCTAGAGTCTTTTCCCCTGTCCAAGACATGGAGGGGCTCATCCACTGTAGTTTGAGGGGGTGAGACATTTGAAGAGACCTCCACCTCTTTGAAGGTAACCAACATTACAGCCTGTTGCTCCCCTGGAGCGTTGTCGGACACCTGTCTCACACTTATGCCTTCTGCACCAGTGTCAGTGAGCCACTGCAGGTCATTACGCATCACACTGTCACTTTGACACGCAACATTATTTAGTAGCTGGGCTGTGGACAACACATCTGTGATGCCAGCGCCCTGAACTGTTTCTTCAGACTGGAGGGCAGCAACCTTTGCAGGGACCAAGGCGCCCTCAACCACCGGCCGCTCTGCGATCCCCCTGTCTGGCATCGCAGTTGTGTCCACACCCTTGTTACTTAAGCTAGCCTTAGTCAGCATGGCTAACAATTGTTTGGCCCAGTTGTCCCAGTCTACTGTGGTTCCCTCATTGGCGTTCCACAGCGTTGCATCACCTGCTGTAGAAGGCCGCACAGGAACCTGGGATTCATTAGCTAGAACCGCAGACTCGCCACTTCTATACATATCATCTTGTGACACCACACTTTTACTAATGTCGCATTGAGGTGATGCTTTGTCACCTAAAGCCAGGTGCAGTACACCATTTTGACCACCTTGCTCTGGTGGCGCTACCGACACCTTCAGCTTTGCACACTCAGCTTTTACAGGCTGAATTAACCCCTTGCGCACTGGGTTACACTTAGGGTTGTGGGGCTGCGCCCACACACTCTCACTGGGTGACTCAGTCATGACATTACAGGAAACACATTTTTCAACATCATCATCACCAATAACATCACATTGGACAACCCTAACGTCGGCACGACCATCAATATTCTCATTACATGGAGACATGGCTAATGCTTTTGTGGGTTGTCCATGAGCCACCACAATCTCTGAGTGACTCCTCACAGCGCCCGCTCGCTGTAAAGGGGCACTCTTACCTTCTTGGGCAGCTCCATAGCTGACCTGGGAAACTCTCGGCTCCGTCACTGCGGGCTTCTTGGAAATTTCCCTGGGCAACTCTGCAGCACCTGTCACTAGGGAACATGGCAAAAGGACAGTTTTGGTCACCCCTAGTTTAACTTCTCCAGCACTATGCTGGATTATTGCAGACACATGCATAGTCCCCATGTCCTTTCCAGTCTTTAGCCCTGCGGTTAGTTGGGCTTCACGCTGTGCCTCCCCACTGCTCTGGGTAGCACACTGCAGCAAGTCTATGTCCATTGGCACTGCGGATCTCCCCACTGGACATACTCCCACTTCACTGGGATCAGTCCCACAAACTGCAACAGTCTTACCATATCCTGTAGCAGGTAACTCTGGCTTCATTTGAGTGCGCTGTCTCTCAGCTGCATATTTACTGGCCAACTCCCCTTGGTGGCCATGGGATGAAATCACAGCAGGCATCTCCCACTGTTTAGCACCGCCTGCAGACACCACAGAAAACTCCTCCTTGTTGCCAGGGGTGACTGCAAACATATTTGCAAAGGGATCTTGGCCCATAGGTAAAGAGTTCTGTTTAGCAACATTACCTCTAGGTGCACCCCAGGATATAGGGCAAGACAATATTTTGTGCCCCAGCTGGCCACATTCCAGGCATGGTACTGGACGATGAATTTCAACTCCTTGGCATCTCCTCAATGACTGTCTCTCACTCGTTGCCATGGGATACCACTCCTGAGGACAACGTTGGTCACGATCATCAGTAGGCCGACTTCGGATTACTTGATCCCTCTGTCTTGGTCGCCACTGGTGACATTCTCTAGCAGGTGAGTTCCAGAATTCATCAACCTTCTGTCCAGCTTGGTTATTCCATGAACATTCCTGTGACAAGGGGCACTGGGCAATAGCATGTCCCCACTCATTACAACGCATGCAGCGCAGAGGCCTCCTTGCCTCATGCTGTGGCACCTTAGGGCTCAGGCTGCCAGGCACAACGTTCTCTTTCACTTCCGCTTTAACTGGGGGTGACATGAGTAATTTACCCCAGATCACAGCGATGTCACTCAGACGAATTCTCTGGTGTGGCTGGGGCATGTGGTGCTATACCCTCCAGCCACTGTAGCCGTTCCCTGGCTTTAGCAAGGATTGCTTCCTTTTTCTGCTTTGACCGCCCCATCCTTGCGGTCTTGCACACAGCAACTTGTAACAGTTCTTGGCGGAGAAAATGAAAAAAAATCTGTTTGTTTCCCCTTTCACAGGTACACAACCTGCATGCAACAGTCCATCAAATAAACTTCTGCGCAATGCAGTTCGCCTGGCTGCCACACACAGCTAGCAGCAGTTCACCACAGAGAAAAAAATTAATTGACTTTTCGTTCACAGGTACGCCACCTGCAACACGCAATGCCTTTTGCCTGGCTGCACTTCCATAGACACTGCAGCCAACAGTTCCTGACCTGAACTCACTATGGAGCAAGGACCCGGATTCCACCTTCTTGTGCCCGCTGAATCCACCACATGTGGGATGGGGGTGTTTAGCTCAAGTGGTAAAATGCGTTTTTAAGGTTTGAGGGCATGACAGCCCATTTTTATTAAAAAGGATCAAAAATAAAAGTTCATACATAGGATTTCCCACACAGGGGTTCTTCTCCAGTAAACTCATACACAAAAGAAAATGCCAAGCCTCCTGGCTCCTAGGCTTACTTTGCCTTGCAGTTCCCAGCCTACTCCTGATCTCAACAGGATTCTCCAGCCCCTGGGTTAGCTTACTGTCTCCCAGACTTGAGGACTTCCTTCAGCCCCCTTGGACTTGCTAGTCGCCTCAGCTCTACCAGTCTCCCAGTCCGTCAGGCACGAAGTCCCCCCTCACCAGGGATGGAGTCTCACACAGACAGACAGCTTTCCACACACAGGTCTGTCTTGATAAAGCAGCAGTAACAAGCTGCACACACTCCACCTTCCTCCCCACACTGTTCTGACCAGTCCCTCGTTATATGGGCTGTGTGCACCTGGGCACACACCCTGCTCGCTGTCTACAAGATCCGGACACAGGGTTGGAGATCCCGTCCCACCCAAGTCTCTTAAGGATCTCCAAACGACAGAATCCCATACTAAACTAGTAAAACCTGGAGAAAACTGACGGAGCAGTTCTCTCCATTTAAACTCTACACTCTGTAGTCTTGCAGTCCGCAGATATGCAAACCCTGTGGCCCATTTACCTCCAACTTTATAGGGACAGAGCCTTGTTCTGTCACTATATATATATATATATATATGTATATATGTATATATATATATGTATATACACACACACACAACAGATATAAATAAATACACACACAGATATATATATATATATATATATCTGTGTGTGTAATTGTATAGTTAATGTAATTCTAACCTGCTTTTGCTGTATTTTTAACTGCAGTAGAGAAAGTTTTTACTTTCACTTTTGACAACCAGGCAGATGGACAAGGAAGAAGCTATTCACTGCCCGAGATCTCCTTTTTCTTCCTGCTATCTCCACCTCTGGGCTGGAGAAGCAAGAAAGGAGAACTTGAAAGAGAAGCACAGTGATAAAGTGGCATCACTGGATATTAAACAGGCCGTTTCTGTTGCAGTGAATGCAGCCGTTCTGTGTACTGAGATGAGAGGAGGAGAATAGTTTTCCAGTACTCATCTCAGTATATTAAAACGGCAATGCTCTGTGATAAGCGGTGATCATCATGATCTCCGCTTATCATGGTTTATTAAATGTACACCTAGCTCCAGTGACAAGGTGACACATTATTTGTAGTGGCCCTTGTGATTTGTTTCAATTATTGCTGTTTTAACCAATACAATAAAATATTTCTTTATCTTACAAGATCTTTAGTAGACAAATAAGCGGTAGGTGGTGGTAGATGACAAGGTGGTTGTGGCAACATGGGTTTAAAGCTGAACTTCACGTATGGATTTGGGGATTTGCAGCAATGTAAGTATGCATATGCCATATCTGTGGAATCAGGGAATTACTGCAGTATTCTAGGTCCTGTGCTTATTCTGCAAGAGCGCCATTCAAAAAATGCCTTGCATCTTTCGGAAGGCAAGATGTTCTTTGATTAAATGAGGTGGAGAGGCAGGGTTTTGATATTATGACCTCCACATGTAAGGCGTTATGTGAATGGCATCGGTGGAAAAGCCAGCAATCCCCTGTGTTCATTATGCAGCAGGCCAGCTGCTCTTCACAGGATCCGGTCTCTTCTGCTATCTCTGTTCTTGAAACAAGAGGATCTTAATGTCCAGACACTGCATACTGTATATGCAATGCTATGTAGTTCTGGGAAATGCTCCATTGGTACCCCTAGAACTGTGACATAGCTGTCACCTATGGTCACATCTTACATCTGGGACCCAGTAGGACGGTCTCCCTATGATGTCAGCATCGTGCAATTGGTCCAATAATGTCTGGTTAAAAGTAGGTTAAGGCCCCTTTCACACTTGTGCGACCTAAAAATTGCGTGATTTTGATGCAACTTGAAGCAATGCCTGTGTAATCTTGAGGTCTATGGACCTCAAGTCGCATCAAAGTCAGACCAAAGTAGTGCAGGGACTACTTTGAAGTCACACAGATAAGAATGGTACTCATTGGAAATCATGGGGTGACTTGTCATGTGACTTTGCAGTCCCAAGTCCCAGGACAAGTCACACAAGTGTGAAAGGGGCCTAAGAGTAACAAAGCCTATTACTTAGAATGGCTAAATGCCCAATGGTCTCATGACGGCTCCGCTACATGCATTCTTGTCCTCTCCTCCCCTGCCTGGTGGGTCCACCTGGTGGATGATCTCGTTGGTTTGATTGGCAGATCACAATTGCTTACTGCTGTGGTACTATCTTCCCTGATGAAGAATATGTTATAGTTATTGTTCGAAACGCATTGGATGTTGCCAGTTGAAAGACTCACTGCGAAAATGACATATTTTGCAGCAGACTGCAACTGGGTGTACAGTACCACAAATGACAAGGATATGTGATCTAGACACATTTGTGGATATACTGTATATTCTATGAAGCTCTTTTTAAAGTAACACCGGTTATGTGGTGGATGTTTTAATATGTATAAAGATGTGGGTTTCTGTAGCTTTAAAAAAAAAAAAAAAAGTTGATTTGTGTGTGTGTACTTATTCAGTTGCCTATCAATATAAAAGAGTGCAGCGCAAAAATTAAAAAAATAAAATTACATAAACAAGTCCTTTAAAATCAGCAGAAGTCCATAGGGTGAATAGTGCACAATATAAGCATGCGATATGGATCACACACATTGACCAGAAGAAGATCCCTCCACCACACACAAAATGGCCTCTCACCTCTATACTTCGACCTCCAGGAGGTCACAATGCATAAGATAGATAGATTATACATGGACAACCGATGACATCCAATCTCTCAGCCTCCCCTCCAGGCAGCATATATCAGCATAGGCAACATATAACTTGATAAACTTCCTCCACCGTCATCCAGTTATGTAAATAAACAGAGGAAACTTCCTAGTGCTCTCTGATATATACTGGTTTAATTCATAAAAATACAGAGTAGCAAATGGATACTCACATTAAAAAGCACTCATATGCGAGTGCGGACAGAAAACAGCATGTAAACCGATCACAAGATCACAGATGCTCGGAGATCATCGTGGCAGCGTCCGGCGTAGCTCCTCCCCCCGTACGCGTTACGTCAATGGGAGTGACTTCCTCAGCGTGGGGCGGGGCTAAACACGGACTTGCCGCAATTGTTTAAATAGGTAACATGGCAACCTATGACCAATCATGATTCACGAAAGGAATAACCTATCCCAGCTGACCTTTCAGAAGACAGGCTTATTGCTAAAAGGAGAATGGTAACATAGATGAAATACAACGGTCAGCATATATGCAACTGGTCAATCGTTGCAAATAGACACCTAAGTCAATACACCAAACCCACTGTGTCCTAAACCATATAAAAAAGGGCAATCAACCCCACAATAAATATTAAATAAAATAATACAATTATATCCACAATAAGATACATGTATGATAGACGCCACCTGCGATCATCTCCGAGCTTACATATAATACAAAATATATATATATATATATATATATATATATATATATATATACAAAGGAAAAAAATATATATAAAAAATAAGTAATAGGAAAAATGGAAAAAAAGGAAACCGATAAACCAAAACCACTAAATTACCTATTAGAAATAAAACAATTTAAATCAAAATCAACGTTAAGGCCTGCAGGCGAGAGAACTTTGGTCTTGAAAATCCAAAAAGATTCTCGCCGACTCAATTGCTGGATGTAATGTCCACCCCTCCAATGTTTTGGCACTTTTTCAATTCCCCAGAATTTCAGTCCTCTGGGGTCACGCTGATGACAACTCCTAAAATGGCGGGAGACGCTATGGGTTTTTACCCCCCCTCTGATGTTACTCACGTGTTCCCCCACCCTCACATGTAACGCTCTAGATGTACGCCCCACATATTGGAGCCCACAGTCACATTCCAACATGTAGACAACTCCTTCTGTTGCACATGTGATCAGCTGTTTGATTTTATATTCAGTTTGTGTGACTGTGGAACTAAATGTTTTGCGTTTTTTTATGTTATTTTTTGCGTGTTTGCATGTGGCACAGCGACCACAAGCATAAAATCCAGACAAAAATTCAAATAGCTTAGGCTGTGTTAAAGTAGGCGGATCTATAACCCCAGGGGCTAAACTGTCCCGAAGGCTAGGTGCCTTTCTATATATAAATTGGGGACGTTCTGGCAGGACTGGACCAAGGATACGATCATATTTGAGAATGGGCCAATGTTTGGCAACTATTTTTTCAAATCTCTTATGCTGAATACTGTAATCCATAATAAGCTTATAACCATTCGCATTAAGATTGTAATACACTATGCCAACCGGCTTGTCCTCCACAATAACCCCTCTATCCATTAACCTCACCCGTTCAATTTCTTTATTAATATCATCAGAGTTATATCCCTTTTGTTTGAATCTTGCAGCTAGAATTTGAGATTGAGCAAGAAAATCAGACTCCAATGTACAATTACGTCGAAGCCTTAGAAATTGCCCTCTTGGTATGTTACACAACCAAAGTCTATGATGACAACTAGACAGTGGAATATAACCATTGCGGTCTGTAGTTTTAAAATGGTTTCTGGTGTGAAAACTACCATCTTGCTTAAAAATCTTGAGATCCAAAAAAGTTAACTGATTGAAATCAACATTCCAGGTGAGCAAAATGTTTTTGTCATTGCCATTAAGCTTATCCATAAACAATTGAAGACTAGGCATATCGCCCTCCCACACCATAATAAGGTCATCAATATACCTTTTATAGCACTGTAGTTGCGATGGGCGATCACGAAAGACCGCATCCGCCTCCCAGTGGGCCATAA
Organism: Rana muscosa; assembly: GCA_029206835.1. Taxonomy (NCBI): domain Eukaryota; kingdom Metazoa; phylum Chordata; class Amphibia; order Anura; family Ranidae; genus Rana; species Rana muscosa. The sequence goes on from CM055122.1 coordinate 403,316,260, forward strand.
ACAAATTGGCCACACTGGGAGCAAAACGAGCGCCCATCGCAACTCCACACAGCTGTAAATAGTAGTCTCTGTCAAACCAGAAATAATTACTGGAGACACAGAACTGCAAACTATCCAACAGAAATTGTATATGGTCAGGGGCAAGATCAGTCTCTGTCAACGCCCACCTAACAGAAGCAATGGCTGCATCGTGATCTATAATTGTATACAAAGAACCTACATCAGCAGTGATGAGGATAGATTTAGGTGTGCAAGCAAAGTATTAAAAAACTGAATAATTTGTTTGGTGTCACGTAGATAAGCTTCCATTTTTCTTACCAAAGGCTGCAAAAAGAAATCAAGATACTGACCTAACCTGGACGTTACCGAGTCGATGCCATTAACAATCGGACGTCCAGGTGGTCATTCAGCATTCTTATGTAACTTAGGTAGAAAATAAATAATCGGAGTACGGCAATAGAAAGGATCTAGGTATGATGCCTCCTTGGCATTCAAAATGCCATCACGCTTACCATTCTCAATCAAAGAGTGCAACTGATTCTTGAACTTAACCATAGGATTTCCATTCAAAAGTGAATAGGTGCTGTGGTCGCTCAGCAATCGTTTAATTTCTCCTTGATAGTAGGTTTTACTCAGTACCACCAGACCTCCTCTTTTATCCGCCGGTCGGATTACGATATAATTTCTCTGCTCAAGAGATAGAATACCCTGTATAATATGCTGAGAGTCCCTGACTCTCTTAACTTTAAGAGAATCCAGGTCACTACATACCATATTTTTAAAGACATCCAAATGCCTATTGTTATTCGACTAGAGGTTAAACACTGAACGGTTCCTTAAATTAGAATGGTTAATACTAATTTGTGAAGAATTTCTCTGGATGGAATCAGAGAGAAAGTACTTCTTCATATTTAATCCCCTAACAAATTTCTGGACATTCACATATGTCTGAAATTTGTTAAGGTTACGTATAGGGGCAAATTTAAGACCTCTATCCAAAACTCATGTCTCATCTTCAGACAGAGGGACACCACTCAGATTGAATATCCCTGTTCCTAATACGGTCTTTGCCTTATTAACGATGGCGTCTATCATACATGTATCTTATTGTGGATATAATTGTATTATTTTATTTAATATTTATTGTGGGGTTGATTGCCCTTTTTTATATGGTTTAGGACACAGTGGGTTCGGTGTATTGACTTAGGTGTCTATTTGCAACGATTGACCAGTTGCATATATGCTGACCGCTGTATTTCATCTATGTTACCATTCTCCTTTTAGCAAGAAGCCTGTCTTCTGAAAGGTCAGCTGGGATAGGTTATTCCTTTCATGAATCATGATTGGTCATAGGTTGCCATGTTACCTATTTAAACAATTGCGGCAAGTCCGTGTTTAGCCTCGCAGCACGCTGAGGAAGTCACGCCCATTGACGTACCGCGTACGGGGGGAGGAGCTACGCCGGACGCTGTCGCGATTATCTCTGAGCATCTGTGATCTTGTGATCGGTTTACATGCTGTTTTCTGTCCGCACTTGCATATGAGTGCTTTTTAATGTGAGTATCCATTTGCTACTCTGTATTTTTATGAATTAAACCAGTATATATCAGAGAGCACTAGGAAGTTTCCTCTGTTTATTTACATAACTGGATGACGGTGGAGGAAGTTTATCAAGTTATATGCTGATATATGCTGCCTGGAGGGGAGGCTGAGAGATTGGATGTCATCGGTTGTCCATGTATAATCTATCTTATGCATTGTGACCTCCTGGAGGTCGAAGTATAGAGGTGAGAGGCCATTCTGTGTGTGGTGGAGGGATCTTCTTCTGGTCAGTGTGTGTGATCCACATCGCATGCTTATATTGTGCACTATTCACCCTATGGACTTCTGCTGATTTTAAAGGACTTTTTTATGTAATTTCATTTTTTTAATTTTTGTGCTGCACTCTTTTATATTTATGTTCCATTTGAGTTTTTTTATGAATTTACCCCCAAGTGCTGGCTGCATTACTTGCTATTTGTTTCAATTTTTTTTCAGCGCTGAATACTATTATTTTACTACTTATTCAGTTGCCGACAAAGTCCCATTAGTTTTTTTTTTTTATCTTTTAGCAAGAGACCAGACATGCTTGCCATTTCTTACACACAGTGTTGGCCATCCCTTTTCAACCATAGCCTATTGAAGATTTATTAGAGTGGATGAGCTGCCATGGGTCACCTCCCCTCCCTGAGCCAAAAAAATAATGTTTTTTTTTTTTGTAAATATTTTGGGAGACAACTTCAAGGGCATTCTGCCTCTGATCTGAGGTCTGTACAAGATCCCTCCAAGGGCTTTCTGCCAGGCCCTCAGGCCTATGCTACAAAAATGGCCAATTGCCATCCCACCACACGAGAGGGAAGACAAAATTCTTCACTACGAGGAGGTGTTTTTAGGGTGCTTGTACAAAGCCTTTTTTGATGATGGCAGGGATGCCTCTGTTACCTGTTGCAACCGTTGCCCAAGTCAATTAGGCAGGTAACAGCAGTAGCAACATTAGCATCAGAGCATCCAAAAGAGATGTTGCAAAGTTTCTTCAAGCAACATAAAGCAGGCCCGGCACTCCATAGCATTAAAATGCACAGGTTTTTTTTGATGGTCAACGAGTATGTTGGTACCAGTTTGGATACCAACATCTTCAGAGGTCAAAAGGGACTACTGGGTGTCTAAGATGGACCAGTGGCCAGAGCTTGAAAAACATGCACTGGAGGTGCTGGCCTGCTTTCTGCAAATGTCTTATCAGAAAGGGTATTCAACGCAGCTGCAGGGGTGGTGATTGACAGATGCATCTGTGTATCCACAGGCAATGGTGATTGCCTGAACTTTATCAAAATGAGCCATTCTTCGATCACATGCCTTCTACTGTACATTCCCCTGGCAATTTCGGTCTGCAGTCGAGTTTCTTTGTCTGAGACAGAGTATATATTTACAAAATGAGGAAGACACACTATTCCTGCCAGATGCTGTTATTGCTGCCTCCATAATGCTATCACTACAGTGTATCTGTAATAATTCCAATTTCTAAATGAATGGTATCCACCAGTCTGTGTCTACCTAGCCAATTCCTCGCACAGCCTACTTCCAACTCACCACCCTCTCTTGCCCCCCCCACCACAAAAATAAAATGAAACAAAAAACATTTAAAGCAATACATTAATTCGCTCATGTCAGGATATCCAGGGAATTAATTGCGGAGACTATGAACATAAATGTTTGCTCTTTGCAGACGATCTGTTACTGACCCTGACCTCACCGACTACCTCTCTCCCTAATCTATACGCTATTTTGCAACCATTTTCTGATCTCTCGGGGCTAACAATTAATCACAGTAAGTCCAGGGCTCTGAACCTATCTCTACCAAGTGCTACACAGGCATCGTTGGAACAGGCATTCCAATTCAGGTGGGAATCAGAGGCACTTCCATATTTAGGTATATACTTGACCTCATCTATTAGCACACTATATAAGAAGAATTATCCCGCCCTCTTTAAACGGTTGTCTGGGGATTTAGCTAGGTGGCAGAACCATCCTCCATCGTGGTTTGGCAGACTACACTCAATAAAAATTAATATCTTACCCAGACTATTGTATTTCTTTCGCACTTTGCCGATAATAGTGGATCAAACTGACCTTAAAATGTTTCAAAGAAAGGTCCTTAAGTTTATCTGGGGAGACAAGAGCCCTAGTGTCAATAGGAGCACATTATACACGCCAAAACGGAGGGGTGGACTTGGTCTGCCAGATCTACAAAAATATTTCTATTCAGCCCAGATAGCTCAACTCATTAGATTTCATTTGCAGCAATCACTAGCCATATGGATGGCTATGGAGTCATATTCATGCCATCCCAGCCAAATTTCCCACATTATGTGGCTCACAACTAAAGACAGACCAGTGATCTTATGCCCTACATTATCCTTCTCACTAAGCATCTGGGACAGGCTCTCCAGATCACTGAAATTTCGATCCCCTCATTCTCCATTGGCACCATTACTGAAAAATAGGGCATTTACACCGGGCCTCTCTCCTGTAGCGTTTGAGTGGTGGACCAATAAGGGTTTGCTGCGCATAGCAGACTTCTGCGATCACAGGGGTAAGCTCTCCGAGTGGACTATGGAAGACAAATATCATATGCCTCCAGAGGAACGCTATAGATACACACAGATTTCCCATTATATACAAACTCTAGCCCGCAGGAGTGATTTAGCAACTTCTATGGAGCATCTTTGTGGTCAATACGATAGACTTGGGAGACACATATCCGCCATTTATACGATATTGATGAGTTCATCGATGAAGCTGAACTATATGGTCCAATGGGAAAAGGATCTACAGGAAACCTTTGAGCTGGAGGAATGGCACACGATAGCAGAGTCGGCCTCTCAATCACTCATCAATACCTCTATAATAGAGGCGAACTATAAGGTGTTATTCAGGTGGTATATGGTACCAGCTAGGCTGGCCACCTTTGTACCAGGAGCCACCCCGCTATGTTTCCGAGGTTGCGGCCACATTGGCACTACCTACCATATCTGGTGGATGTGCTCAGAGGTTAGGAGGTTCTGGATTAGAGTCTACAATTTCAATTACTCCCTCAACCAGATTAATTTGTTAAAATCAGCGAGGCATGCATTACTGGGGAGTGGGGATGTAGAAGCCTCTAAATTTAGGAAGCGGTTTCTGGCATCCATCTTCGTTTCTGCAAAGATTACTATAGCCAGAAATTGGAAGTCGGCTGCCCTTCCATTTGACCAGCTCAAAGGAAAACTATTATAGTTAATGTTGAACGAACGGTTAACAGCATTAGCGCAAGATAAAATTAAGTAATTTCAGAAAGTTTGGGATCCATGGATTCAATATCTCTCAAATGATCATAGGACTCTGAAGTCTAGTGTTGTTAACGTATAACACGATTCTGGGTGCCGGGCAGTGGCTCTTCTTTCCCCCCCCTCCCCCAACCCTTTCTTACCAAAGGCTGCAAAAAGAAATCAAGATACTGACCTAACCTGGACGTTACCGAGTCGATGCCATTAACAATCGGACGTCCAGGTGGTCATTCAGCATTCTTTTTTTTTTTAACAGAGTTTTTATTAGACAAATCAGCATTACAATACAACCAGTAAATAGCACATCCTCCAGTGCAGAGCAAACAAACAGGATAATGTGTCACATCCGGGGGATCACACCCCTCTCATTCGTTGCTAAATGCAAATAATCAACAAACATTGGCCCAACCCCGGTCGTGCATAAAACGACTCTAGTTCACCCCTCCCCGGCCACACAACAACCCTGAGTAGCAGTAAAGTCCAGGGACCAAGAGGGGTGGGGGGGGGAAGCCATCCCCAACAAACAGCCCAGTCAGTCACACCCAGGGGGAGGTTCCAAGTCAGAGCGAGTGGTCTGCCATGAAGACCAAATTTTGTCGAACTTCGCGGGGCACTGTCTACTCTCATAAGTCAATTTATATAGAGAAAGTACTGAGTCGACTGAGCGCTGCCAGGCGGCGCATGTGGGGGAGTCCTCAGATTTCCACTTGAGCAGGATTTCCCTCCTAGCATAAAATAGTGAGAAGGTCAGGCAGAGTTTACAATATCTATCCCCTTCCACGTCCTCCATATGATTCAGCAGTAGGATCTTGGGGTCAGTCGGCACGTTTAAGCCAGTCACGTCCGTCAGTCTGGAAGCCACATCCACCAAATAGGGCTGGAGTTTCGGACACGACCAGACCATGTGCCAAAACGTACCTATCTCCTGCCTGCATCTCTGACAATTAGGATCTCGCTGCGGGTAAATACATGCCAGCCTCTGCGGGGTGTAGTAGGCTCTGTGGAGAAATTTAAATTGTATAAACCTATCCTTTTGCAGCTATCATAACAGGGATATAAGATGCGAGGCAATCCCTCCACTCCTCCTCGTCCAGTGACGGAATATCAGCCCTCCATTCCTCCCACGGCTTAGTAAGCTTGGCATCATACTGTACTGTGAGGTACAGGTAGAGGGACGAGAGGGGGCGGTCCATGAGAGCGGAGGATAAGAGTCGCTCAATAGAGTCTGACTCCAGGGTTATAGGCTCTGGGAATTGGGCCTCAAAAGCATGTCTCAGCTGCCAGTACCTAAATTGGAAAGAGACCGGCAGGAGATACGCCTGCCTGAGTTCTTGGAAAGGCATAATCGTACCCGCTTTCACTATATGTTTCAGAGTAACGATTCCCTTTTTCGCCCACAGGGATGGATCTGGGATACTATTCATGTGAGGCAGCATAGGGTTAGCCCACAAGGGCATATGCGGGGATACCAAGTTGGGTCGCCGGTACATTAGTCGAGCCTCCTGCCAGACCTTAACTGTGGTCCGCATGAGGGTCGTCATACAGGGGCTGGCCCTGAGGCCACGAAACGGTAGATTGCTCAAGGCCGCATAAGAGCCCACAATAGCCGCCTCAAGTGTGACCGCCGGATTTTGTCTAGGCTGGGAGAACCACCATCTCACTGTAACCAGGACAGCTGCCCAGTAGTAAAGCAAAAAATTAGGGAGCGCCAGTCCACCTCCGGACAAAGACAAATACAAGGTCTTCCTCGCCACCCGGGGGGGGTCTCCCAGCACAGACAAAAGAGATCAGCAGGCTGTCCAACCTCCGGAAGAAAGACCTAGGGATATACGAGGGGGTATTGCGAAAGAAGTTCAGGAATTTCGGGAGAAAGACCATCTTCAAAAGGTTGACTCTACCCACTGGCGTCAGAGGGAGGGACCGCCACACCGCGCACTTGGCCACTAGTTGGGTCATGAGTGGTTGTATGTTTTTGCCAACGTAGTCACCAATCTTACTGCCAGCCTTGATGCCCAGGTATGTAAACTCGTCCACCCACCTGAGCCGCGTTCGTGTCGTGGGACGCGGGGCCGAGGGACATAGGGGAAACAAGACCGATTTGTCCCAGTTGATGCGAATACCGGAGTAGCCCCCAAATTGATCAATCAGATCTAAAGCCACCTGCAGGGATGAAGAGGCGTCCGCCAGGTATAGCAGGGCATCATCCGCATACAGAGACAGCTTTTCTTCAATTGGACCTATTTTCAATCTCCGGACCCTCGTCTCAGCTCTCAACAGGATGGCCAGTGGTTCCATAGCAAGGGCAAATAAACCCGGGGAGAGGGGGCACCCCTGTCTCGTGCCGCGACCCAAGGGGAAGACGTCTGATAGGCAGCCGTTGGTCCGAATTCTAGCAGATGGGGAGCTATATAACATGCGTACCCATTTCAGGAAGCCTGGCCCAAACCCGAAGCTGTCGAGCACCCCCCAGAGGTAGCCCCACTCTACAGAGTCGAAGGCCTTCTCTGCGTCAAGTGAGGCCACCAGTCCCGTCGACCCCTCACCAGCCCCATCAATGTGGGTGAGGAGGCGTCTAATGTTAATATCCGTTCCCCTACCCGGCATAAAGCCTGTTTGATCCGAGTGTACCAGGGCAGTAATGACAGAGTTCAGTCTTGTTGCCAAGATCTTGGCCAGGATCTTCGCATCAACGTTCAGCAACGAGATAGGGCGATACGAGGAACAGAGGGAAGGGTCCTTCCCTGGCTTCGGGATCACCACTATGACCGCCTCACCCATGGAAACAGGGAGCTCTCCCTGCTGCGCGGACACCGCGAATAGGGAATGTAGTCTGGGCACTAGTTCGTCTGCATAGTGTTTGTAGAACTCTACAGGAATTCCATCAGGCCCGGGCATCTTGCCAGATTGCATAGATTTAAGGGCCCGCTGGATCTCCTGCACCGTGACAGGGGCGTCGAGTCGCTCACGGTATGTCGCCGTAAGGACCGGAATGTCAATGTCTCCCAAATACTTCACCAGGTCCTCATCACCATAATCCACCCTTGAGCCATAGAGTGCACGATAGAAGTCGGCAAAGCACTGATTAATACCCCCGGGAGAGCTTACCCGCTCCCCCGTGGGGCCCGTAATATGGGAGACACTAACCCCCCCCTCCTTCTCCCTGGAAAGCCAAGCCAGCATCCTACCCGACCTCTCCCCCTGTTCAAAAATCCTATGGGACTGAGCGAGTAGCTTTTTTTGGGTAAGTGAGGTACGGATACCAAGGACCTCCCCCGTCAGGAGCTGCAGGTGGGCATAGTGTTGGGGGTCACGGGTCCTAATAAAGGTCTCCTCTGCACTGGCAGCCTCCCTTTCCGCCCTCACTAAGTCTGCGCTGCGTTCCCTACGAACTCTGGCAATAATGGTCTGGTAGTGTCCTCTCGTGGAGGCTTTAAAGGCATCCCATACAGTCCCGGTCCCCGCCGTGCCCTCATTGTCCGCCCAATAACCGGTCAATTCAGTTTGGAACTGGTCGTCCACAGAGGTGTCTGAGATCCAAAACCTGGACAGTCTCCACAGGCGAACAGGATGGCCCCTAGAGGAATCCAGCGCCAAAAGCAATGGTGCGTGATCTGAGATCCCCCTAGGCAGGATCCGCACATCTGTAACCCTTTGCAGGACCGGTCTGCCCGCATATACCAGATCTATGCGGGAGAACGTCCTGTGGGAGGCCGAGTGGCAGGTGTAGGCCAAGTCCCGAGGATGTTTCCACCTCCACACGTCCGTCAGTCCATAGACATCAGCCCAGTCAGCCAACCCAGAGTAGTGTCGACCTCCAGGCGTCAGGCGATCCATATCTGGATCGGGGACCAAGTTAAAATCCCCCAAAAACACAGTATTATCAGAGGTGAACTCGGCCACCCTGCTCGTTATGTGGTTCAGCAGCAACAGGGAGGCTGGCGGGGGAAGATATAGACCCACTATGGTCCAGGTCAGCGAATGAATCACGGCATGAATTATGACGTATCTACCATCAGGATCGAGAATCAGGTCTAGGAGCCGGAACGGGAGGGACTTTAACACAAGTATACTGACCCCTCTAGAAAAGCTAGAATAGGTAGAGTGATGGTGGTGGCCCACCCATGGCTTTTTAAGTGAGAGAATTCTACTCCCCATGAGGTGCGTTTCCTGTAGGACACAGATATGCGGGTTATAAGACTTAATAAATTGGAACACCAGGGAGCGTTTGGTCGGGGAATTCAACCCCCTGGTGTTCCACGATAGGATATTAACTGCCGACATGGACCGTCAGATTGATAGGGGGGACAGGATGACACCGCATGACTCCCGGACCTGACCCCCAGACCCAGGATGTACACATCTGGAAACAGAGCAATGCTGAAGTATCAACGTTTTGAATGTAAAGCAAAAACATAATGAAAACAAAAACAACAAAAAGAAAAAAACAGATCAGAACAAGAAAAATAGCCCCAGTAGGGCAACAATCCCCACCCCCCACCCCACCCAACCCCCTAAAACTGAGGAGGGTATCCATGCCAAACAATAACAGCTCGCCGGCTGCAAAGGGGGTTCCGTGCAAGAGGCGAACTCAGCCCCCCGGATAAATTCTGGGGGGGGCCGAGCAACTGTCTGAGCGACTCTCTAAGTACGAGACTTCCGCTGGTAATGCAACAAGCTGTAAGGGACAGGGGTTCAGGAGGATGGAAGCGGACAGGAACGCGTCCCAGCAGTACAGTCGATCCAGTGACAAGGGAGTAAACGTGGTATGGTCCCCAGTGTCACATGGGGGGATAAAAAGACCCCAAAAAAGGGTAAAAAGGAGTGTTCTCCTGATCACGTCAGGGGCGCTAACTTGGGTTCCCACATCGGCGGGGGCCAGCCGTCACCATCGGAGCTGCACACACCAAGGGGATTAGCCGGACACAACAGGTACAACAACAGGTGTGAGAGCTCCGTCCAGGGGGCTAGTCCGCCGGCCCCACCGATATAGGCAAATTCAAAACAAGGGTGGTATCAAATAGTACATACCATGCGTCCAATCAGCGGGCCCGCGGCAGCGACTCCAACCAGACAGACACCTCCCTGGGATTAGTGAAGAAGCGGGTCGACTCCCCGTCCTGTACTCTCAGACGGGCCGGGAAAAGGATGCTGTAACGGATGTTGCGCGCCCTCAGAGTCGCCTTGACCTGGTCGAACGACTTCCTGAGCTTCTGTGTTTCTACCGAATAATCGGGGAAGACCATCAGCTTGACGTTCTGGAATCGTAGGTCGCCCACGAGCCTGGAGGCACGGAGAACTTCGTCCCGATCCCGGAAGTTGAGCAGGCGGAGGATGAAGGTTCGCGGCGGGGTTCCAGGAGGTCCCGGCTTAGGAGGAATGCGGTGCGCCCTTTCCACCACATATTGGGGTGACATGCGAGCCTCGGGGAGGAGGGTACGCAGCATACCCTCTATAAAGCCTATAGGGTCACTCCCCTCTACCCCCTCGGGTAGACCGACAATGCGGAGGTTGTTGCGCCGGTTTCTGTTTTCGGCGTCCTCGGCTCTATATTCAAGGGCTTTGACTTTGGTTTGGAGATTGCGGAGCGCTGCGCCCTGTTCTGCGACCACATCTTCAGTGTTACTAACTCTCTGCTCGGTCTCCGCCATCCTGGTCCTAAGCTTGTCCATGTCCTGGCGGATAAGGCCTATGTCCATCTGGACGGCCTCTATTTTTGTGGTTAAGGTGGACTGGCATGTGGCAATTGCCGCCATGACTTCCGCCAGCCAGGGCGGTCGGGCTTCAGCCGAGTCCATGGGGCCTATCTGCGAGGCCTTGTGGGAGCTCCGGGTGGTACGGCTTTGCACCGGGAGATCAGCGGGCGTTGGAGGGGGGTCCGGTAACGGTTGAAAAGTTAGTTTTCTGCCCCCTTTGTTGGACCTTGCACCCGAGCTCCGGCGCCGCATTCAGGGTGCGCACCGTGCCCTGAATATATAGTTGGCGGCTTTAGGGGTTCCCCCGTGTTCCCCCTGGAGAGTCACAAGAGGAGAAGGGGGGGGAGAGGGGCCCGGTTGGACCGCCAGGAAAGGCCCCGGCTGCGGCCTAGCAGGTCGAGCGGGCCTGGACGCAGGATTGATGGATGGATGGATGGGTCAGCAGTCAGTGTGTCCACCTCTGTCCAGCCGCCCACAGCCCGCGTCAGCCCACCTCTCTCATGTGCAGGGGGCCGCAGCGCTCCTCCGCTCCGCTCCGGAGCTCCGATGTCCTCCAGGAAAGTCCGCGGCTGCGGCCTAGCAGCGCGAGCGGGCCCGGATGCAGGATGGACGGGGAAGTGAGCAGCAACCGATGCGTCCCCCACCACCTCCGTCGCCCACAGCCGTCGCCAGTGCACCAATCCGAATTGCAGGGGGCCTCAGCGCAGCTCCGGCCCGATCCGGACCCCCGAACGCCGCCAGGAAAGACCGCGGCCTAGTTACACGCGGAGGAGCCGGAATTCGCCTGTAGAGGGGTTAGCAGCCGTCAGGAGGACTGCCTCGCTCCCCTCTCTATTGCGCCCCACTCCCCCAGTCAGCAGGGGTGGATGAATGGGCCTCTAACTGCCCAGGATCCGGGTAAGAAGCTGAAAGCAGCGGAGCCCTCAGGAAAAGCAGCCGCTCACAGCGCCATCTTGGCCACGCCCCCCTCATTCAGCATTCTTATGTAACTTAGGTAGAAAATAAATAATCGGAGTACGGCAATAAAAAGGATCTAGGTATGATGCCTCCTTGGCATTCAAAATGCCATCACTCTTACCATTCTCAATCAAAGAGTGCAACTGATTCTTGAACTTAACCATAGGATTTCCATTCAAAAGTGAATAGGTGCTATGGTCGCTCAGCAATCGTTTAATTTCTCCTTGATAGTAGGTTTTACTCAGTACCACCAGACCTCCTCCTTTATCCGCCGGTCGGATTACGATATAATTTCTCTGCTCAAGAGATAGAATACCCTGCTTAATATGCTGAGAGTCCCTGACTCTCTTAACTTTAAGAGAATCCAGGTCACTACATACCATATTTTTAAAGACATCCAAATGCCTATTGTCATTCGACTAGGGGTTAAACACCGAACGGTTCCTTAAATTAGAATGGTTACAACTCATTTGTGAAGAATTTCTCTGGATGGGATCAGAGAGAAAGTACTTCTTCATATTTAATCCCCTAACAAATTTCTGGACATTCACATATGTCTGAAATTTGTTAAGGTTACGTATAGGGGCAAATTTAAGACCTCTATCCAAAACTCGTGTCTCATCTTCAGACAGAGGGACACCACTCAGATTGAATATCCCTGTTCCTAATACGGTCTTTGCCTTATTAACGATGGCGTCTATCATACATGTACCTTATTGTGGATATAATTGTATTATTTTATTTAATATTTATTGTGGGGTTGATTGCCCTTTTTTATATGGTTTAGGACACAGTGGGTTTGGTGTATTGACTTAGGTGTCTATTTGCAACGATTGACCAGTTGCATATATGCTGACCGCTGTATTTCATCTATGTTACCATTCTCCTTTTAGCAAGAAGCCTGTCTTCTGAAAGGACAGCTGGGATAGGTTATTCCTTTCGTGAATCATGATTGGTCATAGGTTGCCATATTACCTATTTAAACAATTGCGGCAAGTCCGTGTTTAGCCCCGCCCCACGCTGAGGAAGTCACGCCCATTGACGTACCGCGTACGGGAGAGGAGCTACGCCGGACGCTGCCGCGATTATCTCTGAGCATCTGTGATCTTGTGATCGGTTTACATGCTGTTTTCTGTCCGCACTCGCATATGAGTGCTTTTTAATGTGAGTATCCATTTGCTACTCTGTATTTTTATGAATTAAACCAGTATATATCAGGGAGCACTAGGAAGTTTCCTCTGTTTATTTACATAACTGGATGACGGTGGAGGAAGTTTATCAAGTTATATGTTGCCTATGCTGATATATGCTGCCTGGAGGGGAGGCTGAGAGATTGGATGTCATCGGTTGTCCATGTATAATCTATCTTATGCATTGTGACCTCCTGGAGGTCGAAGTATAGAGGTGAGAGGCCATTCTGTGTGTGGTGGAGGGATCTTCTTCTGGTCAATGTGTGTGATCCACATCGCATGCTTATATTGTGCACTATTCACCCTATGGACTTCTGCTGATTTTAAAGGACTTTTTTATGTAATTAAATTTTTTTTATTTTTGCGCTGCACTCTTTTATATTCATGTTCCATTTGAGGTTTTTTATGAATTTACCCCCAAGTGCTGGCTGCATTACTTGCTATTTGTTTCAATTTTTTTTCAGCGCTGAATACTATTATTTTACTACTTATTCAGTTGCCGACAAAGTCCCATTAGTTTATTTTTTTTATCTTTTAGCAAGAGACCAGACATGCTTGCCATTTCTTACACACAGTGTTGGCCATCCATTTTCAACCATAGCCTATTGAAGATTTATTAGAGTGCATGAGCTGCCATGGGTCACCTCCCCTCCCTGAGCCAAAAAAATAATAATGTTTTTTTTTTGTAAATATTTTGGGAGACAACTTCAAGGGCATTCTGCCTCTGATCTGAGGTCTGTACAAGATCCCTCCAAGGGCTTTCTGCCAGGCCCTCAGGCCTATGCTACAAAAATGGCCAATTTCCATCCCACCACACGAGAGGGAAGACAAAATTCTTCACTACGAGGAGGTGTTTTTAGGGTGCTTGTACAAAGCCTTTTTTGATGATGGCAGGGATGCCTCTGTTACCTGTTGCAACCGTTGCCCAAGTCAATTAGGCAGGTAACAGCAGTAGCAACATTAGCATCAGAGCATCCAAAAGAGGTGTTGCAAAGTTTCTTCAAGCAACATAAAGCAGGCCCGGCACTCCATAGCATTAAAATGCACAGTTTTTTTATGATGGTCAACGAGTATGTTGGTACCAGTTTGGATACCAACATCTTCAGAGGTCAAAAGGGACTACTGGGTGTCTAAGATGGACCAGTGGCCAGAGCTTGAAAAACATGCACTGGAGGTGCTGGCCTGCTTTCTGCAAATGTCTTATCAGAAAGGGTATTCAACGCAGCTGCAGGGGTGGTGATTGACAGATGCATCTGTGTATCCACAGGCAATGGTGATTGCCTGAACTTTATCAAAATGAGCCATTCTTCGAACACATGCCTTCTACTGTACATTCCCCTGGCAATTTCTGTCTGCAGTCGAGTTTCTTTGTCTGAGACAGAGTTTATATTTACAAAATGAAGAAGACACACTATTCCTGCCAGATGCTGTTATTGCTGCCTCCATAATGCTATCACTACAGTGTATCTGTAATAATTCCAATTTCTAAATGAATGGTATCCACCAGTCTGTGTCTAACTTGCAAATTCCTCGCACAGCCTACTTCCAACTCACCACCCTCTCTTGCCTCCCCACCACAAAAATAAAATGAAACAAAAAACATTTAAAGCAATACATTAATTCGCTCATGTCAGGATATCCAGGGAATTAATTGCGGAGACTATGAACATAAATGTTTGCTCTCTGCAGACGATCTGTTACTGACCCTGACCTCACCGACTACCTCCCTCCCTAATCTATACGCTATTTTGCAACCATTTTCTGATCTCTCGGGGCTAACAATTAATCACAGTAAGTCCAGGGCTCTGAACCTATCTCTACCAAGTGCTACACAGGCATCGTTGGAACAGGCATTCCAATTCAGGTGGGAATCAGAGGCACTTCCATATTTAGGTATATACTTGACCTCATCTATTAGCACACTATATAAGAAGAATTATCCCGCCCTCTTTAAACGGTTGTCTGGGGATTTAGCTAGGTGGCAGAACCATCCTCCATCGTGGTTTGGCAGACTACACTCAATAAAAATTAATATCTTACCCAGACTATTGTATTTCTTTCGCACTTTGCCGATAACAGTGGATCAAACTGACCTTAAAATGTTTCAAAGAAAGGTCCTTAAGTTTATCTGGGGAGACAAGAGCCCTAGGGTGAATAGGAGCACATTATACACACCAAAACGGAGGGGTGGACTTGGTCTGCCAGATCTACAAAAATATTTCTATTCAGCCCAGATAGCTCAACTCATTAGATTTCATTTGCAGCAATCACTAGCCATATGGATGGCTATGGAGTCATATTTATGCCATCCCAGCCCAATTTCCCACATTATGTGGCTCACAACTAAAGACAGACCAGTGATCTTATGCCCTACATTATCCTTCTCACTAAGCATCTGGGACAGGCTCTCCAGATCACTGAAATTTCGATCCCCCTCATTCTCCATTGGCACCATTACTGAAAAATAGGGCATTTACACCGGCCTCTCTCCTGTAGCGTTTGAGTGGTGGACCAATAAGGGTTTGCTGCGCATAGCAGACTTCTGCGATCACAGGGGTAAGCTCTCCGAGCGGACTATGGAAGACAAATATCATATGCCTCCAGAGGAACGCTATAAATACACACAGATTTCCCATTATATACCAACTCTAGCCCGCAGGAGTGATTTAGCAACTTCTATGGAGCATCTATGTGGTCAATACGATAGACTTGGGAGTCACATATCTGCCATTTATACGATATTGATGAGTTCATCGATGAAGCTGAACTATATGGTCCAATGGGAAAAGGATCTACAGGAAACCTTTGAGCTAGAGGAATGGCACGCGATAGCAGAGTCGGCCTCTCGATCACTCATCAATACCTCTATAATAGAGGCGAACTATAAGGTGTTATTCAGGTGGTATTATGGTACCAGCTAGGCTGGCCACCTTTGTACCAGGAGCCACCCCGCTATGTTTCCGAGGTTGTGGCCACATTGGCACTACCTACCATATCTGGTGGATGTGCTCTGAGGTTAGGAGGTTCTGGATTAGAGTCTACAATTTCATTTACTCCCTCAACCAGATTAATTTGTTAAAATCAGCGAGGCATGCATTACTGGGGAGTGGGGATGTAGAAGCCTCTAAATTTAGGAAGCGGTTTCTGGCATCCATCTTCGTTTCTGCAAAGATTACTATAGCCAGAAATTGGAAGTCGGCTGCCCTTCCATTTGACCAGCTCAAAGGAAAACTATTATAGTTAATGTTGAACGAACGGTTAACAGCATTAGCGCAAGATAAAATTAAGTAATTTCAGAAAGTTTGGGATCCATGGATTCAATATCTCTCAAATGATCATAGGACTCTGTAGTCTAGTGTTGTTAACGTATAACACGATTCTGGGTGCCGGGCAGTGGCTCTTCTCCCCCCCCCCCAACCCTTTCTCTTCGCCTTTTCACATTTTATTTTCTATTTTCTGCTCCTCTATTATATGTTGCTATCCTAATTTTGGGGTCAGACATACGCTTTAATAGGCATATATGGGGGTCTGACTCTCGTTTCCCATTTGCATATCTACACACAAATGATTATTGTTTGTCTACGGGAATTGTGAAGGCTCCTGCACGGTCGGGGGAGGTTAGCCCCCCCCACCCCTTGGAGAGATGGGGGCCGGGTTTTCCCGATCGGGCAGATTATCTGATTGTTTAGTGGGGATACTACGAGTGGGACCCTCTGAAGCCAGAACTTATGATATATTTGATTCCCAAATGCTGTATGGCCATTGTACAATGAAAAGTTGAGATTGTTCTAAATCTTTGTTCTGTAAAACTTTAATAAAAATCATTGAAACATAAAGCAATACATTACAAATAAAAAGCTACACTTTAAAATATTGACATATAAACTTCAAGTGACTTTTAGCTGACATTTCAGGCTCATTGGTGCTCCTGTCCAAATGTGGTTGAAAAACTGTACCCGAGGAATGACACTAATTTTTTGTTTCCAGGACAGCTATTTGCTATGGCAATATTATACCATGATGGGTGCTGCGTGCTACTTTTTTGTTTTGTATTTTGGATGTGACTGACTTTCGGATAGTGTGTACAGCAGTCTGTCAGACAGAAGCTGGTCTAACGATCGGCTTTTGTCAAAGGGACATGCTGGAAAACCAGCATCTGATCAGTGCTTGCAGCCAATGGCTGCGAGTGTTGATCAGTATATTCTGGCAAAGAATCCTTTCAGAATACAACAGCACGGAGAGGAGATCGCCGCACCAACTGTGTTGGTACAGCAATCTGTCAGTTTTTTTTTTCAACCCACTGGGGGGTTGAAAGAAATGCCAAATTTTTGTGAATCTCAACCTTGCGTGAATTGTACTGATCAGTGTTAAATATTAAATTGGCATTTCGATTAGCCTATATCTATGAGTAATGCTAAGATTACATTTTACCTATTCATTTTCAAATTGTCTATTGGTAGATAAACTAGCTTATATGTTTCTTTTATAGCCCAGCTTTAATCACAGATGAAGTTATCCCTGTTTGCCTACCACCTGAAAATTATGTGGTGCCTGACAAGTCTGAATGTTATGTAACAGGATGGGGAGAGACACAAGGTGAGACCAATGTATGATTAGCATATTAAATCTCAATGCTGTTCTATTACACATTTTACTGCGATCACATAAAAAACATACAACATTGCTGTTTGCTCTAAGGCCCCATTCACACCTCCAAGTTCTGGAGCTTTTTTTGTAGCTCAAATTTAACAGATTTGCATGTTTTTGGCATGTTTTTATTCTCATAGAATTGAATGGAAGCATTTTTGTGTGCTTTCTTGCATTTTGTCGCGTGTTTTTGCACGATTTTCTGCTCAAATGCAAAAAGGTAAAAAAAAAAATTATATTTGAATAAATAAATGTAAAATAAATACACAAATAACTAAAACTCATCATAAATAAATAAAATAAATTAATAATATGTAATAAAAAATAACTCCAAACCCTAAAAAAAAAAAATTAAATATATTATTATTATTATTATTAATAATAATAATAATAATAATAATAATAAAATAATAAACACACAAACAAAAAACAAAATAATAATATAAATAATATTTATTTATTTTATGTTGGGGTTAAGACAATAAAATATTAAACCCAAACCCTAATTCCTAACCCTAACCCCAACTCCTAATCCTAACCAAACCTTAACTCTAACCCCTTACCCTAACAAAAAATAATAAGTGAATAATAATTAAAAAAAAGAAAGAAAAGCTGATGGAAAAGCTAAAAAAGCTGAAAAACGTAGCAACAACTGATGCAACAGATGATAGTTTTCTCTATTGGCTAATAAAAAATTCCGAAGGCCCAAAAATGCTGTATAAAACTGCACATTAAAACCGTGCCAAAAATACGCATAAAACGTGCAAAAACCGCTGGGGAAACGCTAAGACACTGCACTCAAATGTGAATGCAGCTACAACAAACATCAGACACATATGTGGTATTTTATATTGAAAAATATTTTTACCATTTTTTTATCTCTGTTTGTACTGCTTAGAGGTCTGTGGGTTTGATCTGGCGCTGAGTGGGTGTTCCTAAGGCCTTTATCTACACCCCTTTATACATATGTGGTATTGCTGTGATCGTCAAGAGCTAGGGTTGCCACATCATCTCTTTAATCCAGGACACATATTAATTACACAGGTTCTGTGCCTTATCTGCATTAATCAGAACCTGTGTAATTAATATGTGTTCTGGATTAAAGGGATGATGCGGCAACCCTATCAGGAGCAGGAGAATTTATTCTGGGTTGTTCTTTGGTGGTAGGTAATAGTAGTAGCAAGAATTATACAGCTAAAAAAAATGTGTTTTTAATTTTTTACTATTTTGGGCCAGTTTTCCCTTGATAATAAAAAAATCTGCAGATGTTTGTTACCATTTACCACCAAAAGAAAGGTATAATCCACCCAGATACACAAAGCAGTTGCTGTGATATGTACGGTTTTAATAACACATGTCAAAGTTGCAAAATTGTGTTTAGGCATTAAGATATGATTTATCCTCAGTCACAAGCTGTTAAACAAGCTGTTAAATGTGTTTGTATAAGCATACAGTACAAATACAAAAAGACAAAGTGGTAAAGGAGTGAACACACTGGAGTTGTTACTGACATAGCATACTATGACATTATGTCTATGAACAAATAAGCCACAAGCAAGAAACGTATTTTACAAGAGATTAGACTTAGCCATACATTAATGTCAGCTGGATTTCTGGACAGAAATGATACAACCAGCAATAAAGCAAAACCGGTAAGGAGAAAGATTTTCCAAAAAAAAAAATGTAGTCCTGCACAGCTCAATGCTATAATGACCAATACTGCCCACCGCCAACTATGGATAAGGCACATACTTATCTCATATTGAGCATTTAATACAGGTAATGTTAGAAAATAGAGCTTAGGAACTGTAGGGGTTAGGCGTTGACCCCATTCTACATAGGAAACTACTTGGTTACAGGTGAACCCCTGGGCTAACCATTTGTTCCAAATTATGTGGAAGGTGGCTGCAAACCTCTATGAATACTGTATATAGCCATTTCTTATAGGGACATTGGCACTGACATCAGCTATCCAATACTCTTTTGTCAGGGGTATCGCAGACATCCATTGTTTGGCTATCGCTTTTAGACTAAGAATAATGTTTCCTGGAGAAAGATGGAACTGTATCTATTGAATTCTAGGTTTCCCAATAAACCCAAGAGACATCATTATGGGTCAGACTAGCTGATGATCTGTAACCTAGCTTCTGTATTTACAAATGACAATGCAGCTCTCCTGCAACTTCTACAGAACTCTGCCTACCCCTACTCTCAGAGCCGAGACAAGGGAGGGGTAGCTGGCCGAGCGCAGTGTGTTCATGGGCAGGAGGGGGCATCGCATGGTGAGCTGCACCATGATCCCCATCTATTGCCTGGAGGGGGAGAGGCAGAGTTGCAATGCATGTACACCCAGTGTGCAAAAATGAAGCCATGGCTGTGTGGGCTGCTGAGTGGTGTTTTTCAGAAAGGTAAACATGTAAGAGATAGGTGGGAACCAAAGATGAGAGCAGTGGAGAGAGGATTGTGTGTAGAGGTGGGAGGGTGAAGAGGTTAGAGCTGAGGAGGGGTTTAGAGGTTAGATGTGGATGGGAGCTGAACCTAAACTCTGTGCATAACACACTCCTGAACCCTGCACTCTGTGTGTAACTCATTCCTGAACGCTGCAGTCTGTGCATAATACACTCCTGAACCTGGCACTTTGTGCATAATGTATTCCTGAACCCTGCACTCTGCGTAATGCACACCTAATTTATTTCAGGCACTGGTAAAGCAGGAGTGCTTAAAGAAGCTGGTTTCCCTGTCATTGAAAATAAAGTATGTAACAGCCCAGAATACCTTAATAACAAAGTGACAAGCAGGGAGCTGTGTGCCGGCAACATCCATGGAGGAATTGACAGTTGTCAGGTAAGATAATATAATATAACTTTTGCTCGGGTAAAGTAATTGTAAATGGGCACATTTTTTTTTTTTTTTACATAAAAAATTTCATAATTACCTGCTCTGTGAAATAGTTTTGCACAGATCAGCCCTGAACCTCCTCTTCTGAGGGCCCCTGCCAGTGTTCCAGGCCCCTCCTCTTCTCAGTGTGCCCCCAGAGCAAGCCGCTTGCCATGGGGGCACAACTGCAAGCTTGCTCCCTAGTCACGCTGTGTACATCCAGCTGCTGCACGAGTCTATGTGAGAAGAGGAAGACAGGGAAGAGAAGACCTGAAGCTGAGAAAGCACTGGATCGCTGACAGGCTCAGGTAGGTGTTTGTGGGGTGATGGGAATTAGTGGGGTGTTTTATTTGCCTTATTGCAGGGAATGCAATAAACCAAGGCTTTAGAATCACTTTAAGGTGACAATAGATGGATTGAAATTCAAATGGTTCCGCAGGGACTGGCGGAATTACAATCCATATGTGGTCACTGCAGTTGAACAGAAGTCAATCTATCGGTCAACTTTTTTCAACTGCCCACTCAATCAGTGGCTGCAGCACTGATCTGCACATTTTTACAGCAGGGTAGTCCCCCTGCTGTCAGAATGCAATAGCACAGTGAGGAGGATTTCCCATCCACCCCGAATGTTTGGATGGGGAATCGGTTCAGTTTTTTTTTTCTTCGCTTAGCCTGTTGAGTGAATGAAAAAACTGAACAATACAGGTATATGGCCAGCTTTGGATGCCCTGTAATTGGTACAATGCAATGTACAGTAGAACCTTGAATTACGAGCATAATCTGTTCCAGGAGAATGCTCGTAATCCAAAGTACTCGCATATCAAAGCGAGTTTCCCCATTGAAGTAAATGGAAACGAAAATAATTTGTTCCGCATTGACTTCAATATGATGCAATACCGCATGCGGCCAGAGGGCCTCTGAAACGGCCGTAAAGGCCCGTGGACAGTTCGGCAGACATTGGCAAACCTCGGCCAGACTTTGTTCACGAGCCTTTCCGAGGTTTGCCATTCGGCTCCGGCGCCCCCACCTCAGGCTAAACGCGGTACTGCACCCGCTTTGGCCTGAATCCTACTCGTTTTGCGAGAAAACACTCGGAAACCGAGTTAGGATTTTAACAAATACAGTGCTCGTATTGCAAAACGCTCGTTAACCGCGTTACTCGCAATCCGAGGTTCTACTGTATATACAAAATGACGACTGTAATTTACCTTCCTACAAAAAAAAGAAGGAAAATAACATTAATGTCAGTGTTGCATATACAGTATACAATAAAAACAATTACAAATATTACTTACAACATTAAATTAAAAAAAGTTTGGTGAAAATTATGCAGATATGCCAATAAAAAGTCTCATTGTCATATGTAGTTATAGGTGCCTGACAAATGCCTGGCAAAACAACCCCAAACTTTGGGTAGGGAAGGTGTACTGAACTAAGAGGTTTAGTATAGACTTCCAATTTAATATGGCATTTTGTTGCATTGTGCCAACCTAAACACTGCAAGCAGCGTTAGACATTCACCTCGATAGCATTGGGCTTGCTGGAAAAGGACTGCTTGAACACTGGCCAAAACAGGTGCCAATTTAATCCAGCACCCATGTGAACATAAAAATGTCACATATTTGAAATGGGGACCATTGGAAGAATTGTACACAGCTTTAGTCCATAGAATTCCTAGTGATCATTTGCAACCTGCAGAATTATTCAGAGATACTTCACAAACTAACCACCAGTGGATGTACACAAATACGTTCTTGTGTTTTCAGCTTTTGGATTTACAACCAAGAGAGCTTCAGGTTTCCAAAGTTGAGCATCTCATTACCCTGCTTTATGTAACAGCAAACGGTAGGATGTTGGTCGGTATCCCTCTAAACAAAGACAGAGGAGTTCCTAATTTCTAAAGGTCTCTGGTAAACAGCAGAAACCCCTGCTTTGTGGACTTGACTCTTTTTTTAGAGTCAAATATATTTTTATTAATATTTTGAGAAAGCAAAATAACATGACATGAGCGAAAAACAGGAGGTCAGTACCGAAAGTACAGAACAGAGATCATACAGGTAACATGTGGCATTAGACATCTCTGATGAAAAAGCAGATAGTCAACACTCAAGTCATACTCTGAAATTGGAATGTATCACAAAACCAAACATTAGAACCAAGTGAAAATATATCCGGGCATAAAATAGAGAGAAACAGACGAAGGATAGAGTAGAAAGAAAGAGAAAGAGAGGATAAGAGAGAAGGGGGGAAAAGGGGAGAGGACAAGTGAGGGATGCAGGCCAGCTGCAGGAGAGGGGAGGGTGGAAGGGTGCTGGGCAGACCTTGGTGTAGCAAACCCGTGTGGTCGAGTCAAGAGGTAAGTTCGGGTAGGCTGTGAGGTGCCAACCTCGCTTTCAGGGAATCAGAGGTAGAGTAGTCGATCCAGACAAGCCAGGGAGCCTTAAATTTGTTAAACTCTTATTTTAAACAAAGTACTATTTAGACAGAAGCATTGTTTGTTTTGGTTTCACCCAAATGCCAGATTTCTGCATTTTGTAGCTGCAACTTCTCGACCCTCCAAAACAAGAACAATTGGGGAAGGGACAGGAAAAACTCCTGCATGACAAAAAGAGAGGTCACACTTCTTCATAGAAACAATTTTTACATCTAAATGTTTACTGAAAATTGCAAGTATTTTTTCTTTCTTACAGGGTGACAGTGGAGGACCATTGTCTTGCTTTGATGGAGAAAAGTATGTTTTACAAGGAGTAACCTCGTGGGGTCTTGGCTGTGCTCAGCCCATGAAGCCAGGTGTATATGTACGGGTCTCTCGTTTTATCTCATGGATTGAACAGACAATGAAAGCAAATTAATGCATCAACAGTGCTTATGTTTTATTATAAATGAACAAAAGAGACTGATAAGTATCTTAAATATAACAAAAATAAAAATACTTTTTGTCAGTTGGAATAAACTGAATAGTAATCTCATTTATTACATACGTGTTGTTTTTATTATCATTTCTAAAAGTGTATCTCCAGGCAAAGATAATTTTCTCCTTCCAGTTAGGGCAAAAAAAAGGCAGCTCTTGTTACGTTACAGAGCTGATCCCTGGCCCTGTCCTGCATACAGTAGATTCACCAATCTAGCACTGCTTCTCTCCAATGGCTTCCGCTGCTGCTAAGCCTCCTGTGAAAGATGTGAAAGAAGCGCAGAGCTGCTGCAGATGGATACAGCACTGGATCGAGTTCAGGCTCAGGTAAGTATTTAAGGAGGGGCTGGTGGGAGCTGAAACTAACCACTTGACCTCCAAAAGGTTTTACTCCCTTCCTGACCAGAGCATTTTTTGCTATTTGAGACTGCGCTAGGTTAACTGGTAATTGCGCAGCCATGCAACACTGTACTCAAAAAAATTGATTTCACACAAATAGAGATTTCTTTTGGTGGTAGTTGATCACCACTGGGATTTTTATTTTTTGCAACATAAATGAAAAAGACCAAACATTTTGAGAAAAAAACCCCATTATTTTTTACTTTTTGTTATAAAAAATTTGCAACAACTTTCCTGAATGATTACGCCCTTTTCTACTATACTATTGTACATGTTCTGTTAATGGAATATCTATTTCTATTATTTTATTGTACAAGCTCTGTTAATGGAATTTTGTTGATTATTATAAAATTCAATAAAATATTTGAAACAGAAAAAATTAGCAACAAACTCTAATGTTGTCATCAATTTTGTACCAGAATGTATTCAGCCACATATCTTTCATTAAAAAAAATCCCAATAAGCATATATTGATTGGTTTGCGCAAAAGTTATAGTGTCTACAAACTATGGTACAGACTTTAATTTATGATTTTTTTTATTTTATTATTATTAGTATTATTTTTTACAGTAGATGACGAGGCGTGTTCTGTCCATTATAGGTATTTTTGTTGTTTTCCTGGGATATGTTAAGGACTTTCTTTCTGCCATCCTTCATGATGTTCCTTGAACAGGATGATCCAGGTGTAAATGTTTTTTACTGGAGATTGCAATTCAAGTTTCAGTAGTTCACTGTCACTTTTATTTGTCTTTTACTGTTAATTAAAAAAAAAAAATCCTTTTTCATCCTATTTTTTTTTCTTTTTTTTCAAAAGAAGCCCTTTTTTTTACACATTGCTTTACAACAACCAAATATCATACACACTTTTCTTCTCATTTTCATCAGCATCTTTTATTAGTTTTCTCATTACTCATCAATTTTTTGTTTTTCCTGTCATCACTACATTACATTTCTTTATTATCATCTGTTAATTTGTATTCTCTATTCTCACTAAAAGATTTTTCACTTCTTTAATTTTTAATCCTTATTTCACATTTTCCATTTTGCATTACTTTTCAGCATTATTCCCCAACACTCACCATTTCTTTTTACCTCTCACATATTGTCAGCTTTTCTTTCAGTTTTCAATGCATTTCCCCCATTTATCATTTATTCATGTCATCACCCTTATCATTGCACATGTTCACCTTCTCATTTTCACGGCCAGTGATGCATAAGTTCTTCCATCCTGCCTCTGCCATTCACCTTCATGAGTAAGCCCGGTGGGTGGGGCGAAACACGTCAGAGGGCATGGCGTGTGGAGTAGTGCAAGGCTGAGGCCAGCTTTTACATGTTAACCACAGACTGGATAGGGTTGAGCAGTGATTTTTTTTTTTCAAGTATGCTATACATTACTGGATGGTGATATTTTTCACCAGCACACCATTCCCAAGTACCAGCGGTACTATAGATGCTTCCATTCTGGCTCAGAGTGACACTACAAGTATTAGCATGTCATTGTATATTAAGGTGTTACAGGTTTACTGTTAAAGCATTTGTTACCCCAACATTTTATATTCCTGATACGTGCTTGCTGAACCTTGTACTTGTATGAGAAAGCGTCCGGTTCTCTTTGTATTGCTTCCTTTGTGTGAAATCTCTGGTGTGCCTGCTAGTCCCCTTGTTTTTTCTATGAAAAACTGACAACACTAAGCAGGAGAGCACAGCGTGGTCAGTTCTCTAGCTATGCTGGGAACCTAGTGTGCTCTCCTCCAATGATCAGAAATGCCCTGACAACCCCCCTTCCCCCAGCCTGCCACTAAGAAGCTCAGTGTACTGCAGCTTCTCCTCCCCCAGCTCTTATGCAGCTGAGAACAGAGGGAATGTGATCACTTGTAAAAAAAGGGAAAAAAGGTATTTATAATGTTTTATATCTATACAAATATGCTTTGCCTTTAATTTCTATTTTAAACTGAATGGGTTGTTTTACAAGGTAATAGTTTACAATTACTTTAAAGTGGTTGTAAACCCTTTTAGCATACTAGCTCATTATGTACCACTTACCTTCGATCGGGGCCCCCGAAGTCGTCCGTGTCCCTCCTCTAGCCGCATCCATCGCTGCGGCGATAGCCGGAATGTTACTTCCGGGTATCGCCGCTGCAGCCAATCACAGCGCCGCTCCGGCGCTGTGATTGGCCGGAGCGGCGAAGACGTGACTCCGCGCATGCGCGCGTGAGCTGTCGAATTCGGCTACGTCGTCGAATGTTGCGACCTAGCCGAATTTGTGAATGGGGTGACGTCAGCGTTGCCGCATTTACATACAAATATCTCCTTAACCGTGTAGGTTAAGGAGATATTTCATGCACCTACAGGTAAGCCTTAATCTAGGCTTACCTGTAGGTCTTTGTTTAAAAAGTGGGTTTACAACCACTTTAACCACTTAAGGACCGAGCCTCTTTCTGAGATTTTGTCTTTACAAGTTAAAAACTATTTTTTTGCTATAAAATTACTTAGAAAAAAAATATATAATGTTTGGGGGTTCTAACACCCTAGAGAATAAAATGGCGGTCGTTGCAATACTTTTTGTCACACCGTATTTGCGCAGCGGTCTTACAAGCGCACTTTAAAAAAAATATATATATTTTAATTAAAAAATAAGACAACAACAGTAAAGTTAGCCCAATTTTTTTATATTCTGAACGATAATGTTATGCCGAGTAAATTAATACCCAACATGTCACGCTTCAAAGTTGCACCCGCTTGTGGAATGGGGACAAACTTTTACCCTTAAAAATCTCCATAGGTGACGTTTAAAAAATTCTACAGGTTGCATGTTTTGAATTGCAGAGGAGTTCTAGGGCTAGAATTATTGCTCTTGCTCAAACGATCACGGTGATACCTCACATGTGTGGTTTAAACACCGTTTTCATATGTGGGCGTTGCTCACGTATGCGTTCGCTTCTGCAAACTCGTCGGGACGGCGCGCTTTAAAAAAGCTTATTTGTTTTACTTATTTTTTTTTATTTTGACACTGTTAAAAAAAAAAAAGGGTCACTTTTATTCCTATTACAAGGAATGTAAACATCCCTTGTAATAGAAAAAAGCATGACAGGCACTCTTAAATAAGATATCTGGGGTCAAAAAGACCTCAGATCTCATATTTAGGCTAAAATGCAATATATATATTTTTTTATGTCATTCTAAAAAAAAAAGTCCCTTTTTAAGAGCATTGTGCGGAAGTGACATTTTGACGTCGCTTCTGCCCTGCAATGATATGGAGACGGGTGGGGGCCATCTTCCCCTCACTCGTCTCCATACACAGGCAGGGAGGGCGCCGGAGAGCGGCGGGAGGGGGGGCCTCTCCCGCCGCCGATAAAAGTGATCTTGCAGCATATCTGCCGCAGAGACCACTTTTATCTGAAAGAGGACCGCCCGCTTTTGAAGAGGGTACCGGGGTTATGGTAGGTAGCTAGCTGCTACCATAACAATGGTATTCCTCTTCAAAGTAGCGACGTATAACGACGGCGGGCGGTCCGTAATTGGTTAAGCTGACCATACATGGATAGAAAAACATTTGAAAAAACGTTTGGTTTTGTTAAAGATCTGTTGAACGACTGTGTGTTAACGCCATCATTGTATCAAACTGTTTTCCACATATTATTGATTGTTAACAACATAAATGGTAATTTTTTTGTTGATCAATGCACATGCACTGTACATTATTTTTAACTATTTATGATCAATTTCCCTACTGTTTAGAAAATTATTTGATTATGTAACAAAATTCCGACATGACTGATCTTTCTTTTTGCATAAGACTTTGCATTTCGTGAATCGAAATGTGCCCACGAATGTTTCTAAAGTCAAACAATCTGGCTTATTGAACGATTTTCTATCCATGTATGGCCAGCTTTATAATGTGTTTGCCCATCCTGTCTACGTGTGAAGTGTCTTTCTCCCAATGTGTAATTTCCCCATTGTGTGCCTCCCAGGTGTGCATTCTCATTGTTAATTGAGTAACCTATTGTTTCTGTCTGCTTGCTTATCCTCCTGGTGATGTGATTAGTCAACTTTACCTTATTACCTAACCATTGCGCGATGCTTACCCCAATGTGTAATATTTGTTTTTATTGTTCATGTGGTGACTGCCCTACTTTTTTGAAGTGTATAAAAACCTGTATTTCTGTTCAACTAAGTTAGTACTGTGGTTTTTACCTGAACATCTTGTCGGTGTACGATGCTTGGAGTAAAGAGGTGGTATTAGCTATCAGTCTGCTGGAAGGGTTTAGAGGGCAGGAGGCACCCAGGCAAGGTGCCAGGCCATCCGTCACAAGTGGTCTTTCATAACTTCACGCTGGTGGTCACTTACGATACCCTTATGAAAGGTAAATTTCTGTATAGAGTTCCCTCAAATGCATTACATACTATTGATGTTAGGCTGACTGGTCTTTAGTTTCCTGGTATACATCTCAAGCAATAGCTGCTTGGCTATAACTGCACTAAGTTCCCCAAGGCCTCACAGGTGTAAGCGATCTGGACCGGGTGATTTTGTTTACATTAACTTTTTCTGGTCTCTTTTGTACCTGTTTTTCAGGCAACCACAGTGGCACCTTTAGTGAGACCTCATTAAATTATTGTTAAGACTATCAAATCCATCTTTTTCATTTGTAAAAAATGAAGAGAAAAATTATTTAACCACCTCAGTACCAGACACTTTCACCCCCTTCCTACCCAGGCCAAGTTTCAGATTTTATCACAGTAACAATTATTCAGTCATATAACACTATACCCAAATGAAATTGTTAGCATTTTTTGAGAGAGCGCTTCCTTTTGGCGGCATTTAAAGTGGAAGTAAACCCTCCTATAGTTTTCAGCCAAGGATGCTGCCATCTTGGCCTTTGTTTAATCTTCAACTGCCATGATGCTGCACATGTGATCAGTTATGACACCAGCCATTGGATGGTTTGACAGTTTGGTTGAGAGCACAACCAATGTGAAGTCAGCATTCCCGGCATGCCGGGAATGTAACTGTTTTTTGAAAATGTTACATCGATGGGTTTACTTCCGCTTTAATCCCAACTGTGTTTTTTATTTTTTTGCTAAACAAAAATAAAATAAAAACTCTGTAAAAAAAGTGTTTTTTTGTTATAAAATTTTGCAAATAACTTTTCTACGCAAATTTAGATCAAAATGTATTCTGCTACTTTCTTTGGTAAAATAACCCAAATCAATGTATAATATTTAGTCTATATGAAAGTTATAGAGTCCACAAACTATGGCATGTATATTTGAAAATTGATCAGTACTGATGGCCTCTCTCATTTCTTAAGGCCTTAAAATGCTAAGACCCCCCATATGACCCTTTTTGGAAAGTAGACAGTTCAAGGAATTTAATAGAGGGCATTGTGAGTTTATTGAAGTTGTAATTTGTCTTTCTTCTTTTTTAGAAAACGAAGATATTAAATAAAATGTTTTGTCATACTGTTACCAGAGCAGTACAGTGTCTCCATATGACTGGTGTAATTGGCGGGGACAACCATGCCTACACTGTTGGTCGTCAACAGATCCTGATACCATCTTGGGGTAATACAGGGGGAATGGCCCAATGACCAGTGAGCCCTCTCTCCCCCCCCCCCCATGAGAAGGAGTTTCTTTGTGTTGCGCCCCTATACAGGTGTCGTCTCAGTATACCTAGCTGGTAACTGGAGACACATTGCTTACCTTTGACACACCCAACACTGCTTAATTTGTTAGCTGGGATCAATGGCTAATTAAGACGATTCAACTGCTGATAATGACCAACAATTTTGGTTGGATCCAAGGTGTAATTTTCTCTATTTTCCTGTCGCTTGTTTTCATATGGCATGATTTCTGTAATATCCTCTGCCACCACACAGAGGGATAGAAATCCCTGATGGTTTCTGAATTCACCATATGAGGTGCCGCCGCTACCTGACTTTGAAAATCAACAGCATCCACCCAGTAAATGTCCTGAAGAAGCATTCTTTGCTAAACGCGTAGACAAAAGCATATGGAGGAACTTATGGACCCTATTTAACTATACATCTATATAAGTATATGTGTCCACAAAGACTCTACTGTTATCCATATCCCCATACCTATTGGGTACGGTTTATTCTGTTGGTCAGTAAGGTGCTATGTATGTTTGTTTTTTTAAATTGTATATTGTGTAATAAAGACTGTATATTTGTTAGATATTTTTTGGTCTCATGTTTTTTGGTCTCATGTCAAAATCCACAGTTTTTTTGACTGAGGTGTTTCAACTCAGACAATCCCCTTTTCTCCATATGACTGGTGTGGCAGTGATCAGGTACACTGACTGCTGACAGTATGTAACATACTGTGATCTGAGCAGTACAGTGTTACCATAGTGGCACTGTACTACTCTGGGGAAGCGATCAGATTTTTTTTGTTATCATTATGACTGCTTTTAACCATGATCATCACTGTAATAAGCAATAATTTTTTATGAATGCCATACATTTATCCAGTGTGTGCTATTGTGAAGCTGTGATTGGCCACAGCTGTTGGATGGTACAGATGCACTGTGATTGGCCTTGCCTGTACCATGTGATCACAGAGATCAACACAATGGTGCACAATGAATGGTTATGAATGAAAGCCATTAATTGTGTACAACTGTCATGTAATCTGTTGTGATTGGTCACAGAGATCACATGGTACCAGCAGTGGTCCAGTACCATGATCTGTCATCCGCTGTGTCTGGTGGACACAGGGGGTGACAGATCGGGTCACAGTGTGGCCCCTAGGGTGCACGTGAGCTGCGATCCTGAGAGGACGTCGTAACATTTCACCCAGGATGGGAGAGCTCCTGCTCGGCCGTCATTTGACGATAGGCCGGGTGGGAAGCAGTGAAAACAGCTACATTTTCCCTATGATTTTGACCAGTTTTCTGATGTCATCTGTTATAGGGCCCATTTGTTCTTTCATAAAACTACATTTTTGGGAATTGTTTACTTGGTAAAGCAATGGGTTTGGTCATATTCTATGGTAAGTGCCCTGACTGCTTCCTTGCACTTAATGCATTTCTTGTAAATCTGGAGTCCCTTCTATTTTATAAAGACCATTTTTGGTCTTTTATGCCCATTATCTAATAGAATACAATGGGGGTTATTTACGAAAGGCAAATCCACTTTGCACTACAAGTGCAAAGTGCACTTGAAATTGCACTCAAAGTGCACTTGGAAGTGCAGTCGCTGTAAATCTGAGGGGTAGATCTGAAATGAGTGGAAGCTCTGCTGATTTTATTATTCAATCATGTGCAAGCTAAAATACAGTTTTTTTATTTTCCTTGCATGTCCCTCTTGGATCTACAGTGTCTGCACTTCCAAGTGCACTTTCAGTGCAATTTCAAGTGTACTATGCACTTAGTTTGCACTTGTAGTGCAAAGTGGATTTGCCTTTAGTAAATAACCCCCAATGACTAATGCTGGAATTTTCTTTCGATAATCGTATCTAAGAATTTTCGGACGAATTTCGCACCATTAGTGGGCTGCAGCAACAGCCGATTTTCGTGGGGCAATCAAATTTGAGGAATCAGACATGTTTGAAATTTTTTTGTTTTCTAATCAATGATGGGAGAATCGTGCGAGAAATGTAATAGAAAAAAAATGCGCATGTGCAAGAAATTAAAATTCCCGGAGAGAAAAGAAGATTCCCAGACACGAAAATAATTTTCTGTAGCAACATGAAAGCTTGGTCGGCCGATTTTCAAAAATCAATGGTGGCATCATCGGATCACAAAAAACGAACTTTCTGATTTTGAAAAGAAAATTATGCTTAATGCACTTGTTTTATTCATCTTTAAAACCTCTCCCCACTTGCCTTTTGTTGCAAATAGTTTGTATTTGGTCCCACTGAGTTTCGCGCAGTATGGATCGCAGCTTATTGACGTTCGCTTTTTTTAAATTTAGAGTTCAAACCAACATGCAATTTTCTTGTAACTTATGGCAAATGCGATTACACTATAGGGGTTATTTACTAAAGGCAAATCCACTTTGCACTACAAGTGCAAACTGCACTTGAAATTGCACTGAATGTGCACTTGGAAGTGCAGTCGCTGTAAATCTGAGGGGTAGATCTGAAATGACTTTCCTTTCGTAAATAACCCCCATAATCACTATTACCCAAGTTGTCGCTAACTTGCACATCTCTAAGCAGCTCTGTCTTGTTTAAAATTAATAGATCAAAAGGAGCATTGTTCCTCATGGGCTTCCCCATCTGTTCCATTAATTTGTCCTGCAATAGGTTTAAAAAATGGCAAGCCTTTGTTAACTGTGCAGTTCCATTTGCACAGTATTTGTCACGATGGTTTGAATAGTAATTTCACACTTTTTTTTAACACATGGACATATTTAAATTCCATTCATGGAAAGTAACTCTATTGTGCATTTAAAGTACATACAATACTAACTCAAATAGACATAATTTGCTAAAGTGCTCCATGCTTGTGCAATGTGTGCTGAAATGGCCACTTGTTATCTCCATTGAAAGGCTGTGTAAAGGGCTGACAATGAAGGGGCACAGGTATAACGTTTTGTAATCCTATAACAAGAATTACCTATACAAGGACCTTCATGGCAGAATCACTAAGGATTATTTTAGTGAAAGCTGCAAATTTAAAAATATGGAACATATTTACATGTTAGTTTTATCTGAGATTTTAGTAACTGGGTTTATATTTACTTTACCTCTCTTGTTTTCTCGAGTAAACAAGTGCTTTAGCTTGAATAAATCATTCAGGAGAAAGTCCTGCTTTCCATAAATGCACAATAAATTGAGACAACTCACTGTGATGTCCAAATATTTACTTTGAAATATACTCATGAAAAAGATAGAAACAGAAAAAATATAAACATTTATTGAATTAAAACATATTTAAACATAAATATCAGCATGTTTATGAGCAAAATAAAATACTGTTCTGCGAAGTACACTGTAATCAGAGGACACCATTATGAAAAATGAAAAAATGTGGGTTGTTCTTTGGGATTTTATTTTGGACCCTATTACTCCTGCCTACATACCAGCATAAGGCTGGGTTCACACTATCTTCACGTGCGGCTCACAGCAGGGGTCTGGTGTGTCCCCGTTCACCGTTTCAGGTCTGATTTCAGCCCAATTTTTTTCCTGAATTTGGACCTAAAGCGGACCAAAAGACGTACAGGGCTCCTGTGCAAATTCGCACCAGAGCCGCAGTGGAGATATTGACCAGCTCTCTATGCAGCCGGTTCACATAACTCCTGCTATTGTGAATTTAATGTGGGGAATCTGCATCCAATTCGCAATAGTGTGACCCCAGCCTTAAACATACTGTTAGCCAGAAATGATTTTAGAAGCTATAATAAAAGCACTAAAAAAGGCCGTCACCTGAGTATTCCTCTATCACCACAAACTCTTTACACTGATCTCTAAGCCATGTCTACAGTAACAAAAAACATACTCAATATACAATTAAAATCAACTCCTAGAGGTGGACTTTTATAGGATGATGACATTGCTGACCTTTTTTTTTTAAATATTTTAGTTTGCTGACGGTCATGCTGATTTAATGGCTTTCTTGTTTGCTGAACTGAATAAGTACACAGATCTAGAGGTCCCAGTTTACTCTGCTTTACAGATCATCATGCTGTTTCAGATCAAGTATAAAGGCCAGGCAGCTAGCAATTTCAGTAGATGTAATAAATGGCAGGCTTCATAATTCTTTAAGTACAGGTTTCTTATAAGGCATTATATATATTCAGATCAGAATTAAGAGAAATTCAGCATTTTTCATAGTACATTTTGTATGTAACAAGAATTGTGGATGGTGTTCTTTAGCTAGATACTATAACTTAAAAACAATGCACTTTTATAGATCTTGTTACATATTGAACTAAGCGTTTTGCTTTGTAAATATAGAACATTTTGCCCATTAGTTTTCTTCTGATTTTGGCCCTACTTTACTACTGTACAGTACAGTCCCTATCCAAACATTCTCCAGTCTGTAAGAACTAAAACAATAAATTTTTATGAATGCAGTCAATGCGATTTTTATTAATATTTTATAATCTTATTTTAAACGATGCACATGACCACACAGACTGATATTTTAGCTTTGCAAGCATTTACAACAACAACATATACCATATGTAATGCATCAACTGCTGCTGCTTCATTTCTATGGTCATTTTACTGTTCTCCTTGAAGGGATTCTCTGAAGTAATCCTTTCACAGGCGCTGTTGCTCTAGCTAGGACTATCCTTGCAACCAGAGCATAGGCATGCACACCGTGGGCTGCATCCGAGCAGAAATTGAATTTGGTCCTTTTATGTGGCTTTTAGCAGCCATTACTAAATCAACTACGACTGTCACAAATTAGATTGCCATCAGCCTTGACCTGTGCCTGTGAAACAATATTTGTGCCTATCAACTTGACTTCATTTAAGCATCTTCTGCAAATCAGCCATCAACAACGAAGCCTGCTACTATTGCCAGTGACACAAAGGGGGTTATTTACGAAAGGCAAATCCACATTGCACTACAAGTGCAAAGTGCACTTGAAATTGCACTGAAAGTGAACTTGGAAGTGCAGTCGCTGTAAATCTGAGGGGTAGATCTGAAATGAGGGGAAGCTTTGCTGATTTTATCATCTAATCATGTACAAGCTAAAATGCTTTTTTATTTTCCTTGCATGTCCCCCTCGGATCTACAGCGACTGCACTTCCAAGTGCACTTTGCACTTGTAGTTTGCACTTGTAGTGCAAAGTGGATTTGCCTTTCGTAAATAACCCCTAAACGGTCCACACTGATCTGTAAAGATATTTTAGTGCCATCCCAAGTATGCAGACAAATTAAATATAATTACACTTCATGTCATCCGATGAAAGGCACATAGGGGGTTATTTACGAAAGGCAAATCCACGTTGCACTACAAGTGCACTTTCAAGTGCAGTCGCTGTAGATCTAAGGGGGACATGCAAGGAAAATAAAAAACAGCATTTTAGCTTGCACATGATTGGATGATAAAATTAGCAGAGGTTCCCCTCATTTAAGATCTTCCCCTCAGACCTACAGTGACTGCACTTCCAAGTGCACTTGCAGTGCAAAGTGGATTTGCCTTTCTTAAATAACCCCCATAGTTACTATTGTCAAATGCTGTGTTTTATTTCTGTGTCTAGGTCACAGTTATCAATTTATGGATTTCTGATCTGTCTGCTTTGTGATCCCTGCTGCTGTTCAAACTGTAAATTAATTTAGCTATTGGTTTATCCACTGTCATTTTATAACAAGAGTCCTGACATCAGCACACAATTTAAACTGCATAAACTGAAAATGGTAATACTATGGGGTTATTTACGAAAGGCAAATCCACTTTGCACTACAAGTGCAAACTACAAGTGCAAAGTGCACTTGAAATTGCATTGACAGTGCATTTGGAAGTGCAGTCACTGTAAATCTGAGGGGTAGATCTGAAATGAGGGGAAGCTCTGCTGATTTTGTCATTCAATCATGTGCAAGCTAAAAATAGGATTTTTGTACTCACCGTAAAATCCGTTTCTCTGACGTCCATGGACTGACACAGCTGGATACTGTAAACGTGTGGGTATATGTCCCTGCTCGCAGGAGAAGATCTAGGCAGAATGTTAGATGTTAGAAACATACATTCTAGAACAAACCAGAGCTGAACAGCCCCGCCCAGGGGGGCGGTCCCTCCGGACATTACCCTCCCTCCCACCTGCAGCTAGCAGCCTCAGTTCGTAACAAAGCAGTACAAACCTTAAAAGGAAGGGTGGGTGCTGTGTCAGTCCATGGACGTCAGAGAAACGGATTTTACGGTGAGTAGAAAAATCCTATTTTCTCTTATTGTCCATGGACTGACACAGCTGGATACTGTAAACGTGTGGGACGTCCCAAAGCAGTATCAGAAGGGTGGGAGCAGTAGTAAAGGAACAACCAAAACTTCACTCCAAACAAGCAGAGCTCCTCAACGGAGGAGTTGCAACATTAAACAGCGGCCTGCAATGCTTTGCGGCTGAAGGAAGCATCCGAAGATGCAGCCACATCAACCTTATAGAATTTTGAAAAGGTATGAACGGACGACCAGGTCGCCGCCTTGCACACTTGTGCAACCGACGCTTGATGTCGGAAAGCCCAGGAAGCACCAATTGCCTTGGTGGAATGCGCCGCAACCGGAAAGGGAGGCGCCCACCCCTTAAGGGCAGAGGCCTGTATGACGGTCTGCCTGACCCACCTAAAGACGGTGGCAGACGACACCACTCGGCCCTGTTTTGGACCAGAGACAGACACAAACAGTGAGTCAGACTTCCGAATGGAAACAGTAGCAGACAGGTACACCCGTAAGGCTTGTACCCATCTTAATGTATGAAGCGCAAACTCTCAGGGATGCGATGGGTGAGGACACATGGAGGGAAGAACAATGTCCTCCTTAAGGTGAAAGGCCGAGACCATCTTTTGAAAAGAAGGAGGGTCGTGGGCGCAACACCGCCATATCCTTATGGAGGACCAAGTAAGGCGACTTGCAGGACAAGGCCGCCAATTCAGACACCCGTCTAACCGAAGTAATGGCCACTAAGAAGGCCACCTTCTGGGACAAGGTCAAGAGAGGAATCTCTCTGATATTCTCAAAGGAATGTTCTTGGAGAACCGAGATGCATCAAATTCAGATCCCAAGTAGGGAGAGGTGGCTTGACAGGGGGGATCACATGGCGAACCCCCTGCACAAAAGGTGCTAATCAAGGCCCGGTAGCGGCCGTTGAAAAAGACAGCCCGGGCCGAAATCCGACCCTCAATGGTATGCAAGGCCAGATTTTGGGTCACACCACGCTGTAAGAACAGCAAAATCCTGGGAACGGAATACGTCCGAGGACGCCAATCAAGTTCCTCGCACATAGCGATGTAAGCCTTCCAGGTACGGTGATATATCTTTCTGGAAGAAGATTCCCATGCCAACAACATAGATGAGATGACCTAATCCGAGAGACCTCGGTCCTTCAGCACCTGGCTTTAAACAGCCATGCCATTAAAGCCAAGAACTGTAAAGCAGGATGAAGTATGGGATCATGAGACAGAAGGTCCACCCCAATAGGAAGTCGCCAAGGAACGTCTGCGACTAGCCGAAGTAGATCGGCGTACCAATGTCGCCGTTCCGGAGCAATGAGGATTACCGGAATGGCCTCAGCCCCTACTCTGCGAAGCAGGCGAGGCAACAACAGTAGCAGAGGGTAAGCATATATCAGGCGATACTGCCCCCGCGGGCTACCAATGCGTCTGACGCGTCTCCCCAGGGGTCCTTGGACCTGGACCTGGCCACGATCTTGACACCTTGCGAGTGAGTCGAGAGGCCATAAAGTCCACATCCGGTGCCCCACCTCCGGTAAAGGAGGTGGAAATACCTCCGGATGCAAGGACCCTTCCCCTGCAATGCACACGGCCGACAGGACAATCCTGCAGCGAGATGTATGAAAACCCAAAGAGACTCTGCAATGTATCGGAGAAGAGAGGCCCCGGTGTACAGGGTGTCTCAACTGTTGGCCAATAAAGGCAACTTGACAGAGCTTCCCTAGAAACTCGGTCAGAGGACCAGTACCTCAGCCTCCACAGGAGGCGCAAACCCACCCCGGGCACAGAGACCCTAAAGGCTAAAGCAGTTGCAGTGCACCTGCTAGTCGACTGATAGATGAAGCAGAGGCTTTTGCCCAGTCATTGAGCTACAGAAACGCCAGAGACGCAGCCACTAACGGGCAGTAACGCTAACCTCAGCCTGGAGAACACAGTCCAAGCCAGCGCTTCTGATCACCACTGAAAGCAGGTGGAAAGTGGTACCCCTGATACCAAGGATCCTTATGACAATGCTCCATCCAGAAGCTACCCCATGGATAAGTGCTGATTGTACAAACACATAGTTTATACTGTGTATTGCGTCAAACGCGCAAATAGAGTGTGGGAGGAAACCCACCCAGCCACAAAGAGCATAATACAACCACATACGGCGTATGTAATTTAGTATGTGTGGATAAACCTATTAAACACGTTTATAATGTGCCAGCGACGAAGGCACGCACATTATTGGGGCTTGGACGGAAACCAGCCACGCAGATTGCGTACACAACCGTGTAGGTAATGTTAGCCTGCGAATAAACAAATTGCACATGTTTATACTGTGCATAGCGCTGAAAATGCGCACACCATTGGAGCGCGGGGGAGAAACACCCGGATGAAACCCACGCAGACTGGATACGCATACCGTGTAGGTACTATAGTATGTGTGAAAAACATTTTGCACAAGCCTATGTGTGCATAGCACCGAAGGCGCGCACACCGTTGGCGCGTGGGAGGAACCGAAGTACCCCACGCATACCCAGAGAATGCAATACCTACAACTACTGTGAATGTATTTAGTGTTGTGTATAAACATAATGTGTATGTTTACACCGTGTATTGCACCAAAGGCACGCATGTCATGTAGCGTGGGCGGAAACCCGGAGGAAACCCACGCAGACTGCACAGACATACCGGGTAGGTATGTTAGTATGTGGATATCAAATCGCACAAATTTAGGCTGTGCATAGCGCCGAAAGCGCCCATACCAATGGAGTGTGGGAGGGAACCGGAGTACCCAGAGGAAACCCACACAGACTGCATACACATACCGTGTAGGTATTATAGCATGCGTGATAAACATTGAACATGTTTAACTGTGCAGAGGGCCAAAGGCGCACATACCGTCAGTGCATGGGAGGAAACTGGAACACCCGGAAGAAACCCACAGATACCGTGTAGGAATGATAGCATGTGAATAAACCATTGGAGCGTGGGGGGAAACCGGAGTACCCGGAGGAACCCCACGCAAACAGTATACCCATACTGTAAACATGTATAGTATGTGCAATAAACATATTGAACATGTCTATACTGTGCAGAGAGCCGAAGCGCACATACCATGAGAGCGCGGGAGGACACCCGGAGCCCCCGGCGGAAACCCGCGTCGACCCAGAGAGTATAATACATACATATACTGTGAATGTATCTAGAGTCGTGTATAAACATATTGTATACGTTTATATCATGTATGGCACTGAAACACAGCATTGGAATGTGGGGGGGCACCCACGCAGACACAGAGACCAATAACACATACATACACTGTGAATGTATGCAGTGTAGAGGTATAGGATGAGTTTAAATTATGGCGCAGAGGTGCATAATCTTCTCTGTATCATTCCAACCTGCTTGACTGTGCTGCCGAAGCAGCATGCAGGTAACAGGTAACCTCTGATCCTCAGACCGTGTGTCTGTCAGAGCTCAAAACGTTCCCCAGGAAATGGCAGGAAACCACAGGTGCAGAGACCCTGTTGTTGCCTCAGGACATCACACAGAAGGCTCACGGGACTAGAGACATAAATGAATAAAGTCCCCCCCCCACCATGCTGCACCGACCAGGGGGAGGGAAACACTGTGTACCACTGTATCATCCATGCTGCTCTTGATGCAGCGTGTGAGGAAAACAGTGAGGAAGCTGTGTAAAAGAAAGGCTTGAGGGAACCAAGGGAAACAGCGTCCGCCTGAGGTACCACAGGCGGACCACAGCCACAGCAATTCCAGCTTGAGAGTGTTCCTCACATCATCAATGAGTTCACTTACAAGCGCCCTGTCATTCACTGACACAGAACTGGAGTCTTCCTCACAAGGGAATGTCCTGTTCATAAACATTAAAATATTCAGAGCTAGGGTCCTGAGCACAGTAGCTAGGCCCATATCTGAATCAGAGCACTCCTTCACTAAAGATTTTGTGGGGAGAGGGGGCTTATAGCTCCCTTCGCTTGCACACCGCTTCCATTCTGACAAGGAATGACTCCAGGACTGCCGACAACTGGTCCATAAGGACCGCAGGTGCAGGAGCCCTGCCAGTTGCCTCACGCAAGTGTGGAGAAGCAGGTGAATCAGACGACTCCATATCGCCACCCTCTGAGACCTTATACACTACTACAGTGAATATACAGTCCACCCACTGGCTACGCTGAGGCTGAAGAGGGGATACCCGGAGGACTCACCAACCCTTAAGGACCGCTCGGTTCTGCTGAAGAAACCGCGCTGTGAGCATGAGGAGAGTGAAGAATCTGTGAGGAGATTCGCGCCGCCGCTAGTGGCCGAAACCGAAAGTAAATGCGCGGCGGCTACAAGAAAATGGCCGCCGGCCGCAGCTATAACTGCGCCATTGAACCATGGCAAGATGGCCGCCGTGCGTGAAATTCAAAGGCAAACAGCGCTAATGCGCGCGCTAATGGCGCACGCAATAACCACCTCACACACCAGGAAAACTGCCCCTCACCCCAGGGCCCACTACAGACATGAGCACCCAGCCAGGCCAGAGTGACCCCCAAGCACCCCCATAGCACAGCACCAGTACAGGGTGCAGAGAGCAGCATAACAGGGGGGAGACAGGGAGAAACCCCCCATATAAAGAAACACAGCCAGCATGTACTCACCTGCAGTAGGAGAGACTACTTACCCGTCCCTTTCAGGGACCCACTGGCTTGTTTCAGACAGACCTATCACAGAGCAGTACAGCGTAGCTGTCGGCCCGGTCCACCGAGAGAGATACAGTCAGTCAGGTACTGTTCAATCTTGAGAGGACCGCGGGAGCTAAAAAGCAACCCGGCCACCCCTAGAGTCATGGGGCATGTCGTGAACTGAGTCTCACGCACACAAGGCGAGGATCAGCACGCTCGATGGTAGGACAGGTGGGACTACGAGGATACCAGTGTACCCAACCTGTTGCCCAGCCGACAGTTGATTGAAGGTCTCAAAAATAAAATTATAAAATTCCCAAAGGAATAACATTTAAAATAAAATCTTCCAGGAGACTGGCTCCTGAGAGAGCCACATCTTCTCCTTCTGCTAGGCAGAAAAAAACTGAGGCTGCTAGCTGCAGGTGGGAGGGTAATGTCCGGAGTGACCGCCCCCCTTGTCGGGGCTGTTCAGCTCTGGTTTGTTCTAGAATGTATGTTTCTAACATCTAACATTCTGCCTAGATCTTCTCCTGCAAGCAGGGACATATACCCACACGTTTACAGTATCCAGCTGTGTCAGTCCATGGACGATAAGAGAAATGCGGTTTTTTATTTTCCTTGCATGTCCCCCTTGGATCTACAGCGACTGCATTTCCAAGTGCACTTTCAAGTGCACTTTGCACTTGTAGTTTGCACCTGTAGTGCAAAGTGAATTTTCCCTTAGTAAATAACCCCCTATATGTAGAAAAACAGGCAAAATTTAAGGAAAGGTGTGTACTCCAGGTTCCTCTCACATACTCTGAGGACCACTACATATCTTAAGCCTAACTACATGGGCAGTTTTAAGCTAGCCATACTTTGTTAGATTTTTTTATCAGCCTGTAGGATGAATGAAAGCTTTCTAACTCCCGGCCAAGCTAAACAGCACAGATAGACAAATGCCCCTGCCGGCTATTGTATTCTACAAGTCGCTGCTGTTCGGCCAAAAACTTTTCCAGCAGGCTCCTTTGACAAAAGCATTTGCAATAAATCTTAACTGCTTCATTATAATGATCCGTTCATCCGACCAAAGGGTGGTGGCTCCAAGATTCATTAACATCAAAAGCAGAGAAACAAGAAAGGAATCACTCAATGTCAAAAAGTCCAAAGTACATTTACGACTATGACTAAGCTCCTATTGGGAGTGAAATGCATAAAAGACAACAGATGGATTTCTCCTGAACATACCTTGGACTCTGAAGTTGAGTGACTCCATTCTGGTTCCTCTCCTTTGATGAAGGCTTATCCATCGTATTTACTGTTGAGGAGATGAGGTTCTTGCAAACTATGAATCTCTCAGGAGCAAAGAGACTTAAAGCCTTACTCCAGGTTTCTTGTGATTTTTCAATAGTCCATTTGAACCAAGCTGGTTCACTAATCGATGCGACAGCTGGGTGCACTGTATAAACTGAAGTAGCATCAGCCCTGTCTTCCAGCAGCAGGATAGGTCCTTTCCATCCTGCTCCGGGATCAATCGAGTTGGGCTGAGCGCTACTCAGCCATTCACATGAAGCTTTGCATTTCATCAAAGAACACAAGTGCACGCTGGTCTGCGAGTGCATGCAGGTCTGTTGGTCTGTGAGTGCACGCGGGTCCGCTGGTCTGCAAGTGCACGCGGGTCCGCTGGTCTGCGAGTGCACGTAGGTCCGCTCTTCTGTGAGTGCACGTAGGTCCGCTGGTCTGCGAGTGCACGTAGGTCCGCTGGTCTGCGAGTGCATGTAGGTCCGCGAGTACCTGTGTATTGTCTTGTTGAGTACCTGTGTATTGTCTTGTTGTGTACTTGTGTATTGTCTTGAGTAGTTGTGTCAGGAAGCTAGTTGTTAGGTAATTTGGACAGGGTATAATCTCTAATCCTCATTAAATTAATAGGTACGATGTTCGGCGGGTGTGGCGAGGCGACTCGGTGTACATCTTGCGGCATATATGCGTTCCTTGATCATCTGATCGAGGGCGATTACTGCTGTGCAAAATAGAAGCACATTGTTTCCCTGGAAGCCCAGGTTCTGAATCTGGGGAAGCAACTGTCAGCACTGGGAAGACCCTCCACACTAAAGGAAAGCCGGAAACGTACCCGGTAGGTGATGGCAGGGGCCAGCACAGAGGTGGGTGGAGACAAAGAGGTGCAGGCACTAGAAAATAGTAGATGGGTGACAGTCAGGAAGGGTAGAGTGGGAAGTGCCAGGGAGGTCGATCCAGGACTGGAGCATCCCAATAAGTATTATAAAAATAGTATAAACAAACATAAAACAGAGAACCTGTGTCAAAAATATACTAGAAACAGCGCTTGTGTTGAATAAGATTCAGGTGGCCAACTCCACCTCCAAAAGTTATTAACAGTTTATGGCAGATGAAACAGATATGCAAAGTGTCCAATAGTGTTCATTGGTGGTCCTAGATACAGACAGCGTGCACCTTCACCGTGAAATCCTGATCCACCCAGTGAGAACACACTCCCCCTCAGGGGTTTAAACTCACCAGAGCAAAGCTCAAAAAACGCCTTGAACAGGGGGGTATATTGGAACCTTATTGCGTCTCAGCACTCAGCATCAGCCAAGGAGATGTCTGACCAGTGGGGACCGGCAAATCAGCAGCACTTCCTCTATCCCAATAAGTATGCTCCTTTGAGTGACATTGATGAAACCAGTCAGGGACCAGCACTGCTGGAGCTGAGCGACTCTCCTAGCTGCCGGGGAAGAACTCCTCCAGTGAGAGTGGGGGGGAAGCGAAGGGAAAGGAAAGAGATTCTGGTGGTAGGGGACTCAATTCTTAGAAGGACAGAGAGGGCAATCTGTAACAAAGACCTGAAGCGCTGAATTGTATGTTGTCTACCGGGCGCTCGGGTTCGGCACATACAGATCTGGTGGACAGATTACTGGGAGGGGCTGGGGAAGACCCAGCTGTCATGGTGCACGTTGAGAAGAGAAGATTAAGGGGGGATATGATCAACATGTACAAATATATAAGGGGTCCATATAGTGAACTTGGTTTTGAGTTATTCACTTTACGGTCAACACAAAGGACAAGGGGGCACTTTTTACGTCTAGAGGAAAAGAGATTTCACCTCCTAATACAGAAAGGTTTCTTCACAGTAAGAGCTGTGAAAATGTGGAATAGACTCCCTGCAGAGGTGGTTCTGGCCAGCTCAGTAGATTGCTTTAAGAAAGGCCTGGATTTTTTCTTAAATGTACATAATATAACTGGGTACTAAC
This sequence comes from Rana muscosa, assembly GCA_029206835.1. Taxonomy (NCBI): domain Eukaryota; kingdom Metazoa; phylum Chordata; class Amphibia; order Anura; family Ranidae; genus Rana; species Rana muscosa. Next base: position 403,359,576 of record CM055122.1, read on the forward strand.
ATTTATATGTAAAGTTGATCCAGGGATTATCCAATTGCCTCTCGGGGGATCAGGAAGGAATTTTTTCCCCTGCTGTAGCAAATTGGATCGTGCTCTGCTGGGGTTTTTCACCTTCCTCTGGATCAACTGTGGGTATAGAATTAGGTATATGGGATTGTATGATATCATTATTTAATTTTTTTATGGTTGAACTGGATGGACTTGTGGCTTTTTTCAACCTGACTAACTATGTAACACAAGGCTTCCTCTGATTGGCTGAGGTGGACAGGCAAGGAGATGGCATCACAATCTCTACCACAGTCAGAGGAAGCCTGGTATTTACTAATGAAATACAAAGCTTCCGGTGAATGGCTGAGCAGAGCACAGCTCATACAAACTATTGAGTCACAAGGAACCTGGAGTTAGGCGTTAAGCTGGCCATAGACAGCTCAAATTGGTTGAAATTCAATCCGATTGAGCAGTGTGGAAAATTATCAGCCAAACACTGACTGGTTATTGTTCCTCAGCACAATTGTTTTCAGGAAGCCACATCTGCCTGAATATAATGGAGATTCTTCCATGCAAGAGAATAACTTGATTCCCTAATCCAAGCCGTCTCTTGTAATGTGAGTGGCTGAAATTTTAGCCATTTATTCCCAATCTTATTCGCCAGCCTTTTGCAACCAATTAAAACCAATATTTAGAGAACTAATTGATTGCTACACTGTTCAGCAGAATGAGACTAGATCTGCCCATCCAGCTTGTAAAAGCTAGTCTAAGGAGCATCTTGTTCAATGAGGGAAATTTATCAAAACTGGAGCAGGCAGAAGCTTATTGGTTGCCATGCACAGCTGCTTCTGTTTCTATATTTCATTTTTAAAGCTTAACTGGACACCCTCTGGAGCAACTGTGCTTGACAGCAAACCAGCTTCTGGCTTCAGCTTGTTCAATTCTAAAAACTGAAGCAGCTGTACATGGCAACCAATCAGCTTCTCTCCACTCCAGTTATTATAAATTCCCCCCATTATGCATTCACAAAATGACCACTATCTTTCGGAAAGAAAGGTATGGTAAAAAAAAACAAAAAAACACACACACACACACAAATGGATATATACAGTAATAAAAATCCTGGCAGAGATTCCAACCTATCCCCCCAGTAAAGACAGATAGCAATGAAAACCTAGGAGAGGTTTTAATGCTACCTAACTAGATCTAACAGAAAAAAAGCTGCAGTCTTATTTAAAATCGTGCTTTGTGCTATTGCTCAATAAAAGATCACCTATATAAGTTAGCAGCAAAATATAGCGAACATAATGGAAGACTAGCAGTTGAACTCTCTTAAGTGTCCAGTGGGTTTTAAAGGCTGTTTTCATGTTGCCGGTGATTTTGACATTAATACTGGGCAGAGTTAAATTATATTCCATAGATGGTATTGCTCTTCATAATTATTTTAGTATGGTTGTTCTGTTTTGCTACAAAAATTACCTACAAACTATGCTCAGAGAGAAACCAATAAAGCATTTACGGATATGGAAAAAACTAAATCCTTGGTCAAATTAGAATTTATGAAAACTTATTTAAAGTGTATGTTTATCCTTGAACCACAAAAAATAACAAAAACTAAACATATTAGAAAAATCACATATGCAAATACTATTTTATATGAGATATTTAGTATGGCATTTTTAAAATTAGTTGTATTGTGGGTCAATTTAGTAAAAAACAAAACAAAAGCACTGCTTTTCTCCTGATATGCCAATGTCTTCTTTATGCACGGCTCAGTTACACTAAGGGAAACATTTATTAGAAAAAAAAAAAAAATCACAGCTATTTCTTTTGCACACCTCATGTATTTGTTCTGTGGAATGCTGGCAAACTGAATGTTACTAGGCTATTTTCTCTCAAGGGTGGATGCTCTTTATTCATAAGAATAGTGTCAATCAATATCATATTATGGCCACTAAATAGACCCAACTATTATATAAGTATTTCCTATGATCACCAGCTCAACCTAGTTGCAATACTGCAATATTACCTGATTCATGCTATTCTTATAATTTAAAAATATCCATCCTAGCGATAAATCGCCTACTATCTTAGCAACCTATTCATTTTGCGGGCATTCGCACAGAATAAATATACATGCAGTATAAAAAGTTGCAATATAAATGAGAAAATTGGGTAAGGTGGGACTTTAAGTGTGCCCTAGTGGAGTGTAAGTAATGATGTATGACCTGCACAGTCACAAGGTAAAATTCAAAGCTTGAATGGATGAACTTTATATGAAATGGATTCAAGGATTCAAACATATAACTTACCATCTTTTCTCCTCCTCCCCCCTCCCTTGCATTAAGTTGGCGTCTGTGAGACCCCGCTGCACATAAAGCAGCATAACATGTAACTGTATTTCTGTGTTAAAGCTTTTCAATTTATCCTATATTATATTGATTTGGTTGGGTTTTAATAATGAGCAACTATAGATGCTCTACAATGACTTGGCGCTCATGAAAAATCCATATATATACTGTATTTTGCAATATCAATATTTATCTAATAGTTTATTTGAAATGTTAATAACTTTACATTGAAGGCTCTCTCCAAATACTTATATCATTTTTGTGCTACTTTTAAGGCCCTGACGAAGCGGATGTTCCCACGAAATGCGTAGGCCCCAACTTCGATATTCTATCACCAGGATTCGCACACCCTGGATTCAAGAAATAGTAGACTGTACTTTTTCTTAGATTGTAATAGATTTTAATGTTTCTATCTACGGATGGCAAATAAAGTTTTTTCTATATTTTAAAGACTGTGTTATACATCATTAATTACACTCCACTAGGGCACACTTAAAGTCCCACTTTACCCAATTTTTAATTTATATTGTATATCTTTAAGGGATGGTGCCTTAGCGGGAGTATTATTTCACACCTACACCCACCCTTGCATATAAAAATTAGCAATTTTTTAAAATAAATATACCCCTAAGGGTTGGGGTAATTCCAGCAGCCATTTTGTTTTATACATTGCAGATCCATGTGTGTACTGATTATACGTGGCAAACAGAAGCACTGAGGAACATTAAAGGGGCCCAGTGTAAAACAGGACAGCAATGTAAGTACATGAAACTGAAAAAAATGAAGATTGCACAGCAAACATGCTAGAATGAACTTGCACTAGTAAACTAAAAATATTTACGTGGTAACTCTACATCTCAAAATTTTTATGAAATTCTCAAGATAAAATAGTAATAATATTACATTGGATTAAAAAAATGTCAATGTTTGAAATACCCTATGGCGGTTCTTGACATTTATGGGAGCTGTATTATAGAGTACATAACAGATTTTACAGTTTATCATATACAGTATATATACACATGTACAAAAACAGGTAGCAGACAAATCCTGATTAACTTTACAAAATGTTGTGTCTCATTGAAGGTCATAATCTTAAATCATTTTTTATATGGCCTTGGTAAACGGCACTGTCCATCTTCTTTTTTCCCCCAGCTTTTCGAGGTCTAAAATAAAGGTTAACTAAAAGTTAAACTAAAAGACCATTACAATAGCAATGCAAAGTAACACACAATGAATAATAAGAAAGGAACCAATCACAGTCTTCCTCCATTAGAAATAAAGCGTTACTAGATCTACTGATAACCAACAATACAGACCTGATCACAGATGTGGAAATACAGCAATTTAGGAAGCAGCGATCACAGGTCAATTGGCTTCAGTATGAATCACACAAATAGGTAGCATAAGGGAAATACAAAGACACTGAATTTCAAAAGAGCCAACTTCCCTAAACTACGAACCTTGCTAGAAGGCATGAATTGGGATAAAATCTTAGGAACAAAGAACACGGAGGAGAGATGGGTTTGCTTTAAGAGCATATTAAATAAGGGCATTAGCCAGTGCATCCCATTGGATAATACATTTAAAAGAGTGAACAAAAGTCCTGGATGGCTTAACTCCAATGTAAAAATGCATATAAAAGCAAAAAGAGAAGGCCTTCAAAAAATACAAGGTTGAGGGATCATCATCAGCATTCAGACTTTATAAAGAATGCAACAAGAAATATAAGGGTGCAATTAGGGTGGCTTAAGATAGAACACGAAAGACACATAGACACATAGCAGAGGAGAGTAAAAAAATTCCCAAGAAATTCTTTAAGTATGTAAACAGTTAAAAAGGGAGGACAGACCATATTGGCCCCATAAAGAATGAGGAAGGACATCTGGTTACAAAGGATGGGGAGATGGTGAAGGTATTGAATTTCTTCTCAGTCTTCACAAAAGAATCGGGGGGCTTCAGTAACCAAAACTGCAGTGTTTATCCTCATGCCACCTCACAGGAAGCACCCTCATGGCTAACAGAGGACAGAATTAGAATTAGACTTGGAAAACTTAATATTAAAAAATCACCAGGACTGGATGGCTTGCACTCGAGGGTACTTAGGGAACTCAGTCAAGTAATTGCCAGACCATTGTTCCTATTTTTTACTGACAGTATACTGACTGGAATGGTACCAGCGGATTGGAGAAAAGCCATTGTAGCACCAAAGTTTAAAAAGGGCCCAAAATAAATCCCTGGGAATTACAGACCAGTTAGCCTAACATCAATAGTATGCAAGCTTTTGGAGGGGATGATAAGGGACTATATACAAGATTTTAGTAATGAAAACTGTATCATTAGCAGGAATCAGCATGGATTCACGAAGAATCGTTCTTGCCAAACCAATCTATTAACCTTTTATGAGGAGGTGAGTTGCCATCTAGATAAAGGAAGGCCCGTAACCATGGTGTATATGGATTTTGCAAAAACATTTGACACAGTTCCCCATAAACGTTTACTGTACAAAATAAGGTCCGTTGGCATAGACCATAGAGTAAGTACATGGATTTAAAACTGGCTACAAGGGCGAGTTCAGACGGTGGTGATAAATAGGGAATACTTGGAATGGTCAGGGGTGGGTAGTGGGGTCCCACAGGGTTCTGTGCTGGGACCAATCCTATTTATTTTGTTCATAAATGACCTGGAGGATGAGGTAAACAGTTCAATCTCTGTATTTACGGAAGATACTAAGCTAAACAGGGCAATAACTTCTCCGCAAGATGTGGAAACCTTGCAAGAAGATCTGAACAAATTAATGCGGTGGGCAACTACATGGCAAATGAGGTTTAATGTAAAAAAAATTAAAATAATGCATTTGGGTGGCAAAAATATGAATGCAATCTATACACTAGGGGGAGAACCTCTGGGGGAATCTAGGATGAAAAAGGACCTGGCGGTCCTAGTAGATGATAGGCTCAGCAATGGCATGCAATGCCCATCTGCTGCTAACAAAGAAAGCAGAATATTGGCATGCATTAAAAAAGGGATTAACTCCAGGGATAAAGCGATAATTCTCCCACTCTACAAGACTCTGGTCTGGCTACACCTGGAGTATGCTGTCAAGTTCTGGGCACCAGTCCCAGGTAGGATGTACTGGAAATGGAGCGAAGTACAAAGAAGGGATATAAGTTATGAAGAAAGGTTGCGAGCACTGAACTTATTCTCTCTGGAGAAGAGACGCTTAAGAGGGGATATGATTTAAATTTACAAATACCGTACTGGTGACCCCACAATAGGGATAAAACTTTTACGCTTAAAGGAGTTTAACAAGACACGTGGCCACTCAATAAAATTAGAAGAAAATAGGTTTAACCTTAGACGATGTAGAGGGTTCTTTACTGAAAGAGCGACAAGGATGTGGAATTCCCTTCCACAGGTGGTGGTCTCAGCGGGGGGCATCGTTCGTTTCAAAAAACAATTAGATAAGCACCTAAACGACCACAACATACAGGGATATAAAATGTAATACTGACATATAATCACGCACATAGGTTGGACTTGATGGACTTGTGTCTTTTTTCAACCTCACCTACTATATAACTATGAAAAAATATTTTTTTTATTTATATTAAGATTTATGAGAAACTGTGTGCAGCCTTGGATGGTTATTTAAAAAAAACATCTGGCTAAAAATATATGTTAAAGCTCAGGCCCTGTGCCACATGACTGAAGTAATAGTGTGTTAGTGTTATTCAATTCCTTTTTTCCATTTTTGGGGAGGGACCCCATGACATTTTGGAAAGGGGTTCCTGTAATTTATAGTTATGCCCCTGGGTCCCCACACAGTAGTGATTTTACAAGGTAAAGGTTACAAAGCAGCTGCAATATTTTACACTGTGTACTCGTTTTTGCTGGCCATAAAAAGGGATTTTTATAACAGCTTACCTGTAAAATCCTTTTCTTGGAGTACATCACGGGACACAGAGCGACTTAGTCATTACTAATGGGTTATATAGATACCTTCAGGTGCTGGCACTGGCAACTTCCAAAACCGGAAGTACCCTACACTATATAAGCCCCTCCCATCCGGGAGCACCTCAGTTTTGTAGCAAAGCAATAAGTGTCGCCAAAAAAGAGGGGTGGGAGCTCTGTGTCCCGTGATGTACTCCAAGAAAAGGATTTTACAGGTAAGCTGTTATAAAAATCCCTTTTTCTTTTTCGTACATCACGGGACACAGAGCGACTTAGTCATTACTAATGGGACGTCCCAAAGCAATGCCAAATGAGGGGGGGGATACACTATACATAAGCTGGGCGCCATCAGGCATGAGGATCTTTTGCGGCCTGCAACACACTGCGCCCAAAGGCGACATCCTCCTGACTTCTAACGTCCACCTGGTAGAACCTAGTAAACGTGTGTACTGAAGACCATGTTGCGGCCTTACAGATTTGAGCCAGGGAGGCCTGGTGATGCACTGCCCATGAAGTTCCAACTGCTCTTGTGGAGTGCGCCCTAACTTTGAATGGAGGCGGTCTCCTTTTCAAGCCATAGGCTTGTATTATGACCTGTCGAATCCACTTGGCTAAAGTAGATTTTGATGCTGCCTGACCCTTTCTGGGGCCTTCCGGCAGAACAAACAAAGTATCCGTTCTACGAATCTGAGTAGTGGCTTTTAGATAAGCTTTAACTGCTCTTACTACATCCAAAGAATGCAATAACTTTTCCTCTACCGAGGTAGGTTTGGGAAAAAAAGAAGGAAGAACCACATCTTGGTTCAAATGAAACCTCGATACCACCTTAGGAAGAAAGGCTGGGTGAGGACGTAATACTACTCTGTCCTTATGGACAACCAGATATGGCTCCTTACAGGACATGGCGGCTAATTCCGATACTCTTTTAGCCGAACAAATGGCTACTAAGAAAATCAATTTCCTGGTGAGAAGAACCAAGGAAATGTGCTGCAATGGTTCAAACGGTTGTTTCTGTAGAACCGACAGAACCAGGTTTAAGTCCCATGGACATATGGGAATACTAACCGGAGGGCTAATACGCATCACTCCTTGTATGAAAGCTTTGACTAATGAATGCAAAGCCAAGGGCCTTTGAAAAAATATTGACAAGGCCGAAATCTGACCCTTGATAGTACTCAAGGCAAGCTTCCTATCCACAGCCCACTGTAGGAAGTCCAGAATCCTACCTATTACGTACTTACGCGGATGCCATTTCCTGGCCTCACACCACGCGATGTACGCCTTCCAGATCCTATAATAGATCTGCCTGGATACCGGCTTCCTGGCATTGATCATGGTAGATACCACCGGATTAGAGAGACCTCTCTTTTTTAGAATGTGGGCTTCAATAGCCAGGCCGTCAAACCTAGGGCTGGTAAGGAAGGGTGGTATATCGGTCCTTGCGAAAGCAGGTCCGGACGATGTGGGAGAGTCCAAGGACTCCCCACTGACATTTTTACAATCTCCGCGTACCATGCTCTTCGGGGCCACGCTGGAGCCACCAGAATCACTGGTTTCTTTTCTACCCGGATTCTGCGGATTAATCGCGGTAACAATTGTGGCGGTGGGAATGCATATATCAGCTTGAACTGATCCCAAGGGAACACTAGGGCATCCGAGCCGCAAGCTAGGGGATCCCTTGTGCGAGACACAAATCTGTCCACCTTTGCGTTGAATCTGGATGCTAGCAGATCTACATCCGGTGTTCCCCACCGCTGGCATATTGCCTGGAAAACCTCGGGGTGAAGAGACCATTCCCCCGGGCATAATTGCTGGCGACTTAGAAAGTCCGCTCTCCAATTTTTCCACTCCTGGGATGAAAACCGCGGATATGGCTGGGACATATCTTTCTGCCCATTTCAGGATGCAATTCGCTTCCCTCTGGGCTGCACGACTCCTGGTGCCACCCTGGTGATTGATATATGCCACTGCTGTGGCATTGTCTGATTGAATTCTGACAGGGGACCCTTGGAGTTTGGATGTCCATGCTACTAGGGCATACCGGGCTGCTCGTATCTCTAAGAGATTGATGGGCAGGGCCTTCTCTGCTTCTGACCACTTGCCCTGGAGAGACCATTGCTCCAGTACTGCCCCCCAGCCTATGAGGCTGGCATCTGTAGTGACCACCTTCCAAGAAACCGGACTGAAGGGTTTCCCTTTTTCCAGATTCTGGGACACCAACCACCAATGGAGGCTCTTGCGAACGGAAGGGGACAGGGACATTGGTAAGTCTAAAGCCTGAACTTTTTTGTTCCAGGCTGATAGTATGGCCCTCTGCAAGTTCCTTGAATGGAATTGACCGTAGGGTACTGCTTCGAATGAAGCCACCATTTTTCCCAGCAGCCTCATGCACAGGCGTATGGATGGTTTTCTTTTTGTACCCACTAAGTGGGTCAAATCTTTTAAAGACGACACCTTCTCTGGAGGTAAGAAAATCTTTCTCTGATTTGAATCCAGCCTTAGCCCCAAGTATTCCAGACTTTTGACTGGTCTTAGAGCTGACTTGTCTCGGTTGATAATCCAACCGTGATATCCCAGATACTTGATTGTCTCGTGAATAGCTACTTCCAGTTTTTCCACTGAGTGGTCTATTAGTAGCAGGTCGTCTAAATATGCCATTATCGTTACACCCCGTGTTCTTAGATTGGCCAATAGTGGGGCCAGAATTTTTGTGAACACTTGTGGTGCTGTGGCCAGACCGAAAGGTAAGGCTCTGAACTGAAAATGGCGCCCTTCTACTGCAAAGCGTAGAAATTTCTGATGGGCCGGAAAGATGGGAATATGCAGATAAGCATCCTTAATGTCGATCGAGGCTAACCATTCCTGCCCTTGTAGGGCGGTGGCCACCGATCGGATCGACTCCATCCGAAAAGTCCTGATATGTAGGAATTTGTTTAGCCCTTTTAGATTTAATATGGGCCTCACGTCCCCATTTGGTTTGGGGACTGTGAAGAGGTTTGAGTAAAACCCGAACCCGCATTCTTCCAAGGGAACCTTCATGATTACACCTTGGAGCAATAGTTGTTCTAGTGCCAGAAGGAGGGATCCTCTCTTCTGGGGATCGCTTGGCACGTTTGACCTCATAAAATGGGCAGGAGGAGTGTCTTTTAACTCCAGCTTGTATCCCAGACTTACTGTGGAGATCACCCATCTGTCTCTGATGGTGTCCCGCCAGGTCTCTGTGAACAACTGAAGTCTTCCCCCCACCCGATTGAGTGGGGGCAACCCTTCATGACTTAGGGGGAGGTTTCATACCTCTCTTGACCCAGGGTTTCTTGTTACCCTGTGCTTGTCCCTGATTTCTGCCCCCTGGATTTGACCGCGGAGGCCGTCGGAACTGTTTCACAGCCGATGTGCCAGGGACTGGAGAAGTAGGCTTCTTAAAAGAAGGACTTCTAGCTTTGTTCTTAACCGGCAAGAGTGTACTTTTACCGGCAGAAATTTTCTGGATATACTTGTCCAGATCTTCTCCAAATAAGCGTTCTCCATGAAATGGGAAGCTAATCAGCAATTTCTTACAGGGAGCCTCAGAAGACCAGTTTTTGAGCCATAGAAGCCTACGCATATGTACTACAGACAGCGTAAAGCGGGAGGCCTGTTGGATTGTATCCTTTATGGCGTCCACCGCCGAACACAAGGCTCTGGGTAGGTCAGCTAGGGCAAGAGCCTGCTGATCTGGTAAGTCCCTTAAGACTTGTTTCAACTGATCCTTCACTGCTTGGCAGACCCCAATAGCTGCTACTGCAGGTTGTGTCACCATGCTTGCTGTAGAGAAAGCAGATTTTAGTAAAGACTCCAATTTTTTATCTATTGGGTCTTTGAACATTGGAACATTATCTACTGGACATGTCAGTGATTTATTCACAAAAGAGATGGCTGCGTCCACTGTGGGCACCTTCCATTTTTGTATGAACTTATCCTCCATGGGATAGATCACCGGAAATCTCTTGGGGGGAGTAAACATTTTATCAGGATGCTCCCAATCCTGGTAAATAAGCCCTTCCAATAAGGGGTGGATTGGGAAGGAACAGACAGTCTGGGGAGCTTTTAGCGAACCCAGCGAGGAGACAGTAGTGGTTGATGGCTCCGCAAGAGGCATTTTAAATGCTGATCGGACCATGTTAGTCAGAGACTGAACCCATAATCTTTCAGCCTGAGATGCTGAGAAAGGTTCTTCCACTGTTGATTCCTCTATAACCGAATCAACCTCATCCTGATCCCCTTCAGGTAGGTCGATCTCTGTGTGGGGCTGTTCCTCCACTAACAGGCACTCTGAAGGAGGAGACGGAGATCGGACGCGCTTTCCCTGTGACAGGGAAGCAGCGATCAATGCTGTTAATCTCTCTTCCAATCCTCTCAGAGTTGAGGAAAAAACCTCTGTTATATATACAGGAGCAGGTGGACAGGGGGCAGCCGCAGCACCAGGTACTCCTGCGGGGTTCCTACGGCTACTAACCTCTGAAATTTCAGGGGAGATTGGTGCAGTACAAGCATGCCCAAAATCCTCAGAGCCCGATGGAGACCCCTTTCGCTTCTTGGAAGATTTATTTCCAGAGCGTCTGGACGACATATCCTTTAAGCACAGAGCTGAGGTATTCCCGTCGTCATACACCACTTTTACTGGTAATAGTCTAGCACAGTTGCTGCTATATACCAGCTGGTGTCCACTAAAGTGCCTTTCTATGGGGATGCCTGCATCAACCGCCTCTGTGTGCCACCGTTTTGTTGCTAGCTCTGTTTGCATCCAGCTGACACTTGTATTGTGTCTTTTATCCATGCTGGGATGCCTGCACATGCGCAGAAGCGCCGCGGCGCGCATCGAGCGTCATCCACCAGCCCCCCCCTTTTTTCGCTCATCTCTACATAGGAGGCGCGTGCACGCGCACGCACGCGCGCCCGTGCGCCTTCGGCGCTTTTTTTTTAAAATAAGCAGGGACTAGGAGCCAGGGCCCTTTTTGCCGGAGGGCCTGTGCGGTGGATGAGTGCAGCAACAGGGCAGAGGAAGTGGATTCCCACAGAGAACTTACCAACTGCCTGGATCTTTTGACTTGAAAAGAAAAAGATCCACATGACAAGAAAAATGGACCACAGCGGCCTCTAGTGGTTTAACACAGGTACCGCGGTCTCCTTTTTTTTTTTCTTGACTACTATTAAAATTTTACATTTTCCAGTAGTTACAGGCATGCACAGATATTTAGCGGGGGGCCCCCACTTACCTCTTCCCCGCCGCAGGACTCTGTTTGGTCCACAGAAGCCCAAACTTCACCTATCACGGCAGGCATTGTAATTAAACCTTCAGGGACCGGGTTCCCAAGGATTCCACTCCCCTGGACCTGTATAGCACCCTGCACAGAAAACATCTTGGTCGTGGGTATGACCAGAGCTCTGGATCCCAGGGTCCAGCCCTCCTAAGAGAAGCATTACAGGCAAAACCTTGCTCTTCTCTTGCAAGGCCCGGGTACCGACCGTTTAGCTATGAAGCTTTTTTGGTCGGATCCGGAATAGCTTACTGAGGCCCAAAAGAACCTGTACGCAAGCTCAGTGAAAAACACATGTTACTTCTTGGCCAATACCTTAGACACTGGCAAAAAACTGAGGTGCTCCCGGATGGGAGGGGCTTATATAGGGGAGGGTACTTCCGGTTTTGGAAGTTGCCAGTGCCAGCACCTGAAGGTATCTATATAACCCATTAGTAATGACTAAGTCGCTCTGTGTCCCGTGATGTACGAAAAAGAAAAGTAATTTCCTTGCTTTCTCATTAGGGATGCACCAATACCATTTTTTTTCCCGAGTATCAATATTTTCTTTTTAGTATTTCCCGATTCCAATTGCCGATACCTACCACAACAGTTTTGTTTACACTTCAGCTGTCAGCAATGGTACAAAGCATTGAAAAGTTATTTACAAATAAAATAATAGGATTTTTTGTACTCACCGTAAAATCCTTTTCTCGTTCGTCCATGGACGGACACAGCTCCTTAAATCTTGACAAAGTGGGTTATGTTCCTGTTCATAGGAGAGGACTAGACAGAATATGTTAGTTATCTTAAAACATGTAACTTTAACAGCGTTGAACAGCCCCGCCCAGGGGGCGGTCCCTGCATACATAACCCTCCTACCTGCAGTCAGCAGCCTCAGTTTGTAGTAAAGCAGTACAAACTAAAAAAGGAGGGGTGGGTGCTGTGTCCATCCATGGACGAATGAGAAAAGGATTTTACGGTGAGTACAAAAATCCTATTTTCTCTTATCGTCCATGGACGGACACAGCTCCTTAAATCTTGACAATGTGGGACGTCCCCAAGCAGTGTCAGAAAAAATGAGGGGTGGGAACAGCAATCAAAAGAAGACTTAACTTCACCCCAAACAAACAGAGCTCCTCACGGAGGAGTTGCAACCTCAAACAGCTGCCTGCAAAAACTTGCGGCCAAGGAAGCATCCGAAGATGCACACACATCAACCTTGTAAAACGTTGGGAAAGTGTGAACAGATGACCAGGTCGCCATCTCATACACACCTGAAGACAGATGCTAGATGTTGGAAAGCCCAGGAAGCACCAATTGCCCTGGTTGAATGCGCTGTGACAGGAAAGGGAGGCGCCTGTCCCTAAAGTGCATAGGCCTGGATGACGATCAGCCTGATCCACCTAGAAAGATGGCCGATGAGACCGCCAGGCCCTTCTGTGGACCAGATACCGGCACGAACAGTGAGTCAGAACTCCGAAACGGAGCAGTAGCAGACAGGTACACCCGTAGGGCACGTACCACGTCCAAGGTATGTAACGCAGCCTCCTGGGATGCGAAGGCCGAGGACACAAGGATGGAAGCACAATGTCCTCGTTTAGGTAAAAAGCCGAAACCAGAAGGAATGAAGGTTGCGGCGAAGCACCGCTTATCCGTATGGAGGACCAAGTAAGGCGGCTTGCAAGACAAGTTCAATAACCCTTCTGACCAAAGTAATGGCAACTAGAAAGGCAACTTTTTGAGAAAGAGTGGAATCTCCCTGATGTTCTCAAAGGGAGGTTCCTGAAGTACTGAGAGCACTAGAGTCAAGTCCACGGAGGAATCGGTGGTCCAAACAGGGGAACCACGTGTCGGACCCCCTGCACACACGTACTTACCAGTGAGTGAGCCACCAGAGGCCGTTGGTAAAAGACAGCCAAGGCTGAAATCTTCCCACTTAACGGTGCTCAAGGCAAGGTTCAGATCCACTCCGCACTGTAAGAACAGCAGGATCCGAGAAACCGGCTATGTCCGTGGGCGCCCGGCCATCTCATCACACAGAGATGTAGGCCTTCCAAGTGCAATGGTAGATCGTCCGGGAAGAAGGTTCCCGGGCCCCCAACATAAAGGGGATTATCGAATCTGCCAGACCACGGTCCCTTAGTACCTGGCTTTCAATAGTCAAGGCGTTAAAGCCAGCAACTGTAAAACAGGATGAAGCATGGGACCTTGAGACAGAGGGTCCTCCCGCATTGGCAGCCACCGGGGAGCGTCAGCTACCAGTCTCCCGAGGTCGGCGTACCAGGGACGCCGGGACCAATTTGGGGCGATTAGAATCACCAGAATCCCCGCGGCCTCCACTCTGCGGAGCAGATAAGGAAGCAATTCCAGTAGGGGAAAGGCATAAATTCCCTATGGGACGTGTCTGCCCAGGGAGCCCTGGACCTGGCCACAAACCTTGACACCTGCGATTGAGTCGAGAAACCAGGAGATCCACAACTGGTGTGCCCCAATTCCGACAAAGCAATTGAAAACACCTCCGGGTGAAAAGACCATACCCCTTGGTCCAGCATCTGGCGACTCAGATAGTTTGCCTGCCAGGTCTCTACGCCTGGATGTAAGCAGCCGATAGAGCCGGCACGCTCCTTTCGGCCCAACTTAGGGTGCGAGCGACTACCGACGCTGCGGCCGTCCAACTGAAACCTGATCAGACGCCCCTGAAGTCTCTGCGACCCTTTGGAGAGGCACAGTCTGATCGCTCGAATGTCGAGGACATCGATCTTCCAGACCGTGAGGCTGGCGTCCGTCGTGATCACAGTCCTATGGAAAGGAAGGGATGACCTCCCGGACTGAAGAGCCGGGAAATGCAGCCGCCCTCAGGTGACTTACCTGAATCTAGAGACAATGGAGATCTGTTCCAAGTGGACAGGATCTCTTCCTGCAATACTCGAGTGTGGAATAAGGCAGACGGAACTGCCTCGAAGGAGGCCACCATGAGGCCCAGAACTCGTGCAAAAAAGGGGAGAGACGACCATTTGCGGGATGCCAACAATTTCACCACTGACTCGAGCGTCTGCAACTGCTCCAAAGGAAGGAAGACCTTTGCCTCCAAAGAATTCAGGATCAAGCCTAGGGATTTCAGACACTGAGTCGGTACCAACACTGACTTCTGTATGTTCAATACCCAACCAAAGTCCCGGAGGGTCTGACTAGCTATAGACATGTCCTCCTCTAATTCTGAGCCAGAAGCAGCTCTCAGAAGAAGAATGTCCAAGTAGCCCAAGATATCAATGTCTCGCTGTCTCAGCAAAGCCCAGATCGCGGCGAGCACCTTGTGAACAATTCTTGGTGCCGACGCTAAGTCAAATCGCAAAGCACAGAAAACTCAAAGGGTTGTTGCAGATGGGGACATGCAAGTATGTGACCCTGGTGTCCAGACGCCAGAAGTCCCCAAAAACAATACATACAAACACTGTGTATGTATTAATGTGTATGTTCATACTGTGGCGCCGAAGACGCACATGTCTTTGGAGTGTGGGAGGAAACCGGAGTACCCGGAGGAAACCCACGCAGGCACAGGGAGAACATGCAAACTCCAGGCAGATGGTGTCATGGTCGGGATTTGAACCAGCGACCCTCTTGCTGCCAGGTGAGGGAGTTAATCACTACCCCACTGTGGTGCCCTACAAGGTATTGAGGGCTCTGAGGTCCAAGATTGGACGGACACCGTCCTTTTGTGGGACTACCAACAGATTAGAATAGAATCCCTGAAACCCTTCCACCAGGGGCACAGGTAAAAGTATTCTGCACCAGAGCAAGTCTTGTACTGCTCCCATCAAAGCAGACCGACGAGCCGGAAGGAGAGGGAAAATTCGAGGGAAAGATTTGTTTGGTGGACAAGAAGAAAACCCTATCTTGTACCCCTAAGTGACCACCTCGCAGACCCACTGGTCAGAAAGCAGAGAGGTCCACCGAGCTGCAAACACTCAAAATCACCCCCCCCCGACCCTTGAGTCCAGCGGGGACAAAATACCATGCGTAGCACGCACCCAGGGACGCTTCTGTTCCCCAGCTAGAGCCTTGTCAGCCCGGGAGGATCTACTGACGAAAATACCGCTTCTGCGTGGAATCGGAGGGCCCCGGCCAAAGGCGCGGCTCCTTCCCCTCAGAGGACTGTGAGAGAAGAGTGCTCTTACCTCCAGTGACATCTTAACATTGTCGTCCAGCGAGGTACCAAAAAGCCTCAGAAAGGCAATCTGCCAGAGCTCACTTGGGAGCTTAGCCAGCGGACCAACATTCCAGCCAATCAGGCGGAGCAGCACCACCGCAGATACAGAGGTTCTGGAAATCATTTACATACACACAACAAGTATGTATTAGTGTAAAGAGTTTTACTGTGGCGCCGAAGGCGCGCGTGTCTTTGGAGTGTGGGAGGAAACCGGATCACCCGGAGGAAACCCACGCAGACACAGGGAAAACATGCAAACCCCAAGCAAACTGCGACAGGGCCATTTAAAATACACACACTGTGTATGTATTAGTGCATATGTTTTTACTGTGGCGCCGAAGGCGCGCATGTCTTTGGGGTGTGGAAGGAAACCGGAGTACCCGGAGGAAACCCACGCAGACACAGGGAGAACATGCAAACTCCAGGCAGATGGTGTCAGGGTCCGGCTTCGAACCAGTGACCCTCTTGCTGCCAGGTGAGGGAGTTAACCACTACACCACTGTGCTGCCCTACATGGAAAGTTGCAGCCATATATAGGTCGCAACACTGACAGCATCACCGCCTTGGACCTCTTATCAGAAGGGTCCTGTATGATAACGGACCGGCATGCGCTGGGGGACCACAAGGACCTCTGCAGCCGTTCCCATTCCTTATGTATGAACTATCAAAGAAAGTGACATAAGGAAAAAAACGTCACAAAGCGGGCAGATTTGTGTGACCTAAGGGAGACAGACTCCTCTGCGGAAGTCCCAGCTGCATTCCCAGCTGGAGAGTGTCCCTCACAGCATCAGAAGTGCACTCAGAAGTGCCCTGACAAATATTTCCCAGAAGATGGCGGGGGGAGGGGGCGCTTTCTTACCCCCCTTACGCCCACAATCCATTTCTACCTTGGCAACAAAAGGTTCCAGGACTATCTATAACGTATCCAAGGAAACCGCAGGTGCAGGGGCACCATTTGCTGCCTCTGGCAATGTATGGGGAAGAAAGGTCACATACTGACTCCATAAACGCCCACTGACAGCCCTCAGGGACCAAGTGAAACACACATAAGAGTCCACCCTCCATGCTGCACTGACCGGGGGGGTAACCCAGGGGACTCACCACCCAGAAGGAGACCGCTCAGCACCGCTGTCCGCCTTGTATACACAGTGTGTGTGATGAAAAAGCTATGAGGAGAAAGAACTGCACTGTTCAGAAGCCAGTCAAAGACAAAAAATAGATGATATGGACAGCCGCACTCCAAAAAACCTAAACGGTTGCCTTTATTGTAAAAACGAATAGGTGCACTACAAATCACAGCAAGACAGGGATAGCAGCTGACGTGTTTCGCACTGTAGTCTAGTGCTTACTCATAGCTCTATGAGTAAGCACTAGACTACAGTGTGAAATGCGTCAGCTGCTATCCCTGTCTTGCTGTGATTTGTAGTGCACCCATTCGTTTTTACAATAAAGGCAACCGTTAAGGTTTTTTGGAGTGCCGCTGTCCATATCATCTAATTTTTGTCTTTGTCTGCCTTGTGCATTGTCAGCACCCACGGCTTCCTGAGGGACTATTGATTGTCTAAGCATACTCACCTGGAGCGGTAACTCCCTTCCTTCATTTGTTCAGAAGCCAGTGCTAGAGGCCAAACCCACACCAAAATGGCCGCCAGATGCCTCAGATAAAAAAGGGCGCGGACCACAAGAAAATGGCCGCCCACAATACCGACATGCGCCACAGCGCGGCTACAACAAAATGGCCGCCAATGGAAGCCATGGGGTATGTCGTGGTCAGTACCAAGCGCAAAGCAAAGGACTGGCACGCTCGATGGCCGGAACTGGGAAGACTACTAGGATCTATATATCCAGCCTGTCGCCTGCCGGCAGTTGATAGAAGATATCACAAAAGAAAAAAGAAAAAGAAAATAAAAAAAATCCTTCTGGAATCTGGGCCCATAGGGAGCAACGTCCTTCTCCTCTGCTAGGCAGAAAAAAACTGAGGCTGCTGACTGCAGGTAGGAGGGTTATGTACGGAGGAACCGCCCCCAGGGCAGGGCTGTTCAACTTTGTTAAAGTTACATGTTTTAAGATAACTAACATGTTCTGCCTAGTCCTCTCCTATGAACAGGAACATAACCCACTTCGTCAAGATTTAAGGAGCTGTGTCCGTCCATGGACGATAAGAGAAATATATATATTTTTAATTTCTGCACTTTTTTCAATGTGAAACATGTAAATATATGTTAAAGATGTAAAAATATAAATAATTTTTAATAGTGTATAAAATAGAAGTTAACAAAAAAAAAAAAAAAACAGCAGGAAAATTATTATTAAATGGAGAAGGAGAATAAGGAGTTAATTAAGGCTGATTAGAGTAAAATAAGGGTTATCAAGGGGTTAAAACAGAGGAACATTTACTTAAAAAAAGAAATAATTTGTCTTTACTTAACAGGTTGCTTTAAACCAGGGGTCGGCAACCCCCGGCACGCCTGCCAGAGGTGGCATGCAGCGGCATTCATGATGGCACGCAAAGGAAAACCTAAGAGGAGACCCATCTCCCGTGCAACAAAGCTGGCCGGCGGCTGCGCTCTATACATACAAGGCAGCAGGTCCCGCAGGTCTCAGTTCCCACCCCCCCCTTTAGCTCATGCCCACCTGCATAGGAAACAGCAGGGATGGTCCTGGTTCCCGCCCGGCTCTATGCATACAAGGCAGTGTGGTTGGCTCCTGCAGGTCTCAGTTCCCGCCCCCGCCTCAGCTCCCGCCCACCTGCATAGAACACTGCAGGGATGGTCACAGTCTCCGCCCACCCACATCACTCTGCACCCGAATTGAGCCTAAAGCAATGTGGAGACCCATACCCCAGATGCCTGCTCTTGTGCTCTGGCTTAGGACAGGTAATTACAGGACTTCAGCACATGTTTAGCCTGAGCCTTCCTGTCAGTATGTCTGCTCACACCCTGAGGGCCAGAAGCAGCATTAAAGAGGACCTGTGGTAGCTGTCTAGAATGAGGAGGGGGGGTAATAATCATTTCTGCTGAGATGAAAGGTTTGTGCAGGAGAGGGGATGGGGGCTATTTGTGCTGTGAAGGGCAATGGGGATATAGGGGGGAAGGGGAATTGTGATAGAAGGGATGTGGGGGATATGTGCTAGCAGGGAGGAGGGATTTGTGCTAAATGCGGGGATTGGGGGGGCGGGGTTGAGTTAGGAGAGGAAATTTGGGGGATTTGTGCAAAGAGGGGATTGGGGGGATTTGTGCTAGGAGAGGGAATTGGGGTGATTTGTGCTGGTGGAGGGAATTGGGGTATTTGTGCAAGGAGAGGGGATTGGGGGGGATTTGTGCGAGGAAAGGGGGACTTGTGTTAGGAGAGGGGATTGGAGGGGGGATTTGTATGAGGAGGAGGTATTGGGGGGGTTTGTGCTAGGAGAGGAGATTGGAGGGGGGGTTTGTGTGAGGGAGGGAGGATTTGTGCAAGGACAGGGGGACTTGTGGTAGGAAAGGGGATTGGGGGATTTGTGCGAGGAGGGGGGATTTGTGCTAGGAGCAGCGGCAGGACAACATGGTGTCAACCCCGTGGGCGGGGGGGGGGGCAATGTTTTATCGCACCAGGGGACACCAACCGTAGTGACACCACTAAGTCAGTGTATCGTTAATGGCACCCCAGATTGCAAACACATTACCATGTGGGTTTGGTGCATTGTGTTTTTGCGTGGTTAAGTGCACTACTTTTTGCACAGTCTGGTGCATTTTGCAGCCTATTCAAATGAATTGACTGTCAAAGCACACTGCATGGGAACGTGCAAGAATCAAACGGGAACCTACACATTCCCATGAAATCCTATGAGAACCAGTCTTACATTAATAGAAGTCCTAACTACATTTCCAATGGGGATATTAAGAATTTTTTTTTTTGGAGCCAGTGAAAAACTATTTCAAAAATGCCCAAGTGCAGTAACTTAGCCCTATTAATAAGTTCAAGAAATGTGGTGGAGGTGATGCCACCGTCACAGCTGCTGCTCTCTTTACCAAGAGCACCTGAAAATACAGTCCTTATTTTAGTAGCCAACTTTGAGCTAGGTGTGAATTTTGCATTAAGCAGCAGCCATACACACCTCTTGTACTTATTATTTGGCTAAGTTACTGTAGTAGTTACCAATAGCTGTTCCAAAGTAGTAGTTACCAATAGTTCCAATAAACATTTTTCCTGCAGTTCAGCTTTAATAAAAAAAAATTGTGTGCCAAAAATCCAAAATGTTATGAATTAGGACTGATGTGGGTTCTGAAGCCGCAGGACTTGGGGGTGATCTGCGTTCTGAAGCTGCATGCATTGGGGCTGATCTAAAGGTCTTAATGTGCAGAATTTGGGGCTCATTTGAGACCTGAAGGTAAAAACATTGGAGCTGATCCGAGGTGTTAAAGTACAGAAATTGGGCCTGATCTAAGATCTGACGGTGCAGAAATTAGTCCCGATCTGTGGTTTGAGTGTACATGCACTGGGGCTCATATGAGATCTGAAGGTGCAGAAATTAAGCCTAATCTGAGATCTGTAGGTGCAGAAATTGGGCCTGATTCTGAGTTCTGAAAGTGCAGAAATTGAGTCTGATTTGAGGCGTGAATGTGCAGAAGTTGGGCCTGATCTGAAGTGTGAAGATATATGCATTGGGGGTCATATGAGATCTAAAGGTGCAGAGAATGAGTCTGATGATCTGAGGTGTGAAGGTGCAGAAATTGGGCCTGATCTGAAGTATGAAGGTGCATGCATTGGGGCTCATGTGAGATCTGAAGGTGCAGAAATTGGTTCAGATCTGAAGTGTGAAGGAGCAGAAATTGGGTCTGATCTGAAGTGTAAAAGGTGCAAGCATTGGGGCTCATATGAGATCTGAAGCTGCAGAAACTGGGCCTAATCTGTGATCTGTAGGTGCAGAATATGAGCCTATTCTGAGTCTTGAAGGTGCAGAAATTGGATCTGATCTGCAGTGTTAAGGTACATAAGCTGGGCCTGATCGAAGGTGTAATTTGCAGAAATTGGGCCTGATCTGAGGTGTGAAGGTGCAAAAAAAGGGACTGCTCTTAGGTGTAAAGGTGCAGATATTGGGTCTGATCTCTGGTGTGACGGTGCAAAAATTGGGGCTTATATGAGGTGTGAAGATGCAAAAGCTGAGCCTGATCTGAGGTGTGCAGAAGTTGGGCCTGATCTGAAGTGTGAAGGTACATGCACTGGGTCTTGCATGAGAACTGAAGGTGCAAAAAATAGGTCTGATGTGAGGTGTGAAGGTGCAGAAGTTGGGCCTCATCTGAGGTGTGAAGGTGCAAAAATTGGGGCTAATATGAGGTGTGAAGGTGCAAAAATTGGGGCTAATATAAGGTTCGAAGGTGGAGATGTTGGGCCTGATCTGAGGTGTGAAGGTGCAGAAGTTGGACCTGATCTGAGGTGTGAAGATGCAGAAATCGGGGCTGATCTGAAGTGTGACAGTGCATGCATTGGGGCTCACATGAGAGTTTAAGGTACAGGATTTGCACTGATCCGAGGTGTGTAGGTGAAAAGAAATTGGTGAGGGTAGCCTTAGCAATGCTATCTGCATTTGTATCTATCTATGTGTGTGTAAATTTCTTATTATTGAAGTAGTTTACAGCATTTACTTTATAAAAATACCTTTTCGTGATTGAGCGTGTGAAGGTGACATTTATTTTTTTATGTAGCCGGCACTCTCAATTTCTTTGAAAAAAAAAATTGGCACACCATGCTCAAAAGGTTTCCTACCCCTGCTTTTTGACTTCATCTGGAGAGGGAAGTTCATCTCTTTGATCTGTAGATGAAGAAACAGATACAAAAAGAAACAATGTTTCATTTTATGTCTGTTTCAGCGGCTGCTTTATTTTTTTTTATTATGACAGCTCCAAATGCCAGGACTTCGTTAACACTATATCTGTCAACAGGGGAACCCCTCTGTCAGCTGAATTAGTCATCGGTTGTTAGGATCGCAGTGGCCCTGCTCCTTAACAACCGATAATTGCCATTTTTTTTTCTTTTACATTTCAGCTGTCAGTGGGGGAATCCCAATGACAGCTGAAAGAACTGAGCCTGAAAGTATCAGTTTCAGGTATGGGAGCATTTGCACGAGTATTGATACTCGTGCAAATGCTTAGTATCGGCACCGATACCAGTATCGGTGAAACCCTATTTCTCATTTTAGAAATGCACCTGCTGCTATGACATCTATCAGTTAGTTATCAAATGCACTTACCTAGCAAGATTTTCAACATCTTGAATTGTTTCTGGTAAGGATATTCCCATTGTTTCAGGTAGCAACACAACGAGACCACCACATATAAGACCAAGGATTCCTGAACAAAATCAATGAAAAAAGTAGCATTTGGTGATTTTTTTTATTTTTCTTAGGTTCAATTTACACCATTGCATTGCCTTAACAAAAGTTGATGGATGGCGTGACATTTTATTGACTGGTACCGTGATAATGCACCCTGTCAACAGACATGTGTACACCACAACACATGGTAACCCTCCCGTGTGCCACATAAAAAAAGCAACATTTTTTGGAGCGTTTTAGTGCGTTATGCAGCCCTTCTCCACCGTCCTGGGGGGGGGGGGGGGGCAGGACGGTGGAGAAGGTAGCAGGTCTGCCTACAGAGGAGGAACATCTGATCGCACACACATCCCTAGTTTTTTATGCTTCATACAGAGCGGTGCACTGACGCACCTTTCTCATGTGAGTACCCCATTTAGGGGCTTTTTTCTTAAATACATTTTATACAAACGATCTCACACCATCGAGCCTCTTCTTTTGCCATTTTTTTATGAGGAGACAGCATCGAAAAACACGAGACACCAACCCCAAACAGCCTGGGACCCCGCAGTACACTCAGAATCCAGTGGTGATTCAGAAGCGTGTTTTGACTAAGCTTAAACTAGGGTTGTCCCGATACCACTTTTTTAAGACCGAGTACAAGTACCGATAGTTTTTTTCAAGTACTCGCCGATACCGATTACCGATACTTTTTTTCAATGTCATGTGACAGTTTGAAAGATGGGGACTGATAGGTGGCACTTATGGGCACTGATGGATGGCACTTGTGGGCACTGATAGGTGGCACTTGTGGGCAGTGATAGGTGGCACTTGGGGGCACTGATAGATGGCACTTATGGGCAGTGATAGGTGGCACTTGTGGGCAGTGATAGGTGGCACTTGTGGGCAGTGATAGGTGGCACTTATGGGCACTGATTACACGGATAGGTGGCACTTGTGGGCACTGATAGCACTGATAGGACTGATAGATGGCACTGATTGCACTGATAGATGGCAATCAGTGCCCATAAGTGCTACCTATCAGTGCAATCAGTGCCATCTACCAGTGCCACCTGATAGGTGGCACTGGTAGATGGCACTGATTGCACTGATAGGTAGCACTTGTGGGTACTGATAGGTGATTGGCACTGAAATGCTGCGGGGGGGGGGAAATGACACAGGATTAAAAAAAAAAAACTGCTGCAACGCCCATCTTCGTACACCCTGCACTCGGCTGCAGTAAGCAGCAGCAGACATCTTGTTACACCCAGCCCATATAGCTCGGGCTGGGTGTAACAAGATGTCTGCTGCTGCTTACTGCAGCCGAGTGCAGGGTGTACCAAGATGGGCGTGGGGACGTTCAGCCGCTGACGGCGACCGAATGTGACAGCACCGGTCACCGATCCTGATTTATGCTGCGCCCTGAATCCCTGCCAGCTTACCAGGTTCAACTGCAGGTGAGTGACTCGCTCTCCGCCCGCGGACTCCGTCCACCGACGGTGCTCGCCCTCTGCAGCCAGACTCTGCCCGCACTTTCCTCTCCCGCCCTCCCCAGCCACTGACTCCTCCCGCCCTCTCCGGCCAGACTCTGCCCGCACTCCCCCGCCCTCCCCAGCCACTCACTCCTCCCGCCCTCTCCGGCCAGACTCGGCCCGCACTCCCCCGCCCTCTCCAGCCACTGACTCCTCCCGCCCTCTCCGGCCACAAAAAAAAATTAAAAAGTATCGGGTGAAGCATCGGGAGCATTTGCGCGAGTACAAGTACTCGCGCAAATGCTTGGTATCGGTCCCGATAACTAGTGATGAGCCGAACACCCCCGGGTTCGGTTCGCACCAGAACCCGCGAACGGACCGAAAGTTCGAACGAACATTAGAACCCTATTAAATACAATGGATGCGAACGTTCGAATTCTAAAGTGCTAATTATAACAACTATTATGCATGTTATTGTCATAAATAGGGTTTGGGAACCCGGGTTCTGCACCAGGGGACATGTATCAATGCAAAAAGAAGTTTTAAAAACGGTCGTTTTTCGGGAGCAGTCATTTTAATGATGCATAAAGTGAAAAAAAAAAGTCAAATATTCCTTTAAATATCGTACCTGGGGGGTGTCTAAAGTATGCCTGTGAAGTGCCACGTGTTTCCCGTGTTTAGAACTGTCCCTGCACAAAATGACACTTCTAAAGGAAAAAAAAGCCATTTAAAACTGCTTGCGGCTTTAATGTAATGTCTGGTCCCGGTAATATGGATGAAATTCTTTAAGAAAAATGGCATAGCTACCCCATGACCCCCCCCCCCCCCACCCCAGCCCATTACCAGCCCCTTTGGGTCTTGTATGGATATTAAGGGGAACCCCGCACATAAAATAAAAAAGGCCCTATATACTCTGAACAGCCGTATACAGGCGGTGCATACAAGACAGGGACTGTAGGTTTGTTCTTATGTAGAATCTGTTTGTAATTTTGAACAGGTACATTGTTGAAGTGTAGCTCCAGCCCAAAAATCTATTTTTAAACTTTTTGGGAAACATAGGTAAGGGTTATCACCCCTGTAACATTTGTTTTGCTGTCTGTGCCCCTGTTCAGAACATTTCACCTCACTTTCCGTCCCAATGACAACTGTTTTTGAAATGTGGTGTTTTTCTTGAAACAAGGATTGCTGATAAAGCATCAGTACAGATGAGACCCCTTTCTCCCATATTTATTCTTACAGGAGAGAATTTTCCTTTCTAGGGGTAGATTTCCTCTCACTTCCTGTTGTCTTCTTTCGTTTGCAAGTAGGAGTCGTTTGTAAGTTGGATGTTTGAAAGTAGGGACCTGCCGTATATACTCTGCAGAAATAGGCCCCTTAGTTGTTGGTGTTGGCACAACACTGTAAGCACTCAGTTACTCTTGGTTGGTGCTGGAACGCCCTGCTGTCAACTATTATATCAGGAATTTTAATTACATATAATTGTTGAACAGTGGTAGTAAAAATTGGGGCTTTGATGGTGGTGCTGGTGCCACAACACTGTAAGCCCTGACAGTTACTCTTGGTGGGTGCAGCAATGGGCCCTGCTGTGAATTATTAGATCAAGAATTGTAATTACATGCCCCTTTTGAACAGGGGCTGAAAAATTGGGCCTTTCGTGGTGGTGGTGGTGGTGGCGTTGCCACAAGACTGTAAGCCCTCAGAGTTACTCTTGGTGGGTGCAGCAATGGACCCTGCTGTGAATTATTAGATCAAGAATTGTAATTGCATGCCCCTGTTGAACAGGGGCTGAAAAATTGGGCCTTAGGCACTGGTGGCACAACACTACAACCCCTCACAGATACTGTACTTGGAGCACAGCAATGAGCCCTGTTGCAAAGTATTGCTTCAAAAATTGTAATGACACGCCCCTGTTAAACAGGGGCTGAAAAATTGGGCCTTAGGCACTGGTGCCACAACACTCCAACCCCTCACAGATACTGTACTTGGAGCACAGCAATGAGCCCTATGGCAAATTATTGCTAAAAAAATTGTAATTACACGCCCCTGTAAAACAGGGGCTGAAAAATTGGGCCTTAGCCACTGGTGGCGGCACCCATAAACAAAAATGATCTTCCAAGCTATCATCATCAATCGTATCATTGAGGACTCGGAGGAGGAGGATAGCCAGTCAACATAACAGCACAGGCACTCAGCATCAGCATCAGTCTTGAAGGGATGTGACATGTTAAAATCAATTAGTCTGTTATATCAGCATCAGGTGTGTGGTAGCTGGTGGTGATCCAAGACTGGTTCATCTTGATGAAAGTCAGTCGATCAACCGAGTCGGTGGACAGGCGCACCCTGTGATCCGTGACAAATCCTCCAGCAGCACTGAATGTGCGTTCCGAAAGAACGCTGGATGCAGGACAGGCCAGTAGCTCAATTGCATACTGTGCAAGCTCTGGCCAGTGATCCATCCTCAAGACCCAGTAAGCCAGAGGATTTTCGGTGGGGAAGGTGTCCAAGTCTGACCTTGCCCCTAGATATTCCTGCACCATGTTTATCAGACGCTGGCGATGGTTGCTGGAACCGATCATACTTTGGGGCTGCGGACTAAAGAATTGTCTGAACGCATCGGTCAGACGGCCACCTTCCCCACCGCTCCTTCTTTGACTGGCCGAAGCCTCAGCAACTCGTTGTCCAGGACCAGGAGTTTGTAACCTCCCAGTCTCTGGGAACGCGTTGCACAGACCTTTCTGCAAGGCCTCCCGGAGTTGTCTCATCCTCTGCTCCCTCTGCGACGGTAACATAAGGTCCGCAACCTTACCCTTGTACCGTGGATCAAGGAGAGTGGCCAGCCAGTAATGGTCCCTCTCCTTGATCCGAAGAATACGAGGATCCTTCCGCAGACTTTGCAGGATCAGGGAGGCCATGCAGCGTAGGTTTGCTGAGGCATTCGCTCCGGAGTCCTCTGGGTCACTAAGGACGACATGATCCGCAGCCACCTCCTCCCAGCCACGTACAAGTCCACTGGTTTCTTGGGACTGTAAATCATCCCTAAAAGACTGCTGCTGATGATGCTGAGTGCCAGCCTCCACCTCCATGCTGACACAATCCTCCTCCTCCTCCTCCTCTTCCTGTGCGATGGGTGGGACAGAAGGAACACTGTCTGGGTAAAGGGAGCCTTGAGAGGCAAGGAAGTCCTCCTCTTCCTGCCTCTGTTCTGCCTCAAGTGCCCTGTCCATTATTCCACGCAGCGTGTGCTCCAACAGGTGGACAAGAGGTACAGTGTCACTGATGCATGCACTGTCACTGCTCACCATCCTCGTGGCCTCCTCAAATGGTGCCAGGACAGTGCATGCATCCCTGATCATGCCCCACTGGCGTGGAGAAAAAAAACCAAGCTCCCCTGACCCTGTCCTGGTGCCGTAGTCGCACAGGTACTCATTGATGGCCCTCTGCTGCGTGTGCAGCCGCTGCAGCATGGCCAACGTTGAGTTCCACCTGGTGGGCATGTCACATATAAGGCGGTTCTTGGGCAGGTTCAACTCCTTTTGCAGCTCAGCCAGGCGAGCACTGGCATTATAAGATCTGCGGAAATGCACACAGACTTTCCTGGCCTGCCTCAGGACATCCTGTAAGCCCGGGTACCTGCCCAAGAACCGCTGCACCACCAGGTTAAGGACGTGAGCCACACAGGGCACATGGGTCAGTTGTCCCTGTCGGAGGGCGGAGAGGAGGTTGGTGCCATTGTCGCAAACCACCATTCCTGGCTTAAGCTGGCGTGGCGTCAACCACCTCTCGGCCTGGCCCTGCAGAGCAGACAGGACCTCTGCCCCAGTGTGGCTTCTGTCCCCCAAACACACCAGCGCAAGCACGGCATGGCATCTTTTTGCCTGCGTACTTGCGTAGCCCCGTGAACGGCTACGGAGCACCGCTGGTTCATAGGACAAACCACAGGAAGAGGCCATGGAGGAAGAAGAAGAGGAGGGGGTGGAGGAGAGAGGTGTGTCACAACCAGTAGTAGCATTTTGGAGGCGTGGCGGTGGGACAACCTCCAACACTACTGCACCTTGTCCTGCATCCTTCCCAGCTGCCAAAAGAGTGACCCAATGGGCCGTGAAAGAAAGGTAACGTCCCTGTCCATGCCTGCTGGACCATGAGTCAGCGGTAATATGCACCTTACTGCTGACCGCCCTGTCCAGCGAGGCCAAGACATTGCCTTCCACATGCCGGTAGAGAGCCGGAATAGCCTTCCGTGAGAAAAAGTGGCGTTTGGGAACCTGCCACTGAGGAACCGCACATTGCACAAACTCACGGAAGGGGGCCGAGTCTACCAACTGAAAAGGCAGCAGTTGAAGCGCTAGCAATTTAGCCAAGCTAGCATTCAACCGCTGGGCATGTGGATGGCTGGGAGTGAACTTCTTTCGACGGTCCAGCAGCTGGGGCAGGGAAATTTGCCTGCTAGAATCGGACGTCGGTGTACTGCTAGCAGAGTGGCCGCAAGTACTTGGCTGTGACACACCTAATTCTACACCTTCATTCCTCTCAGTGCATGTTTCAGAGAGGACTGAAGTTATAGTGGGGTTGGAGATCCCAGCTGATGCGGTGCAAGGAGAGGTCCGCTTTGTTCTTTGGTGTGGGTCTTTGAGGTAGGCTTGCCAACGAGCTGCATGGCAGGTCAACATATGTCTGGTCAGGCATGTGGTACCCAAGCGGCTGATGTTTTGGCCACGCGATATACGCTTGAGACATAAGTTGCAAACAGCAGCTGTGCGATCTGATGCACTAGCCTCAAAAAAGGCCCACACCAAAGAACTTTTTGAATGACGGGCAGAGGCAGCGCCCTGCACAGGCGGAGCTCTGCGGTGTGATTCCGTCGGTGTACTGCCCTTACGCTGGCCACCAAAGGGCATCCTGCCTCGTTGGAGATGTGCCTCCTCCTCATCCTCCTCCTCCTCCTCTCTCCTATTAGGCACCCACGTGGAGTCAGTGACCTCATCATCACCTCCCTCCTCATCACTGGAGCCAATCTGGCAGTATGCTGCAGCTGCTGGAACATGACTGCCAGATTGGTGTCCTTCTTGAGCATCCCCTCTGTCTGCTCTCACGCTACTGCCTTCCTCTAGCTGGGTTTCATCATCAGACCCTTCGAAACGCTGGGCATCCTCCTGGAGCATGTACCCAACACTGTGCTGAAACAGTTCGGGGGACTCCTCAGGAGGAGGACATGGTGGGTCTAGGGAAGGAGTGACTGATGATGAGTCTGACATTGATACCAGGGAAGAGGACGCTTTGGCAGCTGCTTTTCCAGTACCCTGAGCCTGGGTGAGAGAGGATGAGGAGGAGGAGGAGGGCTTGGTCATCCACTCTACCAAGTCTTCGGCATGATGTGGCTCAACATGTCCAGCTGCCGAAAAGAAGGACAAGCGTGTCCCATGGCCATGTGCTGATGACAATGCACCGCGTCCACGACCAGCACTGTTGCCCCCAGACACAGAGCCTGCTTGCCCTCTTTTATTGCCTCCTGACTGTCTGCCTCTCCTTGTTTGCCTTCCAGACATTCTAATAGATGGCCTGCAGGGAGATGGGAAAAAAGCAATAAGGGCTACCTTCAGGTGTCCTTCTCTGTCCCTTGAAACAAGGACTTTGACAGTGAAAGAAACTGACACACTCTCCCTACCTACAGTTTTCTGTCCCTAGAAAAAATGTTTTTTTTAAGCACAATTTAGCACAAGGAGAATTCACTCACTGTCCTTCCAGGTCCCTGGAAACAAGGACTTTGACAGTGAAAGAAACTGACACACTCTCCCTACCTACAGTTTTCTGTCCCTAGAAAAAATGTTTTTTTTAAGCACAATTTAGCACAAGGAGAATTCACTCACTGTCCTTCCAGGTCCCTGGAAACAAGGACTTTGACAGTGAAAGAAACTGACACACTCTCCCTACCTACAGTTTTCTGTCCCTAGAAAAAATGTTTTTTTTAAGCACAATTTAGCACAAGGAGAATTCACTCACTGTCCTTCCAGGTCCCTGGAAACAAGGACTTTGACAGTGAAAGAAACTGACACACTCTCCCTACCTACAGTTTTCTGTCCCTAGAAAAAATGTTTTTTTTAAGCACAATTTAGCACAAGGAGAATTCACTCACTGTCCTTCCAGGTCCCTGGAAACAAGGACTTTGACAGTGAAAGAAACTGACACACTCTCCCTACCTACAGTTTTCTGTCCCTAGAAAAAATGTTTTTTTTAAGCACAATTTAGCACAAGGAGAATTCACTCACTGTCCTTCCAGGTCCCTGGAAACAAGGACTTTGACAGTGAAAGAAACTGACACACTCTCCCTACCTACAGTTTTCTGTCCCTAGAAAAAATGTTTTTTTTAAGCACAATTTAGCACAAGGAGAATTCACTCACTGTCCTTCCAGGTCCCTGGAAACAAGGACTTTGACAGTGAAAGAAACTGACACACTCTCCCTACCTACAGTTTTCTGTCCCTAGAAAAAATGTTTTTTTTAAGCACAATTTAGCACAAGGAGAATTCACTCACTGTCCTTCCAGGTCCCTGGAAACAAGGACTTTGACAGTGAAAGAAACTGACACACTCTCCCTACCTACAGTTTTCTGTCCCTAGAAAAAATGTTTTTTTTAAGCACAATTTAGCACAAGGAGAATTCACTCACTGTCCTTCCAGGTCCCTGGAAACAAGGACTTTGACAGTGAAAGAAACTGACACACTCTCCCTACCTACAGTTTTCTGTCCCTAGAAAAAATGTTTTTTTTAAGCACAATTTAGCACAAGGAGAATTCACTCACTGTCCTTCCAGGTCCCTGGAAACAAGGACTTTGACAGTGAAAGAAACTGACACACTCTCCCTACCTACAGTTTTCTGTCCCTAGAAAAAATGTTTTTTTTAAGCACAATTTAGCACAAGGAGAATTCACTCACTGTCCTTCCAGGTCCCTGGAAACAAGGACTTTGACAGTGAAAGAAACTGACACACTCTCCCTACCTACAGTTTTCTGTCCCTAGAAAAAATGTTTTTTTTAAGCACAATTTAGCACAAGGAGAATTCACTCACTGTCCTTCCAGGTCCCTGGAAACAAGGACTTTGACAGTGAAAGAAACTGACACACTCTCCCTACCTACAGTTTTCTGTCCCTAGAAAAAATGTGTTTTTTAAGCACAATTTAGCACAAGGAGAATTCACTCACTGTCCTTCCAGGTCCCTGGAAACAAGGACTTTGACAGTGAAAGAAACTGACACACTCTCCCTACCTACAGTTTTCTGTCCCTAGAAAAAATGTTTTTTTTAAGCACAATTTAGCACAAGGAGAATTCACTCACTGTCCTTCCAGGTCCCTGGAAACAAGGACTTTGACAGTGAAAGAAACTGACACACTCTCCCTACCTACAGTTTTCTGTCCCTAGAAAAAATGTTTTTTTTAAGCACAATTTAGCACAAGGAGAATTCACTCACTGTCCTTCCAGGTCCCTGGAAACAAGGACTTTGACAGTGAAAGAAACTGACACACTCTCCCTACCTACAGTTTTCTGTCCCTAGAAAAAATGTTTTTTTTAAGCACAATTTAGCACAAGGAGAATTCACTCACTGTCCTTCCAGGTCCCTGGAAACAAGGACTTTGACAGTGAAAGAAACTGACACACTCTCCCTACCTACAGTTTTCTGTCCCTAGAAAAAATGTTTTTTTTAAGCACAATTTAGCACAAGGAGAATTCACTCACTGTCCTTCCAGGTCCCTGGAAACAAGGACTTTGACAGTGAAAGAAACTGACACACTCTCCCTACCTACAGTTTTCTGTCCCTAGAAAAAATGTTTTTTTTAAGCACAATTTAGCACAAGGAGAATTCACTCACTGTCCTTCCAGGTCCCTGGAAACAAGGACTTTGACAGTGAAAGAAACTGACACACTCTCCCTACCTACAGTTTTCTGTCCCTAGAAAAAATGTTTTTTTTAAGCACAATTTAGCACAAGGAGAATTCACTCACTGTCCTTCCAGGTCCCTGGAAACAAGGACTTTGACAGTGAAAGAAACTGACACACTCTCCCTACCTACAGTTTTCTGTCCCTAGAAAAAATGTTTTTTTTAAGCACAATTTAGCACAAGGAGAATTCACTCACTGTCCTTCCAGGTCCCTGGAAACAAGGACTTTGACAGTGAAAGAAACTGACACACTCTCCCTACCTACAGTTTTCTGTCCCTAGAAAAAATGTTTTTTTTAAGCACAATTTAGCACAAGGAGAATTCACTCACTGTCCTTCCAGGTCCCTGGAAACAAGGACTTTGACAGTGAAAGAAACTGACACACTCTCCCTACCTACAGTTTTCTGTCCCTAGAAAAAATGTTTTTTTTAAGCACAATTTAGCACAAGGAGAATTCACTCACTGTCCTTCCAGGTCCCTGGAAACAAGGACTTTGACAGTGAAAGAAACTGACACACTCTCCCTACCTACAGTTTTCTGTCCCTAGAAAAAATGTTTTTTTTAAGCACAATTTAGCACAAGGAGAATTCACTCACTGTCCTTCCAGGTCCCTGGAAACAAGGACTTTGACAGTGAAAGAAACTGACACACTCTCCCTACCTACAGTTTTCTGTCCCTAGAAAAAATGTTTTTTTTAAGCACAATTTAGCACAAGGAGAATTCACTCACTGTCCTTCCAGGTCCCTGGAAACAAGGACTTTGACAGTGAAAGAAACTGACACACTCTCCCTACCTACAGTTTTCTGTCCCTAGAAAAAATGTTTTTTTTAAGCACAATTTAGCACAAGGAGAATTCACTCACTGTCCTTCCAGGTCCCTGGAAACAAGGACTTTGACAGTGAAAGAAACTGACACACTCTCCCTACCTACAGTTTTCTGTCCCTAGAAAAAATGTTTTTTTTAAGCACAATTTAGCACAAGGAGAATTCACTCACTGTCCTTCCAGGTCCCTGGAAACAAGGACTTTGACAGTGAAAGAAACTGACACACTCTCCCTACCTACAGTTTTCTGTCCCTAGAAAAAATGTTTTTTTTAAGCACAATTTAGCACAAGGAGAATTCACTCACTGTCCTTCCAGGTCCCTGGAAACAAGGACTTTGACAGTGAAAGAAACTGACACACTCTCCCTACCTACAGTTTTCTGTCCCTAGAAAAAATGTTTTTTTTAAGCACAATTTAGCACAAGGAGAATTCACTCACTGTCCTTCCAGGTCCCTGGAAACAAGGACTTTGACAGTGAAAGAAACTGACACACTCTCCCTACCTACAGTTTTCTGTCCCTAGAAAAAATGTTTTTTTTAAGCACAATTTAGCACAAGGAGAATTCACTCACTGTCCTTCCAGGTCCCTGGAAACAAGGACTTTGACAGTGAAAGAAACTGACACACTCTCCCTACCTACAGTTTTCTGTCCCTAGAAAAAATGTTTTTTTTAAGCACAATTTAGCACAAGGAGAATTCACTCACTGTCCTTCCAGGTCCCTGGAAACAAGGACTTTGACAGTGAAAGAAACTGACACACTCTCCCTACCTACAGTTTTCTGTCCCTAGAAAAAATGTTTTTTTTAAGCACAATTTAGCACAAGGAGAATTCACTCACTGTCCTTCCAGGTCCCTGGAAACAAGGACTTTGACAGTGAAAGAAACTGACACACTCTCCCTACCTACAGTTTTCTGTCCCTAGAAAAAATGTTTTTTTTAAGCACAATTTAGCACAAGGAGAATTCACTCACTGTCCTTCCAGGTCCCTGGAAACAAGGACTTTGACAGTGAAAGAAACTGACACACTCTCCCTACCTACAGTTTTCTGTCCCTAGAAAAAATGTTTTTTTTAAGCACAATTTAGCACAAGGAGAATTCACTCACTGTCCTTCCAGGTCCCTGGAAACAAGGACTTTGACAGTGAAAGAAACTGACACACTCTCCCTACCTACAGTTTTCTGTCCCTAGAAAAAATGTTTTTTTTAAGCACAATTTAGCACAAGGAGAATTCACTCACTGTCCTTCCAGGTCCCTGGAAACAAGGACTTTGACAGTGAAAGAAACTGACACACTCTCCCTACCTACAGTTTTCTGTCCCTAGAAAAAATGTGTTTTTTAAGCACAATTTAGCACAAGGAGAATTCACTCACTGTCCTTCCAGGTCCCTGGAAACAAGGACTTTGACAGTGAAAGAAACTGACACACTCTCCCTACCTACAGTTTTCTGTCCCTAGAAAAAATGTTTTTTTTAAGCACAATTTAGCACAAGGAGAATTCACTCACTGTCCTTCCAGGTCCCTGGAAACAAGGACTTTGACAGTGAAAGAAACTGACACACTCTCCCTACCTACAGTTTTCTGTCCCTAGAAAAAATGTTTTTTTTAAGCACAATTTAGCACAAGGAGAATTCACTCACTGTCCTTCCAGGTCCCTGGAAACAAGGACTTTGACAGTGAAAGAAACTGACACACTCTCCCTACCTACAGTTTTCTGTCCCTAGAAAAAATGTTTTTTTTAAGCACAATTTAGCACAAGGAGAATTCACTCACTGTCCTTCCAGGTCCCTGGAAACAAGGACTTTGACAGTGAAAGAAACTGACACACTCTCCCTACCTACAGTTTTCTGTCCCTAGAAAAAATGTTTTTTTTAAGCACAATTTAGCACAAGGAGAATTCACTCACTGTCCTTCCAGGTCCCTGGAAACAAGGACTTTGACAGTGAAAGAAACTGACACACTCTCCCTACCTACAGTTTTCTGTCCCTAGAAAAAATGTTTTTTTTAAGCACAATTTAGCACAAGGAGAATTCACTCACTGTCCTTCCAGGTCCCTGGAAACAAGGACTTTGACAGTGAAAGAAACTGACACACTCTCCCTACCTACAGTTTTCTGTCCCTAGAAAAAATGTTTTTTTTAAGCACAATTTAGCACAAGGAGAATTCACTCACTGTCCTTCCAGGTCCCTGGAAACAAGGACTTTGACAGTGAAAGAAACTGACACACTCTCCCTACCTACAGTTTTCTGTCCCTAGAAAAAATGTTTTTTTTAAGCACAATTTAGCACAAGGAGAATTCACTCACTGTCCTTCCAGGTCCCTGGAAACAAGGACTTTGACAGTGAAAGAAACTGACACACTCTCCCTACCTACAGTTTTCTGTCCCTAGAAAAAATGTTTTTTTTAAGCACAATTTAGCACAAGGAGAATTCACTCACTGTCCTTCCAGGTCCCTGGAAACAAGGACTTTGACAGTGAAAGAAACTGACACACTCTCCCTACCTACAGTTTTCTGTCCCTAGAAAAAATGTTTTTTTTAAGCACAATTTAGCACAAGGAGAATTCACTCACTGTCCTTCCAGGTCCCTGGAAACAAGGACTTTGACAGTGAAAGAAACTGACACACTCTCCCTACCTACAGTTTTCTGTCCCTAGAAAAAATGTTTTTTTTTTAAGCACAATTTAGCACAAGGAGAATTCACTCACTGTCCTTCCAGGTCCCTGGAAACAAGGACTTTGACAGTGAAAGAAACTGACACACTCTCCCTACCTACAGTTTTCTGTCCCTAGAAAAAATGTTTTTTTTAAGCACAATTTAGCACAAGGAGAATTCACTCACTGTCCTTCCAGGTCCCTGGAAACAAGGACTTTGACAGTGAAAGAAACTGACACACTCTCCCTACCTACAGTTTTCTGTCCCTAGAAAAAATGTTTTTTTTAAGCACAATTTAGCACAAGGAGAATTCACTCACTGTCCTTCCAGGTCCCTGGAAACAAGGACTTTGACAGTGAAAGAAACTGACACACTCTCCCTACCTACAGTTTTCTGTCCCTAGAAAAAATGTTTTTTTTAAGCACAATTTAGCACAAGGAGAATTCACTCACTGTCCTTCCAGGTCCCTGGAAACAAGGACTTTGACAGTGAAAGAAACTGACACACTCTCCCTACCTACAGTTTTCTGTCCCTAGAAAAAATGTTTTTTTAAGCACAATTTAGCACAAGGAGAATTCACTCACTGTCCTTCCAGGTCCCTGGAAAAAAGGACTTTGACAGTGAAAGAAACTGACACTCTCCCTACCTACAGTTTTCTGTCCCTAGAAAAAATGTTTTTTTTAAGCACAATTTAGCACAAGGAGAATTCACTCACTGTCCTTCCAGGTCCCTGGAAACAAGGACTTTGACAGTGAAAGAAACTGACACACTCTCCCTACCTACAGTTTTCTGTCCCTAGAAAAAATGTTTTTTTTAAGCACAATTTAGCACAAGGAGAATTCACTCACTGTCCTTCCAGGTCCCTGGAAAAAAGGACTTTGACAGTGAAAGAAACTGACACTCTCCCTACCTACAGTTTTCTGTCCCTAGAAAAAATGTTTTTTTTAAGCACAATTTAGCACAAGGAGAATTCACTCACTGTCCTTCCAGGTCCCTGGAAACAAGGACTTTGACAGTGAAAGAAACTGACACACTCTCCCTACCTACAGTTTTCTGTCCCTAGAAAAAATGTTTTTTTTAAGCACAATATAGCACAAGCACAAAACACACTGACACTCTCCCTACCTATCCTTCTCTTTCCCTAAACTAAAGGAATCCAGGTTAAGCAAGAAAGAAATAAAAGTCACTGTCCCTGCCTATGCTGCTCTATCCCTGCTCCGGAACACACTACACTAGGCCGCCGTGCTGGCGGCCTTTTATAGTGTGGGGCGTGTACTAAACACCCTCAGCAATAATTGGCCACAGGCATCCTGCCTGTGGCCAATCATTGCTCTCCTCGCTGCCGGCGCTGTGATTGGCCAAGCATGCGGGGTCACAGTGCATGCTTGGCCAATCACAGCGCCTGGATGACACTGCGATGGCGTAGTGCATTGTGGGCCGTTCGCGTCACTCGAATTTGGCGCGAACGGCCCAAATCGTTCGATCTTCGTCGAACGATCGAACAGCCGATGTTCGAGTCGAACGTATGTTCGACTCGAACACGAAGCTCATCCCTACCGATAACGATACTAGTATCGGTATCGGGACAACCCTAGCTTAAACGCAAGGTCACACACTCTAAGGTGAGCGGCTATTACCCAAAGGTGGGGAGCACCTGTGTGTGGAATCACAGCACTGTTAGAATTGCACCAATGGATCTATAGATCTTTCATCAAAGGAGGACTTTCTCATGCGATTTTGGGCTGTGCTGCTTCATGCGAATAAGGCAGCACAGTGGATTTGACACTTAAGCACTTTATTGAATGTCACTTTATATTTTTTCACTTTGTTTCAATACGCTATAGAAGGACTTTTTTTGCGATTTTGGGCTGTGATGCTTCATGCGATTAAGGCAGCACAGTGAATTTGGTACTTAGGCTACTTTCACACTGAGGCGCTGGATGCGCTGGCGGTATAGCCGCGCTATTTTTAGCGCCGCTATACGGGTTTTTTGGCCGCGATTTGTGGGCGCTAGCGGGGGTATTTTAACCCCCGCTAGCGGTTGAAAAAGGGTTAAAAACGCCCGCAATAACGCCTCTTTGAGGCGTTTTGCGGGCGTATTAGAGGCGCTACCCCATTGATTTCAATGGGCAGGGGCGCTATAGGAGTGCTATTTTTAGCGCTCCTATTGCGCCTCAAAGATGCGGCTTGCAGGAGTTTTTTGAGCCTCCTGCAAGCGCAACGCTCCAGTGTGAAAGCCCTCGGGCTTTCACATTGGATAGTATTGAGAGGCTTTTTTGGGGCGCATTGCAGGCGCTATTTAGAGCGCAATAGCGCCTGCAAAGCGCCTCAGTGTGAAAGGGGCCTTAAGCACTCCATTGAATGTCACTTCATATATATTTTTTCACTTTGTTCATTATGCTATATATATGGATTAAGCCTGCTTACTTACTAGCTACAGCATATATTTGAGTTTGTTAATTTATTTATTTCACATTAGTGTCTCGGTGGGATACACAGGTAGTTAGCGTGGCACATATTATATATTTTATTTTAATATCACCAGGCTGTATGAGTAGTGATTAGTGTCCGCAGCTGCTTTTACAATTATTATTGATTAGCTATTAGCACTAGTAGGTAGCTTGCAAGATCTTGTATACTGTTCACTAAAGAACAGTTACCTGTGTGCAACACAAGCAGGGAACAAGAGCATTACGAGAAAGAAAACCAAATTGCTCCATCATAGTATCCAATTGCTCTGCAAAATGGGAGGTTGTTTATCTTACTTTTTTTTAAAGTGATAATCGTTTTACTATTTAGTTTTTTGGGATGCGTATATTTCTATTTTCTACAATGTATATTTTGCAAATTAGAATTATTGTATGATCTATAATTACAGAACTGTACAAGCTCACCAAATATGATGAGTGGCAACTCCACCCATATTTCAGCCAACCGGAAGAGAAGAAAGGGTGCAATAATTCCTCCAAAATCACACATTCCTGAGCATATAGATACACCAAAATTTCTAGGAGTAAAAAAAAAAAAAATGTAATAAAATCAAATCATGAATAAAACATTTAGAAACAATTAAGCAGACTTTCCCCATTCACAAGAAGCTACACTAAACACAATCATCATGATTAATCAACTATCAACAAAGTATCAGTGAGGCTGGGTTCACACTAGTGCGACACGACATCCATCCTACTTTGGATCCGACTTTGCCCTGCGACATGAAGCCGACATATGTCCGACTTTCAATGAACGGGGATCCGACTTGGATCCCCGCCAATATCAGGCACTGTGTTTGGTATGAATCTTGAGGGGGAACTCCAGGCCAAATTTTAAATGGTCTGGATTTGAACGGGCGCCCCTACGCCGAAAAAACGGCCCCCCAAAATCCAAACCAGACCCTTATCCGAGCACACAACCTGGCAGGCCGCAGGGGAAGAGGGGGGGACGAGAGAGCGGCCCCCCCTCCCTCCTGAACCGTACCAGGCCGCATGCCCTCAACATGGGGGTTTGGTGCTCTGGGGCAGGGGGGCGACCTGCGGCCCCCCCACCCCAGAGCACCCTGCCCCCATGTTGATGAGGACAGGGCCTCTTCCCGACAACCCTGGCCGTTGGTTGTCGGGGTCTGCGGGCGGGGGGCTTATCGGAATCCGGGAGCCCCCTTCAATAAGGGGGCCCCCGGATCCCGGCCCCCCCACCCTATGTGAATGAGTATGGGGTACATCGTACCCCTACCCATTCACCTGGTGGAAAAAAATTGCAATAAAAAAACACTACACAGGTTTTTAAAGTAATTTATTACACAGCTCCGGGGTCTTCTTCCGACTCCGGCGCTCTTCTTCCGACTTCCGGGGGTCTTTTCCGACTTCGGGGGTCTCCGGTGTCGTCTCCGCGCTCTCCGGTTCTTTCTTCCGCCGGGCCTCCGCTAACTTCTTTTTAGCTCTCTTGCTAACGGAGGCCCGGTCTTCCCGTCGTCTCGTCCGGCTCTCCGTTGTCCTTCTGCCGGCCCCTCCACTAACTTCTTTAGCTCTTTTGCTAGTGGAGGGGCCGGTCTTCCCGGCGTCGCCGTCGGCTTCTTCTTCCCTCTTCTCCTTCTCGATGTTGACGCGTCGCTTCTTCCCGCTGTAATACTGGCTCTCCGCTCCGCTCCGCATTAATATAGGCTTCTCATGACGTCACAGTCACATGTTCCGGGGCACATGGCCCCGGAGCATGTGACTGTGACGTCATGGGAACATGTGACTGTGACGTCATGAGAAGCCTATATTAATGTGGAGCGGAGCGGAGAGCCAGTATTACAGCGGGAAGAAGCGACGCGTCAACATCGAGAAGGAGAAGAGGGAAGAAGAAGCCGACGGCGACGACGGGAAGACCGGCTCCTCCACTAGCGAAAGAGCTACCAAGAAGTTAGTGGAGGGGCCGGCAGAAGGACAACGGAGAGCCGGACGAGACGACGGGAAGACCGGGCCTCCGTTAGCAAGAGAGCTAAAAAGAAGTTAGCGGAGGCCCGGCGGAAGAAAGAACCGGAGAGCACGGAGACGACACCGGAGACCCCCGAAGTCGGAAAAGACCCCCGGAAGTCGGAAGAAGACCCCCGGAGCTGTGTAATAAATTACTTTAAAAACCTGTGTAGTGTTTTTTTATTGCAATTTTTTTCCACCAGGTGAATGGGTAGGGGTACGATGTACCCCATACTCATTCACATAGGGTGGGGGGGCCGGGATCCGGGGGCCCCCTTATTGAAGGGGGCTCCCAGATTCTGATAAGCCCCCCGCCCGCAGACCCCGACAACCAACGGCCAGGGTTGTCGGGAAGAGGCCCTGTCCTCATCAACATGGGGGCAGGGTGCTCTGGGGTGGGGGGGCCGCAGGTCGCCCCCCTGCCCCAGAGCACCAAACCCCCCATGTTGAGGGCATGCGGCCTGGTACGGTTCAGGAGGGAGGGGGGCCGCTCTCTCATCCCCCCTCTTCCCCTGCGGCCTGCCAGGTTGTGTGCTCGGATAAGGGTCTGGTTTGGATTTTGGGGGGACCCCCCACGCCGTTTTTTCGGCGTAGGGGTGCCCGTTCAAATCCAGACCAGACCCAAGGGCCTAGTATGCTCATGGAGGGGGAACCCACGCCGGTTTTTTATTTAAAATTTGGCCTGGAGTTCCCCC
The DNA here is from genome assembly GCA_029206835.1 of Rana muscosa. Taxonomy (NCBI): domain Eukaryota; kingdom Metazoa; phylum Chordata; class Amphibia; order Anura; family Ranidae; genus Rana; species Rana muscosa. The sequence continues at coordinate 403,399,661 of CM055122.1, forward strand.
TCAAGAGCAGTACAGCACAAGTCGCATGCCAAAGTCGGACCATGCAAGACTGCGGTCCGACTTTGATCCGACTTCAATGATAGTCAATGGGCTCAAGTCGGATCAAAGTCGGACCAAAGTAGTACAGGGAGCATTCTCAAAGTCGGACCGACATGTGTCGGACCAGTTAAGACGGCTCCCATAGGGAAACATTGATTTTCACACGTCATGCGACATGAGCTCCCAATGTCGGAGCGTTTGTCGCCCCAGTGTGAACCAAGCCTGAGGGAGATTTACTAAAAATGGAGCGTGCAAAATATGGTGCCTGCAATTAGAAGATGATTGTCTACCATGCACAGGTGCACTAGTTTTAGTAAATCCCCCCCCCCCCCAATGTAATTGTTAAGAACAGTACAGACATTTTTATGAAAACAATAGTTACTGCTTATAGTGCACTTGTGCCTCTAGCTGGCAAGTTAAAGTTTTAGAATGTATACCTCCTATTCCTCCACAGTTTGCCATAGCTTCCTAGTTCTGAAGCAGAGGAAAAACAAAAAATGGAATCCCATGTAGTGGTAACTTTCACTATTCGGATTCTGCCACTGATTTATTATTTTGGACAGTGTGGAAAAAGGCTAGAACATTTGTAAGTTTTTTTGTTTTGTTTTTTAACTCTGTGACCCTATTTTTAAACTTCTTTCACCTCTGCGATCTGTGTTAATCAGCCTGATTTAGTGTAGGCACACATTTTATGAGGTATTGGATTATGGACTGCATTTTAGCTGCTCTCCTATTGTATGAAAAGTAGCTCCATGTGCTTTGCACTGGAGCCATTGGGGCTAGCTAACAATGTTTTCAGAGGCTTCTATTGTTTAATACATTCCTGGGTCCTCTTACCTTACTGTCACAGCCATTTTATCTGCAACCTTATGAATTTTCTGTGCATACTGTGTTGGCACAGAAAATCAGAATCACTATTAGAAAATTGTCCTAAGGCACCTTGACCTTGTCACATTGGAAAACAGGAAGCTTCTACTTCTTACTATATCTTAATACTGCTAGTACCATGTTGTCAGTGTGACACTGATCACAAGCAATTTTATATACATGCAGTATACCATAAAATACACAAATACAAAAGGAACACTTTTTGTAGCACAAAGTGCCTTAGTAAAAATTGAAATTCTAGTTGAATAATTAAAGATATGGCTGAAGTTACTTTTCTTTTAAAACATAGCTCAATAACTGATTTGAGTAGCCATATTGCCATGGATCTCTACTGCTGATTGCATAAATTGGAAGAGCCATTTGTTGCCTCAGACCTTGATTACAAGTCCTATAGACAGTTCTTAAGAGGCCTGCATTAAGGAAAAAATTGTGAATCTGATAGCCTTACAAATTCTTTCTATAGCGCTTACCACCCTCTCCTCCTTGTCTTTTGGCTCCTCGCAGGAGGAAAGGGCACACCCAGCTCTATATGCCCGTGCCCTCCTGTGTGAGGAGGTTGAGCAGTGTTGTGATGGGTCTCCACAGCCAGATTCTCCCACAGAATGGTTCTTATCTCTGTAACCAATAAAGACAAGTCTCTATTTCCCCCAATGACTTCAATGTCCACACCAGCTGTAACTCCAACGTAGAGTTTATTTCTCTTAAACGACAGTCTGACAGGAAAGGTTGGAGAGAGAACAGGACAGCATAAGGTGTGGGAGAGGTCCAGGCACAAACGTAATACACTTCACTGCTTGGCTTCTCAAGCAGACTTAGCCCATTTGGATAGTCTCCCTAGATAGGGACTTGCAGCCAAAATGGTACTCAAACTAACCGCACAATCACTACACAAACTGGTACACTTGGTGTCTGCCACAGACCTGGTGAACTTGGTCTCTGCCACAGACCTGGTGAACTTGGTCTCTGCCACAGACTTGGTGAACTTGGTCTCTGCCACAGACCTGGTGAACTTGGTCTCTGCCACAGACCTGGTGAACTTGGTCTCTGCCACAGACCTGGTGAACTTGGTCTCTTTAAAGCTTGGCCTCTTTGTAAGGAGAAGACATCCCTCCAGAGAGTTACCGGGCCCCTTCCTTCACTGTGACTTCTGACCAGTCCCTCGGAACGGTCCTCCCCCGGCCTCCTCGTCTAAGATGCGGGTCCCCTCGCAAGGCGGCACCATGGGTTCCCAGGGCAGACAGGGACACACACTCCCTGGGAGAAGGACTCCCGACGATGAACGACCAACCACAGGCAGCGTCTGCCCCTTTTATATCCTCTCCCAGCATACACAGCAGGCCGACCACTCCCACTGTATGGTTGCCGAGAGGGGACACACAAGGCAGAGCACTGTATCAGCAGTTCAACCCTGGCCCACTATGGCAGCGCCACCTGCAGGCCACAGGGAACAGTACACTGATACTCTTCCTGTAGACAAAAATGGTTGATAATATCCTAACAATTTAGGTCTTTGAGCATAACTACCACTCAAACACTACCCCTAAATTGAGGACCCCGCTACACACTCCCCCCACTTAAATAGACACTGTCCCCAGTGTCTGGAGAAAACCTATGCCTCTCAAGCCTGAGTCAACATAGACCTATTCCAGAAACTATGTACAAAAAAAACTAATTTGGAAAAATGTTTGTTTGTGCCGGAACCTGAACATGGGGAAAGGGAGTTAAATGAAGAGATGAAGAAAGAGTAGTAGAAAACAAATGTGTACATTCCATTCTCAAATGTCACATATTTAAAAGCAAACACATTTTTATCATTCACATTTCCCTCCCCTCCTGCAATAGCTAAACCCACCCATTCTCAGTGGTCGCTTGGTACCCACCTGCAGAGGGAGAAAAACACACACATAACCAACAAATAAGACATCCTAACCTTCTATATACATTAGAAGAGAAAAGACTCTCCCCGAGGGAAAAATCCTTTCCTTCTAAAAAGTTAAACACTTTTAAATGCAGTTCAAACTTAAGCAACACCGCCACCTAGTGGAAGTGCCACCATCAAGACACTTGTCCCAAACAAAAAATAACTTTTCTTGTGTTGAAGGCAAATCTTCCTCTTCTTCTTTGGCTGTGTCCCTAAACTATTTCTACCCCAAAGTCTCTGTCTTTGTTATGCTGTGAGCGGAGAGGGAGAAAAAAAATCAACAGCTCCCCTGCTCTCCAGCTGAGTAGACTACCCCAATTGGCAAGGGCAAAGTTCCTGAAACTCCAGGAGAGTACACTCCGGAACAAAAGCACACAAAAAAAAAACCACAGAGTTCAGTCTCTCACAAATAAAATTTTGGATCGGGTAGAATGAGGAGCTTCTGGGTTTTGTCAAAGGTCTCTATTGAGTAGACAGCATCTTCACGCTCCTTCCGACACACAACTACCCGATCCGCACGAATATGCCGACCCAACATCCATTCTTTCTTGCACCTCCCGCAACTGGCAAAACAATGGCCTCTGGATGCCTGGGCACTTTCACTGCCCTGGGACCCATTACAGCAGTACCTAGCAAAACACAGTCATCCGTGGTAATGTGCACGGGCACTACAGGTCCGGACGACTCAGGCATGGGGTCAGGTCCTTCCTCAGACATATGGACTTCCACCGGGGGTGTAACATCCCCAGCAGACTTGGGTGAGTCCCTTCTACTTCTGGCAGAGGATAGGGGTATTCTGTCCCAGCCCTTTTTTATGAATAGTTCATCTATTTCAGCGTCTTCTCCCACATAGGAAGACGATTCTAGATCCGAGGTATCACAGTCCTCTGCTAGTATGTAATTTCTTGAAACAGGGGAATTACTATCTCGGGCAAGTTCAAATTCTTTGGGGTCCGGAACCCAAGCATCCCTAGCACTCTGGATGCTTATCTCTGCTCCCTTCTCCGGCTTACCTCGACCTGTAGCTGTCGCGGATCGTCTGGAGGTCCTTCCGACTGGGCCATCCGACACAGGTAAATGCTGGGGTATAGCTCGACCATGACCGCAGGAGGCTTTCACGTAGCCGACCTTCCGCTTGGGCGGTGGGAGCGAAGATTCTGTGACAACCGAGGCAGCATCCTCCGGTTTCTCAGTCTCCGGTTCCTCAACCACCGGAACATTCTCAACAACGACTTCCTCCGAAGTCTCGACAGTGCGCGTAGGGGTGACTGTAGAAGTGCTGGTTTCCTCCTCAAGAGTAGTGGCGCCCGTAAGGCAATTCAGCCGGAAGGCCCTAGGCTTTTCTGTGGGTTGCTCTACCTCGAACAAGAACTCCTTGCATCTTTCACATCTTCCAAAAGGCAGAAGGTGCGCCACCAGCCCCTGGCATCCGGGACAAACCACTCCAAGGGCCTCCACATCTCTGTGAACGTAGAGGGCGAAGCGACCCCGAGGCTTCAGTCGGATCCCCGTATCCATCAAAGAAGCAGCAAACGAAGATACATTCATGGTAGAAGGAACTGGAATCCATGGGGCATTAGACTCCATGTTCTCCGCTTGCCGATTCATCGCACACTGTCCCTTTTGCGCCAAAGTCACCACGTGCAAGTCATCACATGGCGAGGCTCCTCCCATCTTTTGCAATGTTCGCGGGCTTTCTTACTCTTGACACGCCCACGAACTACGCCGCTTGGGCTCTCCTCGTGGCGCAGTCACTTTCTCTCAAAGATGGCCGACCTCCACGGAGCCTCACAGGGGGAATAAAGTTCAAACTCTGGGGGGTTTTCTTCTTCTTTCCGGCTGCAGAAATCCCAGACTCAAGCCCCCACGTATAGCGCTTACCACCCTCTCCTCCTTGTCTTTTGGCTCCTCGCAGGAGGAAAGGGCACACCCAGCTCTATATGCCCATACCCTCCTGTGTGAGGAGGTTGAGCGGTGTTGTGATGGGTCGCCACAGCCAGATACTCCCACAGAATGGTTCTTATCTCTGTAACCAATAAAGACAAGTCTCTATTTCCCCCAATGAGTTACCGGGCCCCTTCCTTCACTGTGACTTCTCACCAGTTCCTCGGAACGGTCCTCCCCCGGCCTTCTCATCTAAGATGCGGGTCCCCTCGCAAGGCGGCACCCTGGGTGCCCAGGGCAGACAGAAACACACACTCCCTGGGAGTAGGACTCCCGACGATGAACGACCAACCACAGGCAGCGTCTGCCCTTTTTATATCCTCTCCCAGCATACACAGCAGGCCGACCACTCCCACTGTATGGTTGCCGAGAGGGGACACACAAGGCACAGCACTGTATCAGCAGTTCAACCCTGGCCCACTATGGCAGGGCCACCTGCAGGCCACAAGGAACAGTACACTGATACTCTTCCTGCAGACAAAAATGGTTGATAATATCCTAACAATTTAGGTGTTTGAGCATAACTACTACTCAAACACTACCCCTAAATTGAGGACCCCGCTACATTTCTAAAAGCACACAATGCAAACAAATGCATCTTAACATGTTAGGATTTAACTGTTAGGATTTCCCTTCAGTATTATTACATAATAAACAGGAAAGCACTGTTTACAACAGCCAGCAAATACTGGGGTTAACGCACTGAAGCCTCGTACACACGGCCGAGATTCTCGTCGGAAAAAACATGTCGTTTTTTTCGACGAGATTCTTGGACAAGAAACTTGTCCCGGCCGAGTGTACACACGCTCGATTCAAAGAACCTGCGGTTCTTTGAATGGAGCGTACGCGGTGACGTCATCGACTACGACGAGCATGCGCTCGTCACATTCGATGCCGTCGCCGCCATCTTGGTATACCCTACCTATGCCTAGGAAGCTACCGCGCATGCGTCAAATTCATTTCGAATATGCGCGGGCTTCCGGGAGGACAGGTAAGTGTACACACACTCACTTTTAACGTCGAGAAACATGCCGACGAGAATCTCAAAGAGAAAATAGAGAGCAGGATCTCTATTTTCTCGTCGAGATTCTTGTCGCTTTTCTTGACGAGAAACCATACATACACGAACGAATTTCTCGGCAAAAAATCTCTGCCAGCAAGTTTCTTGCTGGTTTTTGCCGAGAAACTCGTTCGTGTGTACGAGGCTTGAGGGATATAGGATTGTTCACTTAATAAATGTAAGACAAAAAATATATACATAGCCTTTGCATGGAGTGGGTAGGAGATCTTTAAACCAAACTATTTTTGCAGGCTGTGTCCTGTTGGGAAGATTTAACTTCAGTTCTGTCCCAGAGATGCAACAGAAGTGAGAGTAGTCTCAAGAGTGTGTGTGTGTACTTTTTATCTCAGAGACAGCTAGCCTAGCTGGACACAGTAAGCAAAAAAAACATGACAGATATTTTTAAAGGAAACGAGAAAAAACTGCGCTATTTCATGAATAAACTAAAGCTGCAACAATGAGTGTTATACGACACCAAATACATACATAGAAAAAAAGGTTGCGCTAACCTTTTTTTCTATGTAGATATTTTTAAAGCATAACCTAAAGGGCAGCTGCACCCAAAAGGGTCTGCTTTTTTGTACCCTCCACTGTCACATTTTTTGGGGGGAGAATGGGTGCCAGGTGTTGAAAGGTACCCACTCACACTTCCGGGTAAGATGCCTGTGGCGATCTGCAAAGATGTCTGCCCCCCCCCCCGAAGCCTTCTGGGACACTCAAAGGTCCCAGAAGACTGCTGGACCATTTACAAAGCGCAGCGTGACTTGCTGGAAGGCTCACTGCCAGTTTCCCTTAGTGAAGATGCCAGCGCCTGCAGTCAAAGCCGATTAAAGAATCGGCTGGGGTGCCCACATTGCTGGATCCCTGGACAGGTAAGTGCCTTTATATTAAAAGTCAGCAGCTACAGTATTTGCTGCTGACTTTTATTTTTTTTGGGGGGGTGAAGGAGAGACTAGAGCTCTTTAAGGCAAAACTTTTTTTTTGTGTGGATAGAGTGGAGAGGAATTGGAACACTTGTCAGGGTTTATTGCTGTCTGTGCCCTATTAGGGAGATTCAGTCTCTATTTGTATTGTTTTCCATCATCACTGAAAGTGAAAGAAACTACCAAATTTTGGGTCACATGTTCCCAACCGGAGCATGTGACTGTGACGTCATGAGAAGCCTATATAAATCTCTGCGGACCGAAGATTTAGCATTACTGCAAGAGGAAGCGACGAGTCAACATCAAGGAGGAGAAGAGGGAAGAAGGCGACGACGGCGATGACGGGAAGACCGGCCCCTCCACTAGCAAAAGAGCTGCAAGAAGATAGTGGAGGGGCCGGCAGAAGGACAACGGAGAGCCGGACGAGACGACGGGGAAGACCGGGCCTCCGCTAGCAAAAGAGCTGCAAGAAGATAGTGGAGGCCCGGCGGAAGAAAGAAAGAGCCGGAGAGAAGAAGAGGGAAGAAGGCAACGGAGAAGACCGGGCCTCCACTAGCAAAAGAGCTGCAAGAAGATAGCGGAGGCCCGGCGCAAGAAAGAACCGGAGAGCGGGAGAAGAACCGGAGAGCGGGAGAAGAAGAAGGCAACGGAGAGGATCGGGCCCCGCTAGCAAAAGAGCTGGAAGAAGATAGCGGTGGCCCGGCAGAAGAAAGAACCGGAGAGCGCGGCGACGACACCGGAGACCCCCGAAGACGGAAGAGACCCCCGGAGCTGTGTAATAAAAAATACTTAAAAAAACTGTGTTGTGTTTTTATTGCCATTTTTTTTCCACCAGGTGAATGGGTAGGTGTACGATGTACCCCATACTCATTCACATAGGGTGGGGGGGCCGGGATCTGGGGGCCCCCTTATTAAAGGGGTCTCCCGCATTCCGATAAGCCCCCCGCCCGCAGACCCCGACAACCAACGGCCAGGGTTGTGGGGAAGAGGCCCTGTCCTCATCAACATGGGGGCAGGGTGCTCTGGGGTGGGGGGGCCGCAGGTCGCCCCCCTGCCCCAGAGCACCAAACCCCCCATGTTGAGGGCATGCGTTCTGGTACGGTTCAGGATGGAGGGGGGGCCGTGCTCTCGTCCCCCCCTCTTCCCCTGCGGCCTGCCAGGTTGCGTGCTCGGATAAGGGTCTGGTTTGGATCTTGAGGGGGACCCCCACGCCGTTTTTTCGGCGTAGGGTTCCCCTTCAAATCCAGACCAGACCCAAGGGCCTGGTATGCTCCTGGAGGGGGAACCCACGCCGTTTTTTTCTTTAAAAATTGGCGTGGAGTTCCCGCTCAGGATTCATACCAAACACAGTGCCTGGTATTGGCGGGAATCCACGTCGGATCCCCGTTCAATACAGTGCCGCGTCTCCTCGCTATTGCAGCGAGCGCGACATGTGTCGCCATCCTGTTGCCGAGATGTCGGCACCCCTGTCGCCGAAAATCTCCGCGATAGGATCGCGATGAATGTCGGCGGCACCTACTGTATAGGTAGTGTAAACTGGCCAGTGAAAATTCTGACATGGGTATCCAATAAGATTTAGACAGAGATTTTATTAGCTACACATAAAGTTACACTGTGTTAGTACAGGTTTTAACAGTAGAAACCAAATGTTTATATAGTCTGGTTATAAAATAGGAATTTTGCCATGTTCTAGGACTTACATTTCCATTTGAGAAAGTAATTTAATAGTTTGATTTTCCTGTTTTTATAGTAGAAACACTTAAATATAATAGTGTAACATAAAAGAAAAAAATAAGTTATTGTAATTACCTCAGTGGTGTTGGATAGAGTTCTGTATTAATGAAGTATACTATTTCAAAAGCCATTGTGATTCCCAGTCGTCCTAGTGTGGCCAATGTTATTTTAAGCCACATTACATCTGCAAACCATTAAACATTTAGTGTTTTGAAAAGTACTTTTCATACAAAAATAAAAACTTACAAATAATAAAGGTTTATTTGAAAACAAATATCAAACTCCATCATCATCTGGCTTTAACAGTCTGGCTACACTGCTGACAATAGGTTCCTACGTTTTTATAGACTGTAACCATGATAGAAGCCTTATGCCGCGTACACACGACCGTTTTTAATGTCATTGAAAAAAAACAGCATTTTCTCTAGTCATCTTCCAGGACGGCACACCTGAGATGATGGGTTCCACCTGACAGGAAACACAATCAACAGAGTTTAAAAGGCCCCACCCTTCCCTCTGTCCCTCAGTTGTTGATTGTGTTTCCCACAGGATGGCAGCGAAACAATTTTTTATTTTTATTTTCTATGACCAAGGTCTGGGACTGAGGTCTCCCCCCTAGGATTTCAGACCAGAGCAGCCAGTGGTGGCTGCAGGCTCTGACAGGACTTTGTCACGTCCTGGGGGGGGGGGGCTCCCCTTTGCTAGATACTCAGGGGGAAGCGCAGCCGAGGAATGGATCAGAATCCCCCTGAGATACTGGTGGCACTGGACACGGTGAGGGTGTCCATTTCCCCAGGGACCTTACAACCCACTCTCTCCTCCTACCTGACAGTGGTGGATGGTACGAAGGAGCCGCTTGCATACCCCCCATCGCGGGGGGGGGGGGGGGAGGAGGATGTATCCACAGGCGTGCTGTTTCCTTATCAGGATGGCCGGCGGAGCCGAGGGATCTCCTAATTGCCGCTCTGAGCTGTCGGCGGCGTCCGGAGGCCAGTGTGCATGTCCGGAGGCCAGTGGCGCGCTCGAGTGAGGTCACTTCCGACGCGCCCGGCTACAACAAAATGGCGGCGATCGGCGCAACAAGTTCAAACAAGCAGCTGTAACGGAGCGGGGGTCCACGGTCCTGTGTCCCATCCATCCATCCAAAGCGATCCTACCCAGCGGGTAGGCGGCCTAATCGGAATGAAGAAGGAGGACGGACTGATTCCAGCAGCGCTAGAGGTCACCACAGGGGGTGAGTGAACCGGCTGGTGGGGGAGAGCTGTTTTGGGGTGGCCCTATTTCCCTCTCCCCTACAAGATACCCTTTGGGTAATGGCTTACACAGGGTTTATTCTTTTCTGTTTCAGTGACTGAATGCCCTGCCCAGGGGACGACCAGTAGGCCTAAGTCCAAAGCCACTAGTAAATCTAGGCGTTGTGGGAATTGTAATGAGAAACTCCCACAGGATCACACAAAACCCTTTTGCTTCAAATGCATCTACAAACTAGCTGGGAAGGAGACAGCACAGGCTGTGAAGGAGTGCAGAGCATTACAGGCTGAAATGTTAGCCACCCTTCAGTCTTTCAAAGCTATGGTAGAGAAGCGAGAAGTAGCCCCTTTAGGTAGGGAAAGCTCCCCCTCTCTGATGGGAACTCCGGCAAGTGTTACGGAAGAATCCCAGGGACTGTCTCTCGGTTACTCTGATGAAGAGGTAGAAGCCTCGGACCAGAGCTCTAGAGAGGAAGGAGAGGATTCTGACCAGGATAGTCTATGTGAAACTAAACCTGGGGGACATCTCTTTGCAGCTGAAGATATGGAGGGCCTCCTCAAGGCTATCTATGCCTCTGAGGACATTCAGTTACTATCCGCTCAAGTCTCTGCACAGGATAGAGTGTACAGGGGACTTGGCAAAACTCAGGCCAAATCCTTTCCGGTACACCAATCTCTTAAAGAGATAATTGTAAGAGAATGGAAAGATCCTGAGCGCAAAGTTTTAAGGCTTAAAACCTGGAAACGTAGGTGTCCCTTTAAGACTGAGGAAGAAGAGAAATTCTTCAAGGTTCCGCGTCTGGATGCTTCGTTAGCTCAAGTATCCAAAAGTTCAGATTTGTCTTTTGAAGATTCCGGAAATATTCGGGATCCGATGGACAAGAAATCGGAAACCTTACTCCGCAGAGCCTGGGACGCCAACGCTGCAGCTATGGGTCCAGCATTGGCCTCCGCCTGTGTCGCCAGAAGTGCGGACGCATGGGTTCGCAGGTTAATGGATCACGTAGCTCATGAGAGTAAATCTAAAGAGGTATTAGATTCTCTGGAGGTAGTGGGCAAGGCAGTAGCAAGTCGGCAGCACTTCTAAATTCTGCTAGAAGAGCCCCTTGGGTAAAGACGTGGGATGGAGATGTCACCTGATAAGGGAGGGTTACAAATTAGAATTTCTGTCCCTCCCTCCTTCAAACTTTATCCTTACTCATCTCCCCAAAGACCCATCGAAAGCAAGGGGCCTTTTGGGGAGTGTCCGAGAACTAGCAGAACAGGAGGTCATTATCCCTGTTCCCGTGGATCAGTTCGGCCAGGGGATTTATTCCGGCTGATCATAAACCTACGAAAGCTAAATCAGTACTTGGTGTACAAAAAGTTCCGGATGGAGAGTATCTATACGGTCAGAAGACACCTTTAAGAAGGAGTCTTCATGATAACGTTAGATTTAATGGACGCTTATTTGCACGTCCCCATTGCCCCGAAACATCAGAAGTTCCTGAGGTTTACAGTGCAGACAAAACAGGGCTTCCAACACTGGCAGTTCAAGGCACTCCCCTTCGGCCTAGCGGCCAGTCCAAGAATCTTTACCAAAGTTCTGGCCGATGTGGTGTTATTTCTACACCTCCAGGGGATAGCCTTGATCCCATACTTGGACGACATGTTAATCTTCAGTCTGGCCCTGGAACAACTCCAGTCAGACCGAGAAAAAGTGCTGTCCACCCTAGAATCCCTAGGGTGGCTGATCAGCCGAGAGAAGTCCTCCCTGGACCCCTCACAATCCAAGGTGTTTCTAGGGTACAGGGTAGACTCAGTCAGCCAAAGGATCTTTCTTCCACTGGAGAAGATCATAAAGGTGCAGAGAGCAGTGTCTACTCTCCAGGGTGCAGGGGAGGCCTCTCTAAGGACCATGATGAAAGTTTTAGGGCTTATGTCATCTTGCATCCCAGCAGTCCAATGGGCACAGTTCCATTCTCGGGGGCTCCAGGGGTTCCTTCTCTCCTCCTGGGGTGGAAGAAGAGAATCGCTGGACTTAACAGTTCCCCTCTCGGAGGAAACAAAAAACTTCCTAGAATGGTGGCTGAACTCGGACAACCTGTCGGGAGGTCGGTCCTGGACCCAACAAAATCTGCTGATTCTGACCACGGACGCAAGTGCCTGGGGAGCTCACATGGGAGATCTCTTCACCCAGGGCCCTTGGGACCTGGAGCAGAGCAAAGCTTCCTCCAATTTCAAGGAGTTGTTAGCGATCGGAAAAGCATTAAACTTTTTCCGAAATCAGGTCCAGGGAAGAGAAGTACAGATCTTCTCGGACAATGTAGTGGCCGTGTCCTACCTAAACCATCAAGGGGGAACAAGGTCCAGTAAGCTGATGAAACTAACCCAGGAAATCCTGGGGGAAGCAGAGAAATATATTCTCTCAGTTTCGGCAGTCCACGTAAAAGGGTTCCTAAACATTCAGGCAAACTTTCTCAGCAGACATCCCATTCATCAAGGAGAGTGGGAGCTAAACACCAAAGTTTTCTCTCTGGTAAGCCGACACTTTTGCAAACCAGAGATAGACTTGTTTGCCTGCAGGAAGAACAGGAAAGTTCACAAGTACTTCTCTCTCACCAGGGAGCAGGGCTCCCGAGGAATAGATGCCTTAGCCCAAAGCTGGGAGTTCACTCTGGCATACGCGTTCCCTCCCCTGATGCTCATTCCCCGGGTATTGCAGAAGCTATCCCGTTCAAACGGGTGCCTTATTCTGATCACGCCCTGGTGGCCGAAGCGGGCATAGTTCCCCACCCTGAGGAGGTGGTCGATTGCCCCTCCACTGCATCTCCCGTTCAGACGCAATCTCCTCTTTCTTCCCCTGACGGCATGGTGTTTGATAGGGAGATCCTCAGGCGCAGGGGATGTTTGGAAAAAGTGATTGACACACTTTTGCTGAGTAGGAAGCCAATCACTAGGCAAATTTATGCGAAAGTTTGGAAAGTCTCCTCTCGCTGGGCTCAGTCTAGAAAAGGTTCTCTCCAAACGATCCAGACGGTCCTGGATTTCCTCCAAGAGGGGGCTGACCAGGGCCTAGCAGTCAAGGCCCTCAGGGTCCAGGTCGCAGCCTTATCAGTGTTTTTGGACCAAAGACTGGACCTAAAACCCACTGGTAAAGAGATTTTTGACAGCCAGGGAAAGGGTAACCCCGGTGAGAACAAACCGGTTCCCACCTTGGGATCTATCCCTGGTATTAGAGGTTTCCATTAAGATTCTTTCACTTAAAATGGCCTTCCTCCTGTCGATCACCACAGCCAGAAGGGTTGGCGACCTACAAGCTCTGACTATAAAAGAGCCTTTTTTGTTGCTCCTAGAGGACAGAGTAATCCTCAGACAGGATCCTTTATATTTACCTAAAGTGACCTCAGATTTCCACAGGTCACAGGAAATTATTCTCCCCTCCTTTTGTCAGAATCCCAAAAATGACAAAGAGGAAAAGTTTAATTTATTAGACGTTAGAATATGTCTTCTAGTCTATTTAGATAGAGTGAGTGAGTTCAGGAGATCAAATCATTTACTAATTAGTTTCTCCGGTCAAAAGAAAGGGCTTCAGGCCTCTAAACCTACAATATCGCAGTAGCCTATGAACAGTCAGAAAAACCTGTTCCAGCTCATATTAAAGCTCACTCAACTAGATCTTTGGCGACCTCCTGGGCAGAGAGGGCAGGCGCTTCGATCGATCAAATCTGCAGAGCAGCAACTTGGACGAGCCAAAATACCTTCCTGAGACACTACAGAGTGGAGCTGTTGTCCCCTCAGGCCTTGGCATTTGGCAGGAAGGTCCTACAGGCGGTGATCCCACCCTAAGGTAGGCCTGAACTTCTTGCTCATCGTCTCAGGTGTGCCGTCCTGGAAGATGACTAGAGAAAAGTAACAGTTACACTTACCGGTAACGGGTTTTCTAGAAAGTCTTCCAGGACGGCAGATGTTGGTGATGTTTTATTCTCACAGAAGGTACCCTCTGACACCGGTGTGGACTTATACTTTGTCATAACTGAGGAAAGGGTGGGGCCTTTTAAACTCTGTTGATTGTGTTTCCTGTCAGGTGGAACCCATCATCTCAGGTGTGCCGTCCTGGAAGACTTCCTAGAAAACCCGTTACCGATAAGTGTAACTGGTACTTTTTCTCAACGTGATTCTTCTCAAGCCTGCCTTGCCTACACACTATCGTGGAAAAAAATGCTTGAGTAAAGCTAGGTGACGTACAACACGTACGACGGCACTATAAAGGGGAAGTTCCATTCGGATGGCGCCACCCTTCATGTTAGTAAAGTTTGTTGAGCGACGATTCACGCTTTTCAGCCTCGTGCTTTTCAGTCCGTTACAGCGTGACGAATGTGCTATCTCCATTACCAACGCTAGTTTTACCAGAACGAGCGCTCCCATCTCATACTTGATTCTGAGCATGCGCATTTTTTTTCACGTCGTTAAAGCCCACACACGGCCGTTTTTCATGACGAGAAAAACGACGATGTAAAAAACTATGTAAAAAATTAGAGCATGTTCCAATTTTTTCATGGCCGTTTTTCAATGCTCTGAAGCCCACACACGATCATTTTTAATGACCATTTAAAAAAATTACATTTTAAAAAATTACATTTTTCTCGTCATTAAAAACGGTCATGTGTACGCGGCATTAAAGTCAGCTTGCCTGGATTAAGAGTGATGTTTTCATAACAAATAATATTGATTTTTTCATAGGATATAGTGCACAGTGTTAAAGGGACACTAAAGGTTCCCGTTTAAAAAATAAATAAATAACAATACTTACCTCCGCTGTGCAGCTCGTTTTGCACAGAGTGGCCCTGATCCTGGTCTTCTGGGGTCCCTCTGAGGCTGTCTCGGCTCCTCCCCGCACCTTCATGGGAAGCGCTCTCCCAAGGGGGTTAGCTTGCGGGCGCGCTCCTGTATCAAACGGCCCCGCCCCCCGGCGCGCCGCGACATTGCATGTGATTGACAGCAGCGCAAGCCAATGGCTGCGCTGCTATCAATCTAGCAACTCTAGCCAATCGACGGGCCAGACTCCAAAGAGAAGAGGAAGCCGGGGGATGGGCACAGCAGATTCGGGGCTCAGGTAAGTAAAACGGGGGGGGGGGGGCTGGTCATTGGCAGTTTTTTTTTCACCTTAATGCATAGGAATTAACATTTACAACCCCTTTAACAGATGTCAAACAGATATTCTCACACTCTAAATTGATGCAAGAGAGAGAGAGAAAGAAAAAGGCAAAGGGTGCCTTTTTCTGTTATTTTCTTTCTCCCTTCCACCAGTTACTTCACCATATTTTCACCATATATTCTGGAAAGATTTAAATTTTTTTGTTGCTGTTAACCACTTAACGACCGCCCCATGTACATATACTGTACGTCGGCAGAATGGCACAGACAGGCACAATCACGTATTAGTGTCGCTGGTGCCGCTAGGTAGCCAGTTTTATTTTTTAGGTTCGCCGCCAGATTTTTATAGCGTCAGGTACCCCCATATACAACCTAATAAAGGTTTTAACCCCCTGATTGCCCCTAGAGTTAATCCTTTCACCAGTGACACTTATACAGTGTTAGCCAGTTAGTTATTTAGTTTACCCGTCAGGTTTTTATATAGCGTCAGGTACCCCCATACATTACCTAATAAAGGTTTTAACCCCCTGATTGCCCCTAGTTAACCCTTTCACCAGTGATCACCGTATAAGTGTTACGGGTGACACTGGTTTGTTAGTTTTCTTTTTATAGCATCAGGGCACCCGCCGTATATAACC
Source organism: Rana muscosa (assembly GCA_029206835.1). Taxonomy (NCBI): domain Eukaryota; kingdom Metazoa; phylum Chordata; class Amphibia; order Anura; family Ranidae; genus Rana; species Rana muscosa. The sequence continues at coordinate 403,415,194 of CM055122.1, forward strand.
CAATAAAGGTTTAACCCCTCGATCGCCCGGCAGGTGATATCAATTAGGTTTTAGCGTCAGTTAGGGTGTGCGTCGCCCCAGGCAGCGTCAGGTTAGTGCCAGTAACGCTAACACCCACGCGCAAAGCATACACCTCCCTTAGTGGTATAGTATCTGAACAGATCAATATCTGATCTGATCAGATCTATACTAGCGTCCCCAGCAGTTTAGGGTTCCCAAAAATGCAGTGTTAGCGGGATCAGCCCAGATACCTGCTAGCACCTGCGTTTAGCCCCTCCGCCCAGCCCAGCCCACCCAAGTGCAGTATCGATCGATCACTGTCACTTACAAAACACAACACACATAAGTGCAGCGTTCGCAGAGACAGGCCTGATCCCTGCGATCGATAACAGTATTTTTGGTAGCGTTTGATACAGTTGCTGACATTCAGGTGCTTTTTTACCTGTGAATCTTACTAGTGTACCACAAAATTTAGAGCCCAAAATGGCAAATCGAAGGTACACTAGTAAAGAGGCCTACGAGATTCTGAGCATGACAGATAGTGAAGAAGAGGTCACGCATCTGTCAGATTCAGGTTCAGAATAGAACCCCATTGTAGAAGACAGTGGCTCCATGTCAGATAGCTCTGACGACGAAGATGAGGTCCCTGCTAAGGTCAGGCGTACCCGATCCCGATCTTCTGATGTTGTTGAGGAGCAAGAACAGCAAGGCTCTCGTATTATGGAGCAGAGAAGTACTAGTGCCGCTATTCCTTCTGGTGAACTGGCAAGAACCAGCGGCCTAGCACACCCTGGACGTACATCCAGCACTGCAGTAACACTTGGTGACGTGGCGAGTCCCATAAGTGCAGTTCAAGCTGGTGAGGTGGCAAGCACAAGTAGTGTCCCACTGACACCAAGAAGAAGACAAAGGCAGGCCCATAGTGCCCTTCCTGCAGAATTCGCCTATCCTGATTGGGTCCCCACCACTTCTGCAGCACCCGTACTTCCCCCATTCACTGGCCAACCCAGTATTCAGGTGGAAACAGCTGATTTTACACCACTTGATTATTATTCGCTGTTTTTCACGGAAGATCTCTATAGATATATTGTGGACCAGAGTAATTTATATGCTGGTCAATTAATCACCGCTAATCCCCAGTTGCCTTCCATTGCCAGAGATTGGAAACCAATTACGGTTTCCGAATTTAAAACCTTTCTGGGCCTTTCCCTCAACATGGGCACACATAAATTCTTGTCATTGCGTGCCTATTGGTCCACGCGCCCAATTGACCATATGTCCGTGTTCTCTGCCTCCACGTCCTGGAAACGATATGAGCAGATCTTGCGGTTAATGCACTTCAACGACAATGAACTTTGTCGTCCACGTGGAGACCCTGAATACGATCGGCTCTACAAAATTCGGCCCCTCATAAACCACTTCAACTAACGTTTTGCAGCCTTGTTTACTCCCGATCAAGTTGTCTGCGTTTATGAGTCCCTGATTAAATTTTCTGGCCGCTTGTCTTTCAAACAGTACCTTCCCAGCAAGCGTGCCAGATATGGAGTCAAGCTCTATAAGTTCTGTGACAGGGCAAAAGGCTATGTATGGAGCTTTATGGTTTATGAGGGAAAAGACAGTCACGTAGAGCCAGAGAACTGCCCAGATTACATAGGGAGCGCTGGCAAGATAGTGTGGAACTTGGTGTCACCCTTATTCGGAAAGGGGTACCACTTGTATGTGGACAATTATTACATGAGCGTGCCACTGTTTAGTCACTTGTTTGATCATCAGATTGGAGCATGTGGCACCGTGCGACCTAATCGCCGGGGCTTTCCGCAGGGGCTTGTAGATTCTCGTCTTAGGCTGGGGGAGAGAGCCTGCTTGAAGTGTAATAATTTGCTCGCTGTGAAGTGGAGGGATAATAAGAATGTTTTCCTTCTTACCTCCCTTCACGCAGACACGACTGTCCAAATTCGTACGGCGACTGGTGTTGTGGAGAAACACCTCTGTGTCCACGAATATAACCAAAATATGGGAGGGGTGGACCTCAACGACCAGTTGTTGGCGCCGTATCACATTGCCTGTAAGGAGAGACGCTGGTACAAAAAAGTGTCTCTATCCTTATTTCAATTGGCTTTGCTGAACGCTCATGTGCTATACAGAGCTTCAGGCGGGACTTTATCCTTCCTTAAATTCCAGGATGAGATAGTCACAGACCTCCTGTATCCAGGCGGTTCTGCACCTCACCATCCCCAATCAAATGCAGTAAGCCGGCTGCATGAGAGGCATTTTCCGTACGTCCTTGAGAGTACCCCTACCCAACGAGCCCCCCAAAAAAGATGTCGTGTCTGTAGCAAGCGCGGATTTAGGCGTGACACCCGTTATTGTCCACGCTGTCCTGACAATCCTGGTCTTTGCATTGGTAAATGTTTTGAACGCTTCCACCAGACATGGGAGTAAGTCACACATGTGCAAGTCACAAGCAAGTCTCAAGTCTTAACCTTCAAGTCTCAAGCAAGTCCCAAGTTACTGTGACGAAAAGCAAGCAAGTCAAGTCGAGTCCCTGCTAGAAGTCAAGCAAGTCAAGTCAAGTCATTTATTTTGGTCAAGTCACAAATCAAGTCAAAATACTGATCTACCTCATACTGTATGAAAATAATAGGAGGGATAACAATAAATAATATTGGTTATGTGCCCATGCCTCACTGTGCCTCACTGTGCCCATGCCTCCCTGTGCCCATGCCTCACTGTGCCCATGCCTCACTGTGCCCATGCCTCACTGTGCCCATGCCTCACTGTGCCCGTGCTTCACTGTGTCCGTGCCTCACTGTGCCCGTGCCTCACTGTGCCCGTGTCTCACTGTGCCCGTGCCTCACTGTACCCGTGTCTCACTGTGCCCGTGCTTCACTGTGCCCGTGCTTCACTGTGCCCAATGTCTCACTGTGCCCGTGTCTCACTGTGCCCAATGCCTCACTGTGCCCGTGTCTCACTGTGCCCGTGTCTCACTGTGCCCAATGCCTCACTGTGCCGTGTCTCACTGTGCCCAATGCCTCACTGTGCCCAATGCCTCACTGTGCCCAATGCCTCACTGTGCCCGTGTCTCACTGTGCCCAATGCCTCACTGTGCCCGTGTCTCACTGTGCCCGTGCCTCACTGTACCCGTGTCTCACTGTGCCCGTGCTTCACTGTGCCCGTGCTTCACTGTGCCCAATGTCTCACTGTGCCCGTGTCTCACTGTGCCCAATGCCTCACTGTGCCCGTGTCTCACTGTGCCCGTGTCTCACTGTGCCCAATGCCTCACTGTGCCGTGTCTCACTGTGCCCAATGCCTCACTGTGCCCAATGCCTCACTGTGCCCAATGCCTCACTGTGCCCGTGTCTCACTGTGCCCAATGCCTCACTGTGCCCGTGTCTCACTGTGCCCGTGTCTCACTGTGCCTGTCAGCCATGTACCTGATGGCGGCATCTCGGCAGCCATTCCAGTATTCAAAAGCCGCGCCTCCTCCTCGTTTGTGAGAGGCGGAACACTCAATTTCCCAGCATTCAGTGTTCCGCCTATCACGGACATCCGCTCATCCTCATAACACAGACGAGGATAAGAGGATGTCCGTGATAGGCGGAACACTGCCTGCTGTGAAATTGAGTGTTCCGCCTATCACAGACGAGGAGGCGCGGCTTTTGAACACTGCAATGGCCGCCGTCTGTCTGCATGACACGCTGATCAGGTAGGCAGATGGCGGCTTGCGGTTAGTGTTAGTGGTGCCAAGTCATTGCAAGTCATATAGCCCAAGTCAAAGTCAAGTCGCAAGTCATTAGTGACAAGTCAAAGTCAAGTCGAGTCATTTATTGAATTCTGTCAAGCAAGTCGCAAGTCCTCAAACAGGTGACTTAAGTCAAGTCATGTGACTCAAGTCCCCCACCTCTGGCTTCCACACATTAGTGAAGTTTTAGTGTAGGGCACAGCATTTCACAGACTAGGACACACTTACACAGGGTCTCCCAAGATGCTATCACATTTTGAGAGACCTGAACCGTTACAGTTACAAAAAAAGTGTAAAAAAAAAAAAAAAAAAAAATAGTTGTTGTTTTATTGTTCTCTCGCTCTCTATTTTCTCTCTATTGTTCTGCTCTTTTTTACTGTATTCTATTACGCAATGTTTTTATCATGCTTGCTTTTCAGGTATGTAATTTTTTGTTTTTAGGTGCGCCATTCAGCAGCAGTGTGGATTTATTTATCTTGACAGCAACAGCGTTTGCTCCCACGATACATAAAGCCGTGACTCCAGTGCTGTAGGAGGTGATTTCACCACCACAGTTAAAAAAAAGAGCATATATGCCGAAGCATGGGGGCAGCAGGGGCGGAGGAGCGATTTTGCTCCTAATGCCGCGTACATACGGTTGAAATTCCGACGGAGGCTTGCCCGTGGAAAAGTCTGACCGTGTGTATGCGGCATAACTCTTTATGCCGCGTACATACGGTCGAAATTCCAACGAAGGCTTCCCCGTGGAAAAGTCTGACCGTGTGTACGCGGCATAACTTTTTTGTGGGAGGATGCCCCCATGCTTCGGCATATATATATTTTAGGCACAGGTTGCGTTAAAAAATGTTTTATTTTCTACTATGTTTTTTTTTTGGTATTTGCTTTGCAGGTATGGTATGGTAAGGTCTTACTGTTATACTGTAATGTTACTTTGTTTTAATGTTAACCATCATTTGCTTAGCAGGTACGCCATTCAGTTGCAGCGCGGATTTATTTATCTTGACAGCAACAGCGTTTGCTCCCACGATACATAAAGCCGTGACTCCAACGCTGTAGGAGGTGATTTCACCACCACAGTTAAAAAGAAGAGCATATATGCCGAAGCATGGGGGCAGCAGGGGCAAAGGTGCGATTTTGCTCCTAATGCCGCGTACATATGGTCGAAATTCCGACGGAGGCTTGCCCGTGGAAAAGTCCGACCGTGTGTACGCGGCATAACTTTTTTGCGGGAGGATGCCCCCCATGCTTCAGCATATATAAATGATGCATGTATGCCCATCGTTAGAAGAGGGTGGATGAAGGGAGGTATTCTAATGGTGGGCATACCCACCGATCAATCAATTTTTTTCGTTCAGCCAACAGGCTGCATGAAAAAAAAGATTACAATACATGTCCAACAAGGACCAGCAACGTACTGGTATGTTGCTGGACTTTGAATGGTTATACCAGAATGATGCCTGCGGGTTTAGGTATCGTCTTGGTATCATTCTTTTCAGCCAGCGGCCGGCTTTCATGTAAAAGCAATCCTAGCAGATAATTAGCCTCTAGACTGCTTTTACAAGCAGTGGGAGGGAATGTCCCCTCCGGATATATACAGCGCCATTGGGAAATTGGGAAGGCATTTTATCACACCGATCTTGGTGGGGTCAGATGCTTTGATGGCAGATGAAAGATCTAGGGTCTAATAGATCCCAATTTTTTCAAAAAAAGAGTACCTGTCACTACCTATTGCTATCATAGGGGATATTTACATTCCCTGAGATAACAATAAAAATGGTAAAAAAATAAATAAAAAAAAATGGAAGGAACAGTTTAAAAAAAAAAAAAAAAGCAAAATAGATAAGAAAAAAAGAAAAAAAAAGAAAAAAAGCACCCCTGACCCCCCCTGCTCTTGCGCAATGGCGAATGCAAGCGTCGGTCTGGTGTCATATGTAAATAGCAATTGCACCATGCATGTGAGGTATCACCGCAAAGGTCAAATCGAGGGCAGTAATTTTAGCAGTAGACCTCTGTAAATCTAATGTGATAACCTGTAAAGGCTTTTAAAAATGTATGTAGTTTGTCGCCACTGCGCGTTTGTGCACAATTTTAAAGCATGTCGTGTTTGGTATCCATGTACTCGGCCAAAGATCATCTTTTTTATTTCATCAAACATTTGGGCAATATAGTGTGTTTTAGTGCATTAAAATGAAAAAAAAGTGTATTTTTTCCCAAAAAATGCGTTTGAAAAATCGCTGCGCAAATACTGTGTGGAAAAAAAAATTGCAACACCCACCATTTTAATCTGTAGGGCCTTTGCTTTAAAAAAATATATAATGTTTGGGGGTTCAACGTAATTTTCTTGCAAAAAAAAAAAATGTTTTCATGTAAACAAAAAGTGTCAGAAAGGGCTTTGTCTTCAAGTGGTTAGAAGAGTGGATGATGTGTGACATAAGCTTCCTAATGTTGTGCATAAAATGCCAGGACAGTTCAAAACCCCCACAAATGCCCCCATTTTGGAAAGTAGACACCCCAAGCTATTTGCTGAGAGGCATGTCGAGTCCATGGAATATTTTATATTTTGACACAAGTTGCGGGAAAAATCCTATATATTTTTTTTGCACAAAGTTGTCACTAAATGATATATTGTTCAAACATGCCATGGGCATATGTGGAATTACACCCCAAAATACATTCTGTTGCTTCTCCTGAGTATGGGGATACCATATGTGTGAGACTTTTTGGGAGCCTAGCCGTGTACGGGACCCCAAAAACCAAGCACTGCCTTCAGGCTTTCTAAGGGTGTAAATTTTTGATTTCACTCCTCACTGCCTATCACAGTTTCGGAGGCCATGGAATGCCCAGATGGCACAAACCCCCCCCCCCCAAATTACCCCATTTTGGAAAGTAGACACTCCAAGCTATTTGCTGAGAGGTATGGTGAGTATTTTTCAGATCTTGCTTTGTCACAAAGTTTTGAAAAAAATATTATATTTCCTTTCTTCATTTTCAAAAACAAATGAGAGCTGTAAAATACTCACCATGCCTCTCAGCAAATAGCTTGGGGTGTCTACTTTCCAAAATGGGGTAATTTGGGGGGGGGGGGTTGTGCTATCTTGGCATTTTATGGCCTTCGAAACTGTGATGGGTAGTGAGGAGTGAAATCAAAAATTTATGCCCTTAGAAATCCTGAAGGCGGTGCTTGGTTTTCGGGGTCCCTTACGCGGCTAGGCTCCCAAAGAGTCCCACACATGTGGTATCCCCGTACTCAGGAGAAGCAGCAGAATGTATTTTGGGGTGTAATCTCACATATGCCCATGTCATGTGTGAGCAATATATAATTTAGTGACAACTTTGTGCAAAAAAAAAAAAAAATAGGATTTTTGTACTCCGTTTCTCTGACGTCCATGGACTGACACAGCCTCTCTTACACTTTACCCATGGGTTATGTCCCTGCTTGCAGGAGAAGACCTAGGCAGAATGTGAAATGTTATACATACATTCTAAAAAGCCAGAGCTGAACAGCCCCACCCAGGGGGCGGTCCCTCCGGACATAACTCTCCCACTGCAGTCAGCAGACCTCAGTTCGTAGCAAAGCAGTACAAACCTTGAAAAGAAGGGTGGGTGCTGTGTCAGTCCATGGACGTCAGAGAAACGGATTTTACGGTGAGTACAAAAATCCTATTTTCTCTTATCGTCCATGGACTGACACAGCCTCTCTTACACTTTACCCGTGGGATGTCCCAAAGCAGTGTTAAGAGGGATGGGAGCAGTATAGATGGAAAACCAAAAACTTCACTCCACACAAGGTAGAGCTCCCCAATGGAGGAGATGCAACTTTAAACAGCCGCTTGCAACACCTTGCGGCCGAAGGAAGCATCCGAAGATGCAGCCACATCAACCTTATAGAATTTAGAAAAGGTATGAACGGACGACCAGGTCGCCGCCTTGCACACTTGTGCAAGCGACGCTTGATGTCGGAAAGCCCAGGAAGCACCAATTGCCCTGGTGGAATGCGCCGTAACTGGAAAGGGAGGCGCCCGCCCCTTGAGGGCATAGGCCTGTATGATGGTTTGCCTGATCCACCTGGAAATGGTGGCAGACGAAACCACTTGGCCCTGTTTTGGACCAGAGACAGACACAAACAGTGAGTCAGACTTCCGAATGGAAGCAGTAGCCGACAGGTACACCCGCCAGGCTCGTACCACATCCAATGTGTGAAGCGCAAACTCTCTGGGATGCGATGGGTGAGGACACAAGGACGGGAGGACAATGTCCCCATTAAGGTGAAAAAAGCTGAGACCACCTTTTGCAAAAAGGAAGGTCGCGGACGCAACACCGCCTTATCCTTAAGGATGACCAAATAGGGCGACTTGCAGGACAAGACACTCGTCTGACAGAAGCTATGGCCACTAAGAAGGCCACCTTCTGAGACAAGGTCAAGAGAGGAATATCTCTGATATTTTCAAAGGGAGGTTCCTGGAGAACCGAGATCACCAAATTCAGATCCCAAGGAGGGTGAGGAGGCTTGACAGGAGGGAGCACATGGCGAACCCCCTGCACAAAGGTGCTAACTAAGGAATGACCTGCTAACGGTCGCTGGAAGAAGATGGCCAAGGCCGAAATCTGACCCATAATGGTACTCAAAGAAAGCCTTTGGGTTACGCCACGCCGCAAGAACCGCAGAATTCTGGGGACGGAATACGTCCGTGGACGCTAGTCCAGCTCTTCGCACATAGCGATGTAAGCCTTCCAGGTATGGTGATATATCCTTCTTGAGGAAGACTTCTGTGCCCTTAACATGGTCGAAATGACCGAATCCGAGAGACCTCGGTCTCTCAGCACCTGGCTTTCAATAGCCATGCCGTTAAAGCCAGAGACTGTAAAGCAGGATGAAATATAGGACCTTGAGACAGAAGGTCTTCCCTCATTGGTAACTGCCAAGGAACGTCCGCAACGAGACGTACCAGATCGGCGTACCAATGACGCCAAGGCCAATCCAGAGCAATGAGGATCACCGGAATCCCCTCGGAAGATAAACATATAGCAGATGATACTGACCCCATGGGGCAACCAACGCAACCGTAGTGTCCGCCCAAGGGTCCCTGGACCTGGCCACAAACCTCGACACCTTGCGATTGAGTCGAGAGGCCATCAGGTCCACATCCGGCGTGCAAAGAAGTTGAAAAACCTCTGTGTGCAAGGACCATTTTCCCTGGTCCAGCGTCTGGCGACTCACATAGTCCGCCTGCCAGTTTTCTACACCCGGAATGTAAATGGACGATAGAGCCGGCACGCTTCTTTCGGCCCACCTTAGGATGTGGGCAACCTCGGAAGCCGCAGCTGAGCTCCGATAGAGCCGGCACGCTTCTTTCGGCCCACCTTAGGATGTGGGCAACCTCGGAAGCCGCAGCTGAGCTGCCGTGGCGTTGTCCAACTGGATCCTGAGTGAGCGACCCTGTAGTCTCTCCGACCACGAGGAGAGGCACAGTCTGATTGCTCGTACTTCCAGGACATTGATCGGTAGATGGGCTTCGTCCGGAGTCCAAAGCCCCTGGGCTGACAGGACTCCCCAGACTCCACCCCAGCCCGTAAGGCTGGCGTCCGTCATGATTACCATCCACTGGATGGGTAGGAATGACTTCCCGGACCGAATAGCCGGGGAACTCAGCCACCACGTCAGGGACGCCCTGACCGGGTGACTCACCTGGATCTGAAGATCCAAGGACAACAGAGATTTGTCCCAAGTGGACAGGATCTCTTTCTGCAATGCCCGCGTGTGATTGGACATACGGAACGTCCCCGAAAGAGGCCACCATGAGTCCCAGGACTCTCATGCAAAAACGGATTGACAACCATTTTTGGGACGTCAGGACCCGCACTGTAGACTAAAGTGTCATCAACTTCTCTGGGGGTAGGCCTACCTTCACCTCCAAGGAGTCTAGGATCAGACCTAGATACTCCAAACGCTGAGTCGGGACCAGGACAGACTTCTGAATGTTCAGGAGCCACCCGAAGTCCCTGAGGGTCTGACTGACGATAGTCACATTTCTTCTAACTCTGAGCCAATGTCTGCTCTTAGAAGATCTCTCAGATAGCCCACGGCAGCAATGCCACGCTGTCTCAGCAAAGCAAGAACTGGAGCAAGCACCTTGGTGAACACCCTTGGTGCCGAGGCTAGGCCGAAGGGAAGAGCCACAATTGATAGTGGACTTCGCCGATCGCAAAGCACAAAACCTTCTGGCGACTTGCGCAGATCGGAACATGCAAGTAGGCATCCTTGATGTCTAAGGACGCCAGAAAATCCCCTTGATGGAGTGTAGCTTTTATCGTGCGAATGGATTCCATGCAGAATTTTTCGCACCTTCAAAAAGGCATTCAGGGCCTTGAGGTCCAGGATTGGCCGAACCCCGTCTTTCCTTGGGACAACAAACAGATTAGAATAGAACCCCTGAAACCTCTCATGTGACGGTACCGGCACAATCACTCCGCACCTGATCAAATCCTGTACAGCCCCCAAGAGGGCCGCCCGATGGGCAGGAAGGAGAGGGAGATTTGAGGGAAAGAATCTGTCTGGGGGCCAGGAACGGAACTCTATCTTGTATCCTGAGGTGACCACCTCGCACACCCACCGGTCGGAGATCCGGGAGGCCCGCCGATCCGTGAACCTGCAAAGTCGTCCCCCCACCCCAGAGTCGGGCGGGGGCAAGACTTCACGCGGAGGCGGGATTGGGAGCTGGCTTGTTTGGCTTACGCACCCAAGGGCACTTGTGTCCACCTGCCGCACTGTCGTCAGTCTGGGAGGGCTTACCCGCGGACTCTGACTGACGAAAACACCCCTTCTTTGCTGGAAAGGAAGGACCCGGTTTACGGCGGGACTCCTTACTCTGATAGTCTGAGGAAGTAGAGTGCTTTTACCTCCCGTGACATCCTTAATAATGTCATCCAGAGCAGCACCAAAAAGTCTACCACCCTTAAAGGTAGATCCGTCAGGAGCTTCTTAGAGGCTAGGTCAGCAGACCAGCATTTCAACCAGATAAGACGACGCAATATCACCGCAGAAACAGAGGCCCTGGATATTAACGGGGTCGCGTCCCAAGTGGCGTCGCACACATACATCAGGCCCTGCACCATTTGGTGGGCCAGTGCAATAGTGTCTGGAGGAAGATTATGCTCCTGCACAGTCTGGTGCAAATCTTTGCCCATTCCGTGAGTGTCTGAGACACAAGGGTCGCCGATACGACAGGCCGTAAGGCGGATCCCACAAGGCAAACATGGCTCTGCACACCACTTCTGACCTCCTGTCAGTGGGGTCCTTAAATGCAGGATTCCCCTCCATCGGGAGAGTGGTGGCCTTGTTCAAATGGGCGACTGGAGGGTCGACCACAGGGGGAGAGGCCCACTTTTTTAGCAGGGTCTCTTCAAGGGGTATCTGATAGACAAACGCCGCGGGACCATAAAAGTCTTCTGCGGCTTTTCCCAAACCTGGTCAATGAACTGGTCAAAGAAAGGTACATATGGAAAAACCTTTTTAGAAGGCTTGGCCTTAAAGGAACTAAAGGAGAGAGCCTCCACCTGAGGTTCCGCAGCCGCAGCATTCAGTTTGAGAGTGTCCCTCTTCACATCAATGAGTTCACTGACAAGCGCCCTGTCATTTACTAACTCAGAACTGGAGTCTTCCTCACAAGGAATGTCCTGTTCAAAACCATCAAAATATTCAGAGCTAGGGTCCTGAGCGGCAGTAGCTAGGCCCATATCTGAATCAGCGCACCCCCCTTGTGGAAATAAAGTGGGGAGAGGGCGCTTATTTGCTCCCTTGCGCTCACACCCCACTTCCATCCTGGTCAGAAATTAATCCAGGACTGCCGACAACTGGTCCATAGGGACCGCAGGTGCTGGCGCACTGCCTGTTGTCTCTGATATGCATGGGGAAGCTGGTGAAACTGACTCCAATACTGTCCCTCTCTGAGACTCCTCAGAAAAAAAGTCCACCCACAGGCTGTGCTGACTGAGGAGGGGGCGCCCAGGGGACTCACCAACCCGGACCAGGACCGCTCAGTTCCGCTGTCTGCACCGCGCTGTATCAGCGCGAGTGAGCTGTAAGGAGATTTGCGCCGTTACAGCAGCGATAGAGGCCAAACAGTGCTGAAAAGCGCGCGCGGCTTCAAGAAAATGGCCACCGCAATGAGCTGAGGCGATCCGCGGCAAGATGGCCGTCATACGCAGCAATGTAAAAAACATCACACACGGCGCCAAATAGCACCCAGGCCCCAAAACACATCAAAACAGCCCCCAGCGATATGCAAACAGCCATGAGCCCCCCCACCGGGACAGAATGACCCCCAGGCACCCCATACAGCACAGCGCCAGCAATGGTGACAGAGAGTGACAATAGAAAACAGGGGGAGACAGGGAAAATCCCCTACACAGAGAAACACACAGCATGTACTCAGGAGAGACTACTTACCCGTCCCCTGAGGGACCCACTGGTGTGTTTCTGACAGGACTATCACAGTGCGGTACCGAGTAGCTGTCGGCCCGGTCCACCGCGAAAGATACAGCAGGACTGTTTAATCTTGAGAGGATCGCGGAGCATGAAGTTCTCAAAAATAAAACAAGAAAAAATCCAAAAAAGGAATAAAAGTAGGTCAGGAGACTGGCTCCTGAGAGAGCCACGTCTTCTCCTTCTGCTAGGCAGAAAAAAAACTGAGGTCTGCTGACTGCAGTGGGAGGGTTATGTCCGGAGGGACCGCCCCCCTGGGCGGGGCTGTTCAGCTCTGGCTTTTTAGAATGTATGTATAACATTTCACATTCTGCCTAGGTCTTCTCCTGCAAGCAGGGACATAACCCACGGGTAAAGTGTAAGAGAGGCTGTGTCAGTCCATGGACGATAAGAGAAAAAAGTTTGTCATATTCCCGAAACTTGTGGCAAAATATAAAATATTCCATGGACTCAACATGCCTCTCAGCAAATAGCTTGGGGTGTCTACTTTCCAAAATGGGGTAATTTGGGGGGGGGGGGGGGGGTTGTGCTATTTTGGCATTTTATGGCCTTCAAAAAACTGTGATAGGTAGTGAGGAGTGAAATCAAAAATTTGCGCCCTTAGAAATCCTGAAGGCGGTGATTGGTTTTCGGGGCCCCGTACGCAGCTAGGCTCCCAAAAAGTCCCACACATGTGGTATCCCCGTACTCAGGAGAAGCAGCAAAATGTATTTTGGGGTGTAATTCCACATATAACCATGGCTTGTTTGAGCAATTTATCATTTAGTGACAACTTTTTGTAAATTGTTTATTTTTTTTTTGTCATTATTCAATCACTTGGGACAAAAAAATAAAAAATTCAATGGGCTCAACATGCCTCTCAGCAATTTCCTTTCCTTGGGGTGTCTACTTCCAAAATGGGGTCATTTGGGGGGCGGGGGGTTTACTGCCCTGCCATTTTAGCACCTCAAGAAATGAGATAGGCAGTCATAAATTAAAAGCTGTGTAAATTCCAGAAAATGTACCCTAGTTTGTAGACGCTATAACTTTTGCGCAAACCAATAAATATACGCTTATTTCATTTTTTTTTTACTAAAGACATGTGGCTAAATACATTTTGGCCTAAATGTATGACTAAAATTGAGTTTATTCGATTTTTCTTATAACAAAAAGTAGAAAATATCTTTTTTTTTTCAAAATTTCCGTTTATAAAAAATTAAAATCGCAGAGGCAATCAAATACCATCAAAAGAAAGCTCTATTTGTGGGGAAAAAAAGGATGCAAATTTTGTTTGGGTACAACATTGCATGACCGCGCAATTACCAGTTAAAGCAGCACAGTGCCAAATTGTAAAAACACCTCTGGTCTTTAAGCTGCATATTGGTCCGGGGCTTAAGTGGTTAATATGGATTCTGCCTATAGGGTTCAATTTTTTTTATACTGCTGTGATGCAATACCAACTGGTATGAAATATGTCAATGTATTAATTTCTTCAAAGTGAGTTGATATGACGTTAAGATCTGTATGGTGTGTCCGAGTCTTGAAGGAGTAGATCCATGAATCATGTAGACATGAAACACTACCGTCAAGGTGTATACTGTACATTATATGATCTTTGTATTTGATCTATTTTTTGAGAGTTCGATTCACTTAGTACTTTTTGAACACTGTTTTTTTTTTTTACATAAAACATTTTTATTTTTTATTTTTACATGACTATTTAAGATGGTCTGGGTGCCCCATTTTGTCATCATGTTAGTATTTTCAGAGTTACTGTTCAGTACAAGTATGCAAATTAGGGTTTCTGATGTGATTTCAGTCTGTTGTCAGAAATTGCTTCTTACACATTTCTCTTAGCATAGGTTTCCTTTAAGTTTACTGAAAATATTTCTGTACAGTTAATTCCATTTTATACTAACATTAAAATTGCTGGTGTACATTTGTGTTAAGTTGTCTAAAATCCCTTTGGAGTGACGTTTCCACAGTCCAAATAGAACACAATATCCGAATTTAAATAACTTTTAGCCTCAGGATTAACTTATGTCATTATTTTAGGAGGGAGATAATTCTCTGTAGTAATGTTCAATACCACTAAAGATTGTGTAAATAATTAACTCCTGCGCTACCTGTTTAAATACAATGCTATACACCCTTATTTAATGGTACCTCAAATTTATAGAAAAAAGTGACAAGAAAATTAAAATACGCTTATATATACATACAGTATATAATATGTGTATGGTCGCTGCTTGCACACAATTGCATTCCCACAATTTTTAAAAGTGCCAGATTAAAAAAAAAGTGTTGCGCTACCAATCTTTACATAAACCACATGATACTGTCATAATACGAACCACATATACCAGTAAACAATTTGATAATACAAATATGCAAATGAAATTCATCATTATATATCAATCATGCAGGTCATATCATCAATCAAGTCAGTTCATATGATTGAACATAAAGCGACAGTTCATCAAGTGCTTTTATTCACTTCCTGTCACCTCTGTGCTCACAGTGCTTTCACCTTAGTGATGTGATACAGCACATGTGTAATCATACTCAACTTGTTGTCTCCAGTTGCTGTGCAGAAAACAGGTCTTGTAGTATGGTCTTACATTCACTAGGGTACTCGTATCCTGTCGGGGATGCTTCGGAGGAGGATAAGGGTACTGGTCCCTTTAAGAGTGCTTTACCCTTGCAATGTTAGTTACTCCAATGCCATGTTGGAATAAAAAGGATACCCCTCAATAGTATAAAACTACCCTTCCTCCAGGAAGCATATCCGACAGGATATAAGTACGCTAGTGAGTGGGAGGCCATACTTCAAGACCCGTTTGCTGCACAACAACTGGAGACAACAAGTTTGATATGATTACACATGCGCTCTATCATATCACTAAGGTGAGAGCACTGTGAGCACAGAGGTGACAGGAAGTGGTCATAAAAGCACTGGATAATTTCTCCAATAAGGATTTCACATCACCCCTTGATGAACTGTCACTTTATGTTGAATCATATGAATCAACACAATTGATATACTGTTGCAAAAAAAAGTATGTGAACCCTTTTGGAATGATATGGATTTCTGTACAAATTGGTCATAAAATGTGATCTGATCTTCATCTAAGTCACAACAATAGACAATCACAGTCTGCTTAAACTAATAACACACAAATAATTAAATGTTACCATGTTTTTATTGAACAGACCATGTAAACATTCACAGTGCAGGTGGAAAAAGTATGTGAACCCTTGGATTTAATAACTGGTTGAATCTCTTTTGGCAGCAATATCTTCAACCAAACGTTTCCTGTAGTTGCAGATCAGACGTGCACAACGGTCAGGAGTAATTCTTGACCATTCCTCTTTACAGAACTGTTTCAGTTCAGCAATATTCTTGGGATGTCTGGTGTGAATCTCTTTCTTGAGGTCATGCCACAGCATCTCAATCGAGTTGAGGTCAGGACTCTGACTGGGCCACTCCAAAAGGCGTATTTTCTTCTGTTTAAGCCATTCTGTTGTTGATTTACTTCTATGCTTTGGGTCGTTGTCCTGTTGCAACACCCATCTTCTGTTGAGCTTCAGCTGGTGGACAGATGGCCTTAAGTTCTCCTGCAAAATGTCTTGATAAACTTGGGAATTCATTTTTCCTTCGATGATAGCAATCCGTCCAGGCCCTGACGCAGCAAAGCAGCCCCAAACCATGATGCCCCCACAACCATACTTCACAGTTGGGATGAGGTTTTGATGTTGGTGTGCTGTGCCTCTTTTTCTCCACACATAGTGTTGTGTGTTTCTTCCAAACAACTCAACTTTGGTTTCATCTGTCCACAGAATATTTTGCCAGTACTGCTGTGGAACATCCAGGTGCTCTTGTGCAAACTGTAAACGTGCAGCAATGTTTTTTTTGGACAGCAGTGGCTTCCTCTGTGGTATCCTCCCATGAAATCCATTCTTGTTTAGTGTTTTACGTATCGTAGATTCGCTAACAGGGATGTTAGCATATGCCAGAGACTTTTGTAAGTCTTTAACTGACACTCTAGGATTCTTCTTCACCTCATTGAGCAGTCTGCGCTGTGCTCTTGCAGTCATCTTTACAGGACGCCCACTCCTAGGGAGAGTAGCAGCAGTGCTGAACTTTCTCCATTTATAGACAATTTGTCTTACCGGGGACAGATGAACAGCAAGGCTTTTGGAGATACTTTTATAACCCTTTCCAGCTTTATGCAAGTCAACAATTCTTAATCGTAGGTCTTCTGAGAGCTCTTTTGTGCGAGGCATCATTCACATCAGTCAATGCTTCTTGTGAAAAGCAAACCCAGAACTGGTGTGTGTTTTTTTATAGAGCAGGGCAGCTGTAACCAACACCTCCAATCTCATCTCATTGATTGAACTCCAGTTGGCTGACACCTCACTCCAATTAGCTCTTGGAGATCCTCATTAGTCTAGGGGTTCACATACTTTTTCCACCTGCACTGTGAATGTTTACATGGTGTGTTCAATAAAAACATGGTAACATTTAATTCTTTGTGTGTTATTAGTTTAAGCAGTCTGTGATTGTCTATTGTTGTGACTTAGATGAAGATCAGATCACATTTTATGACCAATTTGTGTAGAAATCCATATCATTCCAAAAGGGTTCACATACTTATTTTTGCAACTGTATAATGAAAGATATATCACTATTATATTCACAGTAATGTATGTCCTTTAGTAAAGTTACTCATCCTTGATTTTGTGTTTATACCTGTTGGTATTGCAGCAGTTATTAGGCAAGCTATTCCTGCTCCAGCATTACTCAATGCAAACGGAAGTTTCCTCCCAATGCGATCAATCGAGACTAAAATAAGAACAGCAGCCGGTAACTCCACCACAGCAGAAATAAAAAAGTCTGTATATAGATTCCCAGATACAATTCCTAAGCGCATAACAAGACCCTGGTAGATGACTGCGCTTGTAAACCTGAAAAAAATAAATAACAAGCACTGTTAGAAACAAGAAAAAGTACAGATAACCAGCTAGCATTTTTCCCCAAAACTTACAGTACAAAGAACCTAAATTATGTTAATATTCAACCAAATGTCATGTACAATGTCCCTATAGCTCCTAGAAAGCTCCTAGAAAGTTTTTGAGGGCTACTTTGAGTTACTTACAAAACTATTTGTTAAGGCAGCAAATCTGAGAACATTAAAAAAATAAAATAAAAAAATAGGCCAAATTTAAACACAAGTCTACTGTACAAGCAAACCTCCAAAAAATCATCCATGTTCATGTAAGGTAGAAAATAGAGGCCAACAATATTCCAAACATCCAAAGCCGCTACAATTTCTAATGTTCATAGATAGAAGTGTGAAAAGACTTGTACAAAAACTACCAACCCATAACTACCGCTGAAAGGTCACAACAATTAAATGCTTTCATACTACATCCATATCACCAGCTTCTCCTGAAACAGATCCCCTGGTTACCCTGAAATGAAAACGGTGGCCTACATTTGTTTCCATTATGACTCTCCTTTAGCACAGGGATATTCCCCCTAACATTCTACAGCAGGATAGCTTGCCAGTCTTCAGTAACTACTGTTGTACTGGACAAAAGGCTGGCCTAGCAGTACTCTAGAGCTCTGTTGCCCAAACTGTGAGCCTTTGGCATTTTTTGTGTGCCCTATGAGGTCCCTGCTAATCTGTTTCCCTGTTATAGCAATAATTTATAGAAGCCTGTAATATGTCTCCGGTAATTTATAGCAGCCTGTAATATCTCTCGTCTAAGACTGCCTCCTGAAGCATGTCCCCAATCTCCAACAAACCCACAGTCTTTTGACCATCTCCTGTATCATGTCTGCAATCTCTTACAATCGCCTTTATTCTGTCCACAGTCATTGACCATCTTCTGTATCATGCCCACAGTCTTTGCTGTCTCCGATAAACACTTCAGGTGAAACTCGAAAAATTAGAATATCGTGCAAAAGTTCATTTATTTCACTAATGCAACTTAAGATAGTTCAAGCCGTGATTTGTCATAATTGTGATGATTATGGCTTACAGCTCATGAAAACCCCAAATCCACAATCTCAGAAAATTAGAATATTACATGCAATCAATAAAACAAGGATTGTACATAGAACAATATCGGACCTCTGAAAAGTATAAGCATGCATATGTACTCGGTACTTGGTTTGGGCCCCTTTTGCAGAAATTACTGCCTCAATGCAGCGTGGCATGGAATCTAACAGCCTGTGGCACTGCTGAGGTGTTATGGAAGACCAGGATGCTTCAATAGCGGCCTTCAGCTCTTCTGCATTGTTCGGTCTTATGTCTCTCATCTTTCTCTTGGCAATGCCCCATAGATTCTCTACGGGATTAAGGTCAGGCGAGTTTGCTGGACATTCAAGCACAGTAATCCCATGGTCATTGAACCCGGTTTTGGTGCTTTTGGCTGTGTGGACAGGTGCCAAGTCCTGCTGGAGAATTAAGTCAGCATCCCCATAGAGCTTGTCTGCGAAAGGAAGCATGAAGTGCTCCAAAAATCTCCTGGTAGACGGCTGCGTTGACCCTGGACTTAATGAAGCACAGTGGACCAGCACCAGCAGATGACATGGCTCCCTAAATCAACACAGACTGTGGAAACTTCACACTGGACTTCAAGCATCTTGCAGTGTGTGCCTCTCCATTTTTCCTCCATACTCTGGGTCCTTGGTTTCCAAATGAGATGCAAAATTTGCTCTCATCAGAAAAGAGGACTTCGGACCACTGAACAACAGACCAGGTCTGTTTTTCTTTAGCCCAGGTAAGACGCTTCTGATGTTGTTGTTGTTCAGGAGTGGCTTGACAAGAGGAATACGACATTTGACCATTTAAAGGCTCAAGATCCCTAAGGTGTTATGGCTTAATTAGCCAAAAATCACAGCTAGAACTATCTTGCTTTGCATGTAATGAGTCTATCTCATATATTAGTTTCACCTTTTAAGTTGCATTAATGAAATAAATGAACTTTTGCACGATATTCAATTTTTTTCGAGTTTAACCTGTATTCGCTGAATTTTATGTGTAGCCCTTTGCACGGATTCCTATTAAAAGTATCTCTCCAAAAATGACATTTTTGTTGCAAGGGATGCCTGAAATCTGACTTGTATCTTAGGCAGACTTCTAGGAAAATTGATGAGCCAATCACACAAGCAGGAAATTATGTTTCTGGGGAGTGGCCAGTACACACTCTGTGTACAGAACAACTCCAGGTAGCCATATTGCAATGTATTCTCAGAAAATCACATAGGCTGGAGATTGAAAAGAAAAGGTAATTTTTTAATAACATTCAATTAAAAAATGATTTTTCTTTATTTGATATTTTTTTTCCCCACGAAAGTGGGGTTAGACTTTAACCACTTCCGGACCGCCCGCTGTCGTTTTATGTCGCCTCTTTGAAGAGGAATAACGTTGTTATTGCAGCAGCTATCTACCATAACCCCGGTATCCTCTTCAAGAGCAGGTGGTCTGGTTTCCGATAAAAGTGGTCTCTGCGGTGGATTCGCCGCAAGATCACTTATATCGGCGTGGGAGAGGCCCCCCTCCTGCCGCGCTCCGATGCCCTCCGCCGCTTACCAGATCCGTCGGTAGCGGCGGAGGCGATTGGGTTTTCTCTTATCGTCCATGAACGGACACAGCTCCTTAAATCTTGACAACGTGGGTTATGTTCCTGTTCATAGGAGAGGACTAGGCAGAACATGTTAGTTATCTTAAAACATGTAACTTTAACAGAGTTGAACAGCCCCGCCCAGTGGGCGGTCCCTCCATACATAACCCTCCTACCTGCAGCCAGCAGTCTCAGTTTTTTTCTGCCTAGCAGAGGAGAAGGATGTGGCTCCCCTTGGACCCAGAGTCCTGAAGACATTTTTATTTTATTTTTATTTTTTGTGATAAACTGCCGGCTGGGCGACAGGCTGGATATTATAGATCCTTGTAGTCTTCCCAGTTCCGGCCAGCGAGCGTGCCAGTCTCTAGCTTCGTGCTGGTTTCTGTCACGACATACTGAGAATTTTTGGATATCTTCTATCAACTGCCGGCTGGGCGACAGGCTGGATATATAGATCCTTGTAGTCTTCCCAGTTCCGGCCATCGAGCGTGCCAGTCCCTTGCTTCGCGCTTGGTTCTGACCACGACATACCCCATGGCTCCAGGGGTGGCCGGTGAGCACATGCTCCAGGGTCCACATATGACTGGGCTGCTTGTTGCCTCACTCACAGTGGACCGAACCGACAGCTACTCCGTTCCATCGGTTGTGGGTCTGTCAGAGACGCGCCAGATTGTCCTTGCAAGGACAGGTAAGTACGGTTCCTCCTGTCTCGGCAGGATGGAACAGCTGGGCATTCCCGGGATTTAGGGGTTCTCCTGTCCTCCCTTTCCCCTCCTGCCCTAGGGCCGCTGCAACCGGGGTGTACCTGTGGAGGGGCTCCGAGTCCCTGTGGGGACCCATGGGGCGCCAGGGTCCGCTTTCTGTGAGGGGGGTCTGTCTCCTGGGAAGTCCCTGCTGGCCTTCTCGTCCACATCCCTGGCCTTGGGCGCCATTTTTTGCGGCGCTGACGCCATTTTTAGTGTGTTTTTTTTCCCTGTATTTAAACTTCCATTGGCGGACATTTTCTTGTAGCAGCGCTGTGGTGCAGGTCGGTATTGCGGGCGGCCATTTTCTTGTGGTACACGCCCTTTTATATCTGATGTGTCTGGCGGCCATTTTGGGGTGGGTTTGGCCTCTAGCACTGGCTTCTGAACAGCGCAGTATCTTCTCCTCACAGCTGAGCGGTCTCCTTCTGGGTGGTGAGCCCCCTGGGTTCCCCCTGGTCAGTGCAGCATGGAGGGTGGACTCTTATGTGTGTTTCACTTGGTCCCTGAGGGCTGTCAGTGGGCGTTTATGGAGTCAGTATGTGACCTTTCTTCCCCATACATTGCAAGAGGCAGCAAATGTTGCCCCTGCACCTGCGGTTTCCTTGGATACGTTATAGATATCCTGGAATCTTTTGTTGCCAAGGTAGAAATGGATTGCGAGCTTAAGGGTGGTAAGAAAGTGCTCCTCCCCCCGCCATCTTCTGGGAAATGTTTGTCAGGGCACTTCTGATGCTGTGAGGGACACTCTCCAGCTGGGAATGCAGCTGGGACTTCCACAGTGGAGTCTGTCTCCCTTAGGTCACACAAATCTGCCGCTTTGTGACGTTTTTTCCTTATGTTACTTTCTTTGATAGTACATACATAAGGAATGGGAACGGCCGCAGAGGTCCTTGTGGTCCCCCAGCACATGGCGATCCGTTATCATACAGGAACCTTCTGAATGCTGGGGTCAGTGTTGCGACCTATATATGGCTGCGACTTTCCATGTAGGGCAGCATAGTGGTGTAGTGGTTAACTCCCTCACCTGGCAGCAAGAGGGTCCCTGGTTCGAACTCGGACCCCAACACCATCTGCCTGGAGTTTGCATGTTCTCCCTGTGTCTGTGTGGGTTTCCTCTGGGTACTCCGGTTTCCTCCCACACCCAAAGACATGCACACTTTCGGCGCCACAGTAAAAACATATGCACTTATACATACACAGTGTGTGTATTTACAATGGCCCCGTCACACTTTGCTTGGGGTTTGCATGTTTTCCCTGTGTCTGCGTGTGTTTCCTCCAGGTGATCCGGTTTCCTCCCACACTCCAAAGACACGCGCGCCTTTGGCGCCACAGTAAAACTATTTACACTAATACATACTCGGTGTGTGTATGTAAATGATTTCCAGAACCTCTGTATCTGCGGTGGTGCTGCGCCGCCTGATTGGCTGGAATGCTGGTCCACTGGCTAAGCTTTCAAGTGAGCTCTGGCTGATTGCCTTTCTGAGGTTTTTCGGATCCTCGCTGGACGACATTGTTAAGATGTCACTGGAGATAAGAGCACTCTTCTCTCACAATCCTCTGAGGGGAAGGAGCCCCGCCTTTGGCCGGGGCCCTCCGGTTCCGCGCAGTAGCGGTATTTTCGTCAGTAGATCCTCCCGGGCTGACAAGGCTCTAGCTGGGGGACAGAAGCATCCTTGGGTGCATGCATGAATGTGTCGGCTAACATACCATGCTACGCATGTTTTTTTGTCCCTGCCCGACTTAAGGGTGGGGGGGTGATTTTGCGAGTTTGCAGCTCGGTGAACCTCTCGGCTCTCTGACCAGTGAGTCTGCGAGGTGGTCAATTTGGGGTACAGGACAGAGTTTCTTCTTGTCCACCAAACCGATCTTTCCCTCAAGTTTTTCCTCTCCTTCCGGCTCGTCAATCTGCCTTGATGGGAGCAGTACAAGACTTGCTCTGGTGCAGGATAATTTTAGTTGTGCCCCTGGTGGAAAGGTTTTCAGGGATTCTATTTGAATCTGTTGGTAGTCCCACGGAAGGGCGGTGTGCGTCCATTCTTGGACCTCAGGGCCCTCAATACCTTGTAGGGCAGCACAGTGGTGTAGTGATTAACTCCCTCACCTGGCAGCAAGAGGGTCACTGGTTCAAACCCGGACACTGTCTGCCTGGAATTTGCATGTTCTCCCTGTGTCTGCGTGGGTTTCTTCCGGGTACTCCGGTTTCCTCCCACACTCCAAAGACATGCGCGTCTTCGGCACCACAGTATGAACATATGCATTAACACATACACAGTGTGTGTATGTATTGTTTTTGGGGAATTCTGGCGTCTCTGGACACCAGGGTCGCATACTTGCCTGTCCCCATCTGCAACAGCCATTTGAGTTTTTTGCGCTTTGCGCTTTGACTTAGCGTCGGCACCAAGAGTTGTTCACAAGGTGCTCCCCCCGATCTGGGCTTTGCTGAGACAGCGAGACATTGATATCGTGGGCTACTTGGACGTTCTTCTTCTGAGAGCTGCTTCTGGCTCAGAATTAGAGGAGGACATGTCTATAGCCAGCTTGACCCTCCGGGTCTTTGGTTGGGTACTGAACATACAGATGTCGGTGTTGGTACCGACTCAGTGTCTGGAGTCCCTAGACTTGATCCTGAATTTTTTGAAGGCGAAGGTCTTCCTTTCTTTGGAGCAGTTGCAGACGCTCCAGTCGGCGGTGAAATTGTTGGCATCCCGCATATGGTAGCGTCTCCCCTTTTTCTGCACGAGTTCAGGGCCTCATGGTGGCCTCCTTCGAGGCAGTTCCGTCTGCCCTATTCCACACTCGAGTATTGCAGGAAGAGATCCTGTCCACTTGGAACAGATCTCCATTGTCTCTATATTCAGGTAAGTCACCTGGTCAAGGCTTCCATGAGCGGGCAGCTTTATTTCCTGGCTCTTCAGTCCGGGAGGTCGTCCCTTCCTTTCCATAGGACTGTGATCATGACGGACGCCAGCCTCACGGTCTGAAAGAATCTCGCCCGCCGATCAATGTCCTCGAAATTCGAGCGATCAGACTGTGCCTCTCCAAGTGGTCGCAGAGACTTCAGGGGCGTCTGATCAGGTTTCAGTTGGACGGCCGCACCGTTGGTAGTCGCTCGCATCCTATGTTGGGCCGAAAGGAGCGTGCCGGCTCTATCGGCTGCTTACATCCGGGCGTAGAGACCTGGCAGGTGAACTATCTGTGTCGCCAGATGCTGAACCAATGGGCTTACAGTGCGGAGTGGATTTGAACCTTGCCTTGAGCACTATTAAGGGGGAAGATTTCAGCCTTGGCTGTCTTCTTCAAACGGCCTCGGGTGGTTCACTCACTGGTAAGTACGTGTGTGCAGGGGGTCAGACACGTGGTTCCCCCGATGGACCACCGCTTCCTCCGTGGACTTGACTCTAGTGCTCTCGGTGCTTCAGGAACCTCCCTTTGGGAACATCAGGGAGATTCCACTCTTTCTCACGAAAGTTGCCTTTCTAGTTGTCACTACTTTGGTCTGAAGGGTTCAGGGGCGTCTGATCAGGTTTCAGTTGGATGGCCGCAGCGTCGGTAGTCGCTCGCACCCTAAGTTGGGCCAAAAGGAGCGTGCCGGCTCTATCAGCTGCTTACATCTGGGCGTAGAGACCTGGCAGGCAAACGATCTGAGTCACCAGATGCTTGACCAAGGGATATGGTCTTTTCACCTGTAGGTATTTTCAATTACTTTTTTCGGAATTGGGGCACACCAGTTGTGGATCTCCTGGTTTCTCGACTCAATCGCAGGTGTCGAGGTTTGTGGCCAGGTCCAGGGCTCCCTGGGCAGACACGTCCCATAGGGAATTTATGCCTTTCCCCTACTGGAATTGCTTCCTCGTCTGCTCCGCAGAGTGGAGGCCACGGGGATTCTGGTGATTCTAATCGCCCCAGATTGGTCCCGGCATCCCTGGTACGCCGACCTCGGGAGACTGGTAGCTGACGCTCCTCGGCGGCTGCCAATGCGGGAGGACCCTCTGACTCAAGGTCCCATGCTTCATCCTGTTTTACAGTTGCTGGCTTTAACGCCTTGACTATTGAAAGCCAGGTACTAAGGGACCATGGTCTGGCAGATTCGATAATCCCCTTTATGTTGGGGGCACGGGAACCTTCTTCCCGGACGATCTACCATTGCACTTGGAAGGCCTACATCTCTGTGTGATGAGATGGCCGTGCGCCCACGGACATAGCCGGTTTCTCGGATCCTGCTGTTCTTACAGTGCGGAGTGGATCTGAACCTTGCCTTGAGCCCCATTAAGGGGGAAGATTTCAGCCTTGGCTGTCTTCTTCCAACGGCCTCTGGTGGCTCACTCACTGGTAAGTACATGTGTGCAGGGGGTCCGACATGAGGTTCCCCCGTTTGGACCACCGCTTCCTCCGTGGACTTGACTCTAGTGCTCTCAGTACTTCAGGAACCTCCCTTTGAGTACATCAGGGAGATTCCACTCTTTCTCAAAAAGTTGCCTTTCTAGTTGCCATTACTTTGGTCAGAAGGGTTACTGAATTGGCGGCCTTGTCTTACAAGTCGCCTTACTTGGTCCTCCATATGGATAAGCGGTGCTTCGGCCGCAACCTTCATTCCTTCCTAAGGTGGTTTCGACTTTTCACCTAAACGAGGACATTGTGCTTCCATCTTTTTGTCCTAGGCCGTCGCATCCCAGGAGGCTGCGCTACATACCTTGGATGTGGTACGTGCCCTACGGGTGTACCTGTCTGCTACTGCTCCATTTCGAAGTTCTGAATCCCTGTTCGTGCCGGTATCTGGTCCCCAGATGGGCCCGACGGTCTCATCGGCTACCTTTCTAGGTGGATCAGGCTGATCGTCATCCAGGCCTATGCCCTTTAGGGGCGGGCGCCTCCCTTTCCTGTCACAACACATTCAACCAGGGCAATTGGTGCTTCCTGGGTTTTCCAACATCTAGCATCTGTCTTCAAGTTGTGCGAGACGGCGACCTGATCGTCTGTTCACACTTTCCCAACGTTTTACAAGGTTCATGTGTGTGCATCTTCGGATGCTTCCTTGGCCGCAAGTTTTTGCAGGCGGCTGTTTGAGGTTGCAACTCCTTCGTGAGGAGCTCTGTTTGTTTGGGGTGAAGTTAAGTCTTCTTTTGATTGCTGTTCCCACCCCTCGTTTTTTCTGACACTGCTTGGGGACGTCCCACTTTGTCAAGATTTAAGGAGCTGTGTCCGTCCATGGACGATAAGAGAAAATAGGATTTTTTGTACTCACCATAAAATCCTTTTTTCTCCCTGTGTGGTATGGAGACGAGTGAGGGGAAGATGCAGAGCGGAAGCAGCGTCAAAACGTAGCACTTAAAGGGACATAGCTCTTAAAAGGGACATTTTTTTTCCTTCAAATTACATTAAAATATATATATATATATATATATATATATATATATATATATAATAATAATTGCATTTTTGTGTAAATATGAGATCTGAGGTCTTTTTGACCCCAGATCTCATATTTAAGAGGTCCTGTCGTGTTTTTTTTTATTACAAAGGATGTTTACATTTCTTGTAATAGGAATAAAAGTTACAAAACTTTTTATTTTTAAAGAACAGTGCAAAAATAAAAAATAAAAGGTAAGATAAAAATGTTTTTAACTTGTGTAGCGGGTATATACTTTCCCGGGTGTAAATTTGAACTTGGCAGAGACATCAGTGATGTGTAATTCCCTGCAGCCCAGCAGGTGGCGCTGTCGCCCTGGGCTGGGGTTGAATCATTGCTGTGTGCCGGGCTTCCTTTTTGTCCTCCCTCGGCAGCGGTATGGTGGGGCGGGTAACCCGCTGTGCTTGCTGGGAGAGGGTATAAAGGGTCGAGTCCCAGGCACCTTCAGCCTGCGGGCGGTGGTTCGTGTCGGTTCTCTAGGCGGGCCTAGGCCTAGAGGACAGCCGGAGGTCGTGTTCCATCCCAGGCACCTTTAGCCTGGGGTGAGGTACTCGGATGGAGGTCTGCAGCTCAGTGCCCAACACTGAGTTCCGCGAAGGAAGGAGATCCTAGGGTACCCAGGGATTGGGTACCCGAATCCGGAAGGCGTAATGGACCGGGGGGAGCTCCTCACTTGAAGACCTGGTGCAGCATATTGCCAGTGATGGGTGAGTCTCTCATCGGAGACCGCCTGGAGGGAAATCCCCCCTCGCTCGGGGACCGCAACTCACTTTCAGGGAGGAAAGTGGAGAACACATTGTGTCTGGGCCTACTCGCATCCACACCTCCTTTTCTGTTCTGTTTCTACCAAGGGAGTTCAACTGATTGTGTTCATTCGAGAAGAATAAAGGAGTGTTGAACTTTAATGGTGTGGGGCTCATTTCCTGAAAGACATTGTTCAAGGTAACTCTCGGTGGAGGCTCCAGGTGCACAACACTGACCCGAAGGTAAAAGAACTTTGCTTACACCACTCTGACACCTGTGGTAAAGGCTAGGCGTGGTGTCCCCGCTCCCTTCCCCTCTGGAGGTACCCCTAGACAAGAGACAGATGAGCTGAGAGAGAAGAAAGAGGGGAGTGAGGGGGCCGCTACACTTGTAAACACTAAATCTCAGAAAGAGGCTCGGTCCTTAAGTGGTTAAGCATTAACAGCTATATAGAGGTAAAACCACATTCATTCTAAATAGCCGATGAAAGATATGAAAACATCTCACATTGGGTCTCAAACTGAATATGTAAAATCTCCCAATCTGAATATGACAATGTAGCCAGGTCTCACTAACCACTAGCTGCCCAGGCCAATTCTGACATTTCTCTCATACATATAAAAATCTGCACTTTTTTTTGCTTGTAAGAAGATGACTTGGAACCCCCAAACACTATATATTTTTTTAAGCAGAGGCTCTGAGGAATAAAATATTTTTTTGCAATTTTTTTACATCACACGTTATTTGCACAGCCATTTTTAAAACACAAACTTTTTGAATTTTAGTGAACACAATATAATGCAGAATATTTTTGGTAAAATATAAAATAGGACATTGGGGGTTATTTATGAAAGACAAATCCAGTTTGCACTACAAGTGCAAACTACAAGTGCAAAGTGCACTTAAATTTGTGCTGAAAGTTTGATCAGCTGCTTTACTAGCTGGTAAACGAAGTGACAAAATCCTTGTTGCTTCTGGTTTCATACACCATAGAGACAAATGAGGAACTTACATTCCCTGGTTGTCTCTATGGTCAGCCAGCCCGACCACCGGCAGTGGCCCATGGTTCCTTGGTGGGACGAGAGATTTGGGAAATAGCAGGGAGGGAGTGAGGGAAGGGGTTCTCTTATGCTGCTTGTAAAAGTGGTTAAAGTGCATTTAAAAGCTCAAGTTTTTTTTACCTGCATGCATTCTATGAAGGTAAAAAAAGTTTTTGTGTGCAGCAGCCCCCCTCTGCCCCCTTCAATACTCGATTCGGCAATGTGCATGAGAGCTGAGCTTCTCCCAGGTCTCTCGTTCCTCATTGGCTGAAACAGCAGCAGGAGGCATTGGCTCCTGCTACTGTCAATCGCAGCCAGTGAGCAAATGACGAGAGAGTGGGGGCGAGCTGTGGCTCTGTGTGTCTTTTGGACGCATAGAGCGGGGTTTGGGAGCAAGCACACACTGGTGTCCCCAGAGCAAGCAGCTTGCTATTGGGGGCACTGGCTGAAGGGGCAAGTAAGTATGACATGCTTGTTATTATATTTTTTTATTTAACCTTTAATGTCGCTTTAACTAAAAAATGGCATCCAAGACCACTCGACCTCTGCTCTGCCTACAGCTTTAAGAGCTTGAGGAGATGGGTGTTCCATTTCTAGTTATTCATAATTTGAATTCCTTTGATATTCTTATATTCTTTGATTTACTTTACATAATTTGCTTGTAATATCAGAACTTGCCCCCATTTACATTAAAAGTCACAAAGCCCAGTTTACTATGGCTTTACATACGGGTAGGCTTACCTGCAGGTAAAGTGAATATCTCCTAAACTAACACTGTTTAGGAGATATTTGCTTGTTTTGCAACCGGTGACATCACCAGTGCATGCGGCCATCACCAGCGAATGTGCCATCAATTCTGAGCTTTGTGCCGCGTCTGTGACTCCCATGTGCATGTGCGGGAGTGATGTCAGCTTGGCTGTATAATTGCCTGAAGCCCGCAAACCCGGAAATGAGAACCGGGCAAAGATGAAAGCCCTGCCAGCAGTGACAGCGCTTCATTTTTCAGGTAAGTCTGTCATAATGTGCTAGTATGTGATGCTGGGGGTAAGTAAGCTAGTAAGTTGCAGGGGGACTGGATTTTATGTGTTTTTATGTGACTTTATTTCCCCTTTAATGCCTGGTTTACTCTAGTGCAATTTCAGATATGACTTGAGTCGCACAGAATCGCAACGGAATTCAATGGTGCCTGTGCACATCAATGCAAAGCGATTTTTGGAAAAGGGTCCTGTGCTTCTTTGGTGCAATTCCAGCATGATTCTGGCCCAATAAAATTTGCAAACCACATCCAAGTAGTATCTAAACTGTGTGACTTGGGCACCGCAAACCTTGGTTTACTGCTGCAACGCTGTGGATTCATGCATCATGAAACCCACAGCTGATCTATTGGATGGTATACTTTAATCCTCAGAATCCTGTACTGGGGAAAAGCGGATAAAAAAAATATGTGCAGACTATATGCCGCATCCACAGTCAGGGGAGCAGATCTCAGGGGTCTCAATGAATCTATGCGGTTAATAAGGAACAGCTGACAGAAACCCTGTTGAGGCCGGGTTCACACTGGTGCGACAAACGCTCCGACATTGGGAGCTCATGTCGCATGACGTGTGAAAATCAATGTTTCCCTATGGGAGCCGTCTTAACTGGTGCGACACACGTCAGTCCGACTTTGAAAATTCTCCCTGTACTACTTTGGTCTGACTTTGATCCTACTTCAATTGACTATCATTGAAGTCGGATCAAAGTCGGAACGCCGTCTTGCATGATCCGACTTCGGCATGCGACTTGTGCTCTGCTGATCTTGAGGGGGAACTCCACGCCAAGTTTTAAATAAAAAACCGGCATGGGTTCACCCTCCAAGAGCATACCAGGCCCTTCGGTCTGGTATGGATTTTAAGGGGAACCCCTACGCCGAAAAACGGAGTTCCCCCAAAATCCATACCAGGCCCTTATCTGAGCACGCAGCCCGGCAGGTCAGGAAAGGTGGTGGGGACGAGCGAGCGCCCCCCCCTCCTGAACCGTACCAGGCCGCATGCTCTCAACATGGGGGTGGGTGCTTTGGGGCAGGGGGGCGCCCTGCGCCCCCCCACCCCAAAGCACCCTGTCCCCATGTTGATGAGGACAAGGGCCTCTTCCCGATAACCCTGGCCGTTGGTTGTCAGGGTCTGCGGGCGGGGGGCTTATCGGAATCCGGGAGCCCCCTTTAATAAGGGGGCCCCCAGATCCCGCCCCCCACCCTATTTGAAGGAGTATGGGGTACATCGTACCCCTACCCATTCACCTGGGGGAAAACTGTCAATAAAAAAAACACACTAGACAGCTTTTTAAAGTAATTTATTAGGCAGCTCCGGGGGTCTTCTTCCGACTTCGGGGGTCTTCTTCCGACTCTTCGGTGACCTCTCTGCGCTCTCCGGTTCTTCTCCCGCTCTCCGGTGCTTTCTGCCTTCTGCTGGGCACCTCCGCTATCTTCTGCCAGCTCTTTTGCTAGCGGTGGCCCGGTCTTCCCCGTTGCCTTCTTCCCGAGATATTGACACGATGAGGTCTCCCGCTGTAATGCCGTGTACCCGGCACGCTACGACTTATATAGGCATGGGGCGTGGCCACCGGGGTGATGTGACCCCACCCCCTTATGATGTCACATTCCCATAATGTCCCGGGGCTGTGATGCCATAGGGGGTGGGGTCACCCGGTGACCACGCCCCATGCCTATATAAATCATTGCGCACCGCGCACATGGCATTACAGCGGGAGACCTCGTCATGTCAACATCTCAAGCAGAGAAGAGGGAAGAAGGTGACGGGGAAGACCGGGCCACCGCTAGCAAAAGAGCTGACAGAAGATAGCGGAGGTGCCCGGCAGAAAGCACCGGAGAGCGGGAGAAGAACCGGAGAGCGCGGAGAAGGCACCAGAGAGTTGGAAGAAGACCCCCGAAGTCGGTAGAAGACCCCCGCAGCTGCCTAATAAATTACTTTAAAAAGCTGTCTAGTGTGTTTTTTTCTTGACATTTTCCCCCCCAGTTGAATGGGTAGAGGTACGATGTACCCCATACTCATTCACATAGGTTGGGGGCCGCGATCTGGGGGCCCCCTTATAAGCCCCCCGCCTGCAGACCCAGACAACCAACGGCCAGAGTTGTCAGGAATAGGCCCTTGTCCTCATCAACATGGGGACAGGGTGCTTTGGGGTGGGGGGGCCGCAGGGCGGCCCCCTGCCCCAAAACACCCACCCCCCATGTTGAGGGCATGCGGCCTGGTACGGTTCAGGAGGGGGGGGGCGCTTGCTCCCACCCCCTTTCCTGACCGGCCGGGCTGCATGCTCGGATAAGGGTCTGGTATGGATTTTGGGGGAACACCCACGCGTTTTTTCGGCGTAGGGGGTCCCCTTAAAATCCATACCATACCGAAGGGCCTGGTATGCTCTTGGAGGGGGAACCCATGCCGGTTTTTTATTTAAAATTTGGCGTGGAGTTCCCCCTCAAGATTCATACCAAACACAGTGCCTGGTGTTGGCGGGGATCCAAGTCGGATCCCGGTTCATTGAAAGTCGGACGTATGTCGGCTTCAAGTCGCAGGGCAAAGTCGGATCCAAAGTAGGACGGCTGTCGTGTCGTACCAGTGTGGGCCCGACCTCATAGAATAAATTTGCTATAACTTTTAACCCGGAACACAGCATGTATAGCACACCTGACTTAGTCCTACTGATGCCTTTTCAAAGTTACAAACACTGCAACTTATTCAACTAGGACTAAACATGGTTGAATTATCTAAGACTCATGTCAAATTAGCTAGCCTATATTTGGGGACAACACACCAATGACAAGATCTATAAAGAAGTATAAACTTGCTCCTAGGGTGTCACTCACTTGCTGGAAAACACAGCAAGGTATAGCTCTATTGCTTTTGACTAGCCCGAGATCAGCTGAGATACTGCAAATTTTTAGTCAACAAGGGAGCAGGCGAGTGCTCTTAGCAACCCTATCAATGTACCACCATCAACAGGAGCTTAGAACTACATTCACACTGGAGTGCATTCAGCAGCAATCACTGCTGGCTGTGCAGAGAGCCGGGAATAGCTTCAGCTGCTGGCAACCTGTCATAGTGAACGGGGTCAGCGGCTGTACCTAGATGCTCAGAGCCGCAGCAGGAATCTACAATTCACACCAGCCAAAATCACCAGTGTGAGTGTAGCCTTGGTGTGATATGGCCTGCCACGTCTAAATTGCAAAAAAAACCACTTTTTTTAATGGAATTTGTAATCATATTCTTACCATGCATACATTAAAATTACAGTACACTTTCTCATTTGTGGAGTTCTGACCAGATCCATGCATGTAGGATTGGTGACTTCTTCATCAGATACAGTTATCTAAACAGAAACACAGAAGATTACAGAAGATTACATTGATAACAGCTGTACCTCACTCTCAAAAGTTAAGTTGAAAGGTCATCTAAAAATGTTCAAAAGAACTGACTCTCTAAATGGCTTTAGTTTTTACACCAATAGCAGGGAGGTTTTCCCAAATTATATTTCTGATCTGCCAGAAATATAATTATTTTTCTGTACTTGCAGGGTTCCTAAAGGGCCAAAACCTAGGGAAACGTGCATGTAATGAAAAAAGAATACTGAATACACTTCAATATACTTTAGTCTGGGTCCCTGTAGAATATGCATAAACCTCTCTATGTAGAATCAATGAAAAGCAGGACATCAAACTTCAAATATTGATGTTCAATAGAGATTATAGGGAGCAATAAAGTGTTTGAGATTCATGATTTAATTTGAATTGCTCTTCTGAAAAATGTTTAGTCATGTGACTGGCACAGCACTAATCAGAGTAATAGAAGCCCCTCTCAAGGATCTTTCTCTGCAGATGTCAAAGAACAGGGAAAGATCATGTGAACACACAAAAGCACTGCAGGAATAAGGTACTTAGAGCATGAAAAAAAAATACAGTGGCTTTATAAATATGATTTATGTGAAAGATTTATGGAAATGAACACTTCTCTGTTTAGTATCAGTTTAACTGTATGTATCCTTAGCTATATACAGTATACAGCGCTGTGTTCTGCTGAATTTCCCCTCCTGGAACAAAAGTCAGGCTGAGCGCTGTGCTGTATTCTATGAGTGAATACAAAGCTTCCTTTGATTGGCCAAGGCAGAGAGGTGGGCAGATTATGCCACAAACTCCACCTTGGCCATTCAGAGGAAGCTTTGTACCCATTTATAGAATACAAGGCTCCCTGTGAATGACTAAGAAGTGCTCAGCCTGATAATTTTGTGTAGCTAAATCCTGGTACACACTAATAGTTAAAAAACCTGACAACTCTGGTCAGGGCTGCTGTACTAACAGTTCAATGTTAGTACAGTGATCTCCCCTGATTAGCTGTTGTGTCCTGACAGGGGGATAGCCCCCCGCTAAAACATACTAGTCAGCGCTCTCAGCCATTGTCTGAGAATGATGATTGGGAGACGATCGGCTGCTGGCTTTCTAGCATGCTAGTCCGACAGAAGCTGGCCAAACATGGAGTTAGGCTTTAAGCTAAAGTGTCTAGTCTAAATTCAGTGTTTGCAGCTAGGTTATTTTTATCTGGGATCAATAGGTTTTCCATAAGCTCAAGGTCATTGTTTGCTTCTGCCTGCTTCTGGGGAGTGTTCCCCATATGTTGTGGATTATGAGTATTTATTCTGCCCTGGTCAATTACTCAGCAGTTTATGCCAGTGACGGGCTGGGGAAAATAATATTTTGGGTGACCTTCTGGAAGGGTACTCTTCTGGGAGTGTGGGTTAAGAGTCCAGTCTTTGCCTGGAGATGTGAGTCAAGAGGCCTGCCTTCCCAGGCTTTTGCCTGAAGGGGAGGTTACAACAGAGAAGGGTTTTTGCCTAGGGCCTAAATATGGGCCTAAGGGATCTAAGCTGACTTGTGTTAAGGCCTGGAGAATTGAGAAGATGGCTGCCTGTTGAAACATCAGGGGAGCTTGATTTGCAAGCTTAAGGGAAGCTGCTGCTGGAAGTCATGGCATTGAGATCTCCTTACACAGCTAAGGTATCTTATTTGACATATGGGGCATAAAGACCAGTTCCTTTTGGGAGGCTGCTACTGCAGTATCTAGGGCCACCAGTTAGAGGTGCTTAAAGTGGTTGTAAACCCCCTTTTGCAACTTGCACTTACAGGTAAGCCTAGATTAAGGCTTATCTGTAGGTGCAAGAAATATCTCCTAAACCTACACGGTTTAGGAGATATTTGCTAAAAATTACATTGCTCCGTGTCTACGGCGCATGCGCGCCGTAGACAACGGCGCATTCATGGGGTTAATCCCATTCAAAAATCCGGCTAAGTCCCATCATTTGATGACTTAGCCGGATTCGACGGCTCCCGCGCGCATGCGCGGAGTCACGTCTTCGCCGTTTCGGCCAATCACAGCGCCGGAGCGGCGCTGTGATTGGCTGGAGCAGCGATAGCCGGAAGTAACCTTCCGGCTATCGCCGCAGCGATGGCTGCGGCTGAAGAGGGAGACGAGGCCGGCTTCGGGGGCCCCGATCTAAGGTAAGTGATGCATAATGAGCTATTATGCTAGTCATATTAGCTCATTATGCCTTTCTCTTACAGGTGGTTTAAAAAAAAAACATTTATAGGGGTTTACAACCACTTTAATAAACTTGGTGTCAGCAGGAGGCTGCTACTGAAGATTCTAGGGCCACCAAATAATTTTTCTGAAACATTTGTAATTGGGAAGCTGCCATTAAACATTATAGACATCACTAACAGATTAATTGGAGAATGAGAGCAGCTCAGAGAACATGAAACTAGAGAAATTAAGAGCCACCAAACATTTTGTTGCTGATAAAAAAAGGCCAGATATATTTGTGCTGAGTGACCCTTTCTCCCTAGTCAATTGAGCCAATACATTTTGTAAAAGAATATTGGATGGTCTTGAAGTCTGTCAGTCACCATTCAGTGGGTCACTAGTAGGGAAGGAAGTAGAGCCGATTGAATCCTTCTTTGAGGGTAGATGAGATTATAACTGTGTAAATTAAATTTTAAGCTATTAAGCTCTGCAGAACAGGATTTTTAAAACCATGGAAAAAAATTAGAAAAGCGGAGGTGTACCCTAAAAATGCAGCTGTTGTCCTGACCAGTCCTGACCATAATAAAGATATATGCAAGACCACTATACATTATTATTAAAACAGGTCAAACCTCAATGGTTTGCATACTACAGTCAATTGTAGTGACTATTCCGATTTTACAGGTCAGATCAGTGAAAGATGACTTCTGCATTACCCATATAAAAATGACCAAGTGTTTTTGACAACAACACCAAGGGCTCAGTTTTACATAGTTGCATAGTCAATCTGGCTGAAAAAAGACACAAGTCCATCCAGTCCAATCCATATAAGGGGAAAAAAATAAATCATACAATCTCGTGTAGCGCCACCCCCGAAGGAGCCGCTTGGTGAATTTGGATTCTATGATCTTCACCTCAACTCCAAGAATGACCTCAGCTCCTCTGATACACCTGGTTAATTAAAACTACTGCAAACACATTTAAGGACACATGCGGTAAATACCGTTATCCTGGCTGTGTAATTATCACCAAAAATAGACACACCTGGTAGTGATAAACAAGTTGAATATATTAGCACGGTTTAAAGCATATGGAAACTTAAAACACTGTTAAACCTTGCTACAAATAACTAATACATTAGAAAAGACAACCTTAAATTTTAGCAACTGCAGGTAAGGAAGGGCAGCAATCTATATGCTTTTGACACAGGCGCTGAGAGGGAGAAGAGAAGACTTGTCAACTTCTCAGCTCCTTCTGGGCCGCAAACACCTTTGAAAGGCAAACATGCAAAGAAAAGAATGGATTACACAAGTACAGTAGACACAGTTCTGTAATGTTGCAGGTCCTGAGGTGAAGAATACTAGTGTTTTTGGCTAGCAAATGGTGGGGCCCTAGAATGTTCCGTTAGGTAGAGATTAAATAAAGGGCAAACTACTAGAGATGGTAGCTTCCAAACAAGCATCCCGTGACACTTAAAAGGGAAATTGGTGTCTGCAGTATGGTGTCAAGAAGGATTTGGGTTTGTACCCTCTCACCAATCCTCGGTGCGATGACACAACTATAATCCCAGGTGCTTGTTCCGGTTCCTGATGCTCTCAGCGATGTTGTAAAGCACTGTATCTCTTGCTGATGGCCGATCGATATGACTGATAGCGAAACTCGCTGGATGAACAGGCAGCAGCTGACCCGATACCCAGATGGGTATCTCGATCCCTGAAAGGTGTGGGTCGTCTATGCTGAGCTGAGTGGTGCTGGGCTGCTGAGTAGGGTCCTTGAACTAAATAGCAGGGGACCACGTGGCTGTCTCTGCTCCTGGCTCCCCTCAGGCGTCATCACTCCTCCGTCTCCAGGCAGTCTCTGGAAAAGCTTGACTTTCTCCCCCTCTAATGCTGCCAGAGTCACAGGCTAACTTCCCCTTCCAATGGAGCTCCAAGGGCATCTCCTACTTGGGGATAACGATCCCCTCCAACTTATCGGAGCTTTACGCTCTCAATTATCTCCCTTTGCTGAACCGACTTCGAAAGGAACTAGACGCATGGAACTCCTCCCCTTTGCCCTGGTTTGGTCGTATTAACACATTGAAGATGGACACTCTCCCTAAACTGCTTTATTTGTTTCAAACGGTACCTATCTCCGTCCCTAAATGTTTTTTTACCTCCCTGCGTTCAATGTCCATATGTTTCATCTGGCACCACGGCATGTCTTGCATTCGACACACTCTGCTTACTTATCCCAAGATCCAGGGTGGGGTAGGCCTCCCTGACTTTGAATTTTATCACAGGACGGCTTTGTTGTCTAGGGTACTGGAGTGGTTCCCCCGCCCCTTCCAAGGCATCTACTATGGTGGAACAAGACCTGTCCACCCTCCGGGCCTTATTCTGGGGCTATGGGCAACACCTACACTTACTCTCCGCCACCTCCCCGTTGACAATCGCTGCCCTACACCTATGGTACAAAAAAGGGGATGCTTTCGTTATTGTCCTCGGATCCCTCGCCCCTCACACCCTTATTTGACAACCCCGCGTTGCCTCAAGGCATGGGCTCCAACTCGGTTGATCCCTACTTCCGCCCCACATGGCCAGTGGCAAGCTTTTTTGTAGACCCCACTTCAGGCGCTCCTGTAGTGCCTAGTGACCAGGGCAACTGGCTCACCGCCCTCCGCATATCTTCCTTTTGTTCTGACCTCTTTTCATCTTCTCAAACTCATAGATCCCTGACGGGATTCGAACAGCTGTGCTCTCTCTCGGAAACACCCAGACATTTACTCTCTACCATGTACTTGTTACAGCACGCACTGATACATGACCAACCCCCCTCTTACACCAGGAAGTGGTCCACGGATCTGGGAAGGGAACTCTGCTTGGTGGACTGGCAAAAGTCCTACCACTTTACGCACAAATCCTCAATCTCCTGTTATTCCCAGGAGAAAAACTTTAAGCTTATCTCTCGTTGGTACAGGGACCCTCAATCTCTACATAAAATATTTCCATCCGTTCCTCCCTCGTGTTGGAGATGTGGCGCGGCTGATGGAAACTATCTCCACATATGGTGGGATTGTCAGTCCATTCAACCCCTCTGGTCACAGGTTTTTTCCATATACAGCAGTCTGTACAATCGGCCTCTGACGCCCTCCCCGGAGATAGCTTTATTGTCCATGCTTCCTGGCTCCATAGCCTCCCAGAAACGCATCCTACTGCGCTTCTTCCTGTCAGCTGCCAGGCAGCTTATCCCCCTGTTTTGGAAAACCACTACCACTCCCCCTTGACCTTGTGGGTCTCCACAGTCAACGACATCATGCACATGGAGGAGATGCTGGCCCTTGATACTGACACCTTCGACAAATTTAAGACCCTGTGGCTCCTGTGGATAGACTACTCTTCCTCGGACTCTCTGAAAACATTATTGACATCTCTGGGTCAACCCAGTCGTCCACCCTGAATCCATCGTGCAGGTTTGCTACGCCGAGGTCTGCTTAGCCCCCCCTTTCTCACTGTCTTCTCTATCCTCTTTTCTTTCTCCCTCTATCTTCTATCGTTCTCTTTCCCTCTCTCTCTCTCTGTGTTGGCAATACCATTTTAATATTCAAATGTCATGCTAACTACTTTTACTAGTCCTCACCGCCCTTTATTTGGAGTGACACCGTCTGCTTCTAGAGGACGGCGGTGTGTTAGTGTTTATGTTGAGCATGTCTCCTGTGGTGAGTGGACAGTGTGATTTGTATGATAATACCCTGAATTGGGGACATTTGACAGTTGTCTGTATTATTTCTCTCTGTGAAATGCAATAAAAATATATTTGACTCTAATGCTGCCAGAGTCTCTCTCTTTCTCTCTCTCTTCAGTCTCAATAGTTTTTCTTACACCTGTCACCTTACTACACTCTCTCTCTTCAGTCTTCTCAGATGTTTTTATCTCAGAAAGCTCTCCTCACTGTTGAGTGTCACTGTGTCCCAGCAGAGGACTTTTTGAGCATTGGTATCTCCCTCTCTTTTAAGCAATCTCCTCTCCTGAGTGTCCTGTCAGCCTTCTCTTTCTTTTCTCCTCCGTCCTTCTCAGCACTTCCTGACACTCCCCTTTTTTCCAGTGAGTTTTCTATAAGGACAAGTCGGCATCTCTTTGTCTCCATCTTGTGGCCAAAAGGAGAAATTGCATTACAAGAAAAAAAGCCTGCTACACTTATATACACAATCCTGTACCCACAGTTGATCCAAAGAAAGGCAACAAAAAAAAAAACCACAGCAAAGCATGATTATTAGCACATTTTTAGTTGTACTAGAAGATATTTTTGTCAAATGTTAGTATGTCTTTAACTTTAGTTGATGCACAGCAGGTTAGTGCAATGAAAAATTTAAAAAACAGTAATACCTAACGAGATAACTTTTTCTCTATAGGAAAATTGGATTTTAGCTTTAATCCTTCCTTGGCAAAAGAATGAACCCCCTACAATATAGTTCTTGAAATGCTGCCAAGTCCTGTATCTCTTTGAGATAGAGAGATTTGCAACCTCTGTACCTTGGTCTTTGGCTACATAAGATAGAAGAACAGATCTTGTGCTGACACACCATCAAAAATGTGAGGTTGAGTCTCTTCTCACGGTGAGTCCCACGGATGATTAACTATATGACTGCCTATATATATATATATATATATATATATATATATATATATATATATATATATATATATTTATTATTATACATTTTTTTCTCTTCTCTATCCTCCTGCTTTTCCTTATTTTCAATTCTCCCCCCCCCCCCGCCTTTTCCTCTTCTGTTTGTGTGTTTTCTTTTCTTTACCTCCTCCTAAGCTACTCTACTGGGTTGGCCTTGGAGATTAGTAAAAATGTTCAGCGGTTTCCCACATCACCTGTTGGATATCGGAGGTCTTTCCTCAGCTGTTACTCCTTGAACTGCAGATCTTTGTGATGACATACTGTTACCACATTTATTCTATGTGCCATTTGTTATACACTGTAACGGCCAGAAGGGTTCACTGTGTGCTTGATAAACTGCCATTATTGTATTTGCCTTACTGTAATGTTCTACGCAGTTGGAACTTGCTGATTTATAAAATAAAAATAAAATAATTTGGATAAAAATAGGATTTTTATAACAGCTTATCTGTAAAATCCTTTTCTTGGAGTACATCACGAGACACAGAGCCTTGTTAATTAATTAATGAGTTATAGCTCACCTTCAGGTGCTGGGCACTGGTGTGATCAATTAGACAGGAAGTTTCCTCCCTATATAACACCTCCCATACTAGGAGCACCTCAGTTTTTGTAGCAAAGCAATACGTGTTCCAAAATCTTCAAATAAGAGGGGCGGGAGCTCTGTGTCCCGTGATGTACTCCAAGAAAAGGATTTTACAGGTAAGCTGTTATAAAAATCCTATTTTCTTTATCGTACATCACGGGACACAGAGCCTTGTTAATTACTTAATGGGATGCCCCAAAGCAATGCTTAACCTGAGAGGAAGGAGACACAGATCAAAAGCAGACCGCCATTGGACGTGTGGACCTATACTGCTGCCTGCAGCACACTGCGCCAAAAAGCGGCATCCTCTTGTTGTCTTACATTCACCTGAAAGAAATTAGTGAGCGTATGCACTGGCGACCAAGTTGTGGCCTTGCAAATCTGAGTCATAAAGGCTTGGTAATGCACCGCACATGACGCGCTTACTGTCCAGGTGGAGTGCACTCTAAAAGAAACAGGGGGAAACCCTTTCCTTAAACCACAAGCCTGAATAATAACCTGATGAATCAATATTGAAAAAGTTGATTTAGACGCTGCCTGCCCCTTTCCTGGGGCCTCCTGGTAGTGCAACAAACATCAGTTTTCCGTATCTGAGCAGCTGCTTCAGATAGGCCTTGACTGCTCTCACTATAACGAGAGAGTATAACCATCTTAATAGCTGACTTGAACACTGCCTGCCCATCTCTAGGGTATTCTGGCAGCACAACAAAATGTCAGTTTCCTGTATCTGAAACCATCAGATAGACCTTTAACTGCTCTTATCTATATTTAGAGAAAAGTAGATCTTTTTAGAAAAAAAGGCTGGGTGAGGATTTCAACATCACCCTATCCTTAAGAATAATTAAGTATGGCTCTTATACAAAGAAAGCTGGGTATCGAGAAAAAGAAGCAGCCGGCAACTCCATAACATCAAGTGTATTTATTTTGAAGCCTTCACAGTGAGTACAGTCAGCAGCAGACTAGTTTCGACGATAAGCCTTGTTCACAGCTTGACATACTAATAGAATTTTTTTCCAGAACCTTGTCCTTAGCCCGCATTCTTGAGGATCGCGGCTTTCAGGATCAGTGGCAATTACCCTGATTCATTCTGGAGAGCTGGCGCCCAGGACCATGTATTATAGGATCTGGAAGGCCCATGTTCCTGGTGTGAAACCAAAGGATGGCATCCTCGGAAGTATGTCATAGGTAAAATTCTTACCTTCCTAAGGAGATGGAGCTAGCTTTAAGTTCCATCAAGGGTCGGATCTCGGCATTGTCAGTATTTTCAAAGGCCACTTGCTTCGCACTCTTTGATCCGGGCCTTTATACAAGTAATAACGCTTATATGTCCGCCAGTTAGGTCGCCCTTGTGCTCGGGGGATTGAGTCTAGTTTTGTCGGCTTACAAGGACAGCACCTTGGGCCGATGCACCATATTTCCCTTCATCCTTCTAACAAGGGAATTGGTGTTCTTGGTTGAGGTAGCCTCCGCAAGAGTGTTTCAGTATTGCATTTCTGTGCAAACAAGCCTCTTCGTGCGACTTAAGCACTTTAATGTGACCAAGCATCCTCATAGGCCTAAGGCATAAGACATAAGGCCCGTGGTAGCCAAATCTCGGGCCTCCTCTCTATCAGCAGATCCTTCCTTAGTGATTCAATTGCTGCTAGTGATGGCTGCACTACTGTGCCAGCCATAGCAAGGGAGGGTTTAAGTAAAGATTGTGATAATAGATACTGAAGCGCTAAAAATGGTGCACAGTAAAGTGCAAAATTAAACCACTGTGAAACCAATCAACTAAGGATAACCAAATAATTAAAGCCGCAATCAAAGTAATTTCTAATACTAAATGTGAATGATATAAATAATATTGATGCGCTAAAATCAACCCTAAAGTGACTATACAGATGATCCGTGATAATTAAATAGCAATAAAAACCAACTACAACACATATGCAAAATACAAGTGCAAATTTGAGAAATACAAAAAGCCACCAGTGAAAAATGCAAAATTGCAAAATAATTTCCAAAAGCACCCTGATAGGTGCAATCTAGTGCAGTTTATAGTGACCTAAGACACTGCTAGTCCACAGCAGCTCTATGAGATATGACACACACTGATGCAGAAGCCAAATAAAAACAACAGAGACTCCTTAGTATGTCCCTCTTATCTGGCTGATCCACGGGTGGGATGGCTGTTTGAATTTCTGATCCAAAGCAGTCTGAACGGTGAGCTTATACCAATCGAATCATACGAAAACAGGAAAAAAAGAAATCATTGCGCGATGCTATATAACTTATCAGCAATGATTTCAAAACTAGGCGCTTTCACTCACGTGACCAAAGACTTAAAGTGCATAAGTACAGTTCAGCTCAGGCAGAGCGATCTTCCCTCACTGCTCCAGCTTCCAATTTCTCGCTGGTAGCGTGATTAGGCTCCTCCCCCTATGCGTTGCATCACACGTCACGTGACAGATCGCTCTGCCTGAGCTGAACTGTACTTATGCACTTTAAGTCTTTGGTCACGTGAGTGAAAGCGCCTAGTTTTGAAATCATTGCTGATAAGTTATATAGCATCGCGCAATGATTTCTTTTTTTCCTTTTTTCGTATGATTCGATTGGTATAAGCTCACCGTTCAGACTGCTTTGGATCAGAAATTCAAACAGCCATCCCACCCGTGGATCAGCCAGTTAAGAGGGACATACTAAGGAGTCTCTGTTGTTTTTATTTGGCTTCTGCATCAGTGTGTGTCATATCTCATAGAGCTGCTGTGGACTAGCAGTGTCTTAGGTCACTATAAACTGCACTAGATTGCACCTATCAGGGTGCTTTTGGAAATTATTTTGCAATTTTGCATTTTTCACTGGTGGATTTTTGTATTTCTCAAATTTGCACTTGTATTTTGCATATGTGTTGTAGTTGGTTTTTATTGCTATTTAATTATCACGGATCATCTGTATAGTCACTTTAGGGTTGATTTTAGCGCATCAATATTATTTATATCATTTAAGTAAAGATTCCAACTTCTTATCTGCTGGATCTTTAAACACCTGTACATTGTCTACCGGACAAGTGAGACTCCAGTTCACAGAAGAAATAGCAGCGTTCACTGCTGGTACACTCCACTTCTTTGTGAACTTTTCCTCCATAGGAGGAATAAAGTGCCTATCTGGATGATCCCAGTCTGCACATATATAAGCTGCTCCAGGAAAGGGTGCATAGGGAATGTGTGAGAACCCTGAGGTGGTTTCAGAGAACCCAAAGCTGAAAAAGGAACTTCAGCCGCCTCTGCCAGTCCCGAATGGACTAACAACATTAGGGATTGGTCTAGCAACTTCTGGGATTAAAAGACTGAGGAGGGTTCTTCTAAGGCTGAACCCTCAAAAGAGGAGCCTTCCTTCTTCTCTCCTTGGTCCTCCAAGAGTGTTTCCACATCTTCTACCTATTCCTGCTTCTCTGAAGGACCTGGGGCAGGAGAGGGGGACCTATCATGTTTCTTTCCAGCCTGGGAGAAGGATGCAAACATATCAGCTATCTTACCCTCCAAACCAGCTAATGCTGCAGCCAAATTGTCCTTCGTGACATTTGCAGAGGTTGGAGTGTTGGAAGTAGCTACAATACATGATGCCGACAATGGCTCAGCCCGGTCAGCCATTCCAGGTCTATCAGGGGAGGATGATACTGTGGAAGCGAGACTAGAATCCAGCGACCCTGACCGCTTTGCACTTGCGCTCCTCCTAACTGATTTTCCATTCCTCTTTCGGGAATATATAGTCCTAAGCACAATCAGGGGCGGATCCGGGGGGGGGGCAACAGGGCAATTGCCCCCCCCCCGAGACCATCTGTCACACTCACTTGCTTGCTCTTTTTTTTGCGCCTGATCTCCCGAACTTTGGGGACCCGGTACCGGCCGGCCGTAGGTCTCCTGGACCCCAAACTTGGCACACATGTAGCCCCATGTCTCCTCTACAAAGTTTGGTGTCTTGGGGACCTACGGCCGGGGAGCACTGATTTTTTTAAACCGGGCACCCCTTCCATAGACTCCAATGTTAAACGTCATTTCTCTGGTGATTTTGCGGACCCGGTACCGGCCGGTCGTAGGTCCCTTGGCACACATGTAGCCCCATGTCTCCTCTATAAGTTTGAAAAGCTTGGTGTCTGGGAGACCAAGGGCCGGGGAGAACCGATTTTTCAAAGCCGGGCACTCCTTCCATAGACTCCCATGTTAAACATCAGTCTAGTCATGGGCACAGTGAGGCATGGGCACAGTGAGGCAAAGTGAGGCACAGTGAGGCATGCAGATGGACACCCTAGGCTTATACTTGAGTCAATAAGTTTTCCCAGTTTTTTGGGGTAAAATTAGGTGCCTCGGCTTATATTCGGGTCGGCTTATACTCAAGTATATACAGTACTTGTTCTGCGGCTGCCGCTGCCTCTCTGAGTCTCTCTCTCAGTTTCTCACATCAGCCGATCAGCGGCGCCGAGAGAGAGACTCGTCTAATGTAGTTACGTAGCACACTAACACGATACCAGGAGCGGAGGAGGAGGTGGGTGGAGCCTCTTCCCTGCACTCGTTGCTAACGCCTGGGCCGCTTGGCATCTAGCAACGAGTGACGTCAGTGAGTCACGTCAGGCCGCTCTGCGGGCAGGTGC
Source organism: Rana muscosa (assembly GCA_029206835.1). NCBI lineage: Eukaryota > Metazoa > Chordata > Amphibia > Anura > Ranidae > Rana > Rana muscosa. The sequence goes on from CM055122.1 coordinate 403,459,416, forward strand.
GATAGCGTGCGGCTCCGCTTGCGGCGCGGTTTGTTGTCAGGGGGCGGCGCGGTTCGTGGGCAAGGCAGGCAAGTTAGTGACAATCCGCAAGGTGTGGCAGGCGACGTGGCAAGTGACAATCCGCAAATTGTGTCAGGTGACGTGGCAAATGGCAATCTGCATCTGGTGGCAGGCAAGTGACAATCAGCAAGGTGTGGCAGGTGACGTGGCAAGTGACAATCCGCAAGGTGTGGCTAGTGACAATCCGCAAGGTGTGGCAGGTGATGTGGCAAGTGACAATCCACAAGGTGTGGCAAGTGACAATCCACAAGATGTGGCAGGTGACGTGGCAAGTGACAATCCGCAACGTGTGGCAAGTGACACGCTCAGGGCTCCCACTAATTGCAGGCGACGGTGGCAAGTGACACACTTGGGGCTCCCACTGATTCTGCATTGAACTATTTAATTTCATATTACAATGTAATAATAGAAATAATGCGCTTCAATCATCCTGACACCATAACAACCATGGTGCCGGGATGATTAAAGCGCCGACACCAACCATTTCCCCGATAAATTTCCCACAAAAAAAAACATTTTTTGGCAGTGCCCCTCCCGAGAAAAGACTCTGGATCCGCCCTTGAGCACAATGCAGAGGTACTACTATCAAATGCATCTGCTGCTGAGCTTTAATCAAGCATTTTGTTTAATATGCTGCTATCAGTGCCCAGGCTGATGCTGAGTAGATGTGCCTTGATAATGCCTGTATTCAATACCATATACTGCTTAAGTGCCCAGATATGCTGCTGTGTCTCTCCTTCAGTCAGGTTCACAACAGAGTGAGTGTTTAACCACTTACGGACCGCCCGCCGCAGTTTTACGTCCTCTGTTTGAAGAGGAATACCGTTTTTATGATAGCAGCTAGCTACCATAACCCTGGTATCCTCTTCTTCCGGGGGCGGTCCGCTACAAGATAAGAGTGGTCTCTGCGGTGAATACGCCGCAAGATCACTTTTATTGGCGGCGGGAGAGGGCTACCCCCCCGCCGCTCTCCGGTGACCTCCACCGCTTACCGGAGCAGTCGGCAGCGGCGGAAGTGATCCGGTCCTCTCTGTTGCTGTGTATGGAGACGAGTGAAGACCCGTCTCCATACAACTGCAGGGCGGAAGCGACGTCAAAACGTCACTTTCGCCCATACGTCTTAAAGCGGAGCTCCACCCTAAAGTGGAACTTCCGCTTATCGGATTCCTCCCCCCCTCCGGTGCCACAATTGGCACCTTTCGGGGGGGAGGGGGGACAGGATACCTGTCAAAGACAGGTATCCTTACCCACGTACTGGATTCCGGCCGCGGCGGTGAAGTCGCGCGAGGCTCCCTCCTCCTCCTCCCCTGGCCGCTGGGCTAATAGGAGAGAGGAGCGGGCCTCGCGCATGCGCAGTAGGATTCCCGGCGTGAAGCCAAAAGTCTTCACTGCCGGGTTCCCTTACCCGCAATGGCGACGGAAGCACCGACAGCTGATGTGAAACATCAGCTGCGGTGCCGACATCGAGGGACACCAGGACAGGTAAGTCTCCATTTATTAAAAGCCAGCAGCTGCAGTATGTGTAGCTGCTGGCTTTTAATTTTTTTTTTTGCACAGGGTTGCCTGGAACACCCCTTTAAAAGGGACAATTTTTTGTTGTCATTTTTTCAAATGACAACATTTTTTTTTTTTTATTGCATTTAAGTCCAAATATGAGATCTGATGTCTTTTTGACCACAGATCTTAAGAGAGATCTGTGAATTTAAGAGAGCCTGTCATGCTTTTTTCTATTACAAGGGATGTTTACATTCCTTGTAATAGGAATAAAGGCGACCCAATTTATGACTCAATTTATTTATTTATTTTACAAACTGTTTTAAAATCAATAAAATAAAGTAAAATAAATAAGAATTTATATTTTTTTTTAAAGCCCCCCGTCCCGATGAGCTCACGCGCAGAAGCGTACGCATTTGTGAGCAGCGCATGTATATGAAAATGTTGTTCAAACCACACATGTGAGGTATCGCTGCGATTGTCAGAGCGAGAGCAATAATGCTATCCCTAGACCTCCTCTGTAACTCAAAACATGCAACCTATAGAATTTTTTTAAACATCGTCTATGGAGATTTTGAAGGGTAAAAGTTTGATGCCATTCCACGTGCGGCCGCAATTTTGAAGCGTGACATGTTGGGTATCAATTTACTTGGCATAACATTATCTTTCACAATATAAAAAAAAATTGGGCTAACTTTACTGTTGTCTTATTTTTTAATTAAAAAAAGTGCGCTTGTAAGACCGCTGCGCAAATACGGCGTGACAAAAAGTATTGCAATGACCGCCATTTTATTCTCTATGGTGTTAGAAAAAAAAAAGTATAATGTTTGGGGGTTCTAAGTAATTTTCTAGCAAAAAAACTTGTTTTTAAACACTGAGTCTGAAAAACAGGCTCGGTCCTTAAGTGGTTAAAGGCTGCCACCTTGCGCATGCGCCGTATACATCGTGCGCGTCGACCACGCTAAGCCACACTCCCGTGACATAACCACGCCCCCTCGCACTTCTGTTTTTTTTCAGCGTGTGCTGAAATCCACGGGACTGGAGGGGAGGGGGGGGGAAGAGAGAATCCACCCCAGCAGGATGCCCAGCGCCCAGGCGGCGAGGGTCCCTGCAAAAAAAAATAAAAAAATCCACATTTAAAAACTGACAGGAGTGGAGAAGAGCAAGGCTGTCCACAAGCAATGCTGACACAGAGCCTGGAGAAGCATGGTATGTTGATACTAAGGATGTCTTCATTTAGACCTCTAGTGGTGAACAATAGGCATGACGACATCTTTACTCACACAAGAAGTCCAAAATAACATTTTAAAAATCTTCTTACACTTACCAGTCCCCGTTGCAGGGCTGTTGGAATATCACAGACAGACCCAACCTTCACCCATCACTGCGGGACGTGTCATGACAGACCTTCAAGGACTGGGTCCTCTCTGTATAGAGTCTCACTGCCTTGGACCTATATAGCTCTATGCCAGAGCAAGCCTTTGGTTTGTTGTTATGACCAAGGTTGCTGGATCCCTAAGTCCAGCTCTCGAAAGAGAAGCATTATAGGCAAAAACCTTGTTCTTCTTCCACGAGGCCCGGGTACCATCCACTTTAGCCATTTTTGGCAATTTGAATGGATCCGTCTGCATAGCCTCACTGATCCTGTGAAGGATCTTCCTGCGGAGCTCTCTTAGCACTTCTTAACCGTGACCAACACCTTAGACATTGGCGAAAAAACTGAGGTGCTCCCAGTATGGGAGGGGTTATATAGGGAGGAAACTTCCTGTCTAATTGATCACACCAGTTCTCGAATAATGTTACTAGTTGATTTACTGGAATAGCATAAAAAAAAACCCTAAGGCTTAATTTTGCAGCTTTGCTTGAAAGTTATTGCTATGCAGACTAAAGTGACTAGGTAATATGGTCAATGAAAGCAATGGACTAAATCCTACTGTGAAGAAAACAAATTGACTGTAAACGAATCAGTGTGAGGAGAAAAGCAAATTAAATTGTAGCAAATTGCTTTCATAGAACAATTAAGTTAAAGAACATTAGGTAACAGGAAGCTGACTTGGGCACAGAGAAGACAGGAGCACAAAATCATGTTCGGAAAAAAATAATTGCCAGTGCTAAACTTTCCAATAATGCCATTGTTTTGGGTAAATAAGGCATTCAAAGGGAGACATGGTACAATAAAAAAAGGTTTAGCGAAGGATGTGATATTTGCAAATGGTATGCCCAGGGGAGCAAAAAGCCTAGTTATACATCTTATGCACTGCACTGACTGACTGCCCAGCACACTCATTTACTTTGCTGCAATATATTCAGGGAAATAAGATTAAACTTATGGCATCCCTGACTTACAATTACCATGGGTGAACAAATTTACTGTCTTGAAGTTGTAATGTCTCATAATGCTGGGAATTATGTTACGTTGAATTTGTTGTCTGTACTACAGGAAGTTAAGACAAAGCCGTAGGTGTGGAGCAATCTACCGTTATTGCTCCTTGATTGAATCAACCTAATTAAAAAGAAAGCTGTACCCAAATGTACCTATTCTGCATTTCTCTAAACTGGATCCCCAATCCTTTTTTAACCAGCTCTGCCAGCTGTTTATCTCCTTGCTGTAGGGTACCAAAACACTGCATTACAAAACTTTCTATTCTGATTAGTCCAGCTCTACAGGGTGGATTGGCTATGACAGATCTTTACAAATATTTTTTTGCCATCCACCTGCTGTTAACTCATTGGCGGCTCAAGCCAGACATTTATAACTCCTTCTCTGTTAGAAGCTGCTATTTTACACTGTCAGAAGGCACTTTTTTTGTATCATGATTTAAAGCTCTGTAACTTTTTAGCCTCTCTGAGAACTATTAAGTCCTGGAGAACATGCCTTAGTTGGGAATCACTGACTTTGGGGACTATCTCTCTACATGTTCCTTTATGGAACAATCTATCCCTGCCGCACATAACGATTCCTGACCCACACTACTGGTCTAAATTTCAAATGAAAGCTATTGCACGTATTGTAGAAAACCTCAATTTAATTCCTTTTGATGTTCTTTATGCTAGGTTAAACCTTTCCTCTTAATATCTGTTCAGATATCTGCAGACTGCACACTCCTTCCTTATGCGGCGTACACACGGCCGTTTTTAATGTCATTGAAAAAAACTAAGTTTTTCTCGACGTGATTTTTCGTGTTTCCTCTCAAGCCTGCCTTGCCTACACACTATCGTGAAAAAAAATGCTCGAGCAAAGCGCTGTGACGTACAACACGTACGACGGCACTATAAAGGGGAAGTTTCTATTCGGATGGCGCCACCCTTTGGGCTGTTTTTGCTGATCCTCGTATTAGTAAAGTTTGGTGAGAGCCGATTCGCGCTTTTCAGCCTCATGCTCTTCAGTCAGCGTGATGAATGTGCCATCTCCATTACGAACGTTAGTTTTACCAGAAGGAGCACTCCCGTCTCATACTTGATTCTGAGCATGCGCATTTTTATTACCCTCGTAAAAGCATACACACTACCGTTTTTCACGACGTTAAAAAGAACGACGTGAAAAACGACGTGAAAAAATAGAGCAGGTTCTATTTTTTTTTAGGCCATTTTTCACGTCGTTAAAAATGCTCTGGAGCCTACACACGATCGTTTTTAATGACCAATTTAAAAAATTGCATTTTTCACGCCATGAAAAACGGTTGTGTGTACGCGGCATTAGGTTCTGAAAAAGCTTGCCAGAAAACTGGGCAAGCGAAACATGTCAACCTAGGGATGCACCAACTTTAGCCTTTAAGCACCTTATATGATTACAGGAGGGTGAAGATTTACATTGGTTCCAGGACGAAGCTTTAACTGATGCGGGAAGGAGACATCCGCCTGCAAACACATATGATCCGTGAGAGCCGTAGAAGAGCCAAGCATTGAGCTGACTAAGGACTGACAAGCTAAAGTTTCAGCTGTGATATCCACGCACGGACAGTCCAGATCCCTCGCTACTTTGACATACACTCTACTGAGTCGGCCATATGCCAAGGCTACTTCATCTACAGCCGCAGAGTTTATGTGCATGAATCGGCTGCATTAGTATCGACTGGGATGTTTGGAGCTGAGGGGTGTCTATAACCCCGCCTAAGAATTTATTTACACTGATTTTGTTGGTTACTAATGCCCAGCATTTGTGCTGCTCTTTGGTGTTACAATCTCGGCCGCAGAATTTACATGCACATACAGACTATATCAATACCGGCTGATACTGTACTATTAATTTCCATCTCAGTACTTTCAACAATTGGCTTGTCTAGACGAGTGTTACAGCTTTGGATCTGTGTTACCATTTCAGTCCTGGATTCTATGTCACCCCCTATGGCATGTTTTCATTACAAACAGCCCTACCTGTATCTATTTGAAGAGGGATTGGTCGAATGTACATATGCTTTATTTGATGATTGCATAAGATACCATAATACCCTCTGATTGATACTTTTTGAAGCAGGTGATCCACTGCCCATATGTGTTGTTAATTGATCCATTCCCCCATTGAGGAATTGACATTGCTCTTTTCAGCAACTCTATCTCTTGACCTTACCCACACACACAGGAGACAGAGGGTCTATTCACCCGCTCCTACGAGTCTGTGCATTTTGGCTCTGTATGTGTTACATTTTAAATGAATCAATAACAACGTTGTTATTTGCAGTGTTTGGTGGAGGTTCCATTTTGACTGTGTCTGTCTTTTTGCTATAATATTTTTAGTCCGACAAATTACATATGTTTTGATACTGAGCATACTGTCTGGGGTCATAATCTCTACCAACTTTCTAGGAATCCTTCCTAATTTGTTTTGCAACACTCCTTCTATATTTTGTTTTCCCTTTTCGCTGCCTGGTCCGTACATCATACAGACCTGACAGCGTGTGGTTTTACACACGACACACTGACTGTAGCCACTAGGAAAGGGTGTGTATATCTGACAAGCTGATCAAGATGAATTGATCTGGTGGCTGGGTAGCCAAACGATCTCTTCCAAACCCCCCTGTAACGGCCGTCCCAACCACCCTCTACACGTGCCCCCGCCATGTACCCTGGTCTTCTCTTGGTCTGCAGGCCCAGGACCGACATGGTGGGTGCCACCGGGTTAAAGATGAGGGAGCCGCGCAGGCATGCATCTGCTCTCCTCCACTTCTTGCTGACCTGAAAGAGATGTATAAAATATTTGTGGGACCCCCTTTAACTTTCCCCAGCCAGCATGGCTGAGAAAGAATCGAATGCAGTGCAATCTGCAATGCATTAAATTCACTGGAACACAGGTGAGACATTAGGTGTCTTTTAGATCCTGGATGCCTCATTAAAGAGAACTTGCCACCAAAAAATAAATAAAATCACCACATGGTAACTTTTTGTCCCCTATGTGATTACTTAATTTTTTTTTTTTTAAATGTAGCGGGGTCCTCAATTTAGTGGGATACACTTGGGGGTAGTGTGACCCAAGTGTGTAAATTGTGTTAGGGTTCAGACCCCTTTTTGTTATTCGTGGAGGATTGGGTGGTGTAATATTCTCCTTGACCAGTGGGTGTCAGTGTACCTACTGGCTCGGGGTAGAATCACTACCGGAGTGCTACCCTTCTTTGTCCCTTCCTGGAGATGGTACGGCCGGGGCGGGGAACCCGCCGTGGTGTCGACGGGAGGAGATAAAAGGGGGAGACGCCCTCGCCACGAGGTCGTCTTTTTTTCGGGGGATCATCTCTTCACGCACCCAGGCACCTTCAGCCTGGGTGCAAGCGGTTCAAGGTTCCGGCCTAGGCGCCCTAGGCCTGGCCGGAATGAAGATGGAGTCCATCCCAGGCACCTTCAGCCTGGGGTGAGGTACTATTGAGGAGGCCTAGGACCCGGTGACTCCGACTGGGTCCCGCGAGGGTGGAGTTGCTCCAGGGCGCCCCTTGCGAGGGGGCCCGCATCTGAGGTGAGGAGGCTGGGGAGGTCACCCGTTCGAAGACCCGGTGTAGTGTCAACCCGGTGACGGATGGGCCTTCGGTAACTCCCTTGGAGGACATCTTCCCCTGATAGAGGCCGCAACGCAACGGAGGTATTCATGTCAAGACTCCTACAACCCTTGGTCATAGCACAGGGGGTGTAGGGACCCAGATCAGTATAGTGCCTCGACCTGCTCATCCCACCGTATCATGCCATCGCATTGCCTGTATGTGGAGATACGAAATAAACCAACAGTTGGACTGTGATCGGTGTATGGACTCTGTTAATGGGAGAAAAGGGTGGTTCAGTGGTTTCTGCACAACAGACTCGGTACATGCTCCGGACACACCGGCCTGAGGAAACATCAGGTATTGGCCTTCACCTCGCCCGCCGTTGTGGGGAGGACATGGGCCGTAGCGCACCTCACCCTGTCGCGTGACATACCCCTAGCTAAAGAGGACGGGGTGAGGGGGGTGGCTACACGTGGGGGCTCGTCCGGGATAGTGTGTGTCTTGGCGATGGAACTGAGAACGTCTGTGTTTGAACTTTGCTGCCCGGAGGAGTTCCGAACAGGTCGGCCATGTGATTGGCCAAAGTGCATCCCTGCTCGGAGTTGTGGACATGACCCTAAGTCGGGAAAGGCCCACGCAGAGGAGCGTAGAAAGGGAAAGGTCCAGCCGTGTGAAGTACTACATGTGGGGACTGTTAATGCACTGCGCCACGAGGCACCCCATGACTGTACAATTCGTGGGCGGAGGCTGGCGGAAGCCCGCGAAAACGTACAAGTTGTGGGAGGAGTCTGGCCACGTGTGAAGATACACGTGGAGACTCCGGCGCGTGGTCAGCGCGTGATGGAACAGCAAGTGGTCGGGATGGCCTCAAGCTCCCCGTGGATACCGGTATCTTACCCCACGAAAATGACTGCATTTGCTGCTCTCCTGACAGACACGGGGATAAGACTTAGGCCCCCGAGGACAGTTGGCTCTGTATTCATGCAGAGACACGGAGGCTCTCGGTGTGATCTGTCCCGGATGCTCGGGATTGGTGGTCCAACTAAAGCCATTCGGGCGATGTGAGGCATGCAAGGAGTTCCTTTTTGAGGTTGAACCATACACGGAAAGGCCCCGGGCCCTACGACTCAACTGCATCACAGGAACCGCCACTCCGGAGGGAGAGATCCAGGCCTCTGCGGAGGTCCCCGTACGCGCTGACCAGGGCGAAGTGACTGCCCAACCAGAGATTGAGAGAGAAAAATCCGAAGACACTGCTTCGGTCACCACAGACTCCCTGCTGCCACCCCCGAAGAGGAAGATAGGCCTGGTGCAGGCATCCTGCGGTCGTGGTCGAGCTTCACCCCGCCGCTTGCCTGGCCTGGATGGCGCCGGTAGAGAAGAGAGTCCCGGACATCCCAGTTCTTCAGTAGGTCCAGGTGAGCTAGGGGCTGGGACTGTGGTGTTGGTTGGAGGTGTCGGGAGTTCACAGCCGGTGGAGCCCGAAAGGGAAGGTAGCCTTCCGTCTACTAGAGACTACCTTCCCGCCGAGATGTAGGACACCTCCGGCCTAGAGTCGTTGTCAGACTGTGGGGATGACGGGGAAATAGACAAGCTGTTTCACCGGAAGGGCTGGGACAGACGCCCGCTACCTGTGCTGAGTAAACCACAGGATTCCCCCATGTCCATAGAAGACAGTACGCTCCGGGCGCAGGCCCCAGAGTTCCCGAGGAAATCTAACCCTCTGACCAACTTTCCTCATTCAACTACATCACCCGCTCTGATGGTGGGGACACAGCGTGCTTCGTTGCGGGCACCAAAGACAGCAACCCGAGATGGTGAAGGTACCTCGGCACCCGGAGGCCATCGTACAGCCAGGAGAAGGTGAGCGAGATGTGATGCCGCCCCTAGCCAGATTGCAGAGACTTTTCTCCCAGAGAGTCGCCCGTGAATATGGGTGGGAGTACCCCTACTTGCCTCGGGACTTATTGTATGAAGTTGAGGTCCTGCGACCAAGGTGGTATGACGAGTTTGTATGGGAAAAGCTTAAAGTACCCCATGCCAGGCGATACCTGTCATGTTCGCCGCCTGTGTCTAAAAAGTTCAAGGACTGCAGAGCTGATTGGAGACTTGGGCGCCATATTCATGCTGATAAGGTGCTCATCTGTAGGAAAGAAGGAGAGGATGTCGAGTATTCAGTGGAAGTGTTTGACGGGCACCTGAAGCCTCTGTTTCTGCCGGATCCAAGGTTCTACTTATAGGAGGAGTGAGCTCCTATCTTGTTGCTGTTGAAACTTTCTGGATGAGACATTCCCAGACGCCTAGAACTGTGCCCTACTTTTGTTTTGATTTGGGCTTTTCTTTTACTCACTGGAGACTTGGGAGCTGTTGTGTTTTTTTTCTCCCTTTTCTTCATGTGCCAAAGGCAGAGACTTTTGGGGTAGAGTCAGAGTAGGAAAGCAGGAAGAATGAAGATCTCACCAAGTGTCATTACCGCAGCTCTGTCACCAGGTGGCAGTGTTGTGCAACGGTTGTTCGAAATGCTACACATGCATTACTTACTTATTGGAGTGTGCGGGTCTCTCGGCTGACGGACCCACTCATGCCAAGTTAACACAGAGTGTTAGGATGTGTTTTCTTTTTGTTGTTTCCCTTCTGCAGGAGATTCATCGGTCAAGACTACTGAGAGTGGGGTGGTTCTTAGACAGCGATGGGAGGGATTGTACATGTGTACAGAATAGATGTCTTATACAAATGTTTATCGTTTTATATTTCCCCTTTCCCTTTTGAGCAGGTCTTGGCACATTTAGTATCCAAAAATTTGAGGGATAGCCTCTGGGGCCCACTTCATGTCACCACTCTTTGGGAGACATGGGTGTGCACCTGACGCTGGGGACCAGTGTCAAATCACAGGGGGGAGTGTGTAGGTCCTCAATTTAGTGGGATACACTTGGGGGTAGTGTGACCCAAGAGTGTAAATTGTGTTAGGGTTCAGACCCCTTTTTGTTATTCGTGGAGGATTGGGTGGTGTAATATTCTCCTTGACCAGTGGGTGTCAGTGTACCTACTGGCTCGGGGTAGAATCACTACCGGAGTGCTACCCTTCTTTGTCCCTTCCTGGAGATGGTACGGCCGGGGCGGGGAACCCGCCGTGGTGTCGACGGGAGGAGATAAAAAGGGGAGATGCCCTCGCCACGAGGTCGTCTTTTTTTCGGGGGATCATCTCTTCACGCACCCAGGCACCTTCAGCCTGGGTGCGGGCGGTTCAAGGTTCCGGCCTAGGCGCCCTAGGCCTGGCCGGAATGAAGATGGAGTCCATCCCAGGCACCTTCAGCCTGGGGTGAGGTACTATTGAGGAGGCCTAGGACCCGGTGACTCTGACTGGGTCCCGCGAGGGTGGAGTTGCTCCAGGGCGCCCCTTGCGAGGGGGCCCGCATCTGAGGTGAGGAGGCTGGGGAGGTCACCCGTTCGAAGACCCGGTGTAGTGTCAACCCGGTGACGGGTGGGCCTTCGGTAACTCCCTTGGAGGACATCTTCCCCTGATAGAGGCCGCAACGCAACGGAGGTATTCATGTCAAGACTCCTACAACCCTTGGTCATAGCACAGGGGGTGTAGGGACCCAGATCAGTATAGTGCCTCGACCTGCTCATCCCACCGTATCATGCCATCGCATTGCCTGTATGTGGAGATACGAAATAAACCAACAGTTGGACTGTGATCGGTGTATGGACTCTGTTAATGGGAGCAAAGGGTGGTTCGGTGGTTTCTGCACAACAGACTCGGTACATGCTCCGGACACACCAGCCCGAGGAAACATCAGGTATTGGCCTTCACCTCGCCCGCCGTTGTGGGGAGGACATGGGCCGTAGCGCACCTCACCCTGTCGCGTGACATACCCCTAGCTAAAGAGGACGGGGTGAGGGGGTGGCTACATAAACTTTAAAAATTTAATTTAATTTAAATAAACTTACATCCAAGTAAATCAAATCTCCAGCAATTTTGAGGCCCCCCAACATATATGCACAAATGTAAATGCGGGCATCGGGGGGCACCTACACATGAAAACATTGAATGGGATATACGTTATATATTGCTGCACATGCCAAAGTGAGAGCAATAATTTTAGCTCCATAGCTCCTGTGTATCTCTAAACGAATGACCTGTAGGGGCTTTTAAAGCATCACCTATAAAAAAAATATAGAGTACTGAAATGTGTTGCCATTTCAGGGACATGCGCAATTTTAAGGTTTGACATGTTGCGTTTCTGGTTACTCCAACGCAACCATATATATATATATATTTTTTAAATACCTATTGCATGTGTGTGCCCCCTAAAATTAACTTTAGTGTATTTTTTACTGAAATTTTGCACTAATATCATGTAACAGAAAATTGGAATTACTACCAATTTATTCTCTAGGATGTCTGCTTTCAGAATATGTTATGTTTTGGGGGTTTTATTGCAAGCTTCAGGACTAAACTATTTTTTAAATGCGTGTGCAAAAATAAAAGGATGCAAAAACTGCTCTGGCAGCAAAAGTGTTTAGCTGCCCCGATCTGGAAGACCTGCTTAGCCACTTGCCGACCGCCGCACGACAATGTACGTCGACAGAATGGCACGGGCAGGCAAATGGGCGTGCCTGTATGTCCCTTTAAATTTGCCGCCCAGCAGGCGCGCGCGCCACCGTGTGCCTCGTGAGTGCGCCCGCAGGTCCCGGGAACTCGATGTTCCCGGGTGGCCCGCGATTGCGGTCGGCAAAGGCAGAACAGGGGGATGCCTTTGTAAACAAGGCATTCCCCTATTCTGCCTAGTGACACTGTCACTGATGACTGTTCCGTGATCGAGAACGGTCATCAGTGACGTGTCACGTGTAGCCACGCCCCCTAACAGTAAGAATCACTCCCTAGTACTGACTTAACCCCTTCAGCGCCACCTAGTGGTCAACCCCTTCACTTCCAGTGTAATTTTTACAGTAATCAGTGCACTGATCGCTGTAAAAATTACAATGGTCCCAAAAATGTGTCAAAAGTGTCCGATGTGTCCGCCATAAAGTCGCAGTCATAATAAAAATCGCAGATCGCCGCCATTACTAGTAAAAAAAAAATATTAATAAAAATGCCATAAAACTACCCCCTATTTTGTAGATGCTATAACTTTTGCGCAAACCAATCAATAAACGCTTATTTCAATTTTTTGGTTTTACCAAAAATATGTAGACGAATACGTATCGGCCTAAACTGAGGGAAAAAAAAAAATTATATATTTTTTGGGGATATTTATTATAGCAAAAAGTTAAAAATACTGCATTTTTTTTTTCAAAATTGTCGCTCTATTTTTGTTTATAGAGCAAATAATAAAAAACGCAGAGGTGATCAAATACCACCAAAAGGTGGGAAAAAAAGGACGTCAATTTTGTTTGGGAGCCACGTCGCACGACTGCGCAATTGTCATTTAAAGCGATGCAGTGCCAAATCGCAAAAAGTGGTCTGGTCTTTGGCCAGCGAAATGGTCCGGGGCTGAAGCGGTTAGAGTAGGCCAACTTCCAAGACCAACTTTAGCTCTCTACCAACATCTCCTTCCGGCCAAACTTTCAGATTTAACAGCCCTTAGACAAAAAGCGGTTGCTTGATATCCTGGACCTGGATCATGAGGACTGGACTTAACTCTGGGACTTTCTTTGAGGAGTTTGTGTCAGCTATGGATAAATTGATCCAATTTAGGATACTTCACAACAGGGCGTACTACACATGCCATACTGTCTTCAAAAGTTGAATCAGACACTTTCTTCTGCCTGCTGGCCTTTTGGCCACTCCAAAGGAGACCTGAGATAAAAACGTTAATATACACTGATTAGCTATAACATTATGACCACCCTTCCTAACCCGTTGGGACTACACTAGACCTCTGAAGTATGCTGTGGTGTAATATCTAGCACCAAGCAGTTAGATTCTTTAAGTCCTGTAAGTCCTGTGAGTTGAGGCCTGTATGGATAGTGGGTTTTTTTTTCCAGCACATCCCTTAGATGCTCAATTGGCTTGAGAACTGGAGAATTTGGAGGCCAATCCAAATACTCAAATAAGTTTGTTCCTCAAACCATGTTTGCATTAATCAGACCAGGCCACCTTCTGCTCCATGGTCCAGTTCTCATGCTCACATGCCCATTGTAGGCTCTTTTGGCTGTAGACAAGGGCCAGCATGGACACCCTGACCAGTGTGCATCTATGCAGCCCCATACACAACTGTGATGCACTTCTATTGGATGGGACTACACGGGCATGCTGACCTAGTGCATTACCAGATAAAAAACTTTATTAAAATGTGTAAAAACAATGGTCCTACTCACAAAGAGAGCTTTCATATAGGCTTTTCTGGCAATCAAACAGAGTTCCGTAGCAACTGAAACCAGGATTAGATGACCAGAGGGTCGGACGGTGCCCCAATTTAGCTGGATGGCTGACACGTTTCCGGGGCGCACCCCTTTCCTCAGAACCTAAACGGTCCGTGATATCTCACCCCTGTAGACGTCCCCATATATATGTAGCGCCCATCCCCTTTTAGGGGTGCTATATACCCAAATTTAGGGGGTTGGTCTGAGTTAGTAGTTAGACTCAGACCGTTCTCATTGATAGGTTGTGCTACTTTGTTTCCGCAGGTGGTATACTGGTGTTCAGTTCCCTGTGACCTGTAGGTGGCGCTGCCATGACAGGTCTGGGTTGAACCACTAGTAATAGTGCTGTGCCTTAGGGTGTCCTCTCTCGGCAGCGGTAGAGTGGGCGTGGTTGGCCTGCTGTGCATGCTGGGAGAGGATACATAAGGGGCAGACGCCGCCTGGTAAAGGTCAGGGTCGTCATCGGTGAGGAGTCCGAGTCCAAGTGCGCGGCGCTGGCCCTCCAGGCCATTGGGCCGCGTGCGCATCAGTCCCAGGCACCTTTAGCCCTGGGGCTGCAACTTCAGCACTGGGCCCAGCACCTTTAGCTGGAGCCCACTTCTGGGAAGAGGAATCCCAGGGTTCCCCTTGCGAGGGGACCCGCTCTAAGAAGAGGAGGCCGGGGGAGAACCTTTCTGAGGGACCGGTGAGAGTTCACGGTGAAAGAAGGGGCCCGGTAACTTTCTGGAGGGATTCATCTATCCACCAAGGGCCTAGTAATGTGCTGTTGCTGGCACCTGTCCTTGTATTCCAAAAGCTGGGAAGTTCGGGACGTGATAGATTCTGTGGCAGAGGATCTCCCGATTGTATCCAAGAAAAGAACCTGATTAAGTGTCCGAGCATCACTTCGGCTGCTATGTTCCACTTTGTAGGAGACTATCCGGGTGAGCTGAACTCGCTCAGGGATTGAGTGGTGATTGTAACATTTACTTGTGCCTGGACCTATCTCCAAAAACCTTGCTGTCCTGTCTCTTATCCACCCTTTCCTATCTGCTGAACATTGAATAAACTCAACGTTGGAGTTTAGAGTGGTGTGGACATTGGAATTACTTGGAGGAAAACAGAGACTTGTCCCTATATCCTAGGAGATGAGAACCAACTGATGGAGAACCTAGCTGTGGGACCCAAATACATTACACCGCTCAACCTCTTTAACCACTTAAGCCCCGGACCATTTGGTAGCTAAAGGACCAGAGGTGAATTCAGAATTTTGCACTGCGCTGTTTAACTGTAAATTGTGCGGACATGCAATGTTGTACCCAAACAAAATTTGCGTCCTTTTCTTCCCACAAATAGAGCTTTATTTTAATGGTATTTGATTGCCTCTGCGATTTTAATTTTTTGCGATATAAACGGAAAAAGACCGAAAATTTTGAAAAAAAATGATATTTTCTACTTTTTGTTATAAGAAAAATCGAATAAACTCAATTTTAGTCATACATTTAGGCCAAAATGTATTCAGCCACATGTCTTTAGTAAAAAAAACGTCAATAAGTGTATATTTATCGGTTTGCGCAAAAGTTATAGCGTTTACAAACTAGGGTACATTTTCTGGAATTTACACAGCTTTAAATTTATGACTGCCTATCTCATTTCTTGAGGTGCTAAAATGGCAGGGCAGTACAAAACCCCCCCAAATGACCCCATTTTAGAAAGTAGACACCCCAAGGAAATTGCTGAGAGGCATGTTGAGCCCATTGAATATTTTTTTTTTTTGTCCCAAGTGATTGAATAATGACAAAAAAAAAAAAAAAATTACAAAAAGTTGTCACTAAATGATATATTGCTCACACATGCCATGGTTATATGTGGAATTGCACCCCAAAATACATTCTGCTGCTTCTCCTGAGTACGGGAATACCACATGTGTGGGACTTTTTAGGAGCCTAGCCACGTACGGGACCCCGGAAACCAAGCACCGCCTTCAGGATTTCTAAGGGCGCAAATTTTTGATTTCACTCCTCACTACCTATCACAGTTTTGAAGGCCATAAAATGCCAAAATAGCACAAAACCCCCCCCCCCCAAATGACCCCATTTTAGAAAGTAGACACCCCAAGGAAATTGCTGAGAGGCCTGTTGAGCCCATTGAATATTTTTTTTTTTGTCCCAAGTGATTGAATAATGACAAAAAAAAAAAAAAAAAATTACAAAAAGTTGTCACTAAATGATATATTGCTCACACATGCCATGGTTATATGTGGAATTGCACCCCAAAATACATTTTGCTGCTTCTCCTGAGTACGGGGATACCACATGTGTGGGACTTTTTAGGAGCCTAGCCGCGTACGGGACCCCGAAAACCAATCACCGCCTTCAGGATTTCTAGGCACAAATTTTTGATTTCACTCCTCACTACCTATCACAGTTTCGAAGGCCATAAAATGCCAAAATAGCACAAAACCCCCCCAAATGACCCCATTTTGGAAAGTAGACACCCCAAGCTGTTTGCTGAGAGGCATGGTGAGTATTTTACAGCTCTCATTTGTTCTTGAAAATGAAGAAATAATTTTTTTTTTCTTTTTTTTTTTTTTTAATTTTCAAAACTTTGTGACAAAAAGCGAGATCTGCAAAATACTCACAATACCTCTCAGCAAATAGCTTGGGGTGTCTACTTTCCAAAATGGGGTCATTTGGGGGGGTTTGTGCCATCTGGGCATTCCATGGCCTCCGAAACTGTGATAGGCAGTGAGAAGTGAAATCAAAAATTTACACCCTTAGAAAGCCTGAAGGCGGTGATTGGTTTTTGGGGTCCCGTACGCGGCTAGGCTCCCAAAAAGTCTCACACATGTGGTATCCCCGTACTCAGGAGAAGCAACAGAATGTATTTTGGGGTGTAATTCCACATATGCCTATGGCATGTTTGAGCAATATATCATTTAGTGACAACTTTGTGCAAAAAAAAAAAAAAAAAATTGTCTTTTTTCCGCAACTTGTGTCAACATATAAAATATTCCATGGACTCGACATGCCTCTCAGTATATAGCTTGGGGTGTCTACTTTCCAAAATGGGGTCATTTTGGGGGGTTTTGAACTGTTCTGGCATTTTATACACAACATTAGGAAGCTTACATCCACTCTTCTAACCACTTGAAGACAAAGCCCTTTCTGACACTTTTTGTTTACATGAAAACATATTTTTTTTTGCAGGAAAATTATGTTGAACCCCCAAACATTATATATATTTTTAAAGCAAAGGCCCTACAGAATAAAATGGTGGGTGTTGCATTTTTTTTTTCTACACAGTATTTGCGCAGCGATTTTTCAAACGCATTTTTTTGGGAAAAAATACACTTTTTTTTATTTTAATGCACTAAAACACACTATATTGCCCAAATGTTTGATGAAATAAAAAAGATGATCTTAGGCCGAGTACATAGATACCAAACACGACATGCTTTAAAATTTCGCACAAACGCGCATTGGCGACAAACTACATACATTTTTAAAAGCCTTTAAAAGCCTTTACAGGTTACCCCGTTAGATTTACAGAGGAGGTCTACTGCTAAAATTACTGCCCTCGATCTGACCTTCGCGGTGATACCTCACATGCATGGTGCAATTGCTGGGCAGGGCAGGACAGGGGTGCTTCTTTTTTTTTTTTTATTATTAATTTTGCTTTTTTATTTTATTTTTAAATTGTTCCTTCCATGTTTTTTTTTTTTTATCATTTTTATTGTTATCTCAGGGAATGTAAATATCCCCTATGATAGTAATATGTAGTGACAGGTACTCTTTTTTTGAAAAAACTGGGGTCTAGACCCTAGATCTTTCCTCTGCCCTCAAAGCATCTGACCACACCAAGATCGGTGTGATAGAATGCTTTCCCAATTTCCCAATGGCGCTTTTTATATCCGGGGGGGGGGGGTCATTCCCTCCCACTGCTTGTAAAAGCAGTCCAGAGGCTAATTAGCCACTAGGGTTGCTTTTACATTAAAGCCGGCCGCTGGCTGAAAAGAATGATACCAAGATGATACCTAAACCCGCAGGCATCAATCTGGTATAACCATTCAAAGTCCAGCAACATACCAGTACGTTGCTGGTCCTTGTTGGACATGTATTGTAATCTTTTTTTTTCATGCAGCCAGGTGGCTGAACGAAAAAAGAGATTGATCGGTGGGTATGCCCACCATTAGAATACCGCCCTTCATCCACCCACTTCTAATGATGGGCATACATGCACCATTTATATATGCCGAAGCATGGGGGCATCCTCCCGCAAAAAAGTTATGCCGCACACACATGGTCGGACTTTTCCACGGGCAAGCCTCCGTCGGAATTTCGACCGTATGTACGCGGCATTAGGAGCAAAATCGCTCCTCCGCCCCTGCTGCCCCAATGCTTCGGCATATTTGCTTCTTTTTTTTTTTTTTAACTGTGGTGGTGAAATCACCTCCTACAGCACTGGAGTCGCAGGGATCAGGCCTGTCTCTGCGAACGCTGCAGTTATGTGTGTTGTGTTTTGTAAGTGACAGTGATCGATCGATACTGCACTTGGGTGGCCTGGGCTGGACGGAGGGGCAAAACGCAGGTGCTAGCAGGTATCTGGGCTGATCCCGCTAACACTGCGTTTTTGGGAACCCTAAACTGCTGGAGACGCTAGTATAGATCTGATCAGATCAGATATTGATCTGTTCAGATACTATACCACTAAGGGAGGTGTATGCTTCACGCGTGGGTGTTAGCGTTACTGGCACTAACCTGACGCTGCCTGGGGTGTGACGCAGACCCTCTCTGACGCTAAAACCTAATTGATATCACCCGCCGGGCGATCAGGGGGTTAAACCTTTATTGGGTTATATACGGCGGGTGCCCTGACACTATAAAAAGCAAACTAACTAACCAGCGTCACCCGTAACACTTATATGATGATTACTGGTGAAAGGGTTAACTAGGGGCAATTAGGGGGTTAAAACCTTTATTAGATAATATATGGGGGTACCTGACGCTATAAAAACCTGCGGCGAACCTAAAAAAAATTACTGGCTACCGATCTGCATCACCGACGCTAAGACATCGATCAGAAAAATGATCGCTTAGCGACAGTGGTGATAGGGGGTGAAAGGGTTACCTGGGGGGCGATCAAGGGGGTTAAACCTTTATTAGATAATTTATGGGGGGTACCCGACGCTATAAAAACCTGCGGCGAACCTAAAAAAATTACTGGGTACCGATCTGCATCACCGACGCCAAGACAGCGATCAGAAAAATGATCGCTTAGTGACAGTGGTGATAGGGGGTGAAAGGGTTACCTGGGGGGCGATCAAGGGGGTTAAACCTTTATTAGATAATTTATGGGGGTACCCGACGCTATAAAAACCTGCGGCGAACCTAAAAAAAAAATACTGGCTACCGATCAGCATCACCGACGCTAAGACATCGATCAGAAAAACGATCGCTTAGTGACAGTGGTGATAGGGGGTGAAAGGGTTACCTGGGGGGCGATCAAGGGGGTTAAACCTTTATTAGATAATTTATGGGGGTACCCGACGCTATAAAAACCTGCGGCGAACCTAAAAAAAATTACTGGGTACCGATCTGCATCACCGACGCCAAGACAGCGATCAGAAAAATGATCGCTTAGTGACAGTGGTGATAGGGGGTGAAAGGGTTACCTGGGGGGCGATCAAGGGGGTTAAACCTTTATAAGATAATTTATGGGGGTACCCGACGCTATAAAAACCTGCGGCGAACCTAAAAAAAAAATACTGGCTACCGATCAGCATCACCGACGCTAAGACATCGATCAGAAAAACGATCGCCAAGCGACGGCGGTGCTAGGGGGTGAAAGGGTTATCTGGGGGGTGATCAAGGGGTTAAACCTTTATTAGGGGGGGCTAGGGGGCTACACTGGACCTAAAACTAAGTGTAGTGACACTTTTACAGTCACAAATGTCACTGATTGCAGTGATCAGTAAATAAATGGTCACTGCAATCAGTGACACTGTGACTGGGGGCTGGGGGGTGATCTGGGGGGGCTGGGGGTGATCTGGGGGGGCCTGGGGGGGCGATTTATGTGCCTATGTGTGCTGGTGTTAGTGTAGTGTTAGTGCACTGACCTGTGTGTCTTCTCTTGTACGACGCTCGGTATATGTGAGCGCCGCACAGGAGATGACATCACTTCCTCCTGCTTTCTCTATCTGTGTAAACATTACACAGACAGAGGGGGCATTTCTATTCGCCGGGAGCGATCGCGGGGGGGTGGTCGGAATCGAACGGCCGCCCCCCATCTCGGAACGCTCCCAGACGAATTCCGACCGCTCACTGTACAGAAGGGGGGTCCGATCGGACCCCCCAACTGTACAAAGGCAATCACGTATGCTCTACGTGATTGTGCCTGTCGGTGCCATTGTGCCGACGTATATATACAGTGAGCGGTCGTTAAGTGGTTAAACAGGAGGGTACGGGCATATAGTACGGTGTGCCCTTTTCCTGCAAGTGAGCCAAAGGTGGGAAAAAGGGTCTGTGTGATATATATATATATATATATATATACACACACACACACACACACACACACACACATGTGCACCAAGGAGGCTCCAATTGCATGTGACCGCCCACAGAGGCCGCACCCCTCTGTCCTGCTTGGACTTCCCCCAGGGGTGTACCTCCCACATCTAACCCATGGGGGTGGATGATCTTGGCTTTGCATGTATGGGCCTCTGTTGCCCACTATGCAGGACGAAGATGATGGTGTCTATTGGCACCATTATAATTGCCGCTGTAATTCCCTTCATCAGCATTGATATTATTAGCAATATAGGACGTCTAGTATTCATTTTCCTTCACTATTGGTGGTTCTCAACTAGATCATCCACCCCCATGGGTTAGATGTGAGAGGTACACCCCTGGGGGAAGTCCAAGCAGGACAGAGGGGTGCGGCCTCTGTGGGCGGTCACATGCAATTGGAGCCTCCTTGGTGCACGTGTGTATGTATGTGTGTGTATATATATATATATATATATATATATATATATATATATATATTATACACAAATCGGGACGTCTACAGGGGTGAGATATCACGGACCGTTTAGGCTCTGCGGAAAGGGGTGTGCCCCGGAAACGCGTCAGCCATCCAGCTAAATTGGGGTACCGTCCGACCCTCTGGTCATCTAATCCTGGTTGCAGTTGCTACGGGACTCTGTTTGATTGCCAGAAAAGCCTATATGAAAGCTCTCTTTGTGAGTAGGACCATTGTTTTTACACATTTTAATAAAGTTTTTTTATCTGGTAATGCACTAGGTCGGTGCGCCCTCCTTTCTTTTTCTTTTCTTGCAGTTCTGAGGAGGGCTGCAAGATTCTAGTTTTTGCCTTTTTACAAAGGAATGGTCTACACCATCCGCATGCAGTGAAACACCGGAGCGCAGGAGTATTTTTTGTTTTACTATTTATTTTTTTTGTACTACACGGGCATGCCTTTGCTCCCCACGTGCATTAATGAGCCCTGGGCACCCACGACCCTGTCATCCATTCAAAAGTTTTCCTTACTTGGACCACTTTGGGTAGGTCCTGACCATTGCAGACTGGGAACATCCTGCAAGAGCAGTTTTGGCATTGCTCTGACTCAGTCATCTAGCCATTACATTTTGGCCAAACTTGCTCAAATCCTTCTTTGGCCATTTTTCCTGCTTTCATCAGCCCAAGGAACCACATGTTTACTTGCTGCCTAATAAATCTCACCCACTTTCAGGTGTCATTGTAAAGTGATAATTACTGTTGTTCACTTTACCTGTAAGTGGTCATAATGGCTGATCAGTGTATTTGTTTTATCTTGAAAACACAATACTTTAAACGGATAAAGTGGAGACTTAATTGTTAGTGAAGATGAATTCAGCTTTGAGTTTTTAAAAACAGTAAATTAAAGGTTCCCACAAATCATCACCTTTTTCTGAAGCTTTCAGACTTTCTTCATATGCTTAATTAACCGCTTCACGACCACCCATCATAGATATACTGCGGCAGGGTGACCTCTCTGCACCAGATCATGTACCTTGTACGTGATATGGCACTTCTGGGTCTGTGGCATCAAGCGCCACAGACCAAACACACAGGGTCCTAGGAGTACAAAAAAAGGAACGTGGCCTTTGGCTCTGAGCAAAAATTTATGGGAGAGGGGTCCTATAGGATTGGAGCGGAGACGGAGTTAACCCATACATATGCTGCCATGGAGTGTCAGGAAATGTGCTTTCATTATTTTTTGTTGCAGGAGCCTGTAAAGCATTGCATCAGCGATCAGCAGTTTGCTGGTGCCAGGCAGGTCTCCTGCAGATCTGTCAATGTATCAGCTTGCTCGTACCTCGTATGAGGAAACCGATACATTCTGACAGGAAGACTTAATGAACTACCACATGCCATGGTAGTTCATTGAAAACTACAAGCCGACAGCCGAAAAGGCTGCCGGACCTTGTCGTTTTCCATGCACAGAGGACTGTGAATGAATGACGCGGCCTGATGGGCGGAGCCCTGCACAGCTGCGTCTTCTTTTTATTTTGAAAGCAGACATGGGGAGAAGATTCCCGGACAGTGGGGGTTGGGGGAGGGGGGGTGGTGCATTCATAACATGTTACACCCTGAATATAGGTGAAACATGTAACATGCTATTAAACGGTGAACTTATCCTTTAACCAGTTCCGGACCAGCCACCGCAGTTATACTGCGGCAGGTTGGTCGAGCTGGGCGAAGCATCGTAGCTGTATGTCGGGCGTGCGCCCGCTAGGGATTTGCTGCAGAACCGATCAGTCTCCAGGCCCAGGCCAATGATTTATGGCCTGGACCTGGTGATTAGTCCTGGCGACTGGAATGCTTCCCCTGCCTGTGTAAGTGTAAACACAGGTAGGGGAAGTGATGTCATCTCTCTTTGTGGAAGTCTTTTCGTTCCAGAGAGAGGAGAGCAGACATCTCAGAGTAAGTGCACCAACACTACACTGACACCAGTACACTTGTCACCCCCTGATCACCCCCCCCCCCCCAGTTACCCCTTCACCCCCTGTCACTGTGTCACCTAGAGCAGTGTTCATATTTTATTTGATCACTGTACTGGGGTCATTAGTGACAAAAATCAGTGTTAGGGTAATTAGTGGTAGGTTCAGATAGGTCTAGGGACCCCCCCTAATAAAGGTCTAAGCCCTTGATCACCCCCCATCACCAGTGATCACCATATTAGTGTCACGGGTGACGCTGGTTAGCTAGTTGTCTTTTTTTTGCGTCAGGGTACCCACCGTACATTACATAATAAAAGTTTAACCCCCTGATCACCCGCAGATGATATCAGTTAGGTTTTAGGGTCAGTAAGGGTCTGCATCGCCCCAGGCAGCGTCAGATTAGTGCCAGTAGCGCTTACACCCATGCACGCACCATACATCTCCCTTAGTAGTATAGTGTCTGAACGGATAAAGATCTGATCTGATCAGATCTATACTAGCGTCCCCAGCAGTTTAGGGTTCCCAAAAACGCAGTGTTAGCGGGATCAGCCCAGATACCTGCTAGCTCCTGTGTTTAGCCCCTCCGCCCAGCCCAGCCCACCCAAGTGCAGTATCGATCTATCACTGTCACCTACAAAACACTAAACACATAACTGCAGCGTTCGTAGAGTCAGGCCTGATCCCTTCGAACGCTAATAGTTTTTTTTGGTAGCGTTTGAATCAGTCGCTGACAGCCAGGAGCTTTTTTTCCTGTGAGTCTCACTACTGTACCAGTAAATTTAGAGACCAAAATGTCAAATCGAATGTACAGTAATGAAGAGGCCTACACGTTTCTGAGCATGACAGATAGTGAAGAGGAAGTCACCCATCTGTCAGATTCAGGCTCAGAATACAAACCCGTAGACAGCAGCGGCACCCTGACAGATAGCTCTGACGACAGAATAGTGGTCCCTGCCAAGGTCCGGCGTACCCGACCCCATTCTTCTGCTGTCGTTGAGGTGCAAGAACCACAGGGCTCTCGTATGGAGCAGAGAGACAGTACTAGTGTCGCTCATCCTGTCTGGTGAACTGGCAAGCACCAGCGGCCTAGTACATCCTGGTTGTACATCCAGCACTGCAGTATCACTTGGTGACGTGGCGAGTCCCATAAGTGCAGTTCAAGCTGGTGAGGTGGCTAGCATGAGTAGTGTCCTGCCGCCACCAAGAAGAAGACAAACACAGGCCTGTCAAGCCCATAGTGCCCTTCCTGCTGCATTTGCCAATCCGAATTGGGAGCCCACCACTTCTGCAGCACCCGTACTTCCCCCATTCACTGGCCAACCCGGAATTCAGGTGGAAACATTTGATTTTACGTCACTTGATTTTTATTCGCTGTCCTTCCTTGGCCTGTCCCTCCTCATGGGCATAATTAAAAAGAACGAGTTGCGGTCATATTGGTCCACTGACCCAATTCATCATATGCCCGTGTTCTTTGCCTCCATGATCAGGACACGATAAGAGCAGATCTTGCGCTTCATGCACTTCAATGATAATGAACTCTGTCGTCCTCGGGGTGACCTTGGATTTGATCGGCTCTACAAAATTCGGCTCCTCGTAAACCACTTTAATCAACATTTTGCAGCCTTGTTTACTCCCGATCAAGTTGTCTGCGTTGATGAGTCCCTGATTAAGTTTTCTGGCTTCTTGTCTATAAAACAGTATCTTCCCAGCAAGCGTGCCAGATAAGGGGTCAAGATGTATAAGCTCTGTGACAGGGCAATAGGCTATACATATAGTTTTATGGTTTACGAGGGAAGAGATAGTCACGTAGAGCTGGAGAACTGCCCAGACTACATAGGGAGTGCTGGTAAGATTGTGTGGGACTTGGTGTCACCCTTATTCGGAAAGGGGTACCACTTATATGTGGACAATTATTAGTCACCTTTTTGATTGTGGAATTGGCGCATGTGGCACCATGTGATCTAATCGCTGGGGCTTCCCCAACGGCTCGTAGAATCCCGATTTAGACGGGGGGAGAGAGCCTGCTTGAAGTGTAATAATTTGTTAGCAGTGAAGTGGAGGGATTCACGGAATGTTTTCGTTCTGTCCTCCCTTCACGCAGATACGACAGTCCAAATTCCTACAGCGACTGGTGTTGTGGAGAAACCCCTATGTGTCCATGAATACAACCTTAACATGGGAGGGGTGGACCTCAACGACCAGTTGTTGGCACCGTACCTAATTGCGCGTAAGGCCAGACGCTGGTACAAAAAAGTGTCTGTATATTTATTCCAATTGGCTCTGCTGAATGCTTATGTGCTATACAAATCTTCAGGACGAACTGGATCCTTCCTAAAATTCCAGGAAAAGATCGTCACAGCCCTTCTGTTTCCAGACTGTGCTGTGCCCCACCTTCCCAACGCAAATGCAGTAAGCCAGTGTCCTGTCGAGAAATGCCCCCTATTGAAAAATGCCCAGTCGGAACTGCGCATGCGCCATGCATGCAGTGCGCATGTGCAGAACGGACCCGCAGAACAGCTGAGTTTACATCAGCTGTTGTCTCGTGTTACCGAGGCACGTTCCTGTAGGAGAGGGGCAGATATTTACATGAAGGGGGCGGATATTTACATAATGGGCAGTGCTGGGGGCGGAATTTTTATCGATGGCCAAACATATCTACTAAAAAAATATTTATCTAATATAGAAAAAGCTGCCCTTCAATTGACTAAACACGCCCCCGCAAGCGTTCAAAATGAATAGCAGACAAAGATTTTGTTTGCAGATTTCTTTGGCCATCGATAAAAATTCCACCCCCAGCACTGCCTATCATTGAAAAATCCGACCCCTTCAAGTAAATATCTGTGGGGCGTGGCCAGGATGTGAGCCGGAGAGGACGTGTGCCTGTAGAGCTCCGTGCTAATTCTGATAATTGGTCCTGTTACACCGCTCGTTTTCACTGTGAGGACTGCATGCGGCTTCTCCTGGTACCTTAGATCCCTTGGCTGCAGCGATCATGTCCGCAAAAGGTCGGGGAAAGACACACAGCGTCCCGGAGGCTCAGAAACAAGGTAAGGGGCGGGCCGCTGGCTCTCCGGGCACCAACTTAGGCTCTGCTTCTGGAGCACAGCGTGGAGAGAGGAAGGCACAGAGCCCAGCAAGTTCTTCTGTAACCATGGTGTCTCATGTGGAGGAGATTGAGGCTCGCCTGTCCCCTGAATTGTTAGAGGCATCCCCAGAGGAAATTACAAAGCCCATCCTGGCCGCCATTGAGGGATTTAGGTCCATTCTCATAGTGAAGGTGGAACACCTGGCATCTGAATGCACCCTCATCCGCCATGAGTTAGATAAGATCAGGGGGAGACTCACCGAAGCTGAGGGTCGCATAAGCACTGTGGAGGACCTGCAATGTACTTACTCCTCGCAGATCACTGAACTGCAGTCCCTGGTGAGCACGCTAGTCCATAAAGTGGACGATACTGAGAACAGACAAAGGCACAATAATATCCGCATGGTGGGACTACCTGACCAGCTAGCTTTGCCGAATCCCTGTTTAAAAAGTTGATGAACTTACCCGATATGCCACCCACCTATGTGGTTGAAAGAGTGCATAGGGTCCCTACAGGCAGCCACCCAGAGGGGGTCCCTCCACAGTCATTCTTAAACTACCGGGACAGGGATATGATTTTAGCCGAGGCCCGGAAGCATCCAGAATTACCATATGATGTTTTTTCCGGATTTCTCGGCTGAGGTACAGAAACGACGCAGATTATTTAATGAGGTGACATAAGCTTCTAAATGTTGTGCATAAAATGCCAGGACAGTTCAAAACCCCCCCCCCCCCCAAATGACCCAATTTTGGAAAGTAGATAACCCAAGCTATTTGCTGAGAGGCATGTTGAGTACATGGAATATTTTATATTTTGCCACAAGTTTAAAATGATAATTTTTGCACAAAGTTGTCACTAAATGATATATTGCTCAAATATGCCATGGGCATATGTGAAATTACACCCCAAAATACATTCTGTTGCTTCTCCTGAGTACAGGGATACCACATATGTGAGACTTTTTGGGAGCCTAGCCGCGTACAGGACCCCGAAAACCAAGCATCGCCTTCAGGCTTTCTAAGGGCGTAAATTTTTGATTTCACTCCTCACTGCCTATCACAGTTTCGGAGGCCATGAAATGCCCAGATAGCTCAAAATCCCCAAAATGACCCCATTTTGGAAAGTAGACATCCCAAACTATTTGCTGAGAGGCATGTTGAGTATTTTACAGATCTCGCTTTTTGTCACAAAGTTCTGAAAATTAAAAAAAATAAAAATAAAATGTCTTACTTTCTTAATTTTCAAAAGCCAATGAGAGCTGCAAAATACTCGCCATGCCTCTTAGCAAATACATTGGGGTGTCTACTTTCCAAAATGGGGTCATTTGGGGGGGGGGGGTTGTGCCATCTGAACATTTTAGGGCCTCCGTAACTGTGATAGGTAGTGAGGAGTAAAATCACCATTTTACGCCCTTAGAAAGCCTGAAGGCGGTGCTTGGTTTTCTAGGCTCCCAAAAAGTCTCACACATGTGGTATCCCTGTACTCAGGAGAAGCAGCAAAATGTATTTTGGGGTGTAATTTCACATATGCCCATGGCATGTTTGAGCAATATGTGGAAATAAAAGTGTAGCGCTACCTGAGCAAAATTATATATGTGGGCACCATAAACGTATTAATAATAATAAAATGATATGTTGAACACGTGTACCACCCAAAAGTAACGTGCTGAGTGTCTCTATTGATAGAGTATTCAAACAATAAAACGATCAATGATAATAAACACAAAATCAAATCTAATCAAATGAAGTCCATAGAGAGAAAATCATTAAAGTGTCCAATAAGTGAAAATTCAATCCAAAAAGACGTGTTCAATCAGGGTGTGAGCTTGCGATTCAAATTTTGCAGTGTATGGGAGTGATGTGAAAACCGCCACCAAGGATAAGTTGAAGGAGGCTTACCAGAAGTCTTGGACTTGGAGAGGCATACGCCACCCAAATCAGAGAAAGCTTGAGGGTTAATGGAACCCAATATGGATGGTCTTGAGTTGGAGGGTGGTCTGGAGTCAAAGAGGTTGATCCACTTCAATCAGACAGGACTTCCAACACGCAGATCACCAATGCATATATGAGCTCGGTATCCAAAATGCATACGTGTAAGGATAGAAAAACTCACATAGCATGATACCGTTTGGAAAGGGTTTAATGGCAAAACATAACAATGTAAGACTCACATTTAAGATGGTATTGAAAGCATGGATTAAGGTACATGAGCGATGTGTACGGACAAGTCCACCCGACTAGTTTTGACTAAATAGTCATCATCTGGGGTAAGGATCTTGTCCCACACACATCGCAATTAAATGAACAACTTGACCTCCATGATCCCGGAAGTGAACCGTGTAATGTTCGGGGAACCAGCTAGATCGCAGGACACAGGCTTTTCAAACAAAAGGACGTTTATTTAAACTTAAATGGCTTCACAGCAGCAAAACAAAAGAAATGACAGTCTCACCGACTTGTAGAGTTTATAACTGCTGTCGCAGTTAAACAGTCCTTCCTTGGTGTTGCAGGTAAGTTTCTCAGATAGCAGGCTTCCATGCAGGCCACTGCCATGTACATTCACAGCTTCCCAGAGCTTTTCACAGCCTCCACAGCTTTTGCAGTGTCCACCATTCACCATGCAGACTTCACTACACTCCTTCTCTCTCTAACCTACAACTTCCTGTCTCTCTTAACCACTTAACGACCGCCCACCGCCGATTTACGTCGGCAGAATGGCACGGACAGGCAGAATCACGTAGATCTACGTGATCGCCTTTGTGCAGTTGGGGGGTCCATACGGACCCCCCTTCACTGCAGTGAGCGGCCGTTAAGTGTTCGGGAGCGATCAGGCATGAGGGGGCGGCCGCTCGATTCCGCCCCCCCCTCGCGATCGCTCCCGGCCAATGAAAATGCTTCCTCCGCCTTGTGATGTAAACAAGGCTGGAGGAAGTGATGTCATCTCCCTCGCCGCGGTCTTTTCGTTCCCGGCGCCGAGCAGAGAAGAAGCAGGTTAGTGCACCAACAGTCCACTGACACGTAGGTACACATAGGCACACAAATCACCCCCCAGTCACCCCCAGATCACCCCCCAGGTCACCCCAAAGCCCCCAATCACAGTGTCACTGATTGCAGTGATCATTTATTTTACTGATCACTGCATTTAGTGTCATCTGTGATTGTAAAAAGTTGCAGGGCAGTTAGGATTAGGCCCCTTTAGGTCCAGGGTAGCCCCCTAACCCCCCCTAATAAAGGTTTAACCCCTTGATCACCCCCCAGGTAACCCTTTCACCCCCTAACTTCAGCGTCACTAAGCGATTGTTTTTCCGATCGCTGTATTCGTGTCGCTGGTGTTTTAGATAGGCAGTTATTTTTTTTTAGGTTCGCCGCAGGTTTTTATTAGTGTCAGGTACCCCCATATATTATTTTAACCCCCTGATTGCCCCTAGAGTTAACCCTTTCACCAGTGATCGCCGTATAAGCGTCACTGGTGTCACTGGTTAGCCAGTAAGTTATTTAGTTATTTAGGTTACCCGTCAGGTTTTTATATAGTGTCAGGTACCCCCATATTTAACCTAATAAAGGTTTTAACCCCCTGATTGCCCCTAGTTAACCCTTTCACCAGTGATCACCATATAAAGGTTACGGGTGACGCTGGTTGATTAGTTTGCTTTTTATAGCATCAGGGCACCCGCCGTATATAACCCAATAAAGGTTTAACCCCCCTGATCGCCCGGCGGGTGAGATCAATTAGGTTTTAGCGCCAGAGAGGGTCTGCGTCGCCCCAGGCAGTGTTAGGTTAGAGACAGTAACGCTAACACCCACGCGCAAAGCATACACCCCCCTTAGTGGTATAGTATCTGATCAGATCTGATCAGATCTATACTAGCATCCCCAGCGGTTTAGGGTTCCCAAAAATGCAGTGTTAGCGGGATCAGCCCAGATACCTGCTAGCGCCTGCGTTTAGCCCCTCCGCCCAGCCCAGCCCAGCCCACCCAAGTGCAGTATCGATCGATCACTGTCACTTACCAAACACAACACACATAACTGCAGCGTTCGCAGTGCTTGGTTTTTGGGGACCTGTACGCGGCTAGGCTCCCAAAAAGTCCCACACATGTGCTATCCCCGTACTCAGGAAAAGCAGCAGAATGTATTTTGGGGTGCAATTCCACATATAACCATGGCATGTGGCAACTTTTTGTACATTTTTTTTTCTTTTTGTCATTATTCAATCATTTGGGACAAAAAAAAAAAAATATTCAATGGGGTCAACATGCCTCTCAGCAAATAGCTTGGGGTGTCTACTTTCCAAAATGGGGTCATTTGGGGGGGTTTTGTGCCATCTTGTGCCATCTTGGCATTTTATGGCCTTCAAAACTGTGATAGGTAGTGAGGAGTGAAATCAAAAATTTATGCCCTTAGAAACCTTGAAGGCGGTGCTTGGTTTTTGGGGTCCCGTACGCGGCTAGGCTCCCAAAAAGTCCCACACATGTGGTATCCCCGTACTCAGGAGAAGCAGCAGAATGTATTTTGGGGTGTAATTTCACATATACCCATGGCATGTGTGAGCAATATATCATTTAGTGACAACTTTGTGCAAAAAAAAAAAAGTTTGTCATATTCCCGCAACTTGTGGCAAAATATAAAATATTCCATGGACTGAACATGCCTCTCAGTAAATAGCTTGGGGTGTCTACTTTCCAAAATGGGGTCATTTGGGGGGGTTTTGTGCTATTTTGGCATTTTATGGCCTTCGAAACTGTGATAGGTAGTGAGGAGTGAAATCAAAAATTTGCGCCCTTAGAAATCCTGAAGGCGGTGCTTGGTTTCCGGGGTCCCGTACGTGGCTAGGCTCCTAAAAAGTCCCACACATGTGGTATCCCCGTACTCAGGAGAAGCAGCAGAATGTATTTTGGGGTGCAATTCCACATATAACCATGGCATGTGTGAGCAATATATCATTTAGTGACAACTTTTTGTAATTTTCTTTTTTTTTTTTGTCATTATTCAATCACTTGGGACAAAAAAAAAAAATATTCAATGGGCTCAACATGCCTCTCAGCAATTTCCTTGGGGTGTCTACTTTCCAAAATGGGGTCATTTGGGGGGGTTTTGTACTGCCCTGCCATTTTAGCACCTCAAGAAATGAGATAGGCAGTCATAAATTTAAAGCTGTGTAAATTTCAGAAAATGTACCCTAGTTTGTAAACGCTATAACTTTTGTGCAAACCAATAAATATACGCTTATTGACATTTTTTTTACTAAAGACATGTGGCTGAACATTTTGGCCTAAATGTATGACTAAAATTGAGTTTATTCGATTTTTCTTATAACAAAAAGTAGAAAATATCATTTTTTTTCAAAATTTTCGGTCTTTTTCTGTTTATATCGCAAAAAATAAAAATCGCAGAGGCAATCAAATACCATTAAAAGAAAGCTCTATTTGTGGGAAGAAAAGGACGCAAATTTCATTTGGGTACAACATTGCATGTCCGCACAATTTACAGTTAAAGCAGCGCAGTGCCGAATCCCAAAAACAGGCCTGGTCCTAATGGCCCGAAATGGTCCGGGGCTTAAGTGGTTAAACCACTTCCTTGGACAGGTGTGTTAACCATTGCTGTTCCCTTAAAGGAACCACAGCCCAAACAGAGGGGAAATATAGCGTCCTTCCAGAACCCATCCACGGCGTCCTGTACAACCGCCATTACATCACTTCCGGTTTTGATTTTTAATCGTGGATGGCCAAAATAACAAGAAAATTGTGTAGTATGACTGAACATAATACCTTAAAAGAACACTTAAAAGCACTGTATTTGTTGATTAAAATTGAAGAGGCTATGGGTCACCCTGTCTAACAGCGTGAACCAAGCCTCTGTTTGAATCCAAAGAAAATCTGCATCATTTCCACCGCGCTGGCTGTAGAATCGCAGTGGACCCAGCCCTCGTTATGAAAACGAGGCCAGGATCCGGCGCCAGCACATCACCTGCGCAGTGGAAAAAATCGGAAGTGGCAGCCAAGCCTCGTTCCTAGACGCGAGACATAGGCCTACCACATACCGCGGCCAATGGATGCAGCAAACTCTTCATAGTGGATCCAACCCTCGCCATGAAACCGAGGCGTGGATCCAACACCTGTGCATCTCTTCCGCCCTAGAGCTAAGCTGGAAGAAAACGGAAGTGGCAGCCAAGCCTCGTTCTAAGAGACGAGACATAGGTCTGCCTACTACCGCAGCCACGCCCCTCCAACAAGTTCCACAGAAGGCGTTCATAGAGCCGCTAATAGTAAGTCCGCCCCTATAAAAGGACGCAACCTACATCTTCCCTGAACTAAAGGGAAGTGTGTCGCAAGCTGGAGGGCTGACTAGATGCACAAGAAGAAGAGAAAGGAAAAGGAAAAAATGTTAACATTAATAATGAATAAAAACTACTAATATATATAGGTGTATATGAAACGCTATGGGGATAAATTGGTGCATTCTATGATATATGTGTAAAGACTCACATACTGCACCATACCTCACTAGTCTGTGTTGGATGTTTCATCACATGGAAGCTGTGCGTGGTCGGTGTGCGAAGGCACAACAAACACGCACAAGAATGCGACCAAACATGGACAAAATGGATTAAAATGAATGACTAGGAATAAGATAAATAATAAAATTGTATGTGAATGAACACACACATATATAATAATGTATAGGGATAAAATGGGTTGGTCAATAAAAAGAAGTTGTATATTGTATAATGTTCATGACGCATTGATGAAGGAGTTAATGTCCCACTCGACATTCATTCCCTGTGGCTGGTAAGTCTGGAGCTCATATATCCAGAATGTTTCCAGTCTGGATACTCCTCTGGTGGTTGCTCCACCCCTCCATGGGGCAACAAAGTGATCTATAACTAGAAATTGAGTGCCATCAGGGTTTCGGCATGGTGTTGCCGATAATGTCTGGGGACAGTATGTTTAATACTCCCAAATTTTATTAAACTCACATGTTCAGACACCCTAGCAGTGAAAGATCTAATCGTTCTACCCACATACTGTTTACCGCATGGGCAGGTCAACAGATATACCACATGGGTTGTGGCACACGTACAAAAATGTTTTATGGGGTAGACTTTGTTGGTTACTGAGGATCTAAATTCCTTTGTGGGCCTTCTTCCACATGTATTGTGTTTACAAACAATAAATTTTTTGCAGGGATAGTATCCCGTCCAATTATGAAAGAAAGAGGGTTTTATGGGTGGATTTATAATGTTGGGTGCAATTTTGCTTTGAAGGGAAGGTAATCCTTTATAGATAACCTTAGGCCTTTCTGGTATCAGTGCACCCAACACCCTATCGTTTCTCAATATCCCCCAATGTCTTTCAAAAATGGCCTTTATATGCTTATATTGGGTGGAAAAGGTAGTAAGGAAGGACCATCTGAAGGTGTAATTTCCTTCTTTGGGCGGTCTATCTTCGAACAATGTAGGTCTTTCTATATCCAACACCCTCTTCAGGTCATTATCTATTTCCGCCTGATTATATCCCTTTTCTAGAAATCAGTTTTTAAGCACGTTTGCTTGGGCCACAAACGTATCTGTTTCTGTACAGTTCCGACAAAGACGTAGGAACTGACTCTTAGGGACCGACTTCAGCCATGACTTGTGATGGCAACTGCCCATGGGTATATACCCATTTCTGTCGGTGGGCTTGAAATAGGTACTAAACTTGAATTGATGCTGAGATCTTTCTATCTGTAAATCCAGAAAGTGTATCATGGACTGACTAGATTCATGTGTGAGAGTGATGCCTCTATCATTGTCATTTAACATGGAGAAAAATATTTCCAACGTTTGTGAGGTACCAGCCCATAGGAGGAGGATGTCGTCTATATACCTGGCCCAAAACAGAAGCTGAGGCTCCTGCAGGGCATAGACGACATCCTCCTCCCACTTGGCCATGAATAGATTGGCCAGACTTGGTGCGAATTTCGCACCCATTGTCACACCTTTCTGTTGGAGGTAATAGTGCCCATCAAACCAAAAGTAATTGTGTTGTGTCGCGAACTCTAATAATTCTATAATGAAATTAACCTGTGGGGCGGCCAACGTAAGGTCCCTATTCAAAAATTCCTGAGCAGCCTCCATACCCCTGTGGTGCGGGATGCAGGTGTATAGGGACGCCACGTCCGCCGTGGCCATAATGAAATCACCCTCAAGGGTCAATGACGTGAGGCGTTGAATGACATCTTTCGTGTCCTTCAAATAGGATGGTGTGGTCTTAACGGAGGGTTGTAAAAAGAAATCTATATATCTACCTATCCTCGACGTAATGGAATCTATCCCACTGATGATAGGGCGTCCAGGAGGATGGAGGGGATTTTTGTGAATTTTAGGTAGATAATATATGATTGGAATCCTGGGGGCCAAAGGGACAAGAAACGACTTCTCTTTAAAATGTAAAATTTTTGAATCAAAACATCTAATGATGAGACTAGTCAGCTTTTTCTTATATTTTTGGGTGGGATTGGTGAGTATTTCCTTATAGGTATCTTGATCGCTCAAGATGTTATACATTTCTTCCATATAACTTGCTTTGTCTAACAAAACAATGCCTCCGCCTTTGTCTGCAGGGCGTATAATAAGATCTTTATTATCGCATAGGGTTTTGAGGCCCTGACTCGGCAAAGGATTATTAGAAATCTTCTTTATAGGTAATTTGGCCAAATCCTGAAGAACAAGATCTCTAAACATGTTGAGAACGGGAATAAGCTTGTTGGGGGGGTTAAAAAGCGAAGGGTTAGCCAACCTTGAATGGACAGTACCTGACGTGGCTGCCCTTGCTATATTTCTAGTAGGGTTTGAAGTAATATAGCGTTGAATGTTGATTTTTCTAACATACTTTTGTATATCCACGAAAGTATTAAATTTATTAAGTTTTCGTGGAGGGGCAAATTTAAGGCCCTTATCTAAAACCATATTTTCTTCTTGAGACAATGTAACACTGCTTAAGTTGAACTACCAGCAGTGTTGGCAGCTTCCTTTGTTATATACACTATTGTAGTCTAGCGCAGTATATTCCTTTATATTATTTCACCAGTTTCTCAGATTTTATATTGCTGCAGGAGATCTTCATTTATCTATTCACTACTAATTGTTTTTTCTACAGTTCCAGTAGTTTAAAACATGGATGTTTTTGATTATCGTGCTTCACGGTTAGTGAGCACTGAGGGTGTGTTTGTTGTCACAGGCAATGACACCGAATTAGCAGGTCTATTTCTGAGGCTTAAAAACATCATGGTGTCAGAACTCCATCTCCAATGGGACCTCGTTTTTCTGGAACAATATGTTGCAGAGAACATGGTACCCCGGAGTCTCAGATGGGATGTACATCCACAGCAAGGAGAAGGGAGAAGTAGACCTTGAGTCCTGGTCCAAATACTTCAATGATGCTGGGACCAAATTTCTCAATTTTCTTATTACTAGGAAACGTAATCGTCTCTTAATTTTAGATAGAGAAATATAGCAAGGGCAGCCACGTCACGTACTGTCCATTCAGGGTTGGCTAACCCTTCGCTTTTTAACCCCCCCCAACAAGCTTACTCCCGCTCTCAACATGTTTAGAGATCTTGTTCTTCAGGATTTGGCCAAATTACCTATAAAGAAGATTTCTAATAATCCTTTGCCGAGTCAGGGCCTCAAAACCCTATGCGATAATAAAGATCTTATTATACGCCCTGCAGACAAAGGCGGAGGCATTGTTTTGTTAGACAAAGCAAGTTATATGGAAGAAATGTATAACATCTTGAGCGATCAAGATATCTATAAGGAAATACTCACCAATCCCACCCAAAAATATAAGAAAAAGCTGACTAGTCTCATCATTAGAGGTTTTGATTAAAAAAAAAATAATTTTAAAGAGAAGTTGTTTCTTGTCCCTTTGGCCCCCAGGATTCCAATCATATATTATCTACCTAAAATTCACAAAAATCCCCTCCATCCTCCTGGACGCCCTATCATCAGTGGGATAGATTCCATTACGTCGAGGATAGGTAGATATATAGATTTCTTTTTACAACCCTCCGTTAAGACCACACCATCCTATTTGAAGGACATGAAAGATGTCATTCAACGCCTCACGTCATTGACCCTTGAGGGTGATTTCATTATGGCCACGGCGGACGTGGCGTCCCTATACACCTGCATCCCGCACCACAGGGGTATGGAGGCTGCTCAGGAATTTTTGAATAGGGACCTTACGTTGGCCGCCCCACAGGTTAATTTCATTATAGAATTATTAGAGTTTGCGACGCAACACAATTACTTTTGGTTTGATGGGCACTATTACCTCCAACAGAAAGGTGTGGCAATGGGTGCGAAATTCACACCAAGTCTGGCCAATCTATTCATGGCCAAGTGGGAGGAGGATGTCGTCTATGCCCTGCAGGAACCTCAGCTTCTGTTTTGGGCCAGGTATATAGACGACATCCTCCTCCTATGGGCTGGTACCTCACAAACGTTGGAAATATTTTTCTCCATGTTAAATGACAATGATAGAGGCATCACTCTCACACATGAATCTAGTCAGTCCATGATACACTTTCTGGATTTAGTACCTATTTCAAGCCCACCGACAAAAATGGGTATATACCCATGGGCAGTTGCCATCACAAGTCATGGCTGAAGTCGGTCCCTAAGAGTCAGTTCCTACGTCTTCGTCGGAACTGTACAGAAACAGATACGTTTGTGGCCCAAGCAAACGTGCTTAAAAACAGATTTCTAGAAAAGGGATATAATCAGGCGGAAATAGATAATGACCTGAAGAGGGTGTTGGATATAGAAAGACCTACATTGTTCGAAGATAGACCGCCCAAAGAAGGAAATTACACCTTCAGATGGTCCTTCCTTACTACCTTTTCCACCCAATATAAGCATATAAAGGCCATTTTTGAAAGACATTGGGGGATATTGAGAAACGATAGGGTGTTGGGTGCACTGATACCAGAAAGGCCTAAGGTTATCTATAAAGGATTACCTTCCCTTCAAAGCAAAATTGCACCCAACATTATAAATCCACCCATAAAACCCTCTTTCTTTCATAATTGGACGGGATACTATCCCTGCAAAAAATGTATTGTTTGTAAACACAATACATGTGGAAGAAGGCCCACAAAGGAATTTAGATCCTCAGTAACCAACAAAGTCTACCCCATAAAACATTTTTGTACGTGTGCCACAACCCATGTGGTATATCTGTTGACCTGCCCATGCGGTAAACAGTACGTGGGTAGAACGATTAGATCTTTCACTGCTAGGGTGTCTGAACATGTGAGTTTAATAAAATTTGGGAGTATTAAACATACTGTCCCCAGACATTATCGGCAACACCATGCCCGAAACCCTGATGGCACTCAATTTCTAGTTATAGATCACTTTGTTGCCCCATGGAGGGGTGGAGCAACCACTAGAGGAGTATCCAGACTGGAAACATTCTGGATATATGAGCTCCAGACTTACCAGCCACAGGGAATGAATGTCGAGTGGGACATTAACTCCTTCATCAATGCGTCATGAACATTATACAATATACGACTTCTTTTTATTGACCAACCCATTTTATCCCAATACATTATTATAGTGATGTAATGGCGGTTCACTTCCGGGATCATGGAGGTCAAGTTGTTCATTTAATTGCGATGTGTGTGGGACAAGGTCCTTACCCCAGATGATGACTATTTAGTCGAAACTAGTCGGGTGGACTTGTCCGTACACATCGCTCATGTACCTGAATCCATGCTTTCAATACCATCTTAAATGTGAGTGTTACATTGTTATGTTTTGCCATTAAACCCTTTCCAAATGGTATCATGCTATGTGAGTTTTTCTATCCTTACACGTATGCATTTTGGATACCGAGCTCATATATGCATTGGTGATCTGCGTGTTGGAAGTCCTGTCTGATTGAAGTGGATCAACCTCTTTGACTCCAGACCACCCTCCAACTCAAGACCATCCATATTGGGTTCCATTAACCCTCAAGCTTTCTCCGATTTGGGTGGCGTATGCCTCTCCAAGTCCGAGACTTCTGGTAAGCCTCCTTCAACTTATCCTTGGTGGCGGTTTTCACATCACTCCCATACACTGCAAAATTTGAATGGCAAGCTCACACCCTGAATGAACACGTCTTTTTGGATTGAATTTTCACTTATTGGACACTTTAACGATTTTCTCTCTATGGACTTCATTTGATTAGATTTGATTTTGTGTTTATTATCATTGATCGTTTTATTGTTTGAATACTCTATCAATAGAGACACTCAGCACGTTACTTTTGGGTGGTACACGTGTTCAACATATCATTTTATTATTATTAATACGCTTATGGTGTGTATTCATTTGCCCACATATATAATTTTGCTCAGGTAGCGCTACACTTTTATTTCCACTTCATACCAGCTTTTTTCTACCAGCAGTGTTGGCAGCTTCCTTTGTTATATACACTATTGTAGTCCAGCGCAGTATATTCCTTTATATTATTTCACACGTTTGAGCAATATATCATTTAGTGACATCTTTCTAAAAAAAAAACAATTGTAATTTTCCCGCAACTTGTGGCAAAATATAAAATATTCCATGGACTCAACATGCATCTCAGCAAATACCTTGGGGTGTCTATTTTCAAAATTGGGTCATTTGGGGGGGTTTTGTGCTATCTTGGCATTTTATGGCCTTAGAAATCCTAAAGACGATGCTTGGTTTTTGGGGTCCTGTACGCGGCTAGGCTCCCAAAAAGTCTCACACATGTGATATCCCCGTACTCAGGAGAAGCAGCAGAATGTATTTTGGGGTTTAATTTCAAATATGCCCATGGCATGTTTGAACAATATATAATTTAGTGACAACTTTTTTGCAAATTGTTTTTTTTCCCCGCAACTTCTGGCAAAATATAAAATATTCCATGGACTCAACATGCCTCTCAGAAAATAGCTTGGGGTGTCTACTTTCCAAAATGGGGTCATTTGGGGGGGTTTGTGCTATATTGGCATTTTATGGCCTTCGAAACTGTAATAGGTAGTGAGGAGTAAAATCAAAAATTTACGCCCTTAGAAATCCTGAAGGCGGTGCTTGGTTTTCGGGGTCCTGTACGCGACTAGGCTCCCAAAAAGTCCCACACATGTGGTATCCTCATATAACCATGGCATGTGTGCGCAATATATCATTTAGTGACAACTTTGTGTAATTTGTTTATTTATTTTTTTTGTCATTTTTCAATATTATTCAATGGGCTCAATATGCCTCTCAGCAATTTCCTTGGGGTGTCTAATTTTCAAAATGGGGTCATTTGGGGCGGGGGGGGGGGGTGGGGTTGTACTGTCCTGCCATTTTAGCACCTCAAGAAATGAGATAGGCAGTCACAAACTAAAAGCTGCGTAAATTCCAAAAAATGTACCCTAGTTTGTAGACGCTATAACTTTTGCGCAAACCAATAAACCAATAAACATACGCTTACTGACATTTTTTTTTACCAAAGACATGTGGCTGAATACATTTTGGCCTAAATGTATGACTAAAATTGAGTTTATTGGGGGCGTGTCCAAGATGGCGACGGGAGCGGACATGTATTAGCTCCGCTCCGCTGTCCGGATCTTTTCTCCTTCTTCCCTGCGGTGCTGAGAGCCCTTCCACAGGCTCATTTGCTTGCTTTCTGCCCCGGGCAACCCCCGCTCATGCCGGCTATCGGAGAGGGGGATCAGCGCACCGGCAGAGCCAGAAAAAGAGCGGGACCGCGCGCCATACTGAGGGGAAGGCCACAGCAGTCTCCCCCATCATGTCGGCTCAGGAAGAGGAGGAGGTGAGTCATGGGGCTGCAGCTCCCCGAACACACAGCCCTCATGGAGGCCATTAATGGCTGTAAAACAGCCCTTACAGAGAAGAGCATGTATATTGAACTGGGCCTAATTAGGAGAGATATTGACGCTTTTAAAGGCAGGGTGTCAGGGGTGGAGCAGCGTGTGTCTGCGGCTGAGGATGTGCAAAGGGAGCACACGGCTGACCTCCATACCCTTAAAATTAGAGTCAAGCACCTGGAGTTCCGCGCTGAAGATTCCGAGAACCGGAATAGACGCAACAATTTGCGCATCATAGGGCTGCCCGAGGGGTCTGAGGGGAACGACACCACCACGTTTACGGAGCAGTTGCTGCGTACCCTCCTACCCCGTGCCTCTTTTTCCCCTCACTTTGTGGTGGAGAGGGCTCATAGGATACCCGCTGCTAGGGGCCCACCGGGAAACCCCCCACGCACATTCATCTTTAAGCTCCTGAATTACCGGGATCGGGACCTTGTCCTCAGAGAGGCTAGAAGTGTGGGTGACCTGAAGTATGAGAACGCTAAGCTCCTGATATTCCCTGACAATTCTATCGAAACGCAGAAGCAGAGGAAGTCATTTGACCAGGTCCGCTCCCACCTTCACGGCAAAAATCTGAAATACAGTATGCTGTTTCCCGCCAGGCTCAGGGTCCAAGATGGCAAACGAGTGAGATTCTTCACATCACCTGAGGAGGCGTCTTCCTGGCTTGATACGATCAGTGCGGGATAAAGCAAGTATATGATCTACACTTCCTTGTTGCCTTGAAGTTCTCCATCTTCCATGCATACATGTGGCCCTCTGGCAATTTTCCTTCCTCTTGCCTTGCGGTTTGACTGTGGTCTTCCCCCTTTGCCATTGTGACACCTTGACATTCCCCCTTTGGTTTTTGCTTTTTATTCTTTATTGTTTTTTTTTTGTTTTTTTTCTCTACCTGTTATCCTGCTGAGAGACAAGGGGTCGCACTACACTGTGCTCCCCACAGTGGGAGGGCCCGGAAGACATGCTCACCTGTACCCCCTATGCACCCATTATGTTGCCCTTACCCTGTTTGTCAAGTACGGGGGACCTTTGCTGAAGCCAGGGGCCCATGCGTTTTTTGAGGAAGGCATGTAATCGCACCAAGTTTTGTACCCCCAGCCTACTGGGAGACCAGCACTACTTTTTATTATCCGGACGACCCTAGCAGTTATGGGTCTGTAGACTTATGTTCAGTAAGCCTCTTGCACACGTTACCTCCAATGCATAGCGGCTTGCCGTGCTGTTTTTGGGAAGAAGAGCCACCCGCTGTTTCGGGGGGGTTGGTGGGGAGGGGGGGTTGTTTTGTTGTTGGTTTTGTTTTTATTTCTGTTTTACTGTTTAATTTTATGGTTAAATATGTGATACAGTCATTTGGGCCTACGTTTTTACCACCCTTCATGGGATAATCTTTGTGTACTATTGGGTTGCTTGCTTCCACTCCATCCGGGTCGGGCCTGTCCTCTGATTACTCTCCATTGCTGATGCGCCTGCTTGTTGAATGGCATCGCTGACACTTGTCTTTTGGAACACCAGGGGCCTTAACTCCCCTGTGAAGCGGTCACTGGTGTTCCAATTCCTGAACACCTACAACCCTCATATCTGTGTCCTCCAGGAAACTCACCTCATGGGGAGGAAAACCGTTAGTCTAAAAAAAACCTGAGTTGGTCATCACTACCACTCCACCTATTCTAATTTTGCTAGGGGGGTTAGTATACTGGTGCGCAAGTCCCTGCCGTTTAGGCTCTTGGGGCTCATGCTTGACCCGGATGGGCGGTTCATAATATTACATGCAATGGTGGAGAGCCTCGAGATGGTGCTGGTGGGTGTCTATTTACCCCCTCCTGCGTCGGTCAAGGTACTTCATAAACTGGATTTTAACATGCCGCCTAACCCTGGGCTGGATCGTCTTGGCTCAGTGGGGGGATCCACTTCGGATCTCTCGGTCTGGGCGGAGACCTACAGCCTCATGGACCTGTGGAGGTGGCGTCACCCCTCCGATAGGTCCTTTACCTGTCATTCGGCCACCCATAGGACTCTCTCACGCATAGACTTGATGTATGCGGGGAGACCTCTATTATCTAGGGTCCAACAGATCTCCATTCTTCCAAGAGGTATATCCGACCATGCCCCACTCCTCCTTAAATTGTCTCTGGAAGGCTCCCCCACGGATAAATTGTGGCGGCTGTCGAGATTCTGGATCTCTGACCCTGGGGTGGATTCTGGGTTTCGCCAACATATGACCACTTACTGGGCTCTTAATCTGGGGTCGGCCCCGGCGGCGGTGGTTTGGGATGCCTTTAAAGCCTCCTCCAGGGGCCAGTATCAATCGCTTATTGGCGGTGCTCGTAGACAACTGAAGGCCGATTTAGTTGAGGCGGAGGATAAGGCCGCCTCCCTGGAGCGGCAATATGCCCAGTCAGGTGATCCACTGATCCATACTAAGCTTCAGGAGGGCGCCAGAGAGGTTATGCTGCTTCGCACTGCCCTGACTAAAAATAAGTTACTCCAACAGTCCCAAAGGATCTTTGAGGAGGGTGAGCGGGGGGGTAGGTTGCTGGCGTGGTTGGTCAGGGAGCAGTCTGCCTCCATGAGCGTTCCCGCCTTGGTTGACGGTGCCGGGGTCAGACAGACTTCATCTAGGGCGATCAATGGGTGCTTTGTGTCCTATTACTCTGACCTCTACTCTACCCGGGTTGACTACTCGTCGGACGACCTCCATATCTACCTGTCGGATGTTGACTTCCCAGTCCTGACTGATACCTATAGAGACCAACTTGACTCCCCTATTGCCCTTGAGGAGGTCCAGCGAGCTATCTCCTCACTTCAGGCTGGGAAAACATCGGGCCCTGACGGGTTCCCCACGGAATTCTATAGGACGTACGCTGAGGATCTGGCCCCTAAGTTTCACTCCATGCTTCTGACCTCACTGAAGGACGGGGCCTTGCCGGCCTCCATGTCAGAGGCGGTCATAGTGGTTATTCCAAAGCCGGGTAAGGACTCCGAACTGTGCAAGTCCTATCGCCCGATCTCCCTGATTGACGTGGATGCCAAGTTGCTGGCCAAAATAATGGCAACGCGATTGAATAGAGTGATTACAGCTCTGGTCCATCCAGATCAGTCTGGCTTAATGCCAGGCAGAGGCACGGATATCAATATCCGTAGGCTGTATACCCACGTCGATCTGGCTGGTGAGGGCGATGCTGGGGTGGTAGCTGCGCTTGATGCCGAAAAGGCATTAGACTCGGTCGAGTGGCTTTTCCTCTGGAAGGTGCTGGAGAATTTTGGTTTTGGGCCTAGGTTTATCTCCTGGATTAAACTGCTCTACAGGGACCCAACCGCCCGGGTCAGGGTTAATGGCCTGCTGTCCCCTCCCTTTAGTCTACATAGGGGCACCAGGCAGGGCTGCCCCCTTTCTCCGGGGCTTTTTGCCCTGGCGATTGAACCCCTGGCAATCTTAATCCGGCAGGATCAGAGGGTGAGGGGCATTCGGGTCGGGACACTTCAAGAGAAAATTTCGCTGTATGCCGACGATACCCTGCTGTACTTGGCTGATGCGGGACCCTCTCTCACTTCGGCACTTGAGATAATAGACCAATTCGGGAAATATTCTGGGGTTCGCATCAACTGGGACAAGTCAGTCCTTTTTTCCCTCCACCCTTCGGGCTCCGGGGCGGTCACAGACACGCCACTCCAATGGGTGGACAAATTTAAATATCTTGGGGTGGTGGTCCGGGGGTCCCCTCAGGCGTATATCGATGACAACTTTTTTCCCCTGTTGACCCAGTTCGGCAGGAAATGCCAACTCTGGAAAACATTACCCCTATCTTCGGTGGGTAGGGTGTATTTAGTAAAAATGGTTTATCTCCCCAATTTTTTTAACTTTTTTAGGAACACTCCCTGCCCACTCCCAAAGTCATTTTTTCAAAAGATTGACTCCATTGTCTTTACATTTGTCTGGGCTGGCAGGATCCCGCGACTGGCGAAGAGGACACTCCAGCTCCGCCTGTCACAGGGGGGCCTGGCACTGCCCCACTTCCTGCTCTACTATTGGGCGGCGGTCCTGGTTACGGTCCGGTGGTGGTTTGATCAGCCCAAGCAGAACCCGCCGGTGACCCTCGAGGCTGCCATCTTGGGGTCTTATGCGGCATTGACTAATTTACCCTATAGAGGGCCTAGGGCCCACCCCCAAGTCACGACTTTAATGCGCACAACCATTTTGGTGTGGCAGAGAGCCAGATCGGTCTACAGATCGGACTCTGTCATCTCTCCCCATACTCCCCTATGGGGTAACCCATTGTTGACGCACATCTATGGGCTCCCGGAGCCACAGTTGTGGGCGGCTAGGGGGTAGTCACCATCAAGCATGTTTACACCGACGGATCCTTTTCTTCCTTTGAGACGATGAAAGCTAAGTTTCATCTCCCTGCTTCCATGAGGTTCAGATATTATCAGCTCAGGCATGCGATGCAGGCACAGTTCCCTGATCCTCTGACCCTCCAGACTGATGCGGTTGAACGACTACTCATATCAAAATTCATGGATAAGCCCCTGTCCTCCCTCTACTTTTACCTCTTCGCTGCGCATGTGTCGCCCCTGACGAACGTCTGCGATAAGTGGAGGGCGGACATCCCAGACCTGACCGACGAGACCTGGGGGGACGTGGTGTCTGACTATATTACTAAAATTATTTCAGCTAAAGATTGCTTCATCCAACTGAAATTCCTGCACAGGGCATACTATACCCCCGCTAGATTAGCGAACATATA
The DNA here is from genome assembly GCA_029206835.1 of Rana muscosa. Lineage (NCBI taxonomy): Eukaryota > Metazoa > Chordata > Amphibia > Anura > Ranidae > Rana > Rana muscosa. The sequence continues at coordinate 403,503,969 of CM055122.1, forward strand.
CCCCGACACGAGTGCTCGATGCTCTAGATGCGGTCTGTGTCCAGGCACATTCTTTCATATGGTGTGGTCTAGCCCTGTACTGCGTCCATACTGGGAGGGAGTGTTGGGTGTCCTGGGAACGTTTGGGGACTGGTCCCTTACCTTGGACCCGGCCCTGGCGTTGCTTGGGGTCATGAAGGGTGTGGAGGTGTCAAGGCATGAAAAACAGTTTTTGTTCTATGCCCTATACTACGCTAGGCGAGAGATTCTTCTTAAGTGGAAGCAGCCCGGCCCTCCCACGCTTCAAGCGTGGACGGCCACGATAAACTCTGTCCTACCTTTGTACAAGCTAACATACGAGAGTAGAAACTGTCCCCAAAAATTTGATAAGGTCTGGTCCCAATGGATCGATGCACATGGAAAGTAGCTTTAGAGCTCATGGGTTAATCCTACTTGTTATTGTTGTCCTCTATTTTGTCTCCTGGTTGTGACTAGAAATTTTGTTCTATCATATGTCTTTTATGTCCCCTCCCCTCCCTCTCCCCCCTCCGCCCCCCCTTTTCCTTCTCTCTTCCCTCCACCTCCCCCCCTCCTTTCTTTCACTCCTCCCTCCCTACTTTTCTTTCTCTTCTACAGCTACTATTGATATTGGCACTGGTTCACAACTATGCACTATATGCTATAGACTACTGATATTTTGAGACAACGATTTGTGGTTTTCATTGACCTCTGTGACCTTATGTTTGTACCTGATGTCCATATACTGTATCATTGTCAACTTTGATTCTTTTAAATAAAAACCTATTCACTGTTAAAAAAAAAAATTGAGTTTATTGGATTTCTCTTATAACAAAAATTAGAAAATATAATTTTTTTTTCCAAATTTTCGGTCTTATTCCGTTTATATCACAAAAAATGTATATCGCTGAGGCAGTCAAATACCATAAAAATAAATCTCTATTTGTAGGGGGAACAAATACGCAAATTTTGTTTGGGTACAACATTGCAAGACCGCGCAATTACCAGTTAAAGCAGCGCAGTGCCAAATTGTAAAAAGTGCTCTGGTCATTCAGCAGCCTAATCTTCCTGGGCTGAAGTGGTTAACTCTGTTTAGCTGTACTTGTGTACACTTTGGACCCTGCAGACCACTCAATTCTTCTAATGCCCCGTACACACGATCGTTTTTACTGTCATTTTTTAAACCAACGTTTTTCTCCTCGTTTTTTTTCATGTTTCCTCTCAAGCCTGCCTTGCGTACACACCATCATTAAAAAAAACGATCAAGCAAAGCGCAGTGACGTTCAACACGTATGACGGCACTATAAAGGGGAAGTTCCGTTCGAATGGCGCCACCCTTCATGTTAGTAAAGTTTGTTGAGCGACGATTCGCGCTTTTCAGTCCGTTACTGTGTAATGAATGTGCTATCTCCATTACGAACGCTAGTATTACCAGAACGAGCGCTCCCGTCTCATACTTGATTCTGAGCATGCGCTTTTTTTTCACGTCGTGAAAGCATACACACTATCGTTTTTCACGTCGTTAAAAAAAAACGACATGAAAAACGACGTGAAAAAAGAGAGCATGTCCGGAATTTTTAATGGCCGTTTTTCACGTCGTTAAAAATGCTCTGGAGCCTACACACGATCATTTTTAATGGCCATTTTTTAAAATGGCATTTTTAACGGCATGAAAAACGATCGTGTGTATGGGGCATTAGAGATAAGAAGCATGCCATCCATTCTGTGTATGTTCGTAATGAAAAGTTAGAAGTGGGGCTCATTCAAATTGTGGCCAGCGTGTTTGCCGACCAGCCACTTAGACTATAAAATCACAATTTTTTCTACATGTAACCAGTCACAATTTTATTGATCTTTACATTAAATGTTGATTGTTAAGAAGTAGTTAGGGTGCAGGCAGTGTTTGAGACTATACTGCACATATTTACCATTTTCAGATCCTGAAAATTTAATATCCGTTGCTTAGGGGTTCAGGTTAGTTTGTTGATTCGTTTGTGCAGTCAGAACAGTTAAAGATCTAATCACAAGTACATGTGGGGGTTGATTTACTGAAGGCAAAAAGACTGTCCTTTGCCAGTGCAGGTGCAAGGGCATTGGCTCCAGAGCTTAACAATTGAGGTAAAGCTTCACTCTGCACACTCAATCACATGCTAGGAAACCCCCCCCCCCCCCAAAAAAAAAAAAAACACACTTTTTGCTTGCACAATTGAACGATGGAAGTCAGTATAGCTATATTGAACGATTGAAGTCAGTATAGTATGCAAGGGCTCAGAGATAACAATGCTTTTCTATGTGGCCCGTTCACACTTTACTGCAGCTGACACCTGCGGTGCAAAGTGGTGAGGAAATCTACAACACTGCTGCAGTTTTCCGCACCACTCCACAGGTGAACTATGCCAAAACGCAAAGAAAACACCCACAGCAAGGGGACTCTGACAGTCGGGGGTGATCTCTTTGTGCAGCAGCTGAAAACCTGCTTTTTCTCTCCCTTCCACAGCTTTCAGCTGTTTAATGCAGAGCCATACAGGGAGATCGGTCCCTGTAATAATTCCCCCCCCCCCCCCACGAGCACTGATCACCCCTCCTCTCCCAGCCTCCCTGTGTGCTCCCCTGGCCCCCCTCACCTGCTCGCAGTGCTGCCAACTTTCGTCCTCTCCCACCACCTGGTGCGGTGGATCTACTCAGGATGGAGATTGGGAAGGGGGCCGGTAAGTATGCCATTTACCATTCCCTTCCTTGTCTGAATGAACAGTGTTTCAGTTATGAATGAATAGAAGCTTCTGTCTCCTGTTTATTCATCTGCAGTGCAGCTGGGGCTACAAAGAAAGGGACTGGGGTAAATGAGACTTCAGGGGTCTGTTTAGACCCCCCCATAGGTTACCAAAGCCCCCCAACACGGTTATAAAAAAAAAATGTAAAAAATAAATAAAAACTACTGACACTGTCCACTGGTCTACTGACACCATCCTTTGTGGCCACTGACACTAGTGTTGGGGGTTATTGCATCCCCTGACACCAGTGTGGGGGCTGTTACATCCACTGGCACCAATTGCTGGCAGTTATCATTGTGTCCAAAAACAAATGCTGAGGGTTATTATTGCACTCACTGACACCAATGCCGCAAATGCTTGGGATAATTTTACTCCAACTTCTTCAGTGTGGATTGCGATACACTGCAGAACTTAAAGTGCATTATAGCCCATTAATTTTGAACTGGCTGCCTAACTTAACGAGATGCTATTATGCAGCCCTCTGGAATTGTCGGGTGCCACACTTGAGGCCCCTAATTTTCAAGTTGACCACCATGGGTCTAGTTTATTGGCAGGAGGGTTAACTGCATGTCATGCTTCACACAGACAACCCTGTAACCTGTAGTAAGGATAGAATAGTTACATTAACCCAGGGTTCAACGAAATCCGGGCGCCAGGTCGCAATTGCGACGAGAATTGGCGACCTGGGGAAGGAAACATTGGCCTGCAGAAGGCCGCAAAGCCGTGGCCTCAATTACCGGCCGGCGCGGCCCGATGCGATCGCCCGGCAGGGAACGTGGGGGGGCGCACGGAGACACAGGATACCCCATCCTGTGTCTCCGTGCGCCCCCACCTCCCCGGCCGCGCGATCGCGTTGGGCCGCACGATCGCGTTGGGCCGCGCCGGCCGGTAATTGAGGCCGCGGCTTGTCGGCCTTCTGCAGGCCTATGCTTCCTTTTGTGATCTGGCACCATCTTGTGGTGGCCGTTGGTATGACATATAACCAGCAATGCTAATATGGCTTCCCCTGTGTTTTTCACTGCCATCTCCTTCCCTCTAATTAGAACCCCCAAACATTATATATATATTTTATTCTAACACCCTAGAGAATAAAATGGCGGTTGTTGCAATACTTTCTGTCACACCGTATTTGCGCAGCGGTCTTATAAGCGCACTTTTTTGGGAAAAAATATTTTTTTTTTATTAAAAAATAAGACATCAGTAAAGTTAGGCCAATTTTTTTATATATTGTGAAAGATAATGTTACGCCGAGTAAATTGATACCCAACACGTCACGCTTCAAAATTGCGTCCGCTCGTGGAATGGCGACAAATTTTTACCCTTTAAAATCTCCATAGGCGACGTTTAAAAAATTCTACAGGCTGCATGTTTTGAGTTACAGAGGAGGTCTAGGGCTAGAATCATTGCTCTCGCTCTACCAATCGCGGCGATACCTCACATGTGTGGTTTGAACACCGCTTTCATATGCGGGCGCTACTCACGTATGCATTCGCTTCTGCGCGCGAGCTCGGCGGGACGGGGCGCGTTTCTGGCTCCTAACTTTTTTAGCTGGCTCCTAGATTCCAAGCAAATTTGTCTAACCCTGCATTAACCAATGAAAATGGATCACCTGGCAATAGTTTGGAGTAAGATATCTCCCATTGTGCTTCGCAATGTCACTAATGATGCGCACAGCCTTGTCTTTCTTTTTGCGTATTAACAACCAGCGCGGGGATTCTGGGATAAACCTGTAGATATAAAAACAGAAAACATTTAAAGCCTACATACAATACACACTGAAACTGGCAGTTGCATTTTATTTTGTTAGCATATAAATTTCATGCTCGAAGTACGTACATATATGAGGAGGCAGGGTTTATAAAGCAATACAACAGTGTAAAACAGGGATATGCAATTAGCGGACCTCCAGCTGTTGCCAAACTACAAGTCCCATCATGCCTCTGCCTCTGGTTGTCATGCTTGATGCTATCAGAGTCTCGCTATGCCTCATGGGACTTGTAGTTTGGAAACAGCTGGAGGTCCGCTAATTGCATATCCCTGGTGTAAAACAATATATTTTGTAAAGCAGCACACAATATACCACTGCCCTAAAAGTATCGGTCTGTGATATCATTCTAAATTGAATGAAATTCTGCAATGAGCAGAATGATGAAAAACATATGACTCTTGCTTGGCATTCTAGATTTCAAACAAACCTGTCAGCCATTAACTATAAAACCCCTGCCTGATCCCCAAAATCAGCCACTCACACTGGACAGTGGATGAGCAGACTTGGTGCCAAAGGCATGGCTTAGCCCAAACAAGAAAACTGAACCATCAGCTCCTGCTCTTGGTGAATTTCTAAATTGTAAAAACGTTGGCAGATTTGAACTGAAGCAACAATATAAGCAATAACCTGCTATGACTGTTACTGCGTAATTTTTGATTTGATACACTATTTATATTACATTATAACATGAATTGATAATGGATTTAAACTTTCGATCAAATATTCAACACTCATTTTATAGATTACCTTTTTTTAAATAAATAAGCTAAATAGCCATTTCTAAACAGGCTCTTAAAATATGACTTCATATTCATTGAAGTCATAATATTAAGTCTTCACAAAATGGTAACTGTTAGATAATTTACACCAAAGGGTAGGCAACTTTGGACCTACTGCACTTATGATTTTAAAAACATTTTTTGCTGTGCAGTTAGCGTGCACTATTTAATTGGCATGTGACCAGATATGAAGCAGTTATCAGTGACAGCAGGGCAAATAAGTATCATACACATGCGCAGACCCCCTACCCCCAAAGAAAAGGGAGCACATCTAAACATTTGGTTGCACTTATTTGCATTTGCTCCCACTCTACACTGGCTCCCTAAACTTGAGCTTTTTTCTACTAATATAAAAGGAGGCTGCAATACTGTAATTTATAAGTAGGTAGAGCTACTATTTCTACTCTTTTTTTTTTGTAAGCTTCGGTCTCTTTTCTAGCATAAATGGAAATTGTCCTGTTATTTACTTGGCACTCTAGAGGCTGTACTAGGTCACGCACAGACGATACTTCCGGTCCCTCTGGCTCACCGCTGTCACAGGTGGAACGCACGCCAGTACATCCGTAGACGGGACATCTCCTTTCCACTCACGGTCATGCCATCCAGCCTCTGTGCCGGGTCTGTGGCACCCCCCATGTAAGCAGGCATTTGGCTTTTAACTTTGTATATGTTTTGGTTCATTAAACGGAATTAAGCTATTGCCGTTTCACCCTTTTATTTGCATATCCTGATCTGAGCCTCCATGAGGCAGTGGTTCCGCTCTGGTTACATCATCTCCATCTATGTCAGCAAGTGATCTTGCTACAAGCCCATTTGGCTTATTTTTTTAATTAAAAGGGTCAACTACTTTTGGTAAGCTGCCATCCTATTCAGAGCACGTTTGGGTGATTGGTTTTACAGTCGGTGAAGGTGGACTTTTGCTAGCTGTCATTTCTGGATTTCGTTTTCACAGGATGTTTTCAGATATAACACAAATACTTTTTTGAATGTATCACGCATTAATTACAAGGACTTTATTCATCATCAATTACCTTATATTGATATAGCACATGTGCACTCATGTTATATTCAAAGTTTTTCACTTTGTGTTTGGGGGCATTTGTTGCTTGGTTCATATTGCTTTACAGGTATCAACCTCACCGATTTTAGTGCACTCTTGCACCAATTTTTGTTTCAGCAATATCCAGTGTTTGATTCACATAATTGCCTAGTAGTTTTTATTGTATGTTATTTACTATTAGGTATCCTTCACAGCGCCCCCACAAGTATATAGTACATATATTTTTCTCTCAATATTCGTTTTAGCCACTGGAATTTTGGGGAGCAGCTTTATTTTATTTTATTATATTTGTATCATTTTTAGTAGGCACAAAATTTCTTTCCTTTTTTCACTCTTCAGTGATGTTTGTCTAGCTTTCTACCCATGGATTAAACAATCAAAGTATTTAGGATGAGATGAACCTCTACTGCAGGAGAAGCAGCCCTGGAGAGGTGAAGAGTGATTTAATGAACACGTAATGTGGTAGGTATTAAAACACAAAACAAAGTGTATTGCAGCTAACTAATGTAGGTGTAGTGTCTGCTGCATTCGCTTTTTTTTTTAAGCCTATTTTTTTAAACCTAAAAAAATAAAAATAAAAACGAATGCAGCCACCACATCTGAATTGGTAAGCTGAAATTTATTACATTTGTTTTTTGGATTCAATACCACCTTAACTTCTAAAGACCTACTACTTAAAGTGGAACTAAATCTGCCTAGTATTGTCAAACAAGGAAGCTGCCATCTTGGCCTCTGTGTGATTTTTTACTGCCATGAAGCTGCCCATGTGATCAGTTATGACACCAGTCCGTTTAATGGTTTGGCAATTTGGTTGAGAGCACAACCAACGTGACAGTTACTTTCCTGGCACATCCCAGGAATGTTATTTTTTTTTTAAACTGTTAAAGAGTAACTCCACTTTCATGGGGAAAAAAAATTGCAAATAAAGAAAAAATAATATAGCGTGCAGTGGCGGCTGGTGCTCAAATTTTTTGGGAGGGCGCAAACAAACGAAAAAAAATAAAATAAAAATAAATTGCAGCCTTACTGTGCCCATCAATTTACGCCACTGTGCCCATCAATTGTCGCCACGGTGCCCATCAATTGCCGCCACTGTGCCCATCAAACGCAGCCACTGTGCCATAAAATTGTCGCCACTGTGCCAAAAAATTTACGCCAATGTGCCATGCCATCAAACGCAGCCACTGTGCCATGCCATCAAACGCAGTCACTGTGCCCATCAATTGTCGCCACTGTGCCATGCCATCAAACGCAGCCACTGTGCCATCAATTGTCGCCACTGTGCCATGCCATCAATTGTCGCCACTGTGCCATGCCATCGTTGCCACTGTGCCATTCCATTGTCCCCACTGTGCCCATCAATTGTCGCCACTGTGCCATACCAAACGCAGCCACTGTGCCATGCCATTGTCGCCACTGTGCCATGCCAAACGCAGCCACTGTGCCATGCCATTGTCGCCACTGTACCCATCAATTGCCGCCAGTTTGCCCCTAAAATGCCGCCAGATTGCCCCCCCCGCCTGGCACTTACCTTTCTCGGTCAGCCATCCTCGGATCCTCCTCCACAATCCCTCGATGTGGTCCCGCCCTCGATGTCGTTTCAGCCAATCAGGTTACCGGTAACCAGATCCGGTGAACATGATTGGCTGAGATGAGTGTGAGGCCTCGTACACACGACCGAGTTTCTCGGCAAGAACCAGCAAGAAACTTGCTGGCAGAGATGTCTTGCCGAGTAAATCGGTCGTGTGTACGCGGCTATCGGGTTTCTCGTCGAGAAAACCGACAAGTAACCTCGACGAGAAAATAGAGAACCTGCTCTCTATTTTCTCGTCGAGATTCTCGTCAGCCTGTTTCTCGACGAGAAAAGTGAGTGTGTGTACACTTACCTGTCCGCCGGGAAGCCCGCGCATGTTCGAAATGAATTTGACGCATGCGCGGTAGCTTCCTAGGCATAGATAGGGTATACCAAGATGGCGGCGACGGCATCGAATGTGACGAGCGCATGCTCGTCGTAGTCGATGACGTCACCGCGTACGCTCCATTCAAAGAACCGCGGGTTCTTTGAATCGAGCGTGTGTACACTCGGCCGGGACAATTTTCTTGTCCAAGAATCTCGTCGAAAAAAACGACATGTTTTTTTCAACGAGAATCTCGGCCGTGTGTACGAGGCCTGAGTGTTAACCAAGGAACGCACCCCCCGTGTGTCCCCTGGTTAACTATTTGGAAGCCGATTACAGCCCTCAGGCTGTAATCGGAAAGCCTATCAGAGCCGCTGGCTCTGATAGACACTTCCACAGCCAACCAGCTGCCATTATTCAGATGGTCGGCGCTCACCAGGGGGCCGGCAATCTGAATAGTGGGCAGCAGCGGCGACAATACATACATTCATGCAATGCATGAATGTATGTATTGTTTTTCAGTGGCGGTGCAGGGGCGAGAGGGTGCGGTGCTCCAGCGCCCTCTATGGACGCACCGCCACTGATAGCGTGTACAATTGCGACACAAGTCACATTGTAATTGAACCTTAAAGCGTTTTTTTTTTTCAACCTGCAAGGCAAAGGCATAATGAGCTACTATGACTAGCATACTAGCTCATTATCAATCACTTACCTTAATCGAAGCCCCCGCAGCGGTCCTCGGACACGTCCTCAGTCGCATCCATGATACCCGGAGTGACTTCCAGGTATCGCCGCTCCGGCGCTGTGATTGGCCGGAGCGGCGATGACGTCACTCCCGCACATGCGTGGGGAACGGCACAATCTCAGTGCCGCGCTCAGTGCGCCTGTGCCGTTATCTACGGCGCACATGCGCCGTAGATAGCGGTACAGTCTTTTTTGCAAATATCTCCGAGACCGTGTAGGTCTCGGAGATATTGCAAGCACCTACAGGTAAGCCTTAATGTAGGCTTATCTGTAGGTGCATTTCATATTTTTGGGTATACAACCGCTTTAATGTAATTAAAACCTTTCCTTTACAATCTGCAGCTCTGTAATTTTCTGTAATATGGCTACCTGTAGGTGTTCTGTACACAGAATGTGTACAGAATGCCACCCCAGAAACATAATTTCCTGCTTGTGTCATTGGCTTACTGATTTTCCCAGAAGTCTGCCCTAATATACCAGACAGACTTCCAGTATCCCCTGCAACAAAATTTTTATTTTTGGTGAGATAATCCCAATAGGAAATCACATCTAAAGGGAAGCAGGCCCAGCAGCTTTCCTCATTCGTGCCCTGCAGGTTAAGCAGCTGATTGATAATTATGAAACTACTCTCATTAGATTCACTTTCCCACATGGACACAGACAAACACAATAATTTCTTCAGAATAACAAAAGGTAGGAATCTGCAGCAATGTTTGTTAAAATCCTTGTAATTGTACATAGATCACCCAGAGGGGAATGTTTTTTCCTCAACAAAAGTGGAGTTACTCTTTAAATCAATGGGTTTAGTTTTTCTTTAAGTGTTTTCAGGTCGCAAACTATTTGTAATAAGTGTATGCAAGAAAGAAGTGAAAAGTTTAGCAGGTAGCGGACATGAAATCTGTTATGAGGTATCAATTAGGCAGTCAATAAAATATAAACTAAAGGCAAAATTTTCATTTTGTACAGAGTAAGGGAGGGTTTTACCTAGTGTCCCCATTGGAAGAGTTCCCCTTTATTATTGTTCTGGGGTCAACCTAAATTTGGGCTTTTCTTCTACTTTCTCTTACTCACTTTTAATGAGATTGGTAAACAAGACTAATAAAGAAGGTGAATCTCCCTAATAGGGGCACAGGCAGCAATGAAAACTGAGAGGTGTTTTAATCCCTCTCCATTCTTTATCCAAAAATTTTAAAAGTTTTGCTTTTAGTTGTACTTTAGGATCAGCAGGCAGGAGCTGTAAATCATGAGTATTCAAAAGTACATTAACCTAAACAAGCAAATTAGGAATAGCCGTGTAATAAATATCAGTAATGATAATTACCAGTAATAAACAAGAAAGAGGAAGTTTGGCAAAGAAATAGCCAACTGGATGCCTTGCCATGTAGGAATCAAATAAGCAATACCAGGAATGATCATGACTCCCAATGTGAAAAACATCTGAACGACAATGCCAACAATACGTCTTTGTTTTGATCCCACCAACTCTGTTACTGTAAAGAGGAAGAAACAAAGCAATTACAAGTTTGCTGCACAGCCTTTATACTGTTAACTTTAACAAATATTAAGCACATAGCAACCAGGTTAAAATTAATGCAGAGACTTAAAATGCTATATTAGGAGGCAGACCTATAGAGGACAAGCAGCAAACAGCACATCAATATAATTAAAGCTGGTGAAACTTAAAAATAAATATGCACAAAACACCCTCCAACAAATACCATATGGGTGACTTCAAACCATGTAATTGACTCAAAAATGTAATCAATTTCAATAAGTATGGGAGCTTTAAGGCTACGTTCACCTGTGGAGCATGTTACACCCATATTTAGGGACAGCGGGCAGGGGTTCCTCTTTCCGCCTGATGTCCTTGTGAATAAATGATGCGGCTGTGCAGAGTCTCCCCTATCATTTTTTATTCACAAAAACGTTTGAATGAGAGAACAAGTTCCACCAGTCACCACGGCAGATGGCTTGTAGTTCTCAGTGAACTGCAAAGGGGCTGATGAGCACCCTCGTAATTTTTTCTCAAGCCATGGAGCTTTCAAACTGACAGCCTATACAGAGGTACAAGCAGAATGCTGTACGACTTGTCTGCAGGAGCCTGACATTGCACCCATGATCCACTAATTGCGGGTGCAGTGCTTTGCAGGCTCCTTAGAGAAAAAAATAAAAGCAAATTTTTTTTTTCTGCAAAAATATGTGTATTTATTTTTTCCCCAAAAAAGGTGAAAGTGAGCCTTTAGCCTCGTACACACGGCGGTTTTCTCGGCAAGAAAGCTGCTGGGAGAGCTTTTTGACGAGAAAACTGTTTTTGTGTATGGTTTCTCGTCGGGAAAACTGCCTGGAATCTCGCCGAGAAAAATAGAGAACCTGCTCTCTATTTTTCTCGTTGGGATTCTCGGCAGAGTTTTCCTGCCGAGAATACCGTGAGTGTGTATGCTTACCTGTCCCCGGTAAGCCCGCGCATGCTCAAAGAGACTTTGACGCATGCGCGGTAGCATACAAGGGTAGTGTAGGGTGTAGCAAGATGGCGGCGACGGCATCGAATGTGACGAGCGCCGGCTCGTCGTAGTCGATGACGTCACCGCGTTCTTGACATTCAAAAGAACGGCGGTTCTTTTGAATGGTGTGTGTGTGTACACAGGTCTTGGCAAGACAAGCTTGCCAGGAATCCCGTTGAGAAAACCAACGGTTTTTTTCCGACGGGATTTCCGCCCGTGTGTATGAGGCTTTTAAGTTTCTGATGTGAGGGTATTTATACCAGAGCATTTTTATAGGATAGAAACTAAGTGGTAAAACACGAGATGGTGATATACAGGGGAGGAAAATGCAGTGGTTGCAAAGTGGCTCACAGACACATTTTACATTAACCACTTGACCACTGGGCACTTAAACCCCCTTAATAACCAGACCAATTTTCAGCTTTCGGTGCTCTCACATTTTGAATGACAATTACTCAGTGATACAACACTATACCCATATGAAATTTTTGTCCTTTTTTTCACAAATAGAGCTTTCTTTTGGTGGTATTTAATCACCGTTGGGTTTTTTATTTTTTGCGCTATAAGAGAAAAAAGACTGAAAATTCTGTAAAAAAAATGTGTTTTTTTTTTCGTTTCTGTTATAAAATTGAGCAAATTTGTATTTTTTCTTCATAAATTTTGGCCAAAATTTATACTGCTACATATCTTTGGTAAAAATAAGTACAAATTGGTGTATATTATTTGGTCTTTGTGAAAGTTATAGAGAGTCCACAAGCTATGGTGCCAATATCTGAAAATTGATCACACCTGAAGTACTGACGGCCTATCTCATTTCTTGAGACCCTAACGTGCCAGAAAAGTACAAATACCCCCAAATGACCCCTTTTTGGAAAGAAGACATTCCAAGGTATTTAGAAAGAGGCATTGTGAGTTTTTTGAAGATGTAATTTTTTCCCACAATTCTTTGCAAAATCAAGATTTTTTTTTTTTCACAAAATTGTCATATTAGCAGATTATTTCTCACACACAGCATATGCATACCACAAATTACACCCCAAAACACATTCTGCTATTACTCCTGAGTATGGCGACACCACACGTGTGAGACGTTTACACAGCGTGGCCACATACAGAGGCCCAACATGCAGGGAGCACCTTCAGGCGTTCTGGAGCACCCAGGCCAATTCTGACATTTCTCTCCTACATGTAAAAATCATCATTTATTTGCTCAAAAATTACATTGAACCCCAAAACATTATATATGTTTTTTTAGCAAAGACCTTAGAGAATATAATGGTGGTCATTGCAACTTTTTATCTCGCACGGTATTTTCGCAGCAATTTTTTAACGCGTTTTTTACGGAAAAAAACAGTTTTGTGGTTAAAAAAAAAAAAAACAGTAAAGTTAGCCCAATGTTTTTGCATAGTGTGAAAGATGAAGTTACGCCGAGTAAATAGATACCTAACATGTCACCCTTCAAAATTGCACAAGCTCGTGGAATGGCGCCAAACTTTGCTACTTAAAAATCCCCATAGGCGACGCTTTAAATATTTTTACTGGTTAAATGTTTTGAGTTACAGAGGAGGTCTAGGGCCAAAATTATTGCTCTCGCTCTAACGTTCGCAGACATACCTCACATGTGTGGTTTGAACACCGTTTTCAGATGTGGGCGGGACTTACGTATGCGTTCGCTTCTGTATGCGAGCTCGCGGGGACAGGGGCACTTTAAAAAATATATATATATTTTATTGTTCATTTTACTTTATTTATTTTAGTTTGACATGTTTTTCCGCCCCACTTTTATTCCTATTACAAGGAACGTAAACATCCCTTGTAATAGGAATATGGCATGACAGGTCCTCTTTACAGTGAGCTTTGGCGTAAATAAGACCCCACATCTCACCTCTAGGCTGGGAAGCCTGAAAAATAAACAAAAAAAACTAAAATCTTGGCTTTGATCGTAGCGGTGAGTCGGTAGAAGCACCGAAGGGCAGCGGGAGGGGGGCGTCCCCTCTCGCCTCCCGTAAGAATGATCAAGCGGCGGAACAGCCATATTGCAGAGTATTGCACAGGGTATTGCAGAGTATTGCACAGGGTATTGCAGAGTATTGCACAGGGGGTATTGCAGAGTATTGCACAGGGATGGCTGAGCAGGGATGGATGGATGGCTGGATCTGTGACTGCAATTGTCACAGATCCAGCCCACAGCTGACATGATCTGACATGTGGGAGGGAGCTGACATGATCCGCTCCCTCCCCTCTCCTCTCACACTGTACCGATCGGTACAGAGAGGGGAGAGAGGAACCGGCGTCATCACATGACGCCGGTCTGTTTACAAGTGATCGCTCCGTCATTTGACGGAGCGATCACGTGGTAAACGGCCGCTATCAGTGGCGATTTACTGTGATTCGTGATGCGCCGGGTCCTCTGGAGACTCCCGTGTGCGTGCCCAAGGGGGCGCGCGGGAGCGCGATTCTGGGAGGACGTTATATAACGTCCTCCCAGAGTTAAGCAACCACCCTGTCGACGTTATTTGTCGGCAGGCAGTGGTTAAGTGGTTAAATATAGAAGTAAAAAAAAAAAAACACACAAAATTACATAAACTGTAAAGATAGAAAAATGTATCACTTATTTATAGTTACATAGTTGGATTTAACCACTTAAGCCCCGGACCATTTTGTAGCTAAAGGACCAGAGCTGTTTTCAGAATTTTGCACTGCGCTGCTTAAACTGTAAATTGTGCGGACATGCAATGTTGTACCGAAATGAAATTTGCGTCCTTTTCTCCCCACAAATAGAGCTTTCTTTTAATGGTATTTGATTGCCTCTGCGATTTTTATTTTTTGCGATATAAACGGAAAAAGACCGAAAATTTTGAAAAAAAATGATATTTTCTACTTTTTGTTATAAGAAAAATCGAATAAACTCAATTTTAGTCATACATTTAGGCCAAAATGTATTCAGCCACATGTCTTCAGTAAAAAAAATGTCAATAAGCGTATATTTATTGGTTTGCGCAAAAGTTATAGCGTCTGCAAACTAGGGTACATTTTCTGGAATTTACACAGCTTTTAATTTATGACTGCCTATCTCATTTCTTGAGGTGCTAAAATGGCAGGGCAGTACAACCCCCCCCCCAAATGACCCCATTTTGGAAAGAAGACACCCCAAGGAAATTGCTGAGAGGCATGTTGAGCCCATTGAATATTTTGATTTTTTTGTCTCAAGTGACTGAATAATGACAAAAAATAAAATAAAATTACAAAAAGTTGTCACTAAATGATATATTGCTAACACATGCCATGGTTATATGTGGAATTGCACCCCAAAATACATTTTGCTGCTTCTCCTGAGTACGGGGATACCACATGTGTGGGACTTTTTAGGAGCCTAGCCGTGTACGGGCCCCCGAAAACCAAGCACCGCCTTCAGGATTTCTAAGGGCGCAAATTGTTGATTTCACTCCTCACTACCTATCACAGTTTCGAAGGCCATAAAATGCCAAAATAGCACAAAACCCCCCCAAATGACCCAATTTTAGAAAGTAGACACCCCAAGGAAATTGCTGAGAGGCCTGTTGAGCCCATTGTATATTTTTTTTTTTGTCCCAAGTGATTGAATAATGACAAAAAAAAAATTACAAAAAGTTGTCACTAAATGATATATTGCTCACACATGCCATGGTTATATATGGAATTACACCCCAAAATACATTTTGCTGCTTCTCCTGAGTACGGGGATACCACATGTGTGGGACTTTTTGGGAGCCTAGCCGCGTACTGGACCCCGAAAACCAAGCACAGCCTTCAGGATTTCTAGGCACAAATTTTTGATTTCACTCCTCACTACCTATCATAGTTTCGAAGGCCATAAAATGCCAAAATAGCACAAAACCCCCCCAAATGACCCCATTTTGGAAAGTAGACACCCCAAGCTATTTGCTGAGAGGCATGGTGAGTATTTTACAGCTCTCATTTGTTTTTGAAAATGAAGAAAGAATTTTTTTTTATTTTTTTTCTCGATTTTCAAAACTTTGTGACAAAAAGAGAGATCTGCAAAATACTCACCATACCTCTCAGCAAATAGCTTGGGGTGTCTACTTTCCAAAATGGGGTCATTTGGGGGGGTTTTGTGCCATCTGGGCATTCCATGGCCTCCGAAACTGTGATAGGCAGTGAGAAGTGAAATCAAAAATTTACACCCTTAGAAAGCCTGAAGGCGGTGCTTGGTTTTGGGGTCCCGTACGCGGCTAGGTTCCCAAAAAGTCTCACACATGTGGTATCCCCGTACTCAGGAGAAGCAACAGAATGTATTTTGGGGTGTAATTCCACATATGCCCATGACATGTTTGAGCAATATATCATTTAGTGACAACTTTGTGCAAAAAATAAAAAATAAATAAATAAATTGTCTTTATCCGCAACTTGTGTCAACATATAAAATATTCCATGGACTCGACATGCCTCTCACTATATAGCTTGGGGTGTCTACTTTCCAAAATGGGGTCATTTGGGGGGGTTTTGAACTGTTCTGGCATTTTATACACAACATTAGGAAGCTTACATCCACTCTTCTAACCACTTGAAGACAAAGCCCTTTTTGACACTTTTTGTTTACATGAAAACATTTTTTTTTTTTTTTGCAAGAAAATTATGTTGAACCCCCAAACATTATATATATTTTTAAAGCAAAGGCCCTACAGATTAAAATAGTGGGTGTTGCATTTTTTTTTCTACACAGTATTTGCGCAGCGATTTTTCAGACGCATTTTTTGGGGAAAAAATACACTTTTTTTAATTTTAATGAACTAAAACACACTATATTGCCCAAATGTTTGATGAAATAAAAAAGATGATCTTAGGCCGAGTACATAGATACCAAACACGACATGCTTTAAAATTTCGCACAAACGCGCATTGGCGACAAACTACATACATTTTTAAAAGCCTTTAAAAGCCTTTACAGGTTACCTCGTTAGATTTACAGAGGAGGTCTACTGCTAAAATTACTGCCCTCGATCTGACCTTCGCGGTGATACCTCACATGCATGGTGCAATTGCTGTTTACATATGACGCCAGACCGACGCTTGCGTTCACCATTGGGCAAGAGCAGGGCAGGACAGGGGTGCTTTTTTTTTTTATTATTTATTATTAATTTTGCTTTTTTATTTTATTTTTAAACTGTTGCTTCCATATTTTCTTTTTTTTAATCATTTTTATTGTTATCTCAGGGAATGTAAATATCCCCTATGATAGCAATAGGTAGTGACAGGTACTCTTTTTTTGAAAAAACTGGGGTCTATTGGACCCTAGATCTTTCCTCTGCCCTCAAAGCATCTGACCACACCAAGATCGGTGTGATAAAATGCTTTCCCAATTTCCCAATGGCGCTTTTTATATCCGGGGGGGGGGACATTCCCTCCCACTGCTTGTAAAAGCAGTCCAGAGGCTAATTAGCCACTAGGATTGCTTTTACATGAAAGCCGGCCGCTGGCTGAAAAGAATGATACCAAGATGATACCTAAACTCGCAGGCATCATTCTGGTATAAACATTCAAAGTCCAGCAACATACCAGTACGTTGCTGGTCCTTGTTGGACATGTATTGTAATCTTTTTTTTCATGCAGCCAGGTGGCTGAACGAAAAAAAAAAGATTGATCGGTGGGTATGCCCACCATTAGAATACCGCCCTTCATCCACCCACTTCTAATGATGGGCATACATGCACCATTTATATATGCCGAAGCATGGGGGCATCTTCCCCCAAAAGTTATGCTGCGTACACATGGTCAGACTTTTCCACGGGCAAGCCTCCGTCGGAATTTCGACCGTATGTACGCGGCATTAGGAGCAAAATCGCTCCTCCGCCCCTGCTGCCCCAATGCTTCGGCATATATGCTTTTTTTTTTTTAACTGTGGTGGTGAAATCACCTCCTACAGCACTGGAGTTGCAGGGATCAGGCCTGTCTCTGCGAACGCTGCAGTTATGTGTGTTGTGTTTTGCAAGTGACAGTGATCGATCGATACTGCACTTGGGTGGCCTGGGCTGGACGGAGGGGCAAAACGCAGGTATATGTACATGATTGTGCCTGTCGGTGCCATTCTGCCGACGTATTTTTACAGTGGGCGGTCGTTAAGTGGTTAAAAAAGACAAGTCTTTTGAGTTCAACAAATTGAAAAATTATAAATGAAATAAACCTGAAAACCTTCATATACAGACCCTACAATTGGTCCAGAAAAAGGCAAAAAGCCTTATAAAAACATAGTCCATATTTCATCAGAGAAAAATTATTCCTAATCCTGAAGGAAAATCAGATATTCCCTGGACCAACCATCAATCCAATGTGCGACTTATAAATATTAGTAGCCAGTTATAGTCTGTGCATTTAGAAACAGATAATATAACGTGTATAAGTGTAGTACCAAACCTTTAAAAACACGTAACAATACATTTAAAAAAAGTCACCCCACACATTGACACCTAGCAAACTGATTTTAGCCCAAAATCCTCAAATATATTTGCCAGCACCCTCACACTACTAAATTTTAAATATGTCCCATGTTTCCATTTTTTTCTATTTTTTTTCTTATTATTATAAACATAGGTGTATACACATCAATTGTAACAGAGCTTTTAATAAGTTTAAACAGCTTATTTTATCTTGATGATATAAACATCTAAGGGTGGACTCACACTAGCACTGTGAACAGGCTTGGTGATTCATTGGGAGTGCAAAGCATGCCGGAGCACAGTGCTCCCCATAGAAGCTTGTTTACCAAAATGGGGATCGCTGGTCTGGTTTGCAGGGAAGTGTGTCTGTGAACACATCCTTTTTAGTCAGTGAAGTGGAGAGGGGGGTAAATCTAACATGGGGTGGTTCAGTTTAACCAGCCCCAGTGTGAGTGCAGCCCAAAGTAGCATACATGCACACTGAAGGCTGGGTTCACACTATTGCGAATTGGATGCAGATTTTTCCGCATTCAATTTGCATATCAGGAGACTGTGATCGTCTCTCAATAGGGATGGTTCACTCAGCTCGTTACATAGACGATCTCCTCCTGATATGGGCAGGACCAGAACCCTCATTGAAAGCTTTTTTAGAGCACCTGAATAGTAACACAAACAATATAAAATTGACCAAACAGTGGAGCAAGGAACAAATGAATTTCCTGGACGTCAACATCTATCGTTCCAATGACAGTTTGCAGACCAAAGTCTTATTCAAACAATGGGCAGGAACAGCTTTTTGCCCACACATAGTGGCCACCATCCTCTCTGGTTGAGGAATGTGCCAAAAGGCCAAACGATGAGGGTAAAGAGGAACTGTTCCACGTCGGAGGATTACAATGCACAATCTTTGGTGTTGAAAAACAGATTTTTGGAAAATGGCTATAAAACCCAGCACCTTGATACTGTAGTGGAGGAGATTAGATCGATACCCCGAGAAGAATGTGTGAGGGATAACGTTTTAGAGACAAAGAATAAAAGCCATGAATGGGGGTTTATATCATCTTTTCACTCTCAGTATAGAGAAGTGGAGAATATCTTAATTACCCACTGGCATGTTCTTTTCCTTGATAAATAAAAATAAAAAAGAACTTCCAACTAAGCCTATTTTTATCTATAGGAAAGCCCCAAACTATGGTGACCTAATAGTAAAAAAAGGTGTTGGATCCCCCAAGTCGTGTTCCATCCTTCTGGGATAGAGATGGCTTTTTCGCTTGTAGAAAGTGTAAGGCATATAAAGAAGTCTCTAGACCCATGAGAGGAGTAGATAAGTTTACATCAACCTCTAATAACAGGGAGTTTTCTATTAAACAGTTTATCGCGTGTAACACTACACACGTGGTTTATGACTTGGAATGCCCCTGTGGGCTAATGTATATAGGGAGAACTAAGGGACTTCTGAGGATCAGAATAGCAGAACATATCCATAACATTACAGTTGGTTTTAAGGATCATAATGTGTCTCTTCATTTTAAATTATATCACAATCAGGACCCTTCTGGTCTAAAATTCTGGGGTATAGACCACATTAAACCTGCATGGAGGGGTTCAAATTTGGTCAGAGTGCTCTCAAAAAGAGAAACCCAATGGATTTTTTTGGTAGATACTCTTGCCCCGAAGGGGTTAAACATAGAGCTAGATATAAACTGTTTTATAAGTGACTATTAAATATATGAAGGTACATGTACCTAATGGTGGGAACATGGTTCTTGTATAGGTAGATTTTAACTCGGTTTGTTAATACAGAATAGAGATTGGAAGTCCAGTTGCCCTTTTAGAATGACTGCCCTATTTGCTGTCTGGGTTATTTTAATAATTACTGATGTTTTTGTCATCATTTTAGTTTAAAACAACTTTTAGAATAATTTTTAGATTAGTCTTATGAATTTGATATTAGCTATGTTTCAAGTGTTTAAAATGGATTTTTAAACTTTTTAAATGAGAATTATACCAGGTATCCGTTTATATTACTTATATAAAGAAAT
Source organism: Rana muscosa (assembly GCA_029206835.1). Taxonomy (NCBI): domain Eukaryota; kingdom Metazoa; phylum Chordata; class Amphibia; order Anura; family Ranidae; genus Rana; species Rana muscosa. The sequence goes on from CM055122.1 coordinate 403,523,963, forward strand.
TAGGTAATGACCTATTGTAAATAATAGCTATTTATGAATTTCTGTATACATGTTTAGATACGGTATAAACTATGATTGTAATGGTCTATAGTTTAGTGTCGGAAGTTACCAATTGGCTATTAAGAGATTGATAACCTATGGTTGTGCCACCGCTACTGTGCACCTATTAATGTAGTGGTTTGAGGCATATAGAGAGTTAATCTCAATTATGAAATTTTCAGATAAATTCCAGGACGCCGTGCCGCAAGACCACGCCCTCAGATGAAGTCGTAATGACAAAACGTGACTGGAAGTGACGTAGTTGACGCTGTGCGTTCCACGGACTGAGAGAGGAAACCGGAAGGAGTGAGTGCAGATCGGCAAGTTCACTGAGATCCTAATCGCAGCACCTTCAGCCACTCAGTAAGATTGATTGTTTTTAATACTGACACTAAGTTATACGATCAATTTGGAACCAGAACTTGTTAGTCTCATACAACATTTAATTTTTTTAACAATCGGAGGAACATAATAAAAGGTTAAACGGAACTATACTATGAGGAGTTTTTCTTCTCATATTTCCAGATGCCTGAGAATTGTGTTTGTGGCTCAGATCGAGTTCATATCGTGGATGGTAGTATGCTAATGAGGACTGAGGCCTGATAATCACTTCGTTTTGGTGAGTTTAAACCCCAGCGGGGTGTGTGAAGCACTGTTTGGAGGAATCTGGTGAAAGGTGCACTTATCACAGACAAAATTAGGACCACCAACTGTGTCTACTACGGACTTTTCTCATCACCATCTGCTATTTCTATTATCTTGCTGTTTCATATGTGGATGTACATATGCCAGCCAGTCATTCGAATTATTGACAGGAGCGCCGCTTTGATGAATATCTGATATTGTTTAGCAGTCTGAATTATCTGTCTTATAAAAGTCTGTATCATGTAACATGTTACATGCCACACCTCCCTGCTTCCCGATCTGACAGCTAGTGGGGATCTCCTCCCTCCCTGCTAGCTGTCACAATTTAAAGAAAATGTGGCCAAGCGGGGCTCCGCATTACTCATTTAGACTCAATTCATATCTATTCATGTTGCTTTTGAGCATTTCTAAAGTGCTTTTTGCTGTACCTTTGCTGTTTTGTACCATGTTTTACTGTGATTTTGCCGCGTTTTGTTAGGCAAATTTTAAAAAACGCAAAATGTGGCAAAATTGCAGTAAAAAACACACTACGTGGATTATTCCTCTAATCCAACCAGACTCAACAAATGGACCTAAACCCCCCCCTACCCCAACTACAAGCCGACAACCTATTCAATTCTCTATGACCATCCTGGGGAACAATAAAGGCTGCAAAGCATCATGAAATGAAACCCCAGTTTTTCCACCACTCCTACATATCTCCACACTGATCTTGTCTCATGCTTCTAAGGCCTTCCTCCTATTGTCTTAAAATGCAACATTGAGATGCAGATCTATACCACGTGTTTTGGACACGCTCACTAGGTCAAACAGGTGGATTACAGTAACGTGACACACAATTTCACATTTATCTAGATCCAATAGACATCCTTGATGTATTGGAGTTAGTGGTTTCAAGGGATGTAAACAATTCCTATCATCTCTTTAGTAGCAAAAAAAGACCATTTTGCTTAAATGGATCTATCCCGACCAACCCCCCCCATCTCACTATTCATAGAAAAGTTGACCTATGTATTCTGCATAGAGTGGGTGGAGGCCTCTTTAAATAAGGAAACCGGGTTCAATTTGTTTTTTACATCTGAGAGTCCTTTATTCAAACCTTAACTCGCACAACAGTCAATAGTACAATGCTTTCTATACACAAACTGGCATCAGACAAGATTACTTCTCAGCGAAGCCTCAACAGATATGTAACTCCATACTTTATTCCCAACCTCACTGATGGAGGCCTTTCCCCTCTTCCTTGTGCTATTTAATTTAAGACCAACCGTCGCCCACCCAATGTCAACATTAAAGTGGAACTTTAGTCAGAAATTTAAGTCCTGCTAGATCACTTCGGGTTGGCCCCTTTTGCAGGTATAGTATAGCTATATAAAACATTAAAAATAAGAGTCTATACTGTTTAAAATCCAGTAATACAATGTTTCACCCTTTTCTGCACATGCTCAGTTGCTCTCCATTTTTAGGCACTGCCAAGTTTGTAGAGGCCAATCTGCTGACAGCCTTAAAGAAAAATTAAACCCTTCTATCCTTTACAGCCAAGGAAGCTGCTTCTGTTAGGTCTGCAACTACCAAGATGCTGCACATGTGATCATTTAGGACACCAGCTATTTGATGGCTTGACAGTTTGATGGAGGACACAAGCTAATGTGACAGTTACATTCCTGAAATGCCGGGATTGCTAACAAATGTTCCAGGAATGTTTTTTGAAACTGTTAAAGTGGATGCCATCCCTCCATATACACAGGGAAGTGAACAGCCTCAGATGGTACACAGAGATGAACCAAATCTCCCTACATAGGTTTTACAAGTATATCTGCTGTCTTCACATCTATATACTGTTTAGAATGTTCAGATCGTGTTAGGAAATTTTCTCTTCCTGTTTAACACAGAGTGTGATGTCTGGGTATACAGCCAAGATAGCTAAAATTGCTGATTGGAGGAAAGGCACACATCCCTTCTCCACATAGGCAGAGACTCTCAGAGGTTTTTTGTAACAGGGCCAGCTCCCTGCTAAACTATTTATAGCAACCTCCCCATACAGAAATTTCAGGCTGCTTTTATCTGATGTATCAGAGAATTTGTCAGGAGTTATCAGGCAGATAACAGAGGAACTGTTCAGGAGAGAGCTATGGGACTTAGCTCTTTGAAGAGAGATAACAAAATACTGCAGATATTTGTGCAGGGTTGCAAACTGCCAGTAAATTTACTGTCAGTTTGTAAAAATCTGGGATTTTTTTACAACTGCCAGTAGATATTAAGGACTGATAATTTAATGCTGTGTTGACTTTTTAAGTGTAAATCAAGTAAATTTGTTATAGGTATTGTTAGTGTTTCCATATCATGTTTATACTGTTCAAATATTTACTGTGTTAGTTTTCAATAGGAGTTCTGTCATTTCAAAAATGTGCTCCGCCAGTAAAATTTCCATGTTCTGCCAGTAAAAAAATGCTGCGGGAGGTTGGCAACCCTGTATACGTGCCCAGCTCAAATTTCATGAATTGGGTTTACATCCACTTTAAATTGATGGGTTTAGTTTTGCTTTATGATTTTCTGCTGGGGTTCTAGGCTTGAGCAAAATGGCAGCCTTCGGGAAGAAGAAACAGGAGCAATGCTGGAGGCAATTTACAGCACACACTAATTTTGGTTGCATAAAAATTAATGTGGAATGGGTAAAGCTCAGATTTAAAACCTTTTTTACACGATGTGCAGAGACATCAGTTTTTCTGCACACGTTCTGCAAGAGCAGAATGTGCCCTGTGTTCCTTGTTCACACCACAACACTGGTAATGTGTTTGCAGTTTTCTGCGCTGGAAAAAAACTGACGTGACATCAACAATGTGGTGTGAATGGGGGAATATAACTGACATGCATGGAAACTGATGTCAACATGCATAAAAACGAGCATGAAAACTGATGTGAAACTGATGTAAACTCTGCAAGTGAAATCTTTTTTTCCCCTATCATTTTCCATGCACATATGGTGTGAAAGAGCTCTTATGCCGCGTACACACGATCAGAATTTCTGACAACAAAACCGTGTTTTTTTTTCCGACGGATGTTGGCTCAAACTTGTCTTGGATACACACGGTCGCACAAATGTTGCTCGGAAATTCTGATGGTCAAGAACGCGGAGACGTACAACACTACGACGAGCGGAGAAAAATGAAGTACAATGACTCCGAGCATGCGTCAAATTGGTTCCGAGCATGCACAGCACTTTTGTGCGTCGGAAATGGCTACACGATCGGACTTTCCTATAAGAACTTTTGTTGTCGGAAAAATAGAGAACCTGCTCTCAAACATTTGTTGTCGGAAATTCCGACAGCAAATGTCCGACGGAGCCTACACACGGTCGGAATATCCGACCAAAAGCTCACATCGAACATTTGTTGTCGAAAATTCTGATCGTGTGTACGCGGCATTAATGTTGGACTTCAAACCACAAATGCACATTGATACTACACAAGTTACCGTATATACTCGAGTATAAGCCGAGTTTTTAAGCACAATTTTTTGTGCTGAAAATGCCCCCCTCGGCTTATACTCGAGTCACCTTTTTGCGCCTGATCTCCCGGACTTTGGGGAGCCGGTACCAGCCGGCCGTATGTCCCCTGGACCCTAAATTTGGCACACATATAGCTCCACTCTTTCTCTACAAGTGTGCAAAGTTTCTTGTCCAGGTGACCTACGGCCGGGGAGCACCGATTTTTCAAAACCGGGCACCCCTTCCATAGACTCCCATGTTAAACGGTCATTTCTCTGGTGACTTTGGGGACCCGGTACTGGCCGGTCGTAGGTCCTCTGAACCCCAAACTTGGCACACATGTAGCCCCACCCTTCCTCTACAAGCTTGCAAAGTTTCTTGTCCGAGGGACTTACGACCGGAGAGCAACGACTTTTCAAAGCCGGGCACCGCCTCCATAGACTCCCATGTTAAACGTCAGACTAGTCATGGACACAGTGAGGCATGGACACAGTGAGGCATGGACACAATGAGGCAAAGTGAGGCACACCCTAGGCTTATACTCGAGTCAATAAGTTTTCCCAGTTTTTGTGGTAAAATTAGGTGCCTCGGCTTATATTCGGGCCGGCTTATACTCGAGTATATACGGTATGTTGACTACGTTTTGAATTGTTGTTTTAGACAAATGTTGCAGTCATCTCCACTGTTCAGGCATTCGCGCAAAAAATAAAAACTTAGATCTGTAATTTAACCCTAAATACTGAAATATTTACATCTGCATGGAATGATCAATCATCATTTGCCCTTGCATTTTTTTGGGTGACAGGGCAGTAAAATTACTGTGTTCGTTTGAAAGATCGTTTACCCCAGCTAACATGCACACAGACACCAGAGTGTGCAGCAAGTGCTTCTGCAAAGCAGACTTTCATATTTCAGCTATTAAAGTTTTTTTTTTCCTATGCAATAAGGCAGAAGGTTTTTTCTATGGATTAAACTAAAAAACCTGTGTGTAGCAGCCCCTCTCAGCCCTCCTAATACTTACCTGAGGTCCATCGGCTGTCCAGGACTCTCCCTCCTGAATGGCTGAGGCACAGCAGTGGCGCCATTGGCTCCTGCTGCTGTCAATCAAAGTCAGTTTGCCAATCAGGAGAAAGAGGGGGCGGGGCTGAACTGCCGCCCCGTGTCCGAGGGTTTCAAGAAGAGGAGGATACAGGCTGCTCTGTGCAAAACCACTGTACAGTGCAGGTAAGTATAACATGTTTGTTATTTTTAAAGAAAAAAAAAACAGAGACTTTAGTGCCGGTCCACACAGGGGCAACCCGACTTACAGCATGACTTTGCAAGGCGACGTCAGCGCGACTTGGAGCAACTTACAACACGACTTAAAGTTGCGTCCAGGACAGGCGACTTTGGCTGTGGCCAATCACAGAATAATCAGCTCTGTGGGAGGAAGGGGTTTGCCTGAGTAAACTATTTTCTCTTCCTGTAAAGTTGCTTCAGTTAAGATAGGGCAACTTCCATTGAAATCTATGGGTACAAGTTGCCTAGAAGTCGCCTTGAAGTAGTACAAGAACCTTTTCTGAAGTGGGAGCGACTTCAGTAGTGTACATTAAGACGGCTCTTATTGACTAACATGGGATTTCTGATGTCAAGCGACTTGGGGCGACTTGAGGTCTGACAAGTCGGATCCCAAGTCGCTGTAGTGTGAACAGGCACTTAGTATCACATTAACTCAGAAGAGCAACTGATCACTAACTAAAATCCAACTCACAGAAACACTTTCCCCCTTAAAGATCCATCATTTAGATGTAGGTGGTATGATATTGAAATCTTGTGTCCTCGGTAGTGTATTGGTAGGCAGACAAATATGCTGTTTAACCACTTGCCTACTGGGCACTTTTACCCTCTTCCTGCCCAGGCCAATTTTCAGCTTTCAGCACTGTTGCACTTTGAATGACAATTGTGCGGTCATGCAGCACTGTACCCATATGACATTTTTATCATTTTTTTTCACACTAAAAGAGTTTTCTCTTGGTGGTATTTAATCACTGCTGGGTTTTTTTTTTTTTGCTAAACAAATAAAAAAAGACCAAAAAAAAAAACGTTTTATTTGCAAAATGTTATAACAGAAGCTAACAGGTAATTCCCCCCTCACTGAGATGTACTCTGATGAGGCTGCACTGATGAGCACTAATAGGCTCCACTGATGGACACGGTTGAGGCGGCACTGATGGGCAGCACAGATGGGCACTGTTGGGGCTGCACTAATAACCAGGACACTGATAATCACTAGCCGGTTACTGGCTCACGCCTCTTCTCACACTGTGACAGCGTGAGGAAAGGAATGCCGATAACCAGCAAGTGTGTTTACTTACCACATCTGTGATTGGCTCTTTACCCTGATCTGAGATCAGTTGTGTCTGAAGGACACAGCGATCACTGGGCGTGCTGGGTATGCACTACAGTGGTCATGCAGAGGCACGGTTCTGGGAGGACGTTACATGATGCCATCCCGGGACTGGACAACCGTGCTGTAGCCGTCACTTGGCTATAGCGAGGTCGGCAAATGGTTGAATCACATCTCCAGAAATGTTGCCAATGCAAAGGACATGTGCCCATGCTGGCATGTCAACAAGTGCAAACTTTATCACTCAGGCTCCTCTTCTGGATAAGCTAGAACCTTTGATATGCGAGGAGGATTTTAGATTCATGTGTATATCAGAACCCTGATTTGAAAACCGCTCACCCTGTTTTGTAACTGCCGAAGGGTATTCCCAGTGTCAGAGCAGGTATAAGGCTAGGTCTACACATGTCCGGTTTGAATTTCCCTCCGTTTTCACTGCACATTTCCTAAGCAGCTGCTCAGAGGTTCAGCTGCGATTCTACATGCAGTTCAGATGCAAATTTTTGGAGCCAGCGGCCACCAGCGTCTTTAACATTAGCTGATTGTTAAGCGGGCCGGATGACTCATCAAATGTCAGGAAAGGGGGGGGGGGAGACGAGCGAGCGAGTGATTTCCTGTTCAAGTCACATGCTATTCTTTTCAGTGCGATTTGAGCCCATTCATTTTCTATGTGCTCAAATCGCAACCGCAAAGGTATTGGTTTTAGGTATTGGAGTATTTGCACGCGTACAAGTACTCCTGCAAATACTTAGTATCGGCACTGATACCAATATTGGTGAAACCTTACTAAGAACCAATCTCTGCCCTAATGACTAACACTGTTCACTGCTCTGACTGACATCATCCACTGCTCTGACTGACGCCGTCCACTTTTAAGGTAGGCTAAGTTTATATTTTTAGAGTGGCCTTTAGTTTATATATATTTTTTAATTTTCCTTATCTTCCCTTTTTCTATTGCTAGTTAATTTCTTAAAATAAAATAGCTGAACCCCAGTGATTTTTGAAGTTTCATGTTGCTCAGGTAGATCTCTGCCTCCTGAAAGGTTGCCTATCCTTGGTCTAAAGTGATTTGATAGTGAATATAAGAGATGACAGTGAATGAGGGATGACATTGCTAATGGAGCTGGTGAGCAGGGGGAGTTTTTGTTGCTGGAGCTTCAAAGGGACTAAACAAATGGTAAATTAATTGTGGGGGGGATACTACAGGCCTCCTAATGTTAAGGATGAGGAGAAGGACCAATTCCCTTCACAACAGGGAGGCAGGGTAATGATATAATCATGGGGGATGTCAACTATCCTTACACCGATTGGGCAGATGTAACTGCTCAACTAAGGTTCAGCATTTCTCAAACATTATGCAAAACAACTTCTTGTGTCAAATGGTGGAAGCCCCAACTAGGAATAATGCTCTGCTGAACCTAGTAATTACAAACATCAGCGTTAACTTAGGTATCCGTGATCAGAGTAATTACTTTGTCATAAAAACATAGGGAAAAGCTGACATGAAGGTAACACAAGAACACAATTTCAGAAGAAACAGCTTTACTGCACTCCATACTACACAATGCTGAATGGGATCAAATCCTTGCAACAAAGAATACGTGCATTCAAACAAATATAAAAGCACAATTGTAGACCTGGGTGGAAAATACTAAAATAAAAGGCACATTAAGGAAAAAAAAAACAGTTCTTTAAAAAATATATGGTCAAAAAGGTTTACCATCTGTATTCCAAAACTACAAAGAAATGCAAGAGCATGATCAAAGCTGCTAACATTGATTAGTGATATGTTGCTGAGCAAAGAGAAAAAAACAAAAAAATGTATACAGTGAAAAGGAAGGGTAAAAGACAGGATGTTAATAACACTTTATTGAATATACCCTTTTGGCTGACAGAAATCAGTGTTCAAAATGGACTTGAAAAAAACTTAACGTGAATAAATTACCAGGATTAGATGACTTACACCCAGGGGTTCTTCAAAGAACTTACCCATTTTATGGCAAGACCATTGTTCCTAATTTTTAAGGACAGCTTACGAACTGGAATGATAACAGCTGATTGGTGAAAAGCAAACATTGTACCATTAACGAAAAATAAAAAATAAAAGGCTGAGATACTGTATATACCTGGAAATGGTATGGAATGATAAAAGGACCATATTCAAGAACTTGCTGATGAAAATAGTATCATTAATAGGAACCAATATGGATTTATGAAAGACCACTCTTGCCAGAGCAACCTTTTAACATTCTAAGCTAATTTGGATACAGGAAGACCTGTGGACAGAGTTTTCCTAGAATTCGCTAAGGCATTTGATATAGTACCCCTTATACGCTTATTTACAAAGTATTTTGGCTTTGATGATATTGTATGCACCTGCATATTATTGCAGGAGTCTCTAGAGGGTGAATAGTCTAGTTGGGAGTGAGGCGCCTCAGGCACCTGTCCTGGGACCAATCATGGTAAAATTCTTAAAGCGGTTGTTCACCCACTTATACCACTTTTCATAATCCTGCTGGTTTCCTAATGACAGCTGCTCCTGTCTGTGCTTTTTATTAAAAAAATGCCTCTTTTACCGCGTTTCAGAGTGGCTCCTTGCAATCACATCATCGGCCAGCTGTCTCCTCTGCTCTGCTGACAGATGCAGCGAGTGCAGGCAAAATTCCCCCACTGACATTAGACAGGAGGCAAGGAGAAGAGGAGAGAGAGAGCCGGCCGATCACGTGATCGCGGGGAGCTGCTCTAAAACCCGGTAAATAAGGCATTTTTTAATAAAACACAGAGACAGGAGCAGCTGGCATTAGGGAACCAGCAGGATTATATAAACTTTAAACAGTTATGAGAGCATGAGGAGTTGGGGGGGCAGGCAAGGACACAGGGGCAGACAGGCAGGGAGGGGAGGGGGAGAAGGACACGGGAGCACATAGGAGGACAGGAGAGCTGTGGCTGACGGAGGCACGTAAACTAACCACGGTGTCAGGCTCAGCAGCCATGATGAACCGTGGTCAGTTTACAAGGGGGGGGGGGGCAAAAACTGGCAGGATCAGCCAGGTATTTCAGGTGATACAAGGGGCCAAAGGACACGGCACAAGCACTGTGCTGTATAACATGCTTTAAAGGAGCAGGATCCAATTATAATTTTTTTGGGGGTTAACAATTGCTTTAAATGATATAGAGGTTGGAATAAAACATTCAATTGTAGTGTTGGCTGGTGATGAAAAGCTAAGAAAGGCAATAACTTCACAGTAGGATATAGCAATTTTACAAGATGACCTAGTTAAAATGGAGGGGTTGGCAGCTATATGGCAGATGAGATTTTACTTTTTTTTTTAGTAAAGTAGAAAAAGCTTACAGACTCCAAGTGGGAGCTACCGACACTGGGGAGGCCACTTGTAAAAAAAAAGACAACATTCAGGGTTAACAGTTAGAATTAGACAGTTGGCTTATGCATCTGTCCACAACTCTCCAAGTCAGGAATTTTTATTATCATACAGGATTTATATAGCGCCGACAGTTTACACAGCGCTTTACAACTTGAGGGTAGACAGTACAAATACAATACATTTTGAAGCCTTTGTTAACCCCAAAAAATTTTTTGGTGATTTTCTGGTACCTTAAAGCAGATTAAACAGCACAGTGCTTGTGTTGTGTAATCTGCCAACTTCTAAACTCTAAAAAAAATAAAATGAATCTGGCACTTCCTGCATCCCCTCTCTAATTAGACCATGATAATCAGGGCAGCTCCGCCCTGATCACCGGGGTCTAATTGTGGCCCTCCATCATACGCTGCGGTCCCCTCTGCTCTCCTCTCTCCCCCTCACCCCCTCCTTTCTGCATGTCAGCTTGTGTCTGTGTCTCTGCCCCCTGCCGATTCTAGTAAAATTAAAAAACATTTTTCCTCACTGCCAGCAACTCTTTCATATCCTGGCAGAGCACACTGTACCTTTCTTTTAGAAAAACTAGCGCTGTAAATACCGTTTCAGCGCTGTCTTCAGGCCGGTCATGTGACTCTCGCCAAGTTTCCATGGCTACTGCAGGAGAGGCTGAGAGGCCATGTGATATGCCTGGCTGACGTCAGAGCTTTGCACATCTAGAGAGTGAAATATTTGCCCATTCTTCTTTGCAAAATAGCTCAAGCTCAAGACTGGATGGAGAGCGTCTGTGAACAGCAATTTTCAAGTCTTGCCACAGATTCTCCATTGGATTTAGGTCTGGACTTTGACTGAGCCATTCTAACACATGAATATACTTTGATCAAAAGTAAATCATTCTATTGTAGCTCTGGCTGTATGTTTAGCGTTGTCCTGCTGGAAGGTGAACATTTGCCCCAGTTTCAAGTCTTTTGCAGACTCTAATGCCCCATACAAACCCAAGGGGAAAGCCGAGAACCTGCTTGGCAGCTTTTTCCCACTACACATGGCCGGTTCTCCTGGCAGGAAAACTGCCATGAGAGCTATGGCCAGGAATCCCGGCCGTGTGTATGCTCCCCCGCAGGCTTTTCCCATAGGAAAACTGCCGGGTTAAAAACCGCCGGGAATCCTGGCGGGAAAAAAGGAAACATGTTCTCATTTTTCCCGCCGCGATTCCCGGCATAACAGGTTTTCTTCTAAGATTGCCCTGTATTTGGCATCCATCTTCCCATCAACTCTGACCATCTTTCCCTTTCCTGATGAAGAAAAGCATCCCCACAACATGATGCTGCCACCACCACATGGTGTGTTTAGGGTGATGTGCAGTGTTTGTTTTCCGTCACACATAGCGTTTCGCTTTTTTAGGTCAAAAAGTTCCATTTTGGTCTCATGTGACCAAAGCATCTTCCTCCACATGTTTTCTGTGTCTCCCACATGGCTTCTCCCAAACTGCAAACGGGACTGCTTATGGTTTTCTTACAATGGCTTTCTTCTTGCCAATCTTCCATAAAGGCCAGATTTGTGGAGTGCACAACTAATAGTTGTCCTGTGGACAGATTCTCCCACCTGAGGTGTGGATCTCTGCAGCTCCTCCAGAGTTACTATAGGCCTCTTGGCTGATTCTCTGACTAAAGCTCTCCTTGCCCGGCCTGTCAGTTTCGGTGGACGGCCATGTCTTGGTAGGTTTGCAGTTGTGCCATACGCATTCCATTTTGGATTGAACAGTGCTCCGTGAGATGTTCAAAGCTTGGGATATTATTTTACAACCTAACCCTACTTTAAACTTCTCCACAACTTTATCCCTGACTTGTCTGGTGTGTTCCTTGGCCTTCATGATGCGGTTTGTTTACTAAGGCTCTCTAACAAACCTCTGAGAACAGCTGCATTTTATACTGAGCATAAATTACACACATGCAGACTATTTACTAATTAAGTGACATCTGAAGGCAATTGGTAACACTAGATTTTAGTTAGGGGTATCAGAGTAAAGGGGGCTGAATACAAATGTACGCTACACTTTTCAGATATTTATTTGTAAAACATTTTGAAAATCATTTATCATTTTCCTTCCACTTCACAATTATGTGCCACTTTGTGTTGGTCTATCACATGAAATCCTAATAATAATATATGTTTAGGTTTTTGGTTGCAACATGACAAAATGTGGAAAATTTCAAGGGGTATGAATACATTTTCAAGGCACTGTAACTGTGGGGGAGAATTAATATCTCCTCACTGCATAGTCATCAAAAGCACCAGAGAAACGTGTAGAAGTTTGGTTCCAGAAATGGGCAACAAAGCTAATAAGGAGAATGGAGGACCTTAGTTATGAGGAACAACTACAAACATTAAAGTGATACTAAAGTCTCATTTTTTTTTGTTAAAAATAACAAACATGTTTTACTTACCTGCTCTGTGCAGTGGTTTTCCACAGAGCAGCCCAGATCCTCCTTCTCGGGTCCCTCTTTGGTGCTCCTGGTCCCTCCCTCCTGTTGAGTGCCCCCACAGCTAACAGCTTGCTATGGGGCACCCGAGCCGAGCGGTTGCTCCCTGTGTCCATTCAGACATGGAGCCATGAATTGGCCCGCCCCTTTTCTCTCCTTATTGGCTGACTGACTTTGATTGACAGCAGTGGGAACCAATAGCACTGCGCTGCTGTCTCAGCTAATGAGGAGGGGGGTCCTGGGCAGCCCAAACACTCCTGCAACATCGCTGGATGTAGATGGGGATCAAGTAAGTATTAGGGGGGCTGCTGCCCACAGGTTTTTTATCTTAATGCACAGAATGCATAAAAATAAAAACCCTTCTGCCTTTACAACCACTTTAACTACTTGCTACCCAGGCCAATTCTGACACTTCTCTCCTACATGTAAAAATCATAATTTTTTTGCTAGAAAATTACTCAGAGCCCCCAAACATTATATACCGTATGTTTTTTTTTAACAACTACTCTAGATACTAGACTAGATACTCTAGTGTATAAAACTATGGTCGTTGCAACTTTTGATCTCGCACCGTATTTGCACAGCAATATTTCAAACGCATTTATTTTGAAAAAAAAAACAGTTTTATGCGTTAAAAAAAATAAAAGTAAAGTAAGCCCAATTTTTTTGCATAATATGAAAGATGTTACGCTGAGTAAATAAGATACCTAACATGCCACACTTTAAATTGCGCACATTCATGGAATGGCACCATACTTTGGTACTTAAAAATCCCCATACGCGACGCTTTCAATTTTACCCGTTCAGAGTTACAGAGGTCTACTACTAGAATTATTGCTCTCACTCTAATGTTTGCAGCGATACCTCACATGTGTGGTTTGAACGTTGTTTACATATGTGGGCGCGACCTAAGAATGTGTCCACTTCTGCGCACGATAACGGGGGTGCTTTAAAAAAATATATATATTTTACTTTTTTTTTTCTATTTTGACACTTTCTTTTTACTTTTTATTTAATTTTTGATCACTTTTATTACAAGGGATATATCCCTTGTAATAAGAATAGTGCCTGACAGGTCCTCTTTACAGCGAGATCGGGGTCAATAAGTCCCCACATCTCGCCTCTAGGCTGGGAAGCCTGAAATAAAAAAAATCCTAGCTTCCCAGCCAAGGCATCTGCATTTTTTCAAATGTAGAGCCGGGCGTAATGTCATAACATCGCGCCCGGCCTCTGAAAGATCATATAGATGTCCGGGGGCCATCTGGCCCGCCGGATTCTCTATGAGCAACTTCCGGCATGGACCGATTCCTTTTCCCTGTCGCCAATCGTACAGGCGACCCTGGAGAAGCACGGGAGGGTGGCGGGAGACGCCCCTCCCGCTGCCTGCAAGAACGATCAAGTGGCTGAATAACCGCTATGATTGTTCTTACGGTGTAGGGAATCGCTGGCTCTAAAAGAAGATATCTGAATGATACCTGTAGCTGCAGGCATCATTCAGATATCCCCACTCAAAATCAACGACGTCATATGACGTAATTGGGCGGGAAGTGGTTAAACCTATTCTACCTGGAGAAGAGGTGCTTAAGAGGGGTTATGATCGCACTATGCAAATCTTTAAACAGTGATTCTAGCACTATTTATTGTAAGGTTTCTAAAGACATGCAGCCACACAATGGAGTTAGATTAAAGGCAACTTAACCTTAAACTGTGCATAGGGGTTCCTTACTGTTAGAGCAGTAAGGATGTGAAATTCCCTTCCAGAGTTTTGTGGTATCAACAGGAAGTGTAGAAAAACTAAAAACTTTTAGGTGTGTTTCTTGGCAAACACAAATGACACTTTGCTACAATGTAAAGTAGTGAGTGTTCAGCTTGTATATCAGTGTAAATTTGCTGTCCCCTCAAAATAACTCAACACACAGCCATTAATGTCTAAACTGCTGGCAACAAATGGAGTACACACCTAAGTGAAAATGTCCAAATTGGGCCCAATTAGCAGTTTTCCCTCCTCAGTGTTATGTGACTTGTTAATGTTACAAGGTTTCAGGTGTGAATGGTGTGTTAAATTTGGTGTTATCGCTCTCACTTTCTCATGCCGGTCACTTGAAGTTCAACATGGCACCTCATGGCAAAACACCTCATTAAAAAAATTGTTGTTTCTCTACATAAAGATGGCCTAGGCTATAAGAAGATTGGCAATACCCTGAAACTGAGCTGCAGCACAGTGGCCAAGACCATACAGTGGTTTAACAGGACAGGTTCCACTCAGAACAGGCCTTGCCATGGTCGACCAAAGAAGTTGAGTGCACATGGATTACTGGAACCATGTCCTGTGGTCTGATGAGACCAAGATAAACTTCAGATGTGTGGCGGCAACCAGGTGAGGAGTACAAAGACAAATGTGTCTTGCATACAGTCAAGCATGGTGGTGGGAGTGTCATGGTCTGGGGCTGCATGGGTGCTGTCGGCACTGGGGAGCTACAGTTCATTGAGGGAACCATGGATGCAAACATGTACTGTGACATACTGAAGCAGAGCATGATCCCCTCACTTCGGAGACTGGACCGCAGGGCAGTATTCCAACATAACGACCACAAACACACCTCTAAGATGACCACAGCCTTGCTAAAGAAGCTGAGGGTAAAGGTGATGGACTGGCCAAGCATGTTTCCAGACCTAACCCCTATTGAGCATCTGTGGGGCATCCTCAAACAGAAGGTGGAGGAGCGCAAGGTCTCTAACATCCACCAGCTCCGTGATGTCGTCATGTAGGAGTGGAAGAGGACTCCAGTGGCAACCTGTGAAGCTCTGGTGAACTCCATGCCCAAGAGGGTTAAGGCAGTGCTGGAAAATAATGGTGGCCACACAAAATATTGACACTTTGGGCCCAATTTGGACATTTTGGCTTAGGGGTGTACTCACTTTTGTTGCCAGAGCTTTAGACATTAATGGCTGTGTGTTGAGTTATTTTGAGGGGACAGGAAATTTACACTGTTATACAAGCTGTACGTTCACTACTTTACATTGCAGTAAAGTGTAATTTCATCAGTGTTGTCACATGAAAAGATATAATAAAATATTTACAAAATTGTGAGGGGTGTACTCACTCTTGTGATATACTGTGTGTGTGTATATGTATGTATGTATATATATATATATATATATATATATATATATATATATATATATATAGTGTATACACTTACCCCAATTGCTACATAAGCCATGTTCTAATTTAATGTTATTAAAATATCCTGTACCTTTCCTATTCAATTTGCAGCAGCTGTAACTATCTTTAAAATTCAATGCAAGATGGCAATCAGGAGGTGTTATGTAATTAGCTGGTGTTCAGAAGTTTCCAGAAAAGTTATTAGTCATTTCCTGCTTCTGTGATTGGCTCACTGATCTTTCCAGTAGACTACTCTAAGATACAAATAACATTTTAAGTATCCTTTGCAATAGGAATAATATTTTGTGTACTACTTCTAAAGGGATGCAGACATTGCAAGTTTCCTCATCAGAAAACTGCAAGTGCATCAGCTGATATATGAATATACTGAATACAGACACACCAATTCAGGAATCAGTATTTTATGGATATAATAGAACATACAGCCTTTTTTAAATTTTGTTTTTAAACACACCACGCAGGACTTTTGCTACAAAGTTTGATGAATCTCGTCCAGCCGATGGTAGGCATATATGTGGACCTCTTGGTGGGTGGGCTTTAACGCAGATACTTTTTTTGTTTAATCACATTTTATTGTATATTTTTTGAAAATCTTTTTATTGAGTATACGACATACAAACAAACCACAGTAAACCTGCCACAGCATCGGGGCTAGACCCACGCAGTGGTCAGTGCCAGCCGGCAATTAGGCTGCTTCCATCATTAGTAACATACAGCTGTAGCACATCCACAAAAAAAAGGAAAAAAAAAAACTTAAAAAATAACATAAACAAACAACCTAGTTCTGTATTGGCTCATGCTCAATTGAAATGACTAATGCCGCGTACACACGGCTGTTTTTCCCGTCGGAAAAAACGAAAATTTTCCCATTCGACGAGAAAAACGATAGTCTGTGGGCTGTCTGTCGTTTTTTTCGACGAGAAAAACGGCATTAAAAACGACGAGAAAAATTAGAACATGTTCTAATTTTTCTCGTCGTTTTTTTCGACATGTTTTCCGCGGCAGTGTTTCCCATAGGGAAACACTGCCGCGGAGCCCACACATGGTCGTTTTTTTCGACCAAAAAAAAAAATGACATTTAAAACGGCCGTGTGTGAGGGGAACAAGCTGTTCCTCGTTTTTAATGTCGATTTTCTCGACGGTGTTTTCACCGTCGAAAAAATCGATCGTGTGTACGCGGCATAAGACTCCATTCACACAGGGGCAACACGACTTCCAGCACGACTTTGGGAGGCAACTTGGACATGACTTGAGTATGAATCACAGCGCGACATGAGGCAACTTACAAAGCAACTTCAAGTTGCCTCCAGGACAGGAGGCTTTCCAGTGGCCAATCAAACAAGAATCAGCTCTGTGGGAGGGAGGGGTTTGCCTGAGAAATGTATGTTCTCTTCCTGTATTGTTGCTTCTGTTAAGACAGTGATCCAACTTCTAAGGCGAATTCCATTGAAATCAATAAGTACAAGTTGCCTACAAGTCGCCTAGAAGTCGGATTGAAGTAGTACAGGAACCTTTTCTGAAGTCGGAGCGACTGCAGCAGTGTGCATTAAGACAGCTCCATTCACTAACATTGATTTTCTCATGCAGCGCGACTTGAGGCGACTAGGGGCGTCTTGGGGCGACTTGAAGTCGGATCCAAAGTCATCCCTGTGTGAATGGGCTCTAAGGATGATATTTTTTGTTTTTACACACAGGTTCCACTCAAAGCAAATAAAAATAACCTAAACATACATAGCCATTCTTAATGCGGATTATTCCCCAGGCATGGCTCAGGGTCTTACTCTCTGATACATAACCGCTGGATATATATAGAAACCAAAATACTAGGCAACAAGTGAGAAGACCATTAAAAATAGCAAAATCCTAACTACTAGGAATTTTTAACCATTCCTCTATATTAATTTCTTGCTATTATTGAGTGTTCCTGATATACTTATGCTCAAACACAGCAGACACAGAGAAAGTAAGGCAAGAAAAAAGGAGAAAAAGTAAAAAAAATTAAAAAAAAGATAGAAAAAGAAAGACTACAAAAAACAAAAACAAGGACAACTACAAACATATACAACCCTAACCAGACCAACATATTCCTCCGGGACGCCCCCTCCCCACCCACACCGTGCCATACCCCTCAGGACCAGTCAATTCCATCTCACGCTTATTTCACAAATAACATCTCAAAATGTCTGAGTTCAAGAACTGGATCCAGGGTAGCCACACTTCCATAAACTTATGATAATATCCCTGGTTACTTGCCGTTATTTCCTACATTCTTTTTATTTGGTTAATTTCGGCTACCCACTCTTGTATAGTGGGAGCCACTGTTGTATTCCAATGCCTAGATATAGTTATTCGCGCGGCAAAAATGAGATGCAGGACCAATCCTTTTGTGACCTCTCGCAGTGACCCTGGATACATGCAAAGTAAGGCTATTTCTGGAGATTTATGATAGACTACACCCTTCACGCAGGAACAGATTTGGAATCCAGAGTCCCAAAATTCTTTAATCTAAGGACAAGTCCACCAGATATGGATCATTGTACCGCCATCTCCCCCACATCGCCAGCATTCCCCGGGATAGATCTGCAAAATTCTATGTAACCTTGTCGGGCATCTATACCATCTAGTTAGTATTT
The DNA here is from genome assembly GCA_029206835.1 of Rana muscosa. Taxonomy (NCBI): domain Eukaryota; kingdom Metazoa; phylum Chordata; class Amphibia; order Anura; family Ranidae; genus Rana; species Rana muscosa. The sequence goes on from CM055122.1 coordinate 403,542,191, forward strand.
TAGAATTATTTTCCTGTATGAAAGTCGCCGAACTCGATTTAAAAGTTAACAAAAAAGCTTTCTTCCACTCTTCTACAGAGATTGAATACCCCAGTTCTCTCTCCCAGTCTCTAATGTAATACAGGTTAGACGGGGGCACGCAGGATAAAAGTATATCATATACCATAGAAATAGTACTGGAACATCCTGTAGCCCCGGGCCACTACACAAGGACTCAAACAGTGTTAGGTCCCTATGTAATAGAGTCATTTTAGAAAGATGTCTGTGATAGTGTTGAAGCTGAAGATAATGGAACCACTGACCAGCATATTTGCGTTCATTGTTCATTATCATATTAAGTGGCAGGAGTCCTTCTGATGACAGAGCTTGCATGATCGGAGAGGGAGTCTGCCTTATCCATCTTAGAAACCTATCTGGTAACATACCCGGTGGAAATTCTGGGTTACCCATTATTGGAGTAAGTGGGCCTGGTATTGAGGAAACACCCCATCTTCTTACTGTCCTATCCCAAACTTTTGATAGACGCAGTTTGGGTACGGTCCATGGAAGAGAGACCAACGGAGACTCTATTATTTGCTGTTCTATGGTTACCCATAGTTTTATGCTCCCAGAGTGGATCCAGTCCAGTATTATTAACGCAGATACTTAATACTTGTGATCGGGAGCTTTCCAATCATGTGACCGCTGTGACAACCGATCACAGCGGTCACATGACCTCAGTGCCCACCTCCATCTCCTGCAATTTAGAAGGTCTTAAAGGGCCAGGAGGCAGCAGCAGGAAGGGGTTAAATCCTTTCAAAGAACACAGATCACTCAGAAGGGATTGTTTTTGTAATCCCCTACATTTTACGATTCCAATGAAGGAATGTAAACTTTGGGTAAAACTTTTTTCTAGTGCTTGATAAAGTAAAGTAGGATTATCCATTGCTGTCTGTTTTGGAGATTCATTAGAACAGAAAAAGAGAATGAAAAGCAGATGCCAAAAAAGGTTATCAGAATGGAAGTAGAGAGGATCTCTTCCAATAATAGATCTGTTTCAGTAACAGCTGTCAAGAGGTAGCTTGGGGAGATTTTCCCCAGTACAGGAAGTGAAGTGAATAGAGTGTTGGAACGAATTTCCTTCATTTACTTTACAGATCCGTGTCACAGCTATAAAAGCTCAACCTTAGCTTTACCAAACAAAAACAAAACAAATGAAAAAATAAACATGTTTTTGCCTAACCTTTACTTGAAGACACAAAATCAAGAAAACAAACTAGATAAAAAAACTGGAGTATATCATACTAATTAAAGATAAACCTAAGAGAATAGTTTACATTCTGTCAAATATTAATCACTTTTTGCCCATGCCGTAGCCGAAAGGTGGTTACAACGCAGGCTTCGTTTGCTGGGACGGCAAACATGAAAGTCCTACCGTGATCCTTCAGACTTAGCTGATCACAGATCGAGGTGAAGGGCCAATCACAGCGGCTCTTTACCACAAGCCAGTTATCGGCTTTTTTCCCCTCACGCTGTAAAAAATAGGATTTTTGTACTCACCATAAAATCCATGTCTCTGACGTCCATGGACTGACACAGCTGGATACTGTAAACGTGTGGGTATATGTCCCTGCTCGCAGGAGAAGATCTAGGCAGAATGTTAGATTGTTAGAAACATACATTCTAGAACAAACCAGAGCTGAACAGCCCCACCCAGGGGGGCGGTCCCTCCGGACATTACCCACCCACCTGCAGCTAGCAGCCTCAGTTCGTAACAAAGCAGTACAAACCTGAAAAGGAAGGGTGGGTGCTGTGTCAGTCCATGGACGTCAGAGAAATGGATTTTACGGTGAGTACAAAAATCCTATTTTCTCTTATCGTCCATGGACTGACACAGCTGGATACTGTAAACGTGTGGGGCGTCCCAAAGCAGTATCAGAAGGGTGGGAGCAGTAGTAAAGGAACAACCAAAAATTCACTCCAAACAAGCAGAGCTCCTCAACGGAGGAGTTGCAACATTAAACAGTGGCCTGCAATGCTTTGCAGCTGAAGGAAGCATCTGAAGATGCAGCCACATCAACCTTATAAAATTTTGAAAAGGTATGAAAGGACGACCAGGTCACCACCTTGCACACTTGTGCAAACGACGCTTGATGTCGGAAGGCCCAGGAAGCACCAATTGCCTTAGTGGAATGTGCCGCAACCGGAAAGGGAGGCGCCCGCCCCTTAAGAGCATAGGCCTGTATGACCGTCTGCCTGATCCACCTAGAGACGGTGGCAGACGACACCGCTCGGCCCTGTTTTGGACCAGAGACAGACTTCCGAATGGAAACAGTAGCAGACAGGTACACCCCTAAGGCTTGTACCCATCTTAATGTATGAAGCGCAAACTCTCAGGGATGCAATGGGTGAGGCACAAGGACAGAAGAACAATGTCCTTCTTAAGGTGAAAGGCCGAGACCATCTTTTTAACCACTTAACGACCGCCCACTGTAAATATACGTCGGCAGAATGGCACCGACAGGCAGAATCACGTACATATACGTGATTGCCTTTGTATAGTTGGGGGGTCCGATCGGACCCCCCTTCTTTACAGTGGGTGGTCGTTTTACCTTCGGGAGCGATCCGGCATGAGGGGACGGCCGTTCGATTCCGGCCACCCCCTCTCGATCGCTCCAGGCGAATGAGAGAGCTTCCCCTGCCTGCCAGGAAGGAGGAAGTGATGTCATCTCTCCTGCGGCGCTCACATATACCGAGCGCCGTACAGGAGAAGATGCAGGTTAGTACACAAAACAGCACACTGACACCAGGACACATAGGCACATAAATCGCCCCCCCAGATCACCCCCCAGCCCCCCCCCCCCCCCCAGCCCCCAGTCACAGTGTCACCGATTGCAGTGACCATTTATTTAGTGATCACTGCAATCAGTGACATTTGTGACTGTAAAAGTGTCACTACATTTAGTTTTAGGTCCAGTGTAGCCCCCTAACCCCCCCCTAATAAAGGTTTAACCCCCTGATCACCCCCCAGATAACCCTTTCACCCCCTAGCACCGCCGTCGCTAAGCAATCATTTTTCTGATCGATGTCTTAGCGTCGGTGATGCTGATCGGTAGCCAGTAATTTTTTTTAGGTTTGCCGCAGGTTTTTATAGCGTTGGGTACCCCCATATATTACCTAATGAAGGTTTAACCCCCTTGATAGCCCCCCAGGTAACCCTTTCACCCCTTATCACCACTGTCACTAAGCGATAATTTTTCTGATCGATGTCTTAGCGTCGGCGATGCTGATCGGTAGCCAGTAATTTTTTTTAGGTTCGCCGCAGGTTTTTATAGCGTCGGGTACCCCCATATATTACCTAATAAAGGTTTAACCCCCTTGATCACCCCCCAGGTAACCCTTTCACCCCCTAGCACCGCCGTCGCTATGCGATCATTTTTCTGATCGATAGCCAGTAATTTTTTTTAGGTTCGCCGCAGGTTTTTATAGCGTCGGGTACCCCCATATATTACTTAATAAAGGTTTAACCCCCTTGATCGCCCCCCAGGTAACCCTTTCACCCCCTATCACCACTGTCACTAAGCGATAATTTTTCTGATCGATGTCTTAGCGTCGGCGATGCTGATCGGTAGCCAGTAATTTTTTTTAGGTTCGCCGCAGGTTTTTATAGCGTCGGGTACCCCCATATATTACCTAATAAAGGTGTAACCCCCTTGATCACCCCCCAGGTAACCCTTTCACCCCCTAGCACCGCCGTCACTATGCGATCATTTTTCTGATCGATGTCTTGGCGTCGGTGATGCTGATCGGTAGCCAGTAATTTTTTTTAGGTTCGCCGCAGGTTTTTATAGCGTCAGGTACCCCCATATATTATCTAATAAAGGTTTAACCCCCTTGATCGCCCCCCAGGTAACCCTTTCACCCCCTATCACCACTGTCGCTAAGCAATCGTTTTTATGATCGTTGTCTTAGTGTCGGTGATGCCGATAGGTAGCCAGTCATTTTTTTTTAGGTTCGCCGTCAGGTTTTTATATAGCGTCAGGTACCCCCATATATTACCTAATAAAGGTTTTAACCCCCTAATTGCCCCTAGTTAACCCTTTCACCAGTGATCATCATATAAGTGTTACGGGTGACGCTGGTTAGTTAGTTTGCTTTTTATAGTGTCAGGGCACCCGCCGTATATAACCCAATAAAGGTTTAACCCCCTGATCGCCCGGCGGGTGATATCAATTAGGTTTTAGCGTCAGAGAGGGTCTGCGTCACACCCCAGGCAGCGTCAGGTTAGTGCCAGTAGCGCTAACACCCACACGTGAAGCATACACCCCCCTTAGTGGTATAGTATCTGATCAGCTCAATATCTGATCTGATCAGATCTATACTAGCGTCCCCAGCAGTTTAGGGTTCCCAAAAACGCACTGTTAGTGGGATCAGCCCAGATACCTGCTAGCACCTGCGTTTTGCCCCTCCGTCCAGCCCAGGCCACCGAAGTACAGTATCGATCGATCACTGTCACTTGCAAAACACAACACACATAACTGCAGCGTTCGCAGAGACAGGCCTGATCCCTGCGACTCCAGTGCTGTAGGAGGTGATTTCACCACCACAGTTAAAAAAAAAAAGCATATATGCCGAAGCATTGGGGCAGCAGGAGCGGAGGAGCGATTTTGCTCCTAATGCCGCGTATATACGGTCGAAATTCCGACGGAGGCTTGCCCGTGGAAAAGTCTGACCATGTGTACGCGGCATAAATTTTGCGAGAAGATGCCCCCATGCTTCGGCATATATAAATGGTGCATGTATGCCCATCATTAGAAGTGGGTGGATGAAGGGCGGTATTCTAATGGTGGGCATACCCACCGATCAATCTTTTTTTTTCGTTCAGCCAACAGGCTGCATGAAAAAAAAAGATTACAATACATGTCCAACAAGGACCAGCAACGTACTGGTATGTTGCTGGACTTTGAATGCTTATACCAGAATGATGCCTGCAGGTTTAGGTATCATCTTGGTATCATTCTTTTCAGCCAGCGGCCGGCTTTCATGTAAAAGCAATCCTAGTGGCTAATTAGCCTCTGGACTGCTTTTACAAGCAGTGGGAGGGAATGTCCCCCCCGGATATAAAAAGCGCCATTGGGAAATTGGGAAAGCATTTTATCACACCGATCTTGGTGTGGTCAGATGCTTTGAGGGCAGTGGAAAGATCTAGGGTCCAATAGACCCCAGTTTTTTCAAAAAAGAGTACCTGTCATTACCTATTGCTATCATAGGGGATATTTACATTCCCTGAGATAACAATAAAAGTGATAAAAATAAATAAATATGGAAGCAACAGTTTAAAAATAAAATAAAAAAGCAAAATTAATAAAAAAAAAAAAAAAAAGCACCCCTGTCCTGCCCTGCTCTTGCCCAATGGCGAACGCAAGCGTCGGTCTGGCGTCATATGTAAACAGCAATTGCACCATGCATGTGAGGTATCACCGCGAAGGTCAGATCGAGGGCAGTAATTTTAGCAGTAGACCTCCTCTGTAAATCTAACGGGGTAACCTGTAAATGCTTTTAAAGGCTTTTAAAAATGTATGTAGTTTGTCGCCAATGCGCGTTTGTGCGAAATTTTAAAGCATGTCGTGTTTGGTATCTATGTACTCGGCCTAAGATCACCTTTTTTATTTCATCAAACATTTGGGCAATATAGTGTGTTTTAGTGCATTAAAATTAAAAAAAGTGTATTTTTTCCCAAAAAAATGCGTTTGAAAAATCGCTGCGCAAATACTGTGTAGAAAAAAAAAATGCAACACCCACCATTTTATTCTGTAGGGCCTTTGCTTTAAAAATATATATAATGTTTGGGGGTTCAACATAATTTTCTTGCAAAAAAAAAATATGTTTTCATGTAAACAAAAAGTGTCAAAAAGGGCTTTGTCTTCAAGTGGTTAGAAGAGTGGATGTAAGCTTCCTAATGTTGTGTATAAAATGCCAGAACAGTTCAAAACCCCCCCAAATGACCCCATTTTGGAAAGTAGACACCCCAAGCTATATACTGAGAGGCATGTCGAGTCCATGGAATATTTTATATGTTGACACAAGTTGCGGAAAAAATAATTTTTTTTTTTTTTTTTGCACAAAGTTGTCACTAAATGATATATTGCTCAAACATGCCATGGGCATATGTGGAATTACACCCCAAAATACATTCTGTTGCTTCTCCTGAGTACGGGGATACCACATGTGTGAGACTTTTTGGGAGCCTAGCCGCGTACGGGACCCCAAAAACCAATCACCGCCTTCAGGCTTTCTAAGGGTGTCAATTTTTGATTTCACTTCTCACTGCCTATCACAGTTTCGGAGGCCATGGAATGCCCAGATGGCACAAACCCCCCCAAATGACCCCATTTTGGAAAGTAGACACCCCAAGCTATTTGCTGAGAGGTATTGTGAGTATTTTGCAGATCTCGCTTTTTGTCACAAAGTTTTGAAAATTGAAAAAAAAAAAAAAGAAAAAAAAAAAAATGTTCTTTCTTCATTTTCAAAAACAAATGAGAGCTGTAAAATACTCACCATGCCTCTCAGCAAACAGCTTGGGGTGTCTACTTTCCAAAATGGGGTCATTTTGGGGGGTTTTGTGCTATTTTGGCATTTTATGGCCTTCAAAACTGTGATAGGTAGTGAGGAGTGAAATCAAAAATTTGCGCCCTTAGAAATCCTGAAGGCGGTGCTTGGTTTCCGGGGTCCCGTACGTGGCTAGGCTCCTAAAAAGTCCCACACATGTGGTATCCCCGTACTCAGGAGAAGCAGCAGAATGTATTTTGGGGTGCAATTCCACATATAACCATGGCATGTGTGAGCAATATATCATTTAGTGACAACTTTTTGTAATTTTTTTTTTTTTGTCATTATTCAATGACTTGGGACAAAAAAAAAAAATATTCAATGGGCTCAACATGCCTCTCAGCAATTTCCTTGGGGTGTCTACTTTCTAAAATGGGGTCATTTGGGGGGGTTTTGTACTGCCCTGTCATTTTAGCACCTCAAGAAATGAGATAGGCAGTCATAAATTAAAAGCTGTGAAAATTCCAGAAAATGTACCCTAGTTTGTAAACGCTATAACTTTTGCGCAAACCAATAAATATACGCTTATTGACATTTTTTTTACTAAAGACATGTGGCTGAATACATTTTGGCCTAAATGTATGACTAAAATTGAGTTTATTCGATTTTTCTTATAACAAAAAGTAGAAAATATCATTTTTTTTCAAAATTTTCGGTCTTTTTCCGTTTATATCGCAAAAAATAAAAATCGCAGAGGCAATCAAATACCATTAAAAGAAAGCTCTATTTGTGGGAAGAAAAGGACGCAAATTTCGTTTGTGTACAACATTGCATGTCCGCACAATTTACAGTTAAAGCAGCGCAGTGCAAAATTCTGAATTCACCTCTGGTCCTTTAGCTACCAAATGGTCCGGGGCTTAAGTGGTTAAAAGAAGGACGGTCGTGGGCGCAAAACCGCCATATCCTTATGGAGGACCAAGTAAGGCAACTTGCAGGACAAGGCCGCCAACTCAGACACCCGTCTAACCGAAGTAATGGCCACAAAGAAGGCCACCTTCCGGGACAAGGTCAAGAGAGGAATCTCTCTGATATTCTCAAAGGGATGTTCTTGGAGAACCGAGATGCATCAAATTCAGATCGGCCGACAGGACCGTCTTGCAGCGAGATGTATGAGAATCCCAAAGAGACTCCGCAATGTATCGGAGAAGAGAGGCCCCGGTGTACAGGGTGCCTCAACTGTTGGCCAATAAAGGCAACTTGACAGAACTTCCCTAGAAACTCGGTCAGAGGACCAGTACCTCAGCCTCCACATGTGGCGCAAACCCACCCCGGGCACAGAGACCCTAAAGGCTAAAGCAGTTGTAGTGCACCTGCTAGTCGACTGATGGATGAAGCAGAGGCTTTTGCCCAGTCATTGAGCTACAAAAACGCCAGAGACGCAGCCACTAACGGGCATAACGCTAACCTCAGCCTGGCGAACACAGTCCAAGCCAGTGCTTCTGATCACCACTGAAAGCAGGTGGAAAGTGGTACCCCTGAAACCAGGGATCCTTGTGACATTTCTCCATCCAGCAGCTACCCATGGATAAGTGCTGATTGTACAAACACTTAGTTTATACTAGGGTTGTCCCGATACCGATACTAGTATCGGTATCGGTACCGATACTGAGCATTTGCCTGAGTACTTGTACTCGGGCAAATGCTCCCGATGCTTCACCCGATACTTGTACAGTCAGTGGTGATCGTGTGTGGGGGAGTTACAAGCACCAATCACCACTGTATAGATTTAAAAGTCATTTCTCCGCTTCTCCCCCCCCCCCCGCGCGGCTTTCAGCTGCTTTAAAATCAGCGGTGATCAGTGCTTGTAACTCCCCCACACACTATCACCGTTGATTGTCCCTGTATCCTCCTCCAGCCCCCCTCCGTTTTTCTGCTGTCTCCCTCCGTGTCCCCCTCCATGCTGCGGTATCCCTCCGTGTCCCCCTTCATGCTGCCGTTCCCCTCCGTGTCCCCCTCCATGTCCCGCTCCATGCTGCCGTTCCCCTCCGTGTCCCCCTCCATGTTCCCGCTCCATGCTGCTGTTCCCCTCCGTGTCCCCCTCCATGTCCCGCTCCATGCTGCCGTTCCCCTCCGTGTCCCCCTCCATGTCCCGCTCTATGCTGCCGTCCCCCTCCGTGTCCCCCTCCATGCTGCCATCCCCCTCTGTGTCCCCTTCCATGCTGCCGTCCCCCTCTGTGTCCCCCTCCATGCTGCCGTCCCCCTGCGTTCTCCTCCTCCACCCCCTCGATCTGGCAGGATGAAGAACGGAGGTAGGAGCCGGTAAATCCGGCTCGTTACTGTTCGGAATGTACAGAGTCAGTGATCACTGACTCTGTACATTCACATAACTGAAACATCTTTGTTTACAATGTTTCAGTTTATGAATGGAGAGAGAAGCCGCTGTCTTCTCTCCATTCATTTTCAGCGCAGCGCAGCTGAGAAAGGGACTGGGGAATCTGTCCTTAGTCCTTTTCTCTGTCTCAAAGGGGAGATGTCAGAGGTCTGTTAAGACCCCTGATATCTCACCAAAGCCCCCCAACAGGGCTGATAAAAAAATTAAAAAGAATAAATAAATTTATTGTAAAAAATAATAAAAAATAAAATAAAAAACACACTGTCCACCCCCCCCCCCCCCTTAAAAAAAGCATTATAAAAAAATAAATAAAAAATAAATAAAATAAATTGTAACAAATAAAACTACTGACACATGTGCCACTGTCACATGAGATTAAAAAAAATCAAACGCGCAAATAGAGTGTGGGAGGAAACCCACCCAGCCACAAAGAGCATAATACAACCACATACGGCATATGTAGCTTAGTATGTGTGGATAAACCTATTAAACACGTTTATACGGTGCCAGCGACGAAGGCGCGCACATCATCAGGGCTTGGACGTAAACCAGCCACGCAGATTGCGTACACAACCGTGTAGGTATGTTAGCCTGCGAATAAACAAATTGCACATGTTTATACTGTGCATAGCGCTGAAAATGCGCACACCATTGGAACACAGGGGAGAAACCTGAGCACCCGGATGAAACCCATGCAGACTGCATACACATACCGTGTAGGTATTATAGTATGTGTGCTAAACATTTCGCACAAGCGCATGTGTGCATAGCACCGAAGGCGCGCACACCGTTGGCGCGTGGGAGGAACCGAAGTACCCCACGCATACCCAGAGAATGCAATACCTACAACTACTGTGAATGTATTTAGTGTTGTGTATAAACATAATGTGTATGTTTACACCGTGTATTGCACCAAAGGCACGCATGTCATGTAGCGTGGGCGGAAACCCGGAGGAAACCCACGCAGACTGCACAGACATACCGGGTAGGTATGTTAGTATGTGGATATCAAATCGCACAAATTTAGACTGTGCATAGTGCCGAAAGCGCCCATACCAATGGAGTGTGGGAGGGAACCGGAGTACCCGGAGGAAACCCACACAGACTGCATACACATACCGTGTAGGTATTATAGCATGCGTGATAAACATTGAACATGTTTAACTGTGCAGAAGGCCAAAGGCGCACATACCGTCAGTGCGTGGGAGGAAACCGGAACACCCAGAAGAACCCCACGCAGACAGCACACAGATACCGTGTAGGAATGATAGCATGTGAATAAACATATTGCCGACCCAGAGAGTATAATACATACATATACTGTGAATGTATCTGGAGTCGTGCATAAACATATTTTGTACGTTTATATCATGTATGGCACTGAAACACAGCATTGGAACGTGGGGGTACACCCACGCAGACACAGAGACCAATAACACATACATACACTGTGAATGTATGCAGTGTAGAGGTATAGGATGAGTTTAAATTATGGCGCAGAGGCGCATAATCTTCTCTGTATCATTCCAACCTGCTTGACTGTGCTGCCGAAGCAGCATGCAGGTAACAGGTAACCTCTGATCCTCAGACTGTGTGTCTGTCAGAGCCCAGAGCGTTCCCCAGGAAATGGCGGGAAACCACAGTTGCAGAGACCCTGTTGTTGCCTCAGGACATCACACAGCAGGCTCACAGGGACTAGAGACATAAAGTCCCCCCCCCCCACCATGCTGCACCGACCAGGGGGAGGAAAACACTGTGTACCACTGTATCATCCATGCTGCTCTTGGCGCAGCATGTGAGGAAAACAGTGAGGAAGCTGTGTAAAAGAAAAGCTTGAAGGAACCAAGGGAAACAGCGTCCACCTGAGGTACCTCAGCCACAACACCCAGCTTGAGAGTGTTCCTCACATCATCAATGAGTTCACTTACAAGCGCCCTGTCATTCACTAACACAGAACTGGAGTCTTCCTCACAAGGGAATGTCCTGTTCATAAACATTAAATATTCAGAGCTAGGGTCCTGAGCACAGTAGCTAGGCCCATATCTGAATCAGAGCACTCCTTCACTAAAGATTTTTGTGGGGAGAGGGGGCTTATAGCTCCTTTCGCTCGCATACCGCTTCCATTCTGACAAGGAATGATTCCAGGACTGCCGACAACTGGTCCATAAGGACTGCAGGTGCAGGAAACATATGAACATGTTTAACTGTGCAGCACTGCCAGTTGCCCCAGGCAAGTGTGGAGAGCAGGTGTATCAGACTCCATAACGCCACCCTCTGAGACTTTATACACTACACTGGCTACGCTGAGGATGAGGAGGGGATACCCGGAGGACTCACCAACCCTTAAGGACCGCTCAGTCCTGCTGAAAAAACCTCGCTGTGAGCCTGAGGAGAGTGAAGAATCTGTGAGGAGATTGTGAGGAGATTCGCGCTGCAGCGCCGCCGCTAGAGGCCGAAACCGAAAGTAAATGCGCGGCGGCTACAAGAAAATGGCCGCCGGCCGCAGCTATAACTGCGCCATTGAACCACGCCAAGATGGCCGCGAAGCGCGAAATTCAAAGCTCTAATGCGCGCTAATGGCGCACGCAATAACCACCTCAAACAGCGCTAATGGCGCACGCAATAATCACCTCACACACCAGAAAAACTGCCCCTCTCTCCAGAACCCACTACAGACATGAGCGCCCAGCCAGGCCAGAGTGACCCCCAAGCACCCCCACAGCACAGCACCAGTACAGGGTGCAGAGAGCAGCATAACAGGGGGGAGACAGGGAGAAACCCCCCATATAAAGAAACACAGCCAGCATGTACTCACCTGCAGTAGGAGAGACTACTTACCCATCCCTTTCAGGGACCCACTGGCTTGTTTCAGACAGGCCTATCACAGAGCAGTACTGCGTAGCTGTCGGCCCGGTCCACCGCGAGAGATACAGTCAGTCAGGCACTGTTCAATCTTGAGAGGACCGCGGGAGCATGAAAGCAAACCGGCCACCCCTGGAGTCATGGGGCATGTCGTGAACTGAGTCTCACGCACACAAGGCGAGGATCAGCATACTCGATGGTCGGACAGGGAAGACTACGAGGATAACAGTGTACCCAACCTGTTGCCCAGCCGACAGTTGATTGAAGGTCTCAAAAATAAAATAATAAAATTCCCAAAGGAATAAAATGTAAAAGTAAAATCTTCCAGGAGACTGGCTCCTGAGAGAGCCACGTCTTCTCCTTCTGCTAGGCAGAAAAAAACTGAGGCTGCTAGCTGCAGGTGGGAGGGTAATGTCCGGAGGGACCGCCCTCCTGGGTGGGGCTGTTCAGCTCTGGTTTGTTCTAGAATGTATGTTTCTAACAATCTAACATTCTGCCTAGATCTTCTCCTGTGAGCAGGGACATATATCCACACGTTTACAGTATCCAGCTGTGTCAGTCCATGGAAGCTAAGAGAAAAAAAAGATTACCATATGTTCAAGGGACATCTGCACTGATAATCAGGGCACTCATTATTAGTATCCTGATTATCAGTGCAGTCCCACCAGTGCTGCCAATTAGTGTTCATCAGTGCTACCAATCAGTGCCCACCAATGCTGCCAATCCGTGCCCATCAGTGCCAACTATTAGTGCCCATCAGTGCCTCCACATCAGTTTCACCTATCAGTGTTACCTATCAGAGCTGCCTATCAGTGCCATCTATCAGTACAGCCTCATCAAAATTTTCAGTCTTGTTTCATCTATTTAGCAAAAAATTAAAAACCCAGTGGTGATTAAATATCATTAAAAGAAAACTCTATTTGTGTGAAAAAAATTATAAAGATGTCATATGGGTACAGTGTTGCATGACTGCGCAATTGTCATTCAAAGTGTGACATCGTTGAAAGATGAAAATTGGCCTGGGCAGAAAGGGGGTGAAAGTGCAGAGAAAGCAAGTGGTTAAAAAAGAAAGAACACAGGCTGAAAAGGCAGTGCTGTTCAGTGATTATAAGTAGAAGCTAGATGTGGTTTTGTAGGAACTGTACACTCAAACATGATGCCCATAATAAAAGCTACAGATAATTTGCAGAAAGTTCCAATAAATGTAAAAGGGTATATTCTAAATTGCTGGTACTACTAGTTATGCAAATAATGAGACTAACTCAAAACTGTGTTTCCTGTTCTCATTTCTAGTCTATAGCTTTTATGTGCATATTTTTACTGAAATCTAAACATGCAGGGTAGGCAAGGACTAAACATTTACAAACTTCATTCCATCAGTTGGCACAAGCTGTAGGGCAAGTTTAATTGACACATTGTTAGAAAAGGCCTGCTTGTGTATTACTAAAACAAGTGTGCCTCTGTAGACTGCAATCATTCAGGCAGTCTACTGGTGTTCATCTCAAATATCCTGTTGGCATCTAGTGTCTGGGAAGATTTTAATTTATGCAAAAAGGCAGGATTTGCTCAGTAATGGTTTTATAAACTAAAGGGAGTGAAGAGAAAAAAACAAGACTTGTAGGAAAGACAACTGATATCTACAAGGAGCTTAGGCATGCTATTCACTTTATTTACATGCATCACATAGGAAAAGTTATGATATACTCTGACTTCTATGTGGCATCCTAGATTAGTGGCATAGAAACAAATACTGATTAGATTGCCTGATTAGATAGCCTTAGGACTAATATGCTGAATATGAATGCTCGCCCCCTCCCCCCCCCGCTCTTGTCACTGGCTTTGATTGACAGCATCGGGAGCCAATGAGGAACGAGAGAACCTTGCCTCTCGTGCACATTTCTGGATCCAGATCAGGCTCAGGTATGCCTTTAGGAGGGGGGCCGTGGGTGAAGCTGCATGCAGGTTTATCTTACTGCTTAGAATGCAGTATGGTAAAAAACATTCTACCTTTACAGCCGCTGTTATGCCCCTCACTACACGTGGCTGAGGTGTATTTGGGCACACTGATAACTCCTCTCATACCAATGCATTCCGGTAGGCGTAGAATCCTTTTGAACTTTTATTGATACAAGATAGAGTAAAACTGTAACAGATACAGACAAATACAATTAGTAAAGATAGTACAATTAGTGCCTCCCTATCTATCTGCCTAGCTGAGTACATAAATAGTAGACATACCGGAGAGGTTTCTGAAGGCTGGAACATATATCTTAGCAGTCCATGTGCATGCTTCCAGGGAAAAAGATGAAATGGCTGAAGAAGGTGACGCAAGGCCTGATGGGATTGGAAGTACGGAGGCTTGCAAGTCCCAAACCAGCTAACTTTTCTAATATTGCTTATGAAAATAGATGCAGTTATACAAAACGGCCACTAGATGGCAACATAGATTAAATGTTATTAAACCAGAAAAAATAGGAAAAATTCAAGCCTTTTTACTAAAGGCATGACACTCCCCACGTGGATTCCCACGGAAACCACATATCATGGCACTCCAGAGGAGAGTAACAAAATAAGTTCAGAAACAGGTCTGAGGAAAAGTTTAGGCTGGCCTTGCCTAATGACCTTAAGTTCAACTTTCCTGACGTTTCCATCTTCACTGGGAAACACTTGGGTTATCAGACCCAAAGGCCACTCGTTTCTCCTAGATTGAGAGTCTTTCATGAGAACGATGGCACCAGGCTCTAAGTTGGGCTTGCTGTCTTGCCATTTGTTCCTAGTCTGTAGATTAGACAAGTATTGTTTCTTCCACTTGTTCCAAAATGTGTCAGCTAAAACTTGTACTCTTTTCCATTGACATCTGTATAAATCCTTTGGGTCCAGATTGACTGAAGGAGCTGTGATCACCTCAACTTTCTGAGTGAGTAAAGTGGAAGGTGTAAGCAAGAAAGGATCTTCAGGATCATTGGGTATAGATGTCAAGGGTCTGGCATTCATTATAGCTGATACTTCAGCCATGAAAGTTGTCAGAGTCTCATGTGTGAGTTTTGAAGTTCCCAATTGTAGAAACATTGAATCTAGGATTCTTCGAGCTATGCCAATCATACGCTCCCAGGCACCTCCCATATGAGAAGAGTGTGGGGGGTTAAATGTCCATGTACAACCTTGTTCTGAAAGGTATCTCTCTACACGTTCTGTGTCAAGGTTTGAAGTGATATTCAATTCTTTGCAAGCTCCAACAAAATTGGTTCCTCTATCAGAGCGTATGTGTTTGACAGGGCCTCTAATAGAGGTGAAACGTCTCAGGGCATTAATGAAGCTGGATGTGTCTAAGGACTCAGTTACTTCTATGTGTACAGCTCTGATGCACATGCAAGTAAACATGACAGCCCAGCGTTTGCTGTTGGCACTGCCTCCTCTGGTTTGTCGTGTGATCACAGTCCAAGGCCCAAACACATCAAGACCGACGTTTGTGAATGGGGGTTCTGTACTGAGTCGGTCTGCAGGAAGGTTGGCCATTTTCTGGGTTTGAAACATACCACGAAGCTTACGACAGGTGATACATTTGAAAATGGTTTTACTCACAAGTCTCTTGGCTCCCACTATCCAGAGTCCAGCTGGACGCAAGGCTCCTTCCGTGAACAAACGCCCTTGGTGTTTTGTCTGTATGTGGTAGTGTTCCACAAGTAAAGAAGCAACATGGGGACCAGGCAGGGCTGTCCCCTGTCCCCCCTGCTCTTCGCTCTGGCCATTGAGCCCTTAGCGGCTATGGTGCGGGATTGCCGGTCGGTCAGGGGCTTCCGCTATGGCAATATGCACGAGAAAATTATGCTATACGCCGATGACATGCTCCTCTTCCTGGAAGATGTGGATGAATCACTGGCTCAGGTCATGTCCCTTATCACTGAGTTTGGCCGTTTCTCGGGCCTTACAATTAACTGGTCCAAGTCGGCTCTGATGTTCCTGGATGAGGCCCCCGCGCTAGGTGAGGAGCCCTCCTGCCCGGTCCCCATAGTATCCTCATTTAAGTACTTGGGTGTATTCATCTCACCGGTGATCACAGAATTCTGTCAGCTGAATATATACCCCTTATTAACCAGATTCAGGGATAAAATACAGATATGGAATAGACTGCGGATGTCCCTGGCCGGCAAGACGAACCTTATTAAAATGATACTAATGCCCCAGTTGCTGTACCTGCTACACAATGCTCCTGTTGTCATCACGCTTAAAATCTTCAGGGTCGTCAACTCCCTCTTTCGACAATTATTGTGGCACAACAAACCCCCCCTGAATCAAATTGGAACAATTACAACGACCGAAGGAGGGGGGGGCCTTGCCCTCCCCAACCCTTGGATATACTATTTGGCAGCGCAGCTGCAGCACCTGATAGGTGTCATGGTACCGGCTCCTGTGGGCTCCTCGGCTAGGCTAATGCTGCTTGGCTCGGGGGCCGACACGGTGCCAGAGGGTTTGGAGGCTCAGCGGTTTCAGAAATCAATTAAAAAGATGCCCACCTATTCACTCCTTCAGAAGGTATGGAATAAGGCCAAACAACTCCAGAATGTCACGGGTTTCACTAGGTACAGCCCGCTATGGGGGAACGGCAATTACACTGAACTGGCCAAACTTCAGCAGGGCCCTAAGTGGAGGTCACTTGGTATAACCCACCTCAGACAAGTGTTTCATAATGGGGCCCTACTCCCTTTTCATGTACTTCAATCGAGATATGCGCTCCCGTCCAATATGCGGTTTTACTACCTGCAGCTGCGACATGCTGTCAGGGCACAGGGTGATGCAGTGGAATGGGTTCAGTCCCCCACCCCTGTCTTTCACATGCTGCAGGACGCTTGTGAGACCAGGGGTGTCATCTCTCAGTGTTATAACATGCTGCTGTCCTCATTTTTGGAGGGACACCCCATGAAAGTGGTGAGCCAGTGGGAGGCGGATGTTGGTCCTATAGAGGGGGAGCTCTGGGAGGAGGCAATGCGGGTGGTAAACGCCTGTTCGCTTAATGTGGCACAAAAGGTATCCCAACTATATATACTTCTGAGAGTACATTTTACACCGGCAAGGCTATTCAAGATGGGAAGACGGCCCGATCCGCTATGTGGTAGATGTAGGGCGGTGCCTGGAGATCTGATTCACCTTCTCTGGCGGTGCCCCAAACTCCATAGATATTGGACGGAGGTACTGGCTACACTTAATTTGGTGTTCCAGACCAACGTTCCTTCTGACCCCTTATGTTGCTTGTTGGGAATACTGGAGGGGGAGATCCCGGAGGAGGTGACTCGAATGGCATTTACTAGGGCATTGTTCCAGGCGAGAAAAACTATTCTACTACTGTGGAAGTCTGTTGAGCCGCCTACGGTCCAGCTGTGGATACAGCAGATGGGTAAAACCCTTTTGATGGAGAAATACATATACCAGCACAGGGGCATCGCGGGAAAGTTTGATGGGCTTTGGGATGCATGGCTTGCTGTACCGGGGTTAAGCCCCATGGAATTGGTGAGGATGAGGATGTTGGGTGGTGTGTAGCAAGCTCCCATCGGCAACAGGAGGGCGGGTGGGAGGGGGGATAGTCTGATGGGTTGTGTACTGTTTACCCTATGTTATTTGAATCTCTGGGATAGTTTTATGTATGCAATTTCAGATGTGACCAAGGAATGTCAAAAACATTTATTGCTACCGTACATGTAACAGATATACTATGCTGCATATTTGTGTACCTTTGTATCTTCTTTTTTTTTCTGTGAGCAATAAAAACCATTTGATATAAAAAAAAAAGAAGCAACATAGTTATTTGGTATTATGACAGGATTGCTTTCACCACTATCAAGTCCTGCATTTGAGATGCGCCCTCCAACTCTTAACAGTCCTTCATTGTCTATAAAGGGGTTGAGTTTCCTTAGAGGACAGTTCTTTGGAATGCTCTTGTAATTTCGAAGACATTCTAGTGTTACTGCGCAAGTCTCTTGTTGGACACAGCGGATGATTACATTTTTTGCTTCTGTGAGCTCATCTACTGTGTATGGCTTGTGGCAGTAATGCCAACCTTTGCAACAATTTGTTCTTGTAGGGGTACCTCTAAAGGATCTGGCTATGTGAACCAAGCAAGCTGTAGCTCTTTGTAAGGACTTCCAAGTGGAGAATTTGTGGAAGCGCTTGGATCCCAACAGTTGGTTAGAAATTGTTGTACGTAGTGTGGAAACCTGAGGACGGATATCTGAGTCAGATTCAGGTTCTAACAGTACATATGTCTCCTTTACTGGAGTGGTAGGTGCTGGCTTGTACAGGAAGGGTGGTCCTGTGAGCCATGTAGTGTCTTTGAGACGGGATGCTGGCACAGACCTTGTAGCATGGTCCGCTGGGTTATGATCAGCTGAGACATAACGCCACTGGGTGGGCTGTGTCAACTTCCTGATTCTAAGGACTCTGTTGTGTACATAGACATAGAATCTTCTACTTTCGTTGTAAATGTAGCCCAACACTACCTTGCTGTCTGTGTAAAACTCTGTGTCCTCGAGTTCTAGATCCATCTCAGATGTAATAAGCTCAGCTAGTTCTACTGCTAGTACAGCAGCACACAGTTCCAATCTTGGAATGGTGGTTTCAGGACATGGTGCTAGCTTGGCCTTGCCCATAACAAACCCAATGTGAATTTGGCCCTCAATGTCTACTGACTTGAGGTAGGTTACTGCTCCTATTGCTTTAACTGAAGCATCGCAGAATACACATAACTTTCTAGACTGAACCCTTGCAGGAGGAAAGTGGGTGTATGGTCTATGTACGTGTATGTTGGATAAAGTCTTTAAAGAGTCTCTCCATGTTACCCATAATGTCTCTTTCTCAGGAGGTAGTGGAGAATCCCAATCACATGTGTCTGCGGTGAGCTCTCCAAGCAGAATCTTACCTTGGATGGTAACCGGTGCTGCAAACCCGAGTGGATCATTCAGGCTGTTGATGGTGGATAAGACACCTCGCCGTGTGAAGGGCTTTGGCTCTTGGTCAACCTGAAATGTAAGGGTGTCAGACTTGAGGTCCCAGTTGAGTCCTAGGCTGCGTTGCATAGGAAGGGAGTCTGTTGCCAAGTCCAGATCTTTGAAGTCACTGGCATAATCTTGGGAAGGGAGGGCCTCCATGACGACTTTGCTGTTTGATGCTATCTTATGCAGTCTGAGATTTGAAGAGGCAAGTGTACTTTGAGTCCTCTTGAGTAGACTTATTGCAGCTTCGGGTGAAGAAAGTGATTTCAGACCATCGTCTACATAAAAGTCTCTTTCAATAAACTGTGTAACGTCTTTCTCACCTTCTTGGGCAGATAGCTTAAGTCCATAGATGGCAACAGCAGGAGATAGACTGTTACCAAAAACGTGCACCTTCATGCGGTATTCTGTAATGTTTTTAGTAGGGTCATTGTCTTTGAACCATAGGAATCTCAAGAAGTTCCTGTGTTCTTCCTTGACTTGGAAGCTGTGAAACATTTGCTGAATGTCTGCAACTATGGCAACTGCTTCCTTGCGGAATCTGATGAGGACACCAAGAAGTGTGTTGTTGAGGTCTGGTCCCTTTAGGAGGACATCATTTAGTGAGATTCCTTGATGCCGAGAGCTGGAGTCAAACACTACCCGGATTTTACCTGGCTTCTTGAGGTGGTAGACGCCGAAGATTGGCAGGTACCAGCACTCTTCATCGTCTTTTAGAGGTGGAGCTATCTCAGCATGGTCATTCTCAAACATCTTACTCATGAATGAGAAGAAATGTCCTTTCATTTCTGGTTTCTTTTGGAAATTGGATCTGAGGGAAGAAAGGCGTTTCAAAGCTTGTTCTCTGTTATTAGCAAGACAGGGTCTCTGTGCTTTGAAAGGCAGGGGTGCCACCCAGCTGTTTTCATTGGTTTTGTAGAATCCCTGTCTCATTATCTCCAAGAAGATATGATCTTCAATAGATGGTCCAATTTTGTGATCTTCTTTAGTATTTTGGAAAACTGAGCACCCTAAATGATCTCTGTCTTCATCACAAAGAAGATTTGTGGTATAAGGGTTTGAATGAATTACACTGGCAGGCTTCTCTCTTATGAGGAATCTGTTGGTGCAAGGCTTAAATAGGGATGGACGTCCGCCTTCTAGTGTCTTTGTAAAGAGAGAGTTCACGCTGGTTGGTTTGTGAACACTCCCTAGGCATACGTTGCCTATGATAACCCATCCTAGATCTAGCTTCTGGGCATAGGGGGAGTTGTGAGGACCATTGATTTGTTTTCTCACCTTGTGAACTCTGATGATGTCCCTCCCAAGGAAAAGCGCTATCTCAGCCTGGGGATCCAGTTCAGGGATGAGATGTGCTATGCCCTTCAGATGTCCGTGATGAAGTGCCACCTCTGGCGTAGGGATCTCCTCTCTGTCCGTTGGGAACTGATTGCACTCGATTAGAGTTGGCAGAGGCAGGGTTGTCTGACCATCAAAGGATTCGATTTGGTAACCAATGGCTCTTCTCCCAGTTTCTTCACTTACCCCTGTACAAGTCTTGAGTAAGTATGACAAGCTGGATTCCTTGATTTTGAAGGTGTCAAAGAAGGCTGAGCTGGCGAGTGATCTGTTGCTTTGATCGTCCAAGATCATGTATAGCTTCACTGCTTTTTCTCTGCGACCCATGGGGTAAACTGTAGCAAGACAAATCTTAGAGCAGGATTTGTTAGACAGACCTTCTCCACAGACTTGGGTGCACTGGGGTGTAACTACAGGAGGTACTGTGTCTTGTTGCTCCCCGCCGTGCTCTTCCACCTGGAGTGAGGGTGTAAGAGTCCATGGCGCTGGCCCTGGATGCAGAGCTGTGTTGTGCTCTGTGCTGTTGCACTCAGAGCAGTTGATGCTCACCTTGCAGTCTCTCCCAAGGTGAGAAGTTGATGCGCAGCACCTGTAACAAATTCTGTTTTCTTTGAGGAAGGTTCTGCGATCTTGGAGAGTCTTTTCTCTAAAACCTCTGCACTTTAACAACGAATGAGGCTTCTTGTGCAGAGGACACTCTCTGCTTGGATTCTGAGCTGGAGATACACTTGTTTTGCGTACTGCAACAGGTGCGTCTTTGAAGTTGCGGGTTGGAGCAGGCTTACTTGACCTAGGGAAGGCAGAGTCCGATGATGAGATGTCAAAACTAGGATCATTTTTAACCTTTGCTTGTTGGCGAATAAAGTCCACAAAATAAGAGAATGGTGGGAAGGGGACGTTGTGCTTTTGCTTGTAGTCGGAGCCTCGTGTAACCGAGGTTTCTTGAAGGTTGTAAGGTAGCTTTTGCACTATAGAGTTAACGCCACGGGCTGTGTCCAGAAAGGCAAGGCCTGGCAAGTCTCCTTCTGCTTTGGCTATTTGTAGTTCTGTAACTAGGTCACTCAAGTCTCTCAGCTTCTGGTAGCCTTTGTTAGGAATCTTGGGAAAGTCCTCTATTCTTTTAAAAAGAGAGTTTTCTATAACTTCTGGGGAACCGTAACATTCATCAATCCTCTCCCATATCATGCTCAGCCCTTTGGTTGGGTAATTAATGTTAATGTCTCTGATTCTCCTTGCATGTTCTGATGACTCATTCCCCAGCCAATTGACTAAGAGATCGGCTACTTCACTTGCTTTAAAATCAAGATCCCTTGTCGCATTTCTGAAGGACGAACGGCATGCTCTATAACTTTCAGGGTGATCGTTAAACTTTGCAAGTCCCTTTGCTAACAGTTCACGTCGTGCTAAGAACTTGAAGAAATCTGACATACCTTGATCGTTGTGTGAGTAGCCAGGGGGTGCTCTATTGTGCCAGGAACTTGGTGGATAGTTGCGGTTATCAGGGATACTGTCGCTGTATCTTTTAGACCGCCGTTCTTCATTTTCGATTTGGTCAACTGTGACGTAGTGTTTTGATAGTCTGGATGCAGAATGTTCTGAAAACTGACTGAGTGCGGGTTTACTTTCTTGCTTGATATAAGGCGTGTGAATGGCGGGGGTTGATTCCGCTCTTGGCGCTGTAAGCGGGCAGTCATCTGGTTCAGCGTGTCGCTGCACATATTCTGAGGTACGCTCTGTACTGTCGCCAGGAACGGATTTTTCCCCAAACACGTTGCTGAGCCGCTCACTGGTGGGGATGGCAAATTCCTCTAAGATGTCTGCCTCAGCGACTGCTGCTGCTGCTTCCTTCTCTACAGCCAACTTCTCTAACTCAGCTTCTGTGCGCAGCTTCTCTGATTCAGCTTCTATGCGTAGCTTCTCTAATTTCATTTGCATCTCCTTTTCGGCGAACGCGGCCTTTACTTTGGCCTCCTTTGCCGCAAAGTCAGCTTTTACTTTTGCAGATTCTGCTTTTGCGCGGGCAATGGCGATTGTTTCGCTTTTCCCTGACCTCTTTGAGCTTGTGGAGTAAACTTCTGACCTTGTCGCAAAGTGCTCTGACTTTGTCTGTGACATGGTGTCTCGCTGTGTGGAAGCTGGTAACACTGCTGTCTTACTGGCGTTCTGTATGCTAGCCATGCTTAGAAGCCTTTGTATTACTGCTGTTCTGTATGCTAGCCGTGCTTAGAAGCCTCTGTTTTACTGTTATGCCCCTCACTACACGTGGCTGAGGTGTATTTGGGCACACTGATAACTCCTCTCATACCAATGCATTCCGGTAGGCGTAGAATCCTTTTGAACTTTTATTGATACAAGATAGAGTAAAACTGTAACAGATACAGACAAATACAATTAGTAAAGATAGTACAATTAGTGCCTCCCTATCTGCCTAGCTGAGTACATAAATAGTAGACATACCGGAGAGGTTTCTGAAGGCTGGAACATATATCTTAGCAGTCCATGTGCATGCTTCCAGGGAAAAAGATGAAATGGCTGAAGAAGGTGACGCAAGGCCTGAAGGGATTGAAAGTACGGAGGCTTGCAAGTCCCAAACTAGCTAACTTTTCTAATATTGCTTATGAAAATAGATGCAGTTATACAAAACGGCCACTAGATGGCAACATAGATTAAATGTTATTAAACCAGAAAAAATTCAAGCCTTTTTACTAAAGGCATGACAGCCGCTTTAAAGTGGTTGTAAACCACGTAGACAATTTTTTTTTTTTTTTACTTACCTGCAAGACAAAGCTATAATGAGCTAGTATGACTAGCATACTAGCTCATTATGTACCACTTACCTTCCATCGGGGCCCCCGAAGTCGTCCGTGTCCCTCCTCTAGCCGCATCCATCGCTGCGGCGATAGCCGGAATGTTACTTCCGGGTATCGCCGCTGCAGCCAATCACAGCGCCGCTCCGGCGTTGTGATTGGCCGGAGCGGCGAAGACGTGACTCCGCGCATGCGCGCGTGAGCTGTCGAATTCGGCTACGTCGTCGAATGTTGCGACCTAGCCGAATTTGTGAATGGGGTGACGTCAGCGTCGCCGCATTTACATACAAATATCTCCTTAACCGTGTAGGTTAAGGAGATATTTCATGCACCTACAGGTAAGCCTTAATCTAGGCTTACCTGTAGGTCTTTGTTTAAAAAGTGGGTTTACAACCACTTTAATGGCTTCTAAATTAACTGACAAAAAATATGACATTTGACCACAGTTATTACAAATAGACATTGACTGGATACATTGGCAGACATGGCTATTTAGTCAGATTCATCATTGATTCCAACCAATGCCTTATTGAGCCATCATTTTTTAAAGTAGTATTAAACCCATAAGCAAACATACTGCAGCTTACACAATATTGGCTCTATTGGCTGTATTAATTTTCCTTTTTTAGGCTCTTTATTTGCCTGGTGATCTGGCCAGTAAATCTTGCTTTTCTACAAAACAGACTGTACTGCAGATGTAGCAGTTAGGGGTGAAACAAACCATTTACCACTGACAGGGATGCTCACAGTGGTCAGCTTTTATTTATATAAAACATTTATCCCAAAAGAAAAGAAAAACAGGTGCTGTAACTGCTTAGCTGTTAGCTGGAGTTTGGCTTCAATTTGTTTGGTGTATATAAATCTGCTAGTTATTGACAATGTTGCTGTCAAAATGTGTCTGTTGCTCCTTCATCCAGAGTGTAGGCACTGTAATACAGGTGGTACAGGTGAGTATAGTATGTTAAAAGCCAGATCAACAGGTGATAACAGAGGGAAAGTTTAAAACAAGAAACAAATACAGCCACCACATCTAAGGATTAGTAAGGTGCAAACATATAACATTTTTGGTTTTGGGGTTAATACCGCTTTAATGCATAGTGCATAGAAAGGATATTTTGCTTTTGCTTTATGACTTAACATTTTTGAGTAAATAAATCAAATGAAAATGGCTTGGCCAATTATTGGTACCCATCATCCTAAAATTTTGTACCACACCTTTTTATCGCAACTATATCAATAATCAAGTGATAGCCCTGTATGACTTTTTTCTTCCCAAGTTAACTGTTCCAGCTGACTTGGGTATTATGGGCTTTTTCTACCAACTGTACTGTAAGTTGTAGTTTCTACATGTAGCACCCTCCTAGTATAGGTGCTAGGAAGTACATACTTTAGTGTAATTTGCTCCTCTGCCTAACAGGGGGACTAAGAGGTAAATTTATATTTAGCATTCTGCCTAACAGAGTGCTACAATCTATTAGTCAGGGCTGCTCATGATGTTCTGGTGCTGTTAAGTTTGCCTAAAGCTCCTCCTGCCTTCTGGAAGCCACTAGAGCTTTCAAGAACATAAGTGGGAGCTGGGAAAATAAACAGTATGAACAGTGGCAGAGCTACCAGGGTCGCAAACGTCGCACTTGCGACTGGGGCTCGGAGTTCCGCCACTGTCGGGGGGGCCCCAGCAGCGTTGCTTGTCGCAGGACTCTGAGCTGGCAGTGTCTCTCTCATACAGCTCAGAGCCTGCACTGACAGTTCCTCCATCGCACGGATGGGAGAGCGAGTCGGTCTGCTCCTCTCCTCCTGTGTGCACCACAGGAAGTGTAAAGCTAGAGCAGGGTTGAGGAAGACACCTGTCTCCCCTGTCACCTGGTTCTCCTAAGCTGATTGAGGGGGGGTTTGCTGAAGATCCATCTGGTATCACTGAAAGAGGCTGCTGGTTGCTCTTCAAAGGCCTATGAATACAGACATCTGTAGGATCTCTGAGACTAGTGCTGTTAACCCACCTCTGCTGTTCTCTAGTCAGCTTAAGGGCCCAGAAAAAAGAGAACATTGGCTAGGGATCTGAAGCGCTATATCTAACTGCCACTTACTGCAAGGTACTTTGCTCAAGCTTCTTTACTACTGCACTGCCAAATCAGGAGAAGTCTGCTATCTGCTCCCAGCAAGTGACTTCACCGAAGGCTCCATTTTACTGTCCTCGAGTTGTGAATAGTTTTGTTTCGGAGTATCCTACTGCAACCCCCTAACCCTATCCAAGTTCAGCTAAAATAAAACTGCAAAACACCACACCTACACTGGTCTTTGACTTCAACAAGCTGAAGTGAGTGTGCACCCGGCTGTGGAAATACCTTGTACCTGGCTGTCAGTACAAAATGGGGAATACCTGAGCAAAACTCAAACAGCTCCTACAGGGGTAATGCCACATACATATGATCCATTTGTTTCAGACAAGACTCACAGTGGGCCCCTTCAGAACAGTCCAATGCTTGCTTTACAACCATTCTTGGGTTTTCAGATGTAGGTCATTCTTGTAGCGGAAGAACCTTTACTTGAGACCAAGACAACTTTCTAATATTAGGTATGCTTTGCTCCAAATACTTAAATATTCTTTGAATTTGATTGTGCTCTGCACAGATTCAAGACATCCCATGCTGTGACCCAAAAAATATTTTACATTTTGTTTCATCTATTCAAGAGTACATTCTCCCAGAGGAACTGTGGCTTGTTGATATGCCTTTTTTTTTAAATCTTTTTAGTGTAGGCCTTTCAGAAATATGAACTTCAGTTTTTTTGCTTTAGAGGCCCACCTTTGTTTAGACAGTGACAGATTGTGCAACTAAAGATTATACCTTGATCTTTGAGGTAAAGTCAGTCAGGATTGGTTTTGAAGTTTACTTGTTCTCCACCATTTGTGTTATTTATCTGTTCAATTTGGTGTTAATTTTACTCTTGCAGTAGGGGGGGAGGTTTGGGTGGTGGCCATGGCCACCCTGGGTATGCCGTTCCACCCGGCTGTAAATATAAGGAAATATCTCCTTATTATAGGCTAACCTATAGGCTGAATGCACGGGTTGCTGCTAAATCTACCTGAAAAAAGCTTTTCAACTTGAAATTAATCAGATTAGGGTACTGCCATATAGGCACTGCCAGTGTAGCTTCCAGAAATTGTATGAAAATCATTCCGTTCTATAGCACCACATACAATTTTAGGCTATCACCCAAGCATGTAATTTACAAGATTTGTGTATTTTCAAGGTTGCACTAGAAGGCTCATAAGACCCTCTGCGTGGCCTATAAGCCCTAAAAATTGCCAAAATTGAATGACAGGATTCACCCCTATCCATATAAACTTAATTCAGATTCGCTCCTTAAGTTCAGGTTTGCCAAATTTTAGACAGGATGCCCCATTGACGAATCAAACCTGGGCATATTTACCCATCACAAATCTGCATAGTAAAGGCATTTCTAAGTTGGACTTTAGGCTGCAGTTTACAACTTAAGTGTTCATACCATTTGATCCTGGGTCTGTCTATGTGCGTCTGAGATTCTGAGCTGCTGGTGTTCAACAGTCTTTATTAAAGTGCTGATCCACAAGGTATTAAAAGAGGAGCTCCACTCATATTTATAAAAATTTAAAGTCAGCAGCTACAAAAACTGTAGCTGCTGACATTTAATGAACAGACTAGCCTGTACCAGGATCCAGCAGTGCCGCAAATTAAAAAAAAAAAAATGCGTGGAGTTCCCCCAAATATCCATACAAGGCCCTTCAGGTCTGCCCTTGAGGGCATGTGGCCTGGTACGGTTCAGGAGGGGGGGGCGCTCTCTCGTTTCTCTTTTCCTGCGGCCTGCCAGGTTGTGTGCTCGGATAAAGGGTCTGGTATGGATTTTTGGGGAAACTCCACGCCATTTTTTTTTAAATTTGGGGTGGAGTTCCCCTTAAAATCCATACCAGACCTGAAGGGCCTGGTATGGATATTTAGGGGGAACCCCACGCATTTTTTTTTTATTTGCGGCAGGGTTCCCCTTAATATCCATACCAGACCTGAAGGGCCTGGTAATTGAATTTGGGGGGACCCTCACGCATTTTTTTTTTTATCAATGACTTTTCTATGTATTGCCGGGAGCCAACAATTCATTATAGCCATGAGTGAGTTTTAAATGGCTTTTTTTCCTTCGGAAATGACACTTTGTGCAGGGACAGTTCTAAGCACGGGAAACAAGCGCGACTTTACAGGCATACTGTACACACACCCTGGGTATGAAATTTAAAGGAATATTTTACTTTTCACTTTAAGCATTATTAAAATCACTGCTCCCGAAAAAAGGGCAATTTTTAAAACTTTTTTTTGCATTGATACATGTCCCCTGGGGCAGAACCCGGGTCCCCAAACACTTTTTATGACAATAACTTGCATATAAGCCTTTCAAATTAGCACTTTCGATTTCTCCCATAGACTTTTCGAATTTGCCACGAACACCCCAAATTGTTCGCTGTTCGGCGAACCGGCGAACAGGCAATGTTCGAGTCGAACATGAGTTCGACTCGAACTCGAAGCTCATCCCTATTCACTGCGTGTCACTTTGGATTTGAGATTCACTGCTGTGAGCTGGATTGAAGTTTGGAACTGTCTAAGACATTTTGTTTGAGGATATTTTGTCACCAATTAGCACAATTTATATAGGTTTGGCAACATTGTATTGAAGTGCGATTTTTTTTTTTATATCACACATGTAATTTTACTGATTTATTTTGTATAAGCACTGTACGAATGAGGGATTGCTGTTATAATATTTTATTCTTGTCTGGACAAAAGTATACTTTCAGGGGGCTTTGGTATAGGTGGTCACAACTGTGGAAATGGCTAGCAAGGTTTTATGGTGGCATTTTTCTGCTGCTTGTAAATACACTGTTACACAAGTAATCTATAACTTGCTAAACATGCACTGCTAAACATCTGAGACAAGGGTTTGACAACCACGTAGGAGCTTTTTGTAAAAAAAAATATGTAAATTTTATTCATAACAAAGTGGCTTAAAATGGCTTCAAAACTTACCAATAACATAACAAGTCATCCAAGTTCCTTTTCCAAAGACGCCTTGTAGGAAGCGAAAAAATAAAAAAACATACAAGTTCGGTGCAAATGCTGCACCGATTCCAGATAATCCCACTCCAAAGGAAGATATCAGGTATGTAACTTTTCTTCCATATCTGTTAAAGTAAACAATATGAACATATGTAACAGTTGATTTGCAGCCAGCAAATCATGACAAAAGCCATTATTTAGGTGTATTTTAAAGTGCATCTCAAGCCAAAGTTTTTCTAGAAAGTATTAGAATCCCTGGTGGATTTTTACTGCTATGTAAAGATCCATTACATAGGTTTTCTCTAACTTCCCAACTTGTTGACAAAGGCTTCACTAAACAGAAGGTAGGACTAATCTCCCACAGCAACACAGACCAAAACAAACTTTTTGTAGAGTAGGAAAAAGGCTCGACCTTACATCAGATTTGTTATTGAAATCTGTGTTCCTATTGCAGATTCTCTCCCTTTCCATATAGTACATCCATTGTCACCTTTCCCTAATCCTTTTGGCCAGACATGCAATTTAACTAAACACTTTTACAACTAAACCAAATTGAAAAAGGCTATAAACTAAGGCTCTGTTCACATCTAGACATTTTTGGGCGTTTTTCTGCTCTAATGCGGCGTACACACGATCGTTTTTAATTTCATTTTCAAAAACGACGTTTTTCTCTACGTGATTTTTCTTGTTTCCTCTTAAGCCTGTCTTGCATACACACGTTCATTAAAAAAAACGCTTGAGCAAAGCGCAGTGACGTACAATACGTACGACGGCACTATAAAGGGGAAGTTCCCTTCGAATGGCGCCCCCCTTTATGTTAGTAAAGTTTGTTGAGCGACGATTCGCTTTTCAGCCTCGTGCTTTTCAGTCCGTTACAGCGTGACGAATGTGCTATCTCCATTACGAACGCTAGTTTTACCAGAACGAGCGCGCCCGTCTCAAACTTGATTCTGAGCATGCACATTTTTTTTCCCCTCGTAAAAGCATACACACTACCGTTTTTCACGACGTTAAAAAAAACTACGTGAAAAACGACGTGAAAAAATAGAGCAGGTTCAAATTTTTTTAGGCCATTTTTCACATTGTTAAAAATGCTCTGGAGCCTACACACGATCGTTTTTAATGCCCAATTTAAAAAATTGCATTTTTAACGACGTGAAAAACGATCGTGTGTACGCGGCATAAGCCTCAGCTCTAAAAATGCCCAACAAGACAAATCCCATTAATTTCAATGGCCCCTGTTCACATCTGAGCGTTCGGTCGCCTAAAACAAAACGCCCGTCATCCCAAAAAGTACATGAGCTTTTTTTTGGCAGATTACAGGCGTTTTACTGCTTTTACATTGGTGACCCTTTAACCTTGAAAACGCCTGTACAAAACTCTCCAAAAATGCCAGAAGAAAACACCTGAAAAAAATAGCAACACCT
Organism: Rana muscosa; assembly: GCA_029206835.1. Taxonomy (NCBI): domain Eukaryota; kingdom Metazoa; phylum Chordata; class Amphibia; order Anura; family Ranidae; genus Rana; species Rana muscosa. Next base: position 403,571,606 of record CM055122.1, read on the forward strand.
AGATGTGAACTGAGCCTAAAGAATTAAAATATACAGTAGCTATATAGTCCACATCTGCACAGTTCTACGAGTACACAATACGGTACATACTATTTAAATGGATTTCTCACTTAGAGACCTAGATTTCTCACCTAGAGACAGTATCAACTACTTGACTAACTTATACAGATCGTAAGAAACACCACCTTTTTTTTGTGAAACAATGAGCTTCCAATTCAACTCCTCTAAAGCCTTGATTATAAAAACAGAATCTCCTAGTACCACTTTTAGTTTTAAATGGTTCCACAAAACCTTTCAATGTTAGGGTACAAGTGTAAATGTCACCATTTTCATGCAGTTTCACTGGTCTACTTGTTTTGCTTAATGTGAATAATCTTATTAGTGCGTGTTAACCACTTAAGGACCGGACCATTATGCAGCTTAAAGACCTGGCCACTTTTTGCGATTCGGCACTGCGTCGCTTTAACTGACAATCGTGCAATATGGCTTCCAAACAAAATTGGCATCCTTTTTTTCCCACAAATAGAGCTTTCTTTTGGTGGTATTTGATCACCTCTACAATTTTTATTTTCTGCGCTATAAACAAAAATAGAGTGCCAATTTTTCAAAAAAAATCAATATATTTTACTTTTTGCTATAATAAATATCCCCAAAAAATATATAAAAAAAACATTTTTTTTCCTCAGTTTAGGCCGATACATGATCTTCTACATATTTTTGGTAAAAAACAAAAAATCGCAATAAGCGTTTATTGATTGGTTTGCGCAAAATTTATAGCGTCTACCAAATAGGGGATAGTTTTATTGCATTTTTATTAATAATTTTTTTTCTAGTTATAGCGGCGATCAGCAATTTTTATCGTGACTGCGACATTATGGTGGACACTTTTGACACTATTTTGGGACCATTGTCATTTTTACAGCGAACAGTGCTATAGAAATGCACTGATACTGTAAAAATTACACTGGCAGTAAAGGGGTTAACCAGGAGGGAGCGCTGTAGGGGTTAAGTGTGCCCTGATGTGTGTTTCTTACTGTGGGGGGTGTGGCTTAGCGTGTGACGTCACTGATCGTCATTCCCTATGACAGGGAACAGACGATCAGTGACAGGCTCACTAGGAATTACGGGGAGAGGTTTGTTTACACTTACCTCTCCCCGTTCTTCCTCTCTGTGACCCGATCGTGGGTCACCGGTGGCGATCGGGTCCGCTGTTCCCGCGGGGACGGTCACGGTAAAGAGGACCGGGTCGCGAGCGTGCCCGCCGGCGGCGCGCTCGCGACCCACGGCTGGGATGTTAAAGGGGACGTACCTGTATGCCCTTGTGCCCAGCCGTGCCATTCTGCCAACATACATCGGCGAGCGGCGGTCCTTAAGTGGTTAAGATATGTTGCAGGAGACGATGGCCAGATGGTTGAAGGAGCTTTTCAACTGGGGGGATGAGAAGAGGTCAGTGAAAGGTAACAAGCAAGGGTCAGAGTGTCAAGATGAGGACAATGTTAGGGAGGGGGAAGGAGGCTTCAAACTAGAAGGAGGAAATAAAGTTTCTAGGACCAATACTTGTAGTCTGGATGAATCTTGCTATAAAAAATGAGCATGGATAAAGGCGCAGTTACAAAATTTAAAAAAGTGTGTACACAAATGCTAAAAGTCTGCTGTATGAGGATTTTGGACTTCTTGGGAATATCAGAAACCTGGTTTGACAGCTCACATGACTGGCTTACAAATGTCCAGAATCACACCCATTATAGGAGAACAAGGTAGGTGGAAGTGGGGGACTGGTGTGCCTGTATGTCAAAAGCAATTTGATGGTGAATATGGAGGCATGACATTGCTAACAGGGTTAGTGAGGAGGTGGAGTCTTTGTTGCTGTAGCTTATAAAAGTACACAAGTGGGTTTATGCTACAGGCCCCAAACAAAAAGGAGGAGGAAAAGACCAATCTACTTTCAGTCAGATGGTGGGAAGGCAGGGCAATGTTATAATCATGGGGGACTTTAACTATCCTGATATTGAGTGAGCAGCCGAACTGCTCACTCAACTAAGGCTCATAATTTCTTAAATGTAATGCAGGACAATTACATGAGTCACATGGTGTTAGCCACAACTAGAATTGATCCTTTGCTGGACCTACTAATTACAAAACAGAGATGACTGCAGATGTAGAAACAAGGGTTAACTTAGGGAAAACAGTGATCACAGGGTAATTCCATTCACCAGAAATTATAGGAAAGGAAGACACGAGGTAAGGATAAGCACACCAACTTTCAAAAACCTGAAGTTTACTAAGCTGCACTTCATACTTCATGACAGTAAATGGAATATAATTCTGGAAACAAAGTACACTGAAAAGAGAGCACTTTAAGGACATATTAGATTTTTCTTACAGTATTTAACGGTAAAATAAACAGTAAAATAAACCAAAATTTCAAGTTCAGATGGCAACAATGCAAATTCCTCTCTCGGAAACAACAGCATTTGTAACTCCAGAGGGATCTTTCCAGTATCGGATGATGCCTTTTGGGTTACAGAATGCTCCAGCCCCATCGAGCCTATGCTGCTGCATACCTAGATGACATGGTCATCTATAGTGAGGCTTGGGACTCACACTTACCAAAGGTTCAGTCTGTGTTAGAATTGATTAACACATGTGTGTGAGCTGCTAATGCTGCACACCCCAAGACGTTATACAGAATGGGAATTCCCTCACAGGGTTTTTAAGCAGCCAAAAATAAATGTTGAACAATATTCAGATTTCATTAAAAATATATAAATTTTATCAAAAAGTACTTTTTAAATTCATGAAAGTTGTAAAAAGTAGCTCTGGCCCTGACATGAAAATATAGCCCATCAATGATAAAAAACACGTTACATGGAACCCATTATGTTAAACGCTTAACGACCGCTCGCGGCATATATACGTTGGCAGAATGTCTCGTACAGGCACAATCACGTACCTGTACGTGGCCCTTTAACTGCCTGCCGTGTGGTCGCGCACACGCCGGCGGCGGCGCACTCGCGACCCTGCAGTCATCCCCGTGAGTCGGACCGCGGGTCCAGCGGACTCGATCGCCGCGGGGATCCCCGCGATCGTCTCACGGAGGGATGGAGCGGGAAGATGTTAGTGTAAACACAACATCTCCCCGCTCCCCTACTGACACTGTCACTGATCTCTACTCTGTGTAATCAGAGTGGAGATCGGTGACGTGTCACTCATAGCCACGCCCCCCCTCAGTTAGAATCACGCCCTTAGGCACACTTAACCCCTTCAGCACCCCTAGTGGTTAACCCCTTCACTGCCAGTGTCATTTTTACAGTAATCAGTGCATTTTTATTGCACTGATCGCTGTAAAAATGACAATGGTCCCAAAAATGTGTCAAAAGTGTCCGATGTGTCCGCCATAATGTCGCAAAAAAAATAGCTGATCGCCGCCATTACTAGTAAAAAAAATAAATTAATAAATATGCCATAAAACTACCCCCTATTTTGTAAACGCTATAACTTTTGCGCAAACCAATCAATAGAAGCCGATTGCGATTTTTTTACCAAAAATATGTAGAAGAATACGCATCGGCCTAAACTGAGGAAAAAAACGTTTTTTTATATATTTTTTGGGGATATTTATTATAGCAAAAAGTAAAAAATATTGAATTTTTTTCAAAATTGTCGCTCTATTTTTGTTTATAGCGCAAAAAATAAAAACCGCAGAGGTGATCAAATACCACCAAAAGACAGCTCTATATGTGAGGAAAAAAGGACGTCAATTTTGTTTGGGAGCCACGTCACACGACCGCGCAATTGTCAGTTAAAGCGACGCAGTGCCGAATCGCAAAAAAGGGGCCTGGTCTTTATGCTGCATATTGGTCCGGGGCTTAAGTGGTTAACTACTTCCCTACCGCCCACCGTCAAATGACGTCAACAGATGGGATCTCCCATCCTGAGTGGACGTCATATGACGTCCTCGGCTTTGAGGGGGGATATCTGAATGATGCCTGCAGCTAGAGGCATCATTCAGATATCCTTTTGTTCAGCTGGCGATTCTGCGCACCATAAGAACGATCATAGCGGCGGTTCCGCCGCTTGATCGCTCTTATAGGCGGCGGGAGGGGACATCCCCCCCTCCCGCCGCCATCCGGTGCTTCTCCGGGCTCTCCCGTGTGATCGGGGACCCGGAGCGAATTTTAAATAATAAAACCTTTTTTCTTCCAAAAAAAAGGCATTTGAGAAATTATTGCGCAAATACCGTGCAAGAAAAAAAGCTGCAATGACCGTCATTTTATTCCCTAGGGTGTCTGCTAGAAAAACATATATAATATTTTGGGGTTCTGAGTAATTTTCTAGCAAAAGAATGATGATTTGTACATGTAGGAGAGAAGTGCCAGAATAGGCCCGGTATTGAGGGGGTAAGAAAAGCCCTGTATTGAAGTAGTTAATGTGGTAATCCACATGATACCCCTACGCGTACTTAGAAGGGTTGAAAAATGCGTAGGGGTATCATATGGATTACCACATAAAAAACATATGGAATCCATTTTGTTAATCATTTAAAAAGTACTTTTTGATAAAAAAAATATTTTTTATTAAATCTGAATATTGTTTAACATTTCTTTTCGGCTGCTTAAAAATCCCATGAGGGAATATGCAGTCTGTGCTAGATTCTATCTGCAAAGCCGGGTTTACAGCCAATTGGACATGTGCAATTTGTTTAGTTCCCGAATTCGGTTTTTAACAAATTTTGACAAATGAGTTAATTCCGAAATCTCCAAATTTTTCAATTTTTGAATTTTCAGATTTTCGGATTCTTGAATTCAAAATTTTCGAAATTTAGAATTTCCGGAAATTCGGAATTTGAAAAATTTGAAAATTGGGAAATTCTAAATTTCGGAAAATCGAATTTTGGAATTTCAAAATTTCAGAAATTCAAAAATTGGGAAATTCTAAAATCGAGAATTCTAAAATCTGGAATTTTCTAATTTCAAATTCGAAAATTCGAAATTCGAAAATCGGAAATTTGAAAATGCAAAAATGACAAATTCGAAAATTCAAAAAATTCGAAAATTCAAAAATAGCGGAAATTATACATTTCGAAAATCTGAAATTCGAGAATTCTAAAATTCCCAAATTCAAAAATTCCAAATTAGGAAATTCCAAATTTTGCAAATTCTAAATTTTGCACATCGCAAATTTGAGAATTTTGAAAAACGGAAATTCGAGAATTCGAAATTCCAAAATTGAAAATTCGAAAAGCGTTAATTCTAAATTCTAAAATTCTAAGTTAGGAAATTAGAAAATCGTAAATTGGAAGAGGAAATGCAAAAATTCTAAAATCCAAAATTGGGAAATTCAAAATTTTTTTATTTGAAAATGGGAAATTCGAATAGCGTTCATTTGAAAATTCGAAGTTAGGAAATTCTAAAATGGGAAATTCAAAAAAGCGGAAAAATCGAAACTGAAAATTCGAAAATTTCAAATTCTGGAATTAGAAAATTCAAAATTCAAAAAAGCATTAATTAAAAAATTCGAAATTCGAAGTCAGGAAAATCGAAAGTTGGAAATTGGAAAAGCGGAAATAAAAATCTAAATTTGGAAATTCCAAATTCGAAAATTCCAAATTCAAAAGTTCAAAAACTAGAAATTAGGAAATTCTAAATTTCACAAATTTAAAATTTTGCATATCGCAAATTCGAGAGTTTCGAAAAGCAGAAAATCGGAAATTCAAGAATTCGAAATTTGGAAATTCCAAAATTGGAAATTCGAAAAGCGTTAATTCTAAAATCTAAAATTCTAGGTTAGGAAATTCGAAAATCGAAAATTGAAAAAGCGGAAATGCGAAAATTCTAAAATCCAAGATTCAGAAATTCCAAATTTTTTAAAGTTAGGAAATTCGAAAATGGGAAATTCTAAAAAGCGGAAATTGTAAATTCGGAACTGAAAATTTGAAAATTCGAAATTCGGAAATTCGAAATTCTAAATTCGGAAATTCGAAAATTGTAAATTCCAAAAGCATTAATTAAAAAATGTGAAAAGCGAAAATTAAAAAAAATTCTAAATTCGGAAATTCGATATTTCGAAAATTGGAAATTCGAAAATCCAAATACCTATAGTTATGAGTAGTTATTAATGGTTATTAGTTATTAGTAGTAGTAGTAGTAGTAGTTAATAGTTATGCTTCCAAATTTTACTAATTTTTCTTTTTTTTCAGATTTTCGAAAATTCGAAATTTGAAAATTCAGTATTCAAAAATCTTAAAATTTGGATTTTCGAATTTCCAAATTCCGATTTTTTTTTAATTTCCGGATTTCCAGAATTTCCAAAAAAAGCAAATAAACTAAAACAAATTTTTCGGCAGTGCACATGTCTACAGCCAATCCAATAAAATGTACCATTGGGCTAGAAGCAAAGTATCTGGGATATACCATAGGGAGAGGTCTAATAAAGCCCCAAGTAAACAAAGTTGAGGCTATTTAGAGTTGGCCACGCCCCACCAACAAGAAGCAGTTTCAAGCATTTTTAAGAATCGCTGGCTATTATTTCCGCTTTATTCCCCATTTTTCCTCACAGGCTGCTCCCCTGACTAATTTGACAAAAGGGAAGTAACTCCGGGAGCGATGTCGGCCGCCGGAGCGGGGTACGAGGATGGCTGCAGGGGCTTCAATCTAAGGTAAGTAATTCATAATGAGCTAGTATGCTATGCATACTAGCTCATTATGCCTTTGTCTTGAAGTTTTTTTTTTTTCATTTTGTCCTAGGGTTTACAACCACTTTAAAACAAGCCTTATGTAGTGAGCCAGTGTTGTCCTCGTCTGAGTTTTCAAGGGACTTTGTGGGTAAGGAGCTGTGTTGTCTTAGGTTTTCAAAATGGAAGACCACCCTGTCATTTACCTCAGCTGGAAACTGAAGGCCCATGAAGAAAATTATGCTACTATTGCAAAGTGGTTCGTTTCCACGAATCAGCGTACCTGCACGTTGGCTCCTCTAAGAGCCATAGCAGGCGCACGCGCCCGCTGCACGGCAGGGGACCCGATGCGTGTGGCCAGTGGGAGCAATTGCCGCCGGCCACCCGCGATTGCGGGTAGAGAGCCAGAATGGGAATTTGTGTGTATAAACACACAAATCCTCTTTCTGACAGGAGAGAAGAGACAGATCTGCTGTTCGTAGTTATTACGAACAGCGATATGTCTCCTCCTCCAGTCAGTCCTATCACCGCACAGTTAGAAACACTCACGAGGGAACACATTTAACCCCTTGATCGCCCCCTAGTGTTAACCTCTTCCCTGACAGTGACATTTACACAGTAATCAGTGCATTTTAAGGCCTCATGCACACTGGCCGTTAAAATAACATTATAAAAATGGCAGTAGCTTTGCAGTGTTTTCCAACTTTTTTCAACGTTTTTGCAATAGCGTTTTTAGGCGTTTATTATCGGTTTTTAGCATTTGTTGTTTTTTAAGAAAATTATTTATTGTTTTATTTTTCAATGGATCAAAAACCTTACAAAATGCTGGTGAGCGACGTTTTTGAGCGTTTATCGGCATTTATCATCGTTTGAGATTTTTTACAGCTGAAAAACATCTCTCAGAACATCTCCCCATTTTTATTTTTTTTTACTGCTCAAAAACACCACTGCCCAAAACTGCTGATAACAGCGTATGTGTGCATGGACACATAGGATAACATGATGGAGAGTTTAACCACTTGCCGACCGCCGCACGCAGATGTACGTCGACACAATGGCACGGGCAGGCACATGGGCGTACCTGTAAGTCCCTTTAAACTTGCCGCCCAGCGGGCACGCGTAAACAAGGCATTCTCCTATTCTTTCTAGTGACATGTCACTGATGGCTGTTCCACGTGATCAGGAACGATCATCAGTGACGTGTCACGTGTAGCCACACCCCCTAACAGTAAGAATCACTCCCTAGTACTGACTAAACCCCTTCACTGCCAGTGTAATTTTTACAGTAATCAGTGCATTTTTATAGCACAGATCGCTGTGAAATGACAATTGTCCCAAAAATGTGTCAAAAGTATCTGATGTAAAGTCGCAGTCACAATAAAAATCGCAGATCGCCGCCATTACTAGTAAAAGAAAAATATTAATAAAAATGCCATAAAACTACCCCCTATTTTGTAGACGCTATAACTTTTGCGCAAACCAATCAATAAACGCTTATTGCGATTTTTTTTACCAAAAATATGTAGAATATGTATCGGCCTAAACTGAGGAAAAAAATGTTTTTTATATATTTTTGGGGGATATTTATTATAGCAAAAAGTAAAAAATATTGCATTTTTTTCAAAATTTTTGTTTATAGCGCAAAAAATAATAACCATGATCAAATACCACCAAAAGAAAGCTCTATTTGTGGGAAAAATTTTGTTTGGGAGCCACATCGCACGACCGCGCAATTGTCAGTTAAAGCGACACAGTGCCGAATTGCAAAAGTGGCCTGGTCTTTAGCCAGCAAAATGGTCCGGGGCTGAAGCAGTTAATGACTGTAGAAAAAAATGTCTTTAAAAAAGAAAGCTCTATTTGTGGAGAAAAAGGGACGTCAATTTAGTTAGGGCACAGTGTCAAAATAGCAGCGTTTTACCTCCAGCGGCGCACCGCTCCAGTGTGAAAGTAGCCTAAGAGTGCTTTCACATTGTCAGCGCCCGGGCATCGGCGATAAAACGCAGCACTTTACCGTAGTTTTTGCGGCGCTTTTTAGCTTGCAGCTGCAGGTATTCACTGCTCCTAAAGCGCTGCAAAGAAGCTGATGGCAGGACTTTTTTGGACGCCCTGCCAGCACAGCGCCCCAGTGTGAAAGCACTCGGGCTTTCACACTGGGATTGCAGCTGAGGCTTTTTTCAGGCGCTATTTTTAGCGCTAAAGCACCAGAAAAACGCCTCCAGTGTGAAAGGGGTCTTAGTCTGTTTGACTAAAAGCCTCTCTTTATTTCTGTGTAACCACCAAGTGTCTGGGCAGCTGCAGGCTGTGGCAGAACAAGTAGTCAGGTTCCTGTGTTTTTGTAGTTAGACACCCAAAGTGGCAAGGGTTTATTTTCTGTTTTGTTTTATTTTACCTGTTTTGATGCCTGTACTTTGTAACCGCAGAAGTGTAAATAAACCACAGTTTTTGGTTTCACAAAGATCCTGCTGTCTGTCCGTGCCTACTTCACTGTGTTGTGACCCATCCAGAGGGTCCTGCACACCCTGCTACTGAGCTAATCCCTGAACAACACATACATAAATAGACACACATGCGCATATATACATTATATATAGCGCCCATCCCAATTTATGGGATGCTATATGTGTAAATTTTGGGGTGGTCTGAGCCAATAGTTGGACTCGGACCTGTTGATTGGAAAAAATTGTGCTTCTGCTCTGGGTGCGATGCTGCCTGGCAGTACAGTTCCCTGTTGCCTGGGGGTGGCGCTGTCACTTTGGGCTCAGGTTGAACCATAGGGGGTATCGCAGCACTATTGGGTGTCTTCTCTCGGCAGCCGTGCAGTGGGCATGGTCTACCCGCTGTGCATGCTGGGAGAGGGTACAAAAGGGGCAGATGCCTCTTGGCGTGAGGTGATTCCAGGGGGACCCCCAAGGCGTTCGGGGGGACCTCTGGTCCAGTGAGCGTGTCCCGTGGCCCTCATGGCACGGGATGCGTGTGTTTGGTCCCGGGCACCTTTAGCCTGGGGCTCTGCTGCTGCATAGTAGGCCCAACTCTCCTATTGAGGGCCTACGCTTCGGAGAAGGATCCCAGGCTGCCTGGTTGAAGGGGGCCCATCTTTAGGGAAGGACTTTCAGGGGAAGATCAGTCCCGGCGGAGATAGCGACGGTACTGCTATCTCGGGGAGAGGCCTGGAGGCCTACCTAAAGGGGGATCCATTATCTCTGACATCCGTGCTCCACTCCGGTTGCTAGGACCGCTCTCAAAGGGACTATCAGGGTGAGCAATACCCACTCAGGCTTGAGTGGCGACGAAAGTGTTCTCTGAGTGTTGCGTGTCTGAACCTTCCCCTACTCTGTCGTTTCTACTCTCTCTTCCAAGTGTTACCTTGCTGCTTAGGTTTTACACCTGTGTGGACATTGGCTTCATTACAAAGGGGCTTCCGCCTAGACAACGGAGACCAGGGATCCACTCTGGAGAGGTAACTCGCCGCAAGGCCCAAAATCTAACACCACTCGCCTCTCCATACATGGAGTTGGATACCGGGCAAGTAGCAGGTGTGCCCTGACTGCAGAGTGGCAGAAAAGCAGAAACAGGGTGGTGAGTGCTACATATATATATATATATATATATATATATATATATATACACATACATATACATATACATATACATATACACACACACACGCACACACACCAACCCTATTCTGATTTGTGTATATTTACACATTGTATAATATACAGTGTTTGTGGGAAAAATGTATACCCCAAAATAAGAAAATATATATCACACACACACAGTGCCTTAAGAAAGTATTCATACCCCTTAAAATTTTCCACATTTTGTCATGCTACAACCAAAAACGCAATTTTATTTTATTGGAATTTTATGTGATCGACCAACACAAAGTGACACATAATTGTGAAGTGGATGGAAAAAGATAAGTGGTTTTCCAAATTTTTTACAAATAAATATCTAAAACTTGTGGTGTGCATTTGTAAAAAACATCCTCAGCCAACTCACAGTGTGCCTGACCATTGCCCAACAATTTAGTGTGAATAAACTACAGCCAGCCACCTGCCACGTGTTCCAGTCTCACCAGAACAGTGCTGCCAGAACAGTGTCCCTGATTGCATTGACAGCAGAGCCGCTATACACCAGCATCCGGATCACTGCCATACAGTAGTGTTGCATTCTGACCACTGCCACACTGTTGTCCAAAGCATCGCTACACTAGTGTCAAAGCTAGTGTCCCCGATTGCAGTGAGGCCAGACTTCTATACACCAGCCTCAGTGTTCTGATCACCACCACACTAGTGTCAACAGTACAGTTTCACGAGAATCTGAATAGCATGTCCAAAAAATGTTCACTAGTGAGGTGGCCTTCCAGATTCTAAGCATGACAGATGAGAGTAGTGGAGAACTCTCATTGTCAGACTCAGATTCTTAACCTCCCTGGCGGTATGATTCTTTCTGGAATTATGTACCAAAAGCGGTACAATTATTTTGCATGAAAATTTGGTGTTATGTATTATAGGCCTGCGATTCTTAGTAATTACTTACTTAAACCTGAGCAAACCAGAGTCCAGTAAACATCCCGGGTATGATAAATATGAAACACAAAATTATAAATTATAATATAATAAGTAACTATAAATAATTATAAAAAATAGTAATCTAATTATAATAAAAATTATTCAATAATGTAATCAAATCAAAAACACTGAAATTTGCTCAGTTGCAGAATTGTCGCTGTCATTAGATTTAGTGTTTGATGACGAATTTCCCCACAAATCGCTATCGCTCAATTCTGCGAGTGATTCTAATTTATCATCGCTGCTTTCTAGTTGGTCTAAAACCACTTTTGACATAAAGGGACACTTTTTAGTTGCTATGGACAATCTCCAGTTTACAGGCAGAAAGAACGATTTTTATTATATAAAAGTGCATGCAGGACACTGGGCAGACCACTAGGGACAAAGGGTGTGTGTAATTATTACATACAGTACTGTAATCAGTAAGATTACAGTATACTGTATATATACTATGTGTTTACCTTTTTGAATTTGCCGCCCAGTTCCGCTCCCTTGCGCCGCTGCGGCTCGCAGGGAACGGAACTAGGAAGTCAGATGGGGTCGAAAGTGCCGACACTCGCCGGAGATCTCGCTGGCGATCACAGCAGAGGACATCATCGCTAGATCGCCAGGAGAAGGTAAGGAAACTCCGCTGCGAGCTCTGCAATGTCTACCCCGAGCGTGACTCGGGGTTACCGATCCTAGCATAAAAAAACAACCCCGAGTCACACTCGGGATTACCGCTAGGGAGGTTAAAATGAACCCGTGCAGAGCAGGATGAGGCATTCTGAGGAGCAGCAGGCAACCACCAGCTACACAATATCTTCTTTTGAAGTTGTGAACACCAGCAGTGCAGTACACCTGAATAAAAGGCCAGATAGCATTGGAGTGTCACGTCATACTTGTGTCCCAGAGGCACTTTTAAATCCTGTATGGCTACCTTTAGATTCATCAGCATCTACAAGCCCCCCCCCCCCCCCCCCCCCCACACACACACACCAATTTACAGCACAGCCAGGCATTCAGGCAAAAACACAGAATTCTACACTCATTGCATTTTTTTTTTTCATTTGCCACAGATTTTTTTAAATCAATTATGGGCCAATGCAAGGTTTATACCCAGCAGTATATCACCAAAAACCCCAGCTCAGATTATGCCCATCCATTTGAGTGGAAATCCATCACAGTTCAAGAATTTAAAGAGTTCTTGGCCTTGCACTAAATATGCAACTCAAACAAAAAGCTGCAGTCCTATTGGCCCACAAATTCCTTCCAGTATGTGCTACTGTAATCCTCTTATGTCCAGGAACCGCTATAAAATTAATTATGCGATTTCTACAATTCAACAATTCCCTGTGACCTCCACAAAATCACCACAAATAAGATAACCTTTATAAAATTAGGCCACTGATTAATTATTTACCTAAAATACCTTATATACTCCTTACAAACATTTGTCATCAAGTCCCTCATCTTTTTTACCGGCAGGCTGGGCATCAAGAAATATATTCCAAGTAAAATAGGCCAGATACAGGGAAAAAATTATCCACTTCCCGCCCGGCCTAAAGCAAAATTACGGCCAGGCGGTGGTTCAGTTATCCTGACTGGGCGTCATATGACGTCCAGCAGGATAACAGCCGCTGTGCGTCCGTGGGGGCGTGCATTGCGGCGATCGGTGGTGCGGTGCGTCAGTCTGACACGCCGCAACACCGATCTCGGCAGAGGCTCTTTACCACGTGATCAGCCGTGTCCAATCACGGCTGATCACAATGTAAACAGGAAGAGCCGTTGATCCGCTTTTCCTCACTCGCGTCTGACAGACGCGAGTAGGAGAGCCGATCGGCGGCTCTCCTGACAGGGGGGGTTGGCGCTGATTGTTTATCAGCGAAGCCCCCCTCGGATGCCCACACTGGACCACCAGGATGCCGCCCAGGGCCACCAGGGAAGCACCTAACATGTGGATGGCCAGGTAAGTCCCCCATGGCCATCCACATGTACAAATGTATGCACAACATATGCCAATCAGTGCCCACAAATGGGCACTGACTGGCACCATCATGGCACAAAAAATTGTGATGCCCAGCAATTCCACCCACCAGTGTCTATCAGTGCCACCCACCAGTATCTATCAGTGCCACCCATCAGTGCCCACCTATCAGTGCCCGTCCGTGCCACCTATCAGTGCCACCCATAAGTACCCATCAGTGCCGCCTATGAGTGCCCATCATCAGTGCCACCTCATCGGTCCCCATCAGTGCCGCCTTATCAGTGCCCGTCAGTGCAGCCATATCAGTGCCCGTCATTGAAGAAGAAAAGGTACTTATTTACAAAAAAAATTACAGAAACAAAGAAAAACTTAGTTTTTTTCAAAAATTTCGATCTTTTTTTATTTGTAAAAAATAAAAATCGCAGAGGTGATCAAATACCACCAAAAGAAAGCTCTATTTGTGGGAACAAAATGATAAAAAAATTGTTTGGGTACAGTGTAGCATGCCTGCGCAATTGTCATTCAAATTACGACAGCGCTGAAAGCTCATTTGATGCCCCTGTTGAAGTACACTAGTACGAAACGCGTCGGGCTTGCTCACCACTTCACTCACTGCCCTTTTAATATGTTTTTTATGTCTATGTGATCACTTTTATTTGTTGTTTTTTTCAATAAACCTACATTGACCTGCACTATCGGAGCCCCCCTTCTCCTTTTTTTTCCTTAATTTTTTCCATGATTGATCAAATGAGTTGAAGCTCGCTTCCTGTGTGCGATTTACATTCCGGTGAGATTCTTCCGGATTGAAGGTAGTCTCTTTTCTGTCTGATGACTCTGGTGATCGTTTTTCGAATCCTGAATTTGCTTCCAAGTCGGGGAACCTGCCGGGGAGTTCTTTCATCTGTGATTCGTGTGATCCAGTCTGTAGAAGAGCAGAAGGGAACTGCCACTGAAATCCTTCCAACGTCTGTTTGATCTGCCCTAAACCCGCAGATCCACCTTTTCTGGTAAGGGTATTTTATCTTCTCTTCATCCTCAGAAGTCGTTTGATGATCCAAATTATTACACGTGTGGTTCTTTCTCAGACGAAGTCCGTAAGTGACGAAACACATCAGGGTTGTGGTCTCGCTTTGCCTTACCGGAAGTGACGATTGCGCTCCATCGAATCCAGGATCCAGGAAGTGGTAAAGAATACACGCTGTCTGCGATAGCGTGGACCCCCATCTACTGGCGTCTTTGGTGTACTGTGCCGCCAAGCTGTCAGCACTTTATTCGCCCTATTTATTTTATTCTGTGTACGTATTTGACTGTAAGGGGGGATATTCTTTGGGAAATAAATGTGTTAAACAATATCACACTATTGGCCATTTTTTCCTTATATGAATAATCTGCACCCCTGAGCGCACCAGCATTGCGTTTTTGGTGGAAAAGTGGAGAAAATAAGAAAGCGATCCTGTGTTTGCTGACAAGGCACATCTTTATCTACTTTGTGGTGGGTGCACCCCCAAAAGGGGACTTTTCTTCTGTCAATACATCACGGATGAAGTTTACCTGTATCACTGCACCTGAATAAGGATCTGTTTTCTCTGCATACCTGTCTCCTCTCCAACCATTGGTTCCTTTATGTATACAGAGACACATAAAGAAGCTTATCATTTGTGATAAGAGCGCTGCTACATTATTTTATGGACAGTCTTTGAACTTTTTCATTTTAGTGTTTTATGGTATTTATTATTTATCATGAACGATTTTATTATTTTACACTATTTATGATCAACCTTGGATTGTTCTATACAAATACTGTACTTTATTATACTTATGCTTTTTTCAGCAGCTGCTCACTGTGATTAGGATTACACCCTGATTCACACTAACATAAACATTCATTATCTTCCTGCTTCCAGTTAAACCTACAATTGCCATATTCCTAAAAGTGCTGAGCGGTGCTTGCGTAGGAAGGGCCAACTTTAAAGCATTTTTATATACACTCTGTTATATTGGAGGTGGTTGTATTTATATTTTCACTTATCTTAATAAATCACAATATTTTCACTTTACATGCGTTTGGTTTTCCTCTGTTGCTGTCCACGCAGTTCTGGTCACACACCTACAGCGTCACATGACCACGCAATTGTCAGTTAAAGCGACAAAGTGCCAAATTGTAAAAAGTGCTCTGGTCAGGAATAGGGTAAAATCTTCCGGGCTGAAGTGGTTAATCTGCAGGTTCCACTCGATAACTTAGGTAACAGAGCTAAATTTTCGCTTGATACGGAAAAAGCTTTTGATAGTATAGAGTGGAACTTTTTATGGCTCTGTTTACAGAAATTAGTATTTGGACCCCAATTTATATGCTGGATACAGCTTTTTTATGCTGCACTGGTGGCATAGTTTCCGGTAAACGGACACATATCAGCTTTTTTATTACAACGAGGAACAAGACAGGGATGCCCTTTATCACCCCTCCTTTTTGATCTGGCTCTTGAACCTCTGGCTGCTGCTATTTGTCAGTTGCCAAATATTATGGGGTTCTGCAGATCTTTAGGAGAGTAGAAGATTATACTATACGCTGATGATGCGGTCCTATTTCTGGGAGATACTTCTCACTCCCTAGTAGCAGTGATGTCTCTAATCATTAAATACGGTTCTTATTCAGGTTTCATAATAAATTGGGATAAATCGGTTCTTTTACCGATAGACCCTTTGGTGAATAATATGCCAAGCTCCGCTTCCCAAATAGCTGTAGTCTCTACATTTAAATATTTAGGTGTTCAAGTTACATCACAAATGACCGAGTATGTGGGGAGAAATTTAGAACCATTGCTTAAGCATCTTAAACATACAGGGAAAATATGGAGCAAGCTGCCTTTAATGGTATTGGGTAGGGCTAACCTGATAAAGATGGTTTGGATGCCACAATTGTTGTACCTTCTACATAATTGTTATGTATGGTTGCCCCAGAGATTTTTTCGAAAGGTGGACACCCTCTTTAGAGATCTTATCTAGGGATATAAACATCCCCAGATTAGTTTTGCAGCTGCCTAATGCCGCGTACACACGGCCGTTTTTAATGTCATTGAAAAAAAACGAAGTTTTTCTCAACATGATTTTTCGTGTTTCCTCTCAAGCCTGCCTTGCCTACACACTATCGTGAAAAAAAAATGCTTGAGCAAAGCGCGGTGATGTACAACACGTACAACGCCACTATAAAGGGGAAGTTCTATTCGGATGGCGCCACCCTTTGGGCTGCTTTTGCTGATCCTTGTATTAGTAAAGTTTGGTGAGAGCCGATTCGCGCTTTTCAGCCTCGTGCTCTTCAGTCTGTTACAGCGTGACGAATGTGCTATCGCCATTACGAACGTTAGTTTTACCAGAAGGAGCGCTCCCGTCTCATACTTGATTCTGAGCATGCGTGTTTTTTTTCCCCTCGTAAAAGCATACACACTACCGTTTTTCACGACGTTAAAAAGAACAACGTGAAAAACTACGTGAAAAAAAGAGAGCAGGTTCTAATTTTTTTTAGGCCATTTTTCACGTCGTTAAAAATGCTCTGGAGCCTACACACGATCGTTTTTAATGACCAATTTAAAAAATGGCATTTTTCACGTCATGAAAAACGGTCATGTGTATGCGGCATAAGGCTGGAGGTGGTCTAGCTGTCCTTAATGCTAGATTGTACTACCTGGCATCACAACTCCAACATTTATATGGTTGGAATGTTATAGACTCAGAGGACCCTATACAGCAAATCATATTTTATCAACTTCCAGTGGAGTTACCGACACAGCTAATATCAGCTCATTATTATAATAAATGTTGTTTTCCTACATTTTATCTAATCCATAAAGTTTGGACTACAGTCCAACAATTTATTTCCCACGGGGGATATACCCAATATACTGTATGCCTATATGGAATAATTTACGATTACCAGAGGTAGCAAAGCTTGAAAACTTGACTGATGGAAAAGGTCTGGTATTGTCTTTCTTCATCAGCTTTTGACAATGAGGTTTTACAACCATTTAATAAACTGGCAGAGAAATACCATATATCGAATCAATTTTTTTTTTTCAATACTTACAGTTGCCGCATGCTTTGCAGTCAGGCAACGACTTTCCTATTAAAATATAAATCCTCCCCATGTTTAACTATGGCAGCATCTACAAGATGCTCCAAACAGGGACTTGTTGGTGATATACTGTATATTCCTCTTTACAAACAACAACTATTGTTAGTACACAGAGTGGTAGTTTTGAGCAGTGGCGTAGGGATTTGGAGACCGTTAGTGATGAGGAATGGGAGCAAGCTCTGGTGAATTTGACCAGAGTCTCCTTATCCTCCTCACAATGCTTGACGTCTAACTATACTCCTCAAAAACTACATACTTGGGGTAAAGCAGCTACACCAAATTGTCCAAGATGTACTATTGAAACGGGTACACTTATACATATGCTGTGGCGTTGTCCTAAACTGCATCTATATTGGGAGTATACATTTAATACCTTAAATACTCTATGCTCCACACATGTTCATTCAGATCCAAAAATAGCTCTGTTAGGGATTATATCAGAAGATGTTCTCCCTTCTGAAATGCATGTGATGTGGCTGCGATCTATGTACATAGCTTGTAAACTCATATTGCAGAAACGGATATCAAACTCCCCACCAACAATTGCTCAATGGTCTAATGTGATTCATTTTAATCTACGAAGGGAGGAATATAAACACAGGAAATGCCCAATTTTTTGGGGGAAAATTTGGTCTCGATGGCTAAAGTCCAATCTGTTTCTGCAAATAGGTTAAAGGAGAAGTCCACCCTGAGCTTTTTAGCCTGGGCTTCTCCTATGGGTCACAGGAGTGCAATTCGCTTTGCACTCCTGTATACCGTTTTCAGCAGAGAGCAGTCTGAAGTCCGCTCTCCACTGACGTCAGTGCCATCAGTCGAAGCAGCGCGTCATCACGACTTCCAAGTCGGATCCGTCAGCTGCCTTGATTGATGCCAGTCTCAGCGAGCCGCTGAGAGAGGCACTCCCCGCCCCTCCACGGCTCAGGGCTACAATGAGCAATGAGAAGTAGAGCAGAAGCCATGCTAACTAACAGTCACCATCGCTCTGCTCAGGGAGGAGTGAGAACCGAGCCATCGGTGGTGTTCGGTGGCTCGGTTCTCAGTGCAGAGACGTCGGGGGACAGATGCAACATCAGTCTGATGCTGCATCCACCTAGGTAAGTATAACTATCAAAAAACAAACAAACATACTTCTCTTTTAAATCCACAGATGATTCTGTTGTAAGTTAGTAGTGTAGTAGATCACTGATATGTGATAGCCATACATACAAATGAACCACTAAGGTGTAGTCTCTAAATCGAATATATTAGTTTACCTTATATTGTCTCATTTTTTATAGTTGAAGAATGTAATCATCAATGTTATAGTCAAAGGTCTTAAGTAACAATGATTGTATAATCTATAAGGTGCATAGTCTATCTTAGATTTTGTTTTGTTTTGTGCTGTTCTGTTTAGTTTTGTCTGTATTGTAAAAAGAAATTTCAACAAACAAGTATGTGATGTAAAAAAAAAATATATATATATATATATATATATATATATATATATATATATATATATAAAATATATATATCACTCTGTGTGTAATGCATCACTTTTTGAATTGAATTACTAAAATAAATTACCTTTTTGATGATATTCTAATTTTATGAGATGCACCTGTATACGAGCATGCACCCCAAAGCACCTTGTCCCCATGTGCGGGTAGAGGGGTTATCGGAATCTGGAAACCCCCTTTAACAAGGGGGCCCCCAGATCCTGCCCCCTCCATATGAATGAGTATGGGGTGCAGTGTACCATCAGGTGATGTTGCGGGGTGGCCCCACCCCTTAACTATTTAAGAACTGTCACACGGCTGAGCAGGCAAACAGTGAGAGCCTTAGGTGCGAGCTGAGCTTTTTTTTTAAATTTTGGTCCGGTGTTGTGATTGACGATAGATCTACACCAGGAGACATTGTTTTTTTTTCTAATGAGGAATCGTCAAAAACTATATCTGTGCGTTTTATTTTTACACTTTTTTTGGTGATGTACCCCTACTCATTCACATGGGGGGATCTGGGGGTCTCCTTGTTAAAGAGGGCTTCCAGATTCCCATAAGCCCCCTGCCCATAGACCCCCCAACAACCACCGACCAGGGTTGTGGGGAGGAGGCTCTTGTCCCTATCTTGTGCCCCCCCTGCCCCTAACAACCCCCTCATGTTGATGGCATGTGGCCTGGTATGGTCCAGGAGAGGGGGGGGCGAAGCTCTCCCTCACCCTCCTTTCCTGGCCTGTCAAGCTGCATGCTCGAATAAGAATCTGGTATGGATTTTGGGGGGGACCCTGTGCCATTTATTTTTTTCACAATATTTTTTTTTATATTGCCGGCAATGTTTTTTCCGTGGGGGTGGGGCTTTCCAACCCGCCCCTTAACAACGAGCTAATGTTAAAGAAGCCGGTGGCTGCTCTGGCTCCAAAAATTTACATCTGAACAGCATCTAAAATCGCAGCTGAACCGCTGCTTAAGAGATTGGCAGTGAAAATGAAGGGGAATTTCACACTGGACATGTGTGAACCTAGCCTAAAAGTGTGCTCACCCCAGGCTGTTTTACCTACCCCGAGCTCACCTCACAGATTTATATATATATATATATATATATATATATATACATATACACACACACACATTTACATACATACATATATACAGTGGGGCAAAAAAGTATTTAGTCAGCCACCAATTGTGCAAGTTCTCCCACTTAAAAAGATGAGAGAGGCCTGTAATTGTCATCAGAGGTATACCTCAACTATGAGAGACAAAATGTGGAAACAAATCCAGACAATCACATTGTCTGATTTGGAAAGAATTTATTTGCAAATTATGGTGGAAAATAAGTATTTGGTCAATATCAAAAGTTCATCTCAATACTTTTTTTATATATCCTTTGTTGGCAATGACAGAGGTCAAACGTTTTCTGTAAGTCTTCACAAGGTTGTCACACACTGTTGCTGGTATGTTGGCCCATTCCTCCATGCAGATCTACTCTAGAGCAGTGATATTTTGGGGCTGTCGCTGGGCAACACAGACTTTCAACTCCCTCCAAAGGTTTTCTATGGGGTTGAGATCTGGAGACTGGCTAGGCCACTCCAGGACCTTGAAATGCTTCCTACGAAGCCACTCCTGGGCGGTGTGTTTGGGATCATTGTCATGCTGAACAGAGGCGTTGTAAGGGGGGTGCGGGCCGCACCCGGGTGACACCCACCAGAGGGGTGACACCCGGCACAGCACTGCATTGAGAGGCGCCGCGCTGGCCACGGCTCTCTCCTCTTCCTCCTTCCCCTGCGCCTGGTGCACGCATGTTCTCCGGGAACCTGCACTGCGATCTACAACGGCACTTGTGACAGGCAGGTGGGGAGAGGTCACGGTGCCAGTGTCCTATCACAATTGCAGTCCTCAGACCGACGTCGATGCCTAGGCTCCTCCTCCACTCCACACTGACAGTATATCCACAACAGGAGGAGGAGCCTAGGAAGAGGGACATTCGTGTGCACAGAGCAGCGCTGATCTGAGGTCTGTAAATGTAGGGAGGGGAGGTATATAGGGGGGGGGCGTTACATTAGGGGGATTGCAGGGGGGGTTAACATTAGGGGGATTACACAGGGGGGGTGTTACTTTAGGGGGATTGCAAGGGAGTAGCATTAGGGGCATTACACAGGGGGGCGTTACATTGGGGGATTGCAGGGGGGTAACATTAGGGGGATTACACTGGGGGGGCCTTACTTTAGGGGGATTGCAGGGGGGTAGCATTAGGGGGATTACACAGGGGGGTTAAATTAGGGGGGATTGCAGGGGGGTAACATTAGGGGGATTCCACAGGGGGCGCGGTTCTTTAGGGGGATTGCAGGGGGGGAGCATTAGGGGGATTACACAGGGGGGTTACATTAGGGGGATTGCAGGGGGGGTTATATTGGGGGGATTGCAGGGGGGGTAACATTAGGGGGATTACACAGGGGGCGCGTTACTTTAGGGGGATTCCAGGGGGGTAGCATTAGGAGGATTACACAGGGTGGGTTACATTAGGGGGATTGCAGGGGGGTAGCATTAGGGGGATTACACAGGGGGGTAATATAAGGGGGATTGCACAGGGGGGTTACATTGGGGGGATTACATTGGGGAATTGCACAGGGGGGGGGCGTTACATTAGGGGGATTGCAGGGGGTAACATTAAGGGGATTGCACAGGGGGCAGAGCTGTGCTGATGCGCTAGCCTGCTCAGTGCCCTGGATTGCTCATGCTCAGTGACCGGGGGGGGTGACACCATATTTTACAGCACCAGGTGACACCAACCCTAGTGACGCCACTGATGCTGAAAGACCCAGCCATGGTTCATCTTCAATGCCCTTGCTGATGGGAGGAGGTTTGCACTCAAAATCTCACGATGCATGGCCCCATTCATTCTTTCATGTACACGGATCAGTCGTCCTGTTCCCTTTGCAGAGAAACAGCCCCAAAGCATGATGTTGCCACCCCCATGCTTCACAGTAGGTATGGTGTTCTTTGGTTGCAACTCAGCATTCTCTCTCCTCCAAACACGACGAGTTCTACTTTGGTTTCATCTGACCATATGACATTCTCCCAATCCTCTTCTGGATCATCCAAATGCTCTTTAGCAAACCTCAGACGGGCCCGGACATGTACTGGCTTAAGCAGGGGGACACGTCTGGCACTGCAGGATCTGAGTCCCTGGCGGCATAGTGTGTTACTGATGGTAGCCTTTGTTACGTTGGTCCCAGCTCTCTGCAGGTCATTCACTAGGTCCCCCCGTGTGATTCTGGGATTTTTGCTCACCATTCTTGTGATCATTTTGACCCCACAGGGTGAAATCTTGCGTGGAGCCCCAGATCAAGGGAGATTATCAGTGGTCTTGTATGTCTTCCATTTTCTAATTATTGCTCCCACAGTTGATTTCTTCACACCAAGCTGCTTGCCTATTGCAGATTCAGTCTTCCCAGCCTGGTGCAGGTCTACAATTTTGTTTCTGGTGTCCTTCGACAGCTTTTTGGTCTTCACCATAGTGGAGTTTGGAGTGTGACTGTTTGAGGTTGTGGACAGGTGTCTTTTATACTGATAACAAGTTCAAACAGGTGCCATTAATACAGGTAATGAGTGTAGGACAGAGGAGCCTCGTAAAGAAGAAGATACAGGTCTGTGAGAGCCAGAAATCTTGCTTGTTTGTAGGTGACCAAATACTTATTTTCCACCATAATTTGCAAATAAATTCTTTCCAAATCAGACAATGTGATTGTCTGGATTTGTTTCCACATTTTGTCTCTCATAGTTGAGGTATACCTATGATGACAATTACAGGCCTCTCTCATCTTTTTAAGTGGGAGAACTTGCACAATTGGTGGCTGACTAAATACTTTTTTGCCCCACTGTATATATTAATTAGAGGTCGACTGATATAGGTCTTTCTCTGGCCGATGCCGATATTTAGAAATCGGGGCGGCTGATGGCCGATATATGATGCCGATTTTTGCGGCCAATATTTTAACCCAATTTTCTTTTTTTGGCAGGTGGCACTGGCAGGTGGCACTGGTTGGCATTGGCAGGTGGCACTGGCTGGCATTGATTGGCACTGGCAGGTGGCATTGGTTGGCACTGGCAGGTAGCACTGATTGGCACTGGCAGGTGGCACTGATTGGCACATGTCACTGTTTTGCATTGGCAGGTGGCAATGGTTGGTGTGACATACATGTAAGGGTAGGATAGTTTTGTCTTAACAAGATGTGATGTGACTTGTAGAAGTAGTGTAATTGTAGATGTAGTTTAATGTTGGGGTATTAAAAATATTGTATTCAATAGCAGTCATGCACATATGGTCTGTCATTAGCATTTGAAAAGGACAGAACCAGCTTCTAAGCCAGAGTGACACCTAGATGCCAATAAAAGTTCCATTTACAAGTAAACATAGATGGCCACCTTCCTGAAGCCTTCAAAGGGAATCCTAGCCAGAGTGGCAACACAGATCCACAGGGGGCATTCACAAGGCCCCGCCGGTCTACAGACTTTGTTTTATAACATTAGATCTGAGGAATAAATTTTATGTCTCATAAAAGCTAAAATATTAGCTGCAGAGAGATGAAAATAATCCCTTTTGATCGTACACGTGATGGGTTACGTGTACATGTAAATATCGGTATTTGTAGCGTGTGTAGAATCCTAGAAAAATACACAGAACTGTTATATGTTGCAGGACTGCGACAGGCAGAGAGTGATTGGTATTGTCGTGATCGGGCTGATGCGCTGGTATCGGAAATCATATCCATGACCCAGCAATCCGTGCCGTTCTGGGCCAATTCAACTCTAGTAGTTTTAGAACACAAAACCTTGTGGGCTGAGACAGGAACACCCCCCCCCCCCCAGGGTTGATTGGCCAAGGGCTAAAGTTTAGCCCACATCCATATTTCAATAAATTGGATATGGACATTGTTCTTCCAAGAAGCCAGTTCGAGACTGGGGAGTTCCCACATGTTCCAGCATGCTTCTACTAACGGATAGACTTCGGTAAAGTTTTATTTCTGTTTTTTATCCCTTTTTATTTTCATAGCAAATTGCCAATTGTGTGTCTTTCTGTATTTTTTGTATCTTTTTGGTAACTCTTTTTTTCTTTGTAGTTGCTGCCCACTTTCGGAATATTAAATGATAAAATTAATAAGTGACTTCTGTGTACTAAGCTAGGACTCATATCTCTGGAGAGGTTGTTGTTTTAGTGCCTAAATGCTCAGTCTAAGTTACGTACCAATCTGTATGCAATTTCACTGCGTGTTGGCAGATTGCATGCAGATTGTAAGCTGACTGATCTGCCAGACGGAGATCTGTGGGTCAGCAGACCAGTCTACGGACAAACTGTTGGGTGGTGGCA
Organism: Rana muscosa; assembly: GCA_029206835.1. Classification (NCBI taxonomy): domain Eukaryota; kingdom Metazoa; phylum Chordata; class Amphibia; order Anura; family Ranidae; genus Rana; species Rana muscosa. Next base: position 403,595,788 of record CM055122.1, read on the forward strand.
GGCTATCGTTTATTGTGTATCTGGTGTGTGGGTGTGGGGACAGCGGGAAGAGTGATCAACACCGGGGTTCAAGCTTGCAGGATAGCTGGAGGAACCCTAGAAGTGTGTAGTAATTGCTAGACTGCTCCCCAACCCTTAGAGTGCACCAGATTGTATGTAAGATTTGTATCTGCAAGGTAGTGCGGGCTGTGAAATTACCACAGCCAGTCTTACATGTCAGTAGAATTTCCCCCTTATTCCCTTAGTTCCTCATATACCCCAGTCACGGAACGCCCGTCGCGGTTAGCTAGTCGCCGTAGGCGGGCGTAATCTGTGACAGTTGGTACTGGCACTGATTGGCACTGGCAGGTGGCACTGGCATGTGGCACTGGCAGCTGGCACTGCTTGGCACTGGCAGGTGTCACTGATTGGCATTGGCAGGTGTCACTGGTTGGCATTGGCAAGTGTCACTGGTTGGCACTGGCAGGTTTCACACTGAGCCGATTTGTCAGTTTCACGTTACACTATATGTAACTGATAAATCAGCTGTTAGAATTCAGCGTGATGTCGGGGTGGGCGGGACCCGGGTGGGCGGGACCCAGCTATCAAACACCAGCCAATGGGATGGGATCTGGGTGGGCTGCTACGTGTATGTGGCCCGCCCACTTTCTTAAGCAGCCCATTCATTGGCTGGTGTTTCATAGCTGCAGGGCCCCGTCCACCCCGAGTCCCGCCCCCCCCCGACATCACGCTGAATTCTCACAGCTGATTTCTGCATTCTCTCTGCATTCAGTTGCAAATCAGAGACTGTCAGTGGAGTGTGGGGAAGGGAAGTAATCGGCCGAATTTGCACAAAAAAAACTGATGCCGATTTCTTAAAAAAGGCCAAATATCGGCCGATACATCGGCCGGCCGATACATCGGTCGACCTCTAATATATATAATCCAAAAGAGAGCGCAGCACTCACGGGTTTTGAAAGGTGAACACACAAAGCATAGTGAAGGTTTTATTTGGATGTTTCGACGAGGCACAAGCCCGTCTTCCTCAGGACCTTGTGCCTCGTCGAAACATCTAAATAAAAACTTCCCTAAACATTGTGCGTTCACCTTTTAAAACCCGTCAGTACCGCTCTCTCTTTTGGATTATATGCACTACAGTCTTTGCTGTGCACCCGGGCCCATTTTTTATCTCTGATATGTGTGCAGTGGCAACCCCTGGGTATTTTATATATACTATATATAAACACACACTGTATATATACACACACGACTATGCACACGTCATAGTTTGTAGACTAATGCCCCATACACACGATCCGATTATCGGACAAATGAACGTCCTTTTTTTTGCATGCTAATCTCACGTCGAATCTGATGAGTTTACTAAAGTCACGAAAATTCTCGTATGACAGAATAAAAATTCGGAAGTGATGTCATGTGTTCTAATGCATTTTCGAACAACAGCTGTACTGATTAAACGAAAATCGTACGATCTGGCATCGTACGAAAAAAAATTCCGTGCATGTCCGATAGAATAATATCAGATGAACTGTCCTGATCGGCTCTCGAAAGCTCTGTACTAACGATCCGATTTATCGTACGATCGGTTCGAACGCGGCATTTTTCGTACAATTTTCGGACTAAATATTATACACTGATTTGGGTTATTTTTTATTAAAGAAATGTAGCAGAATAGATTTTGGCCTAAATATATGAAGATAGATTTGCAAAGTTTTATAGTGAAAACTAAGAAAAATTTGTTTTTCTTCAACGTTTGCCGTATTTTCTTTTTTCTTTCATTTAAATATAAAAAAAAAAAACAGTGGTGATTAAAGTGGATGTAAACCCGATTTTTTTTTTTTTGCTGTCACAATGTAGTGTAGAAGATTTCCTGTCATTTGTGCCAGGTCTTGCCACAAAGAGTTAATCCAGCTCTGAGCAATCCTCTTTTATTGTTCAGTGAGATAAAACGGACAGAGTTACCTTTGTCCGTTCCGCCCCCTTGCTTTGAGTGACAGGTTATTTACATATCTCTTGCACTAGCTTTAGACAGGCATTATTTTTTAATTCCCACCCCCACTCCTTTTCTGAAGTCATGTGGTTACTTTTCTGGATTTTGACTGGATGTTAGTGATCATAGCAGAAGGAATACACAGGATAAAATGCATGTTGACAAGGGGAGTGTAGAGGTGGGCGGGGAGTCTACTGACATCACGACTCCACCCACGAGCTCCAGACAACAGATCCACCCACAGAATCTGCAGTTTTTCAGGTCTCATAACAGACAGAGGGGAGACATTTGACAGGTAAGGATACATGCAGGAGGCATCTATATGCTTATAGATCAGCACTATGGCAGTAGTTTAGAAAGGATGAGAGTGGGTTTACATCCACTTTAAATACCACCAAAAGAAAACAAGGATGAGTAATTGTCATTCAAGTGTGACAACTCTGAAAGCTGAAAATTTACCTGGACTGGAAGTGGGTGAAAGTGTCCAGACTTGGAATCAATGTTTACATGTTTACTGTTACTGCCAGTTTTGCTGTTTTTCCTTTTGTATTTTAGTCCCATGACTACAGCAACCTTTACTGTGTGCGTTTAATTAAAGTGTGGCACACTCACTAGTAGAGGGGTGCCAAATAAACTTGATACGGTATGGGTGGGTGGGTAAACGATGTGCCCACAGTATGAGATTCAATGGGGGGGTGTTTAGACTTTTGTCTGATCTAAAATGTACTTATTAATGCTGTGTTTGGACATGTACTCCTGGAAGATTCGTTAAGGTTTTCTTTGTCGGATTGTGGATGCTTTATTTATTCTTGGGGAGATGGTAGCATGCCTTGTATGTACTTCCTGTGGGGGCTGGTAATTGAGGACCCTATATTCTTCACACTCCAAATGTTATGTACTCATATTTTGGAATTGTATATTTACATGCTTTTAAGCTGTCTACTCAGTGCAGATGCTCTGTATGTTTGATTTTTGTGGCCTGTTTATCAGGCTGGTTTGTGTTTTTTTATTTTTTCCGGACCTTTTGTAAAAATACAATAAAAAGATATATATATTTTTTTTAAAAGGATGGCATTGGGATAACGCTATGCAGCTTGTAGGAACACACCCATTTTAAATGAATGCTCCACCCCAAGTACATTCTCTGCCTACAATAGCTAGTTGGATGCACAGTGGAAAAAAAAAAAAAGGTGTCAATGGAATATTTTAAATGTTGCCAACTTTTATATTAATGTTTTTTTTTAAATTTTGTAGTTTCATTTATATGACAAATTTTGCATAAGTTAGCTGTTGTCAAACACATAAAAAACACAACAAGACCATGCATTGTTTACCTGTCTGCTGCATAACCTAAAATCAGAGCCCCTATTAAGAATCCCAAGTTGAGTGAAGATTGTGTCATGTCAAGTTTCCAGGCATCAGAACATACGAGGTTGTACTATTGGAAACAAAAAAATAAATAATTTTCTGTGTTAGGTAGGAATCCAAGCACAAATATTGTGTGTGTAATATGGTAATATATACTGTAAATATATTCTACAACCAGTACTGTGCAAAAGTTTTAGTCTGGTGTGAAAAAAATGCTGTAAATAAAGGATGCTTTCAGAAATAGAAGTGTTAATAGTTTATTTTTATCAATTAACAAAATGGAAAGTAAATGACCAAAATGGAAGTCCAAATTAAATCAATATTTGGCAGGACCACCCTTTGCCTTCAAAAAAGCATAAATTTTTATAGGTACACTTGCACACCATTGTTGAAGGAACTTGGCAGGTAGGTTGTTCCAAACATCTTGGAGAGCTAACCACAGATCTTCTGTGAAAATAGACTGCCTCATCTTTCTGTCTCTTCATGTAATCCCAGGCAGACTCGATGTTGAGATCAGGGCTCTGTGAGCACCAAACCATCACTTCTTATTCTTACTGATGAAGATTCTTCTTAATGGCAGTGGCTGTATGTTTGAGGTCATTTTCCTTTTGCAGAATAAATTAAAGTGGTTGTAAACTCTCCCCCACAACTTTATCCCATGTAAATCAGCATAAAAAACCCTAATAAACACTGCTTGTAGATATCTCCTTACGTGCTTAGTATTGTTGTAATCCTTTTTTTTCTGTAGAATTACTTCACTGGACCATACCCAGATGTCCCCTGATTTACGGCACACTCTGCTTGCTTGTCTGTCTGTTATCAGGACTTCCTACGGCACAACACTGAAATCCCAGGAGACTGCATAATCACTCAGAGCTTCCTCCTACACCCATGTGACATCACATGGAGTGTAAACCTGGGCATCAGACTGCATTACTGCAGTCTTATCAGCTGAAGCTGATAAGACTGACATAGACAAACACTAGATAATCGGCACAAGTACCGTATATACTCGAGTATAAGCCGAATTTTTCAGCACATTTTTTTGTGCTGAAAATGTCCCTCGGCTTATACTCGAGTCACCTTTTTGCACATGATCTCCCGGAATTTGGGGACCCAGTACCGGCCGGGCGTAGGTCCCCTGGACCCCAGACTTGGCACACATATAGCCCCACTCTTCCTCTACAAGTATGCAACGTTTGTTGTCTAGGGGACCTACGGACGGGGAGCACCGATTTTTCAAACCCGGGCATCCCTTCCATAGACTCCCATGTTAAACGGTAATTTCTCCGGTAATTTTGGGGACACGGTACCGGCCGAAACTTGGCACACATGTAGCCCCAGTTCTCCTCTACAAGTGTGCAAAGTTTTATGTCTGGGGGATCTATGGCTGGGGAGCACTGATTTTTCAAAGCCGGGAACCCCTTCCATATACTCCCATGTTAAACGTAAGTCTAGTCACGGACACAGTGAGGCATGGGCACCATGAGGCATGGACACAGTGAGGCACAGTGAGGCATGGGCACAGTGAGGCATGCACATGGACACAGTGAGGCACAGTGAGGCATGCAGATGGACACCCTAGGCTTATACTTGAGTCAATACGTTTTCCCAGTTTTTTTGTGGTAAAATTAGGTGCCTCAACATATATTCGGGTCGGCTTATACTCGAGTATATACGGTAAATACTATGAAATAAAACAAGTCAGCTATGAGCAGGGAAGCAGGGTTGCCATAGAAACGTTGGATTGAGAAGGAGACTTGGTTAACAGTACAGGAAGTGCTCAATGTAAGGGCGGAAATACTCTCCACTGTGGACTCAAAAAACAATACATAAGATGGCACTGCCTTACCCCGGAAACAAGTTTTTTTTTTAAGTTTCTTTAAACAGTAAGTAATATGCGATTTGGGCTGGATTACAGTGGCTATAGTTTTTGATAATTACTTAATATAATGGACTAAATGAAAAGAAGCATCAGAGTGGGAGAGTTTACTTCCTCTTTAAGGGCCAATTACACGCTACCCTGATGGTAGGCATGATGGATAATTATTAGGTATGCACCGAAATTTCGGTTGCCGAAACATATTGGGCGAAAATTGTGTTTTCGGCACATTGCCGAAAGAAAAAAAACGCTGATAATGGGTGCCACCCATTACGGGGGTGTCGTTTTGGAGCGCCCCAGTCCAGTCCAGTCCTCTCCTCTTTCCTCCTCCCCTCCCTTCCCCCCCGCTCTCCTCGATGCGATCTCCGTGTGTCACGGAGCTTAACTGCACAGACCGCAGTAACAATGTCTTGCCTCCTGTGACTGACGGCACACTGATCCAATGGTGGGACATTGAATCAGTGTGACGTGATTACAGGAGGCGGGACTGTTACTGCGACCCGGGCAATTCAAATACATCTCCGTGACACACAGAGATCGCTGCTGATCCGGGCACAGGCAGGCTGCATGACGGGCATTGGTAGGCTGCTGGGCACTGGTGAGGCACAGGCAGGCTGCATGACGGGCACTGGTAGGTTGCTGGGCACTGGTGAGGCACAGGCAGGCTGCATGACGGGCACAGGTAGGCTGCTGGGCACTGGTGCGGCAAAGGCAGGCTGCATGATGGGCACAGGTAGGCTGATGGGCACTGGTGAGGCACAGGCAGGCTGTATGACGGGCACTGGTAGGCTGCTGGGCACTGGTGAGGCACAGGCAGGCTGCATGACAGGCACTGGTAGGCTGCTGGGCACTGGTAAGGCACAGGCAGGCTGCATGACGGGCACTGGTAGGCTGCTGGGCACTGGTAAGGCACAGGCAGGCTGCATGACGGGCACTGGTAAGGTACAGGCAGGCTGCATGACGGGCACTGGTAGGATGCTGGGCACTAATGAGACACAGGCAGGCTGCATGACGGGCACTGGTAGGCTGTTGGGCACTGGTGAGGCACAGGCAGGCTGCAAATGATGGGTACTGGCAGGCTGCATATGATGGGCACTGGTAAGGCTGCATTGATCTCCTGTACCATGTCTGCAGTCTCTGACCATCTCCTGTACCATGTCCGCAGTCTCTGACCATCTCCTGTACCATGTGCGCAGTCTCTGACCATCTCCTGTACCATGTCTGCAGTCTCTGACCATCTCCTGTACCAGTGATGGCGAATCTTGGCACCCCAGATGTTTTGGAACTACATTTCCCATGATGCTCATGCACTCTGCAGTTTAGTTGAGCATCATGGGAAATGCAGTTCCAAAACATCTGGGGTGCCAAGGTTCGCCATCACTGGTATAGGAGATGGTCAGAGACTGCAGACATGGTACAGGAGCTTAACTGCACAGACCGTAGTAACAATGTCCTGCCTCCTGTGACAGACGGCACACTGTTCCAATGGTGGGACATTGAATCAGTGTGACGTGATTACAGGAGGCGGGACTGTTACTGCGACCCGGGCAATTCAAATACATTTCCGTGACACACGGAGATCGCCGCTGATCCGGGCACAGCAGGCTGCATGACGGGCACTGGTAAGGCCCAGGCAGGCTGCATGACGGGCACTGGTAGGATGCTGGGCACTGGTGAGGCACAGGCAGGCTGCATGACGGGCACTGGTAGGCTGTTAGGCACTGGTGAGGCACAGGCAGGCTGCAAATGATGGGTAATGGCAGGCTGCATATGATGGGCACTGGTAAGGCTGCATTGATCTCCTGTACCATGTCTGCAGTCTCTGACCATCTCCTGTACCATGTCCGCAGTCTCTGACCATCTCCTGTACCATGTCCGCTGTCTCTGACCATCTCCTGTACCATGTGCGCAGTCTCTGACCATCTCCTGTACCATGTGCGCAGTCTCTGACCATCTCCTTTACCAGTGATGGCGAACCTTGGCACCCCAGATGTTTTGGAACTGCATTTCCCATGATGCTCATGCACTCTGCAGTTTAGTTGAGCATCATGGTAAATGCAGTTCCAAAACATCTGGGGTGCCAAGGTTCGCCATCACTGTCCTATACCATGTCTGCAGTCTCTGACCATCTCCTGTGCCATGTCCACAGTCTCTGACCATCTCCTGTACCATGTCCGCAGTCTCTGACCATCTCCTGCATCATATCTGCTAGAGGTTCACCACATGAAAATTTTGCTAATACTATTAGCAATGTGTTAGATAAAAATGTATTAACTTTATTTAAAATATATAAAAATAAAAATATTTTTTAAAAACAAAGTCATTTTCGGTATCTGTTTTTGGCCTAGTGTATTTTTCATTTTCGGTATCGGTTTTGGCACCAAAGAACCCATTCAGTGCACCCCTAAAAAGTATCTGCCTATTTCTCAGTATGGAGTACATCACCGATTCTGACCAAATCTCCCAACTCCATTTGCATAAATGTAGCCCCAAAATTGCAAGGAACCTTCACCATGTTTCACTGTTGCCTGCAGACACACATTGTATCGCTCTCCTGTACGGAAAAGGGTTCCTCTTAGGGGACTTTAAAGATTACTCTGATAGTAAATGCGTAGAACAAAAAAGTGAAATTAAGGGTTGTTTATTTCAACAAAATAGGGGTAGTAGATGGTTGTGATCTACAAGGACAATTGGTATGACATAGAGGGATGCTAACACAATGACATGCAATGCATAGAATGATACAATCAAAGACACCATATAGTTACAGAAAAACATAAACGGTGAAACCGACGCGTTTCGAAAACATTATTTTCTTCTTCAGGGAGATGATTGTGTCAGCAAAAAGATTAGCATGTCTAAAAATTAAAAAAGACATTAATGAACAACAGGTATACATGAAAAGGTAAGTATATAGTAACATTGTTCTTATTTCTAAAATTTGCTGACCATATGTATAGGCTTGAGGGTCATAGGTTGCATCCATAAGGGGTAAGTATAAAATCAAAACACAGACGGAAAGCCTCTGCTTCCAAAGAGCCGCGTCCCACCGGCGCCCGGTGACCAGGGTGCACCCAGAAGATGCAAACAACCCCCCCCGAGAGGAGGAGCTCCCCAACAAAGGGCGCGCTGCGCTTGTGGTTGGAGGTGTAGGTGGGGGTCAGAGACTGTATGCAGGTATTATATGGAAAGGAAGGTGCGCCAAACTAAGTGCAGTATAAAAGTTTTAATAGCAAATTAGTAAAAAAGAGCCAAATGGCTACTCACAAGATGTTGAAAAATATAAGGCATGTATAAGGTTATTGGTGGTCCGGTGTCATCTGTGGCGGTACTCGGGGGAGATGTAGGTCCCAGATGAGAAGGTAGCTGAAGGCAGGTCTGCGGTGTCAGCAGAGAACGTCTGGGCATCAAGGCGCTGAAGGCCGTGCGTGATGTTACCTTTCTGTGATGCAGGAAGGACCAGGAAGATGGCCAGACGTTCTCTGCTGACACCGCAGACCTGCCTTCAACTACCTTCTCATCTGGGACCTACATCTCCCCCGAGGACCGCCACAGATGACACCGGACCACCAATAACCTTATACATGCCTTATATTTTTCAACATCTTGTGAGTAGCCATTTGGCTGTTTTTTACTAATTTGCCATTAAAACTTTTATACTGTACTTAGTTTGGCGCACCTTCCTTTCCTTATCATATCTTACAGAGCCTGCTTCTGCTTATGGTAGCTGCCGCTGGTGCTTGCATCAATTATTGACATTTGGAATTTATGCTCTGCCAGAACTCTTTTTGCGCCATTTTTTCCAGAAGATGCAAACACCCCCCCCGAGAGGAGGAGCTCCCCAACAAAGGGCGCGCTGCGCTTATGGTTGGAGGTGTGCTGGCGTGTGCTGGGGGTCCCTAGCCCTGTTGGGGTGCATAGGTTCAGGATGGCTTACTTGGTTAGCCCACTCCGTTTCAGGGGACCAGGATGAGCCGTGGGGGGGGGGGGGGGAAGGTATGTGGAGTCCCCTGCCGACGGTAGTCCTCTGGGATGTCAAGCAAGATGGAAGAGGAGTGCGGTTCCTGTTAGACACCCTGTAGTTTCTTGCCTATATGAAGGGTAATCAAAGAGTGTAGGGGGTTAGTGCATGTCCAGGCTGTAAAGATGATCAAATTGCCTCCATGTCCCAGGCTCTGTACCCCTCTTGTAACACACACAATGGAAAGTATACACTTTGCAGCTTTTATACCGTAATTAACCATGTCCCAGGATTTTGGATTTCCCTTTGCGGCACATACTTTTACTAATAGAAACCATTTTTTTCTTATACTCAAACTCTCCATCCAGCAGACCCATTCAGATTTTGGCATTTTCTGGCTCATATTTTGACAAGCCCTTCCCCTTCCCCTTCCCTCTCCACGGGAAAAAGGGGGGGATGTACCATTGTCTCTCCATCCTCCAATATATACAACACCAGAACGCAATTTGATCATCTTTACAGCCTGGACATGCCCTAACCCCTACACTCTTTGATTACCCTTCATATAGGCAAGAAACTACAGGGTGTCTAACAGGAACCACACTCCTCTTCCATCTTGCTTGACATCCCAGAGGACTACCGTCGGTAGGGGACTCCGCATACCTCCCCCCCCCCACGGCTCATCCTGGTCCCCTGAAACGGAGTGGGCTAACCAAGTAAGCCATCCTGAACCTATGCACCCCAACAGGGCTAGGGACCCCCAGCACACGCCAGTACCCCCCCCCCCACGGCTCATCCTGGTGCCCTGAAACGGAGTGGGCTAACCAAGTAAGCCATCCTGAACCTATGCACCCCAACAGGGCTAGGGACCCCCAGCACACGCCAGCAAGCCTGCTCGTACTCTGGACTCGTCCACAGGTACAGTAACCACCAGTATGGACCCTACAGTGTGTACTCACTGCAGACACACAGGGCCCATACATACTGCTACACTATATTCCTTTCCAGTCCAGTAGACATACAATATGTCCTCCTGTTTTTCCCCTTTTTCCTCTTTTCTTCACAGTGAATACCTGCATACGGTAAAAAGAAAAAATGGCGCAAAAAGAGTTCTGGCAGAGCATAAATTCCAAATGTCAATAATTGATGCAAGCACCAGCGGCAGCTACCATAAGCAGAAGCAGGCTCTGTAAGATATGATAAGGAAAGGAAGGTGTGCCAAACTAAGTGCAGTATAAAAGTTTTAATGGCAAATTAGTAAAAAACAGCCAAATGGCTACTCACAAGATGTTGAAAAATATAAGGCATGTATAAGGTTATTGGTGGTCCGGTGTCATTTGTGGCGGTCCTCGGGGGAGATGTAGGTCCCAGATGAGAAGGTAGTTGAAGGCAGGTCTGCGGTGTCAGCAGAGAACGTCTGGCCATCTTCCTGGTCCTTCCTGCATCACAGAAAGGTAACATCACGCACGGCCTTCAGCGCCTTGATGCCCAGACGTTCTCTGCTGACACCGCAGACCTGCCTTCAGCTACCTTCTCATCTGGGACCTACATCTCCCCCGAGTACCGCCACAGATGACACCGGACCACCAATAACCTTATACATGCCTTATATTTTTCAACATCTTGTGAGTAGCCATTTGGCTGTTTTTTACTAATTTGCCATTAAAACTTTTATACTGCACTTAGTTTGGCGCACCTTCCTTTCCATATAATACCTGCATACAGTCTCTGACCCCCACCTACACCTCCAACCACAAGCGCAGCGCGCCCTTTGTTGGGGAGCTCCTCCTCTCGGGGGGGGGGTTGTTTGCATCTTCTGGGTGCACCCTGGTCACCGGGCGCTTCTTTGGAAGCAGAGGCTTTCAGTCTGTCTTTTGATTTTATACTTACTCCTTATGGATGCAACCTATGACCCTCAAGCCTATATATATGGTCAGCAAATTTTAGAAATAAGAACAATGTTACTATATACTTACCTTTTCATGTATACCTGTTGTTTATTAATGTCTTTTTTAATTTTTAGACATGCTAATCTTTTTGCTGACACAATCATCTCCCTGAAGAAGAAAATAATGTTTTCGAAACACGTCGGTTTCACCGTTTATGTTTTTCTGTAACTATATGGTGTCTTTGATTGTATCATTCTATGTATTGCATGTCATTGTGTTAGCATCCCTCTATATCATACCAATTGTCCTTGGAGATCACAACCATCTACTACCCCTATTTTGTTGAAATAAACAACCCTTCAAGCCTCGTACACACGGCCGAGTTTCTCGTCGTTAAAAACACGTCGTTTTTTTCGACGAGATTCTTGTTAACCTTGACGAGAAACTCGTCAAGCTTTCCATGCGTACACACTGACAATTCCAAATTTCCTCGTTGTTCAGCGCGGTCACGTCCAGCACGTACGACGGCAGTATAAAGGGGAAGATCGATTTCCCTGGCGCCACCCCTTGGGCTGCTTTTGCTGATCTCGTGTTACCGCGTGTGAAGTAAAAGGTTGGGAAGAGACGATTCGCGCTTTTTAGTCTTCGTGCTTTTCAGTTCGTTTTCTGCGGTTCAGTTTGTGCTTGTGGGTTCGTATCTTGTCTTTCAGGGCGTGTAGGCAGGTCATATCTGTTTTACAGTGCGTTCTTGCCCGTTAGTTTCTGATTTTCAGTTCGTTCTTCATAGGCCTTGCTGTTCTAAAGTGCGTTCTGTTCTGTACGTTCTGATCAGACGACCGTTTCCTAGCCATGCCGTGGGTACGTTCTCGTCGTCGAGTTCGTGCTGTGCGGGCGCTTGGTGTTGGTCTGCTTGTTTTGGACCAAGACCAGTCCATGAACGGGGTGAGGAGGAGTTCATGGACCAAGAATTGGTTGCTCCAGCGGGACAAATTCTTCCATATGCCTCTGCTTCGGGGGATCGTCGAGAATAATCCTGAGGACTACAGGAATTTTCTGCGGATGTCTAACCCCGTTTTTCAGCAACTGTTGGCTTTGGTGTCCCCCTATATTACCAGGCAGGACACCGTTATGCGGGAAGCCATCAGTGCTGAGCAGAGGCTCATCGCCACGTTACGTTACCTGGCGACAGGGAGAAGTCTTCAGGACTTGAAGTTCACGACAGGCATCTCCCCCCAGGCTCAGGGCCTCATAATCCCAGACACCTGTTCTGCCATTATACAAGTCCTGCAGGAGGACTATATTAGGGTAAGTTTTTTCCATTAACATCACATTTTATGTATTTCATGTATGCTAATGTATTGTATTTCTTTCATCCTTCCCTAATTACCATGATTGTAATATGCTGAGAATGTCCCCTTTGTCATCATGCATGCTGGAAGCTTTTAAATGCCCCTTTTTTCTCCTCCATGCATATTTCCCTTCACTAACCTCTCCATCAGTGGCGACTGCTGCTCCAAATGTTTGGGGGGCCACCCCCAAATTATATATATATAACTTCCTCCTTTTTTGCGACTGTGCCTATTAAATGCCACCAGTTGCCCCCTCCAATGCAGCCATTTTGTCCCCTCCAATGCAGCCATTTTGTCCCCTCCAATGCAGCCATTTTGTCCCCTCCAATGCAGCCATTTTGTCCCTTCCAATGCAGCCATTTTGCCCCTTCCAATGCAGCCATTTTGTCCCCTCCAATGCAGCCAGTTCCCCCCCTGCCCTGCACTTACCTTCTTCTGGTCCGCGCCATCCTTCTTCTGTCCTTGATGTCTTTTCCTGCCCTCGATGTTGCATCAACCAATCATGTTACCGTTAAACAGACTTGGTGAACATGATTGGCAGAGCAGCCTGTCATTGTTTACCCAAGGAATGCCCCCTGCGTCCCCTATTTAACTTTTAGCAAGCCAATTACATCCCTCAGGCTGTAATTGCCAAGCCTATTTGCCCCCCTGTTTCTGATATGCAATTTTCAACCCATAAATGCCGCAGTTATTCATATGGCCGTCGCTCAACAGGGGGCCATCCACCTGAATAGTGGGCGGCATTGACAATACATAGGTTAATGCAAGGCATGAACCTATGTATTGTTCTGAGTGACGGGCGCAGGATAGAGGGGGCAGTGCTCCAGCGCCCACTCTGGACGCACCGCCACTGCAATGCTATCCTGTGGCCAAACACATCTCCCCCCCCCCCCCCAAATTTGTTTAGAATGGACCATCAGAGGGGGTGATGAATATGAAACTTGAGCCTTCCATTATACTTAGTCAAAACACCTTAAACTGAGATTTTGATTGATGTTGGCCTCGAATGTATTTTCTTATAATCTGCTTGCAATTGTTATGTTTTAAATTTCTAATTTTTTTTCATCTTGTTTGACTCCCCAGCTTCCTTCCACGCCACAGGAATGGCAGACTGTGGCATCGGAGTTTGCCACGCAGTGGGACTTCCCCAACTGCGGTGGTGCCATTGACGGGAAGCACGTCCGCATCGTGCCGCCACCCCGTTCTGGGTCCTACTACTACAATTACAAGGGGTTTCATAGCATTGTGCTGATGGTGGTGGTGTCAGCACGGTATGAATTCCTCTATGTGGATGTAGGGAAGAATGGCCGGATGCCCGATTGGGGGATCCTTCATCCAGATGGAGTTTGCCCTCCGTCTCCAGAGTGATGACCTTGCATTGCCACTGGATGCAGGGAATGTTGAAGGACTCCCCTTTGTTTTTTTGGCTGATGAAGCCTTCGGACTTGGACCGCACCTCATGAGGCCATTTCCACAGAGGACCCTGACCCCAGAGAAGAGGGTGTTCAATTACCGGCTGACCAGGGGCCGAAGAGTCGTTGAAAATGCCTTCGGGATAATGGCCAGCCGGTTCCGCCTTTTTTATGACTCCAATCCACTTGGCGGAGTACAAGATAAACTATGTCGTTTTATGCTGCTGTGTGCTCCATAATTTTCTGTGCCGAAAATCAAGTAATTATATGGCCTCAGTATTGCCTGAGGCAGGACTTTCCTATGCCAATCCCCAGCCGGGCCTCGAATCTGCCCATCCTGGCTTGCCCCCCCAAAATGCCCGTGAGGTTCGGGATAATTATATGGAATTTTTCACGGGTAGGGGGACAATTCCTATGCCAGGCCATGAGTAAAGATTCGTGCATAAAGAAATCATTAAAAATCATTTTTTATCTTGTAACTTTGTTTGTTTCCTGTCTCCTAGTTTGTCTTAGTGCATTTGTAGTGACAAGTGTTTTTTTCCTTTAGTAAATAACAACCATTTCACTATGAACCACAAAAATATACACAAATAAGGTTAGAGCGTATTTGAAAAAGAAGCTACACTTTGTTTGTGTTCAAAAATGTTACTCTGTGCACATTCACACACATGGTAAATCCTTTTTTTTTTTTTTTTTTTTTTTTGGCTGGCCACAAACCGGCAAATTTTTTTAATGAAAATACAAAACCATCAGTTGCATTCCAAAAAGTACAACATTGGATACCTCTGGGCAATATGAGACATTCACTTACACAAAATATGTCTCTATCTGGCCGTCCTAATATGGGGTTTTGGCACCCCTGGCCAAGCCAAAAATTGAATATGCACACAATATGAAGTAATTTCCAATAGGGATTTTAGACTCCTGATCCCTATTGTCAACATGTGCTATCTGCCATCAGGGGTGATCAATGGACGTGTTTTGTGGGTGCAACCCCTTCTTCAGTTCACCTACTTGAGATACGAGGAAGGGGTTGCACCCTCAAAAGCCGTACATGGATATCCCCTGATGGCAGATGGCACATGTTGACACACTTTGTGCATATTCAATTTTTGGCTGGTTTGATTGTCTAAAAGAGAATAAAAGGGGGAAGAACAATCTGTAAACAAAAATGGGGGTTTTGATGCCTTATTCAATTTCTTTCTCGTACATCACGGGACACAGAGCGACATAGTCATTACTAATGGGTTATATAGATACCGTCAGGTGCTGGCACTGGCAACTTCCAAAACCGGAAGTACCCTCCCCTATATAAGCCCCTCCCATCCGGGAGCACCTCAGTTTTTTGCCAGTGTCTAAGGTGTTGGCCAAGAAGAAACATGTGTTTTTCACTGAGCTTGCGTACAGGTTCTTTTGGGCCTCAGTAAGCTATTCCGGATCCGACCAAAAAAGCTTCATAGCTAAACGGTCGGTACCCGGGCCTTGCAGAGAAGAGCAAGGTTTTGCCTGTAATGCTTCTCTTAGGAGAGCTGGACCCTGGGATCCAGAGCTCTGGTCATACCCACGACCAAGATGTTTTCTGTGCAGGGTGCTATACAGGTCCAGGGGAGTGGAATCCTTGGGAACCCGGTCCCTGAAGGTTTGATTACAATGCCTGCCGTGATAGGTGAAGTTTGGGCTTTTGTGGACCAAACAAAGTCCTGCGGCGGGGAACAGGTAAGTGGGGGCCCCCAGGAACTTGGTTCTATTGGGGGACCCCAAGCCTAATTTGTCTTTCTGTCTGTTACCTAATGGTATTCCCGCAAAATTCTGTGCATGCCTGTAACTACTAAAAAAAATGTAATAATTTTTAATGGTGGTCAAGAAAAAAAAAAAAAAAAAAAATTTTTTTTATATATATTTAAGATATTAGACTGCGGTACCTGTGTTTGTCCACTAGAGGCCGCTGTGGAATGTTTTCTTGTCATGTGGACTAGTTTCTTCTCAGCAGAGCAAGTCCAGGCAGATGGTGAGTTCTCTTATGGGAAACTGCTTCCTCTGCCATGTTGCAATGCTCGTCCATCCCCCGGCCTGCGGCAAAGAGGGGCCCTGGCTCTTGTCCCTAGTCTCCATTTTTCTAAATTAGCGCCGAAGGCGCACGTGGCCGCGCGCGTGCGCGTGCACGCGCCTCTCTATATAGAGGTGAGCCAGGAAAGGGGGCGGAGCCTGGGGGATGACGCTCTGTGTGCGCCGCAGCGCTTCTGCGCATGTGCGGGCGTCCCAACATGTAAAAACCACAGTTTTGTGTGGTGAGCTGGCTATGAAGTACAGAGACAGAGCTGGCAACATTTAAAAAAAGGGCATACAGCAAGCGGTTGATACAGGCATCCCCTAGAAAGGCACATTAGTAGACACCAACTGTGATATAGCAGCAATTGTGCTAGACTATTCTCAGTAAAAGTGGTGTATTACGGCTGGAATACCTCAGCTTTAGGCTTAGGAATATGCCGTCCAGAAGCTCCGGAACTGAATCTTCCAGGAAGCGAAGGGGGTCTCATCGGGCTCGGAGGATCTTGGGCATACTTCTGCTGCACCAGTCTCCCCTGAAGTTCAGAGGTAAGTGACCGTAGAGACCCCGCAGGGGTACTTGGTACTGTGGCTGTCCTCAGTTCACCTGCTCCTGTGTATGTAACAGAGGAGGTTTTTTCCTCAGCTCTGGGAGGATTAGAGAGAGATTGTCAACATTTATCGCTGCCTCCCTGTCAGGGAAAGCACGCCCGATCTCCGTCTCCTCCTTCAGAGTGCCTGTTAGCAGAGCAACAGTCCCATACAGGGATCGACCTGCCTGAAGGGGATCAGGATGAGGTTGATTCTGTTATAGAGGAATCAACAGTGGGGGAACCTTTTCTCAGCATCTCAAGCTGAAAGATTATGGGTTCAGTCTCTGACTAACATGGTCCGATCAGCATTTAAAAATGCACCTTGCGGAACCATCAACCACTACTGTATCCTCGTTGGGGTCGCTAGAAGCCCCCAGACTGTTTGTTCTTTTCCACTTCACCCTTTACTGAAAGGGCTCATTTACCAGGATTGGGAACGTCCTGAGAAAATATTTATTCCCCCAAGAGATTTCCGGTGGTCTATCCCATGGAGGATAAGTTCATCAAAAAAAAAATGGAAGGTCCCTACAGTGGACGCAGCCATCTCTTGTATGTATAAATCACTGACATGTCCAGTGGATAATGTCCAAATGTTCAAGAACCCAATAGATAAAAGATTGGAGTCCTTATGAAAATCTGCTTGGTGATACAACCAGCAGTAGCAGCTATTGGGGTCTGCTAAGCAGTGAAGGATCAGTTGAAACAGGTCTTGAGGGACTTGACAGATCAGCAGGCTTTGCCCTAGCTGATCTACCTAGAGCCTTAGGCTTTGCGGTTGACGCCATAGAGGATTCAGTCCATCAGGCCTCCCGCCTTACGCTGTCTATAGTACATATGCGTAGGCTCCTATGGCTCAAAAACTGGTCTGCTGAAGCTCCCTGTAAAGAATGGCTGGTTAGCGTCCCATTTCATGGTGAACGCTTATTCAGGGAAAACCTGGACAAATATATCCAGAAAATTTCCAGCGGTAAAAATACGCTCTTGCCGGTTAAAAACAGAGTTAGAGGTCCCTCTTTAAGAGGCCTGCTTCTCCAGTCCCTGGGGCATCGGCTGTGTAACAGTTCCGACGGCCTCCTCGGTCAAATCCCGGGGGTAAAAAACAGGGACAGTAGCAGGGTAATGAGAAACCCTGGGTCAGGGGAGGTACAAAACCTCCCCCAAAGTTAAATTCATTGAAGCCCCCACTCAGTCGGGTGGGGGGAGGACTCCAGTTGTTCGCAAGAGACCTGGCGGGACACGATCAAGACAGATAGGTGCTCTCCGCAGTAGGTTTGGGATACAGTTTGGAGTTAAAAGACTCTCCTCCTTCCCATTTTTGAGGTCAAACGTGCCAAGGGATCCCCGGAAGAGAGAGTCCCTCCTGTTGGTACTAGAACAACTATTGCTCCAAGGAGTAATTATGGAGGTTCCCCTGGAAGAATGAGGGTTCGGGTTTTACTCAAACCTCTTTACAGTCCCGAAGCAAACGCGGACGGGAGGCCCATATTAATTCTAAAAGGGCTATACAAATTCCTGTATATCAGGACTTTCCGATGGAGTCGATCCGATCGGTGGCCACTGCCCTACAAGGGGAGGATTGGTTAGCCGCGATCGACATCAAAGATGCTTATTTGCACATTCCCATCTTTCCAGTCCACCAAAAATTTCTACGCTTTGCAGTAGAAGGGCGCCATTTTCAGTTCAGAGCCTTAACCTTCGGTTTGGCCACAGCACCACGAGTGTTTACAAAAATTCTGGCCCTTTATTGGCCAATCTAAGAACACAAGGTGTAGTGATAATGGCATATCTGGATGACTTGTTGCTGATAGACCACTCAGTGAAAAAACTAGACGTGGTCGTTCACAAGACAATCAAGTATCTGGAATCTCACGGTTGGATTATCAACCGAGACAAGTCAGCCCTAAAAACCAGTCAAAAGTCTGGAATACTTGGGGCTAAGGTTGGATTCAGGCCAGAGAAAAATATTCTTGCCTCGAGGAAAGGTGTTGTCTTTGAAAGATTTGATCCACTTAGTGGGTACAAAAAAGACAGCCGTCCATACGCCTGTATATGAGGCTGCTGGGAAAAATGGTGGCATCATTCGAAGCAGTACCCTACGGTCAATTCCATTCAAGGAATTTGCAAGGGGCCATACTGTCAGCCTGGAACAAAAAAGTTCAGGCCCTAGACTTACAATGTCCTTGTCCCCTTCCGTTCGCAAGAGCCTCCGTTGGTGGTTGGTTCCTCAGAATCTGGAAAAAAGGAAATCCTTCAGTCCGATTTCTTGGAAGGTGGTCACTACAGATGCCAGCCTTATAGGCTGGGGAGCAGTACTGGAGCAATAGTCTCTCCAGGGCAGATGGTCGGATGCAGAAAAGGCCCTGCCCATCAATCTCTTAGAGATACGAGCAGCCCGGTATGCCCTAGTAGCATGGACATCCAAACTCCAAGGGTCCCCTGTCAGAATTCAATCAGACAATGCCACAGCAGTGGCATATATCAATCATCAGGGGGGCACCAGGAGTCGTGCAGCCCAGAGGGAAGTAAATTACATCCTGAAATGGGCAGAAAAATATGTCCCAGCCATATCTGCGGTATTCATTCCAGGAGTGGAGAATTGGAAGGCGGACTTTCTAAGTCGCCAGCAATTAGGCCCAGAGGAAGGGTCCCTTCACCCCGAGGTTTTCTGGACAATATGTCAGCGGTGGGGAACATCGGATGTAGATCTTCTAGCATCCAGATTCAACGCAAAGGGGGACAGGTTTGTCTCTCGGACAAGGGATCCCCTAGCTTGCGGCTCGGATGCCCTAGTGTTCCCTTGGGATCAGTTCAAGCTGATATATGCATTCACACCGCCACAATTGTTACCTCGATTACTCCGCAGAATCAGGGTAGAAAAGAAACCAGTGATTCTGGTGGCTCCAGCGTGGCCCCGAAGAGCATGGTACGCGGAGATTGTAAAAATGTCTGTGGGGAGTCCTTGGACCCTCCCACATCGTCCGGACCTGCTTTCGCAGGGACCGATATACCACCCTTCCTTACCAGCCCTAGGTTTGACGGCCTGGCTATTGAAGCCCACATTCTAAAAAAGAGAGGGCTCTCTAATGCTGTGGTGTCTACCATGATCAATGCCAGGAAACCGGTATCCAGGCAGATCTACTATAGAATCTGGAAGGCGTACATCGCCTGGTGTGAGGCCAGGAAATGGCATCCACGTAAATACGTAATAGGTAGGATTCTGGACTTCCTACAATGGGCTGTAGATAGGAAGCTTGCCTTGAGTACTATCAAGGGTCAGATTTCGGCCTTGTCAATATTTTTTCAAAGGCCCTTGGCTTCGCATTCACTAGTCAAAGCCTTTATACAAGGAGTGATGCGTATTAGTCCTCCGGTTAATATTCCCATATGTCCATGGGATCTAAACTTGGTTCTGTCGGTTCTACAGAAACAACCATTTGAACCATTACAGCATATTTCCTTGGTGCTTCTCACCAGGAAATTGATTTTTCTAGTAGCCATTTGTTCGGCTAAAAGAGTATCGGAATTAGCAGCTATGTCCTGTAAGGAGCCATATCTGGTTATCCATAAGGACAGAGTAGTGTTACGTCCTCATCCAGCCTTTCTTCCTAGGGTGGTATCGAGGTTTCATTTGAACCAAGATGTGGTTCTTCCTTCTTTTTTCCCCAAACCTACTTCGGTAGAGGAAAAGTTATTGCATTCTTTGGATGCAGTAAGAGCAGTTAAAGCTTATCTAAAAGCCACTGCTCAGATTCGCAGAACGGATACTTTGTTTATTCTGCCGGAAGGCCCCAGAAAGGGTCAGGCAGCGTCAAAATCTACTTTAGCCAAGTGGATTCGACAGGTCATTATGCAAGCTTATGGCTTGAGAAGGAGACCGCCTCCGTTCAAAGTTAGAGCGCACTCCACGAGAGCAGTTGGAACTTCATGGGCAGTGCATCACCAGGCCTCCCTGGCTCAAATCTGTAAGGCCGCAACATGGTCTTCAGTTCACACGTTTACTAGGTTCTACCAGGTGGACGTTAGAAGTCAGGAGGATGTCGCCTTTGGGCGCAGTGTGTTGCAGGCCGCAAAAGATCCTCATGTCTGATAGCGCTCAGCTTATATATGGTGTATCCCCCCCCTCATTTGGCATTGCTTTAGGACATCCCATTAGTAATGACTATGTCGCTCTGTGTCCCGTGATGTACGAGAAAGAAAATAGGATTTTTATAACAGCTTACCTGTAAAATCCTTTTCTTGGAGTACATCACGTGACACAGAGCTCCCGCCCCTCTTTGGGGACACTTATTGCTTTGCTACAAAACTGAGGTGCTCCCGGATGGGAGGGGCTTATATAGGGCAGAGTACTTCTGGTTTTGGAAGTTGCCAGTGCCAGCACCTGACGGTATCTATATAACCCATTAGTAATGACTATGTCGCTCTGTGTCCCGTGATGTACTCCAAGAAAAGGATTTTACAGGTAAGCTGTTATAAAAATCCTATTTTTACCCAAAACATCTAGGATGTCTTTAAAGGTTTGATCCATCACATGAATTCTTTGCTTAATTCTGTCCAGTTCTGTGCTACATTCCATCACTTGCTGTATGATTCGTAGGGCACTGTCAGCAGAGAAACGTGTTCTTTCACCACAACATTTACATCCCCTAAAAACAAAATAAAAAGGTATTATAACTCTGCAGGCCTACATCTCTTACCTGAAGCTGTGGTGACAGATACTGACCTGTTGTGGTGACCAGTTCCACCACGTCATCCACTTCTCCTTCCTGCACTTCTCCTTCCTCCACCTCTTCAACTTCCTCAACATCCTTAGGTTGTGGGTCTTTGTGAGGTTGGGGTTGTTTTTTCGAAGCTGTGGGGTTCCTGTGCTACCTGGAGTGTTCTCCTCCCAGTCTTCTCTCCCCTATGAGAATCAAACAAAAGGTCTATTTATCACACTGAAATTCTCTATGAAAACTAAAAACAGGCTAAATTGCTTGGAAGTGGGGTACAAGTGTGTGTTTGTGTGGAATTTCCACATGAAGACATTATTTCTTCCCAAAAATATGTTTAGTATTCACCTTTGGCTGTCAATTTTGAGACATGGAGGCACCACAAAAATTCACTGATGCACCTGTGTGGGACACCCAAAAAAGGCGGTTCTGTTGGCCCACACTATAGTGCTCAAAAGTACAGATGTGGAACCAGCTGCTGAGTGTCCTCTCCTTTACACTGATTAAAGTTTGCATTTCATTCTCTTTACAAACACATCATCTAGCCAACAATGTAAGAACAACAATTGAATCAAAACAGGCAGATGTCTAATTTAATTTAACCCTGTAAAATCTCAAAAAAATGAGGATAGTGGGCGAACGATGTGTCTGTAACGAACGATTACTGTGCCCAACCAAGTTCAAACTATGACATTTTGTAAGGTAGTACAATAGAAAAATGCAATAACATGGAGCAACATGTAAGTTGTGAAATACAATAATAGGAAAAATGTGGAAAAAGTACTTACCTTTTCCTAGCATTCTCTTAATGCTCCTTAACTGCTCCGGCTCCCTCAGTTTGAGGTCAGACCACCTCTTTCTGAGCTGCTCATTTGATCGTTTCACCCCGAAATTCACGACTTTCTTCATGATTTTGGCCTTCCTTCTATTAGGTTTGCTATACGGCCCATGCTTTGCGTCATAATCCGACTTTAGCAATATGTCCACCATCTCCGCATAAGACATATTAGATGCCTTGAATCTCCTCCCTGGTCGTGACGTTTCCTCAGTCTCCGGGCTTGTCTCCTCCTCGTTATTTGAGGAATTATCAGACACCTGCTGTGAATCCGCCATATCTGTCTGCGCGCCGAAAGAGAAGGGGCGGGGAAAAGATGTTAGTTAGAACGTCATGGGCGGGCGACGTGTGCGGAGCGACGTGTGCGTAGTTTTACGCATGCGTGGTGTATATATAGCAAACACACATGTGACTATACTACGTTCGGTGTGCGGAGAGAGGAGTTCAAGTGACGGACGTGCGAACGAAGGTATGTGATTTTGTGACTTTGATAAATTGTTGGCCTATACTGTCTTGAGAATGATGGAGGATATATATGGTGAATAAGATTTTAAGGAGGTTAGACTGTGTGCCTCACATTATTTATTTAAATTTTTTTTTGACTTGCAGACCCAAAATGAATGTCTTTATAAGTGACAAGGAATTCCTTGAGGAATTTATAGACCGGGTAAGGGAGCTGCCCGCTCTGTGGGAAACAAAAAAACCCATCCATAAAAAAAAGGGGTACAAAAAGCAGCGCTGGAGACCCTGCTCCCATTTGTGCATACCAAGGTGCCCACAGCCACAGCAAAACAGGTGGACACTAAAATTGGGAGCTTGAGAGGCACATACAGGACTGAACGCTCTAAGGTCCTGGCTTCTCAGAGGTCAGGAGCAGCAGCAGACGATGTGTATGTCCCGAATTTGTGGTACTACAGCAGGATGTCCTTTCTGGATGACCACATTGAGGCAAGGCCATCACTGTCCACTCTTCCCCCCAGACTTCCCTGCAGCCAACCTGAGCCTTCTCTGGAGCAAGAGGAGGCAGCCATCCTGGATGAACCCGATTTGGCCATCTGGAGCCAGGTATAGAATTTAATGCAAATGTATTGGGATAAACTTAATGATGGAAAAAAAAGTCAAGATGAAAATCATAAAATCATAAACTATTTTGGGTTCCAAAACTGAAATCAAGATCTCGAGACATTAGTCTGCCCTAAATTGGGTGCTAAATAGTCAATCTGATGTAGTCCTAAAAAAATTTACTTTTTTTCTTGATTTACATTCAAATTGCTACATTCATGATCTGAAAGTTGTATGAAAATAATAAACCAAAATATTAAACTATGTCCCTTTTTCATACACAGGATGAAATCAGCCAGGAGGAGGGTCTGGAAACTGTCAGGCAGGAGGAGGCAGGGCCCAGTGGCAGCCAGGAGGTGGCAGGGCCCAGTGGCAGCCAGGAGGTGGCAGGGCCCAGTGGCAGACAGGAGGTGGCCGGCCCGAGGAGAAGCACTAGATCTCAGGTGCCTCCCATCCGCCTTCCAAAAAGAAGCAGGAGGGACAGGACCACTAGTGAGGCAGCAATGGCCCTTATTAGAGAGGAACATGCCACCCTCCAGGAGCCCACATCCCCTGAAGAGGCCATTGCCGGCCTAGTTGAGGCAAAGTTCAAGGTGATGAGCATGGAGCAACGCCTCCTATGCGAGCCCCTGCTCATCACCTTGCTGAACAAGGGGGTGATGGAGAGAATTACCCCCAATACGGCCATATGTGAGGTGGCACAGCTATCACAACCTCAACCTCCTCCTCCACCTTCTTCTTCTGCCCCACCCCCTTCTCCTCCACCTCCTCCTCCACCTTCTTCTGCCCCACCCCCTTCTCCTCTACCTCCTCCTCCACCTTCTTCTTCTGCGCCACCCCCTTCTCCTCCACCTCCTCCTCCTCCTGACAGGAGTACCCCTCCAGTGGCCCAGCCTCCAGCCACACGAAGAAGGAAGGCTGCAGAGAAGGCTAAAGGGAAGGTTGCAGGGAAGGTTGCCAAGAAGACGAGGAAGTGATGGCCTTGCTTCATTGTGGTCTGACAGAAGGCAGCCTGTTGTAGTACCACACACTTGGGACATATATATCACCTGCTGCTGTTCCTGACCTCTGGGAGGCCAGCATCAGATTGTGCTCAGAACTGTTGGCCTTCTCAAGCTCCCAATTTTAGTGTCCACACAGGGTTGATGTGTGCTCTGGGGTCCCTGGGATGCACAAATGGCAGCAGGTTCTCCAGCGCTGCCTTCTCTTTATTTTGGTAAAAACATGAATAAATGTTTTTTTTGTTTAAGTTCATACTTGACTATGTTTATTTTTTCAAATTTTTAATTTAGCTTTGGAGTAAGCAGATACATTTGACACCAAAAAAAAAAGGGACAGATAACAACCCCAAAAAAATAAAAATAAATTTCTTTAAAAAATATAGGGTGTAAACTTGACACAAAAAAAAAATCAAAAATACAATGGGAGATCACTATCAAAACATTGACAAATTACAATTAACATCTGTTTCAAAAATATAAAACATTAAAATATTCAGAAGATCTTGCACGATATAATACACCTAAATCTAATTAAGAGCAGCATGAAAAAGCTTTAAAAAAGATAGTCATAACTCTGTGTGAATATCAGCAGCAAAACAAGTTCATCCGTTTAGATTAATGTAACATTCTAAAGAAGATTTCAATGCACAACATTTAAACGATGCAATAATTTACAGCGTGACGAATGTGCTATCTCCATTACGAAGGCTTGATTTAGCAGAAGATGTGCTCCCGTCTCATACTTGATTCTGAGCATGCGCGCTTTTGGAAGAGTCGTAAAAGCATACACACGAACCATTTTCTCGTCACAAAACAGGCTGACGAGAAACACGACGAGGAAATCTTGAATCCTGACGAGAAAATAGAGAGCAGGTTCTCTATTATCTCGTCGAGATTCACGGCACTTTTCTCGTCGTAAAACCATACACACGAACGGTTTTCTCGACAATAAAGCTCTCGCGGCACTTTTCTTGCCGGTTTTGGACGAGAAACTCGGCCGTGTGTACGAGGCTTCAATTTCACTTTTTTGTTCTACGCATTTACTATCAGAGTAATCTTTCCTTTTAACCACTTAACGACCGCTCACTGTATATGTACGTCGGCAGAATAGCACCGACAGGCACAATCACGTACAGTGATTGCCTTTGTACAGTTGGGGGGTCCGATTGGACCCCCTCCTATACAGTGAGCGGTCGGTATTCGTTGGGGAGCGACCCGAGATGAGGGGACGGCCGTTCGATTCTGGCCACCCCCTCGCGATCGCTCCCGGCGAATGGAAATGCTCCCTCTGCTGTGTAATGTAAAACACAGGCAGAGGAAGCAGGAGGAAGTGATGTCATCTCTCATGCGGCGCTCACATATACCGAGCGCCGCACAAGAGAAGATGCCAGGTTAGTGCACAAAACACTACATTGACACCAGGACACATAGGCACACAAATCGCCCCCCCCAGGCCCCCCCAGATCACCCCCCAGCCACAGTGTCACTGATTGCAGTGACCATTTATTTACTGATCACTGCAATCAGTGACATTTGTGACTGTAAAAGTGTCACTAAAGTTAGTTTTAGGTCAAGTGTAGCCCCCTAGCCCCCCCCTAATAAAGGTTTAACCCCCTGATCACCCCCCAGATAACCCTTTCACCCCCTATCATCACTGTCGCTAAGCGATAGTTTTTCTGATCGCTGTCTTAGTGTCGGTGATGCCGATCGGTAGCCAGTAATTTTTTTTAGGTTCGCCGCAGGTTTTTATAGCGTCAGGTACCCCCATATATTACCTAATAAAGGTTTAACCCCCTTGATCGCCCCCCAGGTAACCCTTTCACCCCCTATAACCACTGTCGCTAAGCGATCGTTTTTCTGATCGCTGTCTTAGTGTCGGTGATGCCGATCGGTAGCCAGTAATTTTTTTTAGGTTCGCCGCAGGTTTTTATAGCGTCAGGTATCCCCATATATTATCTAATAAAGGTTTTAACCCCCTAATTGCCCCTAGTTAACCCTTTCACCAGTGATCACCATATAAGTGTTACGGGTGACGCTGGTTAGTTAGTTTGCTTTTTATAGTGTCAGGGCACCCGCCGTATATATAACCCAATAAAGGTTTAACCCCCTGATCGCCCGGCGGGTGATATCAATTAGGTTTTAGCCTCAGAGAGGGTCTGCGTCACACCCCAGGCAGCGTCAGGTTAGTGCCAGTAACGCTAACACCAACGCGTGAAGCATACACCTCCCTTAGTGGTATAGTATCTGAACAGATCAATATCTGATCTGATCAGATCTATACTAGCGTCCCCAGCAGTTTAGGGTTCCCAAAAATGCAGTGTTAGCGGGATCAGCCCAGATACCTGCTAGCACCTGCGTTTTGCCCCTCCGTCCAGCCCAGGCCACCCAAGTGCAGTATCGATCGATCACTGTCACTTACAAAACACAACACCCATAACTGCAGCGTTCGCAGAGACAGGCCTGATCCCTGCGACTCCAGTGCTGTAGGAGGTGATTTCACCACCACAGTTAAAAAAAAAAAAAAAAGCATATATGCCGAAGCATTGGGGCAGCAGGGGCGGAGGAGCGGAGGAGCAATTTTGCTCCTAATGCCGCGTAAATACGGTCGAAATTCCGATGGAGGCTTGCCCGTGGAAAAGTCCGACCATGTGTGTGCGGCATAACTTTTTTGCGGGAGGATGCCCCCATGCTTCGGCATATATAAATGGTGCATGTATGCCCATCATTAGAAGTGGGTGGATGAAGGGCGGTATTCTAATGGTGGGCATACCCACCGATCAATCTCTTTTTTTGTTCAGCCAACTGGCTGCATGAAAAAAAAAAAATAGGATTTTTTGTACTCACCGTAAAATCCTTTTCTCTGACATCCATGGACTGACACGGTGTCTCTTTACACTTTACACGTGGGTTTATGTCCCTGCCTGCAGGAGAAGACCTAGGCAGAATGTGAGATGTTATACATACATTCTAAAAGCCAGAGCTGAACAGCCCCACCCAGGGGGCGGTCCCTCCGGACATAACCCTCCCACTACAGTCAGCAGACTTCAGTTCGTAACAAAGCAGTACAAACTTAAAAAGGAAGGGTGGGTGCCGTGTCAGTCCATGGATGTCAGAGAAAAGGATTTTACGGTGAGTACAAAAAATCCTATTTTCTCTTATCATCCATGGACTGACACGGTGTCTCTTTACACTTTACACGTGGGATGTCCCAAAGCAGTGTCAAGAGGGATGGGAGCAGTATAAATGGAAAAACCAAAAACTTCACTCCAAGAAGGCAGAGCTCCTCAACGGAGGAGTCGCAACTTTAAACAGCGGCCTGCAGCACCCTGCGGCCGAAGGATGCATCCGAAGATGCAGCCACATTAACCTTATAAAACTTAAAAGGCATGAACAGACGACCAGGTCACCGCCTTGCACACTCGTGCAACCGACGCTTGATGTCGGAAAACCCAGGAAGCACCAATTGCCCTGGTGGAATGTGCCGTAACCGGAAAGGGAGGTGCCCGCCCTTTGAGAGCATAGGCTTGAATGACGGTTTGTCTGATTCCCCTAGAAATGATGGCAGACGAAACCGCTTGGCCCTGTTATGGACCAGAGACAGTCACAAACAGTGAGTCGGACTTCCGAATAGAAGCAGTAGCAGACAGGTACACCCGGAAGGCTCGTACCACATCCAATATGTGCAGCGCAAACTCTCTGGGATGCGATGGGTGAGGACACAAACACGGGAGGACAATGCCCTCATGTAGGTGAAAGGTCGACACCACCTTTGGCAAAAAGGAAGGTCGCGGATGCAACCCCGCCTTATCCTTATGGATGACTAAATATGGCGACTTGCAGGACAAAGCCGCCAACTCAGACACCCGTCAAACAGAAGTGATTGCCACTAAAAGGCCACCTTCTGAGACAAGACAAGAGGGGAATATCCCGGATATTCCCAAAAGGAGGTTCCTGGAGGACCGAGAGCACCAAATTCAGATCCCACGGTGGGAAAGGAGGCTTGACAGGAGGGAGCACATGGCGAACCCCCAACACAAGGTGCTAACCAAGAAATGACCCGCTAGAGGTCGCTGAAAGAAGACGGCCAAGGCCGAAATCTGATCCTTGATGGTACTCAAAGCAAGCTTTTGGGTCACTCCACACTGCAGAGGACGCAGGATTCTGGGCACGGAATACGTCCGAGGACGCCAGTCCAGCGCTTCGCATATGGCGATATAAGCTTTCCAGGCACGGTGATAGATCTGCCTGGAGGAAGACTTCCGTGTCCTTAACATGGTCAAAATGACCGAGTCCGAGAGACCTCAGTCCCTCAACACCTGGCTTTTAACAGCCCTGCCGTTAAAGCCAGAGACTGTAAGCCGGATGAAACATAGGACCTTGAGACTGAAGGTCCTCCCTCATCGGCAACCGCCAGGGAACGTCCGCGACGAGACGTACCAGATCAGCGTACCAGTGATGCTGAGGCCAATCCGGAACAATTAGGATTGTCGGAATTTATAGCAGGCGATAAGGACCCTATGGGGCCACCAACGCATCCGAGGCATCACCCAAGGATCCCTGGATCTGACCACAACCTCGACCCTTGCGAGGGAGTCGAGAGGCCATCAGGTCCACATCCGGCGTGCCCCACCGTCGGTAAAGGAGTTGAAATATGCAAGGACCACTCTTCTTGGTCCGGCGTCTGGCGACTCAGATAGTCCGCCTGCCCATTGTCTATGCCCAGAATGTAAAATGGCCTACAGAGCCGGCACGCTTCTTCCGGCCCACTTCAGGATACGGACTATCTCGGAAGCCGCAGCTGAGCTCCGAGTTCCCCCTTGATGGTTTACATACGCCACCGCCGTGACGGTGTCCGACTGGCTCCTGATGGAGCGACCCCGTACTCTCTCCGACCTGAGGAGAGACACAGTCCGATGGCCCGTATTTCCAGAACAGTGATTGGTAAACGGGCTCATCCGGAGTCCAAGGCCTGAGCCGACAGGACTCCCCAGACTCCACCCCAGCCCGTCAGGCTGGTGTCCGTCGTGAGTACCGTCCATTGGATGGGAGGGGAACGACTTTCCGGACCGAAGAGCCGAGGATCTCAACCATCATGTCAGGGGCGCCCTGAAGATCCAAGGACAACGGGGATTTGTCCCAGGTGGACAAGATCTCCTTCTGCAATGCCCTGGTGTGTGATTGGGCATACGGAACGGCCGCGAAGGAGGCCACCACGAGTCCCGGGACTCTCATGCAAAAAACGGATTGACAACCATTTTTGGGATGTCAGCACCCGCACCGCAGACTGAAGTGTCAGCAACTTCTCCAGAGGTAGGATACCTTTGCCTCCAAGGAGTCCAGAATCAGAACTAGATACTCCAGACACTGAGTCGGGACCAGGACTGACTCCTGAATGTTCAGGAACCACCCGAGTCCCCGAGGGTCTAATTGACGATAGTCACCTTTCCTCTAAGTCTGATCCACTTTCTGCTCTTAGCAGAAGATCGTCCAGATAGCCCACGACAGCAATACCTCGCTGTAACAGAAGGCTAGAACCGGAGCAAGCACCTTGGTGAACACCCTTGGTGCCGAGGCTAGGCCGAAAGGAAGAGCCACAATCGATAGTGGACTTCGCTGATCGCAAAGCGCAGAAACTTCTGGTGACTTGCGCAGATCTGAACATGCAAGTAGGCGTCCTTGAAGTCCAAGGACGCCAGAAGAAAATCCCTTTGGTGGAGTGTAGCAATCACCGTGCGAATGGATTCCATGCGGAATTTCTGCACCTTCTCGAAGGCATTCAGGGCCTTGAGGTCCAGGATAGGTCGAACCACGTCCTATTTTTGGGACGACAAACAGATTCGAGTAGAATCCCTGAAAACTCTCCTGTGACGGAACCGGCACAATCACTCCGGACCTGATCAAATCCTGTACAGCCCCCAAGAGGGCTGCCCGACAGGTAGGAAGGAGAGGAAGATTTGAGGGAAAGAATCTGTCTGGGGGCCAGGATCGGAATACTATCCTGTATCCTGAGGTGACCACCTCGCACACCCACCAGTCGGAGATTCGGGAGGACCACCGATTCGTGACCTGCGAAGTCGTCCCCCCACCCCAGAGTCGGGCGGAGGCAAGACTTCATGCGGAGGCGGACTTGGGAGCCGCTTGTTCGGCTTACGCACCCAGGGGCACTTGTGCCCACCAGCCGCACTGCCGTCAGTCTGAGAGGGCCTACCTGTGGACTCTGACTGATGAAAAAACCCCGTTTTGCTGGAAAGGAAGGCCCCTGTTTGCGGCGGGCCTCCTCACCTTTGCTAGTCTAAGGAAGAAGAGTGCTTTTACCTCCCATGACATCCATGACGATGTCATCCAGAGCAGCACCGAAAGGTCTACCACCTTTAAATGGTAGAGCCGTCAGGAGCTTCCTAAGGCTAGGTCAGCAGACCAGCACTTCAACCAGATAAGATGACGCAATACCACCGCCGAGACAGAGGCCCTGGATATTAAAAGGGGCCACGTCCAATGTGGCATCGCACACATAAACCAGGCCCTGAACCAGTTGGTGGGCCAGAGCAACTGTGTCTGGAGGAAGATTATGCTCCGGTACAGCTAGGTGCAACATTTTTGCCCAACCTGTAAGTGTTTAAGACACAAGGGTCTCCCTCCATCGGGAGAGTGATGGCCTTGTTCAACCGGGCGACTGGAGGGTCGACCCTGGGGGAGAAGCCCACTTTTTAAGTAGGGCATCTTCAAGGGGTATCTGATAGACAAACGCCGCGGGACCATAAAAAAATTATTCTGCGGCTTTTCCCAGACCTTATCAATGAGCTGGTCAAAGAAAGTTACATATGGAAAAACCTCTTTAGAAGGCCTGGCCTTAAAAGAACCAAAAGGAGACTGTATCCACCTGAGGTTCTGCATCCGCAGCATTTTAGCTTGAGAATGCCCCTCACCGCAGTCATGAGTACACTAACAAGCGCCCTGTCATTTACTGACTCAGAACTGGAGTTTTCCTCATAAGGAATGTCCTGTTCAAAACCATCCAATACATTCAGAACTAGGGTCCTGAGCGGTAGTGGCTAGGCCCATATCTGAATCAGCGCACTGCCCTCATGAAGTAAAGTGGGGAGAGGGCGCTTTTTTTTTTTTTGCTCCCTTGCGCTTGCACACAGCTCCCATCCTGGTCAGAAATGATTCCAGGACTGCCCACAACTGGTCCCTAGGGACCGCAGGTGCTGAAGCACTGCCTGTTGTCCACCGACATTTAGGGGAAGCTGGTGACAGAGACTCCATATTGCCCCCCTCTGAGACTCCTCAGATAAAAAGTCCACCCACAGGCTGTGCTGACTGAGGAGGGGGCGCCCAGGGGACTCACCAAACCGGACCAGGGACCGCTCAGTTCCGCTGTCTGTACCGCGCTGTGTCAGCGCTGGTGAGCTGTGAGGAGATTGTGAGGAGATTCGCGCTGTTACAGCAGCGCTAGAGGCCAAAACTAGTACTGAAGAGCGCGCGGGCTACAAGAAAATGGCCACCGCACTTCACTGAGGCGATCCGCGGCAAGATGGCCGCCATGACTCAGCAAAAGTGAAAAAAACAGCACACACACAGCGCCACTCGGCGCTCAGGCCCCAAAACACACAAAAAAAGGCCCCAAGCATATCTGCAGACCAGCATTAGCCCCTCCAAGAACAGTGTGACCCCCAGGCACCCCACACAGCACAGCGCCAGCAATGGTGACAGAGAGTGACAATAAAACACAGGGGGAGACAGGGAAAATCCCCCACAGAGAAACACACAGCCTTTTGTACTCACCTGCAGGCAGGAGAGACTACTTACCCGTCCCCTGAGGGACCCACTGGTGTGTTTCTGACAGGACTATCACAGTGCAGTACTGAGTAGCTGTCGGCCCGGTCCACCGTGAAAGATACAATCAGTCAGGAACTGTTCAGTCTTGAGAGGACCGTGGGAGCATGAAAGCAAACCCGGCCACCCCTGGAGTCATGGGGCCTGTCGTGAACGCACACAAGGCGAGGATCAGCACGCTCGATGGTCGGACAGGGAAGACTACGAGGATATCTTGTACCCAACCTGTTGCCCAGGGGACAGTTGATAGAAAATTCTCAAAAATAAAATAAAAAAGAATTCCAGAAAAGGAATACAAATAGGTCAGGAGACTGGCTCCTGAGAGAGCCACGTCTTCTCCTTCTGCTAGGCAGAAAAAAACTGAAGTCTGCTGACTGTAGTGGGAGGGTTATGTCCGGAGGGACCGCCCCCTGGGTGGGGCTGTTCAGCTCTGGCTTTTAGAATGTATGTATAACATCTCACATTCTGCCTAGGTCTTCTCCTGCAGGCAGGGACATAAACCCACGTGTAAAGTGTAAAGAGACACCGTGTCAGTCCATGGATGATAAGAGAAAAGATTACAATACATGTCCAACAAGGACCAGCAACGTACTGGTATGTTGTTGGACTTTGAATGTTTATACCAGAATGATGCCTGTGGGTTTAGGTATCATCTTGGTATCATTCTTTTCAGCCAGCGGCCGACTTTCATGTAAAAGCAATCCTAGTGGCTAATTAGCCTCTGGACTGCTTTTACAAGCAGTGGGAGGGAATGTCCCCCCCCCGGATATAAAAAGCGCCATTGGGAAAGCATTTTATCACACCGATCTTGGTGTGGTCAGATGCTTTGAGGGCAGAGGAAAGATCTAGAGTCTAGAAGACCCCAGTTTTCTCAAAAAAAGGGTACCTGTCACTACCTATTGCTATCATAGGGGATATTTACATTCCCTGAGATAACAATAAAAATGTTAAAAAAATATGGAAGGAACAATTTAAAAATAAAATAAAAAAGCAAAATTAATAAAAAAAAAAAAAAAAAAGCACCCCTGTCCTGCCCTGCTCTGGCCCAATGGCGAACGCAAGCGTCAGTCTGGCGTCATATGTAAACAGCAATTGCACCATGCATGTGAGGTATCACCGCAAAGGTCAGATCGAGGGCAGTAATTTTAGCAGTAGACCTCCTCTGTAAATCTAACGGGGTAACCTGTAAAGGCTTTTAAAAATGTATGTAGTTTGTCGCTAATGCGCGTTTGTGCGAAATTTTAAAGCATGTCGTGTTTGGTATCTATGTACTCGGCCTAAGATCATCTTTTTTTATTTCATTAAACATTTGGACAATATAGTGTGTTTTAGTGCATTAAAATGTAAAAAAGTGTATTTTTTCCCCAAAAAATGAGTTTGAAAAATCGCTGCGCAAATACTGTGTAGAAAAAAAAAATGCAACACCCACCATTTTAATCTGTAGGGCCTTTGCTTTAAAAATATATATAATGTTTGGGGGTTCAACATAATTTTCTTGCAAAAAAAAAAAAATGTTTTCATGTAAACAAAAAGTGTCAAAAAGGGCTTTGTCTTCAAGTGGTTAGAAGAGTGGATGTAAGCTTCCTAATGTTGTGTATAAAATGCCAGAACAGTTCAAACCCCCCCAAATGACCCCATTTTGGAAAGTAGACACCCCAAGCTATATACTGAGAGTCATGTCGAGTCCATGGAATATTTTATATGTTGACACAAGTTGCGGAAAAAAGACAATTATTTTTATTTTTTTTGCACAAAGTTGTCACTAAATGATATATTGCTCAAACATGCCATGGGCATATGTGGAATTACACCCCAAAATACATTCTGATGCTTCTCCTGAGTACGGAGATACCACATGTGTGAGACTTTTTGGGAACCTAGCCGCGTACGGGACCCCAAAAACCAAGCACCGCCTTCAGGCTTTCTAAGGGTGTAAATTTTTGATTTCACTTCTCACTGCCTATCACAGTTTCGGAGGCCATGGAATGCCCAGATGGCACAAAACCCCCCCAAATGACCCCATTTTGGAAAGTAGACACCCCAAGCTATTTGCTGAGAGGTATTGTGAGTATTTTGCAGATCTCGCTTTTTGTCACAAAGTTTTGAAAATTGGAAAAAAAAAAATATATATTTTCTTTCTTCATTTTCAAAAACAATTGAGAGCTGTAAAATACTCACCATGCCTCTCAGCAAACAGCTTGGGGTGTCTACTTTCCAAAATGGTGTCATTTGGGGGGATTTTGTGCTATTTTGGCATTTTATGGCCTTCGAAACTGTGATAGGTAGTGAGGAGTGAAATCAAAAATTTGTGCCTAGAAATCCTGAAGGCGGTGCTTGGTTTTCGGGGTCCCGTACGCGGCTAGGCTCCCAAAAAGTCCCACACATGTGGCATCCCCGTACTCAGGAGAAGCAGCAAAATGTATTTTGGGGTGCAATTCCACATATAACCATGGCATGTGTGAGCAATATATCATTTAGTGACAACTTTTTGTAATTTCTTTTTTTTTTTTTAGTCATTATTCAATCACTTGAGACAAAAAAAAAAATATTCAATGTGCTCAACATGCCTCTCAGCAATTTCCTTGGGATGTCCACTTTCCAAAATGGGGTCATTTGGGGGGGTTTTGTACTGCCCTGCCATTTTAGCACCTCAAGAAATGAGATAGGCAGTCATAAATTAAAAGCTGTGTAAATTCCAGAAAATGTACCCTAGTTTGTAGACGCTATAACTTTTGCGCAAACCAATAAATATACGCTTATTGACATTTTTTTTACTAAAGACATGTGGCTGAATACATTTTGGCCTAAATGTATGACTAAAATTGAGTTTATTCAATTTTTCTTATAACAAAAAGTAGAAAATATCATTTATTTAAAAAAAAAAAAAAATCGGTCTTTTTCCGTTTATATCGCAAAAAATAAAAATCGCAGAGGCAATCAAATACCATTAAAAGAAAGCTCTATTTGTGGGAAGAAAAGGACACAAATTTTGTTTGGGTACAACATTGCATGTCCGCACAATTTACAGTTAAATCAGCGCAGTGCAAAATTCTGAAATCACCTCTGGTCCTTTAGCTACAAAATGGTCCGGGGCTTAAGTGGTTAAAGTCCCCTAAGAGGAACCCTTTTCCGTACATGTAGCCATTGGGATGCAGGAAACTTTACTCTGCAGACCGTCCTCAGCACCTACTCCCCCTTTTGCATTGTATCACTCTCCAGCCCATTGCAAACAAACTGCCTCCTGCTACAGCCAAATATTTCCAAATTTTACTCATCAGTTTCCTTGGCCAACCACTGCGTCTATGGTTCTTAACATTGCCCGATCAATTGTGTCTTCAATGCTGAGAAATACAGCATGCCATTTATTCTGGAGCAGGACAACGACCCCAAGCATACAGCCAATGTCATTAAGAACTATATTCAGTGTACAGAACAAGGAGTCCTGGAGGTGTTGGTTTGGCCCCCACAGAGCCCTGGTCTGAATATCATCTGAATATCATTAAGTCTCTGGGATTACATGAAGAGACAGAAGGATTTGAGGCAGCCTATATCCACAGAAGATCTGTTGTTAGTTCTCCAAGATGTTTGGAACTACCTACCTGCCAAATTTGTTCAAAAACTGTGTGCAAGTGTATGTAGAAGAATTGATGCTGGCTTGAAGCCAAAGGATGGTGACACCAAATTTTGAATTAGAGTTTTCTTCTGTTTACTCACTCTGCATTTTTAAATTGCTAAAAACAAAACAAAACATTTTTTAAAGCATTCTTACTTAGGGCTCTTTCACACGGAGGTCCATTCAGGTCCGCCTGTCAGTTTTTTAGGCGGACCTGAAACGGATCCTCCATGCACCCCTATGGAAGCACGGATGTCAGCGGAGACATGTCCGCTGACATCCGCTCCGAAAAAGTGTGACGGAGGAAAATCCTATTTTTCCTTCCGTCTGCGGAGCGGATGACAATGGACTCTACGGTCCGTCGTCATCCGATTCCCCATAGGGGAGAGCGGCGCTCTGACAGGGCGCTCCCTGCACAGTGTGCGGGGACCGCCCAGTCATCCGTCGGCTCAGCGGGGATCAACGGAGCGATCCCCGCTGAGCAAGCGGAGCTTCACGGGGCGGATCTGCACGGATCCGCCCCGTGTGAAAGGACCCTTAACATTCCTTTACATCTGCCCAAAAATGTTGCACATATACTCAAAAATATTTAAGGCTGTAATTAGTGCCAAAGGTGCTTCCACAAAGTATTGAGCAAAGGCTGTGAATACTTATGTACATGTGATTTTTTTTTATTTTTTTTTATAAATTTGCAGAAATTTCAAACAAACTTATTTTACATTGTCATTATGGGGTATTGTTTGTAGAATTTTTAGGAAAATAATAATTGAATCCATTTTGTAATGAGGTTGTGACATTACAAAATGCCAGCAGTTTAGACATTAATGGCTGTGTGTTGAGTTATTTTGAGGGGACAGCTAATTTACACTGTTATACAAGCTGTACACTCACTACTTTACATTGTAGCAAAGTGTCATTTCTTCAGTGTTGTCACATGAAAAGATATAATAAAATATTTTAAAAAATGTGAGGGGTGTACTCACTTTTGTGAGATACTGTAGGTCTGGACTTTGACTGGGCTATTCTAACGCATGAATATGCTTTGATCTAAACCAGTGGTCACCAAACTGCGGCCCGGGGGCCGGACGTGGCCCGTTGCTTGATTTTATCTGGCCCTTGGGGCATTCTTCCCCCACAGTAAAATAACAGTTGGATAGCTCCTGCCACTTGTACCGACAATGGGACACTATGCTTCCCATTGTTAACAATGATGGGGCACTATTCCTCCTACTGGAACTAACTATGGTACACTATTCTTGCCACTAATACCAATTATGGAACACTATGCCTCTCCTTGTAATCAATGATGAGGCATTATTCCTCCCACGGACACCAATGATAGGGCATCATTACTGCCACTGACACCAATGATGGGGTATTATTCCTCCCATTAATACCAATGATGAGGCACCATTACTGCCACTGACACCAATAATGGGACACTACTTCTCCCATTGATACCCACAGTGGGGCCCTATTCCTCCCCCTAATACCAATGATGGGGCATTGTTTACGCCCACTGACGCCAAGACATTTTTTCCCCCCGCTGCCCACAGTCTGGCCCCCCTAAAGTTTGAAGGACCATAAACTGGCCATTTGTTTAGAAAGTTTGGAGTCCCCTGATCTAAATCATTTTATTGGAGCTCTGGCTGTATGTTGAGGGTAGTTGTCATGCTGGAAGGTGAACCTCCACCCCAGTCTCAAGTCATTTGCAGACTCTAATGCCGCGTACACACGATCATTATTCACGGCGGTTAAAAAACCGCCGTGAATAATGACATTAAAAACGAGGGAACGGCTTGTTCCCCACACACGGTCGTTTTTCACGTCATTTTTTCTCTTGTCGAGAAAAAAGACCGTCTGTGGGCTCCGCGGCAGTGTTTCCCTATGGGAAAACTGCCGCAGAAAAAATGTCGGAAAAAACGACGAGAAAAATTAGAACATGTTCTAATTTTTCTCGTCGTTTTTAATGCCGTTTTTCTCATCGAGAAAAACGACAAAATGCCCACAGACGATCATTTTTCTCGTCAAATGGAAAAAAAAATTGTTTTTCTCGACGAGAAAAACGGTCGTGTGTACACGGCATAACAGGTTTTCTACTAAGATTGCCCTGTATTTGGCTCCATCCATCTCCTCATCTACTCGTACCAGCTTCCCTGTCCCTGCTGAAAAAAAACATCTCCAGAACATGATGCTGTCACCACCATGTTTCACGGTGGGGCTGGTGTGTTCAGGGTGATGTGCAGTGTTAGTTTTCCGCTACACATAGCGGTTTGCTTTTAGGCCAAAAAGTTCCATTTTGGTCTCATCTCACCAAAACACCTTCTTCCACATGTTTGCTGTGTCCCCCACATGGCTTCTCGCAAACTGCAAACGGGACTTCCTATGGCTTTCTTCCTGCCACTCTTCCATAAAGGCCAGATTTGTGTAGTGCACGAATAATAGTTGTCCTGTGGACAGATTCTCCCCCCTGACATGTGGATCTCTGCAGCTCCTCCAGAGTTACCGTGGGCCTCTTGGCTGCTTCTCTGATTAATGCTCTCCTTGCCCAGCCTGTCAGTTTTGGTGGACGGTCATGTCTTGGTAGGTTTGCAGTTGTTTCATACTCTTTCCATTTTCGAATGATTGATTGAACAGTGCTCTGTTAATTGTTCAAAGCTTGGGATATTTTTTTTATAACCTAACCCTGCTTTAAATTTCTCCACAACTTTATCCCTGACCTGTCTGGTCTATTCCTTGGCCTTCATGATGCTGTTTGTTCACTATGGTTCTCTAGCAAGCCTCTAAAGGCTTCACAGAACAACTGTATTTATATTGAGATTAAATTACACACAGATGGACTCTATTTACCAATTAGGTGACTTCTGAAGGCAATTGATTTCACTAGATTTTAGTTAGGGGTATCAGAGTAAGGGGGGCTGAATACAAATGCATGAACACTTTTCACATATTTATTTGTAAAAAAAAATTGAAAACCATTTATCATTTTCCTTCCACTTCACAATTATGTGCCACTTTGTTTTGGTCTATCACATAAAATCCCAATAAAATACATTTATGTTTTTGGTTGTAACTAGAGGTCGACTGATATATCGGCCGATATTTGGCCTTTAAGAAATCGGCATCGGCCGATTTTTGTGCAAATTTGTCCGATTACCTCCCTTCCCCACACTCCACTGACCGTCAGCGGCGCAGTCAGTGGAGATGGGCGGAACTGCGAGAGGAGCCGAGTCCAGCCGAAGTACACTCGGCCCCGCTCGCTCCTCTCCACAGAAATTGGCGCCAAATTTTAAAAACCGCCGGGACTGACACGATCGCAAAGGCACTGGGCAAGGCTGCAGATGGACAGATGAACACTGGGCACGGCTGCAGATGGACAGATGGACACTGGGCACGGCTGCAGATGGACACTGGGCAAGGCTGCAGATGGACACTGGGCAAGGCTGCATGCTGCATTTAAATGTAAGTTTTTTTTCCTTGAATTTCCCTCCTAAAAGTTTTTTTCCTTAAAATTCCCTCCTAAACTTGGGGTGCGTGTTATACGCCGGTGCGTGTTATACGCCGATAAATACGGTATATATATATATATATATATATATATTACACACACACACACACAGATTTACAAATTGTAAAGTGTTACTAATAAACCAAGGACCTTACATTCACAATATCTGGTCTCCCACAGTACACAG
Organism: Rana muscosa; assembly: GCA_029206835.1. NCBI lineage: Eukaryota > Metazoa > Chordata > Amphibia > Anura > Ranidae > Rana > Rana muscosa. The sequence goes on from CM055122.1 coordinate 403,635,029, forward strand.
AACATGGAAATGCAATTATTTTTGTAAATATAAACATATAGGCTACTAAATACCTTTTCTTATCAGCAGAGCAGTCTTGTGACTTCTATCGGTGTCCAGCCAAGCACTGGTTAAAGCCTTTAGGAGGAGTTTTCTGACTTTGCTATGAGACTGCAAGACCCCTGATCCTCTGTCTGGACAGTGCTAATTGGCTCTATGCTGATCACATGCATCCTCCCAAGAAAAAAAAACCTCTCTAGCAATACACACCAAACTGAGCATGTGCAGCCTGACACTATAGGCTATGTGTTATCAGGAAATTTTTAGGAGTCAGTGGAAGGAGGGGAGGATCAGAGAAGCCACTTAAGGACCGCCGCACGACGATGTACGTCGACAGAATGGCACGGCTGGGCACAAGGGCGTACAGGTAAGTCCCCTTTAAGATCCCAGCCGCCGGCGCGCTCGTGAGCGAGTCATGAGCTCCGTGACAACGCTCGCGGGACCCGCGAACCCGATCGCCGCCGTTGTCACGCGATCGGGTCACAGAGCTGAAGAACGGGGAGAGGTGAGTCTAAACAAACCTTTCCCCGTTCTTCCTAGTGGCAGTGCTCGTCTGTTCCCTGTCATAGGGAACGACGAACAGTGACGTCACACGCCAAGCCACGCGCCATTCAGTTAGGATCACACATTAGGTCACACTTAACCCCTACAGCGCCACCTACAGGTTAACCCCTTCACTGCCATGGTAATTTTTACAGTAATCAGTGCATATTTATAGCACTGATCGCTGTAAAAATTACAATGGTCCCAAAATGGTGTCAAAAGTGTCCGATGTGTCCGCCATAATGTCGCAGTCACGATAAAAATCGCTGATCGCCACCATAACTAGTAAAAAAAAAAATATATTAATAAAAATGCAATAAAACTATCCCCTATTTTGCAGACGCTATAACTTTTGCGCAAACCAATCAATAAACACTTATTGCAATTTTTTTTTACCAAAAATATGTAGAAGAATACGTATCGGCCTAAACTGAGGGTAAAAAAAAGTTTTTTATATATGTTTTGGGGATATTTATAATAGCAAAAAGTAAAAACTATTGTATTTTTTCAAAATTGTCGCTCTATTTTTGCTTATAGCGCAAAAAATTAAAACCGCAGAGGTGATCAAATACCACCAAAATAAATCTCTATTTGTGGGAAAAAAGGGACACCAATTTTGTTTGGGAGCCACGTTACACGACCGCACAATTGTCAGTTAAAGCGACGCAGTGCCGAATTGCAAAAAGTGGCCTGGTCCTTTAGCTACAAAATGGTCTGGGGCTTAAGTGGTTAATATATGTCACAGAGGTATTTCCAGTAGAGTTAGCAGCAATTCATACTAATTAACACTTCTGTGTTTAAAGGAGCACTAAAGCTTTTTTTTTTTTTGCTTAAAAATAACAAACATGTTATACTTACCTCCACTGTGCAGCTCGTTTTGCACACAGTGGCCCCGATCCTGGTCTTCTGGGGTCCCTCGGCGGCTGTCTTGGCTCCTCCCCGCAAGGACTCCACACCTTAATGCGAGTGAGCTCGCATGGTGTGGAGTGATTGCGGGCGCGCTCCCGTGATACAGCGGCGGCCATAGCCGCCGACTGTATCACTCGGCCCCGCCCCCCGGCGTGCCGCGTCATTGGATGTGATTGACAGCAGCGCCAGCCAATGGCTGCGCTGCTTTCAATCCATCCAGTGTAGCCAATCGGCGGCCAGGCTGAAAAACGAAGAGGATGACGGGGACGAGCATGGGACTTTCGAGGGGCCAGGTAAGAAAAACGGGGGCTCGGGGGGGGCGGTATTGTCGAATGTTTTTTCACCTTAATGCATAGAGAAGTTGCATAAGCATTAGATAAGAAGAGATCCCCATGTAACTTTGATGAGTTCAGTGTTTTTTTTTTTTTTTTTTAATGCTCATCTCTCCTCCCAGGTCATCCTTGCTGCCTTTGCTGTGTCTTTCAGTCATTTCTCACTGAGACCCCTGAGATGCTAGACAGCTCCCTGAAGGATCATCCCTTGAACCTTATTTCTCTTAAACTTAAAGCGGAGCTCTACCCTGAAGTGGAACTTCTGCTCATCGGAACCCTCCCCCCCTCCGGTGTCACATTTGGCACCTTTCAGGGAGGAGGGGGGTGCAGATACCTGTCTAAGACAGGTATTTGCACCCACTTCCGGGAGTCCTCTCTGCGGGTATTCTGCGGGTAGTACGTCACTTCCCGCAGAATACCCGGTGTGTTCTGGGAGACACTCGGCTCCCAGAACACAACAGGGACCAGTGAGAACGGCGCAGCGCGACTCGCGCATGCGCCGTAGGGAACCGGGCAGTGAAGCCGCAAGGCTTCACTTCCTGGTTCCCTCACCGAGGATGGCGGTGGGGGCAGCAGAGTGACGAGCAATTGCTCGTCTTCTGCGGACGTCGCTGGACTCCAGGACAGGTAAGTGTCCTAATATTAAAAGTCAGCAGCTGCAGTATTTGTAGCTGCTGGCTTTTAATATTTTTTTTTCACTGGAAACTCCGCTTTAAGCTTTGAACTCTCTGCTCCTCCCATAAACTTCCTGATTTAAGCCATTACTCTGCACTTCATGTTTGTCAGATTGTGCTGTCTCCAGCCATTATCTTGCTCTGGTCAATTCTGCTGCCATCCGTATCTTCACTACCACTCATTGCCGACCTTTCACTTATTTAGTGACTATGCTTCTGCTTGATCTCTACCTGCTTTATCTGCTACTGGACCCCGTCTTGCTCACCTCCTGGTGGGGCGATTCCGAGGACCGCGACCTGGTACTAACACGCAGCAAAACCCTTCTCCACTATCAGGAGCTCTGGTTAACACTGATTAGTACTTAAACCCCGCACCTTGGATGAACCCGCATCATCTGCCAGGGTGACCTGCTTGTATACCTGTCCTGCTGGTCATTGGGAGCCTCTCTCATGCTTTAGCTACTGGACTCCAGACTGACACAAGCACATTCCATTTAAAACAGGTGTTTGCTAACTGCAATTGAGTTGTCATTAGCAATTAGGCTACATTCACATCTGTATGTTTCCAAATGAGCAGCAGCCCACACAGAAAAGGTGTGCTTGGCAGCACGTTTCGGAAGCACATTGCAAACGCACATCACACTGGCATTGCTATGCATTCACATTCCCGACTGAAAAATGTGCCATGCTTTTCAGAAATGCACTTGATGCTTGTGTTGCCATAATGGCATGCTAGCCGAGATTGGGATGTCATTAACAATTAGGCTGCCTTCATATCTGCCCACATCACACTTGCGATTTCAAAAATATGGGTACCCTAAATATGGGTGGAACATTTAACATGTTCTAAAAGGTGAACTTATCTTTTAAAGTTAACGTAGAGTCCAATTTTTAACTTGTACCTACAGATACGCCTATAATAAGCACTTGCACTGTTTAGGAGATATTCACACGGGATGCTGTTGGTTGATGTCACTGGCGCATGAGCTCTGAAAGGGACCTGTGCTCTGTACCATCCCTTCAGAGCTCCGTGCTTGAGCATGCACGAGCATGACATCATCGCAGCCCCGGCCATTCATACAGAGCCCATGAACCCAGTAGGAAGGTGGATAAAGATGGAAGCACCAGGGAGCCATGCTGAGGTGCTAATGACAGACATGACATCCTGAGTCATCTAAACTGATGGTCCATATGACGTGAAAAAATAGAGCATGTTCGAAATTTTTAATGCCCATTTTTCACGCCGTTAACCACTTAAGCCCCGGACCATTTGGTAGCTAAAGGACCAGAGGTGAATTCAGAATTTTGCACTGCGCTGCTTTAACTAGAAATTGTGCGGACATGCAATGTTGTACCCAAACGAAATTTGCGTCCTTTTCTTCCCACAAATAGAGCTTTCTTTTAATGGTATTTGATTGCCTCTGCGATTTTTATTTGTTGCGATATAAACGGAAAAAGACCGAAAATTTCGAAAAAAAATGATATTTTCTACTTTTTGTTATAAGAAAAATCGAATAAACTCAATTTTAGTCATACATTTAGGCCAAAATGTATTCAGCCACATGTCTTTAGTAAAAAAAATGTCAATAAGCGTATATTTATCGGTTTGCGCAAAAGTTATAGCGTTTACAAACTAGGGTACATTTTCTGGAATTTACACAGCTTTAAATTTATGACTGCCTATCTCATTTCTTGAGGTGCTAAAATGGCAGGGCAGTACAAAACCCCCCCAAATGACCCCATTTTAGAAAGTAGACACCCCAAGGAAATTGCTGAGAGGCCTGTTGAGCCCATTGAATATTTTTTTTTTGTCCCAAGTGATTGAATAATGACAAAAAAAAAAAAAAATTACAAAAAGTTGTCACTAAATGATATATTGCTCACACATGCCATGGTTATATGTGGAATTGCACCCCAAAATACATTCTGCTGCTTCTCCCGAGTACGGGGATACCACATGTGTGGGACTTTTTAGGAGCCTAGCCGCGTACGGGACCCCGAAAACCAATCACCGCCTTCAGGATTTCTAGGCACAAATTTTTGATTTGACTCCTCACTACCTATCACAGTTTCGAAGGCCATAAAATGCCAAAATAGCACAAAATCCCCCCAAATGACCCCATTTTGGAAAGTAGACACCCCAAGCTGTTTGCTGAGAGGCATGGTGAGTATTTTACAGCTCTCATTTGTTTTTGAAAATGAAGAAAGGACATTTTTTTTTTTTCAATTTTCAAAACTTTGTGACAAAAAGCGAGATCTGCAAAATACTCACAATACCTCTCAGCAAATAGCTTGGGGTGTCTACTTTCCAAAATGGGGTCATTTGGGGGGGTTTGTGCCATCTGGGCATTCCATGGCCTCCGAAACTGTGATAGGCAGTGAGAAGTGAAATCAAAAATGTACACCCTTTAGAAAGCCTGAAGGCGGTGATTGGTTTTTGGGGTCCCGTACGCGGCTAGGCTCCCAAAAAGTCTCACACATGTGGTATCCCCGTACTCAGGAGAAGCAACAGAATGTATTTTGGGGTGTAATTCCACATATGCCCATGGCATGTTTGAGCAATATATCATTTAGTGACAACTTTGTGCAAAAAAAAAAAAAAAATTGTCTTTTTTCCGCAACTTGTGTCAACATATAAAATATTCCATGGACTCGACATGCCTCTCAGTATATAGCTTGGGGTGTCTACTTTCCAAAATGGGGTCATTTGGGGGGGTTTTGAACTGTTCTGGCATTTTATACACAACATTAGGAAGCTTACATCCACTCTTCTAACCACTTGAAGACAAAGCCCTTTTTGACACTTTTTGTTTACATGAAAACATATTTTTTTTTGCAAGAAAATTATGTTGAACCCCCAAACATTATATATATTTTTAAAGCAAAGGCCCTACAGAATAAAATGGTGGGTGTTGCATTTTTTTTTTCTACACAGTATTTGCGCAGCGATTTTTCAAACGCATTTTTTGGGGAAAAAATACACTTTTTTAAATTTTAATGCACTAAAACACACTATATTGCCCAAATGTTTGATGAAATAAAATAGATGATCTTAGGCCGAGTACATAGATACCAAACACGACATGCTTTAAAATTTCGCACAAACGCGCATTGGCGACAAACTACATACATTTTTAAAAGCCTTTAAAAGCCTTTACAGGTTACCCCGTTAGATTTACAGAGGAGGTCTACTGCTAAAATTACTGCCCTCGATCTGACCTTCGCGGTGATACCTCACATGCATGGTGCTGGCAGAAGATAGCGGGGGCCCGGCAGAAGGCAGAAAGAACCGGAGATCGTGGAGAAGGCGTCGGAGAGCGGGAGAAGAACCGGAGAACAGAACAAGAGACCCCCGAAGTCGGAAGAAGACGGCGAGGAAGCCCGGGACCCCCGCTAGCAAAAGAGCTAGCAGAAGATAGCGGGGGCCCGGCGGAAAGACCCCCGAAGTCGAAAGAAGACGGCGAGGAAGCCCGGGACCCCCGCTAGCAAAAGATAGCGGGGGCCCGGCAGAAAGACCCCAGAAGACGGCGAGGAAGCCCGGGACCCCCGCTAGCAAAAGAGCTAGCAGAAAGACCCCCGGAGCTGCCCAATAAATTACTTTTCAAACCTGTGTTGTCTTTTTTTATTGACTTATTTTGCCACCAGGTGAATGGGTAGGGGTACGATGTACCCCATACTCATTCACATAGGGTGGGGAGCAGGTATCTGGGGTCCCCCTTATTAAAGGGGGCTCCTGGATTCCGATAAGCCCCCCGCCCGCAGACCCCGACAACCAACGGCCAGGGTTGTCGGGAAGAGGCCCTTGTCCCCATCAACATGGGGGCAGGGTGCTTTGGGGTGGGGAGGGCCGCAGGTCGCCCCCCCTGCCCCGAAGCACCAAACCCCCCATGTTGAGGGCACGCGGCCTGGTACGGTTCAGGAGGGAGGGGGGGCCGCTCTCTCGTCCCCCCTTTTCCCCTGCGGCCTGCCAGCTTGAGTGCTCGGATAAAGGGTCTGGTGTGTATTTTTAGGGGACGCCACACAAATTTTTTTTGTTTTTGGGGCAGGGTTCCCCTTAAAATACATGTCATACCTGAAGGGCCTGGTATGGATTCTGGGGGGACCCCCACGCCAGTTTTTTTTTCATTTTTTGGGGGGGGGGGTCCCCTTTGAATCCATACTAGGCCCAAGGGCCTGGTATGGACCTGGGGGGGGACCCCACGCTGTTTTTTTTGTATTTATTTATTTATTTTTTGAACCGTTTTTTTTCTTTTTTACATTTCCTTTAACAACCAGCTATAAATAGGTAAAACAAAAAAAGCCGCAAAATTGCGGTACTTGCGTTTTGGATGCGGGTCCATTGAATTCTATTACATCCAAAACACTGTTTTTGGCCTGGCAAACAAAATCGGCAATTGTTTTTAAAATCGTTTTTCACAAGCCCTCAAAATGCCTTCAGACGCCAAAGATTTCCACGTTTCAGACGTGGTACCGGCGTTTAGCCGCATTTTAGTTTAGAAGCGTTTTTAAAGGTGACCTATTTTTTTACATTGATAAACTCCAAATTTATGGCAAATAAGGAAAAACCATAATATAGCTCTCAGCTGCTGATATCACTCAGGTCTCACTAAATAGCTAAAATCGTAAATAATACTGTTTTTGGAGCTTAGGGCGGCTCCTTATCATATACACACAAATGTGGTAAAACACGGCATGCAAACGCCACAAAGCGCGCCTTTCTAAACGCCACTTTCAACCTTAGTTCTGAACACTTTGCACCAGCGTTCCGTCTACATGGGGCCTAAAAACGCCTATGCCATTTACAGCTCAAAAACGCCATGGTGGCCATGAGGCCATAGGACATGGAGAGATGTTTTTAAGCTGCAAAAAATGCTCAAACAAGCGGCTTGAAAAACGTCCGTGTGCATTTAGCCTTATATTAACCACTTGCGCACTGCCCAGACCAAGTTTCACATTTCAGCGCTGATGCACTTTTAATGACAATTGCGCGCTCATACAACACTGTAACCCAATGAAAATGTTTTATTTGTTGGCACACAAATAGAGCTTGCTTTTGGTGCTATTTGATCACCTTTGTGTTTTATTTTTTATTTTTTTCGATAAATACAAAAGACCGAGTTTAAAAAAAAAAAATGGATATTTTACCCACTTCAGCACTGGGCCTATTCTGGCACTTCTCTCCTTCATGTAAAAATCATAAATTTATGGCTATAAAATTACTTCAAAACACCAAACATTATATATGTTTTTGGAGCAGACACCCTAGGTAAGAAGATGGCGGTCATTGCAAATTTTTATCTCGCTCGGTATTTGCGCAATAAATTTTCAAATGCCTTTTGTTTGCTAAAAATATTACAAAACAGTAAAGTTACGGCCAATTTTTTGGTATAATGTGAAAGATGTTGTTATGCTGAGTAAATAGATACCTAACACGTCACGCTTTAAAATTGCACACACATGGCATGACACCAAACTTCAGTAATTAAAAATCTCCCTAGGCGATGCTTTAAATTTTTTTACAGGTTACCATTTTGTCATTACAGAGGAGGTCTAGTGCTAGAATTGTTGCACTCGTTCTAACGCACGCAGCAATAACTCATATGTGTGGTTTGAACGGCGTTTACATATGTGGGCGGGACTTACGTGTGTGTTCGCTTCTGAGCGCGAGCTACCGGGGACATGGGCGTTTTTCTTATTTTTGCTTTTTTTTTTTTTTTGTTTTTTTACTTTTTTGTATTTATTACTCTTTTTTTTTTTTTTGGATCACTTTTATTCCTATTACAAGGAATGTAAACATCCCTTGTAATAGGAATATGTGTGACAGGTCCTCTTTATGGAAAGCATGATATTGGTCCAAAAAAAACACCAATCTCATGCTGACAGCCGAGATCACGGCTTGGTTAACATGCAGGCATCATTCCGATGTCACCGCCCAAAGCCAAGGATGTCATTTGACGGTGGGCGGTAGGAAACTGGTTAATATTTTAAAAAAAGTAAATTTTTCTTCTTCATTGATGTACACTGATGAGACTGCACTGATGGGCACCGATAAGGTGGCAAGGGTGGGCACTGAGAGGTGGCATTGCTATTTGTCACTGGTGGGCAGTGAGAAGTGGCACTGCTAGGTGGCAATGATAGTTGGCAGTGATGGGCACTGATAGGCAGCACTGCTAGGTGCCACTGATTGGAACCAGTGGTGGGCATTGATAGGTGGCACTGGCAGGGGCTACTAATTGTCACAGATGATGCAGAATTGCCTCTTCCTCTTCGGGCTCGATGTCCCTTGGACATAAGCCGGTGATTTCCTTTTTTTTTTTTTAGGAGAAGGAGAAAACAAAAACCATTACCCAGCTTTTGTTTACATCACGTGATCAGCTGTCATTTGCTGACAGCTGATCACATGGTAAAGGGCAGGGATCGGCCCCTTACTCGGATCTGTCATCACCTGAGTCTCAAAGACTCTGTGACCACAGCGCGCGCAAAGGGGAGGACGTTTATTGACGGACTCCCGGCAATTGAGGACCATGCTGTGGCCGTCGATCAGTTATAGCGCTGATCTCAAGTCATTAAAGAGGGTCTAAATGGGCCATTGACATGCCACTATTCAACTTAGGAATGAGTCTTTGAAAAGTTAAACTAAATAATTTGGCCACTTTATCCTTCCAAATAATTCACTTCCTGTCACATAGCCACACAGGAAGTGAGGGAAAATCCCTAACAATGTCTTTCCTTGGGGACACACAGGTCAGTCTAAATACTTTCCCCATTATGCACATTGCACTCCAGCATATTGCAGGGTACACCACAATTTATTAGGTAGTTTGGACTGTGGGGTTTATTTACTAAAGGCAAATCTACTTTGCACTACAAGTGCACTTGCTGTATATCTGAGGGGGACATGCAAGCCAAAAAAAAAAAACCCCATCTTTGCTTTTACATGATTGTAACATCCAATCACCAGTACTTTCCCTCAGATTTTCAGCAGCTACACTTTTACTGCAGAGTGGATTTGTCTTTACTAAACCCCAAACTACCCAATGATTTGGGGTGTACACAACAAAGTGCTAGAGTGCAATTTGCTTAATGGGGACACTAGATTGATCTGTGTGTCCCCAAGAAAAGACATTGGTAGGGTTTTACCTTCACTTCCTGTTTAGCTGTGTGACAGGAAGTGAAGCCAATGTTAAGAAAAGGAGACACAAAAGCCAAACTACAAAAAATAAAAAATAAATCTAAAAAAAAAAAAAAAAAAACACACACGCAGGGGTTCTAACACTTACTGCGTTTCCCTCAAAATGCCCACAATTAGAATTGTATGGCCTTGAGCTATTTTTAAGTGCAGTGCTCTAAATCAGTGCTTCGCAAGTACCCCCAACAGGCCATGTTTGCAGGTTTTCCTTCATCTTGCACATGTGCTTTAAATCACAGTCAATGGTTTTGATTTTTGGACAGCAATTCTCGATAAGATAAATTCACAAAACATGTCCTGTTGGGGGTACTTGAGGACTGAGGCTGAGAACCACTGCAGTAAAAAAGGAAAATTGAATACTTACCGCTCTGTATTTTTCATTTCCTGGTGACGCTCCATGGCAGCACACAATACAATCCATGCATATGCTAGCATGAAGGCACCAGATTAGACAAATCACACCTGTTGTTTTGACATGCCAATCAGCTGTCACATTTGTTGCAAAGAAAAAAACAAACATCAAAACTTTGCATCAAATTTTATTGTTCAACAAAACAAAAGGGAAGGCAAAATAAAAAACATGGTCAATTTGAAACAGTTACAGACTCAACATCTTGAGCAATTTTTGGCCAAAAAAATGCAGCACAGACAATTAAATCAAAGTGAACAAACGACACACATTAACAACATCAGGGGAACATTTCCCCCACACAAAAAAATACAGTCCACAAAAGTTAACCAATCACCTGTTTTGCAAAGACATAACAAATAAAATACATGTGTTACAAACTCGATAAGGACACCAACATGTACATTTTGCCACACACACTTGCCTCTTCTCAGGGCAAGCGACCGAATGCTCTGTGAGCTTTATATAACATATGTTTGTGTGCTAATGAGGCAATTGAAAACACATGCACAGTCCATGAAACACCCAAAATGCAAGTTCACTCAATGTAGAGACTGAAATTCGAAGTGGGTACACCTGTTAAGGATGTCCTTCAATTACTAACCCATAAAAACACTCTCTGAGCATGCCCAGAAATACCCAGGTTCTGTTCACACACAAAAAGCACCCCAAAAAAAAAACTAACTGGCTGGGCATGTGCAGAACAACACCAATGCAGCTAGCAAAAAATAACCCCCCCTCCCCCCATCCAAAATTAAGCACATCATCCAGCATGCTACAAAATTAGAGATGGGACAATCACCCCTCCCCCCCCACCAACAAATACCATTGCAGTCTATGGGAACTGACTTGTTAATTTTGCTAGTCCCCACTTGGCTGGCTTATCTTCTAGTTATTGGCCTTAAAATGGGGGCCCAGGTCCCACCCTAAGGGACATATATCAATGTCACCAATTTGGAAAACACCAAAAACAAAACAAGGAGAAGCGCCTTTAAATATGCCAAATTGCTTAAGGGCCATTTCACACCACATGCAGTGCATTGCGTTTTTTATGCATCCAAAATGCATGGAAAGTTGGTTATATGGTTCTAAATGGCAGTGTTTGTTCCAGTTCCACCAAAAAAGTAGAACATGCTGCATTTTACCTGCACTGGACGGACTGTACTGGAACGCATCAAAACGCATCATAAACGCACTGGGACACACCTAAATGCACCAAAAACGCACTGGAACACACTTGTCCTTATCTATGGTTAATAAAAAAGAGGGGTGAAAAAAAAGCACTGGACTGCATCAAAAACGTACCAAAAATGCACTGGAACGCATGAAAAACGTGCATGCAGAAAAGCACCTGGAACGCATCCGGATTGTGTTTCTATGGTGTGAACTGGCCCTAGTTCACACCATAGAAACGCAGTCTGGGTGTGTTCCAGGTGCTTTTCTGCATGCGCGTTTTTGACACATTCCAGTGCATTTTTGATGCGTTTTTGATGCAGTCCAGTGTTTTTTTCCCCCTCTTTTCACTTAGGACAAGTGTGTTGCAGTGCGTCTTGGGTGCATTTAGGTGCGTTCCGGTGCATTCCAGTGCATTTTTGGTACGTTCCGTTGCGTTTTTGATGTGTTTTACTGCGGTCCAGTACAGTTCTGTACCTAAAAAATGCAGCATGACCAATTTTTTTTTTGCTTTCTGAAACGCACTGGAACGGACTGCAGTGGTGTGAACTATGCCATTGGCATTAATGTGATCAACTTTCTTTGCGTTTTTCAGGCATCAAAAAAACGCACTGCACTGCATCCGGTGTGAACTGGCCCTAAATATCATACTGGGGGGTGTCTATAGTATGCCTGTAAAGTAGCACATGTTTTCCATGTTTATAACAGTTGGAGAGCAAAATGACATTTCTAAAGTAAAATAATAGTAATTTAAAAGTCCTTGCGGCTGTAATGAATTGCTGGTTCCCGTCAATACAGATATAAGTCATTGAAAGTCTTTTATTACACAAAAAAAAAAAAGCGTGGGGTTCCCCCAAATTCCATAACCAGGCCCTTCAGGTCTGGAATGGATATTAAGGGGAACCCCGCTGCAAATAAAAAAAAAATGACGTGGGGTTCCCCCCAAATATCCATACCAGGCCCTTCAGATCTGGCATGGATTTTAAGGGGAACTCCACCCCAAAAAAAAAAAAAATGGCGTGGAGTCCCCCCAAAAATCCACACCAGACCCTTATCCGAGCACATAACCTGGCCGGCCGCAGGGGAAAAGGGGGGGGGATGAGAGCGGTCCCCACTCCCTCCTGAACCGTACCAGGCCACATGCCCTCAACATGGGGAGGATGTCCCCATGTTGATGGGGACAAGGGCCTCATCCCCACAACCCTTGCCCGGTGGTTGTGGGGGTCTGCGGGCGGGGGGCTTATCGGAATCTGGAAGACCCCTTTAACAAAGGGGACCCCCAGATCCCGCCCCCCCTGTGTGAAATGGTAATGGGGTACAAATGTACCCCTACCATTTCACAAAGAAAGTGTCAAAAATGTAAAAAATGTAAAAAATGAGCCGGTTTTTGACAATTCCTTTATTAATGTCTTCTCCTTTCTTCCATCTTCTTCTTCTTCCATCTTCTTCTTTTCTCCATTCGGGTTTCTTCCTCCATCTTCATCTTCCTCTCCATCTCCATCTCCATCTTCCTTCTTCCTTCGGTGTTCTCGTCCGCATCTTGCTCCGGCGTCTTCCCTTCTTCTTTCTTCTCCGGCCGCTCCGTTTGAATTGGAGGTTCCCGCTGTGGGAAGCTTCAGTTCTTCAGTTCCCCATCGGGTCCGTTTACACCCGGTGACCCCGCCCCCTCTGACGCACATGGATTTCACTGGGACTTTCCCCGTGGTGTCAGAGGGGGGCGGAGCCACCGGGGGGCAGCGGACCAAGTGGGGAACTGAGGCGTCGCACAGCGGGAACCTCCAATTCAAACGGAGCGGCCGGAGAAGAAAGAAGAAGGGAAGACGCCGGAGCAAGATGCGGACGAGAAGACCGAAAGAAGAAGGAAGATGAAGATGAGGATGAAGATAAAGATGAAGAGGAAGAAACCCGAATGGAGAAAAGAAGAAGATGGAAGAAGGAGGAAGAAAAGAGAAGACATTAATAAAAGGAATTGTCTAAAACCGGCTCTTGTCATTTTTTAACACTTTCTTTGTGAAATGGTAGGGGTACAATGTACCCCTTACCAATTCACATAGGGGGGGCCGGGATCTGGGGGTCCCCTTTGTTAAAGGGGTCTTCCAGATTCCGATAAGCCCCCTGCCCGCAGACCCCCACAACCACCGGGCAAGGGTTGTGGGGATGAGGCCCTTGTCCCCATCAACATGGGGACATCCTCCCCATGTTGAGGGCATGTGGCCTGGTATGGTTCAGGAGGGAGGGGGGGCCGCTCTCGTCCCCCCCTTTTCCCCTACAGCCGGCCAGGTTACGTGCTCGGATAAAGGTCTGGTGTGGATTTTTGGGGGGACTCCACGCCATTTTTTTTAAATTTGGGGTGGAGTTCCCCTTAAAATCCATGCCAGATCTGAAGGGCCTGGTATGGATATTTGGGGGAACCCCACGTCATTTTTTTTTTAATTTGCACCGGGGTTCCCCTTAATATCCATTCCAGACCTGAAGGGCCTGGTTATGGAATTTGGGGGAACCCCCACGCTTTTTTTTTTTGGTTAGCAAACACTTTCAATGACTTTTCTCTATATTGCCAGGAGCCGACAATTCATTACAACCGCGGCTGCTTTTAAATGCCTTTTTTTTCCTTTAGAAATTTCATTTTGCAGGCGCACTGGAAAGTTCAGAGCTGCGCCTGTTCAACTTATGCAAACTGATTTACGTGACTTGACATTTACTAAGATTTTGCTGGCGCAGTATCCCGGCGCATTTGAACCATTGGAATTCCCGCGCTGAGCTCAAAAAAAACCTCCCGCAGCTCGAATCGTACTTGCCGGCGCAGCGGACTGGTTTTGAAAAAGTTACTTTCTCTCTCTATTTTGGCCATGTTTGTTATTTGGGCAGGTGTCACTACACTTCCTCACATCACCTCCATTATATTCTCACTTCCAACTTCTTTATATTTATATTTTAACATGCTGTGCGCCAGGTCCCTAGTGGCGCACTGTGCGCCTCCTCCCGTCCGCCGACAACACTATAGTAAATGGGAAATAGGGCTGCGCTACCGGCGCTAATGTTTTGTAAATACCAAAACAGCCATTGCGCACGCAGATGCGCCAATACTCATGGCGCAAACGTTTTGTAAATCAGCCCCTATGTGATCAAATACTGTACCACCAAAAGAAAGCTCTATTTGTGGGAATAAAGGACATACATTTTGTTTGGGTACAGCGTCGCACGACCAGGCAGTTTTCAGTTAAAGCAACGCAGTGCCGTATCGCAAAAAATGGTCTGGTCATTATCATTAAGGGGGTGAAACCTTATGAGGCTGAAGTGGTTAAACTAGGTGGTGGGGGGAGGGTTCAGAGGAAGCAATAGCCAGCAGTGAGTGAAGTTCAGAGGGTACTAATGGAGGCACTAGATAATATAACCATAATACTTAAAGTGGTTGTAAGATTAAGGCTTACCTGTAGGTGTTTGCAATATCTCCTAAACCTACACGGTTTAGGAGATATTTTCCAAAAAAGAATACACCGTTGTCTACGGCGCATGCGCGCCATAGACAACGTCGCTGCTGCACTGTCGACGCCGGTTTTATCAATGGATAATGCCGGCTTTGACGGATCCCGCGTAAATGCGCGGTGACGTCATTGCCGCTCCGGAGCGGTGATACCCGGAAGTAACCTTCCGGAGCGATGCCAGAGGAGGAGACGTGAACGGCTTCAGGGGCTTCGATCTAAGGTAAGTAATGCATAATGAGCTAGTATGCTAGTCATACTAGCTCATTATGCCTTTCTCTTGCAGATTATTCCTTTTTTTTTTTTTTTTTTATTAAAATTGGGTTTACAACCACTTTAAACCCTGGGTAAATGAGTTGGCAAATGAAAATCGCAGCCTCAGAAAAACCAAGGAGAAAATAATATGCACTGATACAAAACTAAGAGGCATGAACACAAATGCCAGGAGCCTAGCTAACAAAATTAAGGAACAGGAGCTGCTGTTACACGAGGAGGATTTTCACTTTGTTGGAATATCAAAAACTTTATTTGACAGTGCACAAGACTGACTGGCAACTATCCAGGGGTATTCCTTGTATAGGAGGGACAGGGAGGGGTGTGCCTTTATATCAAGAATTATTTACAGGTGGAAGAGAGGAATGACATCGTAAATGGGGCAAGAGGGGAGGTGGAATCCGTGTGGGTGGAACTTGAGGGAAGAAGCAAGTAGGGGTATGTTGCAGGCCCCCTAACCTGGAGGAAGAGGAGGAGTTGGATCTCCTATCACAGTTAGAAATGGCAGTGAGGCAGGGAAATGTTATCATAATAGGGGACTTCAACTATCTATATATTGACTGGGCAGAAAGAAAGGCTCACTCATTAAAGGCCTGTCATTTCTTAAATGTCTTAAAGGACAACTTTATGTCCCAATCGGTGGGTTCCCCCACTAGAATGAATGCATTGCTAGATCTATTAATTATAAATGATCAGAAATAAGGACAACTTGGGAACCAGCGATCACAAGATAATTACATTCAGCATAAATCATAGGAAACTGAGGCACAAGGGTAATACAAGAACACCAAATTTCAAAAGAGCTAACTTTTCTAAACTGCACTCCATACTACAAGATATTAAATTTGACCAAATCCTAGAAACATTGAACACTGAGGAAAAATAGAACTGCTTTAGGAACATATTAAAGTGATACTAAAATCTTTTTTTTTTTGTTTAAAAATAACAAACGTGTTCTACTTACCTGCCCTGTGTAATAGTTCTGCACAGAGCAGCCCAGATCCTCCTCTTCTCAGGTCCCTCGCTGACGCTCCAGGCCCCTCCGTACTGCCAAAAACCCTCACAGCAAGCAGCTTGCTATTGGGACACTTGAGCCAAGCTGCTGCTCTGTGTGTCCATTCAGACACAGAGCCACGGCTCAGCCCCGCCCCCTCTCTCCTCATTGGCTTTGACAGCAGCGGGAGCCAATGGCGCCCGCAGTGTCCCTCAGCCAATCAGGAGGGAGAGTCCCGGACAGCCGCATCTCTTATGCAACATCGCTGGATCGAGATGGGACTTAGGTAAGTATTAGGGGGGCTGAGGGAGGAGCTGCACACAGAAGGTTTTGGATTTTAATGCATAGAAGGCATTAAGATAAAAAAAAAACTTCTGCCTTTAGAACCACTTTAACCACTTCAGGTCCTAAAGGATTTGCCCCCTTAATGACCAGGCCACTTTTTTGTGTCGCTGTACCCAAACAAATTTGACGTCCTTTTTTCCACAAATAGAGCTTTCTTTTGGTGGTATTTGATCACCTCTGCGGTTTTTATTTTTTACGCCATAAACAAACAAAGAGCGACAACTTTGAAAAAAAAAAAAATGTTTTTTAACTTTTTGCTATAATACATATCCCCAAAAAAATATATAAAAAAACCACATTTTTTCATCAGTTTAGGCCGATATATAGTTTTCTACATATTTTTGGGGGAAAAAAAATCGCAATAGGCGTATATTGATTGGTTTGCGCAAAAGTTATATATGGATAGATATAGAGACTTTTGTTTTTTTTTAATTGTTTTTACTATTAATGGTGGTGATCTGCGATTTTTAGCGGGACTTCGACATTGCGGTGGACGTATCTGACCCCAAATGACACTTTTTGGGGACCAGTGACATTATTACATTGATCAGTGCTATAAAAATGCACTGATCAATGTAAAAATGACACTGGCAGGGAAGGGGTTAACACTAGGGGCGATTAAGGGGTTAAGTGTGTTCCCTCAGCGTGTTCTAACTGTAGGGGGGGATGGGCTCAATGGGACATGACAGAGAGCACTGTTCCCAATCACTGGGAACAGTAGATCTCTGACATGCCCCCTGTCAGAACGGGGATTCGCTTGTTTACACAGGCAGATCCCCATTTTGCTTCTCTGTACAAGGATCGCAGGTCGCTGGCAAGCATCGAGTCCACCCGACCCACGGGCACGCTCCCGCAGCATGCAGCTGCGCCTGCGCGAGCCGTCGTACAGGTACAGCGATTCTCGCACCACTGACAACTTGCCGCAGTATATCTGCGTGAGCTGGTTGGCAAGCGGTTAAATAAAAGGTATTGAACGGTGCATTCCAATGGACAATAAATATATAAAAATGAAGGTTAAACCTGGGTGGCTAAACCAGAACGTAAAAAGTTATATTAAAGAAAAAAAAATGGCTTTTAAAAAATATAAAGCAGAGGGGTCATTTTCAGAATTCTGCCACTACAAGGATGCATTAAAAAGTGTATGAATGCAATCAGGGCAGATAAAAAAGACTGTAAGACACATAGTGGAGGAGAGTAAAAAAAAAAAAAAAAATAAAGAAATCAAGGAAGGTTTTAAATATATTAACAGTAGAAAGGCGAGGCCAGAGCATATTGGCCCCATAAAGGATGATGAAGGGAAGTTGGTTACAGATGACAAAGAGAAGGCAACTGTACTAAATGCTTTCTTCTCCTCAGTTTTTAAACAGAAAAAAGAAGGGTATAACAACCACGACTGTATTGTTAGTAACACGTCACAGGATGTACTCTTGTGGCTAACAGAAGCCAGTGTTCAGAAAAGACTAGAAATCCTTACCACAAATAAATCACCAGGATTGGATGGCTTAAGGATAGGCTGACAGCATGAGCTTGAACACGAGCTTGATCTTTATTCAGTAGCATCCATCTTGGAACTAACCACAGCTCCCCGCCCCCAGATCACACGACCAAAACTGTTAACTGTTTCCTAACATGCATAAGGAACTAGGCATAACAACTGAACTTGAATTATAACATAAAGCATACACATCATCACATCTTCCCTCTCAAGTATGAAGCATTTAATATGAGACAAAGTCCCACCATATCTTTGGTTTAATAGCTCGACCATAGCGAGAGAAAGTAACCACTGGCTCATCATCTGTAGGATTGGTGTCCAGTTGAGAGTCACTCCCAGCATTATCATATGCTGATACGTTTATGCTGTCCTCTGTATCCTCAGTAGACTCAATATCCATGTTTAGGACTTCTGTGCCATCATGGGCTTGTTCTTTATCTCCATTCAGAGGCGGCTCTTTAATTAGGCAAATTAGGCGAAGGCCTTAGGCCTCGCCCACAGAAAAGGCCTTGCCATCGCGCCATTGCCTAATTTGCCTTCAGGTGTTGTTGTCAGAATGTCAGTGGGTCGCAAGCGGCGGGGAGAGCAGGAGGCGGGCGCGCTGCACATAGCCGCAGCGCCAGTGGCAGACACTGAGTTAGCTGAGCCTGAGCTGAGCTGAGCCACCACCGCGATCCGCGGCGGGCGGACGAGGCGTTACAACAAATTACATACATGGTCATGGATGGTGGATGTGGGCAGGCTCTGGCTGCCTGCGTCCAATAGCAACACGGCGCTGTCCTCCTAGAGTCCTAGCCTTTCCCCTAAAGTCGGCCCCTGCGCATGGCGGGAGTTGTAGTTCTCCCACAGAGGCTGGGTTTGATGGGCACAGTGGCTGCGTTTGATGGGCACAGTGGCTGCGTTTGATGGCACAGTGGCAGCGTTTGATGGCTGGTACGCCACACAGTGGCTGCAATTGATGGGCACAGTGGCTGCGTTTGATGGCACAGTGGCTGCAATTGATTGGCACAGTGGCTGCAATTGATGGGCACAGTGGCTGCGTTTGAGGGCACAGTGGCTGCGTTTGATGGGCACAGTGGCTGCGTTTGATGGGCACAGTGGCTGCGTTTGATGGGCACAGTGGCTGCTAGTGATGGGCACAGTGGCTGCGTTTGATGGGCACAGTGGCTGCGTTTGATGGGCACAGTGGCTGTGTTTGATGGGCACAGTGGCTGCGATTGATGGGCACAGTGGCTGTGTTTGATGGGCACAGTGGCTGCAATTGATGGGCACAGTGGCTGCAACTGATGGGCACAGTGGCTGCAACTGATGGGCACAGTGGCTGCAACTGATGGGCACAGTGAGGCTGCAGTTGATGTTTTCTTCTTCTCCCGCTCTCCGGTTCTTCTCCCGCTCTCCGGTTCTTTCTTCCGCCGGGCCTCCGCTAACTTCTTTTTAGCTCTTTTGCTAGCGGAGGCCCGGTCTTCTCCGTCGTCTCGTCCGGCTCTCCGTTGTCCTTCTGCCGGCCCCTCCACTAACTTCTTGGTAGCTCTTTTGCTAGTGGAGGAGCCGGTCTTCCCGTCGTCGCCGTCGGCGTCTTCTTCCCTCTTCTCCTCCTCGATGTTGACTCAACGCTTCCTCTCGCAGTAATGATAAATCTTCGGTCCGCAGAGATTAATATAGGCTTCTCATGACGTCAAAGTCACATGTTCCGGGGCACATGGCCCCGGAGCATGTGACTGTGACGTCATGGGACCATAACCCTGCACGCAGCTCTTGCTATAAAAGATGTGCACGCTCGTCACGGGCATACCTTGACAAAGTCACGTGACCAGTGACGTAACGCGTAGGGGAGGAGCCTAGAGACGAGCTTCAAGGATCAATGAGGAGGAAGCTCTGTATCTGATCGTATCCAGCGCTGGTTTGTTTTTGAAAGCATATGAGTGTTTTCTTTACACATATTCAAACCATCATCAGTCTCATCATATTGCGCTATGGTTGTTTCTTCTCTTGCATGTTTATGAATACTAGAAGTGTTTCTGAAGTGGAGATAAAGCACCGGACCTTTTGTTTTGTTTGTTTATTTCTAAGAACCGGCCAAATGATAAGCTGGCATAGCTGCATTGTGAAGGATATTGACTCAGCACTTTCTATTTAATACTGCTCATGATTAGCTGTATTAGGAAGCACTTATCATTATTGGCATATTTTTACATCACTATCACCTTGATTTGGACACTATATTGATTTTATACATTGTTTTATTCACTTTATATTGTGCAATATATGTATTGGTGGGTTGATTTTAGCATTTTCATACTCCATACTATATTTCTTATCAGTGTCAGATACACTTTTATTTGGAAGCAGCTTTATCATTTAGTTTTCCACTTATATATTTAATATTTTTATTTCACTTAATATATTATCAGCGCTTTAGTCACTTTGTATTGTATTCACATTTAATGTCAGCCTCTGTCAGACCTCTTTGCCCACCATCCACAGTCATTATGATCTTCACAAGTCCAATCTCTTTACTTGTTCTGAGACCTAGCACGGCTGGGGCTTGAGTTTCTATCACAAACAATTGTAAAACCTTTTCAGATCCCTTGTATGAACATTTTGCATGATAGCAACCCATTACTTTCAGCTTTTCACCCCCATATCCCATTCGTTTCGGTAGGTCTTGAGTCTCTGAGGGGGATTCATTACTGAGGTTTTCCAGGTATATGTGGCTTGGCACACAATTTACTTGTGCTCCTGTATCTATTTTGAATGTGATTGGAGTTTTGTTAGCCCCTATCTATAATGTTACAGTTGCTTCATCTGCAGACTGATGTGTTTTTTGTACTGCTGCAAGATATATTGGGGTGCAGTCTGAGTCTGACCCTGCATTGTCATCATTGTCCTCTATGGCGTGTACAGAACGTGTTTTTGACCTTCCAGTTTGTGAAGACAGCTTACACACGCTGGCAAAATGTCCTCTTTTCTTGCATTTATTGCATATCTGCCCCCTTGCCGGACAGACACTATTTTTATGGTGCATGTTTCCACAATATCCACACGCTGCTTGTGTGTTACTTGTCCCAGTGCCATAGGTGCCCTTTACTCCTGTGTGTGTTCTTTCTTGCCAATATCTGCTGCTGTGATTTTCTATAGCATTGATCTGGAGCTGTGTTCCTTCCAGTACCTGCATGTCCTTTCTTGACATTTCATATGCTCTGGCAATCCTTATGGCTTTCTCAAGTTAAGTCTTCTTCCTGCAGCAGCTTTTCCTGAACTTCCTTAAACTTACTGCCCATCAGAATGCGGTCTTTTATCATATCTCCAGCATCATAGAAAGCACAGTCTTTGGCAAGCAAGCGCAGCTGTGTCACCCATTCATCCACAGACTCACCTCCACACTGCTTCCTCTCATAAAACAGTTTCCTTTGCACTGTGGAGTTTCTCCTTGGGTTGCAGTATGCTTCAAACTTTGCCAACAGTACCGGTTTTCTTTTTGTCCTCTGCAGTGATCTCCCCACTTGCTTGCCAGGCTCTGCACACATCACGTCCTTTTTGTCCCACACATATCAGAAAGTGAGCTGCTTTCTGCTGATCAGACCATCTGTCTGCATCTGGTCCTGCAAACACAAGCTCTATCAGCTCTTTCCATTGTGACCAGTTTTCAGATACATTCCCTGATTCCAAATCCAGGGATGGAATGTTCTTTGTGTTGCTGTTTGCTGCCATGACTCTTCTGTACCCCTTCTGGTACCATGTAAATATTTAACATGAAGGATAGGCTGACAGCATGAGCTTGAACACGAGCTTGGTCTTTATTCAGTAGCATCCATCTTAGAACTAACCACAGCTCCCCGCCCCCATATCACATGACCAAAACAGGTAACTGTTTCCTAACATGCATAAGGAACTAGGCATAACAATTGAACTTGAATTATAACATAAAGCATACACATCATCACACCCCCGAGAGTCCTCATAGAACTCAGACAGGTTATAGCCAGACCATAGTTCCTAATCTTGGACAGCATACTGACAGGAATGGTACCAGCTGATTGGCGAAAGGCCCACGTGGTGCAATCTTCAAAAAAGGGGAGAGTAATATTCCTGGAACCTACAGGACTGTCAGTCTAACATTGATAGTATGCAAATTATTGGAGAGGATGATAAGGGACTATATACAAGACTTTGCTAATGAAAACCGTATTATTAGTAGTAGGCAATAACTTCACAGCAGGATATAGAAACTTTACAAGGAGACCTGAATAAAATAATGGGGTGGGCAACTTCATGGCAAATGAGGATTAATGTTAAAAAAATGTAAGTAATGCACTTGGGGGCTAAAAACATATATAAGTTACTCACTGGGGAGAACCTCTGAGGGAATCCGGAATGGAGAAAAATCTTGGGCGACCTAGTTGAAGACTGAGCAATAGTATGCAATGTCAAGCCGCAGCAAGCAAAGCTAGCAGACTTTTTTTTTTTTAGTCTTTATTTTCTTAAAACAGGGTATACAGATATTACATTGCCATTTAGAGAAAACGTATAAAGAAAACCTTATTTAAACCATGTTTTTTCACTTTCATTATTTTACTATCGTCTTATGGCCTCTTCTGCCTATTGTTCCTTGTCCTTTTTTCCTTTTCTCTCCCTCTACATCTCCTTCTTCCCTTGTCCTTGTCCCTGTTGCCCTTTCCTATTTCCCCTATCCTCCCCCCCTCGACCCCAATTTCCTCCCTTCTTTACCCCTGCTTTACGCAGGAGAACATTAGACAAACATCAGGGTTACAGGGTGTGTAACCTCTCGTAGAGCCCCTTCTTACTCTTTTTACCTGTCAGCCTAGTTTTTATCTTTACTCTCCTAATAACCTCTTCCCTTCTTCTGTTTTTACAAATTGCTCCCATGGTTCCCATATTTCTTGTGTTTGTTTCTTTCCCTCCAACGTTATAGGTAAGAGTTTCTCCATTATTCCCACCCTTCTGACTTTGTTTAACCACATTGAGATCGTAGGGGGACTAGCGTCTATCCATTTCATTGCGATACAACTTTTTGCCGCATTTATTCGGTGGCACAAGACTGAATTTATATATTTTTTCGGTGGAATTTGTATGTGGTGTAACAGGAAGAGGGCTGGGTCTTCTACAATCTGGTGTTCTGTGAATATTTGAGTGATTCTCTGTACAATTTGCCAGAATTGTCTAATTACTGGGCATGCCCAGAAAATGTGTAACATTGTCCCTTTTTCATCACATCCTCTCCAGCACCTGTCAGATATTTCTGGAAAAAATTTGTTCAAGGCCGATGGCGTGTAGTACCAACGTGTTAAAATTTTATAATTTGATTCCTGCATTTTCGTACACCTTGAGGATTTTAAAGACAGGTCTATAATATTCTGGCATTGTGCTGGAGAGAAAGTTTGGCCTAGGTCACGCTCCCATTTGGCAAATCACTCCATTTTAGAGTCCTCTGAGGGTGCCGTCAGGATTATATATATTTTAGAGATTACGTGAGATAGGGGCTCCTCTCCCTCGCAGTACTCCTCAAACTTAGTTTGTGTTCGCCTATATCTTCCTGCAGGTTCCAGGGTCTCTAAATAATGTCTAACCTGTCGAGCTTGCCATATGGGAATTTCATATTGCCCTCCTAGTTGTGTTAATTCACCAATTGATACCCATCCCCTGTCTCCTAAAAAATGTGAGGCTTGAAAGCTTCCCTTTTCCCTCAGTTTCCTAAGTATTTGTGAATCCATACCTGGTGGGAACTCTGGGTTTCCTAAGATCGGAAACAGGGGAGAGTTTTTGGTGGAGAGTTTGGAATTCTGGTTTACTTTATTTCCTATTCTTAAAGTTTCACCTATCGTAGGGTGATTTTTTACTAGTGATGGTATTGTATAGCACCATAAGGCTATGGAACTGGACACATTTGCTGTTCCATAGTAACCCATAGTTTATAATCCCCATGTCTACTCCAATCTACTATCCTACCGAGTTGGACCGTCTGATAGTATTTATGCATATCTGGTGCCGATATTCCTCCAGCCCTTTTAGGTCAGCAATGTTCTACTTATTTTTGGCCGTTTCCTGGCCCAGATAAATTTTGTAAATACGCTACGGACTTGATTGAAGTAAGACATGGGGATTCTGACCGGCAGTGCTTGAAAGAGATAAAGGAATTTTGGCACCACATTCATTTTTAAAATATTACATCTCCCAAACCATGAGTGTGTTCCTTTACTCCAACCTTCCAATAATGTTCTAACTGTACTACATAATGGTGCAAAATTTACCTCAAAAGTATCTACTAAATTTGGGGGCATTCGTGTTCATAAATAATTCAATGCTTAAGTTGTCTATCTAAACTTGAAGCTATATTTTAGTCCACTTTTAATGGGATCTGGAAGTGCCACCCCCATCGCCTATGACTTACCATAATTTATTTTTAAGTTTGACATAGTCCCATATAATTCTACTTCTTTCATTAAATTGGGTAACAAGCAAAGCTAGCAGACGATTAGCATGCATTAAAAAGGGAATATACCCCAGAGATAAAAAAACTATAATCCTGCCACTTTCTAAAACTCTGGTTCGGCCACATCTGGAGTATGCTGTCCAGTTATGGTCACCAATCCTCAGGAAGGATGTGCTGAAACTGGAGAGGGTCCAGAAAAGGGCAACAAAATTATTAAGGGGACTGAAGTACCACAATTATTAGGAAAGACTACAAGCACTAAACGTATTCTCCCTGGAGAAGAGACGCTTGAGAGGAGATACGATAGCGATATACAAGTACCTCAATGGTGCTCCCAGCGTACGGTAGGTAGGAAACTATTCAGTCTCAGGGTGCGTAAGAAGACACAGGGCCATGAAATTGGAGGAGAAGCGGTTTAACCTTAAAAGAGAAGTATGGGTTCCTTTTTTTTTTTGCTTAATCCTAATTCTTATGAGCTGCTAGTATCTAAAAATCTTTTTTGCCCTCTGAGAAGTGGCCCGTTTCTGTTAACCACTTCAATACAGGGCATTTTCACCTCTTTCCTGCCCAGACCAATTTTCAGTTTTCAGCGCTGTAAGGCCCCTTCCACACCGGGATGGATCTGTCAGCGGCGCCCGCCAGCTCAGCGGGAGATTTCTCCATTGATCTCCGCCGAGCCGGCGGATGACAGGTCCCTCTTTGCTCACTGAGCGGCTTGTCGAGCGCCGCTGCTTGCTATGGAGAGATTGGACGAAAACGGACAGTATGTCCGTTTTCATCAGATCTCATCCGATCCGCCATGGACGGATGGCGATGTATCGCCATCCGTCTTATTTAATCGGATCGGATGTCAGGGAACATGTCACCGCTGACATCCGATGCTCCATAGACTTGCATGGAGCGGCCGTTCAGGTCCGCCGAAAAAACTGTCAGGCGGACCTTAACGGTCCGCCCGTGTGAAAGGGGCCTAACACTTTGAATGACAATTGCAACACTGTACCCAAATGAAATTTTTATATTTTTTTCCCCATAAATAGAGCTTTCTTTTGGTGGTATTTGATCACCTCTTTTTATTTCTTGCGCTATAAACAAAAGAAGAGTGACAAGTTTGAAAAAAACACAATATTTTAAACTTTTTGCTATATGGGCTCAATTATCACTTCTATGCTGATGACACTCAGATATACATCCATACTTAACCGGATTCTACTTTGGCTGCTTCTCTCCTATCTAACTGTATTTGTGATATAAAAACTTTGATGGCCCATAATTTCCTTAAATTATACTGTGACAAGACTGAAGTCATGCTTATTGGCACCCACCATCAATTACCTAAGGCCAGTCCCAATAGCTTATCTATAGATGGCACTGTACTTGAGCTTTAGTCTAAATTGAAAAATCTGGTGATATTTGATGCTAATTTAACCTTTGATCCACATGTACAAAATGTTGTTAAAACATATTTTTTCCACTTGAATTGCTCGACTGTGTCCTATGCTATCATACATTGTAGCTGAAAAGCTGATCAATACATTTGTGTTTCACTGACTTGACTACTGCAATGCTCTACTCACTGGTGTACCTAAATCCACTATTAATCGACTTCAATATGTTCAAAATTCTGCACCCAGAATCCTGACTATGTCTAGTACAAGTGATCATATTATCCCTATCGTGGAGTCCTTGCATTGGCTACCTGTCAGGTTTCGCAATAGACTTTAAGATCCTCTTGCTCACCTATAAGGCTCTTCATGGCTTGGCACCCTATTATCTCTCTGAACTTTTATCAACTTACTCCCCCTCTCGTAACCTCCGCTCCTTAAATTCTAGTTTTCTGTGTGCCCCCTCTACTTACTGTAACCTGTGGACAGGTAGCAGGTACAAAAGCTCCCTGGGATGAGCAGGCACAGATACCAAGTCCATTGGATAAGTGAAAAACAGTGTGGTGTTTATTTGTGATATATATACAAAGTCTATTTAGAGCCCATTTCACACAGGGACGACTTTGGATCCGATTTCAAGTTCGCTCAAGTCGCCTCAAGTCGCGCTGCATGAGAAAATCAATGTAAGTGAATGGAGCCGTCTTAATGCACACTACTGCAGTCGCTCCGACTTCAGAAAAGGTCCCTGTACTACTTCAATCCGACTTGAAGGCAACTTGTACCCATTGATTTCAATGGAAGTCGCCTCAGAAGTCGGATCACTGTCTTAACAGAAGCAACAATACAGGAAGAGAACATACATTTATCAGGCAAACCCCTTCCTCTGACCTCCCTCCCACAGAGCTGATTCTTGTTTGATTGGCCACTGGAAAGCCTCCTCTCCTGGAGGCAACTTGAAGTTGCCTTGTAAGTTGCCTCATGTTGCTGTGATTCATACTCAAGTCGTGTCCAAGTTGCCTCCCAAAGTCACGCTGGAAGTCGTATTGCCCCTGTGTGAATGGAGTCTCACAGGTACTGTACAGTGTTTTCAAAACAACAAATAAGAAACAAAATGCCAAACAAAAAAAACCTAGCCGTGTCTCGGCACTGACTATACAATATGCAGACCCTAACTACCAGGCCGAACAAGCCTACCGCTTGTCAGTTTCCACATAAATGCTTAACAGCTTCTAACCAACCTTGTTGCTCTCACAGACAAGCATTGTCTGTGTTTCCCAGGCAGAGAGAGCAAAGGCTGTCTGCTCAGGTGAGCTTAAATTAGCCTGGAAGAGAGAACCCAGACCCGGACTGGATACTTTATCAGAGATCCCTGAACGTATAAGAGAGGAGCCTGGGAGATGTATAAACTCCGAACAGGACTTTTCCAGACTCTCTCTGGGATGCTCTGCTACATCACCTAAACTTGATGGGAGCGAGAACCTTTTCCTGCTATGCTCCAAAACTCTGGAATTCACTTCCAAAGTACATCAGAGAGTCATCTTCTCTAAACTCATTCAAATCAAATCTAAAAACTTTTTTCCTTAGACAAGTTTCACTTAATTGTCCCTTTTTCCTTTATGTTATCCTGTGTATTTCTTGTGATTTCCATGTAAAGTGCTTTGAGAAGCTACCTTTAAAGGCGCTATATAAAATAAAGTTTATTATTATTATGAATTAAAGATGTATTACGAAAAGAGAGAGGAATTGAAGCCATAAACATGACGTATTTTAAAAGGCATTTTGTTTTGTACGATCTAAAAATTGCGAATCAACGCTCACCAAACTTCTACTAACACAAAATTAGCAGAAGGGGCCCAAAGGGTGGCGCTTGAGAAATTAACTTCCTCTTTATACACTCATAGTACGTCACTACGTTCGTGTTTGTCAAACAACAATTTACGTACCATTAGTATGCAAGACAAGATCCTGGCACACGCCCTTTTGACAAAAATCAAAAGCTCGGTCGTCCAACCATGAAACCGTGTGTACAAGGCTTAAAGGAGTAGTAAAGGTAAATGTTTTTTCACCTTAATGCATCCTATGCATTAAGGTGAAAAAACATTTGACAATACCGGCCCCCTCCGAGCTCCCGTTTTACTTACCTGGCCCCTCAAAAGTCCAGCGCTCGCTCCCGTCATCCTCCGAGTTCTATTGCCTGGCCGTTGATTGGCTACTGTGGATGGATTGAAAGCAGCGCAGCCATTGGCTGGTGCTGCTGTCAATCACATCCAATGACGCGGCACGTCGGGGGGCGGGGCCGGGTGATACAGTCAGCGGCTATGGCCGCCGTTGTATCACGGGAGCGCGCCCGCAGTAACTCCACACCATGCTCGCTCGCTCGCATTATGGTGTGGAGTCCTTGCGGGGAGGAGCCGAGACAGACGCCAAGGGACCCCAGAAGCGGAGGATCGGGGCCACTGTGTGCAAAACGAGCTGCACAGTGGAGGTAAGTATAACATGTTTGTTATTTTTATTTTTTTTAAACGGGAACCTGTAGTGTTCCTTTAAGGCCCCATACACACTATTAGATTTTGTGCAGATTTTTGTCTTCAGATTTACCAAAACCATGTAGTGCAAGGGCCTGCCTGATTGCATACAAATTGAAACTCTTAAGGTATGACCTTTATATTATATGTTTTTTGTAAATTGGAAGACAGATATCTGCAGAAAATTTAATAGTGTGTATGGGGTCTAACACACTGGAGTTACACAGAAACCTGTTTTCTTATGCCAAGATTTTTAAATGCTAGTTCGACATCTGTCTAATACCCCATACACACTATTAGATTTTCTGCAGATTTTTGTCTTCAGATTTACCAAAACCATATAATATGAGGTCAAACCTTAAAGCCCTGTACACACGATCGGTTTTACCGATGAAAACAGTCCGATGGATTTTTTTCATCGGACAAACCGATCGTGTATGGGCCCCATTGGTCTTTTTTCCATCGGTGTTAAAAAATAGAACATGTTTTAAATTTATCCGATGGAAAAAAAAAAACGATAGCAAATTACTATCGTCTGTGGGGAACTCCATCGAATAAAAAACCCACGCATGCTCAGAATCAAGTGGACGCATGCTCAGAAGCATAGAACTTCATTTTTCTTGGCTCGTCGGAGTGTTTTACGTCACGGCGTTTGGGACTATAGTTTTTTTGACTGATGGTGTGTAGGCAAGACTGATGGAAGTCAGCTTCATCGGATTTCCGATGGAAAAATCCATCGGTTTAAAATCCATAGGAAATCTGATCGTGTGTACAGGGCTTAAGAGTTTCAATTTGTTGCAATCAGGCAGGCCCTTGCACTGCATGGTTTTGGTAAATCTAAAGACAAAAATTTGCAGAAAATCTAATAGTGGGTATGGGGCTTAAGACCTTGTACATATGGTACGAAAATCAGAAGGGAAAAGTCTGCGGATTTTCGGATCGTTAGTAGGGTGCATTCGACAGACGATTTGACTTTTACATCAGACAAAACCTGGATGTGCAGCCTATAAAATTTTTGTCTGATGTGAACTCAACGTCTGATTTTTGGATGGTCAGTACAGAAATCCGTCACACAAAAGTCAAAAGTACAAACACGCACGCTCGGAATTACTACTAATATACTTTTTAGCTCATTGCTCGCTGTGCTATAGGTACACTTGTGCCATGCTATGACAGCTATACATGTTGGAGATTTGATTACAGCTAAAAAAGTTGGCCAGTATAGCCCCGTTAATTTGGATGGCTGGCCACACCCAGTCTCTGTATAATTGGGTGTTTTTTGTTTTATTCTGTCCTGACAGTATACATTTTCCCCTCTAGGGTTTGCCTGAAGAAGGAGGCAGTGCCTCAGAAACACGATGCAGCCCACCTCCATATGGCAGGTCTAAACTTATCCCCACAGTGGTCTTCTCATTCCTTGTGACAACTGACTGCTTGATTGGTGATCCACATCCACCCTGTATGCAGCTTGCAAGATACTTTTATGTAAGTGTATCTGAATAAAGTGTTACTTGCTTTTACTATCACACTGACCCCGGTGCCTTCTTTCTGCTGTTTTTGTTTGTCTGAGGGAACCCCCATTTCCTGCTGAGGAGCTGCCGGTGACTGTGTGTGCAATCCCCATCCCCCTGTGGATCCATCCATTCTGTGGACTTCTTGATATGACTTACTACTATGGACTGTATGGATTAATTCATTTTGGGTATACAGTATCTTGTTGTCCCCCCCCTCCCTGTTATTGATCCCCTATGATCCACCTTGTACTTTGTACCACTTTTTGCTATAATAAATATCACAATTTAAAAAAAAAATGTTTTCTCAGTTTAGGCCGATACGTATTCTTCTACAAAAAACGCAATAAGCGTATATTGATTGCTTTGCGCAAAAGTTATAGCGGCTACAAAATATTTTTGGGACCATTCACATTTATACAGCGAACAGTGCTATAAATATGCACTGATTACTGTATAAATGTGACTGGCAGGGAAGGGGTTAACACTAGGGGGCGAGGAAGAGGTTAAATGTGTTCCCTGCGAGTGATTCTTACTGTGGGGGGAGGGGACTGACTAGGGGACGTGACCGATCTGTGTCCCTATGTATAAGGGACACAGCATCGGTCTCCTCTCCATGACAGGACGTAGATCTCTGTGTTTACACACAGAGATCCACGTCCTTGGCTGTGTAGCGGCCGATCGCGGGTACCTGGCGGACATCGCGGCCGCCAGGCACGTGCATTGGCATCTTGTGACGCGCCGGGCACGCGCGCCCCCCAGTGGCCGGAGGAGCCGATGCCGTAAAAAAAAACGGCCTCCCGGACCTGTAGAGCCACCTTGTGGCTGTCATTTGTCAATGGCCCGGGTCTCAAGAAGTTAAAGAAGGGTGGGTGGCAGGTCCTTTCCTTTCTCCGCCTTTTAGCAATTTTAGTGTTTCCCCTCTGGGCATCGTGCCCAAAAAAGAGCCCAATTCATTCAGACTCATACACTACTTGTCTTTTTCTAAGAGTAACTCCTTGAATGATGATATAGATGCTTCCCCTCGGTTTCCTATTCGTACTTTGAAGATGCGGTCCAGATAATTAGGCGTTTTGGGAAAGGTGCCCTGCTGTCTAAGGCAGATAATAAATCTGCCTTTAGATTGTTGCCAAAATCTTATAATTCACTCGGCTTCTGTTTTGATGATCTTATTTTTTTTTCGATATGTGTCTCCCTATGGGTTGTTCCTTATCATGCTCTTATTTTGATACATTACCTTGACGATTTCCTTTTTGTTGGTCCTGCAGGTCCCCCCCCCCCTTTGTTTCTATCTCCTGCAGCTCTTTTATAGTATCGCTGAATTTTTCGGCATCCCCTTGGCAGTCGAGAAGACCATTCTTCCATCAGTTTCTCTCGATTTCTTGGGGATCACAATTGACACCTTAGCCATGGAGTTCAGGTTACCGGAAGCCAAAATTATTAGATTAAAATTGTCTATAATCATCAGCTCCGCAGGCCGAAAAATTTTATTAAGATAACTTCAATTCCTGCTCGGTCTTCTAGCCTTCGCATCCAGGGTCATGCCAGTGGGCCGTATCTTCTCCCGTCGCCTCTCTTTGGCGCCTCACCATTTTAACACGTCCGCTTATCTGCAGATTTGAAGGCAAGTCTTGTCGGTTTGATATGGGTTTTTCGACCAATACAATGGGCGATCGATCTTTCAAGATGATTTTTTTTTTGCAGCCGACTTGGAGCTCTTCACTGATGCGGCGGGCTCACTAGGGTTTGTGGCCATATGACGCACCCATTGGTTATGTGGTTCTTGGCCTGATTCTTGGATCGACAAGAAGGCTACAAAAACATTGTTTTGTTGGAATTATTTCCTATAGTAGCAGCGTTTGAGCTCTGGTGTTCTCAATTCGCCAACAAACGCATCATTGTTCAAACTGATAACAAAAGAGTCCCTCTCTGTCATTAAATTAATTAGCTATTTCGTATTACTATGTTTAAAACATAACATATGGGTGAAAGCTCAGCATATTCCTGGAAAATCTAACATACCGTAATTGCGGATGCTTTATTCCGTTTGCAGATCTCAAGTTTCAGGCAGCTATTTCCTCAAGCGGATCACGAGGGCTGTGTTTGTCCGGACCATCTTTGGAATTTGATCTAGAGGCCCTAACCATGGCAATTAAGCATTCCCTCTCTCCTCACACTTGGTCAGATTATTCAGCTGCTTGGAATAGGTGGTTGGTTTTCTGCAGATCTTTTCATTTTAACTGTTACCAACTCTAGAAGGGCGTGGTTTTGTCTTTTTTTTTAATGTATTTTGATGCACGACCATCTGTCCCCCAGCCACATAGATTTTGGCTGGAATCTTTATTTTTCAAACTTCATAGCTTACCTCCATTGAAAAGGCTACAGGAAAAGTACTTATGCCCCTGAGAAGCGTAGGCCCATCTCCGTTGAAATGCTCAAACAGCTTTGCCTTTCCACACGTCAAGTATGTCATAATCCCTTTGAGGAATCTCTTTTTCAAGCGGCCTTCTGTTTGGCCTTTTTTGCCACGCTTCGTGTGTCGGAATTGGTACCCCTTAATAAGTCCGGTGCTTCTGGGTTGAGACGCAAAGATGTTGCCATTTTGGGTACTGGCATTCGTCTGTTTATCTGTCACTCTAAAACAGATCAACTAGGGAGAGGATGTTGGGTTCAGCTTTACCCGTGTGGGGATCCTGTAATATGCCCTTCGGTAGTCATCCCAAAGTATCTTGCCCAAACGCCGGGGTTATCGGGCAATTTTCTAATACATTCTGATGGTTTACCTCTTACAAAATATCAGTTCTCTTCAGTGTTTAAAAAATGTTTGAGGGTCATTGGTTTTTCTGACGCCCTGTTCTCGACCCATTCTTTCCGCATTGGGGCTGCCACAGAAGCGGCCAGGATGGGCCTAGATGAGGCAATAATTAGAAGATTGGGTAGGGGGGAATCTGATAGGTTGAATGTATACATTCAATCTAATCTTTCTATTTAATTTTTTCAGGTTTAACCAATTGCTGTCCGCACTATAGCCGAATGACAGCTTCAGCGCGGACCTGAATTTCCGGGAGCCGTCAATAGACGTCCTCCCTTTTGCATGCGCACCGCACGCCCCCTGCAGGGCACGCGCTGTGATCACGAGTCACTGAGACTCGGGTGATCACAGATCCGAGTAAGGGGCCGGTCTCTTACCACGTAAACAGCTGTTTGCCAATGACAGCTGATCACGTGATGTAATCAAAGCTCAGTAATCGTTTTTTATTCTCCTTACGCTGACAAAGTGAGGAGAAAAAAAAGCTGATCACCGGCTTATGTGCAAGGGACATCGGTCCCGAAGAGGAAGGAGGCAAAATCTGCCTCATCTGTGCCCACAATTACCGCCTGCCAGTGCCCACGAGTGCCAGCTATCAATGTCCACGAGTGCCCTATCAATGCCCACCAGTGCTGCCAATCAGTGCCTCACCAGTGCCACCTAGCAGTGCTGCCTATCAGTGTAACATTCCAGTGCTGATCAGTGCCCATCACTGCCACCCATCAGTGCCCATCAATGCAACCTATCAGTGCCCATCACTGCCAGCTATCAGTGCCACCTATAAGTGCCACTTCTCAGTGCCCACCAGTGCCACCTACCAATGCCCTTCAGTGCCACCCATCAGTGCCACCTCTCAGTGCCCACCAGTGCCACCTATCAGTGCCCACCAGTGCCACCTATCAGTGCCCACCAGTGCCGCCTATCAGTGCCCACCCTTGCTGCCTTATTGGTGCTCACCCTTGCCGCCTTATTGGTGCCCATCAGTGCCCAACAGTGCAGCCCATCGGTGCCCATCAGTGCAGGCTATCGGTGCCCATCAGTGCAGCCTCATCAGTGTACATCAATGAAGGAGAAAAATTACCTGTTTGCAAAATTGTATAACAAAATATAAAAATATATTTAAAAAAAATTAATTCAGTCTTTTTTAATTTTTTCAACAAAAAATAAAAACCGCCGAGGTGATCAAATACCACCAAAAGAAAGCTCTATTTGTGGGAAAAAAATGATAAAAATATAATTTGGGTACAGTGTTGTATGACCGCGCAATTGTCATTCAAAGTGCATCAGCGCTGAAAGCTGAAAATTGGTCTGGGCAGGAGGGGGGTTTAAGTGACCAGTAAGCAAGTGGTTAAACAAGACCGTTTGGATCCTTGGTCAGTCCATTGTTTTCTGGGAACGTAGGAGAGCATCACAGCGTTGCTACACGGAAAACCTATCACTCCCCACAGACTCTTTATTCTATTCACTGGAAAGGTATTAGAGGTTTGCGCTGGTATCAGGTATCACTTCAGCTGTTTCAGCTTTGAATGCACTGGCCTCTACCTTCAAAAATTGTAATTCATGCAGGAGGTAATGATATTGGTCATCAAAAATCGCTTGACTTAATGTTCGCTAGCGGGATTTTCAACGGTTTAAACTCTTTTCCTTCTTGTACGTTAGTTTTTTCTGATATAGTTCCCGACTTCTCTGTCCCCCCCCCCCCCCCCAGGTAAGACCCCTGGAGCGGGTGAGAAGGCGGATTAACCGGTATCTGGAAAAATCTAAAAATCTTGTCTATTGGCAGATTTTCAAACCGTCACATTGACCTGGACGGTGGTATCCTTGGTTTGTATAGGTCTGACTCTGTTCATTTGTCCAAGGTGGGGGACGACCTGTTCAATCTCAGCCTTCAATCCTGTGTTGAAATGACTGTGGCTGTTGGGTAGGCCAATCCTGTTTACAACAGTATTGGCTGGTGGGGGTCTTTACAGTTTAAAGTTATATTTGCTTGAGTCCTAAGACTGAGCAGTTTTTTTCCATTTATTAAGAGTTTTATTTAGTATTATATGTGTGATTAAAATTGGTTAATAAATATGGTTAATTTTCATTTTTACCAATAAAGTGCTGCGGCCATTTTCAAACCATACTGTTGTTTTGGTGTGAATTTGTCTGGGTAGGTTCTGGCTTGGTGAGGAGGGGTTATGTGGCTTGCGATCCCATGTACATACATTTCTGACTTACAATTATACATAAATCTATTGCGGCTAGTGGGAAAAGGGCAGATGCATACATTGTTAGCTCCACTTTGGAAGTGATTTGAAAAATACTATACACACATACACATGTAAACTCTTCTCAGCGTGTTGTATGTATCAACTGGAAAGCTTGCATATCAAATCTCACATTCTTTAACAGGTGTAGAGGAAAAACGTCATAGCAGTAACAGCTCACCATTTACTCTGCACTCATATTACTTTACAGGCATGAATACACGCAGTACTAAAGGCATGCAGGCTGAGAGAAATGCTCTAACTGTGCCTTTCGGATCTGCATTTACAAGTGTGAGAATTATGTTATGTTAATTTTAATATACGTGTATAGTAATGTACAGCAAAATCTGCATCATTCTAGGTAACCATTTAACTCAACTATGTAAATTATTCTAACAGCATTTCTTGATTTTTTTATTTATTTTTTGACAAGCCTCTTGACAAAAACAATTGTTTAGGAGTAGAAACTCAGATAAACTATTTAGCCACTTGAAGACGGACTGTCACACCTCCTTCCAGTACAGACCTTTTTTCAGCACTGTCACGATTTGAATGACAATTACTCTGTGCCCAAAAAATTATGTTTTGGGGTTTAAACAACTTCATACCCAGGCCAATTCTGAATTTTATTTTACATACATGTTAAAATTAGCATTTTTTGCTAGAATATTACTTAGAACCTCCAAACATAATATAAAATGCTGATTGTTGCAGTTTTGTCACACGATATTTGCGCAGCCATTTTTCAAACACAAATTTTGAGGAAGAATACATTCAAATGCATTTTAGTGCCCACTAGGGCATCGATGCTTCGACCTTGCATAATCGATTTTCTGATGATGTCACCCGTGCCGCTATATGTGTTGCCTCCGAGTCTGATCTGAACCGAAAGCAGCCGAAGGTGCCGTGGGCGCTAGCCACGCCTTTTTTTCCGCCCCCCGCTTACGTCATCCCCAGCGTCGCCGTGTTGAGCTTGGTGCTGTGAGACACGTGGAGCGAGTGTCTCCCAACTCCGCATGAGTCATCCTCTGTCTAGGGCTCTGATTACGGCGGGGGGCAGTGATAACAGTTACAAGGAGCAAATGGCCTCGTCACTAATAGGCGGGGCTGATAGGCGGTGTCAGGTGCTGTGAACTCTTGGTCAGGGTGAAGATCAGAGGAAGATGGACGGGGCTCGCTGTGTTTGTGTCTTGCTATGTTTGTTTCCTGCTATGTCCGCTTACTGCGGCCTCCGCGGATCATACCGGTGAGTGTAGCAGAGGGTGAGGATCGCTGTGTACACGGGAGGGGGAAGGACTTTGTGATCTCTTCTCCCCACCCCAGTGCTCCGGTCACCCCTACACTGTACACTTCCATGTTCCTGATCTGTATCCCCCCTGTCCCATATCTGATGGTCATACACATAGCAATTTGTGATTGATCTCCCTAGTGATCACAACCAAGCGATGTGTTATTGATGGAAATACTGAACGATGAAACAATACAATATCATAACATTAATTATGCCTTTGTTTTTTGTCTTTTGTCTTATTGATTGATTCACATCACAACTTCATTGATTTGAAATTGATACCCTTTTTTTGTATGATTTATGGTTTTGCTCATCACTGCCCCACACATGCAGCCATGCATTGCATGTGTGGGGCAGTAATGAGCAAAACCATAAATCATACAAAAAAAAAAAGTATCAATGAAGTTGTGATGTGAATCAGTCACTAAGACATACATAAACCATAACTAATGAAATGGCATACATCATCTCTGCAGTCTCCGACCCTCTCTCTTCTATCATATCCACAGTCTGACCCTCTCTTGTATCATGTCCGCAGTCTCTGACCCTCTCTTGTATCATGTCCGCAGTCTCTGACCCTCTCTCTTGTATCATGTCCGCAGTCTCTGACCCTCTCTCTTGTATCATGTCCGCAGTCTCTGACCCTCTCTCTTGTATCATGTCCGCAGTCTCTGACCCTCTCTTTTGTATCATGTCTGCAGTCTCTGACCCTCTCTCTTGTATCATGTCCGCAGTCTTTGACCCTCTCTCTTGTATCATGTCCGCAGTCTCTGACCCTCTCTCTTGTATCATGTCTGCAGTCTGTGACCACTTTGCTACATGCAGGTAGTGTTGTCTTTTTTAAGAACAGATAAAAAAAAAAAAAAATGAGTTCTGACTGCTTGAATTTTTTGGATGAAAACCGTGCACAGTAATCGTGATGCATGGTGATGCATCGCGGAATCGAATCGAATCGAATCGAAACGTGGACATGATAATCGTAATCAAATCAAATCGTGAGGCCTGGGAAGATGCCGATCTATTATATTGTGTTTGTGGGCACTAGGGGTGCTAGTGCCCACAAACACAATATAATAGCTTTTTTGGTAACCTAATCTGTTGTGCAGGGTAAATAGATACCAAATATGTACCAAAGGTTTTAAGATTTTATGATTTAAAGATTTAATTTGCATGACCATGAAATGGCGCCAAACTATGGTACCTAAAAATCTCCATAGAAGATCTGTTTTATTAGATGCTTGTCTGGCCAGTAACTGCTTGTAAACAAACCAAAAATTACAAAACCCTCTTCTCTTTAAGCTTCATTCATTAAAGAGGGAAAGGAAAAGAGAGTTGTTCTCCTGCTGGCAGCCAGCCCAACAGTTTGTAGCAGACCTGGTCGCACCAGTGGAGCAGGATAGCCCGGAATAGTGGCCATGCCTTGTAAAAGTGATTGGGCGGTGGTAGAGCCATTCAGATCACTTTTACAGTATAGCCCATTGGCAGCTGAAAATTTTGATACCAGGATTATAGCGGCAGCTGTAACCAAATTCCTGGTATTACTGCTTTAACCTGAGGACATATGAGTACATTCTAAGGGCTGGAAGTGGTTAATCACCACTCTTTAATTTTTTTGCCATAAAAAACAATATATAAAATAGTAAAGATTGAAAATTTGGAAAACATTTTTTATTGCTTTTGTAGTAAAATTTTGCAAATCTTTCCTCATACATTTAGGCCAAAATGTATTCTGGCACACTTCTTTAGTGAGGGAAAAAAAAAGGGGGGTGTATTTAGCCAGTGTGAAAGTTAGAGTCCATGATATATAAACTCACTGGTCACTTTATTAGGTACACCTTGCTCAGGTTGGACCCCCTTTAGCCTTCAAAACTGCCTTAATTCTTTGTGGCATAGATTCAACAAGGTATTGGAAACAATCTTCAGAGATTTTGGTCCATATTGACATGATAGCATCAATCCACCACATCCCAAGGGTGCTCTATTGGATTGAGATCTGGTGACTGTGGATGCCTTTGGAGTACAGTGAACTCATTGTCATGTTCAAGAAACC
This sequence comes from Rana muscosa, assembly GCA_029206835.1. Classification (NCBI taxonomy): domain Eukaryota; kingdom Metazoa; phylum Chordata; class Amphibia; order Anura; family Ranidae; genus Rana; species Rana muscosa. The sequence goes on from CM055122.1 coordinate 403,673,154, forward strand.
ATTTTGAGATGATCTGAGCTGTATGACATACTGTAGTGCATTATCCTGCTGGAAGTAGCCATCAGAAGATGGGTACACTGTAGTCATAATCGGATGGACACAGTCAGAAAAAATACTCAGGTAGGCCGTGGAATTTAAACAATGCTCAATTGGTACTAAGGTGCCCAAAGTGTGCAAAGAAAATATCCCCTACACCAGGGGTAGGCAACCTCTGCCCTACAGCTGTTTTGAAATTACAAGCCCCATGAGAGATTGCAAGACCATGACAATCATAGGCATGATTTCTAGAGACAGAGGCATGATGGGAACTGTAGTTTCACCACAGCTGGAGTGCTTAGGTTGCCTACCCCTGCCCTACACCATTACACAACCATCACCAGCCTGAACCATTGATACAAGACAGGATGGATCCATGCTTTCATGTTGTTTATACCAAATTCTGACCCTACAATCTGAAAGTCGCCACTGAAATCGAGACACATCAGACCAGGCAACGTTTTTCCAATCTTCTATTTTTTAGTTACATAGTCAGGTTGAAAAAAAGACACAAGTCCATCTAGTTCAACCATAAAAACAAATAAATAATATCATGCAATCCCATATACCCACTTCTATACCCACAGTTGATCCACAGGAAGGCGAAAAACCCCAGGAAAGCATGATCCAATTTGCTCCCCCGAGCTGACTTTTAAAATAAGGACACTTACCTGTCCAGGGCGCCCGCGATGTCGGCACCCGAAGCCGATCTCTCCCTTGGCTCTCGGGTACTGCCGCCGCCATCTTCGGTAAGGGAATCAGGAAGTGAAGCCTTGCGGCTTCACTTCCTGGTTCCCAACTGCGCATGCGCGACTCGCACTGTGTGTTCCCACTGGTCCCTGCTGTCTTCTGGGACCTATGTGTCTCCCAGAAGACAGCGGGGGGGGGGGCGGGAAGTGGCGTAGATACCCGCGGGTGGCTCGGGTATCTATGCCCGGAAGTGGGAGAAAAATACCTGTATTACACAGGTATCGTCTCCCCCCTCAGCCTGAAAGGTGTCAAATGTGACACTGGAGGGGGGTTCCGAAAAGCGGAAGTTCCATTTTTGGGTGGAACTCCACTTTAAGGCCGGGTTCACACCTATGCGTTGCGTTTTTGAGCTTGGAGTCTTTGCCAAGTTCGCAATCAGTCGTTCAACGGTTCCATTGTGTTTTTAGCTGTGGACTTGCCGACCTGGGAAGTCTCGCCGCTGTTATCATGAGGGGGAACTCCATGCCAAATTTTAAATAAAAAAACGGCATGGGTTCCCCTCCAGGAGCATATCAGGCCCTTAGGTCTGGTATGGACTTTAACGGGAACCCCTACGCCGAAAAAAACGGCGTGGGGTCCCCCCCAAAGTCCATAGCAGACCCTTATCCGAGCACGCAACTTGGCAGCCCGCAGGAAAAGAGGGGGGGAACGAGAGAGCGGCCCCCCTCCCTCCTGAACTGTACCAGGCCGCATGCCCTCAACATGGGGGGTGGATGCTTCGGGGCAGGGGAGCGCACTGCGGCCCCCCCACCCCAAAGCACCCTGCCCCCATGTTGATGAGGACAGGGCCTCTTCCCGACAACTCTGGCCGTTGGTTGTCGGGGTATGCGGGCAGGGGGCTTATCGGAATCCGGGAGCCCCTTTAATAAGGGGGCCCCCAGATCCCGGCCCCCCACCCTATGTGAATGAGTATGGGGTACATCGTACCCCTACCCATTCACCTGGTGGAAAAAAAATGGCAATAAAAACACTACACAGGTTTTTTAAGTATTTATTAGTCAGCTCCGGGGGTCTTCTTCCAACTTCTGGGGTCTTCTTCCAACTTCGGGGGTCTTCTTCCAACTTCGGGGGTCTCTTCCGACTTCGGGGGTCTCCGGTGTCGTCTCCGCGCTCTCCGGCTCTTCTCTCACTCTCCGGTTCTTTCTTCCTTCTGCCGGGCCTCCGCTATCTTCTTCCAGCTCTTTTGCTAGCAGGGCCCCGTCTTCTTCGTCGCCTTCTTCCCTCTTCTCTCCTGGAGATGTTGACTCGTCGCTCTCTCCGGCTGTATTCCGTATGAGCGGAGTGCATTCACTTTTATAGGCATGGGCGTGGTCACCGGGTGATGCCACCCAGTGACCCCGCCCCCATGTGATGTCACAGTCCCAGCTCCGGGGGTCTTCTTCCGACTTCGGGGGTCTTCTTCCGACTTCGGGGGTCTTCTTCTGACTCCGGGGGTCTTCTTCCGACTCCTGGGGTCTTCTTCCGACTTCGGGGGTCTTCTTCCGACTTCTCCGCTTCTTTTCGCGCTCTCCGGTGCCTTCTACCTTCTGCCGGGCTCCTCCGCTATCTTCTTCCAGCTCTTTTTCTAGCGTTGGCCCGGTCTTCTCCGCCGTCTTCTTCCCTCTTCTCTTCTTTTCCGATGTTGACATGACGCTCCCTCCCGCTGTAATGCCGTGTGCGCGGTGCACAACGATTTATATAGGCATGTGGCGTGGTCACCGAGTGATGTCACCCGGTGACCCCGCCCCTTATGTCGTCACCACCCAGAGCATCATGGGACGGTGACGTCATAAGAGGCGGGGTCACCCAGTGACCCCGCCCCATGCCTATATAAATCGTTGCGCACCGAGCACACGGCATTACAGCGGAAGAGAGCGTTGTGTCAAAATCGAAGAAGAGAAGAGGGAAGAAGACGACGGGGAAGACCGGGCCAACGCTAGTAAAAGAGCTGGAAGAAGATAGCGGAGGAGCCCGGCAGAAGGTAGAAGGCATCGGAGAGCGGGAGAAGAACCAGAGAGCGCGGAGACGACACCGGAGAGCGGGAGAAGAGAGCGGAGAAGTCGGAAGAGACCCCCGAAGTCGGAAGAGAGCTCCGAAGTCGGAAGAAGACCCCCAAAGTCGGAAGAAGACACCCCAAAGTCGGAAGAAGACCCCCGGAGCTGCCTAATAAATGACTTTAAAAACCTGTGTAGTGTGTTTTAGTTTTCTTGACACTTTTTTCCTCCAGGTGAATGGGTAGGGGAACGATGTACCCCATACTCATTCACATAGGGTGGGGGGCCGGGATCTGGGGGCCCCCTTACTAAAGGGGGCTCCCGGATTCCGATAAGCTCCCCGCCCGCAGACCCCAAAACCAACGACCAGGGTTGTCGGGAAAAAGCCCTTGTCCTTATCAACATGGGGACAAGGTGCTTTGGGGTGGGGGGGCCGCAGGGCGCCCCCTGCCCCAAAGCACACACCCCCCCATGTTGAGGGCATGCGGCCTGGTACGGTTCAGGAGGAGGGGTGCTTGCTCGTCCCCACCCCCTTTCCCCCTGGTATGGATTTTGAAGGGACCCCCACGCCGTTTTTTAGGCGTAGGGGTTCCCCTTAAAATCCATACCAGACCTAAGGGCCTGGTATGCTCCTGGAGGGGAACCCATGCCGGTTTTTTATTTGGCGTGGAGTTCCCCCATATCATTCATACCAAACACAGTGCCTGGTATTGGCGGGGATCCAAGTTGGATCCCCGTTCATTGAAATTCGGACATATGTCGGCTTCAACACATTGTTCCTTTCCTGGCAAGCCAGCTCGGCGCTGGTTCCCGCAACAGGGCTCGTATGTGGTCAATCTCGCCGATAAATGCAGCGATATTGACACAATATCGCGGTCACCTACTGTAATTCCCCAAGGGTATGCAAACCTTTGAGCACAACTGTATGGTAACAACGTAAGCAGTTCTTAAAATGCAGAGGCCTGGTTGTGAAGGACAGTTGGGACAATGGTAACCTGCACCATGCCCTACTCCATCTTTGGAGCATACACAGCATTTTTGGTGGGTTTTGGGACTGTTCAGTAAGAGTGCGAAAATTGGGGAAAGCGTCATATGCAGCCTGCTGAGCATCAGAATGAAGGCTTTTAGGTGCAGGGCATTCCTGCTGTTGCTACTAGAGGTGCAGAGAATGAACATTTTGGTGCTGAAACCGAAAATGAAGGTTGCACTTGGCCGAAAACCAAAACCAAAAATGCATTTTTTTTTAAACTAATATTTTTATATATAATTGTATTGTATTCAACTTTTTAATTAATATCATCAATTTAAATAAATTTATCGTTGCCCATTATTGGCACCTTTATCGCAAGAAAAGCTCAAGAAAAATGTATCCCTTTAAATTCTATGCATGTCTGCACACTGGTCTGTTGTGCTTCCATTGTGGTGTTAAAAATCCTGTTTGCTGCATTTTTTGGTCAATTAACCACTGACCATTTGGCTGGCCAAAGACCAGGCCACTTTTTGCGATTCGGCCCTGCCTCGCATTAATTGACAATTGTGCGACGTGGCTCCCAAACAAAATTGACGTCCTTTTTTTCCCGCAATTAGAGCTTTCTTTTGGTGGTATTTGATCACCTCTGCGGTTTTTATTTTTTGCACTATAAGAAAAAATAGAGCGACAATTCTGAAAAAAATTCTATATTTTTTACTTTTTGCTATAATAAATATCCCCAAATATTATATAAAAAAACATATTTTTCCTCATTTTAGGCCGATACGTATTCTACAAATTTTTGGTAAAAAAAAAAAAAAAAATCGCAATAAGCGTTTATTGATTGGTTTGCGAAAAAGTTATAGCGTCTACAAAATAGGGGATAGTTTAATGGCATTTTTATTAATATATATATTTTTTTACTAGTAATGGTGGCGATCAGCGATTTTTATTGTGACTGTGACATTATGGCGGACACATCGGACACTTTTGACACCATTTTGAGACCATTGTCATTTTTACAGCGATCAGTGCTATAAAAATGCACTGATTACTGTAAAAATTACACTGGCAGTGAAGGGGTTAACCTGTAGGGGGCGCTGAAGGGGTTAAGTGTGTCCTAGGGAGTGATTCTAACTGTTAGGGGCCGTGGCTACGATCGCTGTTCCGATGAGAGGGAACAGACGATCAGTGACATGTCACTAGGAAGAACGGGGAGATGTTGTGTTTACACTGACATCTCCCCGTTCTTAAGCTCTTTGACCCGATCGTGGGACACCGGCAGGCATCGAGCTGGCGGGCACGGAGCTCGCGACAGGGTCGCGAGCACGCCGCTGGCGGCACGAGCGTGACCACGCGGCGGCAATTGAAAGGGGAGGTATATATACGCCCATTTGCGCAGCCGTGCCATTCTGTCGACGTAAAAAGTCATGCGGCAGTCGGCAAGCGGTAAAAAAAAAAAAAAACACACCTCCCAAATGCATTGAAAACACAGCAAGAACACATCATTAACGCACCTGTGTTTTGTTTTTTAGATGCGGTTTTTGAGTCATACATTTTCAAATACAATCTGATGGGTTTTCACGATATGAATTTCCTGTTAGGAAACTTTGTAATAACCATTTAATAGAGTGGAACCTCGGATTGCGAGTAACGCGGTTAACGAGCATTTCGCAATACGAGCACTGTATTTGAAAAAATCCTAACTGGGTTTGCGAGTGTTGTCTCGCAAAACGAGCAGGATTCAGGCCAAAGCGGTGTGCAGTACCGCGTTTGGCCAGAGGTGGGGGGCGCCGGAGCCGATCGGCACCGTTCAGAAAGACACGGAAATACTCTGTTTCTGAGCCTTTCCACCGGTTTGCCAAGGTCAGCCGAGGTGCCCCCCCACCTCTGGCCGTATTGCATGCCATTGAAGTCAATGCAGAAAAAAATAGGATTTTTGTGGGTTATGTTCTGTCTATTAGGAGAGGACTAGGTAGACATGTTAGTTATCTAAATACATGTAACTTTAACAGAGTTGAACAGCCCCGCCCAGGGGGCGGTCCCTCCGGTCATAACCCCTCACCCTGCAGCTAGCAGCTCAGTTTGTCAAACAGCAGTACAAACTTTAAAAAGGAGGGGTGGGTGTGACAGGAAAGGGAGGCGCCCGCCCCTTAAGGGCATAGGCCTGGATCACGGTCTGTCTGATCCACCGAGAAATGGTGGCCGACAAGACCGCCAGGCCCTTCTTTGGACCAGACACCGACACGAACAGTGAGTCAGATCTCCGGAACGGAGCAGTAGTGGACAGGTACACCCGTAGGGCACGTACCACGTCCAAAGTATGTAGCGCAGCCTCCTTGGGATGCGACAGCCTAGGACACAAGGATGGAAGTACAATGTCCTCGTTTAGGTGAAGAGCCGAAACTACCTTAGGAAGGAATGAGGGCACCGCTTTATCCTTATGGAGGACTAAGTATGGTGACTTGCAGGACAAGGCCGCCAATTCAGAAACCCTTCTGACCAATGTAATGGCTACTAGGAAGGCAACCTTCTGAGAAAGTGTCAAGAGAGGAATCTCCCTGATGTCCTCAAAAGGAGATTCCTGAAGTAATGAGAGCACCAGATTCAAGTCCCACGGAGGGAGCGGTGGTCTAATCGGGGGAATCACGTGTCGGACCCCCTGCACAAAAGTGCTTACCAGTAAATGAGCCGCCAGGGGTATTTGGAAGAAAACAGCTAAGACTGAAATCTGCCCCTTAATAGTGCTTAAGGCCAGTTTCTGATCCACTCCACGCTGTAAGAACAGCAGGATCCGAGAAATCGAATATGCCCGTGGGCGCCAATTCATCTCTTCACACAGAGATGTAGGCCTTCCAAGTGCGATGGTAGATCTTCCGGGAAGATGACTTCCGAGCCCCCAACATGGTGGAGATTACCGCGTCTGACAGACCACGGTCCCTTAGTACCTGGCTTTCAATAGCCATGCCGTTAAAGCCAGCGACTGTAAAGCAGGATGAAGTATGGGAGCTTGAGACAGAAGGTCATCCCGCATTGGCAGACGCCAGGGAGCGCCCGCCACCAGGCGGGCCAGTCTGGGGCGATTAGAATCACCAGAATCCCCTTGGCCTCCACTCTGCGGAGCAGACGAGGAAGCAACTTCAGTGGGGGAAAAGCATAAATTAGCCGATACTGACCCCATGGAGCCACTAACGCGTCTGACGCGTCTGCCCAGGGATCTCTGGACCTGGCCACAAACCTCGACACCTTGTGATTGAGTCGAGAGGCCAGGAGATCCACATCTGGTGTGCCCCATTTCTGACAAAGGAGTTGAAACACCTCCGGGTGTAGCGACCATTCCCCTTGGTCCAGCATCTGGCGACTTAGATAGTCCACCTGCCAGTTTTCTACGCCCGGAATGTAAACAGCCGATAGAACCGGTACGCTCCTTTCGGCCCACCTCCAACGCTGCGGCCAAGCTCCTTGTTCCTCCCTGATGGTTGACATAAGCCACCGCCGTGGCGTTGTCTGACTGGATCCTGACTGGACGCCTTTGAAGTCTCTGTGACCACTTGGAGAGGCATAGCCTGATCGCTGGAAGCTCGAGGACATTGATCGGCAGGAGAGATTCTTCCGGAGTCCATGGCCCTGGGTCGACTGAACCCCCCAGACTCCCCCCCCCAACCTGTCAGGCTTGCGTCCGTTATGATCACAGTCCAGCGGAAAGGAAGAAAAGACTTCCCGGACTGAAGTGCCGGGAATGTCAGCCACCAAGTCAGAGAGGACCTGACTAGGCGACTTACCTGAGTCTGATGATCCATAGACAATGGGGATTTGTTCCATTTGGACAGAATCTCCTTCTGCAAAACTCGAGTGTGGGATTGGATATACGGTACTGCCTCGAAGGAGGCTACCATGAGACCCAGGACTCTTATGCAGAAACGGAGAGACGACCATTTGCGGGATGTTAACAACCTCACCACAGTTGCAGCGTTTGCAACTTCTCTGGAGGAAGAAAAACTCTCGACTCCGAGGAGTCCAGAATCAGCCCCAGGTATTGCAGGCGCTGAGTCGGTACTAACACCGACTTCTGGAGGTTCAGTACCCAACCAAATTCTCAGAGAGTCTGACTGGCTATAGACACATCCTCCTCTAATTCTGAGCGTGAAGCAGCTCTCAAAAGGAGATCGTCTAAGTAGCCCACGACAGCAATGCCTCGCTGTCTCAGCAAAGCCAGAATCGGGGCGAGCACCTTGGTAAAAACTCTTGGTGCCAACGCTAGGCCAAAGGGAAGAGCCACAAATTTAAAGTGGTCTTGGCCGATCGCAAAGCGCAGGAACCTCTGATGCCTGGCGCAGATGGGGACATGCAAGTACGCGTCCTTGATGTCCAAGGACACCAGAAAGTCCCCCGGATGGAGCGCAGCTACCACCGAGCGAATCGATTCCATCCTGAATTTCCGAACCTTCACAAAGGCATTGAGGGCTTTGAGGTCTAGGATTGGACGTACTCCGTCCTTTTTTGGGACCACAAACAGATTTGAGTAAAATCCCTGAAACCTGTCCTGCGGCGGTACGGGTATGATCACCCTGCACCTCAACAAGTCTTGTACTGCCCCAGTCAGGGCAGTCCGACGAAACGGAAGGAGAGGAGGATTTGAGGGAAAGAATCTGTTTGGTGGACAAGAATGAAACTCGATCTTGTACCCTGAAGTGATCACTTCGCAAACCCACTTGTCGGAAAGCAGGGAGGTCCACCGAGCTGCGAACTCGCGAAGATGTCCACCCACCCAAGAATCGGGTGGGGGCAAGACTTCATGCTGAAGTCGGCTTGTTTGCGGGCTTGGACTGCTTGCGCACCCAGGGACGCTTCTGTCCCCCAGCTGAACCTTTATCGGCTTGGGAGGGTCTGCTAGTGGGCCCTGACTGACAAAAATACCGCCTTTGTGCGGGAAAGGAGGGCCCCGGCTTACGGCGCGGCTCCTTACTTTTAGTGGACTTAGGTAGAAGAGTGCTCTTACCTCCAAAGACAGCCTTAATAATGTCATCCAGTGAGGCACCAAAAAGCCTCCCACCTTTGAAAGGTAAATCTGTCAGAGCTTTCTTAGAAGCTTGGTCCGCGGACCAGCATTTTAGCCATATCAGGCGGCACAAGACCACCATGGATACAGAGGCCCTGGAGATTAAAGGATCCAGTGTTGCATCACAGACGTACACAAGGCCCTGCACCAGCTGGTCGGCCAGTGTCACGACTTCCTGTGGGAGCTGATGCTCCTCCACTGGATGATGCAAAAGTTTAGCCCATTCAGTGAGTGTCTGGGACACCAAAGTCACAGCCATTATCGGCCGCAATGCTGACCCCAGCATGGTGAACACGGTCCGACTCACCGCTTCGGACCTCCTATCAGTAGGGTCCTTAAAAGCAAGGGTCCCCTCCACCGGGATAGTGGTTACCTTGTTCAACCTTGAGATCGGGGGGTCAAGGACAGGTGGAGAAGCCCATTTTTTCAAAAGACTCTCTTCAAATGGGTAACGGACTGCAATGCGCTGAGGGACCACAAAGGATCTCTGTGGCCCTTCCCATTTCTTATCTATGAACTTGTCAAGGAAATCTTGGGAGGACCCAACACTGTTTTTTTGTGTGTGGTTACCCTTAAAATCCATACCAGACTGAAGGGTCTGGTAAGGTCTTGGAGGGGGAACCATGTGTCTTTTTATTTATTTTATTTTGCGTGGAGTCTCCCCTAAAGATTCATACCAGATACAAAGTGCCTGGTATTGTTGGGATCAAAGTTGAATCCCATTCATTGAAGTCGGATGGAAGTCAGGCTTCATGTCGCAAGGCAAAAATGGATCCACAGTCGTACGACTGTCGTGTCATACCAGTGTGAACCCAGCCTAATATTAAAAGGTAGTCAATTGCTTGGCAATAAAGCACAGAATCAGAAGGCAGAACAGCATCAGGATAAAGGCCAAGGTCATCAACAGCCAGGCAGGCCATTTTTGCTCTGACGTGAATTTGCCATGATTTTGACGCGACTTGAAGTCTTCTTGGGTTCAGCATCCAATCATCAAGAGTTTCTGGTGTAACACAAGCCCTGGTTCTTCTTTCCCCAGAATGGGTATTCTCAAGCTGGCAATAGATTATACGATTTTCTTATTCAATTTACCTTAAAGTGGTTGTAAACCCTTTGCAACCACTTTAACCTACAGGTAAACCTAGATTAAGGCTTACCTGTAGGTGCTTGAAATATCTCCCAAACCTCCACGGTTTAGGAGATATTTACTAAAATCACGGGCGCCGCTGTCTATGGCGCATGCGCCGTAGACAGCGGTGCAGGCGCACTGTAGTGTGCCATTCCTCATTGAGACCGTGCCGTCACTGCCGGCTCCCGTGCCAATCAGAGCGCCGGAGCCGCGATACGCGGAAGTAACCCCCGGGCAAGATGTCGGCTGCCCGGGCGTTGGAAGAGAACTGCTGCGGGGGCTTCATACGGAGGTAAGTATTACATAATGAGCTAGTATGCCATGCATGGTATGGATTTTAAAGGGACCCCTGCACCAAACTTAAAAAAAAATGGCGTGGAGTCCCCCTAAAAATCCACACCAGACCCTTATCCGAGCACGCAACCTGGCAGGCTGCAGGAAAAGAGGGGGGGACGAGAGAGCGCCCCCCTCCTGAACCGTACCAAAGCACCATGTCCCCATGTTGATGGGGACACTGGCCTCATCCCCACAACCCTTGCCGGTTGTTGTGGGGGTCTGCAGGCGGGGGGCTTATCGGAATCTGGACACCCAAAAAAGTGTCAAAATTTTTAAAAATGACAATAGCCGATTTTTGACAATTCCTTTATTAATGTCTTCTCCTTTCTTCCATCTTCTTCTTTTCTCCATTCGGGTTTCTTCCTCCATCTTGTTCTTCCTCTTCATCTTCCTTCTTCCTTCGGTGTTCTCGTCCGCATCTTGCTCCGGCTTCTTGTTCCCCGCTTTTTTCTCTGGACGATCCGCTTGCATTCGAGGTTCCTGCTGTGTGACGCTTCAGTTCTTCTGACAGTTTTCCTCTGAGTCCGGGGCCACCCGGTGACCCCGCCCCCCTCTGACACCACGGGGAAAGCCATATGGCAGTCCCTGTGAAGTCCATGTGCGTCAGAGGGGGGCGGGGTCACCGGGTGGCCCCGGACTCAGAGAACTGTCAGAAGAACTGAGCTCATAAGGGTAGAGATTACCCCTAAAGCACACCCAAGAGACTCTAGCGGGTCCCTGAAGCTCATCAGATTCAGGAGAGGAAACCATGGCCTGTTCGGCCAGTATGGTGCTATTGTTATCACTTCGCCTTTCTCCAACTGGAGCCGCTGCAGGAATTTTTGCATGATCGGAGGTGGAGGGAAGGCATATGCCTTGTTGAATTTCCATTGGCTTGTTAATGCATCTACTCCGAAGGCTTGACTGCACCGACCTCGAGTGTAGTATCTGTCTACTTTGTGATTGCAGGGGGATGCAAACAGATCCACTTCTGGATCGAAATCCAACGATAGGATCCACTTGAAGGTTTGTGGATGCAGTGACCATTCGTTGTTGTCTAGGTTGCTGCATGACAGGAAGTCCGCTTGAATGTTCTGTTCCCCTGGAATGAAGACTGCTGTTAAGTTTGTAGATTCCTCTGAGCCCAGGTCATGATAGGTTCGACCTCTTGGAGAAGGGTTGGGCTCCGAGTGCCCCCTTGTCTCTTCACATATGCCACGGCGGTGGTATTGTCCATTTTGAGTAGGACCGACTTCCCTTTCAGAAGGTGGGAGAAGGCTTGAAGGGCGCACCATGCCGCACGCAATTCCAGAACGTTTGACCCTGGAATGTGGAGATGGGCATCCCATTTGCCCTGAGCCAGTTCTGCCCCACAATGTGCTCCCCAGCCCGCATTGCTGGCATCGGATGAAACAATCATCCATTGGATGGGAGCACAGGGAGTGGCATGTTAACAAGTTTTTGTGTTGAAGCCACCAGAGAAGACTGTTCCTCATTGACTGAGTAGTCCTGATCAGCTGATTGCGATCGTCTGTCTTCCATTGCTGAAGGAATCCTGATTGAAAAGGCCGAAGCCTCCACATTGCCCATTTGACCATGGGGAACGTGGCCACCATCGTGCCGATTATCTTCAGGCACTGTGACGCCCTTAGGTTAGAGTAGTCTAGGGCTAAAGATATTCTTACCCGAATGACCGGGATTTTTTCTTCCGGAAGAGAGATGGTATTCTCTACTGTGTCGAATTGAGCTCCTAGGTAGGTTAGGCGTTGGGACGGGTCTGGCTGACTTTTCTCTCGGTTTAGGAGCCATCTGAACTCTATCAATGTAGAGATCACTTGATCTTTGTGGATCAGCAGCTGCTGCTTGTCTTGGGACAGTAGTAGCAGAACGTTCAGGTAATGATACAGACGCACACCCTGTATTCTGATAAGAGACACAATTACCAACAGTACCTTGGAAAAGACCCCTGGAGAGGTCGTTAGTCCGAATGGAAGACAAATAAATTGTAAGTGCTCTCGTTCGACCTGAAATCGAAGGTATTTGTGGAATTCTTCTGCCACGGGAACATGAAAATACGCGTCCTTAACATCTATTGAGATCAACCAGTCGCCTGGTTGAATGACTTTTTGGATGGATGAGAGTGATTCCATCTTGAATTTCTCGTGCTTTATGTACCTGTTCAGGAAAGTGAGATCTATAACTGGACGCCAAGAGCCGTTCTTCTTTTGTACTAGGAAGAGGGGGAAGTATACCCCCTGGAATTCCTCGTCCTTTGGGACGGGCACCACTGCTCCTTGATCTTTCAGGGCATTCACATATGAAAGAAGAACTTGTTGTTTTTTTTCTGATTGAGGCAGTGAAGATTGCATTGGTCTGCATGGAGGGACTTTGGTGAAGGACCATGCGTGACCTGTTGAGACCGTTTTGATGGTCCAATAATCTGAGATCAAGGTCACCCAGACGTGCCGGCAGAAACGTAGGCGAGCCCCCTACCCGACCCGCTTGGGCGGGCCCAATCTCAAAAGGACTTGGTTGGCTCGCGCCCACCGGGCGTCTGTTTCTTGCCAGATTTTTTGGAAAGATATCTGCCTATTCCAGTTCCAGTGCCTCTCTTGAACGCTCTGTGCTGCGTTTCCGCTGAGGCCTTCTTTGGTTAAACGGACGTTTGTCCTGGGGGAGGAATCCCGACTTTCCGCCTGTAGCCTTTGAAATAGCGTTATCTAGCTTATTTCCAAACAAGGAAGCTCCTTCAAAAGGAATTTTGCACCATGCCTGCTTTGAGGCAGGATCAACAAGCCAGGGGCACAACCATAGTGTTCGTTTGGCTGTGACCGAAGATAGCATGGATCTAGCCATCAAGCGGATGAGATCAATTGAAGCTTCTCCCAAAAAGGCAATAGCCAGTTTAAGTTCTTGCACTGCTGAACTTTGTGCCAATTCCTCCGAGACACCTTTCAGATCGGAGTCAACATTTTCCACCCAGGCCTCCATTGCTTTGGAGGTTACTGCAAGGGCAAAAGCTGGTTTGCATGCCGTTCTGGCCAGGCTATATATTCTTTTGAGGTCCTGGTCGATTTTCCGATCCAGACCATCTTTAAATGATACGGTGTCATCTAGCGGGAGGGTGACATGCTTCGCTAGGCACATTACTGCTGCATCTACGAGGGGAGCATTCTCCAGATGCTTGACATCCTCTGATTTAAAGGGATACAGTCTAGAGGTTTTGCTTAGCATGGAAACCTTCTTATCTCCCTTGCTCCATTCTTCCTCAAACACTCCTTTCAGCTCAGAGGGAAGTGGGAAATTGGAGCGTTCTTTCCCCAGTTGTTTAAACAGTTTTCTTTGTTTTTCTGGGGGGCAGTGGTATCCTCCAACTTCAAAGTTTCCTTCACTGCCTTGATCAGCGGAGAGACTAAAGCGTAGTCGAATCCCACCGTAGAATCATCTCCCTCCATCTCGTCTTGCGAGGAATAATGGGAGGAATCACAGAATCATCTCCCTCCATCTCGTCTTGCGAGGAATCATGGGAGGAATCACAGAATCATCTCCCTCCATCTCGTCTTGCGAGGAATAATGGGAGGAATCATGGGGCTGGAATTGGCCGGGCTCCTCCTGGGCCTCGTCAGCCAAGGAGCCAGACAAGGTGGTGGACTGGCTCCTTGTGTGGTGGGGCAACTATTTCTTTCATAGATTGCTGTACCACACGTTTCACAAGAGACTCAAGGTTTTGATTTTCGGTCTCTTTCTCACCAACCGCTCGGGCATAACATGGGTCGCATAGCGATTTGCCCTCCGGGATTCTGGTCTTGCATCCCCAATAGGCTCTGTGGTCAGAGCGATCATCGCGGTGGTGGTGGCGGTGACTAGAGGAGGAATGGGAACATCTCCTATGTCTAGAGGGGGTATGTGAACGTCCCCTATGACGATGGGTCCTAGACGTAGTGTCGCGTCTAGACCTGGATGATGCGTGATGATGCGGCCTGGCAAGGTCCCTTTCTTGTGACCGATGAACTGAAGTTGCCGGGCTGTAAGAGATAATACAGACAGAGGGAGGGGGGGAGGTAGGCAGGATGTAACCGTTAGCAACCACCAGATAGGCACAAAAGACACCAACCCCCTACCCACTCCGCACATACCTTGTGCGGGAGGGCTGGCCACATGGCGGTGAGGATGAGTCCATGACGAGGGAGACAGGAATCCGTACTACACTGCCTAGACTAAGGATAAGCAAATCAATGCAAAGAAGCATGAGAAAAGAAAAAAGTTTTTTTTTTTTTTTTTTTTTAAACTGTCCCTTTAAGAGACACTAAGCATAACAAGCATACATTGCAAAATGAAGTGCTTACCCCGTCCTAGCAGTAATGAGGCTCCGGGAGGCTGTCGCTCTATGCCCACAGGTTATCCCACCTGTATAGGGCTCTTCAGCGGTTTGAATAAACCGCCGAAATGACGTCACGGCTGGTCCCGCTGCGCGCATGCGCCGAAGAAACCAGACCCACTGCGCCTGCGCGGCCCCTGACCCCTCCGCCGCATTGCGCATGCGCGGAAACCAAGCCTCGGTTTCACCGCAGTTCGCGCATGCGCAGAAGAGCAGCGGACCGGGAACCAGGAAGTAATGGCGTCCTGGGACGCAAAAAGCGTTCCACATGCCGCAACACAGGAGGAAAAGACAGGGAAAACAGGACAACAAACATAAACTTGTCTGCCATGAAGAAGATATGAAAAAACAAAATCTTCAGACCTTGCCAGCCGAGGAATCCTGCGATATCCGATCCGGTACTCTGGGGCCACATCCCTTCCACCATAGGGGTATTTTCCAGCCCTGAAACCACTCGCCCGCTCATAGCTGGGCCCTGGGTGCACCGCAAGCAGTACCGATCCATCCGAGCAATCCACATCCTGGACATCGCACTGAATTGCATGATGAAGGTCCATGTGAGGAGGATAAAAAAAGGAACACCTGTCTGTGGAGGTGAGCTCAAATTTATGGGTAAGGGGTCCTATAGCTGTGGAGAGGAGGCGGGGTTAACCCACACGTAGTCTGCCATGGAGTCTGTCAGGAAATAGGATTTTTTACTCACCGTAAAAACCTTTTCTCTGAGTCCATGGACCGACACAGCACCCACCCCTCCTTTTAAGTTTGTACTGCTTTTTGACGAACTGATCTGCGATGTGCAGACTGAGAGGGTATACCCAGAGTGTCCGCCCCCTGGGCGGTACTGTAGAAGGTGTGATGCAACACTTTTTACAAGTTTTTCTGCCTAGTCACTCCTAATTAACGGATAATACCCACTTTGTCAATAGAGAAGCTGTGTCGGTCCATGGACTCAGAGAAAAGGATTTTACGGTGAGTAAAAAATCCTATTTTTGGTGTCCTTATCGAGTTTGTAACACATGCATTTTAATTGTTATGTCTTTGCAAAACAGATGTTTGTTTTGCTTTTGTTGATTGTATTTTTTTGTGTGGGGGATATGTTCCCCTGAAATATTTTTGATGTTGTTAATGTGTGTCGTTTGTTCACTTTGATTTAATTGTCTGTGCTGCATATTTTGCTAAATCTTTCTCAAGATGTTGTGACTCATGTTTCAAATTTACCTTCATGTTTTTTTTTTTGCTTCCCTTTCTTTTTTCCAAGTCCTGTTTTGTTGCCCAATAAAATTTGATGCAAGGTTTGATGTTTGTTTTTATGCAACAAATGTGACAGCTGCAGCTTAACTATGCTGATTGGCATGTCAAAACAAAACAGGTGTGATTTGTCTAACCTGGTGCCTTCATGGTAGCATATGCATGGATTGTGTGCTGCCATGGATAGTCACCAGGAAATGAAAAATACAGAGTGGTAAGTATTCAATTTTCCTTTTTACTGCAGTGGTTCTCAGCCTCAGTCCTCAAGTACCCCCAACAGGACATGTTTTGTGAATTTATCTTATCGGGAATTGCTGTCCGAAATATTAAACCATTGACTGTGATTTAAAGCACATGTGCAAGATGAAGGAAAACCTGAAAACATGGCCTGTTGGGGTTACTTGAGAAGCACTGATTTAGAGCACTGCACTTAAAAATAGCTCAAGGCAATACTATTCTAATTGTGGGCATTTTGAGGGAAACCAAGTAAGTGTTAGAACCCCTGCTTGTTTTTTTTTAGGTTGGGCTTTGTGTCCCTTTTAGTAAAATTGGCTTCACTTCCTGTCACACAGCTAAACAGGAAGTGAAGGTAAAACTCTACCAATGTATTTTCTTGGGGACACACAGATCAATCTAACTAGTGTCCCCATTAAGCAAATTGCACTCTAGCACTTTGTTGTGTAAGCCCCAAATCATTAGGTAGTTTGGGGTTTAGTAAAGGAAAATTCACTGTGCAGTACAAGTGTAGTTGCTGAAAATCTGAGGGGAACCACTGGTGATTTTAACATCCAATCATGTAGAAGCAAAGATGGTGTTTTTTTGTTTCCTTGCATGTCCCCCTCGGATATCCAGCAAGTGCACTTGTAGTGCAAAGTTGATTTGCCTTTAGTAAATAAACCCCAAAGTCCAAGATAACTAATAATTTGGGGTGTACCCAGCAAAATGCTGGAGTGCAATTGACATAATGGGGGAAACTATTTAGATTGACCTGTGTGTCCCCAAGGAAAGACATTGGTAGGGATTTACCCTCACTTCCTGTGTGGCTATGTGACAGGAAGTGAATTATTTGGAAGGATAATGTGGCCAAATTTGGGAGTTGTCTTCACCCTATCAGGGGTGCAGACATCCCCAAAAACTGTCCAGACTTCTAATCCCTCTGCACTCTATCCCCAAGCAAAAATAAGAAAGGATTTCATTTAGTTTAACTTTGCAAAGACACATTCCTAAGTTCAATTGTGATGCATGTCAATGGCCCATTTAGACCCTCTTTAACCACTTGAGATCAGCGCTATAGCTGATCGACAGCCACAGCACTGTCCTCAATTGCTGGGAGTCCGTCAATAGACGTCCTCCCCTTCGCGCGTGCGCTGTGGTCACTGAGTCACTGAGACTCGGGTGATCGCAGATCCCTGCCCCTTACCACGTGATCAGCTGTCAGCCAATGACAGGTGATCACGTGATGTAAACAAAAGCTCGGTAATGGTTTTTGTTTTCTCCTTGTGCTGACAGCGTGAGCATAAAAAAAGGCAATCACCGGCTTATGTGCAAGGGACATCGGGCCCAAAGAGGAAGAGGCAATTATGCGTCATCTGTGACAATCAGTAGCCCCTGCCAGTGCCACCTATCAATGCACACCACTGGTGCCAATCAGTCCCACCTAGCAGTGTTGCCCATCACTGCCAACTATCATTGCCACCTAGCAGTGCCACTTCTCAGTGCCCACCAGTGCCAACTAACAATGCCACCTCTCAGTGCCCACCCTTGCCGCCTTATCAGTGCCCATCAGTGCAGTCTCATCAGTGTACATCAATGAAGTAGACAAATTACCTTTTTTTCGAAATTTTCTAAATAAATGTTAAAATATCCTATTTTCTTTTTTTTTATTCAGTCTTTTGTATTTATAGAAAAAAGAAAAACCAAACGCAGAGGTGATCAAATAGCACCAAAAGAAAGCTCTATTTGTGTGAAAAAAATTATTACAATTTCATTTTGGTTACAGTGTTGTATGACCGCGCAATTGTCATTCAAAGTGCATCAGCGCTGAAAGTTGAAAATTGGTCTGGGTAGGAAGGGGGTTTAAGTGCCCAGTAAGCAAGTGGTTAATATAAGGTTACATGCACACGGACGTTTTTACAGCCGCTTATTTGAGCGTTTTTTGCAGCTTTAAAACGCCTCTCCATGTTAGCCTATGGCCTCATGCCCACCATGGCGTTTTTGAGCTGTAAATGGCATAGCCGTTTTTAGGCCCCATGTACATGGGACGCTGGTGCAAAGTCTTCTGAACTAAGGTTGAAACTGGCATTTATAAACGCGCATTTTGCTGCGTTTGCATGCCGCGTTTTCGTTAATAAGCGTTTATTTAGGAAACATCATAAGGACCCTCCCTAAGCTCAAAAAACAGTATTATTAACCATTTCAGCCAGTTTGTGAGGCCAGAGTGAGTAGCAGCAGCTGAGAGAGCAGCAGTGTACTTGTATTTAGCGTGTCACTTGCCACATCACTTGCCACAAGTTGTGGATTGTCCACTTGCCACATCACCTGGCCATGTCAACTGCCACAAGTTGTGGATTGTTCACTTGCCACTTCACCTGGCCACGCCACCTGGCCACGTCACCTGCCACAAGTTGTGGATTGTCCACAATGCAATGCAAGCAATTACAGTTTTTTTTTATATATTTTTAATGGTTTTTCATCATTTGCCATCATTTTTGAGTTTTTCAATGTAAAAAAATAGGTCACCTTTAAAATCGCTTATAAACTAAAACGCGGCTAAACGCCGGTACTGCGTTTAGCCGCGTTTGGCGTCTGAAATGTGGAAATCTTTGGCGCCTGAACGCATTTTTTTGCTTTCTGAAAAATGAGGTTAAACGCAACTGGGCCAGTTCACACCTTGGAAACGCAGTCCGAATGCGTTCCAGGTGCTTTTCTGCATGCGCGTTTTTGATGCAGTCCAGTGCTTTTTTCCCCCCTTTTTTCTTAGGCCTCATGCCCATGGATGTTTTAAAAAATGGGCTGTAAATCTAGTACAGACACCAGGAAAAGCAGCAATTTTTTTCCGTGTTTTGCATTGAATTCAATGCACGTTTCCCCGCGCTAGCTTTCAGCCGCATTTTTTTTTCTCTATTCAAAATTAATGGTTCCCTATGGGAGCCCATTGATTTGAATAGAGGTCGCACCAGAAGTCGGATCAAGATGATCCGACTTGCGGGGCGACTCGTGTGAGGAGAACCTTGAAGGGGAACCCCGCAAATTATTTTTTTTAAATTTGCGTGAGGTTTCCCCCAGGACGATACCAGACCCTTCGGTCTGGTATGGATCTTGAGGGGAAGCCCCCACACCAAAAAAAAAATGGCGTGGGGGTTCCCCCAGGATCTATACCAGACCCTTATCCGAGCACGTAGCCCGGCAGGTCAGGAAAGAGGGGCGAGCGAGCGCCCCCCCCTAGACCATACCAAGCCACATGCCCTCAACATGGGGGGGGTTGGTGCTTTGGGGGGACTTATCGGAATCTGCGAGCCCCTTTTAATAAGGGGGCCCCCAGAGTATGAGGTACATCGTACTCCTACCCATTCACCTGGTGGAAAAAAAATGACAATAAAAAAACACACTACACAGGTTTTTAAGTAATTTATTAGGCAGCTCCAGGGGGTCTTCTTCCGACTTCGGGGGTCTTCTTCCAACTTCAGGGGTCTTCTTCCAACTTCGGGGGTCTCTTCTTCTGCTCTCCGGTATCGCCTCCGCACTCTCTGGTTCTTCTCCTGCTCTCCGGCGCTTTCTGCCTTCTGACGGGCGCCTCCGCTATCTTCTTCCAGCTCTTTTGCTAGCGGGGGCCCGGTCTTCATCGTCGTCTTCTTCCCTCTTCTCTCCGCCTGATGTTGACTCAATGCTCTCTGCCGCTATAATGCCGTGTGCGCGGAGCGCAACGACTTATATAGGCATGGGGCATGGTCACCGGGTGATGCCACCCGGTGACCCCGCCCCCGTATGACATCACAGTCCCATCATTCCCCGGGACAGTCATGTCATACGGGGGCGGGTTCACCGGGTGGCATCACCCGGTGACCACGCCCCATGCCTATATAAGTCATTGCGCTTCGCGCACACGGCATTATAGCGGCAAAGAGCGCCGAATCAACATCGGGTGGAGAGAAGAAGACGACGATGAAGACCGGGCCCCCGCTAGCAAAAGAGCTGGAAGAAGATAGCGGAGGCGCCCGGCAGAAGGCAGTAAGAAACGGAGAGCGTGGAGAAGGCACCGGAGAGCGGGAGAAGAACCAGAGAGCGCAGAGACGACACCGGAGTGCAGAAGAAGAGACCCCCGAAGTCGGAAGAGACCCCGAAGTTGGAAGAAGACCCCCGAAGTTGGAAGAAGACCCCCAGAGCTGCCTAATAAATTACTTTAAAAACCTGTGTAGTGTTTTTTTTTATTGTCATTTTTTTTCCCACCAGGTGAATGGGTAGGGGTACGATGTACCCGATACTCATTCACATAGGGTTGGGGGCATGCGATCTGGTACGGTTCAGGAGGGGGGGCGCTCGCTCGTCCCCACCCCCTTTTCTGACCGGCCGGGCTGCATGCTCGGATAAGGGTCTGGTATGGATTTTGGGGGGATCCCCACGCCGTTTCTTCGCCGTAGGGGGTTCCCCTTGAAATCCATACCAGACCTAAGGGCCTGGTATGCTCTTGGAGGGGAGCCCATGCCGTTTTTTTTTTTTTTTTATTTGGCGTTGGGTTCCCCCTCATGATTCATACCAAACACAGGGGACAGTGAGCGCGAGGTGTGCAGTACCCTGTCGCCGAGAACCAGCGCGATGGGATCGCGCTGGAAACATTCTCGTGGGCAGGTACTGGCAAAGAAGCCTTTCCTGGAGGCGACTTCAAGTCGCCTCCAGGACACGACTTGAGCGGGTGGTTTCACGCTCAAGTCGTGTCCAAGTTGCCTCGCAAAGCCCATGTGATCATCTTGATCCAACTTCTGGTGCGACCTCTATTCAAATCAATGGGCTCCCATAGGGAACCATTCATTTTGAAAAGAGACAGAGAAACGCTGCTGATATCTATCTGATACTATCACATTGCGCCGCCGGTTCACGCGCCCAATTAATGATTTATCAGGCGCACCAATTAAGGAATGAACCGGCGCAGCGCAGTGTTGTTAGTAAATCACCCCCCATGTGTCTATATTCAAGATACATATATTCCAATACAAGATAAAATAAAAGGTTATACAAAAACAGCCAACATATATATTGGATCTCTATATCAAGATATCTTTTTTTGGTATGTTTTTTACATTTCACTTTTATAAAATGCAATTGATACCTAAAAGAGAAGCAATGCAATAATCCTAATCCTTATTTAAGCCACTGCCATAGTTTCTAAGGCGGTGGCTTCTGGGGGTTTTACACACACAAAAAGTTCCCTGTGTTATGACAAGAAAAAAAAAGAAGGAAAAAAATATTTTTTTCTCTAAAAAGTGTAAAAAATAGAGTTACAACCAAGCAATTAAAATCCCCCCTTAAAAATGTGAGGCCCCTCTCACATACATGTTATACATCCCCGCACACACCGGAGTGAGATAAAGAATTCTAGGCTCATTATTTATGGGTAACTCTAACGAATAAGGGGCTTATAAAATGTTGTGTATGGATAATATAGGGTACTGAAGGGTTAGGGCTACACAGAATTTTAGGGTTTGACATGTTTATACCAATTTGCTCAGCTTAACCTCACCTTTTATATTTTCTTACCAAACAATTATCGTGTTTGTGTGCCCTAAAATTAACATTAAGTGTATTTTTACCTGTAATTTTGCACTTCCTCAACAGCTAAGCTAATATAATGCAACATAAAAAAATTTAATTCTCTAGGGTGACCACTTTCAGAAAATATGTTTTGGAGGTTTTAAAAAAAAAACAAAAAAAAAAAACAACCCCATCAGGGGTAGAATTACAGCAAATTATAGACCTAAAAAAATTCAGCAGCGACGACGATTGATGGGAGTTGCAGTCTGACCACGGATTAAAAAAAAAGTGAACATGTTAATAGAAAACCATATACATAGACTAAGAAAACCATATATACTGCCCCAAAGCACCCACCCCCCCCCCCCCATGTTGAGGGCATGTGGCCTAGTATAGTTGAAGCTGTAATAGCTGCAAAGGATGGGCCAACTCAATATTGAACCCTATTGAATACTTTTGACAATATAGTGTAGGGCAGCACAGTGGTGTAGTGGATAGCACTTTCCCTTAGCAGCAAAAGGGTCGCTGGTTAAAATCCCAACACCATCTGCCTGGAGTTTGCATGTTCTCCCTGTGCCTGCGTGGGTTTCCTCCGGGTACTCCAGTTTCCTCCCACACGCCAAAGACATGTTGGTAGGTTAATTAGATCCTGTCTAAATTGGCCCTTGTATGAATGTGAGTTAGGGACCTTAGATTGTCAAAGCGTGTCGGGATCCTACGGGGTAAATGACCGCGCTATATCAAGATGCCACTCAACTCAACTCAGTGTATATATACAGATGGCAAAATGTATGATTTCTTGGCCATTTTTCAGAGAATATAAATGATAACATGCAAAGAAAAATCTACAAATAACTTCAGGTGAAATACAGGACTCTGAAAACCTGTGGTGTGGCTGTTTCAAGATGCACAATAAGGAGGCACTTGAAGAAAGATGGGCTGCATGACCGAGTCGCCAGAAGAAAGCCATTATTACGCGAATGCCACAAAGTATCCCACTTACAAAACACCAAACAGCACAGAGACAGACCTCAAAACTTCTGGCACAAAGTAATTTGGAGTGATGAGACCAAAATTTAGCTTTTTGGCCACAACCATAAACTCTACATTTGGAGAGGAGTAAACAAGGCCTATGATGAAAGGTTCCAGAGTTTGATCGCTGATGTTTTGGGGATGTGTGAGCTAGAAAGGCACAGGAAATTTGGTCAAAATTGTTGGAAAGATGAATGCAGTATGTTATCAAAAAAATACTGGAGGAACATTTGCATTCACATCAGCCAGGAAGCTGCGCATGGGACGTACCGGTCTCCTGACCTCCATATCATTGAGCCATTCTGTGGAGATCTCAAACATGCAGTTCATGCAAGACAGCCCAAAAATTTACAGGAACTGGAGGCTTTTTGCCAAGAGGAATGGGCAGCTTTACCATCGGAGAAGATAAAGAGCCTCATCCGCAAATACCACAAAAGACTTCAAGCTGTCATTGATGTTAAAGGGGGCAATACACGGTATTAACCACTTAAGGACCGCTCATATACGTTGGCAGAATGGCACGTACAGGCACAATCACGTACCTGTACATCCCCTTTAACTGCCTGCCGTGTGGTCGTTTTGCGCAAACCAATCAATAAACGCTGATTGCGATTTTTTTACCAAAAATATGTAGAAGAATACGTATCGGCCTAAACTAAGGAAAATATATGTTTTTTTATATATTTTTGGGGAATATTTATTATAGCAAAAAGTAACCCCTTCGGGGTAAGACCGCGCTATATTAAGATACCTCTCAACTTAACTCAAAAAATATTGAATTTTTTTAAAAATTGTCGCTCTATTTTTGTTTATAGCGCAAAAAATAAAAACCAGAGAGGTGATCAAATACCACCAAAAGAAAGCTCTATTTGTGGGAAAAAAAGGACGTCAATTTTGTTTGGGAGCCACGTCGCACGACCGCGCAATTGTCAGTTAAAGCGACGCAGTGCCAAATCGCAAACAGGGGCCTGGTCTTTATGCTGCGTATTGGTCCGGGGCTTAAAGGGGTTGTAAAGGTTTGTTTTTTATTTTCTAAATAGGTTCCTTTAAGCTAGTGCATTGTTGGTTCACTTACCTTTTCCTTTGATTTACATTCTAAATGTTTTTTTTCTTTGTTTTCTTTGTCTGAATTTCTCACTTCCTGTTCCTCCTCAGTAAGTTGTTCAGTAAGCTGTTCTGGCTGACTCCACACCACTCGGATGATGGTGTGAAGTTTAGTAAGGAGAAACAGGAAGTGAGAAATTTAGACAAAGAAAAAAAAAATTTAGAAGGTAAATCAAAGGAAAAGGTAAGTGAACCAACAATGCACTAGCTTAAAGGGGTTGTAAAGGTTCCTTTTTTATTTTCTAAATAGGTTCCTTTAAGCTAGTAAGGTAAGTGCACAATGCATTAGCTTAAAGGAACCTATTTAGAAAATAAAAAACAAATCTTTACAACCCCTTTAAAGGAACCTATTTAGAAAATAAAAAACAAACCTTTACAACCCCTTTAAGTGGTTAAGAACTGGTGTATGTAAACTTTTGATCAGGGTCATTTGGGGAGTTTCTGTTGCCATTATGATTTAAAAAGAGTAAACACAATTGATTGATAATAAATGGCTTCAGCCAAACACTAACCATGAGTGAAAGAAATGTTTTTGTGTTATCATTCATATTCTCTGAAAAATGTTCAAGAAATCATAAATTCTGCCAGGGTATGTAAACTTATGAGCACAACTGTGTGTGTGTGTGTATGTATGTATATGTATATATATATATATATATATATATATATATATATATATATATATATATACGGGGGGGAGAACAAGTATTTGATAAACTGACGATTTTGCAGGTTTTCCTACTTGCAAAGCATGTAGAGGTCTGTAATTTTTATCATAGGTACTCTTCAACTGTGAGAGACGGAATCTAAAAATTCAGAAAATCACATGGTATGATTTTCAAGCAAATAATTTGCATTTTATTGCATGACATAAGTATTTGATACATCAGAAAATCAGAACTTAATATTTGGTACAGAAACCTTTGTTTGCAATTACAGAGATCATACGTTTCCTGTTGTTCTTGACCAGGATTGCACACACTGCAGCAGGGATTTTGGCCCACTCCTCCATACAGAGCTTCTCCAGATCCTTCAGGTTTTGGGGCTGTCACTGGGCAATACAGACTTTCAGCTCCCTCCAAAGATTTTCTATTGGGTTCAGGTCTGGAGACTGGCTAGACCACTCCAGGACCTTGAGATGCTTCTTACGGAGCCACTCCTTAGTTGCCCTGGCTATGTGTTTCGGGTTGTTGTCATGCTGGAAGACCCAGCCATGACCCATCTTCAATGCTCTTACTGAGGGAAGGAGGTTTTTGGCCAAGATCTCGCGATACATGGCCTCATCCATCCTCCCCTCAATACGGTGCAGTCATCTGTCCCCTTTGCAGAAAAGCATCCCCAAAGAATGATGTTTCCACCTCCATGCTTCACGGTGGGGATGGTGTTCTTGGGGCTGTACTCATCCTTCTTCATCCTCCAAACATGGCGAGTGGAGTTTAGACCAAAAAGCTCTATTTTTGTCTCATCAGACCACATTACCTTCTCCCATTCCTCCTCTGGATCATCCAGATGGTCACTGGCAAACAACAGAGGGGCCTGGACATGCGCTGGCTTGAGCAGGGGGACCTTGCGTGCACTGCAGTATTTGAATCCATGACGGCGTAGTGTGTTACTAATGGTTTTCTTTGAGACTGCGGTCCCAGCTCTCTTCAGGTCATTGACCAGGTCCTGCCGTGTAGTTCTGGGCTGATCCCTCACCTTCCTCGTGATCATTGATACCCCACGAGGTGAGATCTTGCATGGAGCCCCAGACCGAGGGAGATTGACCGTCATCTTGAACTTCTTCCATTTTCTAATAATTGCGCCAACAGTTGTTGCCTTCTCCCCAAGCTGCTTGCCTATTGTCCTGTAGCCCATCCCAGCCTTGTGCAGGTCTACAATTTTATTCCTGCTTTCTGGTCTTGGCCATTGTGGAGAGGTTGGAGTCTTTTTGATTGAGTGTGAACAGGTGTCTTTTATACAGGTAATGAGTTCAAACAGGTGCAGTTAATACAGGTAATGAGTGGAGAACAGGAGGGCTTCATAAAGAAAAAATAATAGGTCTGTGAGAGACGGAATTCTTACTGGTTGGTAGGTGATCAAATACTTATGTCATGCAATAAAATGCAAATTAATTATTTAAAAATCATTCAATGTGATTTTCTGGATTTTTGTTTTAGATTCCGTCTCTCACAGTTGAAGAGTACCTATGATAAAAATTACAGACCTCTACATGCTTTGTAAGTAGGAAAACCTGCAAAATCGTCAGTGTATCAAATACTTGTTCTCCCCACTGTATATACATACATAAAAACACATACATATACATACACTTGATTGCACTGTTTGCCAAAAAAGAATCCCGTTGCTTAAACCAGGGTAGCAAATCAGTCCTTCCATGTAATATATCTGCTCGCCCGTGCAGATTAATAAAGTGCTTCCTTATTCCACAGTGCTCCATCAATAGAATTCAGCTTTGTATGTGTAGCACTGGGCTGGGCTTTTTAAATATTTGCCCAGATGGGGATCTAATTCACCTTTTGTGGCGCTGCCTGAAACTACATCCCTACTGGGCGGGGGTGGTGCAATGGATTAACTCAGTGTTTCAGGTGACCCTTCCCCTAGACCCAAAGGCCTGCTTGCTGGGTATATTGGAAGTGTACGACTGAGAAGTACACACGCAAATTGATCATGGTTCATTGGTAGTCGGAAGACCCCCCCTACTGTGAGGGAATGGGTTAAAAATTTAGGTGAGCACCAGAGATTGGAAAAACATATCTATCAACACAAGGGTAATGCGTAGTTTAAGAGGGTATGGGTACTGTGGTTGGATGTTTCGGGGCGTGCACTGGTGGATCTGACCATGGAAAGGTTGCTTAGGCTCAACGCTGGCTAGGGTGGATCATCTATGCAGGGAATAATGACAGACAACTCGAGAAATGTCAGCTCTGTCTCCGAGATTGGTGCAAATAAATAAATGCTTTTACGTTTTCCCTTCTATGTAAATTGCCTTTGGTAATGTCCTTTTTGGTTCAAGACTTTTCCGGATGTGTTCTCCATGGCGGGGGTGTTTCTGCTTTAATTTACACTGCTATGTACTGTTGACAATGTATGCTGCTGTATTTTCAATTGTAGTGCTGACAAAAACTTAGAAAGGGCTTTTTTTTTTCTCTCCTGTGTGGGGCATCTGGAGGGAAAGAGGGTGCTGGACTGTGCCCTGGCTGGCTGTTGCTAAAGTTGAAGAGGATCTGCCCCTAGCAACCCTGGGGAAGGAGGACTTCTGATTGATGGCCTGAGCCAGGCAGATTGACGATTGGCTGTGGGACGTTTTTGAGCCCCACCACCACTGGGAGAAGCAGGAGATCCACGTGGGATCTGATTAGAGAGCCTTGGAACCACTTGGGGAAGAGGAGTGTCTGGCTAGTACAATATATGCCTGGGAAGTGTTCTGTGAGTAGGGAAACAGGATTGAGAATATTCTGTGATTGCTATTATGGTAGGGTGACCAGATATCCCCGGTTTCCGGGGACAGTCCCCAGATTGAGGACACTGTCCCCGGACCAAGTCTGTCCCCGGTTTTGTCCCCAGATGGGATTTGAACAGGGGCTGGGGCAATTTCAAAGACAGTCGGTGCAGAATAAAAAAATAATCTAAATTACACACCCCCGCTCCGCCGCTCCTACTAGCTTAGGTGGGTGTATTTTTTCAATTATCTGTGCCCCTTTCTGATGATCATGTGCTGGTCGGAGCGGAGGGACCATTTCTTCAGTTTCGGGTGCATGCCCATTCAGCTCCGCTTGCATGTTCTTCTGCCATGGCTCAAGTCCCAGCAAGCCGCCTGCCTGCCTGCCTTTCTCCTTGCCTTCCCTGGCGGAGTGATCTTCCTACGCTCCCCACCCAGTAGTAGCCGGGGGGCCCAGAGAGTAAGACTTAAAGTGATTGTAAAGGATCATTTAGAAAAAAAAATAACAAACATATCATACTTACCTCCACTGTGCAGCTCGTTTTGAACAGAGTGGCCCCGAACACGACTTCTAGGGCCCCTTGGCGGCTCTCGCGGCTCCTCTCCACATCAGATAACCCCCCTAGGAGAAACACTCTCCCGGGGGGGTTACCTTGTGGGCGCGCTCCTGAGGCATAGCCGCCAAATGTTTGACTCGGCTCCGCCCCAGGCGCCCGCATCATAGGTTTTGATTGACAGTAGCGGGAGCCAATGGCTGCGCTGCTATCAATCTAGCCAATCAAGAGCCGGGACCCCGTGGAACGAGGGACGGCGCGTCCCCGCCGAGGGAAATTCGGGGCTCAGGTAAGTAAAATGGGGGGGGCTAGGGGGTCGGTCACTGCAAGGTGTTTTTTCACCTTAATGCATAGGATGCATTAAGGTGAAAAAACACAAGGGTTTACAACAACTTTAACAGGCTGTGAGGCGAGCGGCAGCAGCGACGGGCAGAGAGTCGCTGATTGCTGCCAATACTAGTAAAAAATGTCCCCGGATTTCATTTTAAAAATCTGGTTACCTTATATTACGGAGCCTGCAAGCTGAACTGTGCCGTGTGTGGGCTCAGGGTTAAGGGATGCAAGAAGCCACATGACTGTTGTTGTTAGCTTCTGACCACATGCTGTTGCCAGAGAATCTGTTCTGCCAGCAAAAGTTTGCTTCACCTAAAGCACATACAAAAAACTGTGCAGGGACCAGGCTTTGGGCAGCTATGCTAAGCACTACTGTCTGCAGTGAGGGAGGAGAACCTGTGCTTCCATTCTGGTTGCTCATAGTGACCACATGTTCCAGCTACCTGCAAAAGCTGCAGAGAGCTGGCTCAAAAGGCAGCACCCTTTAGCCAACCACCGAGAGACCCCTCAGGAGCAGAAATCAGTCAACAATAGTGAGAGGCTTCCAACCACCATCTTGTTCACATAGTCCCACTGGCCAGTGATTAGGCAGGGCATCTCTGCATTAGGTAGTAGGTAGGCCGTATTGCCATTGCAAATGCAATTTGTATTGCTGTACTGTGTTGGATTGTGATTAATCTGCAATTAAAAGACAGTATCACGAGGGGCGTGGCCTAGACTGGCATGTGAGAGGACACAGCTCTCACAGTTCCTGAGCTTGACCCATTACCAATCTTCCCTCAGCCACATAACCGGTCTTCTGCGACTATATGCTGCAAGCTGCTGATCCCGGGATCACAGGGGAACCTCCGCCAGCCCTCTGCACCAGAGGAATGACCCGGAAAAATCTGTCTGACATGGGTCCCGATTTCCAAGATGGCGCCGCCACGTCCACAGTGAAGGGGACCCCACGAGGAGCTGACAGGGGGAAGGAGCTGGGATCCAAAGGACAGAGGCAGCCCAAGAGTCAGGGTAAGGATGCACCTAAAGATATGGTGTATTACACCCAGAAAATGAATGGGCTGATGGAGACAGAGGAGGCTGGACACTCGCAGCACATAGAGCATGCTTCACATGACACGCAGGCTGGGGCAGCCATCTTGGCTGCACACAGTAAGCAAGATGAGACTAATCACTCTGATTCTGGGGCCTCTGAGAATGGTGAACAGGACACTTCTGGGACTGCTCAGCCTACACTGGCAGACATCCTCAGGGCAGTTAACATTGGCAATGCCTTGGTAGCCACAATGAGAGAGGAACTGTCGCTGCTGCGACAAGATATGCAAAAAATGCGGGAACGCACCACTGCAGTGGAAAGTAGGGTGAGTGAAATTGAGGATTGTTTACCCCCCATTGAGAGAGATGCCAAGGCCGCTTATCAACTTGCGAGGGAGGCTATTGACAGAGCAGAAGATTTTGAGAACCGCCTCAGGAGGAATAACATTCGCATTGTGGGGCTCCCTGAAAAGGTGGAGGGTAGGGATCCCACAGCATACGTGGAGGGCTGGTTACTGGACATTTTTGGAAAGAATGCCTTCTCCCCTCTGTTTGCGGTGGAGCGCGCTCACAGGGTGCCATCTCGCCCCACTCAACCTGGGGGGCCCCCCAGGTCAATACTAGCAAGACTGCTACATTACAGGGACAGGGAAACAGTGCTCCGACTCGCACGGGAACGGGCCAACATACAACATAATGGAACCAGAGTGTCCTTTTATCCTGATTTCTCGGCTGAGGTGCAGAAACGCCGGGCAAAGTTTTTTGATATAAAGCGCAGGCTCCGACAGATGCAGCTCCCTTATGCTATGTTGTACCCGGCTAAGCTACGAGTGATAGTCCGGGGCCAGGCGCAGTTTTTTGAGTCCGCTAAGGAGGCAGTTAACTGGCTGGACCGTAACGAACAAGCCCTGAGGCGGCGTGACCAGAATGGAGAGGAGGAATGATGAAGTCCGCACGGTTCCTGGGATGATCTGATCTGGTGGGGAGACTTTGTTCTGATCTTATCCGGATAAACCCTGGCTGAGGGACATTATCTTGCATCATATCAAGACAAGAGCTTCAGACATCGTCAACGTGGATTTCCAAATTGAGTACTTGAGAGACCCCCCGAGTGCGTTTCCGGGGGAACACGGTTGTCCTGCCCTGTTGACAGGACATGATTATAAGTTACTGGAGGGGATTGCTTGTTGCCTCCTCTGCTTTTCTTTTTTTCTTTTTCCTTTTCACTTTTTTGATGAGCGGCATGACGGCAATGCTTCTCAGGTGGGCACTATGACTGATCCATATACACTTCTTCATGACCTGATAATTTATTCCAGAACTGCCAGACTTCTGGGCCTGGTGACATTTTCCATGCTTGTTCCTATGTTTAACTTTTTCAAATGGCAGGGATTCCTATAGTATCGTGGAATGTGAGGGGACTTCATTCCCCCCTCAAGAGAACTATGGTGCGTATGTGCCTTAAAAAGTTTCAGCCTGGGATATTCTGCTTCCAAGAAACACATTTGACGCAGGAGACAGTGGGGTGTATACAGTATAATTGGGTGACTAAAGCTTACCACTCCACTCACACCTCGTATTCTAGAGGGGTGAGTGTTTTGATTCACGGCTCCTTGGACTACCAAGAGATGGACAGTTTAATTGATCCTGAGGGTCGATTTGTGTTTCTACATTGCAGATTGGGTGCCTTAACATGTGTAATTGCTGGAGTATATGTCCCCCCCCCTTTCACGGCGGTGGTGCTGAGGGCCTTGATATCCTACTTGGATGATAGGCCGGAGGTACCGCTGCTAGTGATCGGGGACTTTAATTGTTGTTTGGACCTCTCGCTGGATAGACACCCGGCCGTAAGAGCCTCTGCCCTCTCCAGGGGTACCCCCCTGGCGCGGTTGTTGCAAGAGGTGGGCTGGGTGGATGTTTGGCGACACCGTCACCCGGGGGTAAGACAGTATTCATGTTTTTCCAAATCGCATGGCAGTCTGTCTAGGATTGACTTGGTGGTGGGAAACGCACACATGCTCCAATATGTAGACGCTATGGAATACAGGCCCCGTAGTGTGTCGGACCATTCCCCATTGATAGTGCACCTGGTGGTTTCTCAACCGGTGGCGCTCCCAAGGGCGCCGTGGAAATTCAATGCGTTCTGGCTGAAACTATTTAAATCCCCTGAAATTATAGAGGAGAGCATGTGTGGGTTTTTCATTGCTCAGGACCCTGAGGGTCCCTGTATGCAGCAGTGGGAGGCCTTTAAGGCATTTTTGAGGAGGATTTTGACCACTGAAATGACTAAAGTGAAAAGAGATTCTTCTGCCTTTGTAGTGGAGCTGGAGAATAGGGTGAAGGAACTTGAACAACGCTTTGTCATGGACCCATCTGACTCGGCAAGGGAGGAGTGGCAAGCTGCTGAGTCAGCTTACGAGCGGGTGCTCTCCTCAACTGCCGAGAAAAAACGTTTTTTTACCAAACAGGCCTTCTTTGAGGAGGGGGAGAAAACGGGGCGCTTGTTGGCTAGAATAGCGAATGCCCAGCAGAGGTCTCCAACTATAGGGGCTATTAAATCCAAAGCTGGGCCGCTGGTCAGATCCCCGGAACTTATCATGCAGGAGTTGGCGGGGTTTTATGAGGAGTTGTACCGCCCCGGAGCAGCCTATGATCGGGCGGATCTGGACCGGTACTTAACTGAGTTGAACTTCCCTAGGCTTAATGCGGGACAGAGGGAGGAGTTAGATGCGCCTCTTACGGTGGAGGAATTGCAGGAGGCAGTGGGCCTGTTCCCTAATTGTAAGGCACCGGGGGAGGACGGGATTCCCATGGAAGTATACAAGCAGCATGCGGAAGTATTGCTACCACGCTTATTGAGGGTGTTTAACGCTGCCTTGGAGGTGGGAGTCCTTCCACCTTCTATGGCAAAAGCCAATATTGTATTGCTCCTTAAACCAGGTAAGGACCCGGTTGAACCTGGGTCATACAGGCCAATCTCCTTGTTACAATGCGATATTAAAATTCTTGCGAAAGTGCTAGCAATGCGACTTAATAAGGTTATAGCCTCCCTCGTACACGATAACCAGGCAGGGTTTATGCCAAATAAATCCACGGCCATTAACCTGCGGCGGTTATTTTTGAATATGCAATCGGACGTCGATAATCCGGGAAGCAGGGCCCTGCTGTCCTTAGATGCCACTAAGGCATTTGACAGCATTGATTGGACATACTTGTGGGCGGTACTGGAGCGTTTTGGATTCGGTGAAGCGTATATAGCGTGGGTGCGCCTCCTGTACAGCGGACCTGAGGCTGCTATTCGGGCCTTCGGTTTCCTGTCACAGGATTTTGCATTGAGGAGGGGGACGAGGCAAGGATGCCCGCTGTCCCCTCTGCTCTTTGCATTGGCTATTGAACCCCTGGCCATGGAGATAAGGGCTAATGAGCGCATTGTGGGATTTTGCTATGGACCCCTGCAGGAGAAGATAATGCTATACGCAGATAACACCCTGGTTATGCTAGGAGATACTGACGAGTCCCTGCGGGAGGCCATGGCAACCATTACAAAATTTGGGGTCTACTCAGGCTTACAAATTAACTGGTCAAAATCTGCCCTGTTACTGTTAGACAGGGATGCCACACAGACGATAGCCCCATCGTGCCCTATCCCAGTCACTACTTCCTTTAAATACTTAGGGATTCAGATCACTTCTAACCCAAGGGATTTTAGCCGAATGAATATCTCGCCCCTGCTTCAGAGGTTTAGGGAGAGAGTTAGGACGTGGAACGGCCTTCACATGTCGGTGGCGGGCAAAGTAAATTTGGTGAAGATGATCCTTATGCCTCAATTACTCTACTGTCTTCACAATGCCCCGGTAGTGGTCCCTTTAAATTTTTTTAGAATGGTTAACTCCATCTTTCGTACTTTAATATGGAAGAATAAACCCCCGAGGATAAAATTAGAACATCTTCAAAGGCCTAAGGACGATGGCGGGCTGGCACTGCCCAACCCGTGGTTTTACTACCTGGCTGCCCAGAGACAGCACCTGGTGGGGTGCTTTGGGACTGAGCCGGCTGGTTCTTCCCGGGCACTCATGCTCCGCACAATAGATGCAGGTCCCATTCCTCTGGCACTGGAGGCCCTGGCATTTGCCAGGCCGAATAAGAAGTATCTGTGACAGCAGGAAGGTAAAGTCACCTGGTTGCATCCAGGGGGGTAGATATATTTCGCCCAGATTCAGGCTTTACGCCGACTTATACAACTAGGTGGAGAGTTGTATAAGGCTAGTGGGCTCATGGATGACTCATACCTCTAGGGAGAGTGTGGGGCGTCGTACAGACAGGGAGTTGATGAGACCAGCTGAAGCTTGTCAGCTCATTTAGGCCTCTATAAGAACTCCCAGCTTCATTAGATGTTAGCTCATGCCTGGAACCAGACCTGTGTGGACTGTCTAGGGAGAGTGAACCCCTGTGCGGTGAGACAAAGCCTGTGTGGCTATTTGCTTGGACATTTAAAACCAGGGACTTAGGGACTAGGACAGCACTAGGCTGATCCCAGTTGTTAGTTAGGAAACCTGTATGTTTAGTCAGAGGTCAAGTTGACCAGGATTTATTTTGTTTATGTTTCTTTTGCTTTGCTGTGTTTTGTCACTGTAAATAGAAAATAAACCGCACCTTTTTGATTTTGAAAACCACAACCACCGTTTGCTGGGCCTGTTTTTGTGTGGGGAGCCCATCTCGGGGGTCACACACACCCGCTGCCGAGCTAACCCCCTCACAGTTGGTGGAGAATGCGGGCAGTTTTTTTTTAAGCCAGCATGGAGGAGATACTGAAGCAGCTGGCTCTAGCAAATGCCAATCAACAGCAGACAAATGCAGGTTTGCAAAAGAGCCTTGCAGCTCAACAACAGAACTTCGCAGCCCAGCAGCAAGCTCATCAACAGAGCCTTGCAGCCCAGCAGCAGACAAACGCAACTTTGCAACAGAGTCTGGAGGCTCAGCAACAAGCCCAGCAGCAATCTGAGGCCCGCTTCATAGACCTGTTACAGAAGCAAGAGCAGAGACTACAACAACAGATGGAAGCAGCAATGCAGCAACGTCCGCAGACCAGTGAGGAAAGCCGTCCCACTAATACCGCGTCCTTTGGGGTGAGTCGTTTATTGACAAAAATGACTGGAGAGGATGATCCAGAGGTATTTTTGACCACATTTGAAAGGACCGCTGAAAGAGAAAAGTGGCCTGAGGAGCAGTGGGCTGGACTGGTGGCTCCTCTGTTAACTGGTGAATCGCAGAAAGCTTACTATGACCTAGAGCCTAACCAAGCAAAAGACTATGCGATGCTAAAAGCTGAAATATTGGCAAGGCTGGGTGTCACCCAGGCTGTCCGGGCTCAGCGTGTGCATAACTGGACTTTCCAGCTTGGAAAACCCCCCAGGTCTCAAATGTATGATCTCATTCACCTGAGCAGAAAGTGGCTACAGCCAGAGACTTTGTCCGCACCAAAGATTGTGGAACGTGTTGTAATGGATCGGTTTTTGAGAGCTCTTCCTACTGCCATCCAAAAGTGGGTAAGCCATGGAGACCCAGAGACGGCCGATGGTCTTGTGGATCGTGTGGAGAAATACTTGGCTACAGAGAACCTGACGGCCTCTTCCAGAGACACTCGGACTTTCCACCCTAAGACCAGACCATCCCCAGGGGCGGATAAGAGGATTCCAAGGGGTGAGGGTGGAGAGAGTGAGAGGGTGGGAGCTCTACCCCAAGTTTGGCGAGAACAGCCTGGGAAATCAGCGGCTCAAGAGGCCGCAAGAAGGATCGTTTGCTACCGCTGCCGGCAAGCGGGACATATTGCAGCCAATTGCCCGGTTGTGGAGGAACCCATGCAGTGTGACTTTCTGACGGGCAGACGTCAGTCGCTGTGTGCGACAGTCGCATGCACTGCCATTCGAGGAACTGAGAAACATTTATGCAAAATGTGTGTTAATGGTAGAAATGTTGTGGTATTGCTGGATTCAGGTAGCCTTGTGACCCTGATAAAGGCTGAGTTAGTTAAAACAGAGGTCTCTGGGAATAGCAAGGTAGCTGTTATTTGTGTGCATGGGGACACCCGAGAGTATCCAGTGACTACAGTGTGTTTCGAGACCCCCAAAGGTACCCTCTCTCATCCAGTGGGCTTAGTATCTCAGTTACCGCATGACGCCATTGTGGGAAGGGATTTTCCGAAGTTCTGGGAACTGTGGGATGATCCTGAGCCCCCCACTGGTGCCCCTATGTACCAGGAATGTGATAGCCAGAACTCCCCTGAGAGTGGTGAGGACTCTCCAGAATTTCCCTTATCAGTATTGGCAGGGGAGACTCAAGAAACTGAAGAGGAGCCCACCTCCTCAGACGAAAACCTACCGTCTGTGGAGTTTTCTGATCTTGAGGTTCACAGGGAAAACTTTGCCACAGAACAGTTGAAAGACCCCGCCCTAATAAAGGCACGGGAAAACGTAGTGAAAATAGATGGCGAGTTAGTGAACCCAGATAATACCTGCACTTACCCATACTTCAGCGTAGAGAAGGACCTACTGTATCGGGTGGCAAAAAGGGCAGAAGAAACCGTTGAGCAGCTTGTGGTGCCCAAACCTTACAGGAAGTTGGTGTTGGAGTTGGCCCATGGGCACATTCTTGGAGGTCATCTGGGGACAGAGAAAACCCGAGAGAGGGTATTACAGAGATTCTATTGGCCGGGGGTGATGAAGGACATAGAAAATTATTGTTCCTCCTGCCCTGTGTGTCAGAGGTCGGCCCCGATGCCACATTTCCGTAGCCCGCTGGTCCCTCTACCCATCATTGAGGTCCCGTTTGAGAGGATCGCCATGGATTTGGTAGGTCCTATAATCAAGTCCGCTAGGGGGCACCAGTACATATTAGTTATAATGGACTATGCCACCCGTTATCCAGAAGCGATCCCTCTCCGAAATACCTCGGCCAAAACCATAGCCAAAGAGCTATCTCTTGTGTTTAGCCGGGTGGGTATTTGTAAAGAACTGCTTACGGACCAAGGTACACCCTTTATGTCCCGGGTTATGAAGGAGCTGTGTAAATTGTTCAAAGTGACGCAATTACGTACATCTGTGTATCACCCCCAAACCGATGGGCTGGTTGAAAGGTTCAACAAAACCCTAAAACAAATGTTGAAGAAAGTGGTGGATAGAGATGGAAAGGATTGGGACTGTCTACTTCCTTATCTGATGTTTGCTATTAGGGAGGTGCCCCAATCCTCTACGGGATTCTCCCCCTTTGAGTTACTGTATGGGAGACACCCAAGAGGGCTGTTGGATATTGCCAAGGAAACTTGGGAAAGTGAGAGTTCTCCCCACAGGAGTGTGATTGAGCATGTCGCCCTGATGCAAGACCGAATTGCACAGGTAATGCCCATCGTGAAGGAACATTTGGCCCAAGCGCAGTTAGCACAGCAGAGAGTGTACAACCGTGGAGCCAAGACCCGTACCTTTTCCCCGGGGGATAGGATACTGGTACTTGTCCCTACGGTTGAAAGTAAATTCCTTGCCAAATGGCAAGGCCCCTACGAGATAATGGAAAAAGTGAGCGAAGTGAATTACAAGGTCAGACAACCAGGAAGGCGAAAGCCCGAACAGATCTATCACGTTAATCTGTTGAAAGCCTGGAGGGATAGAGAGTCCCTAGTCGCAGACACTTGGTCACCAGCTCAAACTGGTTGCGTGATTCCGGAGGTTGGAATAGCAGCCACCTTGTCACAACCCCAACAACAGGAGGTTAAGGAGTTTGTGCTTCGCAACAAGGAGGTATTCTCTGAGCTGCCGGGACAAACATCTGGGGTAGAGCATGACATCATTACCCCGCCCGGTGAAAGGGTGAAGTTAAAACCCTATCGGATCCCAGAGGCCCGACGGGAGGCAATACGGGAGGAAGTACAGAAAATGCTGAACTTAGGGGTGATAGAGGAGTCCCAAAGTGATTGGTCTAGTCCCATTGTGTTGGTGCCTAAACCGGATGGGAGCTGGCGATTTTGTAACGATTTTCGACAGTTGAACAAAGTTACAAAATTTGACACCTACCCCATGCCACGTATAGATGAGTTGATCGACCGGCTGGGAACAGCCCGATACATGACGACTCTTGACCTCACAAAAGGGTATTGGCAAATCCCCCTGGCCAAGTCGGCCAAAGAGAAAACCGCATTTGTAACCCCAGACGGGGCGTTCCAATATAAAAGAATGCCGTTCGGGTTACAGAATGCGCCGGCCACATTCCAGCGGAAAATGGACCAGATGCTGAGGCCCCATCGGAAGTATGCTGCGGCTTACCTGGATGACATAATTGTCCATAGCACAGATTGGGCCTC
Organism: Rana muscosa; assembly: GCA_029206835.1. Classification (NCBI taxonomy): domain Eukaryota; kingdom Metazoa; phylum Chordata; class Amphibia; order Anura; family Ranidae; genus Rana; species Rana muscosa. The sequence continues at coordinate 403,710,604 of CM055122.1, forward strand.
ACATCTGCCAAAAGTGCAAGCAGTCCTGGACTCTGTTCGGGAAGCGGGGTTTACGGCTAACCCCAAGAAGTGTACCATTGGGCAGGAGGAGGCCAAATATCTTGGGTACACCATTGGGAGGGGAGTAATAAAACCCCAACTCAACAAAGTCGAGGCCATCCAGAGTTGGCCACGTCCCAACAGCAAGAAGCAGGTACGAGCCTTTCTGGGAATCGCTGGGTATTATCGGCGATTCATTCCCCACTTTGCTTCTAAGGCTGTGCCCCTAACCAACCTGACGAAGGGGAAAGGGTTGGTCATGATTAAATGGACCCCCGAGGCTGAGGCAGCATTCCAATTCTTGAAACAAGCCTTATGTAGCCAGCCAGTGTTGTACTCACCCGACTTCTCTAAAGACTTTGTCGTACAAAGTGATGCGTCAGATGTGGGGTTAGGAGCAGTATTGTCCCAGGTCTGGAACGGGGAAGAGCACCCAGTCATTTACCTCAGCAGGAAGTTGAAGTCCCATGAGGTAAATTACGCCACCGTTGAAAAGGAGTGTTTAGCGGTGAAGTGGGCTCTAGATTCCCTTCGGTACTACCTGCTAGGTAGGCACTTTGACATGGTTACGGATCACGCTCCGTTAAAGTGGATGGCTCAAAACAAAGAAACAAATAGAAGAGTGAATAGGTGGTTCCTGGCCCTCCAGGAATTCAACTTCACAGTAAAGCATCGCCCTGGCGTTCAAATGGGGAATGTGGATGCTTTGTCTCGAGTACATGAATGCCTGATTGCTGGTGTTCCAACCCCGAGGTTAAAACAAGAGGGGGGGGGGTATGTGACAGCAGGAAGGTAAAGTCACCTGGTTGCATCCAGGGGGGTAGATATATTTCGCCCAGATTCAGGCTTTACGCCGACTTATACAACTAGGTGGAGAGTTGTATAAGGCTAGTGGGCTCATGGATGACTCATACCTCTAGGGAGAGTGTGGGGCGTCGTACAGACAGGGAGTTGATGAGACTAGCTGAAGCTTGTCAGCTCATTTAGGCCTCTATAAGAACTCCCAGCTTCATTAGATGTTAGCTCATGCCTGGAACCAGACCTGTGTGGACTGTCTAGGGAGAGTGAACCCCTGTGCGGTGAGACAAAGCCTGTGTGGCTATTTGCTTGGACATTTAAAACCAGGGACTTAGGGACTAGGACAGCACTAGGCTGATCCCAGTTGTTAGTTAGGAAACCTGTATGTTTAGTCAGAGGTCAAGTTGACCAGGATTTATTTTGTTTATGTTTCTTTTGCTTTGCTGTGTTTTGTCACTGTAAATAGAAAATAAACCGCACCTTTTTGATTTTGAAAACCACAACCACCGTTTGCTGGGCCTGTTTTTGTGTGGGGAGCCCATCTCGGGGGTCACACACACCCGCTGCCGAGCTAACCCCCTCACATATCCTACGTACAACCTTATACAAAAAGTGTGGAATAAGTGCAAGTATATACAACAGGCCGAGGGGTACACTGAATATAGCCCTCTTTGGCATAACGAGACTTATACGGAACTGGCTAAGCTGCAGGGAGGGGCTAGATGGATAGCACACGGGATTACCCATGTTAAGCACGTCTTTAAGAACGGTATTCTTAGGACATTTGCGGATCTGCAGGCGGAGTTTGGCCTGCCGTCCTCAATGTTCTTCCAATATCTGCAACTTCAGCATGCGGTTAGAGCACAGAGTAGATCTTCAGAGTGGCACTTGTCTCCAACTCCTGTATTCGGCCTCATCAGAGATGCTGTGACCTCGAGGGGATTTATTTCCCAAAGCTACAATATCCTTTTACAATACTTCCTGGGGCAGCATCCCCTGAAGGTGAGGGAGCGGTGGGAGAGAGATGTGGGTCAAATGGACGGGGAGGAGTGGAAGGAGATATTTCAGGGGGTAAGTGTATGCTCTTTAAATGTGGCCCAGCGGCTCACGCAACTGTATATTATTCTGAGGGTATACTACACGCCGCATAGACTACAGCTGATGGGGTTGCAGACGGATGGTACCTGTACCAGATGTAGGAGGGGCCATGGGGATCTTATTCACCTCCTGTGGTGCTGTCCTAAACTGCATTTATATTGGAATGAGGTGGTGACTGTGGTCAATTCTGTGTTCCAGATATCTTTACCAGTAGATCCCAAGGTATGCCTCTTGGGGGTGGTGGAAGAGCATGTGATAGAAGTGCACCCTAGGGAAGCAGTTCAGAGGGTGATGTTCCAAGCCAGGAGGCTGATTATGTTGTATTGGAAATCTGAGGCGCCCCCAACTTCGAGGGAATGGATATGTAAGATAGGGGATATGTTACGTATGGAAAAGCTCATCTACCAGCACAGGGGGAGCATGCAGAAATATGAAAAACTCTAGGCGCCGTGGCTGGATACACCGGGGCTTGCCCCCGTGGACCTGGTCGCGGACAGATTATTGGGCTAGTTATGGGGGGGGGGGGAAACACTCTGCCTGTGAATGCTATATTGTAGGAAGAGAAATATTATGAGGTTGCTACTTTAACCCTGTTTTGTATCAATCGGTCATGAGCATGGAAGTGCTGATTATTGTTTTTGATGTATATGACTTTGTACCACCTTTGAATCAATAAACACATTTTTGTTGGTAAAAAAAAAAAAGACAGTATCACTCATTAGCACTCTCCCAATGCAAGTTTTTTTTTTTTGCACCAGCTTTCCAGGCAGATGTGGTGAATGAACAATGGCACCCTGTGAATTGTGTTACTTAACAAGGGGCCTACATTGCTATAGCGTAAATTGTTGTTAATTATCCCATTTCTAGAGCTTTGCGATTAACCACTTAACGACTGCCCTATGTACATATACAGTCAGGTCCATAAATATTGGGACATCAACACAATTATAATCTTTTTGGCTCTTTACACCACCACAATGGATTTGAAATGAAACAAACAAGATGTGCTTTAACTGCAGACTTTCAGCTTTAATTTGAGGGTATTTACATCCAAATCAAGTGAACGGTGTAGGAATTACAACAGTTTCTATATGTGCCTCCCACTTTTTAAGGGGCCAAAAGTAATGGGACAGATTACCAATCATAAAATAAACTTTCACTTTTTAATACTTGGTTGCAAATGCTTTGCAGTCAATTACAGCCTGAAGTGTGGAATGCGATGACATCACCAGACGCTGGGTTTCATCCCTGGTGATGCTCTGCCAGGCCTCTACTGCAACTGTCTTCAGTTCCTGCTTGTTCTTGGGGCATTTTCCCTTCAGTTTTGTCTTCAGCAAGTGAAATGCATGCTCAATCGGATTCAGGTCAGGTGATTGACTTGGCCATTGCATAACATTCCACTTCTTTACCTTAAAAAACTCTTTGATTGCTTTCGCAGTATGCTTCGGGTCATTGTCCATCTGCACTGTGAAGCGCCGTCCAATGAGTTCTGAAGCATTTGGCTGAATATGAGCAGATAATATTGCCCACGCCATGACACTACCACCACCATGCTTCACTGATGAGGTGGTATGCTTTGGATCATGAGCAGTTAATTTCCTTCTCCATACTCTTCTCTTCCCATCACTCTGGTACAAGTTGATCTTGGTCTCATCTGTCCATAGGATGTTGTTCCAGAACTGTGAAGGCTTTCTTAGATGTTGTTTGGCAAACTCTAATCTGGCCTTCCTGTTTCTGAGGCTCACCAATGGTTTACATCTTGTGATGAACCCTCTGTATTCACTCTGGTGAAGTCTTCTCTTGATTGTTGACTTTGACACACATACACCTACCTCCTGGAGAGTGTTTTTGATCTGGTAAACTGTTGTGAAGGGTGTTTTCTTCACCAGGGATAGAATTCTTCGGTCATCCACCACAGTTGTTTTCCGTGGTCTTCCGGGTCTTTTGGTGTTGCTGAGCTCACCGGTGCCTTCTTTCTTTTTAAGGACGTTCCAAACAGTTGATTTGGCCACACCTAATGTTTTTGCTATCTCTCTGATGGGTTTGTTTTGTTTTTTCAGCCTAATGATGGCTTGCTTCACTGATAGTGACAGCTCTTTGGATCTCATATTGAGAGTTGACAGCAACAGATTCCAAATGCAAATAGCACACTTGAAATTAACTCTGGACCTTTTATCTGCTCCTTGTAAATGGGATAATGAGGGAATAACACACACCTGACCATGGAACTGCTGAGCAGTCAATTGTCCCATTACTTTTGGTCACTTAAAAAGTGGGAGGCACATATACAAACTGTTGTCATTCCTACACCGTTCACCTGATTTGGATGTAAATACCCTCAAATTAAAGCTGAAAGTCTGCAGTTAAAGCACATCTTGTTCGTTTCATTTCAAATCCATTGTGGTGGTGTATAGAGCCAAAAAGATTAGAATTGTGTCAATGTCCCAATATTTATGGACCTGACTGTACGTCGGCAAAATGGCACGGACAGGCACAATCGCGTACCTGTACGTGACTGCCTTCGTATGGGTGGAGGGTCCTATCCGACCCCCCTCCGGTACATGCGATTCAGGAGCAATCCGTGATGAGGGGGCGGCCATTGGTTTCTGGCCACCCCCTCGCGATCGCTCCTGGGGGAATGAGATGCTTCCCCTGCCTGTGTAATGTAAACACAGGCAGGGGAAGTGATGTCATCTCTCCATGCGGCGCTCTATTCGTCCAGAGCCACAGAGGAGAGAAGACATCAGGTTAGTGCACTAACAGTACACTGACACCAGGACACATAGGCACACAATCCACCCCCCAGTCACCCCCAGATCACCCCCCAGCCCCCATTCACAGTGTCACCGATTGCAGTGATCATTTATTTACTGATCACTGCAATCAGTGACGTTTGTGATAGTAAAAGTGTCAGGGCAGTTAGTGTTAGGTCCCTTTAGGTCCAGGGTAGCCCCCTAACCCCCCCTAACAAAGGTTTAACCCCTTGATCGCCCCCCAGGTAACCCTTTTACCCCCTATCACCACTGTCACTAAGCGATAGTTTTTCTGATCGCTGTATTAGTGTCGGTGGTGCCGCTAGGTAGCCAGTTATTTTTTTAGGTTCGCTGCCAGGTTTTTATAGCATCAGGTACACCCATATATTATCTAATAAAGGTTTAACCCCTTGATTGCCCCTCCCCCAGGTAACCCTTTCACCCCCTATCACCAGTGTCACTAAGCAATCATTTTTCTGATCGCTGTATTAGTTATGCTGGTGCCGCTAGGTAGCCAGTTATTTTTTTAGGTTCGCTGCAAGGTTTTTATAGCGTCAGGTACCACCATATATTACCTAATAAAGGTTTAACCCCTTGATCGCCCCCCAGGTAACCCTTTCACCAGTGATCACTGTATAAGTGTCACTGGTGACACTGGTTAGCCAGTTAGTTATTTTGTTATTTAGGTTCCCCGTCAGGTTTTTATATAGCGTCAGGTACCCCCATATATTCCCAAATAAAGGTTTTAACCCCCTGATTACCCCTAGTTAACCCTTTCACCAGTGATCACCGTATAAGTGTTATGGGTGACGCTGGTTAGTTAGTTTGCTTTTTATAGTGTCAGGGCACCCGCCGTATATAACCCAATAAAGGTTTAACCCCCTGATCACCCGGCGGGTGATATCAATTAGGTTTTAGCGTCAGAGAGGGTCTGCGTCACACCCCAGGCAGCGTCAGGTTAGTGCCAGTAACGCTAACACCCACACGTGAAGCATACACCCCCCTTAGTGGTATAGTATCTGATCAGCTCAATATCTGATCTGATCAGATTTATACTAGCGTCGCCAGCAGTTTAGGGTTCCCAAAAACGCAGTGTTAGCGGGATCAGCCCAGATACCTGCTAGCACCTGCGTTTTGCCCCTCCGTCCAGCCCAGACCACCCAAGTGCAGTATCGATCGATCACTGTCACTTACAAAACACAACACACATAACTGCAGCGTTCGCAGAGACAGGCCTGATCCCTGCGACTCCAGTGCTGTAGGAGGTGATTTCACCACCACAGTTAAAAAAAAGAGCATATATGCCGAAGTATGGGGGCAGCAGGGGCGGAGGAGCGATTTTGCTCCTAATGCCGCGTACATACGGTTGAAATTCCGATGGAGGCTTGCCCGTGGAAAAGTCAGACCGTGTGTACGCGGCATAACTTTTGCGGGAGGATGCCCCCATGCTTCGGCATATATAAATGGTGCATGTATGCCCATCATTAGAAGTGGGTGAATGAAGGGAGGTATTCTAATGGTGGGCATACCCACCGATCAATCTCTTTTTTTCGTTCAGCCAACTGGCTGCATGAAAAAAAAAGATTACAATACATGTCCAACAAGGACCAGCAACGTACTGGTATGTTGCTGGATTTGAATGGTTATACCAGAATGATGCCTGCGGGTTTAGGTATCATCTTGGTATCATTCTTTTCAGCCCGCGGCCGGTTTTCATGTAAAAGCAATACTAGCGGCTAATTAGCCTCTGGACTGCTTTTACAAGCAGTGGGAGGGAATGCCCTCCCCCCCGGATATAAAAAGCGCCATTGGGAAATTGGGAAAGCATTTTATCACACCGATCTTGGTGTGGTCAGATGCTTTGAGGGCAGAGGAAAGAGCTAGGGTCTAATAGACCCCAGTTTTTTCCAAAAAAGAGTACCTGTCACTACCTATTGCTATCATAGGGGATATTTACATTCCCTGAGATAACAATAAAAATGATAAAAAAAAAAAAAATGGAAGGAACAGTTTAAAAATAAAATAAAAAAGCAAAATAAATAATAAAAAAAAAGCACCCCTGTCCCGCCCTGCTCTTGTGCAAAGGAGAACGCAAGCGTCAGTCTGGCGTCATATGTAAACAGCAATTGCACCATGCATGTGAGGTATCACCGCGAAGGTCAGTTTGAGGGCAGTAATTTTAGCAGTAGACCTCCTCTGTAAATCTAATGTGGTAACCTGTAAAGGCTTTTAAAGGCTTTTAAAAATGTATGTAGTTTGTCGTCACTGTGCGTTTGTGCGAAATTTTAAAGCATGTCGTGTTTGGTATCCATGTACTTGGCCTAAGATCATCTTTTTTATTTCATCAAACATTTGGGCAATATAGTGTGTTTTAGTGCATTAAAATTAAAAAAAGTGTGTTTTTTCCCAAAAAAATGCGTTTGAAAAATCGCTGCGCAAATACTGTATGGAAAAAAAAATGCAACACCCACCATTTTATTTTTTAGGGCCTTTGCTTTAAAAAAATATATAATGTTTGGGGGTTCAATGTAATTTTCTTGCAAAAAAAAAAATTTTTTTCATGTAAACAAAAAGTGTCAGAAAGGGCTTTGTCTTCAAGTGGTTAGAAGAGTGGATGATGTGTGACATAAGCTTCCTAATGTTGTGCATAAAATGCCAGGACAGTTCAAAACCCCCCCAAATGACCCCATTTTGGAAAGTAGACACCGCAAGCTATTTGTTGAGAGGCATGTCGAGTCCATGGAATATTTTATATGTTGACACAAGTTGCGGAAAAAATTATTATTATTTTTTTTTTTGCACAAAGTTGTCACTAAATGATATATTGCTCAAACATGCCATGGGCATATGTGGAATTACACCCCTAAATACATTCTGTTGCTTCTCCTGAGTACGGGGATACCACATGTGTGAGACTTTTTTGGAGCCTAGCCGCATACGGGACCCCAAAAACCAAGCACCGCCTTCAGGCTTTCTAAGGGTGTAAATTTTCACTGCCTATCACAGTTTCGGAGGCCATGGAATGCCCAGATAGCACAAACCCCCCCCCCAATGACCCCATTTGGAAAGTGTAAACGTGTGGGTATATGCCCCTGCTCGCAGGAGAAGATCTAGGCAGAATATTAGATGATAGAAACATACATTCTAGAACAAACCAGAGCTGAACAGCCCCGCCTAGGGGGGCGGTCCCTCCGGACATTACCCTCCCACCTGCAGCTAGCAGCCTCAGTTCGTAACAAAGCAGTACAAACCTTAAAAGGAAGGGTGGGTGCTGTGTCAGTCCATGGACGTCAGAGAAACAGATTTTACGGTGAGTACAAAAATCCTATTTTCTCTTATCGTCCATGGACTGACACAGCTGGATACTGTAAACGTGTTGGACGTCCCAAAGCAGTATCAGAAGGGTGGGAGCAGTAGTAAAGGAACAACCAAAACTTCACTCCAAACAAGCAGAGCTCCTCAACGGAGGAGTTGTAACATTAAACAGCGGCCTGCAATGCTTTGCGGCCGAAGGAAGCATCCGAAGATGCAGCCACATCAACCTTATAAAATTTTGAAAAGGTATGAACGGACGACCAGGTCGCCGCCTTGCACACTTGTGCAACCGACGCTTGATGACGGAAAGCCCAGGAAGCACCAATTGCCTTGGTGGAATGCGCCGCAACTGGAAAGGGAGGTGCCCGCCCCTTAAGGGCATAGGTCTGTATGACGGTCTGCCTGATCCACCTAAAGACGGTGGCAGACGACACCGCTCAGCCCTGTTTTGGACCAGAGACAGACACAAACAGTGAGTCAGACTTCCGAATGGAAACAGTAGCAGACAGGTACACCCGTAAGGCTTGTACCCATCTTAATGTATGAAGCGCAAACTCTCAGGGATGCGATGGGTGAGGACACAAGGATGGAAGAACAATGTCCTCCTTAAGGTGAAAGGCCGCGACCATCCTTAGAAAAGAAGGACGGTCGTGGGCGCAACACCGCCATATCCTTATGGAGGACCAAGTAAGGCGACTTGCAGGACAAGGCCGCCAACTCAGACACCCGTCTAACCGAAGTAATGCCCACTAAGAAGGCCACCTTCTGGGACAAGGTCAAGAGAGGAATCTCTCTGATATTCTCAAAGGAATGTTTTTGAAGAACCAGCATCAAATTCAGATCCCAAGTAGGGAGAGGAGGATTGACAGGGGGGATCATTTGGCGAACCCCCTGCACAAAAGGTGCTAATCAAGGAATGGCCCGGTAGTGGTCGTTCAAAAAGACAGCCCAGGCCGAAATCCGACCCTCAATGATATGCAATGCCAGCTTTTGGGTCACACCACGCTGTAAGAACAGCAAAATCCTGGGAACGGAATACGTCCGAGGACGCCAATCAAGTTCCTCGCACATAGCGGTGTAAGCCTTCCAGGTACGGTGATATATCTTTCTGGAGGAAGATTCCCTTGCCAACAACATAGAAGAGATGACCGAATCCGAGAGACCTTGGTCCTTCAGCACCTGGCTTTAAACAACCATGCCATTAAAGCCAAGGACTGTAAAGCAGCATGAAGTATGGGATCATGAGACAGAAGGTCCACCCCAATAGGCAGTCGCCAAGGAACGTCTGCGACTAGCCGAAGTAGATCGGCGTACCAATGTCGCCGTTCCGGAGCAATGAGGATCACCGAAATGGCCTCAGCTCCTACTCTGCGAAGCAGGCGAGGCAACAACAGTAGTGGAGGGTAAGCATATATCAGGCGATACTGCCCCCACGGGCTACCAACGCGTCTGACGCGTCTGCCCAGGGGTCCCTGGACCTGGCCACGATCTTGACACCTTGCGAGAGAGTCGAGAGGCCATAAGGTCCACATCCGGTGCCCCACCTCCGGTAAAGGAGGTGGAAACACCTCCGGATGCAAGGACCCTTCCCCTGCAATGCACACGACCGACAGGACCGTCTTGCAGCGAGATGTATGAAAATCCCAAAGAGACTCCGCAATGTATTTGGAGAAGAGAGGCCCCGGTGTACAGGGTGCCTCAACTGTTGGCCAATAAAGGCAACTTGACAGAGCTTCCCTAGAAACTCGGTCAGAGGACCAGTACCTCAGCCTCCACAGGTGGTGCAAACCCACCCCGGGCACAGAGACCCTAAAGGCTAAAGCAGTTGCAGTGCACCTGTTAGTCGACTGATAGATGAAGCAGAGGCTTTTGCCCAGTCATTGAGCTACAGAAACGCCAGAAACGCAGCCACTAATGGGCGTAACGCTAACCTCAGCCTGGCGAACACAGTCCAAGCTAGCGCTTCTGATCACCACTGAAACTAGGTGGAAAGTGGTACCCCTGAAACCAGGGATCCTTATGACAATGCTCTATCCAGCAGCTACCCATGGATAAGTGCTGATTGTACAAACACATAGTTTATACTGTGTATTGCGTCAAACGCGCAAATAGAGTGTGGGAGGAAACACACCCAGCCACAAAGAGCATAATACAACCACAAACGGCGTATGTAGTTTAGTATGTGTGGATAACCTATTAAACACGTTTATACTGTGCCAGCGACGAAGGCGCGCACATCATCGGGGCTTGGACGTAAACCAGCCACGCAGATTGCGTACACAACCGTGTAGGTATGTTAGCCTGCGAATAAACAAATTGCACATGTTTATACTGTGCATAGCGATGAAAATGCGCACACCATTGGAGCGCTGGGGAGAAACCGGAGCACCCGAATGAAACCCACGCAGACTGCATACGCATACCGTGTAGGTATTATAGTATGTGTGCTAAACATTTTGCACAAGCCTGTGTGTGCAAAGCACCGAAGGCGCGCACACCGTTGGCACGTGGGAGGAACCGAAGTACCCCACGCATACCCAGAGAATGCAATACCTACAACAACTGAGAATGTATTTAGTGTTGTGTATAAACATAATGTATTGTTTACACCGTGTATTGCACCAAAGGCACGCATGTCATGTAGCGTGGGCGGAAACCCGGAGGAAACCCACGCAGACTGAACAGACATACCGGGTAGGTATGTTAGTATGTGGATATCCCACCGCACAAATTTAGGCTGTGCATAGCGCTGAAGCGCCCATACCAATGGAGTGTGGGAGGGAACCGGAGTACCCGGAGGAAACCCACACAGACTGCATACACATACCGTGTAGGTATTATAGCATGCGTGATAAACATTGAACATGTTTAACTGTGCAGAGGGCCAAAGGCGCACATACCGTCAACGCGTTGGAGGAAACCGGAACACCGGGAAGAAACCCACGCAGACAGCACACAGATACCGTGTAGGAATGATAGCATGTGAATAAACATATTGCACATGTTTATGCTGTGCATTTCCATTGGAGCGTGGGGGGAAACCGGAGTACCCGGAGGAACCCCACGCAAACAGTATACCCATACTGTAAACATGTATAGTATGTGCAATAAACATATTGAACACGTCTATACTGTGCAGAGAGCCGAAGCGCACATACCATGAGAGTGCGGGAGGACACCGGAGCCCCCGGCGGAAACCCGCGCCGACCCAGAGAGTACAATACATACATATACTGTGAATGTATCTAGAGTCGTGCATAAACATATTTTGGATGTTTATATCATGTATGGCACTGAAACATAGCATTGGAACGTGGGGGGACACCCACGCAGACACAGAGACCAATAACACATACATACACTGTGAATGTATGCAGTGTAGAGGTATAGGATGAGTTTAAATTATGGCGCAGAGGCGCATAATCTTCTCTGTATCATTCCAACCTGCTTGACTGTGCTGCCGAAGCAGCATGCAGTTAACAGGTAACCTCTGATACTCAGACCGTGTGTCTGTCAGAGCTCAGAGCGTTCCCCAGGAAATGGCGGGAAACCACAGGTGCAGAGACCCTGTTGTTGCCTCAGGACATCACACAGAAGGCTCACAGGGACATAAATAATTAAAGTCACCCCCCCCACCATGCTGCACCGACCAGGGGGAGGGAAACACTGTGTACCACTGTATCATCCATGCTGCTCTCGACGCAGCGTGTGAGGAAAACAGTGAGGAAGCTGTGTAAAAGAAAGGCTTGAAGGAACCAAGGGAAACGGCGTCCGCCTGAGGTACCACAGCCACATCACCCAGCTTGAGAGTGTTCCTCACATCATCAATGAGTTCACTCACAAGCGCCCTGTCATTCACTGACACAGAACTGGAGTCTTCCTCACAAGGGAACGTCCTGTTCATAAACATTAAAATATTCAGAGCTAGGGTCCTGAGCACAGTAGCTAGGCCCATATCTGAAACAGAGCACTCCTTCACTAAAGATTTTTGTGAGGAGAGGGGGCTTATAGCTCTCTTTGCTCGCACACCGCTTCCATTCTGACAAGGAATGATTCCAGGACTGCCGACAACTGGTCCATAAGAACCGCAGGTGCAGGAGCACTGCCAGTTGCTTCAGGCAAGTGTGGAGAAACAGGTGTATCAGACTCCATATCGCCACCCTCTGAGACCTTATACACTACTACAGTGAATATACAGTCCACCCACTGGCTACGCTGAGGCTGAGGAGGGGATACCCGGAGGACTCACAAACCCTTAAGGACCGATCTGTTCTGCTGAAGAAACCGCGCTGTGAGCCTGAGGAGAGTGAAGAATCTGTGAGGAGATTGTGAGGAGATTCGCTCCGCAGCGACGCTGCTAGAGGCCGAAACCGAAAGTAAATGCGCAGCGGCTACAAGAAAATGGCCGCCGGCCGCAGCTATAACTGCGCCATTGAACCACGGAAAGATGGCCGCCTAGCACGAAATTCAAAGGCAAACAGCGCTAATGCGCACGCTTATGGCGCACGCAATAATCACCTCACACACCAGGAAAACTGCCCCTCACCCCAGAGCCCACTACAGACATGAGTGCCCAGCCAGGCCAGAGTGACCCCCAAAGCACAGCACCAGTACAGGGTGCAGAGAGCAGCATAACAGGGGGGAGATAGGGAGAAACCCCCCATATAAAGAAACACAGCCAGCATGTACTCACCTGCAGTAGGAGAGACTACTTACCCGTCCCTTTCAGGGACCCACTGGCTTGTTTCAGACAGACCTATCACAGAGCAGTACTGCGTAGCTGTCGGCCCGGTCCACCGCGAGAGATACAGTCAGTCAGGTACTGTTCAATCTTGAGAGGACCGCTGGAGCTAAAAGCAACCCGGCCACCCCTGGAGTCATGGGGCATGTTGTCTCACGCACACAAGGCGAGGATCAGCACGCTCGATGGCCAGACAGGGAAGACTACGAGGATACCAGTGTACCCAACCTGTTGCCCAGCCGACAGTTGATTGAAGGTCTCAAAAATAAAATAATAAAATTCCCAAAGGAATAAAATTTAAAAGTCAAATCTTCCAGGAGACTGGCTCCTGAGAGAGCCACGTCTTCTCCTTCTGCTAGGCAGAAAAAAACTGAGGCTGCTAGCTGCAGGTGGGAGGGTAACGTCCGGAGGGACCGCCCCCTGGGCGGGGCTGTTCAGCTCTGGTTTGTTCTAGAATGTATGTTTCTAACATTCTGCCTAGATCTTCTCCTGCGAGCAGGGACATATACCCACACGTTTACAGTATCCAGCTGTGTCAGTCCATGGACAAAAAGAGAAATATATATATTTTCTTTCTTCATTTTCAAAAACAAATGAGAGCTGTAAAATACTCACCATGCCTCTCAGCAAATAGCTTGGGGTGTCTACTTTCCAAAATGGGGTCATTTGGGGGGGTTTTGTGCTATTTTAGCATTTTATGGCCTTCGAAACTGTGATAGGTAGTGAGGAGTGAAATCAAAAATTTACGCCCTTAGAAATCCTGAAGGCGGTGCTTGGATTTCGGGGTCCCGTACACGGCTAGGCTCCCACAAAGTCCCACACATGTGGTATCCCCGTACTCAGGAGAAGCAGCAAAATGTATTTTGGGGTGCAATTCCACATATAACCATGGCATGTGTGAGCAATATATCATTTAGTGACAACTTTTTGTAATGTTTTTTTTTTTTTGTCATTATTCAATCACTTGGGACAAAAAAAAAATATTCAATGGGCTCAACATGCCTCTCAGAAATTTCCTTGGGGTGTCTACTTTCCAAAATGGGGTCATTTGGGGGGGTTTTGTACTGCCCTGCCATTTTAACACCTCAAGAAATGAGTCATAAATTAAAAGCTGTGTAAATTCCAGAAAATGTACCCTAGTTTGTAGACGCTATAACTTTTGCGCAAACCAATAAATATACGCTTATTGACATTTTTTTTTTACTAAAGACATGTGGCTGAATACATTTTGGCCTAAATGTATGACTAAAATTGAGTTTATTTGGATTTTTCTTATAACAAAAAGTAGAAAATATCATATTTTTTTCAAAATTTTCGGTCTTTTTCCATTTATATCGGAAAACAAAAAATCGCAGAGGCAATCAAATACCATTGAAATAAAGCTCTATTTGTGGGAAGAAAAGGACGCAAATTTTGTTTGGGTACAACATTGCATGACCACGCAATTACCAGTTAAAGCAACGCAGTGCCAAATTGTAAAAACACCTCTGGTCTTTATGCTGCGTATTGGTCCGGGGCTTAAGTGGTTAAATAAAGCCCATTTAAACCTTCAAGGTGTGTCCATGTTCGCAGGTCCAGTAAAAAGGACAGGTCATCACAGATGCCAGGCTGAAGGGAACAAATACAATTACCAAGCAGCTCCTTCGGGGGTGAGCTCTACATACGCAAGTATATCGGCTGTGCTGTTACCATACAAATGCAGCTTGCTAAGCTCTCCTTTTGGCCTGTGGTAATGTGACTAGTTCCACCCCCCTGATGCATTACATCCACTGTACTTAGGTGCGGAGGCTCGGTTTAAAACATTTTGGATTGGCAAGTGTCCAGCGTAGGCGTAATAGTACCACGGAGATGAATGGACAGATGTCTTTGTATTTAGATCAAGCTGAAGTTACAGTGGAACCTTGGATTACGAGCATAACCCATTCCAGGAGAATGCTTGTAATTCAAAGCACTCGCATATCAAAGTGAGTTTCCCCATTGAAGTCAATGGAAATAAAGATAATTCGTTCCACATTGACTTCTATGGCATGCAATACTGCATGTGGCCAGAGGTGGGGGGGCACCGGAGAGACTCATAAATACTCAGAGACTGTTCGGCTGCACTTGGAAACCCTCGGAAAGGCTCGGAAACACTCAGGAACAGAGTGTTTACGAGTATTTCCGAGTATTTCCAAACAGCTCCGAATGGCTCTGAGTGTCACTGGAGACCCCCGCACCTCTGGCCAAATGCGGTACTGCACACTGCAGAGGCTTGAATCCTGTTTGTTTTGCGAGACAACACTCGCAAAGATTTAGAAAAAAAAAATGTCGAGACAACCTAAGTTGGGCTAAGGTTTTAAGAACAGTGGAGTTCCCAGCCCAGCCTACCCTTTGATAAAGTCCATCGGATGCAGCACATCAGGGAGGAGGGACTAGTGATGTCACCACAAGCCCGAAGGAAAGCTTAAAGCGGAGTTCCGGCAAAAAAAAAATACTGCAGCTGCTGACTTTTAAAATAAGGACACTTACCTGTCTAGGGCGCCTGCAATGTCCTCATCTGAAGCCGACCCATCCCTCAGCTCCGGGTGCATGCGCTGGCATCTTCAGTAAGGGAATTAGTGAAGCCTTGAGTCGTGCTGCACGCTCTGGTCCCTGCTGTCTTCTGGGACCTGTGTGTCTCCCAGAAGACAGCGGGGGGGGGGCGGAGGAGGGGACGGACATGGCGCAGTTTGCCGCGGATTCTGCAGAGCTCTTTCGGAAATGGGAGCAAATATCTGTATTAGACAGGTATCTGCTCCCCCCTCCCCACTTGAAAGGTGCCAAATTTGGCACCGGAGGGGAGGAGGAACCGTATCAGTGGAAGTTCCATTTCTGGGTGGAACTCCGTTTAATGGGCTGTATTTGTATAACAGCACGACCAATATACCAATATACATACAAAGCTGAATTCTATTGATGGAATGTAAGTGTGGTTTTTATTTATGTTCTGCATAAACGTATAGTTAACACTGAGGATTTTTTTTCAATTTTGTGTGAGTCACTTTACGAGATTGTATGATTACTGCTGGAGGTGAGTGAAAAAAGCGCAGAGATTCCCTACTGGGAATTTGCATTGCTGAGTGTACTTTGACCTTATTTATTAGTAAGGTCCATCTGATAAGGTAAGGACCCACCTTATGGGGGACACAGAGGTGTTTGGAGAGCACTGTGGAATCAGGCTCTAATCATGTGGCTTGAAAAAAAAACTTTGAGTCCTGCACCCTGCAGGGGGACTGCTCCCCTACTGCAGGGGGGGCGCTCCTGGTAAGACCCCTTTAACATGGAACGGACTCTGTCAAGCAGATCCGCCTGCTCAGTGGGGGATCTGTCTGCTGATCCCCGCTGGGCAGGCGGATGACAGGTCCGTGTCCGCTCCGCTGATGCAGAGCAGACACAGCTCGCTATTCTCTATGGGATGGTCAGATGGAAACGGACCGGCTATCCAGTTCCATCGGATACCATCCAATTCGATCTGCTAAATGGATGGGGAATGGAATCCCCATCCGTCTGTTTTTACTGGACTGGATCAGATGCAGGCAGGTGTAAATGGACACGTCTTTTTACATCAGCCTCTTTATAGAGAACAATGGGTGGTCCGATTGGGCTCGTCTGAAAAACGGACAGGCAGACCACATCGGTGTGCTTGTGTGAAAGGGGCCTAAGGCCTTGTTCACACAGGGCGTACACAGCGTACCTTTACAGGGATGCACAGGTGTTCCGTGCATCTCTGTGCAGGCAGTCCTATTGATGTCATTTGGGATGTAGCAATTGCACGAAAGCCCTGGTTCACACTGGTGCGATTTGACATGCGATTTGACATGTCAAATCGCATGTCAAATCGGCTAAATTTGCCGCAAATTGCGGCCAATGGCACCTTCCTAATCGGTGCGACGCCGCATCTGCGGCGCTGCACCGATTACAAAAAGTAGTTTTTGTACTACTTTTTGCGATTTCAGCCGCGATTTACATTGACATCTGTTTCAGATGTCTTTGAAATCGCGGCCGAAATCGGGACTGCCAGCGGGAGTGAAATCGTGCGAGTTCAGCTGAACTCGCAGGCTTCACTCCCGCAGCCCCAGTGTGAACGTGGGCAAAAGAGCCTTTGCTCCCAATTTTACATCCATGTAGGTCCACTTGCATGTCTCTGAGCTCTAAAAAGATAATGATTGTTGCGCTATGAGTGTCCACTATGAGCAAAGCTGTGTAAACAGGGTTGGAGGAAAGGGGTTAGCCGTGTCCAGGGATGGGACACAATTAAAATTAGCATCAGAGAGTCAGTGAACAGTTAATTGAAAAGTGACTCCTGGTGAGAATTCAGTTCCTTGAAAAAAGGGGAGAGTCTGTAGCCTGGGTATATTACCACAGGGAAATGTAACTGACACAAAACAGGAGGCAGCACGCTGAAGGGTAGAAAAACCTTTAGGAGAAATACAAAAGAGAGAAAACAAGCAGCGCCAACCTAAGTGCAGTAGTGTTATCACACGTTTTTTAATTTTAGTAGAAATTCACTCACTCTAAAGCCTAGTACACACGGCCGAGAATCCCGTCAGGAAAAAAACTTTGTTTTTCCTGACGAGATTCCTGGCAAGCTTTTCTTGCCAAGCCGTGCATACAGATGGCCATTCAAAAGAACCGCCATTCTTTTGAATGGCAAGAACGCGGTGACATCATCGACTACGACGAGCATGCGCTCGTCACATTCGATGCCGTCGCCGCCATCTTGCTTCACCCTACACTACCCTTGTAAGCTACCGCGCATGCGTCAAAGTCTCATCGAGCATGCGCGGGCTTACCGGAGGACAGGGAAGCTTGTAGCCGCATACACACACACAGTTTTCTCATCGGGAAACAGGCCGACGAGAATCCAGACGAGAAAAAAGAGAGTAGGTTCTCTATTTTTCTCGTCGAGATTCCCAGCAAATTTCTCGAAGAGAAAACATACACACGACCGGATTTCTCGGCAAAAAGCTCTGCCAGCAGTTTTCTTGCCAAGAAAACCGGTCGTGTGTACCAGGCCTGAGTGGAATAAAAGCAGGCACATCATGATAATGTCCAAAGGACAGCAGCCACCGGCGCCGCCAGACAAGAACTTACAGCGCTAGAAGATCGCCTCTTGGAGCCCTGCTGTCCATTGGACAGTATCATGATGTGCCTGCTTTTATTTTACTCAGAGTGAGTGCATTTCTACTAAAATGAAAAAACGTGTGATAACACTACTGCACTTAGGTTGGCGCTGCTTGTTTTCTCTCTTTTGTATGGCTCACTGTCTGCACTCGGGGTTATGTACCCACACCCACACGGATGTCAGATTGGGAACAGCAGCTATGCCTATGCAACCGTTGCATCCCAATTGGCATAAATGGGACTGCCTGTACGGGGATGCATGGCACACCTGTGCATCCCTGTGTGGGTAAACATGGCCCCCTCATGAGTGTACACTTTAGTATGCCACATGTGAACAATGCTTTAATACTAATTTAGCAGAAATTATGCAAGTTATGTTGTGTTTATGTGCAATATTAATGATTTTAGTGTATTTTGTGTGAAAATAGCGATATGATGAACATTTGTGCAATTAATGCAGGGCCCAAAAAATCATTAGCACTTTTTTTTTATTCTACAGGTCTTGTGCTTTTAGAAAATGTTCTGAAAGCTGTAAGTGAAAAATGAAAACCTTCAGATTTTTAGAGAAATTTTTGGGTACGTTCGATTTTCACCATTTTGCAAAAAGGCGCTATTGACTAAGCCTATTTCTGACATTTGGTGTTTACAAGTTAAAATCCGTATGTTTTGCTAAAAAATTACTTAGAACCCCCAAACATTATATATATTTTTTAGCAGAGAATCTAGAGAATAAAATGGCGATTGTTGCAATATTTTATGTCACACGGTATTCGCGCAGCGGTGTTTTAAACGCATTTTTTGGGGAAAAATTTACTTTCATGAATTAAAAAAAAATGAAAAAGTAAAGTTAGCCCAATTTTTTTATACAATGTGAAAGATGATGTTACGCTGAGTAAATAGATACCAAACATGTAATGCTTTATAATTGCACGCACTCGTGGCATGGCGACAAACTACGGTACCTAAAAATCTCCATAGGTGGCGCTTTAATTTTTTTTTACGGTTGCCAGGTTAGAGTTACAGAGGAGGTCTAGGGCTAGAATTATTGCTTTTGCTCTGACGATCGCGGCGATACCTCACATGTGTGATTTTAACACCGTTTACATATGTTCTTTGCTGCGCGAGCTCGGGGGACGGGGCCGCTTTAATTTTTTTTTATATTTTTTTCTTATTTATTTTTACACTAATAAATTGTGTTTTTAAAAAATAAATAAAAATTTGATCACTTTTATTGCTGTCACAAGGAATGTGTCAGGGGGATGCCATACACAGATATCCAATACAGGTGATCAGATCGTTGGGCTGCACTTAAGGAAAGTGAGTGAAAATAAATATATATGTATTGAAGATAAAGACACACATGTAATCAAACAACAGCAAACCATAAGGCCCCTTTCACACTGGGGCGGTTTGCAGGCGCTATTTTGCTAAAAATAGTGCCTGCAAACCGTCCATAAACAGCGGCTGCTGTTTCTCCCGTGTGAAAGCCCGAGGGCTTTCACACTGAAGCGGTGCGCTAGCAGGACGGTAAAAAAAGTCCTGCTAGCCGCATCTTTGGAGCGTTGAGAGGAGCGGTGTGTTTACTGCTCCTCCACCGCTCCTTCCCACTGAAAGCATTGGGAAACCGCGGCAATGCGCCTCTGCAGAGGCAGTATTAACCCTTTTTCGGCAGCTAGCGGGGGTTAAAACCGCTAGCGGCCGAATACCTCTGCAATTCCGACGGTATAGCGCCGCTAAAAATAGCCGCGCTATACCGCCACCGCACCCACCGCCCCAGTGTGAAGCTAGCCTTAACAAGAAATGAGTACAAAGAGCACACAACAAACCCCAAAACACCTAATCTAACTATTTAACTAACATATACAAGTAAAGTAAACACACATACATAATCAAGACAGGGACGAGAGACAAGGGGAGCAGAAGGCCAGGTACTGGGAGCAGTCATCAAGGGGGAGCTGGATGAAAGCAGGTATCAGGGGACAGGTCTCAGGGACAGGATAGAAAGAAACGGAGTCCAGGACAAGGCAGGAAACGGATCAGGCAAACGGATCAGGTTCAGGCAGGGACAAGGCTTACAGAAGGAATTCTGAAGCATTGAGCCTTGGTTAAGGATGGGGTTATATAGTCCAGCAGACCCAGATCAGGTGTGTTTGCTGGCTGGTTGAAAGTCTTGGCGGGGAGACACCCTCTGGTGGCCACCAGAACTACACCCACTGGTGCCGAACGCAACAGTGCCACCAGCAGGTGAGCCCAGTAATGACACCATTCCTGACAGAATGTAAACATCCCCTGTGGTAACAGGTACTCTTTATGGGGGGATGTGGGGTCTAAAAGACCCCACATCCCTCCTTTACACTTCAAAGTATTCAGATCGCCGAAAACGGCGATTCTGAATACTGTATATTTTTTTTAAATCCGGCGCCATTGGCAGCCGAGTAAACAGGAAGTGACGTTGTGACGACACTTCCGGGTTTACATTCAGGAGACTGGCATGAAGCTGTTTACGGCTTCCTGCCAGTCTGACACAAGGCGCCGGAAGTGACGGATTGTGGATCGGGAGGCCCGGTCAGAGCGTCGGGAGGGGGGTTGTCCCCTCCCGCTCCTCCGGTATAACAACCGAGCGGCTTTTACCCGCATCGGTTTTTATGCCTGGATAGCCAATCGCCCGCTCTAAACAATGGTACCGGGATCATGCCTGCAGCTGCAGGCATGATCCCGGTATAACCCCCGAAAGCCGAGGCCGCATATATGCGTACGCTCGGCGGGAAAGGGTGAACATTTACAAATATTTGTTATTTATTAACTCCATACAGGTTAAGCTTTTATATTTAGTAGGGGTTTAGCAGGAATTTTGTAAAATTAGCTGTGTTTTTATCTGCTAATAATGGTTTTAGTGTATTTTTTGCCAATATATTGGTTCGATAAACATTTGCGCAAATACCACGGGGTCTAAAAAATCTGTAGCACCTTTTTTTTATTCTAGAGGTATGCTTTCAGAAAATATATGGTTTTGGGGGTCTTTCACAAATTCTGAAAGCTGTAAGGGAAAAATGAAAATTTGGATATTTACACTTTTGCGTCTGTATAATTTTCACCGTTTCGCAAAAAGGCACAATTTAAAAGTTACAAATATGTGTTGGTTATTAACTCAATACAGGTAAACTTTTATATTTAGTAGGAATTTTGTAAAATTTGCTGTGTTTTTTTATCTGCTAATAATAGTGTATTTTTTGCAAATATATTGGTTTGATAAACATTTGTGCAAAAACAGCGGGGTCTAAAAAATCAGTAGCACCTTCTTTTTATTCTACTGATCATGTGCTTTCAGAAAATTTAGGGTTTGGGGGGTGTTTTACAAATTCTGAAAGCTATAAGTGAAGAATAAAAAAAGCAAAGGAAAAATTGCAAAAATGGTCTGGCCACCTGCGTATACAAAATGGAGCATAGGGCCTGGCAGCGAAAAGGTTAAATTGATAAAAATAATCTATTTATACTATTGTTAAAAGCATTCTTAATTTACAGCATTTTTCACACCTGCCTAAAACTTTTTCACAGTGCTGTATATATATATTTTTTTATTATACTTTTGACTTCCCTGGCTGCTGATTTATACAGAATGCACTGACAGAAGGAAAGAATAGATTCTCTGACATACATGCTGTGACTAACAGCTTATTTTCACGTTGGGCGGCTTTTGTTCACTGAATTTTCATTCCAGAGTGGTTTATAAACTGAATGGTCTATAGCTGGCAGAGGGTTCTGTATACACTGGCAAAGGAAAGGGTTGTTTGGATGCCGTTTTTTTTTTTTTTTTCATTTCTTTAGTAGTGATTAAACGGTTCACCTTTAATAACATTTAAAGTGGTTATTTTATTAAAAATAAACAAATAATTAGGCTTACAAACATCACTTACCTGCTCTGTGCAATGGTTCTGCTCAGAGCATCATAGATTCTCCTCTTCTGTGGCACTGGTCACTGCTCCTGGCCCCTCCCCCCTGGTGAGTGCCCCCATAGCAAACCACTTGCTGTGCAGCCTCTATCCCAGGCTGCACTCTGTGTCTATTGACACATAATGGGGGAGAAGAGAGAGAGAGATCTGGCGGAAGCTGCACACCAAAGGTTTTTTACCTTAATGTATAGAAAAGTTCCCCAGTTTAAAAAGTTTTTGAAGCTGCTTAGACTGTGGACACCCCCTCTCACTCCTGCTCTTGGATGCACAGTACCTCACAGACCAGTATTCTGCTTGCCTAACCACACCTGCACAGCAGCTGCTGCAGAGAGAGCAGACTGTGCAAGTGTGGAACAAGCTAAGTTCTTGTAGCCAAGTGACTGTTCATGAGGTACTGGAGCCACACAAAGGGGCAGAAGTCCTGCATTATTTGCGCCCTTTATATCTGTCTGGGGTTTGGCTTTAAGCCTGTTGCTGCTTTAAGCCTGTTGCTGCCAGAGCTTTTCCGCACATGAATAAAAAGATACATTTTAGGCTTAAAATTACTTAGAACCCCCAATCTGAAAGTAGAGAACTTAAGTGGCAAGGCAGTGTAGGACTGGCCATAAGAGGGATTACTTCAATGCAGTTGGTCAGCTTAAACATGTATTGCAATGTACAGTGAGGGAAAAAAGTATTTGATCCCCTACTGATTTTGTACGTTTGCCCACTGACAAAGAAATGATCAGTCCATAATTTTAATGGTAGGTTTATTTGAACAGTGGGACACAGAATAAGAACAAAAATATCCAGAAATTTCAAAAAAATATATAAATTGATTTGAATTTTAACCCTTTCACTGCCAGGCCTTGTGCTCCATGTTTACACTCAGGTGGCCAGGCCATTTTTGCAATTTTTCCATTCTTTTTCATTTTTCCCTTACACCTTTCAGAGTTTGGTAAAGATCCCCCTAAATTTTCTGAAAGCACATGACCAGTAGAATACAAAGAAGGTGCTAATGATTTTTAGGGCACAATAATATTTGCGCAAATGTTTATCAAAACAATATTTTCGTTAAAAATACACTAAAATCATTAGCAGATAAAAACTCAGTACATTTTACAAAATTCCTACTAAATATACAAGTTTAACCTGTATTGAGTTAATAAATAACAAATATTAAAATATTTAATTTTTAAATTACGTCTTTTTGCAAAATGGTGAAAACTGAACGTACGCAACAATCTAAATAACCACATTTCTCAAAAAATCTGAATGTTTTCATTGTTTCCTTACAGCTTTCAGAGTTTGTTAATGACCCCCCAAATCATATATTTTCTGAAAGCATAGGACCAGTAGAATAAAAAGAAGGTGCTACTGATTTTTAAGGCCCCACGATATTTGTGCAAATGTTTATCAAACAATATATTTGCAAAAAAATCTCTAAAATCGTTTTTAGCACATATAAACACAGCAAATTTTGAAAAATTCCTGCTAAATACCTACTAAATATAAAAGCTTAAACTGCATTGAGTTAATAAATAACAAATATTTGTTATACGCAAAAATTTAAATAACCGCATTTCTCTAAAAATCGGAAGGTTTTCATTGTTCCCTTACAGCTTTTTAGAGTTTGTTAAAAGACCCCCCAAACCATATGTTTTCTGAAAGCATAGAACCAGTAGACTAAAAATAAGGTGCTACTGATTTTTAAGGCCCCACAATATTTGCGCAAATGTTTATCAAACAACATATTCGCAAAAAAATCTATAAAATCGTTTTTAGCAGATATAAACACAGCAAATTTTTCAAAATTCCTACTAAATCTAAAAGCTTAACCTGTATTAAGTTAATAAATAACAAATATTTGTCAATTTAAATTGCGCCTTTTTGAGAAATAGTGAAAATCGGACGTGCGCAAAAATTTATTTAAAAATCTGAGAGGTTTTCCTTTTTAATTTACAGCTTTCAGAATTTTTAAAAGACCCCCCAAACTAGAGGTGCACCGAATAGAAATTTTGGTGGCGAAACCGAAAATGCAGGATGCACTTGGCCGAAAACCAAAACCGAAAATTACAGTTTTGAAAAAATATTTATATTTTTATATTGGATTGTATTATTTACGACTTTTTAATATTATCAGTTTAAATTAATATGAATTGAACGTCAACCATTATTGGCACCCTTATCGCAAGAAAAGCTGAAGAAAAATGTATCCCTTTAAATTCTATGTATGTCTTCACACTGGTCCATTGCGATTCCATTGTGGTGTTAAAAATCCTGCTTGCTGCATTTTTGGTCAGTTAAAAAAAAAAAAACACACCTCCCAAAACGTTTCAGTGGCTGAAATTTCAGTGCATCTCTACCCCAAACCATACATTTTCTGAAAGCACATGGCCAGTAGAATAAAAAGAAGGTGCTACTGATTTTTAAGGCCCAGCGATATTTGCACAAATGTTTATCAAAAAAATATTTTACACTAAAATCATTAATAGTAGATTCATACATGGCAAAATGTACAAAATTCCTAGTTAATATAAAAGTTAAAACTGTATTGAGTTAATAAATAGGATTTTTTCGTCATACTTACCTGTAAAATCCTTTTCTTTGAGTACATCATGGGACATAGAGTCAGGCTAATATTCATTACCTGCTGGGTTATACTTCATCATCAGGTGAATGGACACTGGTAGACCAAAGTCTTTAGACAGGAAGTGACCCTCCCTAAATAACCCCTCCCATACAGGAAGCACATCAGTTTTGTAGCAAGCACTGAATTCTCAAAAAAGAGGGGAAGGACCTCTGTGTCCAATGATGTACTCAAAGAAAAGGATTTTACAGGTAAGTATGACGAAAAAATCCTATTTTCTTTTTCATACATCATCGGACACAGAGTCAGGCTAATATTCATTACCTGCTGGGACGTCCCAGAGCAATAGCCTTGAGGGGAGGGAGACACCCTGCCAAAAAGTAGCCATCAGTTTTTATACGGCAGCCCGCAGAACACTGCGGCCGAAAGCCGAATTCTCGGCTGCTTGAACATCCACTTGATAAATCTTGTGAACGCATGCCCTAAAGACCAGGTAGCAGCCTTACAAATCTGAGCCACAGATACTTGATGGCGTAAAGCCCAGGAGGGTCTTACACCCCTGGTAGAATGAGCTCTCACCCTAAAGGGAGGAGCTTTATGTTTCAGACTGTAGGCCTGAATGACCAATTGACGGACCCAATTGGCAATGGAAGCTTTAGAAGCTGCCTGCCCTTTCCTGGGTCCTTTTGGTAAAACAACAAAAAAAAGAGTCTGATCCTCGGATCTCCGCAGATTTAGACAAATAGACCTTGACTGCCTGGACAATATCCAAAGAATGCAGTCATCTCTCTTCTGCCGAACGAGGCTGAGAGAAAAAAGAAGGCAAAATAATGTCCTGATTTAAATGAAAAGCCGACACCACTTTTGGCAAATGGGATGGAACAGGTCGTAACACGACCCTGTCGTGGTGAAGGATTAAATACGGTTCCCTGCATGACAGGGCCGTCAACTCCGACACCCTCCTAGCCAAGGTGATAGCCATCAGGAAGCTAGCTTGCGTGACAGCAAGTCTAATGGAATTTCCTTAATAGGTTCAAATGGTTGCTTCTGTAATACAGACAGCACCAAGTTCAAGTCCCAAGGACACATAGGTGACCTAATGGGGGGAAGCAAGCAAGTTGCCCCTTGCATAAAGGTTCGGATC
This sequence comes from Rana muscosa, assembly GCA_029206835.1. Lineage (NCBI taxonomy): Eukaryota > Metazoa > Chordata > Amphibia > Anura > Ranidae > Rana > Rana muscosa. The sequence goes on from CM055122.1 coordinate 403,736,153, forward strand.
AGTGAATGGGAGGCTAAGGGCCTTTGGAAGAATACTGATAGGGCCAAAACTTGACCTCTGATTGTACTCAAAGCCAATTTGATTTGTACAGCTGACTGTGGAAAAATAGAATTCCCCCAATCACGTATTTCCGTGGATGCCAATTTTTGGCTTCACGCCAAGCAATATAAGTCTTCCAGACCTTATGCTAGATCTTCCTAGTGACAGCTTTTCTAGCATTTCACTAGGGTAGACACCACTGGTCCCGAGATGCCACGGTCCTTTAACACCCTGGTTTCAATAGCCATGCCATTAAATTTAGAGACTGTAAATTGGGGTGGAATATATAAAATTGAGACAGTAGATCGGGGCGCCGTGGAAGTGTCCATGGCCCATCTATTGTTAGTTTCACAATCTCCGGGAACCAAGGCCTTCTGGGTCAGGCTGGTGCCACCAGAATGACTGGAACTCCCTCTCTCTGAATCCTACACAACAATGTGGAAGGAGAGGGACCGGAGGAAAAGCATAAACCAGGGAGTATTGGCTCCATGGAACTACCAGAGCGTCTGCTCCGATTGCCAGAGGATCTCTTGTTCAGGACACAAACTGCTGTAGCTTGTTGTTGTTGGATGCCAGTAGGTGGACCTCTGGCCATTCCCAACGTTGGCAAATTACCTGGAACCCCCGAGTGTAGGGGCCATTCCTCCGGGCAGATCTGCTGGCGGCTGATATAATTCTGCCTTCCAGTTCTCTACTCCCAGGATATGGACTGCCGATAGGATGGGCACGTCTTTCTGCCCAGGCTAGTCTGTACTTTACCTCCTTCAGAGCTGAACGACTCCTGGTACCGCCTTGGTGGTTTACATGGGCCACTGCAGTGGCATTGTCGGACTGAACCCTCATAGGGTAGTCCTGAAGCTCTACTGTCCAGGACTGTAGGGTCAGTTGCACTGCCCGTAACTCCAGGACGCTGATGGGCAGGATCTGTCCTTGACCATTTCCCTTGAGCTATAAGCCCCTCCGGGGTCTCTCCCTAGCCTGAGAGACTGGCATCTGTAGTCAGCACTCTCCAAGTTACTGGGAGAAAGGACTTTCCCCTTTTGCAGGTTCTGATCCTGCAACCACCAGTTTAGGCTTAAATGTGCCTGAGGAGATAGCACATTGGATAATCCAGGGCTTATCCTCTCCTGTTCCAAGTCAACAAGATGTCTTGTTGAGAGGCCTGGAAAGGAACTGGGCATAGGGCACTGCATCGAAGAAGGATGTCATCATCCCTAGAAGACTTATACAGAGCCGAATGGAAGGTTGACGCACCTGATTCTTCAGGGCACAGATCCCTGCGGGTGACAAGAATACTCTTGCTTGGACCATATCTAGGATCAGACCTAAATACTTTAGACATTGAGCTGGTTTCAAGGTTGACCTTTCGGTATTTATGATTCAGTCTAAGCTTTCCAATACCGCACTGTACATGTTATGCTCTGTTCTAGAGCCTGTAGTGAGTGATCTCTGAGCAGGAGGTCGTCCAGATACCCGAGCACAAAAATCCCTTGGGCCCCTAAAAGACCCAGTACTGGTGCTAGGACCTTTGTGAACACCCAGGGAGCTGTAGAAAGCCCGAAGGGTAAAAGCCACAAACTGAAAATGACGTTCCTCTACTACAAGTCGCAGGAACCTCTGATGAGGCTGAAAAATAGGTACGTGTAAATACGCATCTTTTATATCTATGGAGGCTAAAAAAGTCTTCCACCCGGAACGAGGCTACAACTGAGCGGACAAACTCCATCCGAAAGGACTGGATTAGTAGATACTGATTCAGGGATCTTAGGTCCAAAAAAAATGGGCCCTGTGACCCCCATTTGGTGTTTAACCATAAAACTGGTCCGCTCCTTTGGATACAGGAACCTGTACAATCACTCCCTGATGCACTAAATCAGGGATATGCAATTAGCGGACCTCCAGCTGTTGCCAAACTACAAGTCCCATGAGGCATAGCGAGACTCTGACAGCATCAAGCATGACACCCAGAGGCAGAGCATGATGGGACTTGTAGTTTGGCAACAGCTGGAGGTCCGCTAATTGCATATCCCTGCACTAAATGATGTGGTGCCTGAAGCAAAAAATCTATTTTTGGACGATACAGGGGAACGCTGGATCTTAAAAACCTCTGAGGGGAAACCCCCCGCAACTCCAGCTTGTAACCGCGGAATATAACTGAGGTGACCCACTCGTCCTGAATTATTGTTCTCCAAATGTCCGCAAAGTGCAGCAGCCTTTCCTCCACCCGATAGAGTGGGGACGTCTCCTCAAAAGGAGGGCCTGGTGCTGGATTTAGAAGAATCTTGGACCCAGGGATTTTCTTGCCCTGGCCTTGCGGCTTGCCCCTGGCTCTAGTGCTCTGCTGGCGGCGAACTGCCTTGGCGCTGAGACATTAGAGGAAGCAGTCCCTGAAGTTTTAAACAAGGGATGCCTGGTGCTTTTCTTCACAGGAAGTAGAAAACTCTTCCCTCCGGAAATCCTTTCGGATATATCCGTCCAAATGATCACCAATAAACGTTTCCCTTGAAAAGGGAAACCTGCCAATAGCTTTTCATAAGGAAGCTCGGCTGACCAGTTCTTGAGACCACAAAAGTCTGTGCACCTGTACCCTTTTTAAAGGCATCAACAACAAAACACAGCGCTCAAGGAATATCTGTCTTACTTTCAGGCAGATCATCCTCCTGGTTGAGCCTGTCAGGCCATCTGCCCTGATCCTTTACAGATTGGCAGATACCAATTGCTGCAACAGCTGGCTGAACAGCTGAACTGGTCGAAGAATAGGAAGCTTTATAATAATGACTCAACTTCTTGTCAACAGGGTCTTTCAAGCCCTGTGCATTATCAACCGGATAAGTTAAGTTCTCGTTTAAGAAAGAGACAGCTGCATCTATGGCTGGCATGCTCCATTTCTTAACAAACTTTTGATCCCTGGGTTATAAAAAGGGAAAACCTCTTAAGAGGAACAAAATCCTGTCAGGATATTCCCAATCAGCATCTACGACTGAGAGACAGACATCAACTGGATCTCCCTTTGTCCAGATTGCTCGGAAGCATACTCATCTGCCGGGCGCTCCACTGAATCCTGAGCTTTTTAGCTCTTCCTCATTTTCAACCCATTCCTGCTCCAACTAGGAGATTCCAGGGAGGGGGATCTGTCACGCTTTCTGCCACCCTGCGGGATGGAGGCAATCATGCCAGCAATCCTGTGCTCTAACCCGGCTAGGGCTGAGGACAGTTCATCTTTAGCGATAAAGGGTAAAGCGGCAGCGTTGACTGTGGACACAATACCAGATAGGCGCAGTGGCTCAGATTGCCCGGGAGCCTCTGGTCCTTCAGGGGATACAACACCAGGGATACGACTAGGTTCATCAGGAACTACTGACATAGATGTGCCCTTCCCTGTAGTGTTTGTCCTGCACCTCTTTTTGGAAGACATTCAATAGCCACAAACAAAGAGTGCTTGGGTGTAGATTCAACACACCTCAAAAGGGAGACCTTTAATAGGGCTCACCAAGCCCCTATGCAACAATCCAGCTAAGCACCATAGCCTGCCAAGCAACACTTGGTGACTCACGTGACCCGGGTAAGGAGAAATGAACTGCTGCAAGTGTCTGTTCAGAGCCTGCTCTGTGTCCCACAGCTGCCTTCTGGAAGCACCGCATGCTTGGCCTACACAGCTAAAATAAGCTGGGTGTGCGCCGAAAGTTTGTGCGTATGTACGCACGTTGGTCTCGGCGGACGGGCGTGACTGTGTTCACGTATGACGCAAATCTTTGTGCGCCCAGATAAAGGCTACTGCGTATGAACAGCGAAGCCGCGTGTGCCATGGCAGCCAAACAAACAGACTGCTAAGTCCAGCGGCACTTTTGCAAATGCAAACACCCACAGCTAGCCCAAAACTCCCCCATATGGTCACCGCACATAGGTGACTTGACTCGATTTGACTTGACTTAGCTAACTTGACTGATTGTTACAATCACTGGGACACCCCATAATAATAAAATAAAGGGGTTTCACTTCCCCATCCAGGCGCAGGGCCACTCAGAAACTAAGGGCCCAATCTTCACCCTTCACGGCGGGTTCCTGTCACTAGGACCTTCAAGGACTGGGTACCCTGCAAATCCACTGTCTCCTGGCAGCAGTTCACACTGCCCTATGCGAACTGCTGGGAGTGTCAATTAATAGTTAATGACACCCCCAAATCAGTTCGCATATCGCAGTGCGATCTGCAAACTCAGACAGGAATCGGATCACATGGGTGTGAACACCCATGCGATACGATTCTGCAGCGGACCAAAAAAAGGGTCCTGTGCAAGTTTTGTCCGAATGTGATGCGATTTCAGCCATACTATCTGTATGGCTGAAATTGCACAACACAGAGATCGCATGTTACATAGTTACATAGTAGGCAAGGTTGAAAAGAGACACAAGTCCATCAAGTCCAACCTATGTGTGTGATTATATGTCAGTATTACATTGTATATCCCTGTATGTTGTGGCTGTTCAGGTGCTCAACCAATAGTTTTTTGAAATTATCGATGCTCCCAGCTGAAACCACCACCTGTGGAAGGGAATTCCACATCCTAACCGCTCTTACAGTAAAGAACCCTCTACGCAGTTTAAGGTTAAACTGCTTTTCTTCTAATTTTAGTGAATGGCCGCGTGTCCTATTAAATTCCCTTACGCGGAAAAGTTTTATCCCTATTGTGGGGTCACCAGTACAGTATTTGTACATTGAAATCATAACCCCTCTCAAGCATCTCTTCTCCAGAGAGAATAAGTTCAGTGCTCGCAACCTTTCTTCATAACCAAGTTCCTCCAGACCTTTTATTAGTTGTGTTGCCCTTCTCTGGACTCTCTCTAGTTCCAGCACATCCTTCCTGAGGACTGGTGCCCAGAACTGGACAGCATACCCCAGGTGTGGCCGGACAAGAGTCTTGTAGAGTGGGAGAATTATCGCTTTGTCTCTGAAATTAAACCCCTTTTTAATGCATGCCAATATTCTGTTTGCTTTGCTTGCAGCAGCTTGGCATTGCATGCCATTGCTGAGCCTATCATCTACTAGGACCCCCAGGTTATTTTCCATCCTAGATTCCCCCAGAGGTTCTCACCCCAGAGTAGATTGCATTCATATTTTTGCCCCCCAAATGCATTATTTAAAATTTTTCCACATTAAACCTCATTTGCCATGTAGTTGCCCACCCCATTAATTTATTCAGATCTTCTTGCAAGGTTTCCACATCCTACGGAGAAGTTATTGTCCTGCTTAGCTTATTATCGTCCGCAAATACAGAGATTGAACTGTTTACACCATCCTCCAGGTTGTTTAAGAACAAATTAAATAGCATTGGTCCCAGCACAGAACCCTGGGGGACCCCACTTTCCACCCCTGCCCATTCCAAGTACTCCCCATTTATCACTACCCTCTGAACTCACCCCTGTAGCCAGTTTTCAATCCATGTACTCACCCTATGGTCCATGCCAACTGACCTTACTTTGAACAGTAAACGTTTATGGGGAACTGTTTCGAATGCTTTTGCAAAATCCAGATACACCACGTCTACGGGCCTCCCTTTATCTAGATGGCAGCTCACCTCCTCATAGAAGGTTAATAGATTGGTTTGGCAATCCATGCTGATTACTAATGATACCGTTTTCATTGCTAAAATCTTGTATATAGTCTCTTATCATCCCCTCCAAGAGCTTACATACAATTGATGTTAGGCTAACTGGTCTGTAATTCCCAGGGATGTATCTGGTCCCTTTTTTAAATATTGGTTCTACATTGGCTTTTCCCCAATCAGCTGGTACCATTCCAGTCAGTAGACTGTTCGTAAAAATTAGAAACAATAGTCTGGCAATTACCGTATTTATCGGCGTATAACACGCACAGGCGTATAACACGCACCCTAATTTTAAGAGGTAGGTTTCAGGATTTTTTTTTTAATTTTAAATAAAAAACTTTGAAGCAAAATAAGGGTAGCTCAGAACTTTTTTTTATTAACATTTATACCACTTATAAGGTAAATATTTAAATAACATAATATGAAAGTAAAAGCAACTGTTTTAACAAAGAAAGTGGGTAAATCCTTCTGGGGCTGAAGTGGTTAAGACCAGTGCACACACTGATGCCTGACAAGGGAGGGCAAAGAGACACAAACTCTGCAGGGAGTGGGGCCTGTCAGCCAGTGTGTGTTGTGTGTGTCTTTTAGCTCCCCCTCCCCGTCAGGCAGTGTAATTAATTTCATTATTTTTCTCAATCAGCATTTTCAAACAACTTGTACCTGCCGGTGTCCTATCATTCTGGGTCCCCTATCAAATAGTGCCCGGGTTGGACTGTGCATGCGCAGCGCATGCACAGTCCGATATCACGGAAATCTCAGAAACTAAACATCTGTTCAATCAGCTGTTGTTGGAGCATGCGCAGTTAACACGGCGCACGCTCCCGCCGCTCGTTCTGTCAGATGGGGGAGCCATCTCGATAGAACAGTGCTGGCCGCGCTCACTCAAATAAAAGGGGCGGGTGTATATTAGAACAGCGCTGGCCGCGCTCACTCAAATAAAAGGGGCGGGTGTATTATTGAGCAGTAATTTTTGAGAGGATGGTTTTCACAATAAACTACACGTCTGTGAAATCTCTCCTAACGCTTGTATCTAAGCGTAAATTTCATTACATCTCACAGAAATTATATGAATGGGGTAACAAACCAGGTAAACAATTGGCCAGATCCCTCACAGCCAGAAAAACTCAATCCTTCTTACCCAAAATAAAACTGCCATCAGGGGACTTAGTCCACACTACCCCTCAAATTTCGAAGGCCTTCAGTGAGTTTTATGCTGACTTGTATAATGTAGAGGGTGGTTTGGCTTCTCTACCTTCGTCGGAAAAATGTAAACGTATACTCCCCTATCTAAAGGAAGCCAACCTCCCAAAACTGTCTAAGTCGGCCCTTAATGAACTGGAAGCGGATTTTACCATAGAGGAATTTCAATACGCTCTTAAATCCTCCCCCTCCGATAAAGCCCCTGGCCCGGATGGTTTCACCATTCTATATTACAAAAGTTTTAGTGACACTTTATTTCCTTATCTCACAGCTTACGCAAATTCCATCTCCCACAAATCCGGCCTCCGTCCGGAATCCTTATCTGCCCACATCACTGTTATTCCCAAACCTGACAAAGACCCTACCCTATGTAGTAGTTATAGACCCATTTCCCTTCTAAATATTGACATTAAACTCTTTGCCAAGGTAATGGCAAACAGACTGCTTCCCGTTTTACCCCAATGGGTTTCTGCTGAGCAAACTGGATTTATCCCTAATAGAGAGGCCAGGGACAACTCTCTTTGCACTCTGTCCCTGATCCACTATGTTCGTAGGTGCTCCCAGTCCACCCTCCTTCCCTCCACGGATGCCGAGAAGGCGTTTGACATGGTGGACTGGGACTACCTCCAAACCACCCTACGCTATTTTGGCCTTGGCCCCAAAATGTTTCACCGTATTTCTTCCCTCTACTCGAACCCCACCGCGCAAATACGTATAAACGGTTCTTTGAGCGACCCATTTACACTACACAACGGAACTAGACAGGGATGTCCTTTATCCCCTCTTCTTTTTGCTATATCTCTAGAACCCTTTTTGTCCACAATTAGAAATAATAAAAATGTTCATGGCATCCAAGTTGGAAGTAGACTCCATAAATACGCAGCCTACGCCGATGATATTCAGTTTTTTATTCAACAACCACGCATTTCATTACCAAACTTAATGTCGGTATTCTCTGCCTTCCAAACATTATCTAACTTTAAAATAAACCTGACAAAATCTGAAATTTTAAATATTTCGGTACCCCAATCAATAGCTGATCAACTGAAGCCTCTATTCACCTTTCGTTGGGAAACCTCACGTATGAAATACCTCTGTATATATCTCACTCCCCATCTTCATTCCCTTTTTAGGCATAATTATATCCCTCTTCATAACAGCATCAGAGCTGACCTTAGGAAATGGTCATCCCTCTCACATTCATGGCTGGGTAAAGTGAATAATATCAAGATGAATATACTCCCCCGCATTCTCTTTATCTTAGAAATGGTTCCCTTAAGGCCCCTTTCACACTGAGGTGTTAAAAAACGCAAACAAATTATGAGATTTTTTCCCGCGATTTTACCACGTTTTTACCGCGTTCACGATAAAAATAGCGCTAACGTCTATGCGGTTTTACCGCGTTTTCCCCGCGTTCGCGGTAAAAATAGCGCTGACGCCTATGCGTTTTTACCGCGTTACTCATTCATTTCATTCATGGGGATCCTACTGAGCAGGCAGATCTGCTTGACAGAGTCCACTCCATGTAAAAGGGGTCTTACCAGGAGTGGCCAGACCATTAGGGGCGCTGCAGGACGCCAGACTTATACGTTTGTATGAGGTTTTTTTTTTCAAGCCACAGGATTGGAGCCCTGAGGCTCTAATTAGCCTGAAAAAGGTTGGACCTCTGCCATGCATGAGACTTTTCCACTCCTTATGCAGTTCTATCCAATGGATGGTTGCCTTTAATTGGAGATCCACTACTTTACTTTGGTCACAGGTGTTGGTTAGAATGGAGATGATTAGAATCTCTGAGTGGATCTTTCATACCCTTCATGACTCTATACACTTATATGAGAATAAATGGTCTTACTGGAAAACAACCTAAATATATCCCTGATTATGTAACCCAACTTGTAATGTCTCTTCCCAATACCAACCTTTGTGATTAATTTTACCTCTTCTCACCATAATATATCGCATAACTGCATACTGTATCCATTTTTCAAGCTACCATGTATGTAACATCAGTAATTTGTTCCAATATTGTGTTATACTGTCGATTACTTGTAATAACACTTTGTATGATTGTACGTTTGAACTTCCAAATAAATCTTTTGTAAACAAAAAAAAAAGAAAAAGGTTGGACTTGTGACTATAGCGAATTAATATTTGCTATTGTCTTCTGTCTTCTCCTCCCTGCCAAGTAGGACAGGAGGGTAGGTCGGAAGGAGAAGCCGAGGAAGCCGTAGAGGAGTGAGTGCGCCCCCCGCGCTCTCAGCATGGATCGGGGTGTGGGGGCAGTACAGGGGGGTGATCTGACTGGCAGGCAGGACACATCTGGATCCCCTGCAAGTCCCATGCAGCACCTGAAGCTGGTGCGAGCGGCAGAGGAGGGATGCCAGCTTATGATGATAATTATAGAATTGTTTAGCAGAGTCTGATGAACATTTCTGATATAAGTTTATGGCCATTGAAGTGATCACGACCTTATAGGAGAGGGAGAAATGAGGTCCGTACGACGTACAGACCTGGCCACCTGCAGGCAATTCTGTAGTTCTGTACGGTGTGTGGACCTGGCAGTGGAAGGGTTAATGCGTGAAATAAGTACTTGATCCCCTATCAATCAGCAAGATTTCTGACTCCCGGGTGTCTTCTATACAGGTAACGAGCTGAGATTAGAAGCACTTTATTAAAGGGAGTGCTCCTAATCTCAGCTTGTTACCTGTATAAAATACACCTGTCCACAGAAGCAATCAATCAATCAGATTTCAATCTCTCCACCATGGCCAAGACCAAAAAGCTGTCCAAGGATGTCAGGGACAAGATTGTAGACCTACACAAGGCTGGAAAGAGCTCCAAGACCATCGCCAAGCAGCTTGGTGAGAGGGTGACAATCGTTGGTGCAATTATTTGCAAATGGAAGAAGCATAAAATAACTGTCAATCTCCCTCGGTCTGGGGCTCCATGTAAGATCTCACCTTATGGAGTGCAGCGCCCTGCTCCTGATGACCAGGCGCTATGTTCAAATTTAGCGGGAGTCTGAGGTGGTAGTTAGTTCAGACTTCTAAAATTAAGGCTAAATCAGCCTCTGTTCCGGCTATGGCTGTGTTTGGGAGGATTTCCCACTGTTTGCCTGTAGGTGGCGTTACCACCCCGGGCCAATGTTGGAACACAAACAGGCCAGAGTGCATTGGGTGTTTTTCCAAGGGAACAGCTCAGTGGGAAGTGGTCTCCTCGCTGAGCATGCTGGGGAAGGATACTTAAGGGGCAGACGCCATTTCTTGGGGCTCTTCTTCGCCTCGCGGCCCCCCTGGCTCAAGGCATGGGTTACCGTAATTTCAACCGTGAAGCCACGTTGGCCTGAGGCTGCATCTATGCCAGGTAGGCCCAGTTGCCTGACTGGGGCCTGCACTTGAAGGTGATCCTGTGCTTGAAGCCATTCAATGGAGGAAACCAGGGGAGGACCTGTCCTGGAGAGGACCAAGTGGAAGGCTGGTATCTCGGTAGAGGACTGGTAACTTTATTGGAGGATGCACCACAGCCTATGTTACCTTACAGTCTGCCGGGATTGGCTTAAAGGCTCTAAGACTGTAAGGCTGGATATTCGAGTACTGAATCCTGTGGCAGAGGATCATTGAACAAGTTCATCTTTAATTCAGGGAGTCTGTGGCAGAGACTGTTAACCTGTTTTTGACCGTGCATCATTCCGGCTGCTAGGCCAGGTGAGAGGGGCCTATCCGGGTGAGCAATACCCACTAGAAGTAAAGTGGTGAGTGTGACTTTGAAAATTAGAAATTCCCCAGTGATCTGCATTGTGTGCCTGAACCTTCCCCTGGTTTCTCTGTCCCTCCGCTTATGCAAGTTGTTTTGGAATAAAGCCTAAAAAGAAAGGATTATAACTTGTGTGGACATTGAAGTTTCTATAGACTCTCATCTCATCCCCTAGACAACGAAAGGTGAGGTAACGTGCAAGGCCCAAACTTAAACCAGCAGCTCCTACGGGGGTACCGCTACACGAGTTTTAATGATCATGAGAACGGTGGAATAAGTCCAGAACTACACAGGAGAATCTTGTCAATGATCTCAAGGCAGCTGGGACCATAGTCACCAAGAAAACAATTGGTTACACACTAAGCCATGAAGGACTGAAACTCTGCAGCGCCCGCAAGGTCCCCCTGCTCAAGAAAACACATGTACAGGCCCGTCTGAAGTTTGCTAATAAACATCTAATTGGTTCAGAGGAGAATTGGGGAAAATTGTTGTGGTCAGATGAGACCAGAATCAAGCTCTTTGGCATCAACTCATTCTGCTGTGTTTGGAGGAGGCGGAGGAATGCTGCCTATGACCCCAAGAAAACCACCCCCACCGTCAAACATGGAGGTGGAAACATTATGCTTTGAGGGTTTTTTCTGCTAAGAGGGCAAGACAACTTCACCGCAAAAAAAGGGACGATGGACAGGGCCCTGTATTATCAAATCTTGGGTGAGGACCTCCTTCCCTCAGCCAGGGCATTGAAAATGGGTCGTGGATGGGTATTCCAGCATGACATTGAGCCAAAACACACAGCCAAGGCAACAAAGGAATGGCTCAAGAAGAAACACATTAAGGTCCTGGAGTGGCCTAGCCTGTCTTTAGACCTTAATCCCAAAGAAAATATGTGGAGCGAGCTGAAGGTTCAAGTTAACAAGCGTCAGCCTCAAAACCATAATGACTTGGAGAGGACCTCCCTCCTGAGATGTGTGCGAACCTGGGGGCCAACTACAAAAAAACGTCTGACCTCAAGGGTTTTGCCACCAATTACTGTCATGTTTTACGAAGGGGTCAAATACTTATTTCACTTATTAAAATGCAAATCAATTGATAACTTTTTTGAAATGCGTTTTTCTGGATTTTTTTGTTGTTATTCTGTCTCTCACTGGTAAAATAAACCTACCATTAAAATTATAGATGAATAATTTCTTTGTCAGTGAGCAAACATACAAAATCAGCAGGGGATCAAATACTTTTTTCCTTCACTGTATGTGAACTAAATATCCCTGTTTTTCATTGCATAGTTTGCTGGAAAGAGTGTAGCAGTGTGCAGAGGGTCAATCCAGAATTTATGTGTTAATATGTGGTCACACCCCTTTAGCACCTGATAGTTTAAATACATGTTCAAGCTATTGGGATTTGAGCACATGTATATCTTTTCTTTACTGTATAATTTGGGCACCAAAAGCCTTGCACTACTGTTCAGCCTGTTAGCCGAACAAAAAAAATGAACCGATTCCTCCATCCATGTTACACAGTGTGAATGAACAATTCTGCTGCTGTGGTTACTGTATACCCAAACTGCTGGATCTGATTGGATACAGCTGCTGTTTGGTCATAATATTGTCAGCAGGCTCTGGGGACAGGGGAAACAGGACCGCCCACAGAGAATTTCATCCCATTCCAGTTTCTCTGATTCTCCCTGAATACATTTGCTCTCTGAATATTTTTCCATGTGGTGACGTGATCACAAAGCTCCTGCTAGTCTGTGTGATTTGTGGAGGACAGGCAATGCTGCTGAATTCCATGGGATGCCACTTCATCCCAGCAGCGACTATAGCTATGAGGTGTTGTTGGCTGAAAAGAAGTTCCTGCCCACCAGCCCTAGAAAATGGAGGAATGAACTGTAGCTTTGCAGTCGCGCAGTCACGTCACCACATAGAACAAAAAATTAAAAAAAATTCAGAAAGAAATAAGAAAGTATATGCAGGAAGGTTTAAAAGCAAAATTTAACAGGTAAGTTATTGGTGTTGATTTACTGAAAACCACTGAAGGGAAAGTACACTTAGCAAGGAAATTTCTCCACGGCTTAGTGACTGAGGCAAATCTTTTTCCTTTGATTTTATTTTTCTTGCATGTGACTGGGTATTCTTTAGGCTACTTTCACACTGGGGTGGTGGGGGCGTCAGCGGTAAAGCGCCGCTATTTTTAGCGGCGCTTTACCGTAATTTTTGCGGCGATATTCGGCCGCTAGCGGGGTGCTTTTAACCCCGGCTAGCGGCCGAAAAAGGGTTAAAACCACCCGCAATGCACCGGTGCAGGGCTTTCACACTGGAGTGAAAGGAGCGGCTCTTTCAGGGCGCTTTGCAGGTGCTATTTTTAGCGCTATAGCGCCTGCAAAGCGCCTTAGTGTGAAAGTAGCCTTAGTGAAAGCGGTGAAATGTCACTTTGCAAAGAATACCCAATCATGTGCAAAAAAAGCTTATTTGCCCAAATCAACTCCTATTGTTTGGCCTTGCCTGATACCTAATTTCTGTCTTTTTTTCTTGTTTCTACAGAAATTTATATTTTAAGACTAAAGACCCCATACACATTATTAGATTCTCTGCAGATTTTTGTCTTCAGATTTACCAAAACTATATAGTGCAAGGGCCTGCCTGATTGCATACAAATTGAAACTTTTAAGGTTTGACCTCATATTATATGGTTTTGTTAAATCTGAAGACAAAAATCTGCAGAAAATCTAATAGTGTGTATGGGGCTTTAAGGCCCGTTCATGCGGTCAGAAAATCTGAAGTTAAATTTCGTCCGATGAACGATCTGCTGAATTTCTCATCGTTAGTATGCTGCGAATTTTCGTCAGACAAAAACTGGATGTGCAGTCTCCAAAATTTTTGTCTGATGTGACCTCAACGTCCGATTTTCTTTTCATTAGTACAGTTTTCTGCCCCAAAAAAATCTGAAGAGCAAGACTAGGCATGCTCAGAGATGAAAGAACACATTACGTCACTTCTGACGTTTAATTCTGTCATCCGAAAATTTTCTGATGGTGAGTACCCTCTTCACTTTCGATTTGAGACTAGCATCCAACAAAGTACTGACGAAAATTCATCCAATAATCTGATCGTGTGTACTAGGCTTAAGACCCCATACACACTATACAACTTTTGTTGTCTGATTTCCTTTGGATTTACCAAAACCATGTAGTGCAATGGCATGCCTGATTGCATACAAATTGAAACTCTTAAGGTTTGACCTCATATTATATGATTTTGGTAAATCTGAAGACAAAAATCTGCAGAAAATCTAATAGCTAAGGCTGGCCATAGGGGAGTCTTTTTTCATACAACCAGCGAGTTGGGGAAAAAAAAAACTGACCCATTGCCCCATCCACACACTTGAAGTGGATGTAAACCGGATTCATGAAATTTGAGCTGCAGTGTTTTCTTATCTCTATTCAAAGCACTAAGTCCCATGGATTTCTCCTGTTATCAGCATGAGATAAGACCAGCCTGAATTTTGTGTCAGAGAGGGTGCTTTAAATAGATTAGCAGAAAGCTGCTCTACCCACAGCAAAGCTCTAAAAGTCTCTGCCTATGTAGAGGGGGGTGTGTGCCTTTCCTCTAATCAGCTGTCTCCCAGTGTAATCCAACACTACACTGCTACTGCTGAATGAGGAAGTGAAAATTCTAACATGATGTGCACTTTCTAAACAGTATATAAAGCTGAAGACAGCAGATATACATGTAAAACTTATGTAGGGAGATTTGTTTCATCTCTGTGTATCATCTGAGGCTGTTCACTTCACTGGGTATATGTTAGGGTTTACATCCACTTGAAGGTGGATGGAGGAATCTTCCATGCTGTGTCATTGTATACCGACAGCAAATTTTTTCCAATAGACTGGTTGAATATAAGTTGATCAGTAGACAACTTCTGTCGAACCACAGTGTCCATACTTCAATCGTAATTAGGCCGGTCCCTGCTGAACCAGCTGAATTTTGACACATGTACGGCCAGCTTAATCCTGACATTGCTAAATTTCAGTTCCATGGCGTCCGACGGAGCCTTGTGGTTCAGTTATTTCTAGAGAAATTTAGTGCTACTCTGTAGTGATTTTACAAAAAAATGATATGCAGTTAAGCTGTATAATTTGTTAAAAGTCCTTAATGTTCCTTCTAATGCTTTTCTCTTTTTGATGGAATGAGACCGTTTTGGGTGTAGTCCAATGGTAGCTGCTCTGCATTTTTCCCTTCACAGATGCTGCTCAGCTGCATTAACAACCACTCACCTCCTCTTGTCATATTGCTTACGCAGAGGATACTTCCATTAGAAGTAGAGGGGTGTAGAGGTTCTTGATGCTGGAGTGTGGATGGAAATTTTCAAACTTTCGGTCCAACAGATTAGAGTAGTGATCTATCCACTGGCAGGCACAAAAAATTGGGATGACCTGGCCCCCTTCCATGTTTCATGGACATCTTCATGTTTGTATTCTCTGCAACAAAAAATTACAGATTCACACATATGGTGGAATGGTAGATGGATGCAGATATCATGGCTGGGATGGATAGATGGGTGGGATGGTTGGATAAATGGAAATGGGGGATAAAGGGATGGATGGAGGAATAAATGGCTATGGGGAGGACAAAATAGATAAAGGAGAAAGAAAGAAGAGATAGAGGAAGGATGGAATGGAAGGACGGATAGGCGAAGGCAAGAGTAGGGAAAGCTACGGATTGTGCAAGAATTATTTAGATTGTTCAAAGGGTCTTCCCCATCTAGTAAACATTCAAGTGAGAATTTGCAGCAAACCTAGTATGTCACTGGGCATCAAAATTCTGACTACACCAATATAAAAAGTAGAGAATTGTAAAAATAGGATTTTTAATAACAGCTTACACCACGGGACACAGAGCCTTGTTCATTACATAATGGGTTGTATAGCTCACCAACAGGTGATTGGACACTGGCACACCCAATGAAGCCAAGTCCCCCTCTATATAACCCCTCCTATAAGGAGAGTACCTCAGTTTTTGTAGCAAAGCAATAAGGATACCATAAGCAGGGGGGGGATTTCTGTGTCCCGTGGTGTACTCCAAGAAAAGGATTTTACAGGTAAGCTGTTATTAAAAATCCTATTTTCTTTTTCGTACACCATGGGACACAGAGCCTTGTTCATTACATAATGGGACGTCCCAGAGCAATGCTCAATTTGAGGGGAGGGAGACACAGATCAAAGCAGACTGCCATCGGACGTAAGGACCTATACTGCTGCCTGCAGCACACTGTGCCTGAAGGCGGTATCCTCATACCCTCTTACATCCACTTGATAGAATTTGGTAAATGTATGGGCTGAAGACCAGATTGCAGCCTTACAGATCTGAGCCATGGAGGCCTTATGATGCACCGCCCAAGAAGCAATTACTGCTCTGGTCGAGTGCGCCTTCACACGAAAAGGAGGAATTGAAATTTTTTAAACCATAAGCTTGAATAATAACTTGTCAAATCCACTTAGAGATAGTCGATTTCGATGCGGCCTGGCCCTTTCTGGGACCTTACAGCAGAATAAACAAATCATCAGTTTTTCGTATCTGAGCAGTTGCTTTCAGATAGACTTTTATTGGCCTCACTACATCTAGAGAATGTAATAATTTTTCCTCTGCAGACAGCGGATCTAGAAATAAAGAAGGTAAGACCACATCCTGATTTTTTCCTGAGTTTTTCCCGATGACGTGCGGGACAAGCACAAAATGCATTGAAATCGAGGCTCTATAGAACAGTCCAGGAATCGTCCTCTTCCGTTTTGTTGAAGCACACAGCTGAGGTGCATGCTGACATATACTGCCTGCCCATAGAGCGATCCATTGGGGACAGACTGGCTCACGCTTTCCCTCAAGCTGCATATGATTGTTTGCTGCATCTGGCATACATGCATGAACTGTAAGTGCTGATTTTAATATTAAAAATAAGTTACTGCACAATATTGGCTTTTGGTGGCTCTGTTTGGCAGAGCCAAATATCTGCAGATGCTGGGGATAAGAGCTTGACACCATACACACTTTAATGCTGATTGGATGGGAGAATCGATGGTTATCTGATGTGACCTGTCGTGCGATTCCTGGAGGCCACAGACGCCCTGTATTACATGCCTGTGGGTCACCTAGTGGCCAAAGATTTCTGGTGAGAGTTCAACCATTATCACTTCGGCTGAAGCACTTTATTGAATGTTATTTGCACATGTTAGAAAAATCACGGTGACGACATACAGAAGAAATTTGCCCGGACACAATATATTTGATTTTTTTGTTTATATATTTGCTTTGTTGATTGATTGCAGAAAGTGTTTTTATTAATATTACACATGGTCTTTTGCGCCCTATATCACTTCACACACATTCCTGATTTAGATGAAAACCCAACACCACCTTAGGAAGAAAGGTAGGGTGGGGACGCAACACAACCTTGTACTTGTGGACAATCAAATAAGGCTCTTTACATGAAAGAGCTGCCAATTCAGATACTCTCCTAGCAGAGGAGATAGCGACCAGAAAGGCCAATTTCCTACTCAAAAGGAGCAACGGAACATGGCGAATAGGTTCAAAGGGCTGCTTTTGTAAAACAGACAAGACTAGATTCAAATCCCATGGGCACAAAGGAGATTTGACTGGCGGATTTACCCGCAATACCCCCTGAATGAATGCCCGGACTAGGGAATGAAACGCAAGTGGTCTTTGAAAGAACACTGATAAGGCCGAGACCTGACCCTTGATGGTACTCAGGGCCAGTTTCATTTCTACCCCTAATTGAAGAAAGGCAAGAATCCTTCCAACTACATACTTTTGAGGGTGCCACCCTTTGGATTCACACCAGGAAACATATGCCTTCCAGATTCTATAATAGATGAGCCTGGAGGCCGGCTTCCTAGCATTAAACAGAGTGAAGAGAACTGGACCCGAGAGTCCACGTTTCCTCAAAATGTAGGTTTCACAGCCAAACCTGTCAAATTTAGACTTCGTAAGGAAGGATGGAATACTGGTCCCTGCGAGAGCAGGTCTGGGCGAAGTGGAAGAACCAAAGGTTTCTCCACCGCCATCCTCATGATCTCTGTGTACCAGGACCTTCTGGGCCAATCTGGAGCCACCAGGATTACTGGTATTCCCTCTTTTTTGATCCTGCAAAGCAGTCTCGGCAAGAGCGGAACCGGAGGGAACGCATAGATCAGTGAAAATTGATCCCAGGCAATCATTAGCTCATCTGCTCATCTGCTCCGTATGCTAGAGGATCCCTTGTCCTCGATATAAAGTTGTCCAACTCCCTGTTGAACCTAGAGGCTAGTAAATCCACATCCGGGTACCCCATTTCCGGCATATGGCCTGAAATATCTCGGGGTGGAGAGACCATTCTCCTGGTAACAGCTGCTGGCGGCTCAGATAGTCCACTTGCCAATTCTCTACCCCCTGAATGAAGACTGCAGAAAGACAGGGTGTGACAGAACCCACTGTCACTGTGTGTTTTGGAAGGGACTGTGGGCTGGCCTCCTGCCCACAGACTATGGCCCAGAAGAGACTGAGAGACTTTGGGACAAGCTGGCATTGAGATAATGTAATGTAATGTAATGCTACATCCCTTTTCCCCCTATCCCCCCCTCTTGTTGCTGTGTTTAATTGTGTTGGTTCATGGCTCGTAGACAATGGTCTGGACTGGAGACATCTCTCCACAGGGGATGTGTAAGGAGGGGCTGCCTGCTTATCATAATCCCTTTATGTTTCAACTGTAGTTTCTGTTTCAATGTACAAGTGTTGAGTTCCCATTGGTTCTTCCTTGTCCCCTAACCCCCTCTATGACAAGGCTAAAGGGAGTGTCCCTAACTGTGTTTAAAGGTGTATGTTTTGTACTTAATAAACAGTTTATGCTCTGCATGTTTAACCCTCAACACCTGTGTGGCTTGTCTCGTGATTGAGGGGTTAAGGGCTGGTTATGCAAATCTGCAGGCTGCGGGTGCGTTTGGAGGACAGGAGACACAGGTCTGGCGGAGATGCCCACCTGGGGTATCCGAGATCCGTCACACAGGGAATATGTTTTTCTGCCCAAACCAGAATTTGGTTCACCTCCCTCCGGGCATCCCGACTCCGAGTGCTCCCTTGATGATTGATGTAAGCTACAGCAGTAGCATTGTCGGACTGAATCCGAACAGGATAACCCTGTAACCTGTGTGCCCAGGTCCTGAGGGCTAGATGTACTGATATCGATGGGCAGGCTCTTTTCGGCCTTGGACCATATCCCTTGGGCCAAAGCCTCTTCCAGAATTGCCCCCCAGCCTATAAGGCCGGCATCTGTTGATAACAACCTTCAAGGTGACTGGGATGAAGGACTTTCCCCTTTGCAAATTTGTGATCTTTAACCACCAACTGAAGCTTTGGCATACCTCTGAAGACAGGCACATTGGCAAGTCCAGGGCTTGGACTCTCCTGTTCCAAGCAGACAGGATGCTGTTTTGCAGCAGTCTTGAATGAAACTGGGCGTAAGGAACGGCCTCGAAAGAGGCCACCATCTTCCCTAACAATCTCATCCAAACGCACCCGCAGCCTGCAGATTCGCATAACCAGCCCTTAACCCCTCAATCACGAGATAAGCCACACAGGTGTTGAGGGTTAAACATGCAGAGCATAAACTGTTTATTAAGTACAAAACATACACCTTTAAACACAGTTAGGGACACTCCCTTTAGCCTTGTCATAGAGGGGGGTAGGGGACAAGACTAATGCATGGTTCCTTTCTCGCCTTGACCGTGTGGATCAATTCTCTTATAGATTTGATCTTTGATTAGGGTAAGAATACCCTGCTTTGGGCCGTGTCTATGATCATGCCCAAATACTCTACCCTTCTTAAGGGCTGCAAGGATGACTTTTCCAGGTTTAGGACCCAAACGAAGTGCTCTAGGTATCTTACCGTGCTGAGCACACTGTGGTTTAACCATGCTACCGACTGCTCTATCAGTAGCAGGTCATCTAGATATGCCATCACCGATATGCCCTGCGCCCTTAGGTTTGCTAGAAGTGGGGCTAGAACCTTTGTAAATACCCGGGGTGAAGTAGCCAAACCAAAGGGCAGAGCCACAAACTGGAAGTGGCACTGTTCTACTGAAAACCTTAGGAATCTTTGGTGAGCGGGGTAGATAGGCACATGTAGATATGCATCCTTGATGTCTATTGACACCAAGAATTCTCCCTGTAGGGTGGAGACCACAGAGCGGATTGACTCCATGCGAAAGGGGCGGATGTTCAGGAATTGATTCAGGCCCTTTAGATCTAGAATAGGTCTGACATCTCCATTTGGTTTTGAAACCACAAAGAGGTTCGAATAAAACCCCGACCCTTGCTCCTTTAGGGGAACTTCTATGATTACTCCTTGGGATAGCAAGTAATCCAATGCCTGAAAGAAGGGCTTTCGCTTTACTGGATCTTTGGAGATGCTTGAGCTTAGAAAATGGTAAGGCGGGAATTCTCGGAACTCCAGCTTGTACCCCAGGGACACTGTGGAAACTACCCACTTGTCCCGGATTTCCGCCTGCCAGGCCCCTGAAAATCACAGAAGTCGCCCCCTCACTCGGCCGAGCGGGGGCGCCCCTTCATAAGGGGGCTTTGGGGTTTTGCTTAGCAGATTTCTGACCCCAAGGCTTCTTGTGACCTTGGGCTTGGCCCTGGGTCTTACTTCTTGCATTTGGCTGAGAATGCCGTCGCCACTGCCTGGAGGCTGTGGCCCCAGGAACCGGGGAGAGAGAACGCTTGAAGGAAGGACGTTTACTCTTTTTCTTAGCTGGTATAAGGGTAGTTTTACCACTAGAAATCTTCTGGATGTATTTATCCAGGTCATCCCCAAACAGACGTTCCCCATGGAAGGGGAAACCGGTTAAAAATAGGATTTTTGTACTCACCGTAAAATCCGTTTCTCTGACGTCCATGGACTGACACAGCTTCTAATACTGAAACACGTGGGTATATGTCCCTGCTCGCAGGAGAAGATCTAGGCAGAATGTTAGATGTTACAACATACATTCTAAAAAACCAGAGCTGAACAGCCCCGCCCAGGGGGCGGTCCCTCCAGACATAACTCTCCTACCTGCAGCCAGCAGCCTCAGTTCGTAACAAAGCAGTACAAACCTTAAAAGAAGGGTGGGTGCTGTGTCAGTCCATGGACGTCAGAGAAACTGATTTTACGGTGAGTACAAAAATACTATTTTCTCTTATCGTCCATGGACTGACACAGCTTCTAATACTGCTTTGGGACGTCCCACATATTTCAGTATCAGAAAGAGGGTGGGAGCAGTAGTAAAGGAAAAAACAAACTTCACTCCAAACAAGCAGAGCTCCTCAACGGAGGAGCTGCAAACCTAAACAGCGGCATGCAACACCTTGCGGCCGAAGGAAGCATCCGAAGATGCAGCCACATCAACCTTATAGAACTTAGAAAAGGTATGAACGGACGACCAGGTCGCCGCCTTGCACACTTGTGCAACCGACGCTTGATGTTGGAAAGCCCAGGAAGCACCAATTGCCCTGGTGGAATGCGCCGTAACCAGAAAGGGAGGTGCCCGCCCCTTAAGGGCATAGGCCTGTATGACGGTCTGCCTGATCCACCTAGAAATGGTGGCAGACGACACCGCTTGGCCCTGTTTTGGACCAGAGACAGACACAAACAGTGAGTCAGACTTCCGAATGGAAACAGTAGCAGACAGGTACACCCGTAAGGCTCGTACCTCATCCAATGTGTGAAGCGCAAACTCTCTGGGATGCGATGGGTGAGGACACAAGGACGGAAGAACAATGTCCTCATTAAGGTGAAAGGCCGAGACCAGCTTTGGAAGGAAAGACGGTCGCGGGCGCAACACCGCCTTATCCTTATGGAGGACCAAGTAAGGCGACTTGCAGAACAAGGCCGCCAACTCAGACACCCGTCCAACAGAAGTAATGGCCACTAAGAAAGCCATCTTCTGGGACAAGGTCAAGAGAGGAATCTCTCTGATATTTTCAAAGGGATGTTCTTGGAGAACCGAGAGCCCCAAAATCAGATCCCAAGGAGGGAGAGGAGGCTGGACAGGGGGCGATCACATGGCGAACCCCCTGCACATGGTGCTAATCAAGGAATGGCCCGCTAGCAGTGGTTGAATAAGACAGCCCAGGCCGAAATCCGACCCTTGATGGTACACATGGCCAGCTTTTTGGGTCCCACCACGCTGTAAGAACAGCAAAATCCTGGGAACGGAATACGTCCGTGGACGCCAATCAAGCTCCTCGCACATAGCGATGTAAGCCTTCCAGGTACGGTGATAGATCTTTCTGGAGGAAGATTTTCGTGCCCTCAACATAGATGAGATGACCGAATCTGAGAGACCACGGTCCCTCAGCACCTGGCTTTCAACAGCCATGCCATTAAAGCCAAGGACTGTAAAGTAGGAAGGAATGTCTGCGACTAGCCGCACTAGATAGGCGTTCCAAAGTCGCCATTCCGGAGCAATGAGGACGAGAGGCCAGAAGGTCCACATCCGGTGCCCCACCTCCAGTAAAGGTGATGAAAACACCTCCGGACGTAAGGACCCTTCCCCTGAAATGCAAACGGCCAACAGGACCGCCCTGCAGCGGGATGGGTATGATAATCCCAAAGAAGCCCCGCAATATATCGGAGAAGGGAAGCCCCGGCTTAAGGGGTGCCTCAATAGTTGGTCAAAGAAAGGCAAACCTGACAGAGCCTCCCTAGAAACTCGGTCAGTGGACCAGCAACTCAGCCTCTACAGGTGGCGCAAAACCACCCCGGGCACAGAGGCCCTAGAGACTAAAGCAGGTGCGGTGCACCTGCTGGTCGACTGATAGATGAAGCAGAGGCTTTTGCCCAAAAATTGAGCTCCAGAAAAGCCAGAGGCGCAGCCACTAACGGGCGTAACGCTAACCTCAGCATGGCGAACACAGTCCAAGCTAGCGCTTCTGATCACCACTAAAACTAGGTGGAAAATGGTATCCCTGATACCAGGGATCTTTATGACAATGCTCCATCCAGCAACTACTTCATTGATAAGTGCTGATTGTACAAACACATAGTTTATACTGTGTATTGCGTCAAAACGCGCAATTGGAGTGTGGGAGGAAACCCACTCAGCCACAAAGAGCATAGTACAACCACATACGGTGTACGCAGTTTCGTATGTGTGGCTAAACATATTAAACACGTTTATACTGTGCCAGCGACGAAGGCGCGCACATCATTGGGGCGTGGGCGGAAACCAGCCACGCAGACAGCGTACACAACCGTGTAGGATGTTAGCACGCGAATAAACAAATTACACATGTTTATGCTGTGCATAGTGCCGAAAACGCGCACACCATTGGAGCGCGGGGGGAAAAACCGGAGCACCCGGATGAAACCCACGCAGACTGCATATACATGCCTGTAGGTACTAGAGTATGTGTAATAAACATATTGAACATGTAATCAAATCGCACAAGTTTAGGCTGTGTATAGCACCGAAGCGCCGATACCATTGGAGCGTGGGAGGGAACCGGAGGACCCAGAGGAAACCCACACAGACTGCATACACATACCGCGTAGGTATCATAGTATGCGTGATAAACATATGGAACATGTTTAAACTGTGCAGAGAGCCAAAGGCGCACATACCGTTAGAGTGTGGGAGGAAACCAGACCACCCGGAAGGAACCCACGCAGACAGCACACAGATACCGTGTAAGGATGATAGCACGTGAATAAACCTATTGCACATGTTTATGCTGTGCATTACCATTGGAGCGTGGGAGGAAACCGGAATACCCGGAGAACCCCACGCAGACAACATACGCATACCGTGTAGGTATTTATAGTATGTGCAATAAACACATGGAACATGTTTATACTGTACAGAGCACCGTGAGAGTGTGGGAGGAAACCGGAGCACCCGGAGGAAACCCATGCCGACCCAGAGAGTATAATACATACATATACTGTGAATGTATTTAGAGTCGTGTATAAACATATTGTGTATGTTTATATCGTGTATGGCATCGAAGGCACAGCATTGGAACATGGGAGGAAACCCACGCAGACACAGAGACCAATAACACATACATACATTGTGAATGTATCCAGCGTAGAGTTATAAGATAAGTTTAAATTATGGCGCCGAGGTGCATAATCTTCTCTGTATCATTTCAACCTGCTTAAATGTGCTGCCGAAGCAAGCATGCAGGTAAAAAGTAACCTCTGACACCTCAGACCGTGGTCCTGTCAGAGCTCAGAGCGTTCCCCAGGAAATGGCGGGAAACCACAGGTGCAGAGACCCTGTTGTTGCCTCAGAGACATCACACAGAAAGCTCACAGTGACTAGAGAAATAAATGAATAAAGTCCCCCCCCATCATGCTGCACCAACCAGGAGGGGGCACTGTGTACCACTGTATCATCCATGCTGCTCTCGACGCAGTGTGTGAGGAAACAGTGAGGAAGCTGTGTAAAAGAAAAGCTTGAAAAGAACCAAAGGAGACAGCGTACACCTGAGGTACCTCAGCCACAGCATCCAGCTTGAGAGTGTCCCTCACAGCATCAATGAGTTCACTTACAAGTGCCCTGTCATTTATTGACACAGAACTGGGGTCTTCCTCACAAGGAATGCCCTGTTCAAAAAACATCAAAATATTCAGAGCTAGGGTCCTGAGCAGCAGCAGCTAGGCCCGTATCTGAATCAGAGCACCTCCCTTGTATGGGGAAAGGCCGCTTTTTAGCTCCCCTGCGCTCACACACCACTTCCATCCTGACAAGTAATGTCTCCAGGACTGCCGACAACTGGTCCATAGGGACCGCAGGTGCTGGAGCACTGCCTGTTGCCTCTGACAAGAGTGGAGAAGCAAGTGAACCAGACTTCATACTCGCCACCCTCTGAGACCTTAATGCACCAAAAGTGAATAAAAGTCCACCCACTGGCTGCGCTGGCTGAGGAGGGGATACCCAGAGGACTCACCAATGTGGAGAGGACCGCTCAGTTCTGCTGCCTGCACCGCACTACCAGTGCGAGTGAGCCGTGAGGAGAGTGTGAGGAGATTCGCTCCGCAGCAGCAGGGATAGAGGCCAAACAAAAGTGAAAGCGCGTGCGGCTTCAAGAAAATGGCCGCCGGCCGCATGTAACGGTGCCATCGATTTACGGCAAGATGGCCGCCGAGAGCGCAGTAAAAATACAGACAAGGCGCCTATAGCGCCCAGGCCCAAACACACGAAGTTCCCCCAGCACCATGCAGACAGTCATGAGCGCCCCCCCCCCCCCCACCAGGCCAGAGTGACCCCCAGGCACCCCCACACAGCACAGTGCCAGATTAGGATGCAGAGAGCAGCATAACAGGGGGGAGACAGGGAAAATCCCCCATACAGAGAAACACAGCCAGCATGTACTCACCTGATTCAGGAGAGACTACTTACCCATCCCAGAGGGACCCACTGGTGTGTTTCATACAGACCTATCACAGAGTAGTACTGAGTAGCTGTCGGCCCGGTCCACCGCGAAAGTAACAGCAGGCACTGTTCAATCTTGTGAGGACCACGGAGCATAGAAGCCCACCGGCCACCCCTGGAGTCATGGGGCATGTCGTGAACTGAGTCTCACGCACACAAGGCGAGGATCAGCACGCTCGATGGTCGGACAGGGAAGACTACGAGGATACCTTGTACCCAACCTGTTGCCCAGCTGACAGTTGATTGAAGATCTCAAAAATAAAATAATAAAAATTCTCAAGGAATAAAAAAATCTTCCAGGAGACTGGCTCCTGAGAGAGCCACGTCTTCTTCTGCTAGGCAGAAAAAAAACTGAGGCTGCAGGTAGGAGGGTTATGTCCGGAGGGACCGCCCCCTGGGCGGGGCTGTTCAGATCTGGTTTTTTAGAATGTATGTTGTAACATCTAACATTCTGCCTAGATCTTCTCCTGCGAGCAGGGACATATACCCACGTGTTTCAGTATTAGAAGCTGTGTCAGTCCATGGACGATAAGAGAAAGCTTTTTACATGGAGCTTCAGCTGACCAATGCTTTAACCACAGAATCCTGCGTATGTGTACCAGCAGGAGAGTAAGGCGGGATGCCTGCTGAATAGAATCTTTAATGGCATCTACCGCAAAACATAAGGCCTTAGGCAGGTTTTCCCATAGCTTAACCTGATCAGCAGGAAGATCTTTAAGCCCTTGCTTCACCTGCCCCTTTAGTACCTGACACATGGCAATCGCTGCCACAGCAGGTTGGGTTACAGTGCCAGCCATACTAAAAGAGGACTTGAGCAAAGATTCCAGCTTTTTCTCAGTTGGATCTTTAAACACCTGAGCATTGTCTACAGGGCAAGTCAGGTTTTTATTCACGCAAAAAATAGCCGCATCTATTGCTGGCAGACTCCATTTCTTGGTAAATTTTTCCTCCATTGGATAAAGAAAGGGAAATTTCTTGGGAGGAGAAAACTGCTTGTCTGGATGTTCCCAGTCAGAGTAAATACGTTTTTCCAATAAAGGATGGACCGGGAAGGTACATGCAGCCTGCAGGGATTTTAATGACCCCAAGGAGAAAACAGGGGACTCGGTTAACTCAGAAGAAGGCAATTTGTACGTAGCATGCACGGCTTCTGCATAGCATTGCACCTGCAATTTGAGAACCTAAGAGGCAGAAAAGGGAAATCCTCTGATACCCCTGATTCATCTGACTGCTCCTGATCCTTATCCCCTGATGATGTTATATTATCATCATCCTCAAACTCCTCTGATGGGGGATTTAGAGCAGCAGAAGGAGACCTACCCCGATTTCTGCTCTTCTGCGAGGATGCTGCGATTAAAGCAGCGATTTTCTCCTAAACCATTTAATGCTGCTGCTAAAGAGTCCTCAGTGACATATGCAGCAGCTGCCATATTAGGAGAGGCTGCAAAGCCTGACAGGGGCAATGGATCATCCTGTGCGGCTGCATCAGGTCTTGCAGGGGAGGACGGAACCAGGCAGGCATGACTAGGACCCCCTGATCCAGATGGCGACAGCTTAGTGTCCCTCTTCCCTGCCCCTGAACTCCTTCTATGGGAAGGCATAGTCCTAAGCCAGAAAAGCAGAGGTACTAGCACAGGTGCATCTATTTCTGTGCTTAGACTAGCAATACAAACAATATGTTACTAATTTGCACAGCCTGATGCTGAGTAGGCGTCTTGGTGTGCCTGAATCCAACACACATGGAGTTGCTTACATGCCCCAAAGCCTGTGTCCCTCCTGTATGCAGAGCTTCTGGTGTCTGGGGGTTTATTTAAAAAATTCCGCCCTGCGCCTGCGCAGTGGAGAGGCGTGCATGCCCGCAACGACCACGCCCCCCTTGCTTCCCAGCCAAACCCGCCTGAAAATTGCGCCCCCCTGCGCGTGCGTGTAGGGTAGAGGGCGGCGGTGGGGGTGAGAAGGTGGAGAGAGAGAGAGCCCCCCAATGAGCGCCATGGACCGCGGACTACGAGGGACCCTCCTCTATACAGCCGTGGCAGAGCCTGCAGCGGAGGAAGTGAGCCGCTCAACAGATCGGCTGACACTGAGCTTTCGTTTCCTGGAGAGCATGGTAAGTAGAACACCAGGTATGCTCTTTACTCCCTCCAGTGGCGGAAAACAGGTAAGACATGCAGCTACTCATAGGAGAAAGTCCTTGAGATTTTTTCTTAGGATTTTCCCACTTAACTTAACCCCGCCGTAGGATACTGCTGAAGACCAGACAGATCCAATCTTCACCCATCACGGCAGGTAATTTTGTGCCAACCTTCAGGGTTCTGGGTTCCTATTTAAAGGAGGCCTCTTCCCTGGACCTGTAGAAGACTCTGCCAGAAAACTTTTGCACGTTTTTAATACGTGCCCAAAGTGCTGAATCCCAGAGCCCAGTCCTCAAAGAGAGACATTACAGGCAAAACTCCCCTCTTCCGCGAGGCATGGGTACCATCTATTATTGGCTTTTTTGAATGGATCCGGTTGCGTAGCTCCTTGACCCCCGGAGGGATCTTTTAGTAGAGCTTTCTTCTTAGCACATCTTTAACCGTGACCAACACCTTAGACACTGGCGAAAAAACTGAGGTACTCTCCTTATGGGAGGGGTTATATAGAGGGAGACTTGTCTTCATTGGGTGTGCCAGTGTCCAATCACCTGTTGGTGAGCTATACAACCCATTATGTAATGAACAAGGCTCTGTGTCCCATGGTGTAAGAAAAATAAAAAGCCACAAAGCCACACTTACATACAAGGTCTGAATTCTGATGATGTTCTTCAGTGATCCCTGAGAACACATGGAGGCTGATGAACCATGTTAGTTTCAAAAGAAAAAGGAAAAAAAAAAACTCTCACCTGTGTGATTTAATAATTCTTCAAACTCACTGATGATCAGGGGAGGGCTGGGCCAGGGTGGCAATTGCCTCCCAGGCCGCCCTAACTTATGTTCAAAATGGCCGGCAGCCGCTGCCCACTACCATTTTCTTTTTTATTCTGGTCTACGAAGTCGGTTTGGGGGCATGGCCATGGCGGCCGACCACTAGCTGTTGCATTCCGGGAGTTGAAGTCCGCTCTGAAGCTTCTGGTGGGTGGAAAACACAGTAGCGCAGAGGAAACTACAACTCCCTGGGACCGGATTCTTGGAAGCAGGCAGAGGCAGGGCGTGCCAGGGAGTCAGGGTGCAGGACTGGGCACTGGCTGCAACTTGACCCCAGGATCAGGAGCGTTACCCCCCCCAGGAGACCGTGGCGTGCAAGGACCTGCTGAGCTGAGATCGCAAAGGTGAGAGACCCTGACACCCCTAGCTGACCCCCCATCCCCCCCATACATGTAACCTGCCCCAGTGATCAGGCTGCATTGATGGGCACTGGAGTTGGCTGCACTGATGGGCACTGGTGAGGCTGCATTGAAAAACCAGGTGGGCCATGGATGGTGAGCTGATTCGGCGGTTCAATGGGCCACTTGACTGGACTTGCCCCCAGGCCTAAGGCCACCAGCCCTTCCCTGCTGATGATATTCTGACAACAATTATATTGCAATGCTAAAAGGGGAGCACTGGGTGTGATTGAAAGCACTTCTGCCATGCATCTCCATGTTTCATATGATGGACATCAAAATAACCAAATGTCTTCATCTCCTCTACACCACCAATTTCTGTGATCTCCAACCTTTTGCTATGTGCATACTAGTAACTGTTATGTCTTCTGTTTTGTGAAAAATGCCCTTTACCTACCATAAATCAACAAGCTGTTGCAATCTCCTGCTTTCTAGTTTTCCTATCAAGTGTCAGCTACTGGTTGGAGCTCTTTTGCCTTGTGCTCGCCTCTGCAGTGCCCACTATTTCTTCCCCTCCTACACTTCTGTCAGTGCCACCTCAAATAACACTGCCATTAATATTGCCTGCAGTTACGTCACTGCTGTAAGCCATCACATATTGTTTAAAGGAACCCTAGAGCACCAGCATGCATTTCCAACTCAGTCCTGGGGAACCCCTTTATGCGATTAGTCAATATATTAGTGGTATTAAACCCAAAAGTAAACATTTATATTGCATCCTATCATTTCTTAGAAGCGATGGCTGCTTTCTTTTTTTTTTAGGCTTTCTTTATTCTATTTTCATATGATGACACAGTCGGTAAGTCTGCTTTTAAAAAACAAGCAGTATGTATTAGTTACAGAGATGGGTCAAACCATTTACCAGTGGTGGGGATGCTTTCAACAATCGGCTTTTATTTATGTAAATATTTATCACAAAAAAGGTAAAACAATAGTTTGCTGTAAGTGCTTATAAAGTATCAACTATGAGTATGGCTTCAATTCGTTAGCAAATTTAGGGTCAGTTCACACCAAGAATGGCTCAGGAACACTCTGCGTGTTCCTGTGTGATCCAGGTGCAGTGTGATTTTAGTCCATTCATTTGAATGGACTAAAATCACACTGGATTTCAACAAAAGTAGTACATGTATTATTTTAGAAACGCACAGCAACCAGATCGCATGATACTGCTGTACCATACAATGTGGTGCAGGCAAACATGCTGCATTTGTGACCTGAGTTTGGAATGTTGAGTTAATATTGACAACCGCTGCAGGCTGCAACTGCAATCGTTCACATGTGGCATACTAAAGTGTACGCCAATGGGGGGCCATGTATACCCGCACAGGGACACACAGGTGTTCCATGCATTCCCATACAGGCAGTCCCATTTATGTCAATTGGGATGCAACAGCTGCACAGACATAGCTGCTGTTCCCAATCTGACATCCGTGTGGGTGTGGGTACATGACCCCTAATGCAGACCGTGTGAGCTCAGGGACATGCATGCAGACCTACATGTTCTGTTCGAGCAGTTGCTACATCCCAAATGACATCAATGGGACTGCCTGCACAGAGATGTATGGAACATCTGTGCATCCCTGTAAAGGTACGCTGTGTATGACCTGTGTAAACAAGGTCTTACACCCTTTTCACACAAGCACACCGATCAGGTCTGCCTGTCCATTTTTCAGGCGGGCCCAATCAGACCACCCATTGTTCTCTATGGAGAGGCTGATGTAAAAGGTCATGTGTCCGTTTACACTCAACTGCATTCGATCCAGTCCAGTCCGCTAAAAACTGACGGATGGGGATCCCGCTGAGACAGAGTCCACTCCATGTAAAAGGGGTCTTACCAGGAGCAGCCGGACCATTAGGGGCGCTGCAGAGCCAGACGTTTGTATGATTTTTTTAATATTTTGAAAAAGGTTGCTATTGTCTTCCGGCTTCTCTTACCAGCCAATCAGGACAGGAGGCGGATTTGGTAGGCCAGAAGGAGAAGCAGAGGAAGCCGTTGAGGGGTGAGTGGGCCCCCCGCGCTCTCAACATGGATCGGGGTGTGGGGGCAGTACAGGGGGGGTGATCTGACTGGTGTGGGGGGACACATCTGGATCCCCTGCAAGCTCCATGCAGCACCTGAAGCCTGTGGGAGCGGCAGAGGAGGGATGCCAGCTTATGATGGTAGCTGCAGGGGATCCAGTTTGCAGGGGTCGGATTGGATGTGGAGGGGGGGTAATCAGTGCTGGGGAACACCTGTGCATCCCCATGTACACTGCTGCTGCTAAACAGACGTTCAGAGGCAGTTGGATGCTTTTTTCAACTGCCCCTGAACTCATTCAATGTTATCTTATCAATATGAAAAAGTGTAGCGCTTATTTTTGTGAAAGAGTCAGTTAACAAAACATAACAAATGTTGCAAACATGCATATATATTAATTTCAGTGACACCAAGTGACTGAGTGTGATCCGTGAAAAAAAATATATTATATGTAAATAAATCAGAACTAAACAGTCCTCTATTGTGACCACACACAAATAACAGTCCAAAAGTGTAGAAAAAACTGCAAGGTTGAAAAAAAGAGTCCCACATGGATATGACCCTCTCTGTGAAAGGATAGAGACACCACCACCGATTATAAGGAGGAGGCTTACCAGATGGTATTGACTTGGTAAGGTGTATACCACCCAAGTCAAAACAGGCTTAAATAATCAGTCAGCAAGGTGTATCCAGCTGGTCCTGAATCCGCATATCAGTCGGCACCGCAAATTCCCGTAAACACCAGGAAGTGTGAATACATATAGTCTTGTTGGAGCCAGAGATACGGTAACCACATAACATGCGTAATGGGGAAAAAAACTCACATAGTGTGATACCGTACAAGGAAGTATTTATTTAAAAAAAGATTAAAAAATGTACACTCACATTTGGAAGAACATCATAGGCATATCACAAAATGCAAGAGCGATGTGTGTAAATGGGTCCACCCGACGCGTTTCAACTAAAAAGTCATCATCTGGGGTCAATTGAAATGGGTCGTTTTAAAATAGCGGCTGCCACTTTCTGTTTACTAACAGGAAGTGATGTAATTTCCGGAGTCATGGTCACTCCAGCTGGGGTCATATCATCTATAAATAGCGGTGTTGTTGTGGGGGTCCACACCCCAGATGATGACTTTTTAGTTGAAACGCGTCGGGTGGACCCATTTACACACATCGCTCTTGCATTTTGTGATATGCCTATGATGTTCTTCCAAATGTGAGTGTACATTTTTTAATCTTTTTTTAAATAAATACTTCCTTGTACGGTATCACACTATGTGAGTTTTTTTCCCCATTACGCATGTTATGTGGTTACCGTATCTCTGGCTCCAACAAGACTATATGTATTCACACTTCCTGGTGTTTACGGGAATTTGCGGTGCCGACTGATATGCGGATTCAGGACCAGCTGGATACACCTTGCTGACTGATTATTTAAGCCTGTTTTGACTTGGGTGGTATACACCTTACCAAGTCAATACCATCTGGTAAGCCTCCTCCTTATAATCGGTGGTGGTGTCTCTATCCTTTCACAGAGAGGGTCATATCCATGTGGGACTCTTTTTTTCAACCTTGCAGTTTTTTCTACACTTTTGGACTGTTATTTGTGTGTGGTCACAATAGAGGACTGTTTTGTTCTGATTTATTTACATATAATATATTTTTTTTCACGGATCACACTCAGTCACTTGGTGTCACTGAAATTAATATATATGCATGTTTGCAACATTTGTTATGTTTTGTTAACTGACTCTTTCACAAAAATAAGCGCTACACTTTTTCATATTCACCAGTTTTTGCTTTGTCTCAGCTGTGTTGGCAGCTAATTTTTGTGTTCACTCATTGCACAGCGCAGTATATCCCATATCTAATTTTTTGCAATGTTATCTTATCAGTACATGTACACAGGGTCATTTATAGTCGTTTCTAGGCAGTTGAGTTTGGAGGCTTTTTTTTGGAAAGAGTTCAGATGCTGAGTTTAGAGGCATTTCAAGCGCCAAACGCTTCTAAACGCGGCTAAACGCGGTAACCCGCGTTTCGTTTATATGCGTTTTTCATTTTTGCCCATTTTTTTTGCCCATTTTTTTTTTGTTTTGTTTAAACGCTTCTAACCGCGTGACAAAACGCTGCTGAACGCAAGTCTTTCAAGTTAAATCATTCAGGAGAGGTTGTAAAAACGTCCCGTGTACAAGGAGCCTAAGAGCCGGTTCACACAGGGGCGACTTGGGGTCCGACTTGAAGTTGCCCCAAGTCGCGCGGTTGAGAAAGTCAATGTAAGTGAATGGAGCTGTCTTAATGTACACTACTGAAGTCGCTCCAACTTCAGAAAAGGTTCCTGTACTACTTCAATCCGACTTCTAGGCGACTTGTGCCCATTGATTTCAATGGAAGTCTCCTCCAAGTCGGATCCCCTGTCTTAACTGAAGCAACAATACAGGAAGAGAAAATTGTTTTCCAGGCAAACCCCTCCCTCCCCCTCCCTCCCAAAGAGCTGATTGTTGTTTGATTGGCCACTGGAAAGCCTCCTGTCCTGGAGGCGACTTGAAGGCGCCTTGTAAGTTGCCTGGGGTCGCGCTGTGGTGCGCGTTCAGGCCGTGTTCAGGTCGCCTCGGCCAGAGTCGTGTCACCCCTGTGTGAACCGGCTCTAAGGCTTCATGTATACAGGGCGTTGGTTAACCTCTCCTGAATGATTTAACTTGGCAGCTAGAAACCGGCATCTAAAAACGTCCGTTTAGCCACGTTTACATGTCGCGTTTAGCCGTGTATGCGTCTAGAAGCGTTTGAAAAAATATATATATATATTGTTTTTGTTAAAATGAAAAACAACTGTAAACGAAATGCTGCTAAACGCAAGTTACCATGTTTAGCAGCGTTTGCAAGCTTTTACAGGCATTTGGCATTTCAAATGCCTCTGAACATCTGTCTGAACCCATTTTATGAGTTCCAAAAAAGGCTTCTAAACTGCCTAGAAACAACTATAAATGACCCTGTGTACATGTACTGATAAGATAACATAGAGGAGAGTTCAGAGGCAGCTGAAAAAAATGCCCAACTGCTCCCAAACTTCCGTTTCCCAGCAGCAGTGTATGCACTGTGTGAACAAGGCCTTAGGCCCCTTTTACACAAGCACACCGATTTGGTCTGCCTGTCCGTTTTTCAGGACCACCCATTGTTCTTTATGGAGAGGCTGCACCACCTGCATCTGATCCAATCAGGTCGCTAAAAACAGACGGATGGGGATCCCATTCCCCATCCATCTAGCAGATCGGATCGGATGGCATCCAATTGGAAATGGACAGGCGGTCCGTTTCCATCCGACCGCCCTATAGAGAACAGCAGGCTGTGTCTGTTTCTGCTCTGCATTAGAGGAGAGGATGCAGATCTGTCATCTGCCTGCTTAGCAGGGATCAGTAAACAGATCCCCCGCTGAGCAAGCGGATTTGCTTGACAGAGTCCACTCCATGTAAAGAGGGTCTTACCAGGAGCGGCCAGTCCATTTGGGGCGCATGGGTGCCGCCCGACTCATATATTTTTTTTCTCCAAGCCACAATATTAGAGCCAGAGGCTCTAATTGGCTTGAAAAAGGTTGGGCTTGAGACGCAGAGCATTGCACCCCGAACCCACCCACTTGTGACAATAGCAAATTAATATTCGCTATTGTCTTCCGGCTTCTCCTCCTGGTCAATCAGGATGGATCGGGTTGACCGGGAGGAGAAGCTGAGGAAGCCATGGAGGGCTGAGTGCAGGGGGGGGACTGTCACCATGGAGAGGTTAAGTGCGGGTGAACCTGGGGGTGTTTGTCGCCCCCCAAAAAAGTTTAGCACCAGCTGCCACTGGGTCTTACTATGTTTTATTTATTTATTTATTTTTTTCAGGTTTGCGGGGGGGATTTGGATTGGGCGGAGGGAGGGTAATCAATGCTGGGGGGGGAGAAGGGGGGTGAAGGGGATAGTAAAGGAGAGCGGGGGGAGTAGTTATAGACGAAAGGGAGCAGCGGGAGGTGGAGGAGTGGCTAAAGCAGGGAAGCAGCAACATGGGTGGGAGGCAGTCACATTTGAGGTTAATAACTCTGATCAGCAGAATCAAAAAAAAACAGAATCACTGAGTTGGAAAAAGGATCAGCCCCTTGTGTCAGTATTTTCTTGAACCACCTTTTGCTTTAATTACAACCTTGGGATGTTGGGATATGTCTCTACTAACTTTGCACATCTAGACTTAGCAATATTTGCAGAACTGCAATATTTGCAGAAGTTCAGTTAAATTTGATGACTGTTTGTGGACTGCAGTCTTCAAGTCATTCCACAAATTTTCATTGGGGTTTAAGACTGGACTCTTACTAGACCATGCAAGGGCATTAATTTTCTCCTTCAACCACTGTGTGGTCATTTTTGCTGTGTGTTTTGGGTCATTGTCATTTTGGAAGGTAAACCTTCTACCCACTGACAACTTTCAGGCAGAGGGCAGCAGATTTTCCTCTAAAATTTGCGGTATTTTGCCCCATCCATTTTTCCTTTTATCCTGACAAGTGCTCAAGTCCCTGCTGCAGAGAAACGCCCCATAACAGGATATTACCACCTCAATGCTTTATTGTAGGAATGGTGTTATTTGGATGGTGAGTTGTATTGGATTTCCATCAGAAATCGTTTGGGGCAGAGGCCAAATAAAAAAAAGTTAATCTCATCTGACCATAACACCTATGTGGCCTCAAAAATCTTCAAGGTGTGTTTTGGCAAAGCTTAGTCGTGCCTTCATGTTGCCTTTCTTGAGGAGATGCTTTTTCTTTGTAACCCTCCCATACATACCACCTTTGTGGAGAATTTGTGATATTGTTGTCACATGCACACAATAACCACTCTTTGTCATAAATTTCTGCAATTGCTTCAGAGTTGCTGTAGGCCTGTTGGTAGCCTCTCCGAGCAGTTTCATCCAGTTTGAAGCAATGTTCTGATCCAAGGAGGGTCTGTGTTGTACCAAATACCTTTCACTTCTTAACCACTTAAGCCCCGGACCATTTGGTAGCTAAAGGACCAGAGGTGAATATTGAATTTTGCACTGCGCTGCTTTAACTGTAAATTGTGCGGACATGCAATGTTGTACCCAAACTAAATTTGCGTCCTTTTCTTCCCACAAATAGAGCTTTCTTTTAATGGTATTTGATTGCCTCTGCGATTTTTATTTTTTGCGATATAAACGGAAAAAGACCGAAAATTTTGAAAAAAAATGATATTTTCTACTTTTTGTTATAAGAAAAATCGAATAAACTCAATTTTAGTCATACATTTAGGCCAAAATGTATTCAGCCACATGTCTTTAGTAAAAAAAAATGTCAATAAGCGTAGATTTATCGGTTTGCGCAAAAGTTATAGCGTTTACAAACTAGGGTACATTTTCTGGAATTTACACAGCTTTTAATTTATGACTGCCTATCTCATTTCTTGAGGTGCTAAAATGACAGGGCAGTACAAACCCCCCCCCCCAAATGACCCCATTTTAGAAAGTAGACACCCCAAGGAAATTGCTGAGAGGCATGTTGAGCCCATTGAATATTTTTTTTTTTTGTCCCAAGTGATTGAATAATGACAAAAAAAAAAAAAAAAAAAAAATAATTACAAAAAGTTGTCACTAAATGATATATTGCTCACACATGCCATGGTTATATGTGGAATTGCACCCCAAAATACATTCTGCTGCTTCTCCTGAGTACGGGGATACCACATGTGTGGGACTTTTTAGGAGCCTAGCCACGTACGGGACTCCGGAAACCAAGCACCGCCTCCAGGATTTCTAAGGGCGCAAATTTTTGATTTCACTCCTCACTACCTATCACAGTTTTGAAGGCCATAAAATGCCAAAATAGCACAAAACCCCCCCAAATGACCCCATTTTGGAAAGTAGACACCCCAAGCTGTTTGCTGAGAGGCATGGTGAGTATTTTACAGCTCTCATTTGTTTTTGAAAATGAAGAAAGAACATTTTTTTTTTTTTCTTTTTTTTTTCAATTTTCAAAACTTTGTGACAAAAAGCAAGATCTGAAAAATACTCACAATACCTCTCAGCAAATAGCTTGGGGTGTCTACTTTCCAAAATGGGGTCATTTGGGGGGGTTTTGTGCCATCTGGGCATTCCATGGCCTCCGAAACTGTGATAGGCAGTGAGAAGTGAAATCAAAAATTGACACCCTTAGAAAGCCTGAAGGCGGTGCTTGGTTTTTGGGGTCCCGTACGCGGCTAGGCTCCCAAAAAGTCTCACACATGTGGTATCCCCGTACTCAGGAGAAGCAACAGAATGTATTTTGGGGTGTAATTCCACATATGCCCATGGCATGTTTGAGCAATATATCATTTAGTGACAACTTTGTGCAAAAAAAAAAATAATTTTTTTTTTCCGCAACTTGTGTCATCATATAAAATATTCCATGGACTCGACATGCCTCTCAGTATATAGCTTGGGGTGTCTACTTTCCAAAATGGGGTCATTTGGGGGGGTTTTGAACTGTTCTGGCATTTTATACACAACATTAGGAAGCTTACATCCACTCTTCTAACCACTTGAAGACAAAGCCCTTTTTGACACTTTTTGTTTACATGAAAACATATTTTTTTTTGCAAGAAAATTATGTTGAACCCCCAAACATTATATATATTTTTAAAGCAAAGGCCCTACAGAATAAAATGGTGGGTGTTGCATTTTTTTTTCTACACAGTATTTGCGCAGCGATTTTTCAAACGCATTTTTTGGGGAAAAAATACACTTTTTTTTATTTTAATGCACTAAAACACACTATATTGCCCAAATGTTTGATGAAATAAAAAAGATGATCTTAGGCCGAGTACATAGATACCAAACACGACATGCTTTAAAATTTCGCACAAACGCGCATTGGCGACAAACTACATACATTTTTAAAAGCCTTTAAAAGCATTTACAGGTTACCCCGTTAGATTTACAGAGGAGGTCTACTGCTAAAATTACTGCCCTCGCTCTGACCTTCGCGGTGATACCTCACATGCATGGTGCAATTGCTGTTTACATATGACGCCAGACCGACGCTTGCGTTCGCCATTGGGCAAGAGCAGGGCAGGACAGGGGTGCTTTTTTTTTTTTTTTTTTTTTTTTATTATTAATTTTGCTTTTTTATTTTATTTTTAAACTGTTGCTTCCATATTTATTTATTTTTATCACTTTTATTGTTATCTCAGGGAATGTAAATATCCCCTATGATAGCAATAGGTAATGACAGGTACTCTTTTTTGAAAAAACTGGGGTCTATTGGACCCTAGATCTTTCCTCTGCCCTCAAAGCATCTGACCACACCAAGATCGGTGTGATAAAATGCTTTCCCAATTTCCCAATGGCGCTTTTTATATCCGGGGGGGGGGGACATTCCCTCCCACTGCTTGTAAAAGCAGTCCAGAGGCTAATTAGCCACTAGGATTGCTTTTACATGAAAGCCGGCCGCTGGCTGAAAAGAATGATACCAAGATGATACCTAAACCCGCAGGCATCATTCTGGTATAAACATTCAAAGTCCAGCAACATACCA
Organism: Rana muscosa; assembly: GCA_029206835.1. Taxonomy (NCBI): domain Eukaryota; kingdom Metazoa; phylum Chordata; class Amphibia; order Anura; family Ranidae; genus Rana; species Rana muscosa. The sequence continues at coordinate 403,774,132 of CM055122.1, forward strand.
GTACGTTGCTGGTCCTTGTTGGACATGTATTGTAATCTTTTTTTTCATGCAGCCTGTTGGCTGAACGAAAAAAAAAGATTGATTGGTGGGTATGCCCACCATTAGAATACCGCCCTTCATCCACCCACTTCTAATGATGGGCATACATGCACCATTTATATATGCCGAAGCATGGGGGCATCTTCTCGCAAAAGTTATGCCGCGTACATATGGTCAGACTTTTCCACGGGCAAGCCTCCGTCGGAATTTCGACCGTATGTACGCGGCATTAGGAGCAAAATCGCTCCTCCGCTCCTGCTGCCCCAATGCTTCGGCATATATGCTTTTTTTTTTTAACTGTGGTGGTGAAATTACCTCCTACAGCACTGGAGTCGCAGGGATCAGGCCTGTCTCTGCGAACGCTGCAGTTATGTGTGTTGTGTTTTGCAAGTGACAGTGATCGATCGATACTGCACTTCGGTGGCCTGGGCTGGACAGAGGGGCAAAACGCAGGTGCTAGCAGGTATCTGGGCTGATCCCGCTAACACTGCGTTTTTGGGAACCCTAAACTGCTGGGGACGCTAGTATAGATCTGATCAGATCAGATATTGAGCTGATCAGATACTATACCACTAAGGGGGGTGTATGCTTCACGTGTGGGTGTTAGCGCTACTGGCACTAACCTGACGCTGCCTGGGGTGTGACGCAGACCCTCTCTGACGCTAAAACCTAACTGATATCACCCGCCGGGCGATCAGGGGGTTAAACCTTTATTGGGTTATATACGGCGGGTGCCCTGACACTATAAAAAGCAAACTAACTAACCAGCGTCACCCGTAACACTTATATGATGATCACTGGTGAAAGGGTTAACTAGGGGCAATTAGGGGGTTAAAACCTTTATTAGGTAATATATGGGGGTACCTGACGCTATATAAAAACCTGACGGCGAACCTAAAAAAAAAATACTGGCTACCTATCGGCATCACCGACACTAAGACAACGATCATAAAAACGATTGCTTAGCGACAGTGGTGATAGGGGGTGAAAGGGTTACCTGGGGGGCGATCAGGGGGTTAAACCTTTATTAGATAATATATGGGGGTACCTGACGCTATAAAAACCTGCGGCGAACCTAAAAAAAATTACTGGCTACCGATCAGCATCACCGACGCTAAGACATCGATCAGAAAAATGATCGCATAGTGACGGCGGTGCTAGGGGGTGAAAGGGTTACCTGGGGGGTGATCAAGGGGGTTACACCTTTATTAGGTAATATATGGGGGTACCCGACGCTATAAAAACCTGCGGCGAACCTAAAAAAAATTACTGGCTACCGATCAGCATCGCTGACGCTAAGACATCGATCAGAAAAATTATCGCTTAGTGACAGTGGTGATAGGGGGTGAAAGGGTTACCTGGGGGGGCGATCAAGGGGGTTAAACCTTTATTAGGTAATATATGGGGGTACCCGACGCTATAAAAACCTGCGGCGAACCTAAAAAAAATTACTGGCTACCGATCAGCATCACCGACGCTAAGACATCGATCAGAAAAATGATCGCATAGCCACGGCGGTGCTAGGGGGTGAAAGGGTTACCTGGGGGGTGATCAAGGGGGTTAAACCTTTATTAGGTAATATATGGGGGTACCCGACGCTATAAAAACCTGCGGCGAACCTAAAAAAAATTACTGGCTACCGATCAGCATCACCGACGCTAAGACATCGATCAGAAAAATTATAACTTAGTGACAGTGGTGATAGGGGGTGAAAGGGTTACCTGGGGGGCGATCAAGGGGGTTAAACCTTCATTAGGTAATATATGGGGGTACCCGACGCTATAAAAACCTGCGGCGAACCTAAAAAAAATTACTGGCTACCGATCAGCATCACCGACGCTAAGACATCGATCAGAAAAATGATTGCTTAGTGACAGTGGTGATAGGGGGTGAAAGGGTTACCTGGGGGGCGATCAGGGGGTTAAACCTTTATTAGGGGGGGTTAGGGGGCTACACTGGACCTAAAACTAAATGTACTGACACTTTTACAGTCACAAATGTCACTGATTGCAGTGATCACTAAATAAATGGTCACTGCAATCAGTGACACTGTGACTGGGGGCTGGGGGGGGGCTGGGGGGGTGATCTGGGGGTGTCTGGGGGGGCGATTTATGTGCCTATGTGTCCTGGTGTCAGTGTGCTGTTCTGTGTACTAACCTGGCATCTTCCCCTGTACGGCGCTCGGTATATGTGAGCGCCCCAGGAGAGATGACATCACTTCCTCCTTCCTGGCAGGCAGGGGAAGCTCTCTCATTCGCCGGGAGCGATCGAGAGGGGGTGGCCGGAATCGAACGGCCGTCCCCTCATGCCGGATCGCTCCCGAAGGTAAAACGACCGCTCACTGTAAAGAAGGGGGGTCCGATCGGACCCCCCAACTATACAAAGGCAATCACGTACATATACGTGATTCTGCCTGTCGGTGCCATTCTGCTGACGTATATTTACAGTGGGCGGTCGTTAAGTGGTTAATAATAGACTTCACTGTGCTTCTAGGCTTCTATTTGTTCCAGTTGAACTACCAGGGACTGAAATGCGCCAGCAAAACTTTTAACCACTTGACAACTGGGCACTTAAACCCCCTTAATAACCAGACCAATTTTCAGCTTTCGGTGCTCTCACATTTTGAATGCCAATTACTTAGTCATACAACACTACCGATATGAACTTTTTGTCCTTTTTTTCACACAAATAGAGTTTTCTTTTGGTGTTTTTTTCATTTTTTTGCGCTATAAAAGAAAAAAGACTGAAAATTCTGTAGAAAAAATAATTTTTCTTTGTGTGTTATAAAATTTTGCAAATTAGTAATTTTTCTTCATAAATTTTGGCCAAAATTTATACTGCTACATATCTTTGGTAAAAATAAGTACAAATTGGTGTATATTATTTGGTCTTTGTGAAAGTTATAGAGTCCACCAGCTTTGGTGCCAATATTTAAAAATTTATCACACCTGAAGTACTGAAGTACATTTCTTGAGACCCTAACATGCCAGAAAAGTACAAATACCCCCCAAATGACCCCTTTTTGGAAAGTAGACATTCCAAGGTACTTAGTAGGAGGCATGGTGAGTTTTTTGAAGTTGTCATTTTTTCCCACAATTCTTTGCAAAATCAAGATTTTTTTTTCACAAAATTGTCATATTAGCAGGTTATTTCTCACACACAGCATATGCATACCACAAATTACACCCCAAAACACATTCTGCTATTACTCCTGAGTATGGTGATACCACATGTGTGAGACTTTTACACAGCGTAGCCACATACAGAGGCCCAACATGCAGGGAGCACCTTCAGGCGTTCTGGAGCACCCAGGTCAATTCTGACATTGCTCTCCTACATGTAAAAATCATCATTTATTTGCTAGAAAATTACATAGAACCCCAAAACATTATATATGTCTTTTTAGCAAAGACCTTAGAGAATACAATGACGGTTGTTGCAAACTTTTATCTCATACGGTATTTGCGCAGCAATTTTTCGAACGTGTTTTTTTGGGAAAAAAATATGTTTTGTGCTTTAAAAAAACAAAAAACAGTAAAGTTAGCCCAATCTTTTTGCATAATGTGAAAAATCAAGTTACGCAGAGTAAATAGATACCTAACATGTCACCCTTCAAAACTGCACACGTTTGTGGAATGGTGCCAAACTTCACTACTTAAAAATCCCCAAAGGCGACGCTTAAATATTATTACTGGTTACATGTTTTTAGTTACAGTAGAGGGCTAGAATTATTGCTCTCGCTCTAACGTTCGCAGCGATACCTCACATGTGTGGTTTGAACACCGTTTTCATATGTGGGCGGGACTTACGTATGCGTTTGCTTCTGTATGCGAGCTCACAGGGAAAGGGGTGCTTTAAAAAAATAGGATTTTTGTACTCACCGTAAAATCCTTTTCTCTGAAGTTCATTGACGGACACAGCACTTTAATCTTGCCCTTAGGGTTATATCGCCACCTTCAGGAGAGGACTAGGTAGAACATGTTAAAAACAGCAAAACTGCAAAGTATCGCCCAGGGGGCGGTCCTACTGGCTATAACCCCTCACACTGCATCCAGCAGCTCAGTTCGTCAAAAAGCAGTACAAACAGAAAAGGAGGGGTGGGTGCTGTGTCCGTCAATGAACTTCAGAGAAAAGGATTTTACGGTGAGTACAAAAATCCTATTTTCTCTTTCATTCATTGACGGACACAGCACTTTCAATCTTGACCTTAGGGATGTCCCCAAGCAGTGTAAAAAAAACGAGGGGTGGGAACAGCAAACAAACAAACTCCACCCATAACAACCAGAGCTCCTCAACGGAGGAGTTGCAACCTTAAACAGCCGCCTGCAAAACTTTGCGGCCGAAGGAAGCATCCGCAGATGCACTCACATCATCCTTGCAAAATTTAGTGAAAGTGTGAACAGACGACCAGGTCGCCGCCTTACACACCTTGGAAACGGACGCTTGATGTCGGAAAGCCCAGGAGGCACCAATTGCCCTGGTCGAATGTGCCGTGACAGGAAAGGGAGGCGCCCGCCCTTTTAAGGCATAAGCCTGGATCACGATCTGTCTAATCCACCGAGAAATGGTGGCCGACGAGACCGCCAGGCCCTTCTTCGGACCAGCTACCGACACGAACAGTGAATCTGACCTCCGAAACTGAGCCGTAGCAGACAGATACACCCGCAGGGCCTGGACCACGTCCAAGGAATGCAAAGCAACCTCTTTGGGATGCGACGGCCGAGGACACAAGGATGGAAGCACAATGTCCCCATTTAGATGAAAGGCCGAAACAACCTTAGGAAAAAAAGAAGGCTGCGGGCGTAACCGTAACACCGCCTTATCCTTGTGGAGGATCAAGTAGGGAGACTTGCAAGACAAGGCCGCCTACTCAGAAACCCTCCTGGCAGGAGAATAAGTAAGGTTGTGAAAATTAAAGATATCAAAGATAACTTAGTATAGAAAGGGACTCTGTGTGCCTCTCCGGCTAAGGAGAGACATATAGAGGACATAAGGGCAGGGAACCCATTGACATGGAGGTCTCGAGGTGAGACTGATGTTTAAATAAATAAGATTGAAGTAAAGGACTGGGATGAGAAATATATTATGAATAGATATGCAATGGAAAAGGTATAAATAATGTATTGGATGTATCCCTTTTTGAAGTATAAATAAAGAATATTTAAAAGAAACCCTCCTGGCAGATGTAATAGCCACCAGAAAGGCTACTTTCTGAGAGAGTGTCAATAGAGGGATCTCCCGAATGTTTTCAAACGGCGGTTTCTAAAGTACCGAGAGCACCAGATTTAAATCCCACGGAGGCAGTGGTGGGTGAACCAGAGGGGCCACATGTCGAACCCCCTGCACAAACGTACTCACCAATGAATGAGTCGCCAAAGGATGCTGAAAAAAGACAGCCAAGGCTGATATCTGCCCCTTAATGGTGCTTAAGGCAAGGTTCTGATCCACTCCTCGCTGCAAAAACAGCAGGATTCTGGAAAACGAATATGTACGTGAACGCCACCCCAACTCTTCACACAGAGATGTAGGCCTTCCACGTGTGAAGATAAATCTTTAGAGAAGCCGTCAGCATAGTGGAGATAACCGAATCCGACAGACCTCGGTCCTTTAGCACCTGACTTTCAACAGCCATGCCGTTAAAGCCAGCGACTGTAAAGCAGGGTGAAGTATAGGACCTTGCGACAGAAGGTCCTCTTGCATCGGCAGTCGCCAAGGAACATCCGCCACCATTCGTACTATGTCGGCGTACCAGGGACGCCGAGGCCAATCTGGGGCAATTAGAATCACCGGAATCCCTTCAGTCTCCATTCTGCGAAGCAGACGAGGAAGAAGTTTCAGTGGGGGGAAGGCTTAAATAGGCCGATACTGTCCCCATGGAGCCACCAACGCGTATGCCGCGTCCGCCCAGGGATCTTTTGACCTGGCCACAAACCTCGGTACCTTCGGATTGAGTCGTGAGGCCAGGAGATCCATATCTGGTCTGCCCCAGCTCAAGCAAAGGAGTCAAAATACATCCGGATGTAGCGACCATTCCCCTTGGTCCAGCATCTGACGACTTAGGTAGTCCGCTTGCCAGTTTTCTACGCCCGGAATGTACACGGCTGATAGAGTCGGCACGCGCCGCTCTGCCGACCTTAGGATGTGAGCAACCTCCAATGCTGCAGCCAAACTCCTTGTTCCTCCTTGATGACTGACATATGCCAGCGCCGTGGCGTTGTCCGACTGGATCCTGACTGGGCAGCCCTGCAGCCTCTGTGACCATGTGGAGGCACCGCCTGATCGCCCGAAGTTCCAGCACATTGATTGGCAGGTGGGATTCTTCCTGCGTCCAGCAACCCTGTGTCCACTGTACGCCCCAAACTCCCCCCCAGCCGCTCAGCGTGGCGTCCATTGTGATTACCGTCCAATGAAAAGGAAGGAAAGAATTCCCGGCACGAAGGGCCGGAGACTTCCACCACCAGACCAGAGATTCCCTGACTAGGTGGCTCACCCGAATCTGACAATCCAGAGACAACAGAGATTTGTCCCATTTTGACGGGATCTCCTTTTGCAGGACTCGAGTGTGGAATTGAGAATACGGTACCCGCCTCGAAAGTGGCCATCATGAGATTCAGGACTCGCATGCAAAAACGCAGTGACGACCACCTGCGGGATGCCAACAGCTTCACCGCAGCCTGAAGAGTCTGCAGCTTGTCCGAAGGGAGAAAAACTCTCGCCTCTGAGGAGTTCAGAATCAAGCCCAGGTATTCCAGGCGTTGAGTCGGCACCAACACCGACTTCTGAGGGTTCAGTACCCAGCCAAACTCCCGAAGAGCTTGGCTGGCGATCGCCACATCCTCCCTTAATTCTGAGGCGGAAGCCGCCCTCAGAAGGAGGTCATCCAGATATCCCCCGATTGCGATCCCTCGCTGCCTCAGCAAGGCCAGAATCGGGGCGAGCACCTTGGTGAAAACTCTTGGTGCTGACGCCAGGCCAAACGGGAGAGCTACAAATTGGTAGTGTTCGTCCACGACCGCAAACCGAAGAAATCTCTGATGCCTGACGCATATGGGGACATGCAAGTATGCATCCTTGATATCCAAGGACGCCAGAAAATCCCCCGGATGGAGTGCAGCGACCACCGAGCGAACTGATTCCACCCTGAGCCTTTTTATCCTTACAAAGCTGTTAAGGGCCTTGAGATCCAGGATCGGACGGACCCCCTCTTTCTTTGGGACTACAAACAGATTGGAGTAGAATCCCTGAAACCTTTCCGGCGACGGCACAGGCACTATCACCCCGCTCAGCAGCAGGTCCTGCACTGCCCCAAACAAGGCTTCCCGACGAGCCAGAGGAAGATGAATGTTGGGAGGGAAAAAACCTGTTTGGCGGACAAGAAAGAAACTCTATCTTGTATCCTGAGGAAACCACTTTGCAGACCCACTGGTCGGAAAGCAGGGAGGTCCACCGATTTGCAAACTCCCGAAGGCGCCCCCCCCCCCCACTCGAGAGTCCGGCGGGGGCAAACCTTCATGCTGTCGCAGATTTGTTCGCAGGCTTGTTTGGTTTGCAAAACCAGGGACGCTTTTGTCCCTCTGCGGACACCTTGTCGGGTAGGAACGTTTACCTGCCGACCCGGGCCCTCCTATTGGCAGGGTGGTCCTTAAAAGCAGGGGTCCCCTCCACCGGAATCATGGTTACCTTATTTAACCTGGATACCGGGGAGTCCACAATCGGGGGAGATGTCCATTTCTTCAGGAAACTCTCCTCAAAGGGGTAACGTACCGCCATGCGTTTTGGAACCGTAAAGGCCCGCTCCGGGCGTTCCCATTCTTTGTAGATAAACTTATCAAAATAAGTTAGGTAGGGAAACACCTTAGGTGATAAATGAAAAGATCCTGGACTGCCGCACTCTGCAAAAAGATGCTAGTTTATTGATAAAATCCACAAAATACAGCAAAAATACCCGAAAGGTGAACACAGGGACTTTCTAACGCATTTCACATCGTGAGATGCTTACTCATAGCTAAAAATGCAAAGGAAACAAACATGTTTAAATACAAAAATGGGCCAAACCACCTGCCAATTGGAAACATATAAGACAGGTGTGACTTTTTACCATAATGAGACCATGATTGGATCCAATGAGGTCAGAAGCACATACTGTACATAAAAAAAGGGGAAAGAACACACCTGTGAAGTGTAAAAAACAGGATATCAAAAAAGTTCAGTGGAGCAACAATGTTTCGGCTGAATATTTATTTTTCTTCTTCTTCTTTTTCTTTTCCTTTTTTGCTCTCTCTTTCTTTTTCTTTCATTCTTTTTTCCTCTTATCCTCTTTTCCCTATTCACCTCTTCCTTTCTGCTGTTTTCTTTATGGTTCTTTAGTTCTTGGTATCGCCTCCGTAGGTAGTTTGGGTCGTCCATACGAGACATGATGAAGTATATCATATTATAATAATATTTCCTGTCGCATCATGGCAGCATACACCTTTGGGTTGTGGCTCCGCCCTCACAACCTGATAGGACCGTTTAACTATTAAGCCCAGAGAGGGCCCCCGCCCAGGTATTCTCTTTTTTTTCCTCACCTAAGACCTGACAAGGACAGCAAAGATGAAGAACCCCCCTTACCGCTTCGCCCCAGCCAGGTTCAGCCTCTCCTGGGTGGAAGTCCTATCCTGTACAGTCTCTAAATGAGCTATATGGAAGGAACCCCACTCTGATGGTCTCAGGGGTATGTACCAGCTTTCTATTACAAACCTTAAATAGTTTTTTTTCTTGGCAGCCACCTCCAGTCCCTTTCACTAACCTGAGCCTTGTAGTTCCTTAAGCATCCTAGTCCGATGTATGCCAGCTCCTCACAGACCTTAACTAGGTCTCTATAGCGGCCCTCAGCTCTCCTGGTAAAAAACGGGCTTTCAGCGACCTGTAGTCCCACAGCAGGCATAGCGCTGAGCGTCCAGCTACTTCCGCGCATGTGCAGACAGAGAAAGGTATCCACAATGGTAATTCCTGTGTAATTCCAGTTTCCAAGATGGCGCCAGCTCACTCACGACGCTACGGCGCATGCGCGCTCGTGACGTCATCACTGGGCGACGGCGGTGGCAGTTTTAAAAACCAAATCCTTTCTGCTGCTTTTTCTCTTGAACACTGCACCTGTCAACAGCGCTTTTCGGTGGGATAGATTGCACTGCTGTCTCTTCCTTAAGGTAAGCTTCTTAAAATCTATTTCCTTACTGGGTCTCACCTTTTCCTACTACCTGCACACTCATACCACTATCTGTTGTAGGGAACTCAAGAGGTTAGACTATATCACTCCTCATGGAGGTCGCTGCCCCGGTAGACCATCACCAGCCTAATAGGTAAGGGGGGGGGAAGATTGGTAAGTAGTGAAGATGAAAAAGAGAGCCTGTCACTAATGCTGTCTAAATTGGACAGCCCTATCAGGTCGGCCAGATCGTCGGATTCAAGACGACAAGAGCCATCTAGAAGGAGCCCAAGCCATAGACAAAGCCGCTCAGATCGCGGTAGAAGTCGCTCACGCACAAGACGAAGTCGCTCAAGTCGCAGAAGGAGCCGTTCAAAATCCTATTCACGGCACAGACACTCCTACAGGAGGTCTCCTTCACGCAGATGCTCTCCTCCCCCTCAGCATTCCCGTCCATCAGGGAGTTCATGCTGGGTTTGCGGTGCCATAGCACTTCCGGACAAGCTGGCCTGTCGCACATGCTTGGACGAAGCAACTAGAGAGAGAGAGAGCCAAGCAGAGAACCGGCTATATTTACATCCCTGCAAATCGCAGAGTCAGAAACAAGCAGATCAGTGCAAGGCACTTCACCTGCGACTCCCTCCACATCTAAAAAGTCAGACCCCCTATCTGACAATGAGGACTTGGAGGTATCCACTGGGTTTGACTTCGCACTTATAGAACCCTTCATAAAGTCAGTGAAGGAAGCCATAGAATGGGAAGAGGAAAAAGAAACTCTGCAAAAAGCGAAGAAATACTTTCCGAATCTCAAAAAAGAACCAGAAACCTTCCCATTTATAGAAGAACTGGAGGAATTAATTAAAGACGAATGGCAAAAACCTGAGAAGAAGACCAGTCTCAGCAATAGACTTGCCAAGCTATACCCATTAAAGGAATCCAGTGCCAATCCACTAGTAACTCCACCAGTGGTAAACTCCTTCCTGATGCGCCTAGCCCGACACGTAACTCTTCCAATAGAAGATGCGACTACATTCAAGGATGTATTGGACAGAAAGATCGATTTGGATCTTAAGAGAGCCTACCTATCCGCAGGTGGTGCCTGCAGACCCGCAATAACATTAGCAGCAGTTGGAAGGGCTATCTCAAGTTGGTCCTCCAAAGCCGAGAAGTTGGTAGCAGAAGGAGTAGAGCAAGAGCGAGTAATCTCAGCTCTCCAGGAACTCAGCCTTGCAGGCGACTTTGTCGCAGAAGCCTCGGTAGACATGATTAAGTCAACATCCAGAGCAATGTTAAGCTCAGTAATGGCCAGGAGGGCACTCTGGCTAAAACCATGGTCAGCAGACCCCTCCTCAAAATCCAACTGGTGTAAAATCCCATTTGACGGCACAAACCTCTTCGGAGAAAAACTGGACTCGGCCATTTCAAAAGTCACCGGCGGGAAGACTGGACTCATTCCTTCAGACAGAAGGCCTAGACAACAAAGGGCACCCACATTCAGACGGAACCTCCCAGATAGATATAGGGAGGCAAAGTCCTACAAGCCGTAGTAGGAGCCAGACTAAAGGACTTCAAGCAGGTTTGGGCGGAGATAATAAGAGACCCATGGACAGTGGCTACTGTCCAAGATGGACACAAATGGAGGTTCAAGAATCGACCTCCCAGAGACCAATTCATCAGAACCAAAATTCCAACATCCCGAGAAAGGAAACTCATATTGGCAGAATACGTCCAGGATCTAATCCAAAAACAGGCCATAGTGGAAGTCCCACCTCCACAAAGAGGAAAAGGTTTCTACTCCTCTCTGTTCTTGGTAAAGAAAAAGACTGGGGATCTGCGCCCCGTCCTAGACCTAAAAAGTCTCAATCGCTCAATCCTGGTGGAGACTTTCAAGATGGAAAGTCTACAATCAATCCTCTATGCCATAAATGTAGGCGATTGGATGCTCTCTGTGGATTTAAAGGACGCTTACCTGCATGTTCCCATTCACGCAGCATTCCAAAAATTTCTCTGCTTTTCGGTAAATCACCAACATTTTCAGTTCCAAAGTCTCCCGTTCGGGATCGCTACCGCTCCCAGAACATTTACCAAGGTCCTGCTACCAGTGATAGCTCTACTAAGGGAGCAAGGATTAAGAGTCCACCACTATCTGGACGACATCCTACTGCTGGCAGACAACCAAGAGTCTCTTCTACTCCACCGAGACACTTTAACAACCACCTTGCAAAAATTTGGGTGGCTGATAAATTGGAAGAAAAGCAATCTCCAACCCACTCAGAGAATGGTCTTCCTGGGGGCAGAACTGGATACCAAACTCAACACCATAGGACTCACCCGAGAGAAAATTCCCATCATAATCCAGAGGGCAAAGAGATTACTCTTATCCAACACACTCCCAGCCAGAGAATGTCTCAGCATCATGGGGTCGCTATCAGCAACCATTCCTATGGTCCTATGGTGGAACACAAGACCTCTCCAAATGTCATTTCTGACACAGTAGAATGGGGTATCGATGTCCCAACGAATCACCATCCAAAACAAGGTCAAACAATCACTATGGTGGTGGACCCGGTTGCACAACCTAAAAAGGTACAAACACATAGTCACCCCTCCCCAGGAGGTGATTACTTCAGACGCCAGCAGGGAAGGCTGGGGAGCACACTACCAGCAACTCGCAGTTCAAGGCCGTTGGTCTTTCGAGACACAGCGTAGTATCGAACATCCTGGAGATGAAAGCAGCTTTCCAAGCTCTACTAGCCTTCAGTCCTCTCCTGAAAGGGAAAGAAGTCCTGTTGAGGATGGACAACAGGGTGGCAGTTGCCTATATCAACAGGCAAGTTGGCACCAAAAGCCGATCCATGATGCAGGAAGTCCGCCCAGCCCTCGAATAGGCGCAAGTGAACCTGTCGGGGTTAACGGCGTTATATGTCCCAGGAACGCAGAACCAGCTGGCCGACACGCTAAGCAGAAGCTTTGTTTCCAACAACGAATGGGCTCTGAGTCACCAAGCTTTTTCCCTCATAGCAAGAAATTGGGGCATGCCAGATATAGACCTGGCAGCAACTCCAGACAATGCGAAATGCCGGAGGTACCTGACAAGAACCCCCTGCCCTTCAGCGGAGGGGACAGACTGTCTACAATACGAGTGGAACTTCCATCTGGGTTACATATTCCCCCCGACACCTCTCATACCGAGATTCCTTCTCAGGCTCAAGAGGTCATCTTCCACAGTGATAACAATCCTTCCATTTTGGCCGAGACGACCATGGTTCACCACTCTCCTTCAGCTGAATACAGCAAAACCTTTACCGCTTCCACCAGCAGTGGACCTACTCTCCCAGGGACAACTTCTTCATCCATCACCGGAAAGAATGCACCTGACAGCCTGGAGATTGAAAGGGCTAGGTTCTTAAACCAAGGCTGTTCCCAAAAAGTGGTAGATACTCTTCTTCAAGCCAGAAGATACACCACCAACAATACCTATAAGAGGATCTGGGATACGTTTCTCTCAGTAGCACAGCAACAAAACTGGAGCCCATCTTCTCCAACAGTTGCTCAAATCCTTGATTTTCTCCAGTTAGGCCTAGAGAAAGGTCTCGGGTCAAGCACTTTAAAAGTTCACGTGTCAGCATTATCAGCTATGACAGGAGTCAAGTGGGCACAAGAGCCACTAGTCATTCAGTTCCAGAGGGCATGCCTAAAGTTAAAGCCTCCCAGAAAACCTTCCTTCCCAACTTGGGATCTTTCGGTCGTACTAGAAGCTCTATCACAAGAACCATTTTTTCCATTAGAAAACATCTCCTTGTGGGACTTAACACTCAAAGTCACTTTCTTAATCGCAATAACATCAGCCAAAAGAGTCTCAGAGATGCAAGCTTTATTGGCGAAAGAACCATACTTGATTGTCTCCCCGGACAAAGTACTCCTAAGACCATCCGATCGGTTTATTCCGAAGGTGTCATCCTCCTTCCACTTCAATCAGGAGATTAACCTTCCTGCTCTCTCCACAGAACAAGGGGATCCACATCCGCTGGATGTAAGAACTAACATTCTAGCCTACCTGTCAACAACAAACGACCTTAGGAAGTCGGAAAACCTCTTGGTTATCCCACACAGCTTTAGAAGAGGTCAAGCAGCAACCTCTCGCACCATCGCAGCATGGCTGGTGAAGATCATCAAAAAGGCTTATTCTCTGAGTAAAACGCAGATACCCGAGGGCAATGGCGACCTCCTGGGCGGCCTACTGCAGAGTGTCCTCGGAAACTATTTGCCGAGCAGCGACCTGGTCCTCAAGGAATACCTTTATTTCTCATTACAAGGTGGACTCTGCCAGATTATCCACGGCAGAGTTCGGACGAGCAATTATTCAGTTCAACACCTCTATTCCATGTAAATAAATATCTTTATGCTCAGACCCACCCATTCTGCGAGTTATTCAACCAAAGGTGTATGCTGCCATGATGCGACAGGAAAATGGAAAATTGTATACTCACCTTTCCGTAATTTTCCTTTCCTGTCGCATCTTCATGGCAGCATACAGATGCCCACCCGTCTGAGGTGAGGTGTATATATATACTAGAATACCTGGGCGGGGGCCCTCTCTGGGCTTAATAGTTAAACGGTCCTATCAGGTTGTGAGGGCGGAGCCACAACCCAAAGGTGTATGCTGCCATGAAGATGCGACAGGAAAGGAAAATTACGGAAAGGTGAGTATACAATTTTCCATTTTATAGTCTTTTTAGTAGCTCAATCCCAACCCCTTTTTTCGATGGTTAATACAATATTGTATAATGTTCGCGTGAATTAGCACGAATAGTATCTTTCTATCCCAGGGCTATTAATATTACTTTAGAACCTCCAATTCCTGAAACTTAATCTTGTGATAGTTGTACATGTATATTATTATGGTAGATTTATCATCACCATTTAATGTTTCTTCTTCATATACGTGTTTCTGTCACACATGTGTTTTTTTATATATCATTATATATATATATATTTTTATTGCACCATCTTTTTAAGGGTGGCTAGACATAAGCATATATTTTACTCAATACATAATTAGTTTCATCCATTCCTTTCTACACTTTTTCATTCTTCTTCATTCTTTTCCTCAAATTGTCATTATAGTCACACATAATACATTGTTCATCACAACACCTCACCATATACCAATATAATATATATATATGTATATATATATATTTTTTTTTTTTCACATGCACCTCTATCATTCATATTTATTTTAATTTTCCATTTTTCCACTTTCTTTCTATTTCATTTCACATTTTTCCTTTTTTCCATTTTCAACACACTCACACTGCTTTCCCTCATTTATATCCTTTCTTTTTTTTTTCTCCTTCTATTTATTTCATTTCATTTTTCAGGTTTTTGTGCATACAATCCAATACACAGTTTTACTTAACCCTAGTGGTTTCTTTAAATTGTATTCCCTATGTTCCTTACATATTGAATATTCTATATGATACATTGTATATATATCTCATACATATATTACATATATGTTGTTTTTACTAACTCATGTATCACTATTTTTGATATCCTGTTTTTTACACTTCACAGGTGTGTTCTTTCCCCTTTTTTATGTATGTGCTTCTGACCTCATTGGATCCAATCATGGTCTCATTATGGTAAAAAGTCACACCTGTCCTATATGTTTCCCATTGGCAGGTGGTTTGGCCCATTTTTGTATTTAAACATGTTTGTTTCCTTTGCATTTTTAGCTATGAGTAAGCATCTCACGATGTGAAACGCGTTAGCCAGTCCCTGTGTTCACCTTTCGGGTATTTTTGCTGTATTTTGTGGATTTTATCAATAAACTAGCATCTTTTTGCAGTGCGGCAGTCCAGGATCTTTTCATTTATCACCTACGTTGTGCAGAGCCAGCACCTGTGTGTGCTTAGAGTGGGGCGGAAGCACTATATGGATCCAGAGGCTTTGGAGCGGTAATCCCTTCTCTCATACTAGGGAAACACCTTAGCCGTGCGGGCCGGCTTGTGGGACCCAAAAGGGACGACACCTCAGTAGATGCCCCCGCTGTATCCTCCATCTTTAAGGTATCCCGCACCGCTGTGATAAACGCTCCTACAAGCGCCCTTTCCTGCGCTGACCCAGACACAGAGTCATCCTCACTGTCTGAACGGTCCTGGTCCGCATCCTCTGAGACTTCAGAACAGGGGCCGTTTGCCACAGCAAGGCCTGAGTCTGAATCAGAGCTTTCCCCAGAAGACTGTGGGGGGGAGGGGCGTTTTTTACCCCCTTGCGCCCACACGCCGCTTCCACCCTGGCAACAAAGGACTCCAGGACTGCCGACAAAGCGTCCATAGTCACTGCAGGTGCAGGGGAACCGGTTGCCACCACAGAGATGTCTGGAGAAGAAGCGCCAGCTTCTGACTCCATGCTGACCCACACTCGCCTGACACCCGTTAGGGACCGCAGGCCAGTTACACCAAAAGTCCACCCTCCTAGCTGCCACAGACTGAGGGGCCCCCCGCAGGACTCACCACCCTGACCCAGGTACTGTGCTGTGCTGCCGTCCCCTCTCCCTCACGAGGTGTTCTGTGCAATTCGCGCCGTTCCAGAAGGATAGCCAGCGCTAGAGGCAAAAACAAGCTGAGACTACAAGAAAAATGGCCGCCTCAGCAAGAAAACGCCTGAGGGCTCTGGAAAGATGGCCGCCGGACTTCCTGACTAAGGCTACAGGAAAATGGCCGCAGGTCTTCCTGACTAAGGCTACAGGAAAATGGCTGTTGAACTTCCTGACTAAAGCTACAGGAGAATGGCGTGACCACGCTGACCCTCCGCGTAGTGGCCTCCCACAATGTGCACACCAGAACACCCCACTATGCCCAAAAATAGGGAAGAGAACAAGCGGACCCCCAACACCCAGCGCAGCCCCCTCGCCGGACACGGAGCACTCCGGAAGACCCCCGTTCAGTCGCGCAGCGGCCCAAGCATGGGGAGGAGGGAAAGGACGGGGAGAGAAGAAGGAGAATGAGAGAACCCCAAATCGACCTCCCAGGGAATACCCAGCTGTTCCGTCCTGCCGAGACAGGTGGAACCATACTTACCCCTCCTGTGGGGACTGCTGGACGCATTCCGCGGACAGACCCATCACCCGAGCGGTAAGGGGTGGCTATAGTAGATCACAGGAATCAAAAAGCAGAAAAAAATCTCCAGGACCAATGGTCCCCACCGGGAGCCAGGTCCTTCTCCTACACTAGGCAGAAAAAAACTGAGCTGCTGGATGCCGTGTGAGGGGTTATAGCCAGTAGGACCGCCCCCTGGGCGGTACTGTGCAGTTTTGTTGTTTTTACATGTTCTGCCTAGTTCTCTCCTGAAGCTGGCTATATAACCCTAAGGTCAAGATTGAAAGTGCTTTGCCGGTCAATGAAAGAAAGAGAAAAAATCTTTTTTTTTTATTGTTCATTTTACTTTATTTATTTTAGTTTGACACGTTTTTCCCCAAAAATCTTTTTTTTGATCACTTTTATTCCTTTTATTCCTATTACAAGGAATGTAAACATCCCTTGTAATAGGAATATGGCATGACAGGTCCTCTTTACAGTGAGATATGGGGTCAATAAGACCCCACATCTCACCTCTAGGCTGGGAAGCCTGAAATAAAAAAAATAAAAAAACGATCCTGGCTTTGATTGTAGCGGTGAGTTGGTAGAAGCACCGAAGGGCGGCGGGAGGGGGGGGAGGAACGTCCCCTCTCGCCTCCCATAAGAACGATCAAGCGGTAGAACAGCCGCTATGATCATTATTATGGTGTAGGGAATAGCCGGCTGAAAAAGATGATATCTGAATGATGCCTGTAGCTGCAGGCATCATTCAGATATCCCTGCACAAAGTCAAGGACGTCATATGATGGCCGGCGGGCGGGAAGTGGTTAAAACGCATTTTTTTTTAACACAAAGTTGTCTTTTTATACAATGATTCTAACACATAGCATGTACATACTAAAAATGGCACCCCAAAATAGAATCTTCCACTCCTCCTGTGTACGGCGATACCACATGTGTGAGACTTCCACAGCCTGGCCACATACAGAGGCCGAGTACAGC
Source organism: Rana muscosa (assembly GCA_029206835.1). Classification (NCBI taxonomy): domain Eukaryota; kingdom Metazoa; phylum Chordata; class Amphibia; order Anura; family Ranidae; genus Rana; species Rana muscosa. The sequence continues at coordinate 403,791,445 of CM055122.1, forward strand.
CGAGCATGGCAGAGTATGGCTGAGCATGGTTGAGCATGGCCGGGTATTGCAGAGTATGGCTGGGTATTGCAGAGTATGGCTGGGTATTGCAGAGTATGGCTGGGTATTGCAGAGTATGGCTGGGTATTGCAGAGTATGGCAGGGTATTGTAGAGTATGGCAGGGTATTGCAGAGTATGGCAGAGTATTGCAAAGTATGGCAGGGTATTGCAGAGTATTGCAGAGTATGGCAGGGATGGCTGAGCATGTATGGATGGATCTCTCCCCCTCTCCTACTGTACCAATCGGTACAGAGAGGGGCAAAAGGTCGCTATCAGTGGCCATTTACTGTGATGCGCTGGGTCCTCTGGACCCGGCGGTCACGGACACTCCCGTGTGCGCGCCCCAGGGGGCACGCGGGAGCGCAATTCTGGGAGGACGTCAATGTACGCCCTCCCAGAGTTAACAAACTGCCCTGTAGCCGTCATTCGGCTATGGGCCGGTTATTAAGTGGTTAATGCTAAACTAATCAAAATGACCACAGCCGATCACAGTTGAAAGTCAAATGGCTTTGTGTGCCATTGAGAAAGTTATTAGCTACACCTGGTTGGTTTTACGAGTCATTTTTAGGAGGGGGTGATGCTTTTTACAAATCAATGATTTTTTCTTTGAATTTTTTTTTTTTTTTCCGACATGCTGGTGTTATATCTTTTACTTGGATGTTATAAGTTGCACTGAGTAAAGACAGCTGGATAAATGAAAAACCGTGTCTGTCTTCATTTTCAGACTGCAAGGCAACAAAAATAGGATTTTTGTACTCACCGTAAAATCTGTTTCTCTGACGTCCATGGACCGACACAGCTCTCATACTGATTACATGTGGGTATATGTCCCTGCTTGCAGGAGAAGACCTAGGCAGAATGTTAGATGTTAAAACATTCTAGAACAAGCCAGAGCCGAACAGCCCCGCCCAGGGGGGCGGTCCCTCCAGACATTACCCTCCCACCTGCAGCCAGCAGCCTCAGTTCGTAACAAAGCAGTACAAACTTAAAAGGAAGGGTGGGTGCTGTGTCGGTCCATGGACGTCAGAGAAACGGATTTTACGGTGAGGACAAAAAACCTATTTTCTCTTATCGTCCATGGATCGACACAGCTCTCATACTGATTACATGTGGGACGTCCCAAAGCAGTATAAGAAAAGGGTGGGAGCAAAAAAGTAAGGAACAACCAAAACTTCACTCCAAACCAGCAGAGCTCCTCAACGGAGGAGTTGCAACATTAGACAGCAGCCTGCAACACTTTGCGGCCGAAGGAAGCATCCGAAGATGCAGCCACATCAACCTTGTAGAACTTTGAAAAGGTATGAACGGACGACCAGGTCGCCGCCTTGCACACTTGTGCAACCGACGCTTGATGTCGGAAAGCCCAGGAAGCACTGATTGCCCTGGTGGAATGCGCCGTGACCGGGAAGGGAGGCGCCCGTCCCCTAATGGCATAGGCCTGTATAACGGTCTGCCTGCTCCACCTTGAAATGGTGGCAGACGACACCGCTTGGCCCTGTTTCGGACCAGAGACAGATACAAACAGCTAGTCAGACTTCCGAATAGGAGCAGTAGCCACCAGGTATACCCGTAAGGCATGCACCACATCTAAATTGTGAAGCACAACCTCTCTAGGATGCGATGGATGAGGGCACAAGGACGGAAGGACAATGTCCTCATTAAGGTGAAAAGCCGAAACCACCTTAGGAAGAAAAGACGGTCGCGGTCGCAATACCGCCTTATCCTTATGGAGGACCAGGTAAGGCGACTTGCATGACAGAGCCGCCAACTCAGACACCCGTCTAACAGAAGTGATGGCCACTAAAAAAGCCACCTTCTAAAACAAAGTTGAAAGAGGAATATCCCTTATATTCTCAAAAGGAGATTCCTGAAGAACCGAAAGCACCAAGTTCAGATCCCAAGGAGGGAGCGGGGCTTGGCAGGTGGAACCACATGGCGTACCCCCTGCACAAAAGTGCTAACCAAGGAATGACAAGCTAGGGGTCTTTGAAAGAAAACGGCCAAAGCCAAAATCTGACCCTTAATAGTGCTCAAAGCCAGCCTTTGAGCAACACCACGCTGTAAGAACCTCAGGATTCTGGGAACAGAGTACGTCCGTGGACGCCAGTCTAGTTCCTCGCACATAGCGATGTAAGCTCTCCAGGTACGGTGATGGATCTTCCTAGAAGAAGACTTCCGTGCCCTAAGCATGGTTGAAATTACCGAATCTGACAGGCCTCGGTCTTTCAGCACCTGGCTCTCAATAGCCATGCCGTTAAAGCCAGAGACTGTAAAGCAGGATGAAAGATAGGACCTTGAGATAGAAGGTCCTCCCTCAAGGGCAGGCGCCAAGGGACGTCCGCGACGAGACGTACCAGGTCGGCGTACCAATGACGCCGAGCCCAGTCCAGAGCAATGAGGATTACCGGAAATGCCCTCGGCCACTACCCTGCGCAGCAGATGAGGAATCAACTGCAGCGGAGGGTAGACATACATCAGGCGATACTGACCCCACAGGGCCACTAACGCGTCCGAGGCATCCGCCCAGGGGTCCCTGGACCGGGCCACAAACCTCGACACCTTGCGATTGAGTCGAGACGCCATCAGGTCCACATCCGGAGTGCCCCATCGTCTGGGGAGAAGCAGGTGAACCAGACTCCATATTGCCACCCTCTGAGACCCTATTTACTATTACAGTGAATAGTACAGTCCACCCACTGGCTGTGCTGAGGCTGAGGAGGGGATACCCGGAGGACTCACCACCCTTAGGGACCGCTCGGTTCCGCTGTATGAGCCGCACTGTAGCGCGGGTGAAGCCTGAGGAGAGTGAAGAATCTGTGAGGAGAGAGGTATTTCCCGCCATTCAGCAGAGGCCGAAAACAAAACTAAAAGCGCAGCGGCTACAAGAAAATGGCCGCCGGGCGCTTGTATCACTGTGCTTGAGCCGCGGCAAAATGGCCTCCGATGGCGCACTTTTTAAATTTAAAATACCGCGCCAATGGCGCACGCAAAACCCCACACACAGTCCTCCAGAACACTTTCCAGCATATTAAACAGACATGGAGCGGCCCCCCCAGGGCAGAACGACCCCCCCCCCAGGCTTCCCCACACAGCACAGCACCAGCAGGGTGCAGAGAGCAGCATAACAGGGGGGAGACAGGGAGAACCCCCCACACACAGAAACACAGCCAGCATGTACTCACCTTCTTTTCAGGAGAGACTACTTACCCGTCCCGCAAGCACCTCGGAGAACACCCTTGGTGCCAATAGAGGGACCCACTGGCTTGTTTCAGACAGACCTATCACAGAGTCGTACTGCGTAGCTGTCGGGCCGGTCAACCGCGAAAGATACAGTAGGTACTGTTCAATCTTGAGAGGACCGCGGGAGCATGAAAGCAACCCGGCCACCCCTGGAGCCATGGGGTATGTCGTGAACTGAGTCTCACGCACACAAGGCGAGGATCAGCACGCTCGATGGTCGGACAGGGAAGACTACGAGGATACTAGTGTACCCAACCTGTTGCCCAGCCGACAGTTGATTGAAGGTCTCAAAAATAAAATAATACAAATTCCGAAAGGAATAACATTTTAAAAGTAAAAATCTTCCAGGAGACTGGCTCCTGAGAGAGCCACTACTTCTCCTTCTGCTAGGCAGAAAAAAACTGAGGCTGCTGGCTGCAGATGGGAGGGTAATGTCCGGAGGGACCGCCCCCCTGGGCGGGGCTGTTCAGCTCTGGCTTGTTCTAGAATGTTTTAACATCTAACATTCTGCCTAGGTCTTCTCCTGCAAGCAGGGACATATACCCACATGTAATCAGTACGAGAGCTGTGTCGGTCCATGGACGATAAGAGAAATGTGATTTTAAAAAGGGGGGGGATTCTTTTCTTTACCCACTGTATATTTGACTCCAGCTTTCTATAGGATGGAGTGGGCAAAGCTTGCAATTCTGTATATCTTTGTTGCTGCTACAAATAGAGGATCAGCGTCCCCGCATTGACAGCAGTGAAAACCTGGCAGGAGTTCTAATCCTTTTTTTTTTTTTTTTTTTTTTTTTTTTAATTCTTTATTTCCATATTTTTCTTACAGGCATCATCAAAAACATAAAAGATAACATTATCTTAATGATATTAATAAAGCATATATGATTAATTGCCTGTATTTTTATTTTTCCCTTTCCTCCCCTGCACCCATCCCCATTAACCCCAGAGAGAAAAAAAAAGAAAGAAAGAAAGACCCCCACCTCCCTATCTCCGCCTGACGGTTTCAATAAACAGCAAGGTGTCTCTGCCAATAGGTTTCCAAACCCAAATCCCACTTTTATTCTTCTCTATCTTCTCCAAATAGTTTTTTCCCCTCTTCCGATTTTACGAATTCTTCCCATGGTGCCCATATTTCCTTATTTTGTTCCTGTCTTTCCATATCTCTAGGCCACAAATTTTCCATTATCCAAATTCTTCTGATTTTATTCAGCCACATAGAGATAGGAGGTGTTCGTGTTTCTTTCCAACACAAAGATATGCAGCTTTTCGCTGCATTCACCATGTGACATATTATTGAATTTTTATATCTTTTCATCGGGATTTGGGAATTTTGTAGCAGGAGGAAGGCTGGGTCATCAGGGACTCGGTATTCCGTAAACATTTGCGTTATCCTCTGAACTTCCAACCAGTACTGTCTAATCACTGGGCATTGCCAAAAAATATGAAAAATAGTCCCTCGCTCTCCACAATTTCTCCAACATCTATCCGTTACTTCCGGAGAAAATTTATTCAAGGTTGCTGGAGTGAAGTACCATCGTGTTAGCAATTTATAGTTGGATTCCTGTATCTTGGTACATCTAGAGGTACTCAGTGCCAACTGTACCACTTTCCTGCTCTGGACTGGAGAGAACCTTTGATTCAAATCTCTCTCCCATTTACTCAAACTTCTCATTTTATAATCTTCTGGAGGTGTTACCAAAAGAGCATAAATTTTAGATATAACATGGGAGATTGGTTCCTTTCCTTCACAATATATCTCAAATCTTGTATGTGGTCTACAGTATTTCTCCATCGGGCCTAAGGATACCAAGAAATGTCGTATTTGTCTTGCCTGCCAACCAGACATTTCAAATTGACCTCCCTGTCGGGTCATGGATTCTATAGATGGCCAATTATCTAAGTTCGTAAAATGTAATACTTCTAATCCTTAACCACTTAACGACCGCTCACTGTATATATACGTCGGCAGAATGGCACCGACAGGCACAATCATGTAGAGTGTACGTGATCGCCTTTGTACAGTTGGGGGGTCCGATCGGACCCCCCTCCTATACAGTGAGCGGCCGTTTATCGTTGGGGAGCGATCAGAGATGAGGGGGTGACCATTCGGTTTCGGCCACCCCCTCGCGATCGCTCCCGGCCAATGAAAATGCTTCCTCTGCCATGTGATGTAAACACAGGCAGGAGGAAGTGATGTCATCTCCCTTGCGGCGGTCTTTTCGATTCCGGCGCCGAGGAGAGAGGAAGCAGGTTAGTGCACCAACAGTCCACTGACACATAGGTACACATAGGCACACATTTCACCCCCCAGTCACCCCCAGATCACCCCCCAGCCCCCAATCACAGTGTCACTGATTGCAGTGATCATTTATTTTACTGATCACTGCATTTAGTGTCATCTGTGATAGTAAAAAGTTGCAGGGCAGTTAGGTTTAGGCCCCTTTAGGTCCAGGGTAGCCCCCTAACCCCCCCTAATAAAAGTTTAACCCCTTGATCGCCCCCCAGGTAACCCTTTCACCCCCTAATGCCAGCGTCACTAAGCGATCGTATTTTCGATCGCTGTATTTAGTGCCGGTGGTGCACTAGATAGCCAGTTATTTATTTTTAGTTTCGCCGCAGGTTTTTAGAGCGTCAGGTACCCCCATATATTATTTTAACCCCCTGATTGCCCCTAGAGTTAACCCTTTCACCAGTGATCACCGTATAAGCACCACTGGTGACACTGGTTACCCAGTTAGTTATTTAGGTAACCCGTCAGATTTTTATATAGCGTCGGGTACCCCCATATTTAACCTAATAAAGGTTTTAACCCCCTGATTGCCCCTAGTTAACCCTTTCACCAGTGATCACCATATAAAGGTTACGGGTGACACTGGTTGGTTAGTTTGCTTTTTATAGCATCAGGGCACCCGCCGTATATAACCCAATAAAGGTTTAACCCCTGATCGCCCGGTGGGTGAGATCAGTTAGGTTTTAGCGCCAGAGAGGGTCTGCGTCGCCCCAGGCAGCGTTAGGTTAGTGCCAGTAACGCTAACACCCACGCGCAAAGCATACACCTCCCTTAGTGGTATAGTATCTGATCAGATCTATACTAGCGTCCCCAGCGGTTTAGGGTTCCCAAAAACGCAGTGTTAGCGTGATCAGCCCAGATACCTGCTAGCACCTGCGTTTAGCCCCTCCGCCCAGCCCAGCCCAGCCCACCCAAGTGCAGTATCGATCGATCACTGTCACTTACCAAACACAAAACACATAACTGCAGCATTCGCAGAGACAGTCCTGATCCCTGCGACCGCTAACAGTTTTTTTTGTAGCGTTTGATATATTTGCTGACGACAGTCGGGTGCTTTTTTTCCTGTGAATCTTACTAGTGTACCTCTAAATTTAGAGCCCAAAATGGCAAGTCGAAGGTACACTAGTAAAGAGGCCTACGAGATTCTGAGCATGACAGATAGTGAAGAGGAGGTCACGTATCTGTCAGATTCAGGCTCAGAATATCTTCCCGTAGAAGACAGTGACGTCAGCGGCCCCACGTCAGATAGCTCTGACGACGAAGTTGAGGTCCCTGCTAAGGTCAGGCGTACCCGATCCCGATCTTCTGAGGTTGTTGAGGAGCAAGAACCGCAGGGCTCTCGTATCATGGAGCAGAGGAGTACTAGCGCCGCTATTCCTTCTGGTGAATTGGCAAGCACCAGCGGCCTAGTACAGCCTGGGCGTACATCCAGCACTGCAGTATCACGTGGTGACGTGGCGAGTCCCATACGTGCAGTTCAAGCTGGCGAGGTGGCAAGCACAAGTAGTGTCCCGCTGCCACCAATAAGAAGACAAAGGCAGGCCCGTCGTACCCATAGTGCTCTTCCTGCAGAATTTGCCTATCCTGATTGGGTCCCCACCACTTCTGCAGAACCCGTACTTCCCCCATTTACTGCCCAACCCGGTATTCAGGTGGAAACAGCTGATTTTATGCCAATCGATTATTATTCGCTGTTTTTCACGGAAGATCTCTATAGATCTATTGTGGACCAGAGTAATTTATATGCTGGTCAATTCATCGCCGCTAATCCCCAGTTGCCTTCCATTGCCAAAGATTGGAAACCAATTACGGTTTCCGAATTTAAGACCTTTCTGGGCCTTTCCCTCAACATGGGCACACATAAATTCCCGTCATTGCGTGCTTATTGGTCCACGCACCCAATTGACCACATGCCCGTGTTCTCTGCCTCCATGCCCAGGAAACGATACGAGCAGATTTTGCGGTTCATGCACTTCAACGACACTGAACTTTGTCGTCCACGTGGGGACCCTGAATACGACCGGCTCTATAAAATTCGGCCCCTCATAAACCACTTCAACAAACGTTTTGCAGCCTTGTTTATTCCCGATCAAGCTGTCTGCGTTGATGAGTCCCTGATTAAATTTTCTGGCCGCTTGGCTTTCAAGCAGTACCTTCCCAGCAAGCGTGCTAGATACGGGGTCAAGCTCTATAAGTGCTGTGACAGGGCAACAGGCTATGTATGGAGCTTTATGGTTTATGAGGGAAAAGATAGTCAGGTTGAGCCGGTCAACTGCCCGGATTACATAGGGAGCGCTGGCAAGATAGTGTGGAACTTGGTGTCACCCTTATTCGGAAAGGGGTACCACTTGTATGTGGACAATTATTACACGAGCGTGCCACTGTTTAGTCACTTGTTTGATCATCAGATTGGAGCATGTGGCACCGTGCGACCTAATCGCCGGGGCTTTCCCCAGCGGCTTGTAGATGCCCGTCTTAGGCTGGGGGAGAGAGCCTGCTTAAAGTGTAATAACTTGCTCGCTATGAAGTGGAGGGACAATAAGAATGTTTTCCTTCTTACCTCCCTTCATGCAGACACGACAGTCCAAATTCGTACGGCGACTGGTGTTGTGGAGAAACCCCTCTGTGTCCACGAATATAACAAAAATATGAGAGGGGTGGACCTCAACGACCAGTTGATGGCGCCATATCTAATTGACCGTAAGGCGAGACGCTGGTACAAAAAAGTGTCTCTATCCTTATTCCAATTGGCTTTGCTGAACGCTCATGTGCTATACAGAGCTTCAGGCGGGACTTTATCTCTTCTAAAATTCCAGAATGAGATAGTCACAGAACTCCTGTATCCAGGCGGTTCTGCACCTCACCATCCCCAACCAAATGCAGTAAGCCGGCTGCATGAGAGGCATTATACGCATCTCCTCCCGAGAACCCCTACCCAACGAGCCCCCCAAAAAAGATGTCGTGTCTGTAGCAAGCACGGATTTAGGCGTGACACCCGTTATTATTGTCCACTCTGTCCTGACAAACCTGGTCTTTGCCTTGGTGAATGTTTTGAACGCTACCACTCAAAAGTGAAGTTTTAGCGTAGGGTACAGCATTTCACAGACTAGGACACACTTACACAGGGTCTCCCAAGATGCCATTACATTTTGAGAGACCCGAACCATTACAGTTGTTAAAGTTTAAAAAAAAAAGTGTAAAAAATAAAAAATAAAACGTAAAAAACAAAAACACAAAAAAAATATAAAATAAAAAGACCAAAAATAGTTGTCGTTTTATTGTTCTCTCTCGCTCTCTCTATTTTCTCTCTATTGTTCTGCTCTTTTTTACTGTATTCCATTCTGCAATGTTTTATCATGCTTGCTTTTCAGGTATGTAATTTTTTGTTTTCAGGTGCGCCATTCAACTGCAGCGCAGAATAATTTATCTTGACAGCAACAGCGTTTGCTCCCACGATACATAAAGCCGTGACTCCAGTGCTGTAGGAGGTGATTTCACCACCACAGTTAAAAAAAGAGCATATATGCCGAAGCATGGGGGCAGCAGGGGCGGAGGAGCGATTTTGCTCCTAATGCCGCGTATATACGGTCGAAATTCCGACGGAGGCTTGCCCATGGAAAAGTTCGACCGTGTGTACGCGGCATAACCTTTTATGCCGCGTACATACGGTCGAAATTCCGACGAAGGCTTGCCCGTGGAAAAGTCCGACCGTGTGTACGCGGCATAACTTTTTTGCGGGAGGATGCCCCCATGCTTCGGCATATATGCCCATCATTAGAAGTGGGTGGATGAAGGGAGGTATTCTAATGGTGGGCATACCCACCGATCAATCTCTTTTTTTCGTTCAGCCAACAGGCTGCATGAAAAAAAAGATTACAATACATGGACCAGCAACGTACTGGTGTGTTGCTGGACTTTGAATGTTTATACCAGAATGATGCCTGCAGGTTTAGGTATCATCTTGGTATCATTCTTTTTAGCCAGTGGCCGGCTTTCATGTAAAAGCAATTCTAGCAGATAATTAGCCTCTAGACTGCTTTTACAAGCAGTGGGAGGGAATGCCCCCCCCCCCCCGGATATAAACAGCGCCATTGGGAAATTGGGAAAGCATTTTATCACACCGAACTTGGTGTGGTCAGATGCTTTGAGGGCAGAGGAAAGATCTAGGGTCTAACCCCCCATTTTTTTTCAAAAAAAGAGTACCTGTCACTACTTATTGCTATCATAGGGGATATTTACATTCCCTGAGATAACAATAAAAATGATAAAAAAAAATAAATATGGAAGGAACAGTTTAAAAATAAAATAAAAAAGCAAAATAAATAATAAAAAAAAAAAAAAAAAAAGCACCCCTGTCCCCCCCTGCTCTTGCGCAAAGTCGAACGCAAGCGTCGGTCTAGCATCATATGTAAACAGCAATTGCATCATGCATGTGAGGTATCACCGCGAAGGTCAGATCGAGGGCAGTAATTTTAGCAGTAGACCTCCTCTGTAAATCTGACGTGGTAACCTGTAAAGGCTTTTAAATGCTTTAAAAAATGAATGTAGTTTCTCGCCGCTGCGCGTTTGTGCGCAATTTTAAAGCATGTCGTGTTTGGTATCCATGTACTCGGCCTAAGATCATCTTTTTTATTTCATCAAACATTTGGGCAATATAGTGTTTTTTAGTGCATTACAAATAAACAAAGTGTGTTTTTCCCCCAAAAAATGCGTTTGAAAAATCGCTGCGCAAATACTGTGTGGAAAACAAAAATGCAACACCCACTATTTTAATCTGTAGGGCCTTTGCTTTAAAAAAATATATAATGTTTGGGGGTTCAACATAATTTTCTTGCAAAAAAAAAAATGTTTTCATGTAAACAAAAAGTGTCAGAAAGGGCCTTGTCTTCAAGTGGTTAGAAGAGTGGATGATGTGTGACATAAGCTTCCTAATGTTGTGCATAAAATGCCAGGACAGTTCAAAACCCCCCCAAATGACCCCTTTTTTGGAAAGTAGACACCTCAAGCTATTTGCTGAGAGGCATGTTGAGCCCATTGAATATTTTTTTTTTTTTGTCCCAAGTGATTGAATAATGACAAAAATAAAAAAAATAAAAAAAAATTACAAAAAGTTGTCACTAAATTATATATTGCTCAAACATGCCATGGTTATATGTGGAATTGCACCCCAAAATACATTCTGTTGCTTCTCCTGAGTACGGGGATACCACATGTGTGAGACATTTTGGGAGCCTAGCCGCATACAGGACCCCGAAAACCAAGCACCGCCTTCAGGATTTCTATGGGTGTAAATTTTTGATTTCACTCCTCACTGCCTATCACAGTTTCGGAGGCCATGGAATGGCCAGATGGCACAAAACCCCCCCCCCCAAATGACCCCATTTTGGAAAGTAGACACCCCAAGCTATTTGCTGAGAGGTATGTTGAGTATTTTGCAGATCTCGCTTTTTGTCACAAAGTTTTAAAAATTGAAAAAAGAAAAAAAAAAAAATATGTCTTTCTTCATTTTCAAAAACAAATGAGAGCTGTAAAATACTCACCATGCCTCTCGGCAAATAGCTTGGGGTGTCTACTTTCCAAAATGGGGTCATTTTGGGGGGTTTTGTGCTATCTTGGCATTTTATGGCCTTCAAAACTGTGATAGGTAGTGAGGAGTGAAATCAAAAATGTATGCCCTTAGAAACCTTGAAGGCGGTGCTTGATTTTTGGGGTCCCGTACGCGGCTAGGCTCCCAAAAAGTCCCACACATGTGGTATCCCCGTACTCAGGAGAAGCAGCAGAATGTATTTTGGGGTATAATTTCACATATGCCCATGGCATGTGTGAGCAATATATCATTTAGTGACAACTTTGTGCAAAAAAAACAAAGTTTGTCATATTCCCGCAACTTGTGGCAAAATATAAAATATTCCATGGACTGAACATGCCTCTCAGTAAATAGCTTGGGGTGTCTACTTTCCAAAATGGGGTCATTTGGGGGGGTTTGTGCTATTTTGGCATTTTATGGCCTTCGAAACTGTGATAGGTAGTGAGGAGTGAAATCAAAAATTTACGCCCTTAGAAATCCTGAAGGCGGTGCTTGGTTTTTGGGGCCCCGTACCCGGCTAGGCTCCCAAAAAGTCCCACACATGTGGTATCCCCGTACTCAGGAGAAGCAGCAGAATGTATTTTGGGGTGCAATTTCACATATAACCATGGCATGTGTGAGCAATATATCATTTAGTGACAACTTTTTGTACATTTTTTCTTTTTTTTTTCTTTTTATCATTATTCAATCATTTGGGACAAAAAAAAATATTCAATGGGCTCAACATGCCTCTCAGCAAATAGCTTGGGGTGTCTACTTTCCAAAATGGGGTCATTTGGGGGGGTTTTGTGCCATCTTGGCATTTTATGGCCTTCAAAACTGTGATAGGTAGTGATAGGTAGTGAGGAGTGAAATCAAAAATGTATGCCCTTAGAAACCTTGAAGGCGGTGCTTGGTTTTTGGGGTCCCGTATGCGACTAGGCTCCCAAAAAGTCCCACACATGTGGTATCCCCGTACTCAGGAGAAGCAGCAGAATGTATTTTGGGGTGTAATTTCACATATGCCCATGGCATGTGTGAGCAATATATCATTTAGTGACAACTTTGTGCAAAAAAAAATAAAGTTTGTCATATTCCCGCAACTTGTGGCAAAATATAAAATATTCCATGGACTAATCATGCCTCTCAGTAAATAGCTTGGGGTGTCTACTTTCCAAAATGGGGTCATTTGGGGGGGTTTTGTGCTATTTTGGCATTTTATGGCCTTAAAAACTGTGATAGGTAGTGAGGAGTGAAATCAAAAATTTGCGCCCTTAGAAATCCTGAAGGCGGTGCTTGGTTTCCGGGGTCCCGTACGTGGCTAGGCTCCTAAAAAGTCCCACACATGTGGTATCTCCGTACTCAGGAGAAGCAGCAGAATGTATTTTGGGGTGCAATTCCACATATAACCATGGCATGTGTGAGCAATATATCATTTAGTGACAACTTTTTGTAATTTTTTATTTATTTTTTGTCATTATTCAATCACTTGGGACAAAAAAAAAATATTCAATGGGCTCAACATGCCTCTCAGCAATTTCCTTGGGGTGTCTACTTTCCAAAATGGGGTCATTTGGGGGGGTTTTGTACTGCCCTGCCATTTTAGCACCTCAAGAAATGAGATAGGCAGTCATAAATTAAAAGCTGTGTAAATTCCAGAAAATGTACCCTAGTTTGTAGACGCTATAACTTTTGCGCAAACCAATAAATATACACTTATTGACATTTTTTTTACTAAAGACATGTGGCTGAATACATTTTGGCCTAAATGTATGACTACAATTGAGTTTATTCGATTTTTCTTATAACAAAAAGTAGAAAATATCATTTTTTTTCAAAATTTTCGGTCTTTTTCCATTTATATCGCAAAAAATAAAAATCGCAGAGGCAATCAAATACCATTAAAAGAAAGCTCTATTTGTGGGAAGAAAAGGACGCAAATTTCGTTTGGGTACAACATTGTATGTCCGCACAATTTACAGTTAAAGCAGCGCAGTGCAAAATTCTGAATTCACCTCTGGTCCTTTAGCTACCAAATGGTCCGGGGCTTAAGTGGTTAAAAAAAAAACAAAAAAACACACACACACACACACACAACACACACGAACCTAAAACACACCCAAATAATTTGCATTTTTACATGAACATAAAGTTGGACTGCAAAACCTGACACAAACTGTCAATCCTAAAAAAGTAGATGAAACAAGGAAACTACAACAGTAATCCATCCATTCTATTTCCATGGATAACTGAGAAGTGTTTCCTGGGGTCTGTGCCAGTGGATTAAACATAAAACATGTTTTAAAGGATGGAGTGCATTGCTTTAGGTTTCCATGGGTACAAAACAAGAAGAGGACAAAGTGACTGGAGGGCCTAGTGAAGCCATCTGAATGTAACAATAACTGTAACTAGCTTCTAATTAAAGTCTTTTTGTGCCTTATGATTGATTAATGAAGATACATAATGATTTCATTGACCTTAAAATGATAAGAAAATAAATGAAACTTGACAAGCTTTAGTATGGTCTCCATTATAATAAAGTTCAGCTAGAATACACAAAAAACTGCAGGAGTCCTTTGCATTTGTCACACGCATGTGTCAGTTAAAATCCATACAACCGATAAATGCTTGAAGGAATTAAAAAACAGGCCTCCAACAAAACAGAGGATGCAGAGTTGTGCCAGTTTGAAAATCTCAGAGACAGTCCCTTACATTTCATTCCATCAACTATATTCAATAAAATCTCACAAACCAGGACAGAAGCAAGAAGCTTTTCTGAATAATGCCATCACTTAACACACATGAAAGGCTAGAGAAAAAAGAAGCGCCACCTAAGTGCAGTATTAAAAGATTATTTTAATGACACAAATATCAATCACACTTACCGGAAAGGAAGCAAAGGAAGGCTCATCTGGTACATCCCCTTAGAGCAGTGGTTCTCAACCTTTTTAGTGCCGTGACCCCTTGATAACATTTCCCAACTTGTGGGGACCCCTAACACTAAAATGATTTTCGTAGCATGGATTGTCAGCACCCAAGGCAAGACAAGTAATGCGCCCCTTACCCACAGACATTTAGGGCTCCCTGAGTCCCTTCCACTCGTACAGTATTAAAACCCCTTAGGGCACATTTTAGGATGTACCACTCTTTCACTTTGTTCTCCTTTCTTTCCCTTTTATCTCTCTCTATCCTAATTTCTTTTTTTTCCCCATCCCTCTCTCTAGCGATCTTTCTTGTTCTTATTCTTTCTCTCCCTTTTTCTTTGTTCCTCCCCCTCTTTTCCTCTCCCTTTCATGTATTCTCTATTTTTATTCCTTCTCTTACTCCTTGGTGGGGGGGGGGGATGAGTGACCTCTAGTCTCTGCCCTCCAGCCATGCCGTGACCTGAATGGGCGGCTGTGGACTCCAAGAACAGCCCTGCTGGGCGACCGCGAAAAAGCTGGGAGAGCAGTGCGGGCTTCAGGAACAGCCCAGGATTTCGGTGACCCCTAGAAAATCGTCATTCGACCTTCAGGTTGGGAACCACTGCCTTTGAGGGATGTACCAGTGTAAGAAACCCCTCTGCTTGACTTGTCAGTTCGTACACCATGGACAGAAAACTTTTACAGTGAAAAGGAAAAATTACACCCGGAAATAATTTTATAACTGTTCCACAGAGTATGTCGTGTACTGCCTTACTTGTCCGTGCTGACTTATTTATGTCGGCAGGACTATTAGGGCACTTAGGGCACGTTTCCGCGAGCACAGGCGGTTTATCGAAAAGAGTCGTGACCATCACAGTGTTCCCAAGCACTTTCTCACCCACCACGGCCAATCAACAGCTGGCCTCAGGATGTGGGTGGTTGAGTCCATCCCTGCCACCTACACTGCCGCTGAGCAGTATAAACGCCTGTGTCAGCAAGAAACATATTGGATATATTCCTTGGGCACTTTAACCCCTGGGGGGTTAAAGGAGGAGATTGAGGTTCAAACACTTCTATGAATCCAACTCCTGTCCTGCTCTCCTCTGTATAGATGATTTTTCTTCTCCCTCTTTTTTATGTGTGTATATACATCGTATTCATGCGATTCTTACAGATAATATGTGTGTGCGTTTATGCACACATATATATGTATATATATATATATATATAATGCATATCTTTGCACATTTATATCAATATGTGTGATACATAGATTATTTATTAATTATTACCATCAAATATTTATACATATGTTTTTTTTATATATATTTTTTTTATATATATTTATATATATATTTTTATATATGTGTGTGCATTTTTTATATATGTATGTGGGTGTGTATGGACATACACATATTTACGAGTGGCGAATCACCCAGATCTCCTTTTTGTCCCCCATCTCTTCTCCCTATGGAGACTCTCTGTCTGATTTGCTACCATAGTTAGTACCAGTTGCAAAATTGTGACTATGGTTATAGTATTTTCTCACACATTCGGTCCAATTCCAATATTATATTTTGCTGCTATTTTTCTATATCGACATTTTATGCCACTTAGTTTCCCTCTTATGTGTGTTGAAAACTCTTTTGAATAGGCTTCCTATAATATTAACTCACTGCTTTATGTAAGCATACCGTTCCTATTGTGTCCTCTATAATAATCTAATAATGGTGATTTTAATTATTTTTATACATTTTAAACATATATATTTTATACATATATGTAGTCCTTTTATATCCCAGTGTTTTTACCAATGTGCCCCTTCATATTATTGTATTTCATTTATATTCCTTGTCAGTCCGCCTATTTATCTATTTATTTAGTCTCTTGCTGCTTTTTGGTCCGCGCTGGGACCCGTAGTCACACGGTGCCAGCACAGGCTTAAAAGCACCAGTCCTTTCAGTTTGCAATCAGGCCAATAGAAGGAGCAGTGGCTCCGAGCGCATAGCCCAATCAGCCTCATCCTGATGGCCGGAGGACAAGCCTGAGGAAAACAGACTCTGCATCTTCTACATCTGTGTAGCCCATGGCCTCGGGACAAGGACTACAGGATCTTTACAGATGAGCCTTCCTTTGCTTCCTTTCCTGTAAGTGATTGATATTTGTGTCATTAAAAGAATCTTTTAATACTGCACTTAGGTGGCGCTTCCTTTTTCTCTATCCTTTCTTGTTTACTACAGAGTCAGCACTCTGAGGACAGCAGCCGCCATCCACCAGCCATCAGCCATATTATCTGCTTTTTAACCCTTGAACTGCCTGTTACTATTATTATTTTAAACTGACTCATTGCTATATCCCCATTTACTTATGAACTTTGTGTTTGCGCTAACAGTTATCTTTTCCACTTAACACACATGCCTCTTGAGAAGGTGGATTTGCAAAGCACTACCAGGCAACACTCAGCTGTCAGTAGCCTGGAGCAATGGTTACTAAGTTCTTCTAACTGCTGCAGACTACCTTTTTTTTTTTTTAACCACTTGTCCACTGCCCGCCGTCAAATGACGGCGGGAGGAGGACCCTGTTGTTCTGGGCGGATGTCATATGACGTTGCGCCTTCCCAAGCCACTAGGGGGCGCGATGCGCGTGCCAGGTGGCCACCGCGATGCCCGCTGGGCACCCGCGATTGCCCAGTAACTGAGCAGGACTTGGCATGCAATTTGACATGTCAAATTGCATGACAAATCGGCAGCTATTGCCGCCATGGGCACCGTCCGAATCAGTGTGGTGCCGACATTGCCAGGGAGAGGAGACCAATGGTTTGTCCCCTGTACATAGGGACATCCATCGGTCACCTCTGCCAGTCAGTCCCCTCCCCCAACAGTAAGAATCACTCCCAGGAAACACATTTAACCCCTTGATTGCCACCTAGTGTTAACCCCTTCCATGCCAGTCATATTTATACAGTAATCAATGCATTTTTATAGCAGGGATCGCTGTATAAATGTGAATGGTCCCAAAAATGTGGCAAAACTGTCCGATGTGTCTGCCGCAATATCGCAGTCACGATAAAAATCGCTGATCGCCGCCATTACTAGTAAAAAAAAAAAAAAAAATACTATAAATCCATCCCCCATTTTGTAGCTGCTATAACTTTTGCGCAAACCAATCAATATACGCTTATTGGAATTTTTTATTTTATTTTTTACCAAAAATATGTAGAAGAATACAGCTCAGCGAAGCTGGCCTCTGTACAATCAGCACAAATAAAAACTCAAGTGTGTTTCTTTAGTGCTACGTTTGTGCTGTTTTGTGCCGTAAAAATTTACATTTGTGCTGCTTTTATTTTTAGGATATTAACAATTGTTTTTTCCAGACTATGACATCATCTAGCCCCCCTACAACAGCCAAATGGCATGAAACTGGTCTCGTTGGTTAGTGCTACGTTTGTGCTGTTTTGTGCTGCTAAAATTTCCATTTTATCTTTTATCTCTTTTGCGTTTTATAATGATTTATTAAAGGTCACCAAAGGTCACTCAGGCCCCCTACAATGCCCAAATGACACAAAACTGGTCTCGTTGGTTAGTGCTACGTTTGTGCTGGTTTGTGCTGCTAAAATTTCCGTTTTATCTTTTATCTCTTTTGCGTTATTAATGATTTATAGCAGCTGGTTTGTGCTGCTAAAAAAATTTTTTGTGCGGTTATGGTTTTTAAGTTATAACAGTTTATTTATATTTTTCAAACCCCACTCACTTTGCCCACCCTACAATCAGCACAAATAAAAACTCAAGTGTGTTTCTTTAGTGCTATGTTTGTGCTGTTTTGTGCTACTAAAATTTCCGTTCTATCTTTTATTGTTTTTGCATTATTAGTGATTTATTAAAGGTCACCAAAGGTCACTCAGCCCCCCTACAACATCTAAATGACACAAAACTGGTCTCGTTGGTTAGTGCTATGTTTGTGCTGTTTTGTGCAGCTGAAAATGTTATTTGTGCTGTTATGGTTTTTAAATTATGACTGTTTTTCTTTTTAAACCCCACCCACTTTGCCCACCCTACAATCAGCACAAATAAAAACTCAAGTTTTTTTCTTTAGTGCTACGTTTGTGCTGTTTAAATTATCATTGTATCTTTTATAATTTTTGCGTTATTAATAATTTATTAAAGATCACCAAAGGTCACTGAGCCCCCCTACAACACCCAAAAGACACGAAATTGGGCTGGTTGGTTAGTGCCTCATTTGTGTAGTTTTGTGCTGCTAAAATTTTTATTTGTGCTGTTATGTTTTTTTTAGTTATAAAAGCTTGTTTATATTTGATAACACCCCACCCACTTTGCTCCCCATGTTATTAAATCTTAAAAACAAACATACTATTTGTTAGGGCGACGTTTGTGCTTTTTTGTGTCATAAAAATAAAACTTTGTGCTGCTTTTATTTTTAAGATAATAGCAATTCGTTTTTTCCAGACGATGACATCACCCCGCCCTCCTGTCACGTACCTAGTTAGTGAGCTCCTGGTTAGACAGCAGCCATGGGAGCACAGCGAGGTATGAGTGCCTGTGATCAGTCCAGTAGACTGCGTGGTGGCAGCATTCAGCAGGTGGATGTGGCAGCAGAACCGGCTGGTGGCAGATGAGCTGGCACTAGCTGTGTGAAGTTGGCACCCCATGTTTGTAAAACCTGAATAAAAATATACTATTCATTTGTGCCGCAAAAATGAGCGTTTGTGCCGGATCAGTTTCTGAGATATTAGAAATTTAATTTAATGTAAGACCCGCCCACTTTGCACCCCATGTTGCTTAATTTTAAAAACAAACACGCCATTTGTTTCTGCCGCATTTGTGCTGGTTTGTACTGCAAAAAAAATTGTTTCTGCCGCTTTGGTTTCGGAGATATTGTGCGTTATAGTTGCTGAAACCCCGATTCCAGAGGATCTCACAGCGCAGGTAGCAACTTGGATCCCCTGCGGGTGCTGGACGAGATATAAGGCATGGACAGGCTGCTTTCCCAGCTCAGGACGGAGGCGGAGGAGCGGAGTGGCTGCAGGAGCATCTCTCATCTGTCCTGCGCGATCGAGCCACCAGGTCAGGGACATGGGGGCAGGAGTCCGTACAAGCTCAGAGGTCTCGGCCCCTGGATCGCTTCTCTCTAGTCTCCTCCCTCAGAGCTCGGTGCCACATTGGGAGTCCCATGTGGTCCCCTTCAGGACCACCTGCAAAGCGATCGGCTGCGCCCTCGGGTGGTGCTCCTGAAAGGAATCCCCTTCATTGTCGGAGCTCGGAGGGCAGGGCTTACGGGGGTGTCTGTGTCTCTCCCAGGCCCGCCCGGCATCAGGATCAGAAACAGACGAGCTCCTTCCCCAGCGATGAGTCAGCGGGGGCAGAGCCTTGGTGGGGAAATCGTGCTGCTACGGCCCCCAGGCCCTTTATCTCCGTGGCCGGTGGCTCTTCCAGGACCAGCCAGCACCAGGTGATGTCGGAGGTGCGGAGGAGCGGCGGTGTGAGACCAGCGGCAAGCGCCCAGGGCCCTGGGCGCTCTGGTAGAGTGACCCAGAAATCGGTGGGTGGAGCCGGTGCAAGCTGGTGGTGCCAGCAGCCGCACGGATCCTCGGCATCCAGGGCCACTGCTCCTGGGGTGCTGCCGGAGAGGGAAGACGTGGAGATAGAGGAGAGATTGGAGGGCAAGTTGTCCGCTTTAGAGGGGAGGAGTCGCATGGGCGCCCTGCATTGATGGAGTCGGGACCTGCGGCTGGTGGGATCTTTCCTAGACAGCCTGGTAAGTCTACTACTTCTTCTAACATGTCTGCGTTTTCTGCTGTTCATGATGTGTGTCTAGGGGGAGTGCCCTGTCCCACGGTCTGACTTGCCCACGCTTTCTGCCCCTTCTAGTGCAGGCCGTGGTCACGCCACATCTAGGTCAGATGAGGGGTTGCAGGGGTTCCTTTTGGGTTTGAGGGAGCTGGTCCAGCCATTTGAACCAGAAACGAGTGCCCAAGCCATGCTGTCGTTCGCGTGGATCCAACCGGTGGGTGAGTCAGAGGCGACGAGGCTGGCTTTGGTGTCCAGGGTTGCTCCCCCTGCGGCGGCGGTGCCCGCTGCTGTGGCAATCGAGGCGTTGGGCCAGTCAGTGGCAGCGCACAATTTTGGCATTGAGGGACAAGGCTGAGTCGTCGGGGGAGGCCGTTACCAAACAGGATTCAGTCAGATTGGCCGACTCTGCGAAATGTGAGGTTTACGTTTGTTTTGAGGAGCCTCTGGGTGCGCACCTGAAGCCGCAAGTCCGTGAAAAATTTGGAAGGGTGAGAATGTGGGGATATTCTCTCTGCTACCCCTGGAAAAATGTTATCTGGATAGGGTCAAACCAGAGGAGAGCAAAAAGGAGGATGAAGAAAAACAACGGTACAGGCTTATCCGAAGGACTTTCTCTAATTGGCTGCAGGCTTTTGCCATTATGGCAAGTGTAGTTGGGGAGAAGAATCCGGAACACTGTGCGGCGCTCTTCTGTTATCTTGACGCCATCAGTAAGGCCTACAGGGTCTACGGGGAATCTGCATGGTTGAGGTATGACGAGCAGTTCCGGCAGCAGAGATCTAGCTGCCCGTCCTTGCGGTGGGACCACAAGGACATTAGTTTGTGGATGCGACTTATGACCTCGGTGCGGGCCCCTAATCAGTTTTTTCCAGGGAGGGCCGGTGGCACATCTACCCCCAGACAACCGTCCGCAAAGGAGAGGGATGTCTGCTGGCAGTATAGTGAGGGGTCCTGCAAGTTTGGGGGGCTTGCCGTTACCAGCAAGAGTGCTCCGGCTGCGGAGGTATGCATCCCTTGTCCCGCTGCTTCAAACAGGGGAAGGGCAGTGCCGGCGAGTCTGTTACCAAAAGGGATGACGCCAGTGAGGGTGGAAAGGATGCGGCCTTTGCTCGATAGATATCCAGATCGAGAGGCTGCTCGGTTGTTAGCGGTGGGTTTCTCCGAAGGCTTTCGCATACCTTGTTCCCTGGCCTCTGTGCCACCAGTGTCCCAGAACTTGCGTTTGGCCTTGCAACATCCTGCAGTGGTTTCTGAGACATTGCGGAAGGAAATTGCGTTGAGCCGCATGGGTGGCCCTTTCCCCTCGTAGCCTTTAGCGGATTTGGTGATCTCGCCCCTGGGGGTCGTGCCTAAGAAGGACCTTAAAGTGCGTTTTCACAGTGACAATCTTGGGGTGTTACAGGTCATCAACCGTGTCACAGCCTCGTCGCCACCCGTGGTCCGACTTCTTCAGCACCTAGTGTTATGTTGTCTACAGTTAAATGTTTTTCTTTATGCTGTTCACCTCCTGGGAGTTGAGAACGGCTTAGCTGACGCATTGTCTCGCTGTCAGTGGGGCAGGTTCCGGGAGTTGGCAACGGCAGTGGAGCAACGCAGGGTCCCTTGTCCCGAATGGCTGTGGAGGATTGCCTTGGGGTCGTGTCCGGATGGATCAGACGGTCAGTGCGTGACATGACGTGGGCAGCCTATAATAAATTATTGCAAGAGTGGTTGTCTTTGCTGCAGCAGACTGAGGTGGAGCAAGAGGGCCCAGAGGTGAGGTTGCTGGTCCTTTACTTTGTTTCACGGAACCTTGAGGAGGGGGTGTTGGTGTCAGTCGTGGAGCGAAAATTGGCAGCATTACCATTTTTCTTCAAATTGCAGGGCTGTCGTGATTTCACAAAAGATTTTTTGGTCAGACAGGCTGTAAAGGGTTATTGTAGGTCTCAGAAGCACAGGGATTCCAGGCGCCCTGTTTCGTTTGATATTCTGCAAAATGTTTTAGCCCAGTTGGTTTCCCTGTGTTCCACAGCCTACGAGGTCTCTGTTTAAAACAACCTTCTCTCTGGCTTTTTTTGGGGCTTTTCGGATTAGCGAACTAGTCAGCCCTTCCAAGAGGGTCCATGGGGGTATGTTGGATTGGGTCACCTGTGGGGAGGACAGGGTATCCCTGCTTTTGCAATAGTCCAAAACAGATCAGGCTGGCAGGGGCAGAAGGGTTCCGATATTTGCTGTGCCGGCTTTGCCCTTGTGTCCGGTGGGTGCTGTCAAGAGAGTTTCTCACAGTGGGCCCGGATTTGGCTGGGTCCTTTTTGTTACATGCAGACGGGTCCCCCTTGTCCAGATTTCAATTCATATTGATTTTCCGTAAATGTTTAAGGGCATTGGGTTTGGAGGAGAAAGAATTCATCTCGCACTCATTCCGAATTGGGGCGGTCACGGAAGCCGCCAGGTGTGGGTTGGATGACGAAGCGGCCGTATTGGTAGGTGTGAATAGAGGAGGTTCCAGCTATAGATTCATCCTCATCTGTTGTCTGATTAGGGGCGGGGGGAGGTCATTTTGTGAGTGTTCTGTGTTGGTAAGCCTGTGTTTGCGTGCTTGTTCGGTGTTATTTGTGGTGTTTCCTTTCTTTCAGGTGGTGGGATGAACTTTGTCTGGGTACTGGACCACTCCTATGTGTTGTGGGGGGCCAGGAGAGCAGACGTTAGGCCCAATGGTAGGCAACTAGGCATTTCTAGGCAGGAAGCTTGTGTCCGCTGGTTGGGGGTACCGGGCATGCTGTGGAGCAGAATGGTTCCGGAAGTGCATCGCTTTGCACGACTGGATAGACCGCCGAACGTTCTGGTGCTACACGTCGGCGGCAATGATTTAGGACTGAGGTCCATGTTTGATTTCCTGCGGCGCCGCATGGCCTTCCTGGATATGCTCATCGGGTGGTCCGACATCATTGCTCAGACGACTTGGCATTTGGCTAGGTCGGCAGGAGCTGCTCAATAAGGCCCGCAGGAAGGTCAATAGGGAGTAAGGAATGGGGGCCTGGTTATCTGGCATTTGGAACTGGAAACGGATACTTGGAGATACCTTTTGGGGTGACGGGGTACACCTCAATGTGGTGGGAATTGATTTGTGGGCCCTGGGGTTGCAGGATGAGCTTTGAGGGTGTGGAGGGGCACTCAAGGGTAAGGTCTTCCCCTTGTGCGCTGTGGCAGAGGTTGGTCTTTTCTGACGAATTAAGAAACATCGGATAAGGAAGGATTCAGGACCCATCGGTGGTATCGTTCCCTCTGGTGTATTCCAGGTAACGGTGGTTTAGCTGGAATTGGTTAATGGGTGTACTGCGGTTAGTGGGTTATCTCCGAGCCAGTATGTTGATTGGAGGCCTCGTATAGTAAAAGGTACCGCAGTGCATTCTTGAACATACGATAGTTTGGGGTTCCTGCAAAGACCAACGCGATTAGTGACTGATGGGTATTTGGTTTAATAAATGTTTTTTACGGTTTATGTTCATTTATGTTTATTTGTTAATAAAGAGGCTCCTACAGCCAATTTTTTACTCCATTTATAGTGTGGTCTCCATTAATGGGATTTAATGGTAGGGGTGGAATGGAGTATGGGGTTGGTCTGGCAGTTATTTGCTAAGGATGGAACATCTGTTCTACAATGGTCATGCCTTTTCCAGGGTACAGTATAAAGTGCAGTGCCCGTTACAGTGGGAGGAGCAATATATTAAGGAAACCCAAGCTGAGTAATAGGTTCTGTATGTAAGATTTAATAAAGAGGTGTAAAGTCAGTGTGGTTTGGCAACATATAAAGCACAATATCTCCGAAACCAAAGCAGCACAAACGTTTATTTTTATGGCACAAACCAGCACAAACATCACTCAAATGAATGGCGTGTTTGTTTTTAAAATTTAAGAACATGGGGTGCAAAGTGGGCAGGGTTTCAGCAAATATAATGCACAATATCTCCAAAACCAAAGCGGCACAAACTTTTTTTTTGTGGCACAAACGGGCACAAACGAATGGCGTGTTTTGTTTTTAAAAATTCAACAACATGGGATGCAAAGTGGGCTGGGTTTCAGCAGCTATAATGCACAATATCTCCGAAACCAAAGCGGCACAAACGTTTATTTTTGTGGCACAAACCAGCACAAATGCGGCACAAACGAATGGCGTGTTTGTTTTTAAAATTCAGCAACATGGGGTGCAAAGTGGGCGGGGCTTACATTAAATTGAATGTCTAATATCTCAGAAACCGAACAGGCACAAACGCTAATTTTTGCGGCACAAATCGGCACAAACGCGGCACAAATTAATAGTATATTTTTATTCAGGTTTTACAAACATGGGGTGCCAACTTCACACAGCTAGTGCCAGCTCATCTGCCACCAGCCGGTTCTGCTGCCACATCCACCTGCTGAATGCTGCCACCACACAGTCTACTGGACTGATCACAGGCACTCATACCTCGCTGTGCTCCCATGGCTGTTGTCTAACCAGGAGCTCACTACCCAGGTACGTGACAGGAGGGCGGGGTGATGTCATCGTCTGGAAAAAACAAATTGGTATTATCGTAAAAATGAAAGCAGCACAAAGTTTTATTTTTATGACACAAAAAAGCACAAACGTAGCACTAACAAATAGTATGTTTGTTTTTAAGATTTAATAACATGGGGTGCAAAGTGGGTGGGGTGTTATCAAATCTAAACAAGCTATAACTAAAAAAACATAACAGCACAAATAAAAAATTTTGCAGCACAAAACTGCACTAACCAACCAGCCCAATTTCGTGTCTTTTGGGTGTTGTAGGGGGGCTCAGTGACCTTTGGTGATCTTTAATAAATTATTAATAACGCAAAAATGATAAAAGTTAGAATGATAATTTAAACAGTAACAACGTAGCACTAAAGAAACACACTCGAGCACAGCACAAATAAATTTTTTAGCAGCACAAAACAGCACAAACGTAGCACTAACCAACGAGACCAGTTTTGCGGAATTTAGATGTTGTAGGGGGCTGTGTGACCTTTAATAAATCACTAATAATGCAAAAACAATAAAAGATAGAACGGAAATTTTAGCAGCACAAAACAGCACAAACATAGCACTAAAGAAATACACTTGAGTTTTTATTTGTGCTGATTGTAGGGTGGGAAAAGTGAGTGGGGTTTGAAAAATAAAAATAAACTGTTATAACTTAAAAACCATAACCGCACAAATAAAATTTTTAGCAGCACAAACGTAGCACTAACCAACGAGGCCAGTTTCGTGTCATTTGGGCGTTGTAGGGGGGCTGAGTGACCTTTGGTGACCTTTAATAAATCAGTAATAATGCAAAAACTATAAAAGATAGAATGGAAATTTTGGTAGCACTAACCAACGAGACCAGTTTCATGCCATTTGGCTGTTGTAGGGGGGCTAGATGAGGTCATAGTCTGGAAAAAACAATTGTTAATATCTTAAAAATAAAAGCAGCACAAATGTAAATTTTTACAGCACAAAACAGCACAAATGTAGCACTAAAGAAACACACTTGAGTTTTTATTTGTGCTGATTGTAGGGGGGCCAGCTTCGCTGAGCTGAAGAATACATATCGGCCTAAACTGAGGAAAAAATTTGTTTTTTAAAAAAAAAAAAGGATATTTATTATAGAAAAAAGTTTATAGCGCAAGAAATAAAAACCGCAGAGGTGATCAAATACCACCAAAAGAAAGCTCTATTTGTGGGGAAAAAATGATAAAAATGTCATTTGGGTACAGTGTTGCATGACTGCGCAATTGTCATTCAAAGTGTGACCGCAATGAAAGCTGAAAAATGGCTTGGGCAGGAAGGGGGTGAAAGTGCCCTGTAGGCAAGTGGTTAAACGCTGTACAACGCTGTAGTTTAAAGTCCCAGGGTACCAAGTGCACCCATTGTTCTCCCCCTTTTTTCATATCCATTAACCGGGATGTGGTGCTTCCAAATTTGACCAAGTATGCCCAATTTGTTACTGCTGTACAAGTCTTGCTGAAATGGAAAATGTTTTTATATTTTTTTTTTATGTTTTTGGAAACTTTACATTGATTCAGCTTGGCTCAATGCAAGTATCCATATTGGATATTCAAAGGGAACTTGGGGATGGTGAAAAAAAAAATCAATGGCGTCCATGATATTCCAGGTGCTACTACACCACTACCATTCCTTGTAAAAAATATATATTTTTAATTAATATGAGACGTCCTTGAATAGATGGTGTGCAGAGGAGGGGCCAATGATGTCTAAACCTCAAACTCAACTGGAGAACACCTTGTATTCTATAGAATATCCACTTGATAGTGGCAGTCCAATATAATGTATTTATTTTGGAGCGTTCATCGCCCCAATAAAAATTTTAGCACAACCAAAAGGACCTCTTAATAAGTAATGGGCGGTTAAACCCGGTAGCGGCCGAATAAAGGATTAAAAGTGCCACCGCCAAGGCACTTTGCAGGTGCTTCGGCGGCGCTACCCATTGAATTTAATGAGCAGGGGTGCTTTAGGAGCGGTGTGTGCAGCGCTCTTAACCACTTCAGCCCTGGAGGATTTGGCTGCCCAATGACCGGGCCATTTTTTGCGATTCGGCACTACGTCGCTTTAACTGACAATTGCGCAGTCGTGCGACATTGCACCCAAACAAAATTTACGCCCTTTTTTCCCCAGAAATGGAGCTTTCATTTGGTGGTATTTGATAACCTCTGCGGTTTTTATTTTTTGTGCTATAAACAAAAGGGCGACCATTTTGAAAAAAAAAGCTATATTTTTTTACTTTTTGCTATAATAAATATCCCCCAAAAATTTTATATAAAAAAAAAATTTCCTCAGTTTAGGCCGATATGTATTCTTCTACATATTATTGGTAAAAAAATCGCAATAAGCGTATATTGATTGGTTTGTGCAAAAGTTATAGCGTCTGCAAAATAGGGGATAGATTTAAGGCATTTTTATTAATATTTTTTTTTTTACTAGTAATGGCAGCGATCTGCGATATTTATTTATTTTACCATGACTGAGACATTATGGCGGACACATCAGACACTTTTGACGCTATTTTGGGACCATTGTCATTTATACAGCGATCAGTGCTATAAAAATGCACGGATTACTGTGCAAATGACACTGGCAGGGAAGGGGTTAACCACTAGGGGGCGAGGATGGGGTTAAGTGTGTCCTAGGGAGTGATTCTAACTGTGGGGGGGGCTAGGCTACGAGTGATACGACAGTGATCACTGCTCCCGATGACAGGGAGCAGTAGATTATTGTCCTGTCACTAGGCAGAACAGGGAAATGCCTTGTTTACATAGGCATCTCCCCGTTCTGCCACTCCCTGAGACGATCGTGGGCACCCGGCAGACAGCGAGTCCGCGGGCACGCTTACCGAGCACACGGCGGGGGTGCGCGCGTGGCTGCAAATTCAAAGATACGTACAGGTAAGTCCCTTTGCGCAGCCGTGCCATTCTGCCGACGTGTATATTTATGCGGCAGTCGGCAAGTGGTTAAAGTGCCTCAAAGATGCTGCTTGCAGGACTTTTTTTAACATCCTGCCAGCCCAGCACCCCAGTGTGAAAGCACTCAGACTTTAACACTGGGATTGCAGGTGAGGCATTTTTCAGGTGCTATTTTTAGCGGTAAAATGCCTGGAAAAGTGGTAAAAAACTGTCAGTGTTGCTGGAAGTGCTCTGAGGTCTCACAATCTACAATGATCATAGTACAGGTAGGGTTGCCACCTCATCCCTTTAAAACCGAACACATATCAATTACACAGGTTCTGTGGCTGATTAAGGTGGTAATTAAACTCAATTGGTGCCTTTCCTGAATTAAATTAGCCTCAGAACCTGTGTAATTCATATGTGTTCGGGTTTAAAGGGATGAGGTGGCAACTCTAAGTACAGGCAACCACATTAAGGTTCAGTTTCCACTAGTGCGACTTGTCATATGACTTTGGACACATAAAGTTGCATGACAAGTCACAACCCATTGATTTCAATGGCACCCGTTCCTATCTATGCAACTTTGAAAATTAGCGACGTGGAAAAGGTACCTGCAATGCTTTGATGCAACTTTTGATGCGACTTTGATCCAGAGAGTGTTAAGTTGGATCAAAACTGCACTGAGTCGCATCAAAGTTGAACTCTAAATCGTGAAACTTTGGGGTCGCAACAGTGGAAATGTAGACTAAGGCTCCGATTCTACTAGTATGACTTGTCGTGCGACTTTGGACACATAAAGTCGCATGACACGTCACAGTCCACTGACTTCAATGGCACCCATTCCCATCTTTGCAACTTTTAAAATCGGCTACATTGAAAAGGTAACTGCAATGCTTTGATACAACTTTTGATGTGACTTTGATCCAGAGAGTGTAAAGTTGGATCAAAGCTGCACTCAAAAGTCGCACTCTAAACTGCAACTTTGGGGTCGCAATAGTGGAAACGCGACTTGTCATGCGAGTATATGTCCAAAGTGGCATGACAAGTCACAGTTCATTTATTTTAATGGTACCCATTCCCATCTATGTGACTTTGAAAATCAGCGACTTTGAAAAGGTACCTGCAATGCTTTGATGTGACTTTAAACCAGAGAGTGTAAATTTGGATCAAAGCTGCACTCAAATTCGCATCAAAGCAGCACTCTAAATCTTGCAACTTTGGGGTCGCAATAGTGGAAACGTAGACTAATGCCACGTACACACGATCGTTTTTAATGTCATTTTAAAAAAACACATTTTTCTCAACGTGATTTTTCTCGTTTCCTCAAGCCTGTCTTGCATACACACGTTCATTAAAAAAAACGCTTGAGCAAAGCGCAGTGACGTACAACACGTGCGACGGCACTATAAAGGGGAAGTTCCGTTCGAATGGCGCCACCCTTTGGGACGCTTTTGCTAATTTCGTGTTACCGCGTGTTAGTAAAAGTTTGGTGAGAGACGATTCGCGCTTTTCAGTCTTTGTGCTTTTAAGAACGTTTTGTGGAGTTCAATTTGTGCTTGTTGGTTCGTATCTGTCTTTCAGTGCTTGTAGTCAGTTCGTATCTGTTTATTCAGTGCGTTCTTGTCCGCTCGTTACTGTTTTTCAGCTCGTTCTTCATAGGAAAAATGTGGTGATATACTGCGCTGTCAGAAATTAAATGGTGAACCACCTCCCCTGAAGTGAAAGTGTAATCGCATAAACAAAATAAATGCTGCAACCTAAATGTGAGACACACACAATATAATACCTATAGAAAAAAGAGGCTGCGCAATATGTAAATAACACTCATAATGAAAAAAGTATACAAAAATCTGTTACTGTTAGGCTTAGAGGCAACTATTTGTTGCTTATCTGTATCAATAACAGATCAACACAGTGTAAACAATAAAGTCCT
Organism: Rana muscosa; assembly: GCA_029206835.1. Taxonomy (NCBI): domain Eukaryota; kingdom Metazoa; phylum Chordata; class Amphibia; order Anura; family Ranidae; genus Rana; species Rana muscosa. The sequence continues at coordinate 403,820,649 of CM055122.1, forward strand.
ATTGAGACAGAAATAATCAGTGAATACTGAGCAAACAAAGTCCTGCCAGGATTCTCCTTAGTGGCTTATGGTGACTTAACACATCAGACACCTGGTGAAAAGTGCTATGTTGTTGATAGAAAAGTTCCTCCACCAATGCTTATTACTGCCGCTTACCAGAGCATTAGATCCCATCAGAGATCAATATATGCAGACGGCTATTTGTCCCTGCCAGGGATTCTGGATAAATCGGTCACGGGCAGCTATTCTCCTGGATAAAACGCCAAATCTCCCCAAATGTCACTGTGTTAGGATGTCAAAAGGGAAAGAGAGCCACCATAGCGTAAATCCAATAAGATAACGTTTATTAAAAATTAAAAGTTGCACTTACAATTAGTCGCATATAAAAAGGCAAGTGATATATTCAAGCCGGCCGGCTAAAATAGCCCGTTCCTTCCGAGACCTGTGTGTACGTTGGTGACGTCAGCACGCCGAGCGGAAGGAACGGGCTGTTTTAGCCGGCCGGCTTGAATATACCACTTGCCTTTTTATATGCGACTAATTGTAAGTGCAACTTTTAATTTTTAATAAACGTTATCTTATTGGATTTACGCTATAGTGGATCCCTTTCCCTTTTGACATCCTAATACCGTGACATTTGGGGAGATTTGGCGTTTTATCCAGGAGAATAGCTGATCGTGACCGATTTATCCAGAATCCCTGGCAGGGACAAATAGCCGTCTGCATATATTGATCTCTGATGGGATCTAATGCTCTGGTAAGCGGCAGTAATAAGCATTGGTGGAGGAACTTTTCTATCAATAACATAGCACTTTTCACCGGGTGTCTGATGTGTGAAGTCACCATAAGCCACTAAGGAGACTCCAGTCCATGAACAGGGTGAGGAGGAGTTCATGGACCAAGAATTGGTTGCTCCAGCGGCACCAGTTCTGTCACATGCCTTTTGTTGCGGGAGATCAGGGAGAATAATCCTGAGGACTACAGGAATTTTCTCAGGATGTCTGACCCCGTATTTCAGCATCTGTTGGCTTTGGTGTCCCCCTATATTACCAGGCAGGACACCGTTATGCGGGAAGCCATCACTGCTGAGCAGAGGCTCATCGCCACGTTGCGATACCTGGCGACTGGGAGAAGCCTGCAGGACCTCAAGTTCTCAACAGGCATCTCCCCCCAGGCTCTGGGGATCATTATACCAGAGACTTGTTCTGCCATCCTTCAAGTTTTGCAGGAGGACTATATTAAGGTTAGTTTTCTCCTTTAACATCACATTTTATGTATTTCTTGTTTAATAATGTTTAATATTTCTTTCATCAGTCCCTAATTACCATGATTGTAATATGCTGTGAATGTCCCCTTTCTCCCCATGCATGTTGTCACGTTTTTGATGCTCATTTTTTGGCCTACATGCATATTTCCCCTAACTAAACTCTCCAGCATGCTATGCTGGGGCCATACCCACCTAGCCTAGTCACTTCCCTTTTTTTTTTGCGGTCTGTTCCATTGTAGTGCTTTACCCTAAACGCCCCCTAAAGATTTCTTAAGGAATGTTATATTTTCTTTCAATTCATACAGAGTGCTACAGCCTTGATTTCTGAGGTCCCCAACTAATCTTCAAACCCCCCCCCCATAAAATTTCTGAAATGGCTCATCAGAGGGGTTGTTGAATTTGATAAGTGACTTTTTTCTTTGTTTTTTTTTTATTTCAATTGTTTTGGAGGTTACAAATCATTTAAAAATCTATCTAAATTTATCGTGATGTTGGCCAGGAATGATTTTGTCAAATCTGCTTGCAACGTTTATGTATGAAAGTATTAATTTTTTTTGTTTAACTCCCCAGTTCCCTTCTACGCCACATGAATGGCAGAATGTGGCATCTCAGTTTGCCCAGCGATGGAACTTTCCAAACTGTGGAGGGGCCATCGACGGCAAGCGTGTACGGGTCGTACCACCACCCCATTCGGGATCCTATTACTTCAATTATAAGGGGTTCCACAGCATCGTCATGATGGCAGTGGTGTCGGCCACCTACGAATTTCTTTATGTGGACGTTGGTAAAAATGGACGTATGTCCGATGGAGGAGTTTTTGCTCAGACTGAGTTTGGCCAACGGCTCCTATCAGATGAGCTGGCCTTGCCACCAGCGGACCAGAATGTGGAGGGACTCCCGTTCGTCTTTGTTGCGGATGAGGCGTTTGGCCTGGGTCCAGAAGGGTGGTGGAAAATGCCTTTGGTATCATGGCCAGCCAATTCCGCTTGTTCCTCACCTCCATCCATCTTGCCCCATACAAATGGAACCATGTGGTCATGACCTGTTGTGTCCTACACAATTTTTTACGTGTACGTTCCACAAATTATCTTTCTTTGAGTGGGCCTGAGGCCTCATTACAGGACGGTACTAATTTGGTGGCCCTTGAAGCTGGCCGTCCAGGCTTGGCCCCCCAAACCGGCCGTGATGTTCGGCAGCAATATTTGGATTATTTTGTGGGTAGGGGGGCCATTGATATGCCTGTGGATTCTTAATTTTCTTGTGTTGAAAAATAAAATCTTTCTGTCAAATATTTGTTGTATTGTCTTTTTGGTTGTGTTTCTTTTATGTTTCTCCTCGGTTCTCCTAGTGCACTTGTAGTGCCATGTGTATTTTCCATTATTAAATACCCATCATTGTCAGTGTAAACACAAATCCTAATTTTGCTTACTTTGGGCAACATTTAGATAATAAGCCACACCTTTTTTAGTTTTAAAATCTTTTTATTCTTTGCACATATTTTTTTTTTGTTTTATTAAATAAAAGTGTGTTTTAAATTTTCTGTGTTATAATTTTTTTTTGGGGGTAAAACGCATGAACAGGCATGCTTAAAAAACGTACAAAAAATTATTTATCTAAATTTCTATATGTATTATTAATTAAACATTAAACCAAAAAAAAACCTACCAAAACAAAGCAAGTTCAAAGTTCTTTAGTGGCAAAAAATTAAACCCGCCCAAGCACAGCCATGATATTTTGGAGCCTGTGCTCCACCCGCTTGGTATTTTGCCTGATCTGTATCAAGTCTCCCTTGATTTTTTCAATGTCACGACAGCAGACCCTTAGGTATTGTATCAGGATCTGTGCACTGTGACTTGTAAAATTGTCGGGGTCTTCAGGCAGAACAGCACCTAAAAAATTTAAAAACAACATGTAGTATAAATATGTAGGCCTACATCTATTAACCTGAATCTGTGGTGTTTGACACTGACCTGTTGGGGTGCCACTTTCCACCTCCTCCACTTCACGTTCCTCTACATCATGTGGTTCTGGGGGTCTTGTTGGAGGTGTGGGATTTATGGGCTCATGTCTCAAACCTTTTTGAAGCCCTATTGAGATTGCAATAAAAGGTATAGTTTAGTTCATAAATAAGAATTATCTGAAAAAATAAGCCCTGAAAGAGGAATATGAAACATTCTTTGGAAGTGTGGTACAATTGTCTTTTTAGCCCAAGTTACAAGCTGAACACATGATTGGATCCATACCCAAAACAGGAACATATAATTCGTTTTACAAAGTTTCACACAAGTATATACATTGTTTCACCTGTGTGTGACACCCTAAAAAGGTTGTTCTGTTGGGCCACACTTGTGCTACTGAGTCCAGATGTTCAAACAGCTGCTGAGCATTCTCTCCTTAACATTACAATGCATACACTTAATATTTTAAAAATATATTTCATGAAAAATCTATTCAAACATCATGTCCCAAAAATCATCTCCCCAAAATATACATGTTCATTTTTTTGCAACGATGGATCAGCCAAAAACATCGTATTATTAAGTGTACGTACGAAAGAGGTTTACTACGACCGTTTACTGTGCCCACGAACATGAAAGTTGCTATCTTTAACTGTACTACATTAAAGAAAAAAACACACAGCAACATGCAATTATTAATAATTTGAAGTTCAAAGACATGAAAATTACTTACTTTTTCCTATAACTTTCTTTATTCTTTTGTATTGGTCGGGCTCCCGCAACTTGAGATCAGACCACCGTTTTCTGAGCTGTTCCTTAGTTCTGCACACCCCGAATTTTTGGTGAAGAGTTTTAACCACTTTCCCCATAATTTTTGACTTGACAAGATTAGGCCTTTTATACGACCCATGTTTGGCATCATAATCCTCCCTCCTCAAAATGGCGACCATCTCCACCATTTCCTCGAATGTCATGTTGGATGCCTTATATCTATGGGATTGGGTCTTTGGTTGCTCCGGAATTTCATCCTCTGTTGATGTAATATCAGCCACCTGAGTCTCCGCCATGTTGTGTAGCACTACGACGAACGAGAAGGGGCGGGGAAAGTACTATATCGAACGTCAGGGGCGGGGAAAACGTGCAGAGTTTCACGCATGTGCAGTGTATATAAAGCTAATATGCATGTGTCGTAAATACGTTCATTGTGCAGAAGAAGGAGTAAGCAACGAACGTGATAACGAAGGTACATAACATTTTTCTGATTTTGGTTTCATCAGTGGATGAGATTGTGGCCTATATATGGTCCTAAAGATTATTTGAAGAGTCTTGACTGACACTAGTATTTTTGTGTTGTTTCTGACTTTCAGCAAACATGAAGGAACTTCCTGTTCTGTGGCAAACTAAAACAGCCAAAAATAAAAATAAAACAGCCAGGACAGCAGCACTGGAGAGCCTGCTCGAATTTGTAAAGACCCAGATCCCCACAGCAACCATCCAAGAGGTGAACAACAAACTAGCTACCATTAGGGTGACCATTGTGACCATTAGGGTCACATATAGGACTCAGAGGAATATGGTCCTGAAGTCCCAGAGGTCAGGAGCTGCAGCAGATAAAGTTTATAAACCCATTTTGTGGTACTACAACAAATTATAATTTCTGGATGACCATCTGGAAGTCAGGGAATCTCTGTCAACCCTTCCCTCCCAGACATCTCTCCAGCCTTCCTTGCAGCCAACCCTCCAGCCTTCCTTGCAGCCAACCCTCCAGCCTTCCTTGCAACCCAGCTCTGGCTTCTTCGGAGGAACAACCAGAGGTCCTTGAGGAGCCAGATTTGGACATATGGAGCCAGGTATAGTATTGATATCAAGATTTATATGTAACAAAAGTAATGATGTAAAATAGATGTGAGGCCTCGTACACACGACCGATTTTCTCGGCAAGAACCAGCAAGAAACTTGCTGGCAGAGAGGTCTTGCCGAGTAAATCGGTCGTGTGTACGCTGCTAGCGTGTTTCTCGTCGAGAAAACCGACAAGAAACCTCGACGAGAAAATAGAGAACCTGCTCTCTATTTTCTCGTCGAGATTCTCCTCGGCGTGTTTCTCGAGGAGAAAAGTGAGTGTGTGTACACTTACCTGTCCGCCCGGAAGCCCGCGCATGTTCGAAATGAATTTGACGCATGCGCGGTAGCTTCCTAGGCATACGTAGGGTATACCAAGATGGCGGCGACGGCATCGAATGTGACGAGCGCATGCTCGACGTAGTCGATGACGTCACCGCGTACACTCCTTTCAAAGAACCGCGGGTTCTTTGAAACGAGCGTGTGTACACTCGGCCGGGACAAGTTTCTTGTCCAAGAATCTCGTCGAAAAAAACGACATGTTTTTCTCAACGAGAATCTCGGCCGTGTGTACGAGGCCTTACTATTGCTAACTATTTAATGCTTGAAAATAAAGTGGTTTAGATAGCAATAGACAGTAGTGGTCAAAATTGATGGGGACAAGAATAAATAATGCAGGGGTCAGAATCATTGTATTTTTAATTTTTTTTGGCATTCAATTTTCAAATGTCTTGAGGTGAAAAATGTGTGTGATTGATGAAGCAAAAAATATAAGTATGTCCCTTTTTTATACACAGCCAGAGCAGAGCCAGGAAGAGGGTGACATTGGGGACCAGGAGGAGGCAGGGTCCAGTGGCACACAGGAGGAGGCAGGGCCCAGTGGCACACAGGAGGAGGCAGGGCCCAGTGGCACACAGGATGAGGCCAGGCCCAGCACAAGAGCCCAGATGCCTCCCCTGAAAATCCAACAAAGAATGCAGAGGAGGGTTAGGCAGGTGGAGGAGGAAACCCGGGCCTTTATTCGAGAGGCTACTGTGGCCCTCAGAGAGCCCCCCCTCCGTTGAAGAGGGCTATGCCGCAGTACTGGCACATAAACTAGGCCAAATGGACATGAGGCAATGGCTATACAGTGAAAACTTAATGTTGAAGGTAATCAACAGGGGGTTGCTGGGTGAACTAACCCAGTTCACTGACCTAACAGAGGTCGTCCCTCCTCCTCCACCTCCTCCTCCTCCTCCTCCTGCCACAAGCTCTCCTCCTGAGACACGGCCTCCGAGGAATCGCTTAACAAAGGCTGCAGAGAAGGCTGGAGAGAAGGCTACAAGGCAGAGAAAAAAATAATGACTGTTCTAGTACCACAGGCTGGGGACAGATATCTGACTTACCTGCTGCTGTTCCTGACCTCTGGGAGTCCAAGACAAGATTGTGCTCCTATTTTATGATTTTTGGAATTACATAGTTTGGTGTTCTATTCTTGGATGTTTGCTGTGTGGTCCAAAGGATGCACAAATTCAAGCAGGGTCTCCAGTGCTGCCTTCCCCTTTAATTTCTTATTTGCCAAAATAAAGGATTTTTTGATTTACAGCAAGTACTTGACTATGTGTGTTTTAAATTCAAAAAGAGCGTTTGCTAGTGAGTAGGCAGGGACATTTCAAAAAATCATTTTATAATTAACAAGGGACACAAACCTCCTTGAGGGGAAATAATACAAATTTATAATGTTGGTGTGGTAACTTGACACACAAAAGAAAATAAAAAAACATTCCTAAATAGAAAAGAAAAACAAACATTCCTAAATATCAAAGTAAAAAAAAAAAAAAAAAATTCTTTGATTTAACATATTTAAAATTATTTAATAATTTATTACGGAGATCTGGCTTACCAACAAGTATTTTAATTCATGAGATCACTAACAATTAACAATAAACAAGTTTGTCAGAACTCTGAATATCATTTAGCAAAAGAATTTCATTATTTTAGCATTATATCAAGAAGAAATGAATGCGCTGCATTAAACGATGCAATAATTTACAGCGTTACGAATGTGCATTACAAACGCAAGTTTTACCAGAACGAGCGCTCCCGTCTCATACTTGATTCTGAGCATGCGCGTTTTTTTTCCCCTCGTAAAAGCATACACACTACTGTTTTTCACGACGTTAAAAAAAAACGACGTCAAAAACGACGTGAAAAAATAGAGCAGGTTCTAATTTTTTGAGGCCATTTTTTACGTTGTTAAAAATGCTCTGGAGCCTACACACGATCGTTTTTAATGCCCATTTTTAAAAATGGCATTTTTAACGTCATGAAAAACGATCGTGTGACTTCGTTTACACTAGTATGAATTGTCATGCAACTTTGGACACAAAGTTGCATGACAAGTCACAGCCCATTGATTTCAATGGCACCCGTTCCTATCTATGCAACTTTGAAAATCAGCTACTTTGAAAAGGTAACTGCAATGCTTTGATGCAACTTTTATCCAGAGAGTGTAAAGTTGAATCAAAGCTGCACTCAAAGTTGCATTAAAGTCATACTCCAAAGTCGCACTCTAGCCTTGGGGTACGTTTCCACCGGTGCGACTCCAAAGCTGTGCCACTTTGAGTGCAGATTTGATCCAACTTTACACTCTGGATCAAAATCGCATCAAAAGTTGCATCAAAGTAGTAGGCACCTTTTCAAAGTCGCTGATTTTCAGAGGCGCGTAGATGTGGGGGGGAAAATATTTTTTGACTGGACTTTCACTTTAAAGTTGAAGCCATATAATGATTTGTAATAAGTGTGTGTGTCTATGTGTGTGCCATGTGCTGCAGTGAGCAGAACATACTTACCAGGCTTTCCTGGTGCCTACTTGGCAGCATACCTGTGATAGAGCTCCGCCTCGACTCCTCCTTCAGGACTAGTGAATAGCATAAATTAAACGCATAGTCCCTCCCCCAACATTCTCCTTTTTTTTTTCCTCATACCTTCTTGTGCTGGTGAAGAGTAGCAGTATGTCCATACCTCTGCAGTCAGCAGCGTCCGCCGGGTTTAGCCTTTCCCGTGCGCAGTCCCTGTTCTTGGGCCGCTCACAGCGCTGATAAGACTGGGAACCTCTCTGTGGATCTGTAGGGGTCATTTCGCAGAGTTTCCTCACAGGAACGCAGTCTGCTACCGTACACATGATGAATGCAGTGGAGTCGCAAAAGGATCAGCTCCATCTTCCCAGGTTGGTGGTTTCCATTTTATTTACAGGCATTGTTGTTCTCTCCTTTCTTTTTTCCCTCTCTCCCCCTCCCCTCCCCCTTTCCTTTTGCTTGTAAGGTTTCTTTAAAATGTTTGTTGTCTTACTTCGTTGTTTGTGTTTCTTTGAGACTGGGCAGCTTGCTAGGGCAGGTGCCTCTCTGTGCACCAACATTGCTGTGCTCATTTCCAAGTTCAGCGGGGGGGGGGGGGCTGCAGGTGCCCTGTACATCCTGCCCGGTAGGAGAGTGTCACGGCTCGGCGTCCCCGCCGCCGTACTGCGCATGTGCGATTTGGGAGCGATACAGAGCCGTAGTTTCTCGGCTCTCTGTACTGGGCGACGCCGGGTCTTCTGTGCATGCGCGGGCGCTCGGTTCAGCAGCGGCCATTTTGGATTCTGGAAAAAGGGCTAGATTTGCCCTTTTTCCCAAAATCAATTCCCAATGGTGGTTATGGGATTAGCCCACCCACTTTTGAAGCTATTTAAGGTCAGAAGCAGGGTTAGCTGTCAGAGTCTCCTCAGCTGTGCCCTGCTAGGTTTTTCTGACGCTGCCCTGTGGTAGGTACATTATTTTTTTCAAAGAAAGATGAATGAAAAAAAGAAAAATTACACTTCTATTGGGTATGTGACCAACTATATGTGAGTATAAAAAAATAAATAAAAAAAAGTGCGCTCACTGGTCTAACGTGAGTTCCTTACATTGTAGCCCTACCCACTCCAAGTGGTCCAGAAAATCTTCAAGACACCGCGATGACGACAGCCCAGATCGCAGGTCTCATTCTTTACGCCACCAGTCCCGCTCATCAGGTCGTAGGTCCCATTCTTCACGTCATAGATCAGAGAGGTAAAGATCCAGAGGACGAGATCGGCCCCCCTCTCCTAGGACCTATAGAAAGAAGAAATGCTGGACATGTGGGGCTACACCACTACCAGAAAGAGTAGTCTGGAAGGACTGTTTTACGGACTATGCGTCCAGCCGCGAGCTGGAAAATCAGCACGCTATGGATCTGCTCAAGCGAACTATGAAGGACTTCTTTCCATGACCTTTGTGGCTTTGGTCCCAGCTCAACCAGTTCAGCAGATATCCCAGGTTCAGGATACAGAACCTAATCTCCCTGGTCCTTCAGCAGTCCGTACACCTCTGCCACCGTCAGGCTGACCAGCTAGAGATTCACCACCTGAAGACTCTTCAGGGGACTCTTCAGAGGAGTCAGAACCTTCTGGCTTCAGTCTCTCCTTGGTAAAGCCGTTCATCCAGGCAGTCAAAACTGCAATTGCCTGGAAAGACGCAGAAGAGCCTCCCCAAGAGTCTATGAGCTACTTCCCATTCCTCAAAAGGAAGCCGGTTCTCTTCCCGTTGATGGGCGAGATTTGTCAAGTCATTCAGAATGAATGGTCAAAGACTGATAAAAAACTTTCATTGGGCCGGTTCAATAAACTATACCCCTTACCAGAGTCGGGAACGCAGTCACTAAACTCCATGCCAGCGGTAGACGTGTCGGTGGTGCGACTCGCAAAAAATATAACTTTACCAATGGAGGATTCCGCTTCCTTCAAAGACCCTCTAGACAGGCGAATCGATCTGGAGCTGAAGAGGAGCTACTTAGCCGCGGGAGCAGCGTGTAAGCAAGCTATCGCCCTCACATTGGTATCAAATGCCATAAGATCTTGGACAGATAATATTAAGACGGCTTTGCGTCAGGATGTCCCCAGGGAGGATATAATTAAAACCTTGGAAGAGCTTAGATTGTCGGGGTAGCGGCCATTGACACAATCAGCTGCTCGGCAAGATCCATGTTGCATTCAGTAATGGCAAAGAGGGCCTTGTGGGTGAAACCCTGGATGGCTGACTCCTCCAAACAAAATTGGTACAGGATTCCATTTGATGGTAAAGCACTATTCAGAGATAAAATGGATAAAGCTATCTCCAGGCTGTCAGGAGGGAAGTCTGGTATGCTTCCCCAGGACAGAAGGATGCAAAGCTTCAGAGGCGGTTCCTCTAGGTTCCGCCAGTCAAATCCAAGGGATTTTAGGCAGTCAAGATAGTCCAGAGACAATAAAAGACCTTGGAAAGGTACTCAGGCATCCATTTTGAACAGGAAGATGAAGACCCTTCCGGCTCCACAGGAGCAGAAGCAGTCTTTTTGACGCCAGAATAGCCCAGGCACTCCCGGTGGGAGCCAGGCTAAAGTTATTCGTCCCAGTCTGGGCCACCCGCTGCCAGGACCCCTGGGTTCTGTCAACAATTCAATGGGGGCACTTTTGGAATTTCTCTCATTCCCCACCTCGGAATTCTTTCAAAAGAATAGAGATTCCATCCTCTCGGCTGAAGGCTCAAGCTCTGAAACACTTCATAACGTCACTCCAGCTTCAGGGGGCGGCTGTTCCGGTTCCCTTGGCAGAGCGCTTTGCAGGCTTCTACTCCACCCTATTTCTGGTCCCAAAGAGGACAGGTGGATGGAGGCCTGTGATAGGCCTAAAAAGGCTCAACCGGTATATCCGCCCCAAAAGCTTCAAAATGGAGTCCCTGCAGACGATTATTCAGGCAGTCCAGCCATCAGATTGGATGATTTCAGTCGATCTGCAGGATGCGTACCTACACGTCCCAATTCTACCTGCATTTCAAAAATATCTGAGATTTGCAGTGGGACGGACCCACCTACAGTTTCAAGCCCTGCCTTTCGGTCTGTGCACCTCTCCCAGGGTGTTCACCAAGATACTAAATTCTGCTTTGGCTCCCCTGCGGGAGAGGGGCTTGAGGATATACCACTACTTGGACGACATCCTCCTCCTAGCAAGCAATCCGGATCAGTTGGTATGTCACCGGGACATTCTTCTACAGTCCCTAAAAGAGCTAGGGTGGCTGATAAATTCCACTGTTGCCACTGATATTTTATGAAGCGCTTTTTATGACCATCTGAATGTAAGTGTAACTACCTACATTAAATGTACACTTTTAGCAGTATTACGCTATGTGCCCTTCTTTTTTCCTTTACATTTGGCTGTCATTTTGGTGTAACATCATTGGGCCACCATCTTTCAAGTTGGTATTCACCCTTCCATTGTGAGTTGCTACGAGAGACGCTCCTTGGATGAACCACCAGCTGCTGATCCTTCAGGGACATGCATCCAAAGCTTTGTTGACCCTCTAGACCAGGGTTCTCCAAACATTCTAAACAAAGGGCCGGTTTATTGTCCTTCAGACTCTAGGAGGGCCGGACTTTGGCCAGCGGGAGTGGAAATTTTCCTGGCATCAGTGGTAGTAAACATCTGGCATTAATGGGAAGAATAGTGCCCCATCATTGGTATCATAGGGAGGAATAGTGCTCCATTAGTTGTGTCAGTGGGAGAAATGGTGCTCCATTGTTGGTGTCAGTTGGCAGAATAGTGTCTGGTATCAGTGGAAGGGATAGTGCCCTAAGGGCCGTATAAAGGCTAGCAAAGGGCCGCATCCGGCCCTCGGGCCACAGTTTTGAGACCTCTGCTCTAGACATATGTTTAGTAGGGTCCACTGAGTCCGGTAAGCCTCCTTTATATTGGTGGTGGTTTTTTCTTTCACACAAGTGATTCAGGATTGTTTGGTGTGGTTTAATTATCACGAATACATTTTGGACCATTGTGGAACACTATTGGACTTTTTATTTCACACCAACACGAATGTACTTTGATATCATTCACCAGAGACATTTTGGTTGTTTTGAACTCAACACTGTTTTTCACAAGGGGATTTTTCAATTTATTCCTTTTGTTCACCAGGGTCATTTATTTATTTATTTGTTGACCTACACCCTTTTAGCGCTACAATTATTTGTTTTTTGGCTGATAAATTCCGACAAGAGTCAACTAGCACCAACACGGCAAATGATCTACCTGGGTGCAATGTTCGACACTCAAGGGGGGGACAGCGTCATTACCACCGCCGAAGGCAAAGATTGTCATCCAGAGAATGATCAAAGTCATCCGGAGCCCGTATCTGACGGCTTCACAATGCCTGAGCCTCATTGGCACAATGTCTTCCTGCATACCCATGGTTCCTTGGGCCCATTGGCACTTGAGGTATTTCCAGACTGGTTTCTTGGCGCAGTGGAAGAAACAACGACTATCTCAGACGAGCCTGCTGACGGGAGTAATGCGCAGGAGTCTTCACTGGTGGACAGTTCCAGAAAACCTCTCCAAGCCTCGTCACATGGGCTCCCTTCCTTGGATCACAATTACGTTCGATGCAAGCGGGCAGGGCTGGGGAGCCGATTGCGGGGAAACCAGAATACAGGGGAGATGGTCATGTTCCACCCAGGGAGTGGTATCCAACATCTTGGAGATGAGGGCAGCATTCTTGGCACTAACTTCTTTGGCGTCCCAAATCAGAGGCCAGAGGATACTTCTACGTCTAGACAACAGGGCAGCTGTCGCTTATCTGCAGAAGCAGGGAGGCACTTGCAGCAGGTCACTCCTCAAGGAGGTGGAGCCAATCATGCTCTGGGCAGAGAAGAACCTCCTGGACCTCAGAGCGATGTATCTGCCGGGCAGGTTGAACACGGAAGCAGACACGTTGTCCAGAAACTTCCTGGACAACAACGAGTGGGCTCTCCACCCCCACGTCTTCCATCAGATTGCCAGCATATGGGATCCCCCTCAGGAAGACCTGTTCGCCTCCCTGAACGCCAAGCTGGACAGATTCTTCTCTCGGATGCCGCATCCACAAGCCGAGGCAGTAGATGTCCTGTCATGCCCCTGGAGGTTCACCACGGCATATGCCATTCCTCCCAGGCCATTAATATTCAAATTCCTCCTGAGGCTCCTCAGGGAGTCAGTCCAGGTGGTGGCAGTACTTCGGTATTGGCTGAAGAGACCCTGGTTCCCTCTAGCCCTGTGTCTCAGTGTGAGCTCTCCAATCAAGATCCCTCAACTTCTGTCGCAGGGCATTCTAGTTCATCCAAACCCTCAGATGTTGAATCTTCGAATCTGGAGGTTGAGAGGCGAAGGTTCGAGTCCCTAGGGTGTTCCCCAGGAGTCATAACAACCCTTCTAAAAGCCAGGAAGCCTGCAACTAGTGCCATATATTCAAAAATCTGGGACAAGTTCTTGTCATTTGCTGCCGGAAATGGATTTGATCCAATCCTTCCCTCTACGTCCAATGTTCTAGGTTTCCTTCAGACAGGACTTGATCTGGGGCTTGGTCTAAGCTCCCTCAAAGTGCAGGTAGCAGCAATCTCTGCCACAACACATAAGAGATGGGCGGAGGATCCTTTGGTAGTCACTTTCCTCAGAGGAGTATTGAAGATTCGCCCACCTGTCAGACGATCATTTCCTAAGTGGGATTTGTTCCGGGTTTTTGAAGTTCTATCTGACCATCCCTTTGCTCTGGTGGAACAAGTAGCAATATGGAACCTGACACTAAAGACGGCTTTCCTGCTAGCCATTACATCTGGCAGAACACTCTCGGAACTTCACTCTTTCGGGATAGGTGATGACCACATCTCCTTCTTCCCCGACAGGGTGGAACTTCGCCCCCTTCGGGGGTTCACACCTATGGTCGCTACTCCAAGCCACTTGTTGGAACCCTGGGCACTACCAGTGTTTACAGACACAGATTCAGAGTCTTGTCACGAGCTGGACGTATCCAGAGTGCTCAGGGCCTACCTAGAAGCCACCGGCCCCTTCAGAAACTCTGAGAGACTTTTCATGGTACCGTTCGGTAAATACAGGGGCAAAAAAGCTTCCATCAGAACTCTGGCATCTTGGGTTGTAAAGTTAATCCAGAAGGCCTACAGGGTGAAGAATATGGAGCCTCCATCCCGAGTGAATGCTCATTCTACAAGGGCAGTCTCAGCTTCCTGGGCAGCAAGGGCTAATGTTTCGTTGGAGACAGTGTGCAGGGCCGCCACCTGGTCTTTTCACCATACGTTCCTTAGACACTACCATATTGATCTCACGACTGTTGAGCTCGGAAGAAGGGCAGTTCAGGCTGCTATGTCCTCTTCTAATTAAACATTTATTGTTAAGCGTTATCCCACCCGTGTCAGCTAGTTATTTATCACAGGTATGCTGCCATGGAGGCACCAGGAAAACTGAAAATGTTATCATACTTACCAGTAATTTTCCTTTCCTGGTGCCTATCCATGGCAGCATACACTCCCACCCTCTGTATTCTATATTACGGAGAATGTTGGGGGAGGGACTATGCCTGGACAAGACGGGGCGGTTAGAGTGAACAGTAGGCATGTCTGTGTAGGATTAGAGAAGGACAACGTTTTAAAGAAGTGAGAGACCCCCATGCAGAATTCAGATAAAAGGAAATACGGTTGTCTCTGAAGAACAGGAAGAAGCTGATTGCCAGGCTTAGAAAGTCTAATCAAAGCTAGACAATCAGCTATACAGAAACTTCCGTCTTAAAATGTAGGTGTGTGTGTTATACGCCGATTAAATAAGGTAATTAAAGCGGAGGTCCACACAAATTTATAAATTAACCTCCATCGCATTATTGCAGTGCTTACATTGTGAAATGGACCCTTTTTTATTTTTTTTGAGGGGGTACCTGTATATCCAGTGTTTTCTTGCTCGTTTCCTGTCTTTGACCCCCGAGGGAATGGGCTGGTATTGTCATAATATCTGGCGCCGCACTGTCTCCTGGGAGCTCTGTGTCATTATTCCCAGGAGTCAGTGCGGATGCACGCTGCAAATTCTCACGAGATTCTCGCTGCTCTCTCTCTGTAACGAGCTTTCCTTTGTCTGTGTGTGTGTGTTCAGTGTTATCTTCGTTGCCATCACAACGGGGCGGTTACTTCCGACAACGCGGCCTGTTGTGATGGCAACGTGGAAGTTTACGGCGTCGTACAAACTGAGCATGCGCCGGAACGAGCGGGGAATGCTGGTAGCTCAGCATTCACCGCATCCAGGAAGTTTATGCTTGTGGGCTTCACATGCCCACAAGCAAGATGAAACCTGCTATCAACATATTTTAAAACTACATTTTTGCTACCAAACCGGACATCGGGGGATATCTGTTAGCAAACAAGTGAGTGTAACATTGACCATATGTAAGGGTCTAAATTGTTTAAAAAATAAAAAATTGTGTTATCTGTGGACCTCTGCTTTAATAGAAAAATTTTCATTTTTGACTGGACTTCCACTTTAAGTTTTTGGATAACATAGGGAAGGATTAACACCCCTGTAACATTTGTTTTGCTGTCTGTGCCCCTGTTCAGATTTTACCTCACTTTCTGTCCCTATGACAATTGGATTTAGAAAATTTTGGCTTGTTGTGGAAGCAAGGATTGGTGATAAAGCTTCAGTGGAGGTACCTTTTTCTGATACCTCTTACAGATGTGAATTTTCTCTCCTAGGGGTAGATTTCTTCTCACTTCCTGTATTCTTCCTCCGTTTGTAAGTAGGAGTTGTTTGTAAGTCGAATGTTTGTAATCCAGGGACCGCCTGTATCCTGTTTCTAATGCCGCGTACACACGATCGTTTTTAATGTCATTTTCAAAAACTAAGTTTTTCTCAACGTGATTTTTCTTGTTTCCTCTCAAGCCTGTCTTGCATACACACGTTCATTAAAAAAAATGCTTGAGCAAAGCGCAGTGGCGTACAACACATACGACGGCACTATAAAGGGGAAGTTCCGTTCGAATGGCGCCACCCTTCATGTTAGTAAAGTTTGTTGAGCGACGATTCGCGCTTTTCAGCCTTGTGCTTTTCAGTCCGTTACAGCGTGACGAATGTGCTATCTCCATTACGAATGCTAGTTTTACCAGAACGAGCGCTCCCGTCTCATACTTGATTCTGAGCATGCAAGTTTTTTTTCCCCTCGTAAAAGCATACACACTACCGTTTTTCACGTCGTTAAAAAAAACGACGTTAAAAGAGCAGGTTCTCATTTTTTTTTAGCCCATTTTTCACGTCGTTAAAAATGCTCTGGAGCCTACACACGATCATTTTTAATGGCCAATTTAAAAAATGGCATTTTTAACGTCGTGAAAAACGGTCATGTGTATGTGGCATAAGACTAACTTGGCTCTATGTTTTTCCTTATGGGTTACTTTTGGTGTTTCTTGGTGCTCAGTATTTTTTTATTTACCTATTTCATATGGTGAGTAATACTTGCCTGTCACTATCCTTATACAGTACACCATTCAACTTTTACTTTGCACCTAGGATTACTGTCTTTGGTATCATCTCTTTGGGTTTTAGCTCTCACCTGATATATTTAATATATACATACTTAATATTTACATACTTACATTTCTTTATCACTTTTTACAGAAGTCCTTGGAATTATGATCCTATCACCTTATATCCCAGGTGGCACATTACCTTCTTACACATGTTTGCCCACTGTTGTTTGTGCTGATCTGTTTGCCACGGGACCACAGCTCCCGGACATGATGCCCCCACCATGGCTCCTAGTACCCTATTAGGAATCTTTAGGGTGATCTGTAATGTACAATGGGGGTAGTTTTTCCTCTCCTCCCCCTTCCTCCCTCCATTCTATTCATGGCAGTCTACTACTCACCGCACTACCGGACCTATCCCAATACTACAGCGCTTCCCAACTCTCCCACTTCTTTTATTTTAATCAAGCCGACAAGATTAGGTACTCCACCCTGGTATGCTGTTCGTCCATTTTAAATTCTGCTTTGCGGCACTCGCGAATTGTCCCATATGGGCAATAGGAGACGTATGTTATTACACCACTGCAAAATCTGGCAGCTGGCCATAAATCATAGCAAGGCTCCTACATTTCATACCCATACGCCACCGTGGAACAATCCGCACTTGCCCGAGTTGTTATCTGTCCCAGACCCCAGTCTATTGATTGACAAAGGGGTCGTATATCTTTTCCACATTATAACTAATATCTCGGTTAAATAATTTCAAGCATTAAAAGATGGCTTTGATGTACCCAACTGCATGTTCTTTCGTTACCTCCAACTCCGCCTTGATTTGCTATATCCAGTAGATATAATCACGGGCCAGGATCCAAAAAAAATGGATTTCCCTGTTTTACAACTATCTCATGTTGCCTGCTGCCAATGTTCTGGCCTATCAATTAAAATCTCGATGGGAGACAGACCTGGGTGATGTAATGGATAAGGACTGGGAGGAGGTGCTATCTACCCACAAATCTGTATCCCCTAGGTGAGGAGGTCAGACAACTTATCTCTACATCCTCTATAGGTCCTATTTAACACCCCTTCGCCTTTCCAAGTATAGGCCGGAAAACAGTCCAGCATGTCCTAGGTGTGGTAACTCTAGGGGCTCTTTTTATCACTGGCTATGGTCCTGTCCCTCTATCCAAGGATACTGGTCACAGGTGGTCTAATTCCTTCATGATCGCATGGGCTCCCCTCTGACTCTTTGCTCCGCCAGTGTGTACTTGGCCTCCTCTCCATTTCTGAGGAAGACAAGTATTTAAACATATTTCTGTAAGAGTCACTATTCTTAGCTAATATGCAAATAGCCAGGACCTGGATAAGAGAATTGCCCCCACTGTTCAACAGTGGATCGGGGCTATCAACGCCACCCTTCCCTACAGAAAGGTACTGTACTCACATAGCTGTCCAACCAAATATCATAAAATTTGGGACAGGTGGTTAGAAGACGCTTCCACCTGCAATGCTGAGGAATGATCCCCCAACAAATTTAGCAATCTCCCCTCAAGTATGTCCTGGGTACCTACACATATGATTCTCCCTTTCATTACCCCCCCCCCCCGTGGGCACCTATGATTTATGTGACAGAGCCACGGGGTACACCTATGCCTTCCTCGTGTTCGAAGGAAAGGACACCCAGCTGCATCCCTCTGAATGCCCAGACTATTTTGGATCAAGCGGAAAAGTCGTTTGGGAGCTTGTATATCTCCTTAAAAAGGCTTATCTCTATGTTGATAATTACTACACCGCAATGTTCACCGGAAGAAGATACTAGCATGTGGCACTGTTAGAGCTAGTAGGAAGGGCTTCCCGCAAAGGCTTGTCAATACAAGACTACAACGAGGGGAGTCTGCGACTTACTTTGCGGAATGAGGAAATATTGGCTATGAAGTGGAGAGACAAAAGAGACATCTACATGCTTTTATCAATTCACAACGACACCTACGTGCAAATCACAGGAAGGAACGGCCCAATCCAGAAACCAGAATGTGTTCATGATTACAATTTGTTCATGGGGGAGTCTACTTCAATGATCAAATGATCTAGCCCTACCTTGCTGTAAAAAGAACCCACCATTGGTATAAGAAAGTCCCTATTTTTTTTTTTTTTCAATTTGGCTATTTATAATTCATATGTGATCTACCTACCGCAAATCCACCAAGACACCCCTATCCTTTCTTTGTTATCAGGAGGAAATTGTCAGTGCCCTTTTGTACCCTGAGCCCCTACCAGAAAGCATTTGCTCAGATGCAATGAGCATACTCCACGAACGCCATTTTCCCCAAAAAGTACATCCTGGAGAAAGAGGCCAAAGATGTAAAAAAAATGTCATGTGTGCTCCAGAAAAGGAGTTGGACAAGACACCAGTTTTTCTTATCCCCAGTGTCCTTCCGAACCAGGCCTCTGCATAGGTGACTGTTTCCGCTGTTACCATACTTCTCCACATTATTAGTAAAGTATGGTAAATTATAATATAATATAATATAATATTGTGAATTCCTGCCATTTACCTTCACACTCCTCATGCCTCTGTCTGCTCCTCAACTGACCCTAGCTTGTTATTTGACCACGCCATTGCATGCCACCTAAACTGTACACACCTCTGACTGCTCTGGAACTGACTCTGGCCTGTTATTAGACCACGCCTCTGCTGACGCCTAAACTATCCATACCTCTGCCTGCTCCAGAACTGACCTTGGCCTGTTATTTGTCCATGCTTCTGCCTGCTGCCTAAACTGACTATACCTCTGCCTGCCCTGGAACTGACCCTGGACTGTTTATTGACCACGTTTTTTGCCTGCCACTTGGACTGATCTTTGCTGTGCATAGGCCTTTAGGATCTGCTCTTCTTTAGACCCCTTTCACACTGGGGCATTTTTCAGGCGCTTTGGGGCTAAAAATAGCACCTGTAAAGCGCCTGAAAAATGGCTCCCCTGCAGTCTCATTGTGAAAGCCCGAGTGCTAAAAAAAACTCCTGCAAGCGGCATCTTTGGAGCGGTGTATACACCGCTCCTACACTGCACCTGCCCATTGAAATGAACAAACCGCTGGCTGCAGCGGCGCATTTCGGCCAGTTGTAACCCTTTTTCGGCCGCTAGCGAAGGTTAAAAGCGCTGTATACCTCTGCAAAAACGAAGGTAAAGCGCCATTAAAAAACCGACGCCTCGGTGTGAAAGCGGCCTTACTATGAGCCTGCTTCCGGCTGAAAAGGCAGAGTACTGGCAGAACAATAAAAAGGTACATGCACTGTCTGTTGTAGGGAAATCAGTGCCAATCTGTTCGTCACAAAGAGACTTTAGTTTAGTTAGTTGCTCAGATGAGCAGATGTTTGTTTTAGGTTATGTAATTGCTGTATAAAGCCCTCCTGCATAATGTTTTCTGCCTAATCGAACAGAAGTACAAGACAAACCTGCTAGGATTGTTCTTGGGTGTCTTCTCTCATGCATGTTTACTGCTGCCAATAGTAGTTGAGCCTGTCTCCCATATACACACAGTGGGGGAGATTTACTAAGGACCCTTTCATGCAGGCTTTCCGATCAGGTCCACCTGTCAGTTTTTCAGGCGGACCTAATTGGAGCCTCCATTCACCCCTATGGAGCAGCGGATGTCAGCGGTGACATGGCACTGGCACCCGCTGCTATCTGTTCCTGTCCATGAAATCCAGGCGGATGGAGAATCAGATAAAAAAAAGGACAGGCGGTCCATTTTCATCCAATCTCCCCATAGAGGAGAACAGGACTCTGACAGGTCAGTCTCTGCACAGTAAGTGGAGATCCCTGCTCAGCGGGGATCAGCGGATCGATCCACCGCTGAGCAAAGTGGAGTCCACCGGGCAAATCGCCTGTGTGAAAGGACCCTAAAACTTAAGTACAGCTGTGCATGGTAGCCAATTAGCTTCTAACTTCAGCTTGTTCAATTAAGCTTTGACAATAAAACCTGGAAGCAATTTTACAGGATAACTCTCTAAATTTAATCTAAAAAAGGTAGTTTTAAGATGGGAAATTCCTTTGACGAAGGGCCAACTTAAAATAAAAAAAATTCTTGGCAAGCGGCTTTAGTTTTAAATAGTTTTACCTAGAAGTGCACCGAAATTTCGGCTGCCGAAACATATCGGCCGAAAACTGTGTTTTCGGTATGCGGCCGAAAAAAGAAAAAGGTCCCATTTAATGGCACTGAAAAGGGGGCGGTCCGTCCCGGGTGCTGCACATTGTGGGTGTGTGATCCTGGTGGCTCAGTCAAAGTCCTCCCCTCCCTCCTCCTCTCCTTGTCACACAGAGCAGCAATCTCCCTCTGTGTCACGGAGCTGAATTGTTCGGCAGCCCCTGTAACAATATCCCGCCTCCTGTGATAGATGGCACACTGATCCAATGCCGGGAAATTGAATCAGTGTGGAGTGTATCATAGGAGGCGAGACTTTGTTACTGCGGCCGCCAACCCGGGACATTCATATCCAGCTCGATTACACAGCGGGAGATTACGGCTCTGATCCGGGCACTGGTAGGCTGCATCTGACAAGCACTGGTGGGGCTGCATCTGACAAGCACTGGTGGGGCTGCATCTGACAGGCGCTGGTAGGTTCTATCTGACAGGCACTAGTGGGACTGCATCTGACAGGCACTGATCTCTTGTATCATGTCTGCAGTCTCTGACCATCTCCTGTATCATGTCTGCTAGAGGTGCACCGAATGAAAAAGTTGCTAATACTATTAGCAGTGTGTTTAGGTTTAAGTAAGAGATTGCAGACATGATACAAGAGATGGTCAGAGACTGCAGACTGCCTTTTTCTTGAGCTTTTCTTGCACTAAAGGTGCCAATAATGGCCAACAATAAATTCATATTAATTTAAATTGATGATATTAATTTAAAAAGTCGAATATAATACAATTATATATAAAAATATAAATATTTTTTTTAAAACTGGCATTTTCGGTTTCAGTTTTCGGCTAAGTGCATCCTGCATTTTACCACCACATTGCAAAGCAAATTTACACCACATACTCGTGCACACATTATGCACACAACAATGCGTACTGTGTGATGTGAACAAATCCTTTAGGCCAGGTTCACATCTGTTTTTTTTTTCAGGAGGTAACTCCACTTTCGTGGGGGGAAAAAATAGCAAATAAAGAACAAATAATACAGGTGAAATTTGAAAAATTTGAATATCGTGCAAAAGTTCATTTATTTCACTAATGCAACTTAAAAGGTGAAACTAATATATGAGATGGACTCATTACATGCAAAGCAAGATAGTTCAAGCCGTGATTTGTCATAATTGTGATGATTATGGCTTACAGCTCATGAAAACCCCAAATCCACAATCTCAGAAAATTAGAATATTGTGAAAAGGTGCAATATTCTAGGCTCAAAGTGTACCACTCTAATCAGCTAATTAAGCCATAAGACATGCAAAAGGTTCCTGAGCCTTTAAATGGTCTCTCAGTCTGGTTCAGTAGGAATCACAATCATGGGAAAGACTGCTGACCTGACAGTTGTGCAGAAAACCATCATTGACACCCTCCATAAGGAGGGAAAGCCTCAAAAGGGTAATTGCAAAAAAAAAATGGATATTCCCAAAGTGCTGTATCAAAGCACATTAATAGAAAGTTATGTGCAAGGGAAAAGTGTGGAGAAAAAAAAGGTGCACAAGCAGCAGGGATGACCGCAGCCTGGAGAGGATTGTCAGGAAAAGGCTATTCAAAAGTGTTGGACTTTCACAAAGAGTGGACTGAGGCTGGAGTCAGTGCATCAAGAGCCACCACACACAGACGGATCCTGGACATGGGCTTCAAATGTCGTATTCCTCTTGTCAAGCCACTCCTGAACAACAAACAACATCAGAAGCGTCTTACCTGGGCTAAAGAAAAACAGGCCTGGTCTGTTGCTCAATGGTCCAAAGTAGAGCTGTAACTAACGACTATTTTGTCTGTCGACTAATCTAACGATTATTTCTTCGATTAGTCACGACTATAACGACTATTTTTTATTTATTTTTTAATTAATCTAATGTGTTCTTTTTGTGATTAGCTAATTAATCCTTTGGATAACTGTACAAAAAATGATAAGTACAACTTCTTATATAAATATTTCAACTTTTATAAAAAAAAATCCAAAAATGTGGTTGAAGTTTTTACAGTATACAAAATAAAGTGCCAAAAATAAAATGTAAACAACATATTAGCATCAGGCACGAATAATGCCATAATGGCATTGCCATTAATTCAGAACCAGAAGCATTCAAAAATGCCATATCAATTCAACAAAAGCACTGCTGCTCTGCTGCTCAACACTGTGTGTGCAAAACACATGAAAGACAAAAAAAAGTACCAAAAAATAAAATGTAACACTTTAGGGCATGAGGCATGAAAATGCCATATCAATTCTGCCTAACACTTTGAAAAAGATGCATTCTGAAGGCATTATGTGGTAACCTTACTACTTTAAACCACATAATGCCTTCAGAATGCATCTTTTGCAAAGTGTTAGGCAGAATTTATAGGGCATTTTCATGCCTCATGCCCTAAACTGTTGTTTATACACTAGTAACACCACAAAAATGCTGGTCAACATACAATAAAACTATGTAATCATATTACATAGTGTTATTGTAGAGTGTTCAGCAGTATTTTTGTGGTGTGTTACTTGTAATTGTAATGTAAAACATACCTGAAAGGTAACAGTTTTCAAGAAGCCAAGTCCAACAAAAGCACTGCTCAATAATGGCCAATACAGTGCAAAGATTACCTGAAGGCAGCCATCATGTTGAGATTCTCAACATAAATACAGCCCTGAGCCCAACATGAACAGTGCAAAAGATTGGGTGCCTGTGTTACTTACTCCATTGCAATGCTATATTATATAGGAAGGTTAGCATATCGACATGCTCTGAAGTGAGGCTTGCTCTTTTTTTAGTCACAATGTTGCCAGCAACTGAGAAAAGCCTTTCAGATGGGGTTGATGTTGCAGGCACAGACAAGTAACTCTTTGCCAGCATGGACAAGATGGGAAACCTCTTTTCATTTTCCTTCCACCATTTCAGCGGATTTTCTTCCTTTGGAATAGCCTGCTCACTAAAATACATGTGTATCTCATTCCTCACAACTTCACTGTGGGTTTCTTGATCTTGGAGACCAGTCATGTCATCCTCACCATTACTGTGGTGTTCATCTGAATCTGAACCGAGCAAAGTGTCCAACAAAGACACTTGCCTCTTCTCTGAAAATTTCATGTCTGCACTGGCTGACTGTTGTTCCTCACATTGATGTTGCATTTGCTCTTCCTTGTATCTTCTTTTCACTTCAAGAGCAAGAGCTTGGACCTTGAGGTGAACTTTTAAACTGTCCTCTGCTGGCAGGAATTTTAGTTTGCGGAATCTGGGGTCCAGGGCTGCTGCAATAAGACATATATTTTCTCCACCATCATCTCTGAATTTAGTTTCACGCTCCCATCTTGATGTCATCTCCTGTGCAGCAACACTTTGGAAAGCCTTGACTGCTGTTGTCTCGCAAATTGTGCTCTGTATGGATTTCTGGAGGCCCTTTACCAGAGGAGGTAGAGCGGAACCAGTCACATAGGACTCTCCACTCAATAAAACAGTGGCACACTCAAAAGACCTCAGGACTTGTTCCACCTCCTCAAGAAAGCTCCACTGATCATGCTTTAAATCCAGGAAGCGCTTCCCTCGTGGTGTGACATCAGGATCGGAAAGCGTTGCAGTCACAGGCCACCTCTGTTCAAGCAGGCGGCTGATCATGTGTAAAGTACTGTTCCATCTTACGGATACATCATTTATTAGTTCATGCTCAGGGGTACCCATTTGTTGCTGCTTTGCTTTAAGCTTTGTAGTGGCCAGCTCACTTTTTTTTAAATGTTCCACAAAGCACTTTGCAGCCCTCAGTGTCTTGCTGATCTGGGGATCCCTCAGGGCATGGTTGACAACTAACTGCAATGTATGACCAGCACACCTGAGAGAAGAGATGCCATGCTTTTCTTCCAAAATACGCAGAGCAGCGACAACATTTGCAGCGTTATCATGGACAACTACATTTACATTGGCCATGGATATCTCAAACTTTTCAGCTGCTTTTTCCACCCAGTTAGCAATGTTTTCAGCTGTGTGACGACCTTCAAGTGGCAAAGTGGTCAGATTGTACGATGTAAGAATCCAGTCTTCATTAATGAAGTGGCATGTGACACCCAAGTATGCCCCTGTAGCAATGATGGTCCATGCGTCTGTGGTGAGAGTTATTTTTGATTTTACATCTTTGAGTGACGCTTTCAATCTTTCAAAATTCTCCTCATATTTCTTCTCCATCAGCTTAGTGAAATGGGACCTGGAGGGAAGTGTGTATCCTGGGTAAAACGTGTTGATCATCTCACTAAATCCTTGACCGTCTACAATAGAAAGAGGTCTCATATCTTTTACAATCATGTTGAGTATGCTATTGGTATATGTAACGGCCATTTGGGGTGTGCAAACAGTGACATCCTTTTTATGAAAGAACTCCTGTACACAGCTTTGCCTTTTCCTGAGAAAAAACAACAACACACAATAATTAATAACATTAGGAAGTAGGAACCAACTAAGTTTAATCAACATGAAATCTATGAATGCTCAATGCTAATAATGTACTGTATTTCAAACAGGGTACAGGTAGGGTAGTAAATCTGCAATCTGCATAATATTATGAACTGAATGTGATTAATAACTATGTTTAATAATTATAATATTGTATTTCATCTATTAGAAAAAGTTTGAGATATCCATCCATGTTGTAGCTGCAGTGCAAATGTTGTCGGTGCTCTGTGTATTTTGGAAAAAAGTCTCTTCTCTCAGGTGTGCTGGTCAGATTGCAGTTAGTTGCCCTGAGGGATCCCCAGATCAGCAAGACACTGAGGGCTGCAAAGTGCCTTGTGAAACATTTAAAAAAAACGTGAGATGGCCACTACAAAAAAGCAAAGCACAGCAACAAATGGGTACCCCTGAGCATGCACTAATAAATTACTAGCATATAAGCCATATGTTAAATTGTAATGATTACTCCCAAAAATAAAAAGTACTTACAAAGATGGCTCGTCCGTTTGAGGTCGGAGAGCGCCAGGATGTTTTCTTCTGAGGTGCTCGTGCATCGCAGATGTGCTGCCGTGGAACGCCATTTCGGTTTTGCAAAGGGAACAAAGGACCATTTTTTCTCACCTCTGTTTAAAGAATTCCCATACCTTTGAAAGTCGTGGTCTAGCTTTTCGTGCACTGGAACTTTCTCCATTCGCAGGAGTAGAAGCAGCAGCAGCAGCCATTACCGTGATTACCCCGCGAGATGATAACACTGCGAGATGAGCGTGACGCATCGAAGCCTTTCACGCACATCAACGTATTTTCCAAAGTCCTCTTTTCTGATGAGAGCAAATTTTGCGTCTCATTTGGAAACCAAGGAGCCAGAGTATGGAGGAAGAATGGAGAGGCACACACTGCAAGATGCTTGAAGTCCAGTGTGAAGTTTCCACAGTCTGTGTTGATTTGGGGAGCCATGTCATCTGCTGGTGTTGGTCCACTGTGCTTCATTAAGTCCAGGGTCAACGCAGCCGTCTACCAGGAGATTTTGGAGCACTTCATGCTTCCTTCCGCAGATGAGCCTAAACAAGCTTGAACTATCTTGCTTTGCATGTAATGAGTCTATCTCATATATTAGGTTCACCTTTTAAGTTGCATTAGTGAAATAAATGAACTTTTGCACGATATTCAAATTTTTCGAGTTTCACCTGTATAGCGCATACAATTGCAACACAAGTCATATTGTAATTGAATGTTAAAAATTACCTCTCCTTTTCATACTGTAGCTCTGTAATTTTCTGTAAAATGCAATATGGCTACCTGGAGGTGTTCTGTATACAGAATGTGTACAGAACCCCCCCCCCCCCCCCCAGAAACATAATTTCCTGCTTGTGTGATTGGCTCACCCATTTTCCCAGAACTCTGGACTAAGATACAAGTCAGATATCAGGCATACTCTGCAGAAAAAAATTATTTTTGGTGAGATACTTCAAACAGGATATCACGTCTAAAGGGGTGCAGGCCCAGCAGATTTCCTCATTAGTGCCCTGCAGTTGCTGCAGCTGATTGATAATTATGAAACCACTCCCATTAGATTTACTTTCCCACATGGACACAAACAAACACACAGGTATTTCTTCGGAACAACAAAAGGTAGGAATCTGCAACAAAGTTTGTTAAAATCCTTGAAATGTATATAGATCGCACAGAGGGGAATGTTTTTTTCTCAGCAAAAGTGGAGTTACGCTTTAACATGCATTGTAGCACATTCACATTCTATTGAGATTTACATCACATGAAAATGCACAGAAAATCATTTTATAAATGCAGTGCACAGATGTCAAATACTTTATTGGATTCAATGTATTTATGACACGTGCATTTTTGAGTGTTCCAAGGCAGATAAACAAGTAAATGACAGGGGAATTCTGTAAAAATGCAAAGAATTTCAGTGTGGCTTCTGGTATTATTATTTTTTTTATTGCAGGGGTGTCATCACTGGACCCAGTGATGAAGGTTTTTTTTTGTTTTTTTTTAAACCACAATATATGTCTGTAATGAGAAATCATAAACCAGTGTCTGACAGGTATATGAATGTGTCTAAGTTTGCACTGGGGAAGCAGTATCCACACTACATAATCCTTCCCTAGCTCATTCCAAGCCTCCCTCCCCAGGCACAGGATTTTTGTACTATGGTTGGGCGGAGCCTGATGAGGAACCGAGAGCACAGCAGTGGGTGGATCTATTAGCAACTATCAGTCCAATAGCAGTTTGAATCTGCCAATTGCTATTTACTCTTAAATAAAAGCAAAGCAGACCTGAGGGGGAAGTAATCCCTCTGTTCCATCAGACTCCACCCACCCAGTGACAAGTCAGTTATTAAATATAGGCATTACCCATATTTGGGGTATGACATCCGCTGAATCCCTGGCCCTTTGTTTACATTTAGCTTTCGATCAAAGAATATCCTGGCCGACAGCTAAACAAGGCAGGGGATGCAGCCCTGTGTGACAGCTTCCCAGCAGAGGCATTGCCTATTCCAAATACTGGCATACTTCAGTGTTGGTTTTAATTACTGCCAGCTTCCTAAATGGAGAACTGGCAATAATTCTTTAAGAATTTGTTGTGGCCATGCCCAAAAGATTAAAGTAGCGGTAGTATAAAAACTATTTGAAATTTCCTGACACTGGCACAAATGCTTTCCTGAATTAGACACAAGTGGTTTTTAGGCCGGTTTCACACTGGGGCGGTGGGTGCGGTGGCGGTATAGCGCCGCTATTTTAGCGCCGCTATACCGTCGGGATTGCTGAGGTATTCGGCCGCTAGCGGGGCGGTTTTAACCCCCGCTAGCTGCCGAAAAAGGGTTAATACCCCCCCCCGCAAACCGTGGCTACAGCTACATTTTTAGCAAAATAGCGCCTGCAAACCGCCCCAGTGTGAAAGGGGCCTTAAGGCAACAATTAATAGAAACTTTGTTTTCGAGCCATTTTGAACCCCCTGACCATTTGGGGGCAACGCAAGACTAAATCTTGTGTCTAATTTTAAGTCCAGCAGTAAATTGCACTCACCCATGACTAAGTCACGTGACGAGTGACGTAACGCGTAGGGGGAGGAGCCTAATCACGCTAGCGGTGTTCGGAGGGACTGAAGCCGCAGCAAGTGAAGGAAATCGCTCCAACTGAGCTGGATAGTGGCTACTGTGCGCATACTTTGTCTATGGTCACGTGAGTGAGATGAGTAATTGGAATATCATTGCTTGTAGTATCTGCAGCGCTGCGCAATGAATGTTTCTTTTTTCTTCATTCCAAGATTCGTTTGTTCTGTCTAAACTACCCATCGTACTGCTCAAGCAATTAACCTGATAGCTGTTTTGGACCTATGTACAGCTGAGAAGGAGAGACATATTGAGGGATTCTCCAGCTGGTTGCTGTTAGGTCTGAGAAGTGCAGGTGTGGGATTCTCCTGGCTGTTTTTAGATAGCCATCCAGGTTTAGAGGCTGCTCAGCACTGGTATTGGGAGTCTTATGGACACAGTATTTCAAGTTTGAGTATTGCTTTTTTGCACTGGTTTTTACACTGTGGATATCACTTATGTTTTATTAGTCACATTTGTTTTATTTGTGTATCTTTTGGATAGTCATCCAGTTATACTGTCTTCACTAAGGGTTGATTCACAGTGCACCAATATTGTTATTAATTTACACATATGTTTGAGTTTCAGATCATTTTGATTGAGTGCAGCTAAAATCATTTAGGTATCCTTCGATGATTGTTTTACCACTATTTAAGCACCATTGTTTGCACCATTTTTGCGCTTTAGTATTTTATATAAATTGCACTCACCACTGTCTGTTTTGAATTTAGGGTCGTACTTGGTTCCTCCACAGTATTTTTTTTTTTAAAAAAGGGATATTTAGCAAAAAGCAAAAAGTAAAAGATATTTTTTTCAAAATTGTCGCTATTTTTTGGTTTAAAGTGCAAAAAATAAGAACCGCAGAGGTGATCAAATACCACCAAAAGAAAGCTTTATTTGTGGGAAAAAAAGGACGTCAATTTTGATCGGGTACAACATGACCGCGCAATTGTCAGCTAAAGCGACGCAGTGCCGTATCGCAAAAAATGGCCTAATCATTTGGCAGCCAAATCTTCCTGGGGCTGAAGCGGTTAATTTGAGCATAACAATTGTTTCTTGTTTTAATTTTTTTTTTTATTAAAACGGGGTTGCACTATCGCCTTATTCGTTTATTTAATGATAACTAGTGCCATTTGCTGGATGAAAGTACATGTTTAAAGGAAATGTGGTAATAAATGGCTGAGGAGTCTTTGAATAATACAGCTTTAATAATAAAAAAAGGCACCATTGGTCTTGGTGACCTTGGGCTTCTGGTGAGTGCATTCATTTTACTGCACGTGGTGGAGCACTTGTTATATTTTGAAGAAGAGCGCGTTTGAAATTCTTTAAAGCACGGTAGATGGTTACAAAGACTTGTTGCTCTGCAGCAAAGTGGATTTTCTGTTTTTCAATTTTGTCGCTTTTCAGTATTTTTGTTGCTTTTCAGTTTTTTTTATTTTTTTGGGGGGGGGAGATTTTTTGTGTGTTGATCACAGTACTATTTTCATGTTCTTTTTTTATATTTGTTCATACAGATGGAATTCATTGATATAAAACACGTGTTTTGAATATTTTATGCACACTTAACTTGTTATATTTTTGAGCACTTCACATTGTAATTTTTTTTTTGCACAATTAGAAGTGGGTTTGAGTATAATATCTTTTGAGATATTGGGAAGTATTCACAAATTTTAAGTGGATGCACATCAATTTAAATATAACAGCGCCACACTTTATTATTTAAAAATGAATGTCTGTGTGATTCACACTTAAAAGGGCAGCATAGGTTTATCATAGGCTGGCGCCTTCTTTTTGAGTATTTAAAGTTGATCACAGATGACAACACAAGCCGATTATCGGATTTTCTTTCCTCATGCTGACAGCGTGAGGAGAGAAGAGGAGAGCCGTTAAAGGCATATTGACACTGATATTCAGGGCAAGGATTATCAGTGTACTGATTATCAGTGCAGTCCCAACAGTGCCCACCAGTGCTGCCAATCAGTGCCACCTATCAGTGCCTCCTCATCAGTGCCCACCAGTGCTGTCTCATCTGTGCCACCTATCAGTGCCGCCTCATCAGTGCAGCCTATCCGTGCCCACCAGTGCAGCCTCATCAGCACACATCAGTGAAGGAGAAAAATTACGGTACCTGTTTGCAAAAAAAAATAAAAAAATTCAAAATTTTTGGTCTTTTTTTCGTTTGTTTCGTGAAAAATAAAAAACCCAGTGGTGATTAAATACTACCAAAAGAAAGCTCTATTTGTGTGAAAGAGAAAAAAAAAATTGGATACAGTGTTGCATGACTACGCAAATGACATTCAAAGTGCGACAGCGCTGAAAGCTGAAAATTGGCCTGGGCAGGAAGGGGGTGAAAGTGCCCAGTAGGCAAGTGGTTAAGAAAATTTATTAAATGCATGTGGAATTCAGTGTTACGCTTTGGACTTTTTACACAACTGTCTTTTTGCAGTAATCACGAGTGTGGACTTTTACAGTTATTTTGTGGACATTATAACTGTGTGTGTTTTAGGTGTTTATGGGTTTGATTAACGCAGCACATTAGGTAAATAGGGCGTTTATTGCCATGTCAAATATCTCTCATATCGTGCTAGCAGCATTCCATTTGATTTTCTGTCACAAGCACAGTATCATTTAATTTGACTCATTTAGTTGTTTCATTTAAAGCGGAGCTCCACCCTAAAGTGGAACTTCCACTCATCGGAACCCTCCCCCCCCCTCCGGTGTCATATTTGGCACCTTTCAGGGGGGAGGGGGGTGCAGATACCTGTCTAAGACAGGTATTTGCACCCACTTCTGGGAGTCCTCTCTGCGGGTAGTACGTCACTTCCCGCAGAATACCCGTTGTGTTCTGGGAGACACTCGGCTCCCAGAACACAACAGGGACCAGTGAGAATGCAGCAGCGCGACTCGCGCATGCGCCATAGGGAACCGGGCAGTGAAGCCGCAAGGCTTCACCACCTGGTTCCCTCACCAAGGATGGCGGTGGGGGCAGCAGAGTGACGAGCGATTGCTCGTCTTCTACTGCCAACGTCGCTGGACTCCAGGACAGGTAAGTGTCCTAATATTAAAAGTTAGCAGCTGCAGTATTTGTAGCTGCTGGCTTTTAATTTTTTTTTTTTCAGGGGAGCTCAGCTTTAAGTACTTTTGGCCCGATATCAGTCCTGGTAGACAGAATATTTCATAGCACTGAAACCTCTGGTGAGATGAATGCAGCAGGATCCCTGTGACATAACCCTGGTTGGGAAACCCTGCTCTATAGTTATATACTGTATACACACTCGGCAGATACAGCATGCACAAGTAAACCTGTCAGACCTGGGCAATTAAAAAAATATGATTGTACAGTGGTTATCTTCAGTGAAAACTGCCTGTCAGATTCAGAAATAAAGGTTGCTGAAGTTAAAGCGTATGTAAACCCTCACCTTGTAAAACAACCCATTCAGTTTAAAATAGAAATGAAAGGCAAAACATTTGTGTATAGATAAAAAAAAAAAAAAAACATTATAAGCACTTTTTCCCCTTTATAATAAGTGATCACATTCCCTCTGTTCTCAGCAGCATAAGAGCTGGGGGAGGAGAAGCAGTGTCAGGATAAGTCTGATCACTCGAGGAGGGCACAGGGACTGATAGGAACATCAGGGATTTCATACAAAGGAAGCGCCGTTGAGCTCTGTAGTAGTTTAATGATTCTTGAGGTCACATGAGGTCGCCACATATGGTGGTGGGCCGTCTTGTTGGCTGGAAACATTCCCATTGTTGTATGGATACACGTGCGGTTTTATCTACACTGTTTGTGAGTATTTTGGCATTTATTTAAATAAATGTTGTTATCAGTAATACTGCGCAATGAAGTGTCTTCTTGCCTGTTTCCACATCTTGTATGATCTGAGACCTTGCCCTTGATGGAGTATGCCTAAAGCCTCGTACACACAACCGAGTTTCTCGGCAAGAACCAGCAAGAAACTTGCTGGCAGAGCTTTCTTGCCAAGTAAATTGGTCATGTTTCTCGTCAAGAAAACCAACAAGAATCTCGACGAGAAAAATAGAGAACCTGCTCTCTATTTTCTCGTCGAGATTCTTGTCAGCATGTTTCTCGACGAGAAAAGTGTGTGTGTGTGTGTGTACACTTACCTGTCCTCCGGGAAGCCCGCGCATGCTCAAAATGACTTCGACGCATGCGCGGTAGCAAGGTGTAGCAAGATGGCGGCGACGGCATTGAATGTGACGAGCGCACGCTCGTCATAGTCGACGACGTCACCGTGTTCGCTCCATTCAAAGAACCGCGGGTTCTTTGAATGGAGCGTCTGTACACTCGGCTCGGGACAAGTTTCTTGTCCAAGAATCTCGTCAAGAAAAACAACGTGTTTTTTCTTGACGAGATTCTCGGTCGTGTGTAGGAGGCTTAAGGAAATCAGCTATCAGGAGGATGTCTTATGGATGTGGAGAGTTGGAGTTGATTACTATTAAGTGCTTTTGACTGCTTTTGGTTAAGTAGGCCATCATTTGGGGTAAGGGTCAGTGTGTATCTTTGCTACTGGTGACGGATGTCTTTCAGCACCATTCGTGTGGAATAGCACTCACCGGATCCTTATTATTGAATTATCCATCTGTCATTGAAATGGACTCTTTTTATACTTTTATACATAAGCGCTGCATTTATATTTTATTGTTGTTATTGTTTTACACCAGGAAAACTGTGCTAGCAGCTTTTTCTTTTTCTACTTTATTACACACAAGCGCAGGTGGATTGTGTTTTATTATTAAAATGGGCATACCAAAACTATTCTTTTTGAACTTGCAAGCCGTTTTATAACACTGGCAACAGCAATTGATTATGTAACCAAAACTATTCTCTTTGAACTTGCAAGCCGTTTTATAACACTGGCAACAGCAATTGATTATGTGCTCATCCCGCAACAGCCTGTAAAACCAAAAGTAATGGATTTATGCACATTGCACCTTATTTTTTTTTTTCAGATCTCTTTTTTTTTTTCAGACTGGAATTAGCTATTTGACTGGTTTAGGTTTTATTTTCCCTTGGAAAAAAAAAAATGTACCACATTTAACAAACAGGCCATTATATAGCTTAACTGGGGAACTCTGAGAGAACATTCCAATTTGCTTCAATGTCTTTGACCCTTAAATACTTGCTTCTTTTTGGCTTTGTGCCAAGCAGAGTATTCATTACTTACATTCTCAATGTAAGCCTTGATCTAGGATAATTAGGAAATAACATGCTTGTGTTTTTGTTTAACACATTAAAGAGTTTCTCAGTAATGTAAATCCTGTTGCTGAAAACACAAATGTTTATGCTCCATCTGTTTCCAGTGGGACATTACAATAATATGAAGGTAGTACAAAATATATGTATGCAAAGCCAGAAACAAAACAACACACACACACACTAAATGATTTTAAGTCGGTGTATTTTTAATCAAACAATGGAATATACCATGGCCAGTTGAGCTAAATAGTAATGGGACAAATGTGGATTATAATTAATAATGGGACAAACCCAATTACATTTCATGCTCCAAATTAGAGGTCGACTGATACATCAGCCGGCCGATATATCGGCCGATATTTGGCCTTTTTTAAGAAATCGGCATCGGCCGATTTATTATGCTAATTAGGCCGATTAGCACAGTGGCGTGGCTCCCATATGTACCTCGCTCAGCACAGCTGACACGGCGCGCACGGTGACAAGCAGCACAGACCCAGGCACTGTGAATTTCAGCTGCTGCCTCCCACAAACTTCTTTCTGCTCCCCTGGCCCCTCTTTCTCCTCCTCTCTCCCAGTAAGATGCAGAATGGATGATGGCCACTCGTTTCTGAACCCCTTCCCTTTCTCTCCCGCCCCCTATGACCAATCCTCTCCCACCTTCAGTCCAGCACAGACAAACGCTGCTAAACTAGAGGGGAGTGAGATGAGGGGGAGCCCGGGAGGAGTAAAACCAGAGGGAGGAGCCGAGTGATACCAGGGGGCGGGGCCAGCAGAAACAGGTTCTGGAATGGCAGGACACGGATGACAATCCTCAGTGGAAGGTAGGACATGGATTAGATGCCTCATTCTGTGACTGTCTGTTCTCTGACTATGCAGCCTGCAGCTGCTGCATGTACATCATGGGGACCCTCTAGACTAGAGGTGAACTCATGAGGAATAGTTGGCGACATAGAGCAAGGGGAAAAGAGGGGGGGACATGGGGACAGAGCAAAGTTAATGGGGACAAAACAGAAGACACAGGGTGTGCTTTACTCAGTGGGGTATCTGTCCGCTGAGTGCGGGTGGATGACAAGCCCATATCTGCTCAGTTTCTGCTGAGCGACCACAGACACAGCCCCATTCTACTCTATGGGCAGTCAGATTTAGGCCCGGGTCACACTAGTGCGATGCGAGAACTGTGCAAATTCAGTGCAGGTTCCCACATCACACCTGAATCGCACAGTGGTTCACACTGAGATATGAGACCCACTGCAGGTGTCAATGTAAAGTTAACACCCCCAGATCAGTTTGCAGATCTCTCTCGACTTTTCCTAACATGCGTTATGTTTGATATATATATATTGCAGGAAAAGAGGTTTATACACGTTGGAGGTCCCTACGTGACCGGTACAAGAAAGAAGTTAATGAAGAGAAGTCTGCGGAGAGAAGCGGAGCACCCTCAACTCGTCGCAGGGCTAACCCCCATGCAGAGGCTTTGTCTTTTTTGAGGCGCACCACCGAGATGCGCTCGTAAGTATATATATTATATATTTTACTTTTAACAAATTTGTGGGCAGTATAGCCGCACTGTCCTAATGATTTGAGTGGGCTGGAGAGGTGTAGGAGCGGTATACACACCGCTCCTTCACCACTCCAAGGATGCTGCTATCAGGATTTTTGGTTGCGTCACCGCTCCAGTGTGAAAGGTGTCTAAACCCACCCTGCTCTATATAGAGGGCTATTCTGTAGTGTACACATGACAGTATTCATGTTATTTTTAAACTTGTAATTTTGTTATTATTAGAACTGTGTCAAGTGTTCCTGAGAGAGCAAGCGCAAGACGTGAAAGTTCGTCACCAGATGACGCAGACACCAGTCAAGAAACCAATTCAGAGTCACTTTCATCCCAAGAATATCAACCATCCACTGAAGAACCTGTGGTATGTACTTTCAAAACGTCAGAATGATGGTTTTTACAAAAAAATTTTTTACAATGCTTTCATCTTTTAATGGGGGGGGGGGGGGGGGGACAGTGTCAGTGTGTGTTTTTCGTTTTTGTATTTTTTTACAATTATTTTTTATTTTATTCTTTTTTTTAATCAGCCCTCTCTTTGGTGAGATATCAGGGGTCTTAACAGACCTCTGACATCTCCCCTTTGAGACAGGGAATGGGACTAGGGACACAGATTCCCCAGTCCCTTTCTCAGCAGCCTCCGCTGCGCTGAAAATGAATGGAGAGAAGACAGCGGCTTCTCTTCGTTCATGAACTGAAACATTGTAAAAACAGTTTTGGTGGTCTGGCTGCCAATACAGTGACAACAGGTTTTCGGGGCTAAAACAAGTGCCTGTGTCTGATCTATTGAAAACAGGTGTTGCAAGCTCAGACACGACTTTAATAATTGTGCAAGCATCATGTTTATTATTATGTAAGTGTGATCTCAACATCAGAAGCATAATCTATATATTTGATCTATTTGCAGGCAAATGTAGGTAGGAGAGGACAGTCTACTTCCACCAGCCGTCAAAAACGTACTCAACAAGAGACACCTTTTGAGGAATATTTTAACCGTATTATAGCAGAAATGAGAAACCAATCGCAAAACCAGGCCAAAGATGATGAATTCCTCAATATCTCAGACCCAGATGTTATGTTTTTGAGAATGTTGCTTTGTGTAGTCAGGGAGATTCCTCCTGATAAGCGCACTGAGGTCAGGGGTGATATACATGCCTATTTAACGTATATTGTATCCGCTTGCAAAGAGCAACGCCCATATCCAAAATTTCAGCCATGGGCTATGGGTTTTAATTCACCCAGTGGCTCTTTGAGTCGACCAATGGCCAATCAGCAGTTCCATGACACAACACCTGCCATTAATCCTTATGCAGGACCCCCACCGATGTATACACCTTACCCACCTAATCCTGGTTATCAAAGGATGCACGTGCAGCCACACCCAGTTACTTCACCCTCATCTTCCCAATCAGGATCAGGATCACCCATAGATGTTGGCACTGAACCAAGCCACTCTTCCCTGCGTCCCCCTTATCCGGTGTATGAAAACTTGTAGTTTTGACCTTTTAATTTGTTATATTACTGTTTAATTTTTTTATGTTTTGTTACTTGAATTTTATTGATACCTACCTCAATATCCGCTGAACTGTACGGATGTAAGAAACTGTACTGTACTGTTCCAAGCTTCCATATCTTGCTACTCCGCCACGCTGGCTCTCACAGTACCAAAGCATTGTTTAGGTTGAGAGCCAGCATGGCCGACTAGAAAGATACTGAAGCTTGGCCCAGTGGGAGATCCCCCAATCTACACAGTGCAGCATACATGGCGAAATCAAAATTAAGGTGACGAAGGTTAGGGTTTTGACACTTTCTCTATGGGGCCATGCCTCAGCAGACTGGCCATACACCTATAGGTTATCTTCTGTTTTTCTATGTTCAGATGGAAAAAGTGGAACAGATTCCTCCATCTCCGCTAAACTGTGCGGATGTAAGAATCTCCCACTGTTCCAAGCTTCCATATCTTGCTACTCGGACGACTAGAAAGATACTGAAGCTTGGCCCAGTGGGAGATCCACTCCCCCCCATCTACACAGTGCAGTGTACATGGACAAATATAATTCCATCTAATCATAGACATTATGCAGATAATCTATAGGTGTATGGTCAGCTTTAAGCACTAAAAAACCTTTTTAAATTCTTTGCTTACATTTGGACATTGTTATCAAACAGCCGCTACACAACAGTTCGTAAAGTTGTGAAAAAATGTTTCAAAGCTGTTTACTGCACTCACAGTGTCCACATATAGTCAAACATATGGTTAACAGCACTTTAGAAATACTCAATATTTTAGGGGGTGGGGGGGTACAGAGTCAATTTATACTTGAAAATAGAAGAAAATTCTCTATATTCCTAAGGAATTGAAAAAATAGTTTTCTATACATGCAAGCATTCAATGTTTTGTAAGGTTTGTCTATTTTTTCTACCTTTTTGTTATTTAACATGGCAAAGATATAAAAATAAAAACAATTTAATTGTAAAAAATTGTCAACTACTTTATTTCAAGAACAAATTTAAACTGTAATATAAGGTTGATATAACATGGGTAACAAAGATCTCTTTACAAATGGTCATATTGCCATGGGAGCTGTCCATCCTCTGTCAAAAAAAAAATCTGTGAAATCCTCACGCACTTGTAGAGCTTGATTCGTGGGATGAGTGGCAGTAACACGACCTCTGTGTTCTGCGGAAACAGGTAACGCTAACGGGGATTCGGTGGGCACGATCTCCTTACCCCTCAAATAGTTGTGGAGAACACAACATGCCAAAACAACATTGACCGCATGATCCACTTCTAGGTGCATGGCTGTCATCAAAACACGCCATTTGGCAGTGCAAATGCCAAATGCGCACTCCACCATTCTCCGGGCTCTACTGAGACGGTAATTAAAAATGCGCCTCCTGTCAGTGAGACCATGCCTCGTATAGGGCCTGAGAAGGCGGGTGGATAAGGCAAATGCCTCATCTCCCAGCACAACAAAAGGAAGATCCGGCACAGCAGTACCAGGAAGAGGCCTTGACTGTGGCACATTGAATTCACTATTTTCTAATTGCTGGCCCATCATAGAATTACGGAAAATTCTGGAATCTCCAGAACTCCCGTAAGCTCCCACATCCACAGCAATGAACCGCATGTTGGCATCACTGAGCCCCAGGAGGACAATGGAGAAATATTTTTTATAGTTGAAATAACGGGAACCAGAGTTTGGTGGCTTGATGAGACGGTTTTATGTTTCCCGTCTAAAGCCCCAATGCAATTTGGGAAGTTGGTCTTCTCCCAAAACTCCTCAGATATTTCCTCCCACAGACTGGATGTTGGTTCCGGCATGACACTGCTTTTCAGCTCTTCCCAAATAACTTGACATGTATCATGGACTATTGTCGATACAGTAGAAATTCCCATTAGGAACTGATGATGAAGGGAGGTGAAGCTGGCACCAGTGGCAAGGTATCTGCAATACAAAAAAGACACATATATTTATATCTATATATTATGCAAGAACATACATACACACTATTGTCAATAATATTGGTACACCTGCATGTACATGAATTTAAAGCATCTGTTCAAGATATGGAAAACCTACCTTAAAGTAAGTAGCAGCCGCTCTTCTGCACTAATGCTTCTTCTCATGTTGGTCCTGGTTCTGCTCAGGCGTGTTCTACAGAGTTCCAACAGCTCATCGAAGCTTGCCACGGACATCCGAGTATAATTGTAGAACTTGTCCCCATGGGTCCGCAGCTCACCGAACATGAGGGCAAAGTAGCCAATTGATAGACGCTGTGAGGTTAGGGGATGGACCCAGTAACGGCGGGGACGTCGCCTAGACTGGATCTGTCTTCTCCTCTTCATCCTCATCATCAGAAACATGAGCATCGCCAGCAAACTCATCATATTTGCATTCATTTTTGCAAATCTCAGGCACAACACACCGATCACTCCTCTCACCTCTAAACTCCAACACACACTCAGCAAGTGAACAAAGAAACAGGAAATAGATGGCAGAGGACCGAAATGCATCATGGTTAGATCCAAGGGACAAAAAAATAAATAAACAGGTTGCTATGGGAATAACTAACCGCAGCTAAACGCAACCGCAAATAAACGCACGTATACGCAGGTAATCGCAATGTACAAATGCAGCTAATCGCATTGCCTGAAGCCTTGAATTTCAAAGAACAAAAAACATGCTTTTTACTGCGGCAATTTTGCCGTCCATGTGAAAGGGGCCTTATTCCAGTGAATATGAAAAAAGTGTAGTGCCTATTTTTGTGCATAAGTCAGTTGACAACACATGTCAAATGTTGCAAACATACATATACATGAAATCTTAATTTCAGTGACACCAAGTGACTAAATGTGATCCGTGAAAAAAATTTGTAACAAATAAATCAGAACGAAGCAGTCCTCTATTGTGACCAAACACAAATAACAGTCCAAAAGTGTAGAAAAAACTGCAAGGTTGAAATGAAGAATTCCACATGGATATGACCCACTTTGTGAAAGGATAGAGGAACTACCACCGATATAAGGAGGAGGC
Source organism: Rana muscosa (assembly GCA_029206835.1). Classification (NCBI taxonomy): domain Eukaryota; kingdom Metazoa; phylum Chordata; class Amphibia; order Anura; family Ranidae; genus Rana; species Rana muscosa. The sequence goes on from CM055122.1 coordinate 403,860,084, forward strand.
TTACCAGATGGTGTTGACTTGGTGAGGTATATACCACCCAAGTCAAAACAGGCTTGTATAATCAGCCAGCAAGATGTATCCAGCGGGTCCTGAATCCACATCTCAGTTGGCACTGCAAATTCCAATAAACACCAGGAAGTGTCAAATACATGTAGTCTTGTTGGAGCCAGAGGTACGGTAACATGCGTAATGGGGAAAAAACTCACATAGTGTGATTCCGTACAAAGTAGTATTAATTAAAAATGTACACTCACATTTGGAAGAACGTCATAGGAATATCACAAAGTGCAAGAGCGATGTGTGTGAATGGGTCCACTCGACACGTTTCAACTAAACAGTCATCATCTGGGGTGTGGACCCCCACAACAACACCGCTATTTATAGATGATATGACCCCAGCTGGAGTGACCATGACTCCGGAAATTACATCACTTCCTGTTAGTAAACAGAAAGTGGCAGCCGCTATTTTAAAACGACCCATTTCAATTCAAAAAGTCTTACCAATAGAATAGAATAATATTGCCAACAAATATTAGATGAATAGGCAATATAAACATGGCCAGAACTTCTATATCAGTCATATAGAACGCAAAACGCCATCCAAGCCTCTCTATGAAGACGAGGCTGGATGACATCACTTCTGCTCTAGACAGGAACATTGGAAAGGATCCCCAAGCCTCACTATCAAAGCGAGTCATGGTGAAATCACTGCACCAAGCCTCGCTATGGACTGAAGAACATTAAAATTAACTCCAAGCGGGGCCCAGAGATCACCAATAGAATAATATTGCCAATAGTTAATGGATGAATAGGCAATATAAACGTGGCCAGAACTTCTATATCTGCCATATAGAACGAGAAGCGCCATCCAAGCCTCTCTATGAAGACGAGGCTGGATGACATCACTTCCGCTCTAGACAGGAACATAGGAAAAGATCCCCAAGCATCACTATCAAAGCGAGGTATGGTGAAATCCCTGCACCAAGCCTCGCTATGGACAAAAGAACATTGAAATGAACACCAAGCCTCGCTCTCAAAGCGGGGCCCGGAGATATTAGATGAATAGGCAATATAAACATGGCCAGAACTTCTATATTTGCCATATAGAACGAGAAGCGCCATCCAAGCCTCTCTATGAAGACGAGGCTGGATGACATCACTTCCGCTCTAAACAGGAACATAGGAAAGGATCCCCAAGCCTCACTATCAAAGCGAGGCATGGTGAAATCTCTGCACCAAGCCTCGCTATGGACAAAAGAACATTGAAATGAACCCCAAGCCTTTCTCTCAAAGCGGGGCCCGGAGATCAAAATGCGCCGCCCAAACCTCACCATGAAAGCAAAGCTTGACACGCACTAGGGTCATGAAAGCAACCAAACCTCGCTATCAAAGCGAGGCCTGGTGACCTAACATCCAGCTATAAGCTGGAGGATATTGGTAACAATCAAATCAGCAGTGAGCTAAGAAAGTTCAGCCAGGCCACATCATTAAAAGGGACAGGACATATATATTAAATAAATAAATAATTCAAATTAAATATAAATTCCTCGAGTCCATATAATCACTGATGCTATAGTCATATTATAAGTCTAATCAAACTGGGGTCATCCTTAACAATCTAGGATGCTAATATTGGTTAATAGTTCAAATCCAACATAAATTCAACCGTCAAACATAAACTCGCCATATAAATGGCAGCTAGATGGTTGACGGATACAAATTACTTTAATAAATGAGTAATAAAAAATATATGATAATAAAAAGGTACAAAGGTATAAAAGGATAAAATACTACAAGATATAGGTGAAAAATCATCCTTGGAGTCAAGATCTATTAATAAAAGCGTTAATATCCCACTCCACATTTAACCCCTGTGGGTGGAGAGTCTGTAACTTGTAAATCCAGAAAGTTTTGAGTCTGGAAACTCCTCTGGTGTTAGCCCCACCCCTCCATGGAGCAACATAATGATCAATAATCAAGAATTGGGTCCCTGTTGGATCACGGGCATGGTGTTGCCTATAATGCAGAGGGACCGTGTGTTTGACACTCCCAAACTTGATTAAGTTAATATGTTCAGTTACCCTGGTCGTAAATGACCTAATGGTCCGCCCAACATATTGTTTACCACATGGACATGTTAGTAAATACACAACATTAACCACTTGCCGACCGCTGGCCGTCAAATGACGTCCTCAGCTTTGTGGGGGTATATCTGAATGATGCCTGCAGCTACAGGCATCATTCAGATATCGGCATTTTCAGCCGGCGATTCCCGACACCGAAAGAATGATCATAGCGCCTGTTGGTCGCCGGAGTCTCTATGATCATCGGAGGCCGGGCGTGATGCTATGACGTCACGTCTGGCCTCTGCATTTAAAAAAAACTGCGCTGCTTCGGCCGTGAAACGGTGATGTTTTTTTTTTTCTTTTTTTATTTTTTATTTTAGGCTTCCCAGCCTGGAGGTGAGATGTGGGGTCTTATTGACCCCATATCTCACTGTAAAGAGGTCCTGTCTTGCCATATTCCTATTACAAGAGATGTTTACATTCCTTGTAATAGGAATAAAAGTGATCAAAAATGTTATTTTTTTTTTTTAAAGTATCAAAATATTTTTTTTTAAGTAAAATTAACAATAAAAAAAAAAAAAAAAATGTTTAAAGTGCCCCTGTCCTTGTGTGCTCGCACGCAGAAGCGAACGCATACGCAAGTCCTGCCCACATATGAAAACGGTGTTCAAACCACACATGTGAGGTGTTCCCACGAACGTTAGAGCGAGAGCAATAATTCTAGCCCTAAGAAAGGGAAGTTCCCCCAGTAGGGTTTTTAGGCAGCTCGATTCAAAAATGGATGACAATGTATGTACAAAAATGGATTTATTAAAATTCAAAGGAAATGGGTGGTACAGATTTAAGATATGAGTTCTGGTAACATGTCATTGAACACAATTGCAAACACTGAAAGTGGTCATACAGTTTAACACAATTGTATGTGAAACTATGTAACACTTCCTAACGCGTTTCGACCCTTTTCATGGGTCTTCTTCAGAGGTTTCGGTGTTGCTGTAAAAAGGTTGTATAGAGTAAGCATCAAATATTTTCACCAATTTTTACAAAATTTAAAAATATATAAGTAACATAGTCACCAATTTATCGTGTATAGACACTGAACATTTTTACCAAGGTTTCCAACAGGAGATGCCCCAGGGTCCCAGAACACCCTCCTGGTCGTGTGGATTCCCCACGCACTGGAATAACACCGGAGGGGACTGCAGTTTACAAGAATTCACCATGTAGGATAAGGATCCCTAGACCTCCTCTGTAACTCAAAACATGTAACCAGTAAAAAAAAATTAAAGCGTCGCCTATGGGGATTTTTAAGTACCGAAGTTTGGCGCCATTCCACGAGCGTGTGCAATTTTGAAGCGTGACATGTTGGGTATCTATTTACTCAGCGTAACTTCGTCTTTCACATTATGCAAAAAAATTGGGCTAACTTTACTGTTTTTTTGTTAAAGCATGAAACTGTTTTTATCCCCCAAAAAATTGAAAAATTGCTGCGCAAATACCATGCGAGATAAAAAGTTTCAATGACCGCCATTGTATTTTCTAGGGTCTCTGCTAAAAAAACATATATAATGTTTGGGGGTTCTATGTAATTTTCGATAAAAAAAATTATGATTTTACACGTAGGAGAGAAATGTCAGAATTGGCCTGGTTGTTAAGTGGTTAATGGTTGCGCATGTACAGAATGGTTTGATTGGATAGACCCGATTAGTCGCTGTGAACCTAAATTTTTTACTGGCCCTTCTCCCACAGGTGTTATACTGGCATACAATGCATTTTTTGCAGGGGTGGTAGCCTGTCCAGTTATGAAAAAATGTTGGCCTAATCGGAGGATTGATGATGGTTGGTGCAATTTTACTTTTAAGTGAGGGCACTCCTCGGTATATCACTTTAGGTCTTTCTGGTAAAAGCGTACAGAGGATTCGATCATTCCTCAAGATACCCCAATGTTGTTAAAAAATGGCCTCGATTTGCTTATGTTGGGTAGAAAAGGCTGTAAGAAAAGACCATCTGAAATTGTCTTCCCTTTCTCTTTGGGGTCAATCTGCTAACAATAGAGATCGGTCGATATTCAGAACCTTAGTCATCTCGTTCTCGACCTCTCGATTGTCATATCCCTTTTCAATAAACCGGCCTCTCAGAATGTCTGCTTGTATCCTGAAAGTTTCTATATCAGTACAATTCCTGCGAAGACTTTTAGGAACGGACTTTAGCCAAGACTGATGCCGCGTACACACGATCATTTTTCCCGTCGGGAAAAATGACATTTTTTTTTTCGCCGAGAAAAACGATCGTCTGTGGGCTTTATGCCATTTTTCTCGTTGAGAAAAACGGCAGGAAAAACGACGAGAAAAATTAGAACATGTTCTAAATTTTCTCATCGTTTTTTCCATCATTTTTTTCCGCGGCAGTTTTCCCATAGGGAGACACTGCCGCGGAGCCCACAGACGGTCGTTTTTCTCGACAAAGAAAAAAATGACGGGAAAAACGGTCGTGTGTGGGGGAAAATGCCGTTCCCTCGTTTTTCATTTAATTTCATGTCGTGATTCACGGCGGTGTTTTCACCGCCGTGAATCACGATCGTGTGTACGCGGCATTATGGTGACAACTGCCTGTGGGTATGTATCTGTTCCTATCCGTAGGTTTAAAATACGTACTGAACTTAAATTGATACTCAGACCTTTCAATTTCAAGATCCAAAAAATGGATTTTAGACTGGCTAAATTCGTATGTAAGTGAAATCCCTCTCATTCTCATTGGGCTCCAAAAAATATTTTTACAAGAGATTAAGGGGTGCCAGCCCATAAGAGGAGGATGTTGTCTATGTACCCACATAATTAACTGCGGGTGCTCCAGGGCATAGACGGCTTCCTCCTCCCACTTGGCCATAAAAAGGTTTGCTAGACTGCTAAACTTTGCTCCCATCGCAAGTCCCTTATGCTGCAAATAAAAGCGACCATCAAACCAAAAATAATTATGTTGGGTGGCAAACTCCAACAAATCAACTATAAAATCCACCTGAGGTTTAGCGAGAGTGACATCCCTGTTTAAAAAGTCCTGAGCAGCCTCCATTCCTCTCTGATGAGGAATGCAGGTGTATAGGGATGCCACATCCACTGTGGCCATAATCAGATCACCTTCAAAGGTGATAGCAGACAGGCGTTTAATCACATCCTTCGTGTCTTTGAGGTAGGATGGAGCTTTGCGTACAGATGGTTGCAAAAAGAAATCGATGTACCTACCTATTCTAGAAGTGACAAAATCTATCCCGCTAATAATGGGACGTCCAGGGGGATGAAGGGGATCTTTATGGACCTTGGGTAAATAATAAATAACGGGAATGCGGGGGGCTAAAGGGACAAGGAACGATTTTTCTTGACTATTTTAAATTGAAGACTCATAACCAGTGTTGGTCATCTTACTTTAAAAAAGTAATTAGTTACAGTTACAAATTACTTCTCTCAAAAAGTAATTGCGTTAGTAACTCAGTTACTACATTGAAAAAGTAATTAGTTACTCAGCAAAGTAACTGACTTTTTTTTTGAGGGCACATAGCACATCAGGGCATGGGACACATAGCACATCAGGGCATGGGGCACAGGGCACATAGCACATGAGGGCACATCAGGACATGTGGCACATAGAACATCAGGGCGGGGCACATAACACATCAGGGCGGGGCACATAGCACATCGGGGCAGGGCACATAGCACATTGTTTACCAGCCATGCAGAGTAGCGCAGGAAGCATGTGTAATAAGTTCTCTCTCATGTCACGGCACTGACGGCAGTCACGCTACTCCCCGGCGGCCCCTCCTCTCTTCTCGTCCATCCCAGATGATGTCACAAGCAAATGGGGAGTGACGAGAAGAGAGGAGGGGCCTCGGGAGCAGCGTGACTGCCGTCAGTACCGTGATATGAGAGAGACCCGGTCATAGAGGAGAGGAGGAATTACACTACTGCCATCTAGTGGCGGTAGATATAATTGGGGTAACGCTGCCCAAGTAATGGTAACTGCGTTACCATGAGGGGAAGAGTAATCAGTTAGATTACTCGTTACCCTCTAAAGTAACTGCTTTACGTAACTCCGTTTATTCTAACTCAGTTACTTACATCACTGCTCATAACTAGGGTTGTCCCGATACCACTTTTTTAAGACCGAGTACAAGTACAGATACTTTTTTTCAAGTACTCGCCGATACCGAATACCGATACTTTTTTTTAATCTCATGTGACAGTGGCACATGTGTCAGTAGTTTTTTTTTTTTTTTTTACAATTTTTTTTTATAATGCTTTCTTTTTTTAAGGGGGGGGGGGGGGGGTGGACAGTGTCAGTGTGCAGTGTGTTTTTTATTTTATTTTTTATTATTTTTTTACAATTAATTTTTATTTTATTATTTTTTTTTTTTATCAGCCCTGTTGGGGGGCTTTGGTGAGATATCAGGGGTCTTAACAGACCTCTGACATCTCCCCTTTGAGACAGAGAAAGGGACTAAGGACAGATTCCCCAGTCCCCTTCTCAGCTGCGCTGCGCTGAAAATGAATGGAGAGAAGACAGCAGCTTCTCTCTCCATTCATAAACTGAAACATTGTAAACAAAGTTTACAATGTTTCAGTTATGTGAATGTACAGAGTCAGTGATCACTGACTCTGTACATTCCGAACAGTAACGAGCCGGATTTACTGGCTCCTACCTCCGCTCTCCATCCTGCCAGATCGAGGGGGAGGAGGAGGGGGACACAGAGGGGGACGGCAGCATGGAGGGGGACACAGAGGGGGACGGCAGCATGGAGGGGGACACAGAGGGGGATGGCAGCATGGAGGGGGACACAGAGGGGGACGGCAGCATGGAGGGGGACACAGAGGGGGACGGCAGCATGGAGGGGGACACAGAGGGGGATGGCAGCATGGAGGGGGACACAGAGGGGGATGGCAGCATGGAGGGGGACACGGACGGGGACGGCAGCATGGAGCGGTACATGGAGGGGACCGGCAGCATGGAGCGGGACATGGAGGGGGACACAGAGGGGAACGGCAGCATGGAGCGGGACATGGAGGGGGACACGAAGGGGAACGGCAGCATGGAGCGGGACATGGAGGGGGACACGGAGGGGAACGGCAGCATGAAGGGGGACACGGAGGGAGACAGCAGCAAAACGGAGGGGGGCTGGAGGAGGATACGGGGACAATCAACGGTGATAGTGTGTGGGGGAGTTACAAGCACTGATCACCGCTGATTTTAAAGCAGCTGAAAGCCGCGAGGGTGGGGGGGGGGAGAGAGAGAAGCGGAAGAACGACTTTTAAATCTATACAGTGGTGATTGGTGCTTGTAACTCCCCCACACACGATCACAGCTGACTGTACAAGTATCGGGTGAAGCATCGGGAGCATTTGCCCGAGTACAAGTACTCAGGCAAATGCTCGGTATCAGTACCGATACCGATACTAGTATCGGTATCGGGACAACCCTACTCATAACCCTGAGAGATAAGACGGGTTAATTGTCTCTTAAATTTAGATGTCGGATTATTGGGTAGCTCTTTGTACGTATCCTGATCACTCAAAATTTTGTACATCTCCCCCTTATAATCAGCCTTGTCCAACAATACAATGCCTCCGCCTTTGTCGGCGGGACGGATAACCAAATCCTTATTATCACACAAGGACTTAAGACCCTGGATAGGTAAAGGATTGTTGAAAACTCGTTTAGGAGGTAATTTGGCAAGATCTTTCAATACCAGATCTCTAAACATGTTTATTGCTGGAGCAAGCTGGTTAGGGGGGTTGAACAGGGATGGGTTGGATAAACCTGAATGGACAGTACCTGACGTAGCTGCCCTCGCTATACTTCTAGTAGGATTGGAAGTAATATAGCGCTGTATGTTAATCTTCCTAATGTACTTGTGAATGTCAAAAAAAGGTGTCAAATTTGTTCAACCTCCGCAGGGGAGCAAATTTGAGACCCTTGTCTAGAACAATCTTTTCTTCATGTGTTAAAACAGTACTACTCAGGTTGAACACTCCTTTACAGATTATGTTCGCCCTCGCTTTTCGTCTCTGGCTCCTCCTCCCTCCTCTGGACCCTCTCTTGGGTCTCGGCCCCTATTTCTCCCTGGGGGGTCCTCGTGAAAACCCTGATTTGGGCGGGGATGGGAGTTTGATTGTTGGTATCCATAGGAAGGCTGATCATACTCGGCATTTGGATACGGATATACTCCATCATTATACTGATCTTGAAGTGGAGAATATCTGTTGTAAGTGGATGTTGGTGGATGACTATAGTGGGACGGTTTAGGGTAACCATTATGGTGGTCTTGATATCTAGCGGGTGATCCCCTATAATAGGGAGACCCCCTCTGATAAGATGGCTCACGATCATAATAATGACCGTCAGGACTAGAATGGATCCCTCTATGTCCTCTCCCTCCCCTTCTATTAGAATTATGTCCTCTACCCCTGTGTGTTCCTAGGGGTATGTGCATTTTGGGAGCGACCACCCTGGGTTGGAGGAGAATCCCTAGATCCCTAGGTAGTAGGCTCCTATTCATAGAAGGTTTCGTTTGGGTCTGGTAATCAGTCAGAGGTGCCTGCGCTCCTGTATCTGAACAGTTAACCTCCATGATTTGATCCTGTGCTGGGGTTTTCTGCCAGCTGAATACCTTACCCGCCCTATAGTCACCTATATCCCGCAAGTATTTTTTATGTTTTTTGGCCTTTTGATCTTTATCCTCCTTAATCAAATGGGCCTGGAGGTTAGAGTACAAGGAATTGTATTCAACAGAGTTTTTATACACAAGAAGTCCTTCCTTTAATTCCTTGATCTCTCTATCCAAGACAGAGAGGCGACTTCTCTTCCTGGTAATGAGGAAATTTAAAAATTTGGTGCCAGCCTAATTAAAATATTTAAACCAGGAGTCAAAATCTCCCTTACCCTGCTGTGGATAAATGTCCCATCTAATGCCCCATACACACGATCGTTTTTCTTGCCATTTTTTTTCTTGCCGTTTTTCACGTCGTTTTTTTTCATGTTTCCTCTCAAGCCTGTCTTGCGTACACACAATCATTTTAAAAAACGATCAAGCAAAGCGCAGTGACGTACAACACGTACGACGGCACTATAAAGGGGAAGTTCCGTTCGAATGGCGCCACCCTTCATGTTAGTAAAGTTTGTTGAGCGACGATTCGCTCTTTTCAGTCTCGTGCTTTTCAGTCCGTGACTGCGTGACGAATGTGCTATCTCCATTACGAACGCTAGTTTTACCAGAACGAGCGCTCCTGTCTCATACTTGATTCTGAGCATGCGCGTTTTTTTTTCACGACGTTAAAGCATACACACTATCGTTTTTCACGTCGTTAAAAAAAACGACATGAAAAACGACGTGAAAAAAGAGAGCATGTTCGAAATTTTTAATGGCCGTTTTTCACGTCGTTAAAAATGCTCTGGAGCCTACACACGATCATTTTTAATGGCCATTTTTTTTTAATGGCATTTTTAACGGCATGAAAAACGATCATGTGTATGGGGCATAAGACTTTGTGGGACCATCTGTTCCGTCACATATTGTTCTAGGAACACAAGGTCCCACTGAAGATGGAGTTCTGACACCATGACATTCTCAAGCCTTAAAAATAACCCTCCAATTTCTGTGTCGCTACCAGTGGCTACAAACACACCCTCTGTATTGACTGTGCGTGATGCACGGTAGTCAAATACGTCCATATTAGTGGTTGGTATTACACCAAATAAATAATAAACACTGCTGCAATATAATGTCAAGTAAACTGTGCAAAAATTCAGATTTCATGCATATGTACGTTTGCAACATTTGACATGTGTTGTCAACTGACTTATGCACAAAAATAAGCGCTACACTTTTTTCATATTCACTAGTTTATGCTTTGTCACAGCTGTGTTGGCAGCTAATTTTTGTGTTCACTTATTGCCCAGCGCAGTATATCCTATATATAATTTTTTGTACAGCCTTATTCCAAAATGGATTAAATTCATTATTTTCCCCACAATTCTATAAACAATACCCCATAATGACAATGTGAAAGAAGTTTGTTTGAAATCTTTGCAAATGTATAAAAATAAAAAAAAGACGAAAATAAATCGCATGTACATAAGTACCGTATTTATCGGCATATAACACGCACTGGCGTATAACACGCACCTTAATTTTAACCACTTAAGCCCCGGACCAATACGGACCATAATGACCAGAGGTAATTTCAGAATATGGCACTGCGCTGCTTTAACTGGAAATTGTGCGGACATGCAATGTTGTACCCAAACGAAATTTGCGTCCTTTTCTTCCCACAAATAGAGCTTTATTTTAATGGTATTTGATTGCCTCTGCGTTTTTTTTTTGCGATATAAACGGAAAAAGACTGAAAATTTTGAAAAAAAATTAGGATTTTTTACTCACCGTAAAATCATTTTCTCTGAGTCCATGGACCGACACAGCTTCTCTATTGACAAAGTGGGTATTATCCGTTAATTAGGAGTGACTAGGCAGAAAAACTTGTAAAAAGTGTTGCATCACACCTTCTACAGTACCGCCCAGGGGGCGGACCCTCTGGGTATACCCTCTCAGTCTGCACATCGCAGATCAGTTCGTCAAAAAGCAGTACAAACTTAAAAGGAGGGGTGGGTGCTGTGTCAGTCCATGGACTCAGAGAAAAGGATTTTACGGTGAGTAAAAAATCCTATTTACTCTTTCGTCCATGGACCGACACAGCTTCTCTATTGACAAAGTGGGACATCCCAAAGCAGTGTCAGAGAAAAAACGAGGGGTGGTAACAGCATAAAAACAAACTTCACCCCAAAACACAAAACAGCACTCCTCCAACGGAGGAGTTGCAACTCTAAACAGCCGCCTGCAAAACCTTGCGGCCGAAAGAGGCATCCGAAGATGCACCTACATCAACCTTGTAGAATTTTGTGAAAGTGTGAGCGGACGACCAAGTCGCCGCTTTACATAGTTGGGAAACAGACGCTTGATGTTGGAAAGCCCAAGAGGCACCTATTGCCCTGGTCGAATGCGCCGTGACAGGAAAGGGGGGCGCCTGACCCTTTAAGGCGTAAGCCTGGATTACTATCTGTCGGATCCACCTAGAGATGGTGGCCGATGAGACTGCTTGGCCCTTCTTGGGACCAGCCACCGAAACAAACAGTGAGTCTGACTTCCGGAACAGAAGCTCTCTCAAAGCTCTCTCAAAGCTCGGACAACGTCCAAGGAATGCAACGCCGACTCCTTAGGATTCGACGGCTGAGGACACAAGGATGGAAGTACAATGTCTTTGTTGAGATGAAAAGCCGAAACGACTTTCGGAAGAAAGTTAGGCTGCGGCCGCAGCACCACCTTATCCTTGTGGAAAATCAAATAGGGAGCCTTGCAGGACAGGGCTGCCAGCTCAGAGACTCGTCTAACTGACGTAACAGCCACCAAAAAGACCACCTTCTGAGAAAGTGTCAACAGGGGAATATCTCTAATATTCTCAAACGGTGCCTTCTGAAGCACCGAGAGGACCAGGTTCAAGTCCCACGGAGGTAACGGGGGGCGGACCGGAGGGGCCACATGTCGAACCCCCTGCACAAATGTACTCACGAGAGAGTGAGTCGCCAGGGGTCGCTGAAAAAAGACAGCCAGGGCAGATATCTGTCCCTTAATCGTACTTAGGGCAAGCCTTTGGTCTACCCCATGCTGTAAAAACAGCAGGATTCTGGAAACCAAATAGGTACGCGGATGCCATTTCATTTCCTCACACATGGAGATGTAGGCCCTCCAAGTGCGGTGATAGACTTTCCTAGAGGACGGTTTCCGAGCACTTCTCATAGTAGAGATTACTGAGTCTGACAGGCCCCGATCTCTCAGTACCTGGTTCTCAACAGCCATGCTGTTAAAGCCAATGACTGTAAAGCAGGATGGAATATGGGACCTTGCGATAGCAGGTCCTTCCGTAGTGGTAGGCGCCAGGGGACGTCTGCTACCAGACGTACTAGATCGGCGTACCAAGGACGCTGAGGCCAATCTGGAGCGATTAGGATCATTGGAATTCCCTCTGCCTCCACTCTGCGGAGCAGAAGAGGAAGAAGCCTTAAGGGAGGGAAGGCATAGATTAGCCGATACTGACCCCACGATGCTACCAACGCGTCCGTTGCGTCTGCCCATGGGTCTCTTGACCGGGCCACAAACCTCAATACCTTCCGATTGAGTCGGGAAGCCAGAAGATCTACGTCTGGTGTGCCCCATCTTTGGCAGAGGAGTTGGAACACCTCCGGGTGTAAGGACCATTCTCCCTGGTCCAGCATCTGGCGGCTCAGGTAGTCCGCCTGACAGTTTTCCACACCCGAAATGTACACGGCCGACAGTGCCGGTACGCTCCTCTCTGCCCACTTCAGGATGCGAGCGATCTCCGATGCTGCAGCTGAGCTTCTTGTTCCTCCTTGATGATTGACATATGCCACTGCTGTGGCGTTGTCTGACTGGATCCTGACTGGACGCCCTTGCAGTCTCTGAGACCATTTGAAGAGGCACAGCTTGATCGCCCGGATCTCCAGGACATTGATCGGCAGGAGGGCTTCCTCTGGGGTCCAGCGACCTTGCGCCGACTGGACACCCCAGACTCCCCCCCAACCTGTAAGGCTGGCGTCCGTCGTGATCACTATCCAGTAAACCGGAAGAAATGACTTCCCGGCCATTAGAGCCGGTGCTGTCAGCCACCATACCAGGGATCTCCTGACTAGGTGGCTCACTCGGATTTGATAATCCAGAGATGAAGGTCATCTGTTCCATCTGGACAGAACTTCCTTCTGTAACACTCGAGTGTGGTATTGAGCATATGGGACCGCCTCGAAGGAGGCTACCATGAGGCCCAACACTCGCATGCAAAAACGGAGTGACGACCAATTCCTGGAAGTCAGCTGCCGTACTGCAGCCCGGAGGGTCTGCAACTTCTCCACAGGGAGGAATACCTTTGCCTCTGAGGAATCCAGAATCAACCCCAGGTACACTAGGCGTTGAGTGGGCACCAATACTGACTTTTGCGTGTTTAGTATCCAACCACAGTCTCGAAGAGTCTGACAGGTAATGGACACGCTTACCTCTAATTCTGAGCTTGAAGGGGCCTTCAGCAGAAGGTCGTCCAAGTAACCTGTGATAGCGATACCCCGCTGTCTTAGAAGTGCCAGAATCGGAGCGAGCACCTTGGTGAACGTCCTGGGTGCTGAGGCAAGGCCAAACGGGAGGGCCACAAACTGGTAGTGGTTCTTCCCGATAGCAAATCGCAGAAACCTCTGGTGTCTGGAGTATATGGGGACATGCAGGTATGCGTCCTTGATGTCCAAGGAGGCCAGAAAGTCCCCCGGATGGAGAGCCGTGACTACGGATCGAACCGACTCCATCCGAAATCTTTGTACCTTCACAAAGCAATTGAGGGCTCTGAGATCCAAGATTGGACGAACCCCCTCCTTCTTTGGCACAATGAACAGATTTGAGTAAAAACCCTGACCCCGTTCCTGTTCTGGAACTGGAATAACTACCCCGCGTTCCAGTAGACCCTGGACCGCCCCATACAGGGCCTCCCGACGGGTCGGTAGTAGCTGGAGATTGGAGGTGATGAATCTGTCTGGTGGACAAGAGAGAAATTCTAGTTTGTAGCCTGAGGAGATTACTTCGCAAACCCACCTGTCGGAGACTAGAGCAGTCCACTGAGTCGCGAATTTGCGAAGACGTCCCCCCACCCGAGAGCTGGGTGGGGCGGACCTTCATGTGGACGCAGATTTGTCCGCAGGCTTGTTGGGTCTGCGGGACCAAGGACGCTTTTGTCCTTGGGCAGGCGCTTTATCGGCCTGGGGTCTTTTCCCTGTCGCCTTAAGGGGGCGAAAAAATGCTTACGTGCAGTACAGGAGGGCCCTTGCCCTTGGCGTGGTCCCTTACCCTTGCTAGTTTGGGAAAGCAAAGTGCTTTTACCTCCTGTGGCATCCTTGATGATGTCATCCAGAGAAGCCCCAAAAAGTCTGTCGCCCTTAAAAGGCAGATCCAATAGGGCTTTCTTGGAAGTCTGGTCCGCAGACCAGCCCTTTAGCCAGATCAGGCGGCGTATTGCTACTGCATAAACCGAAGCTCTTGACAGCAGGGGAATAGTATCCATGTCTGACTCGCAGACAAACTTAAGGCCCTGGACCAACTGGTCGGCCAAAGTTATCTCATTAGGAGGAGCATCTCGCTCCTTTAACCCCTGGAGTAGCAATTTTGCCCATTCAGTAAGTGTCTGAGACACTAGGGCCCCCGCCAATGCCGGGCGTACTGCCGAGCCTACCACTGAGTATAGGTAGCGAGCGAGTGCTTCAGCCTTCTTATCCACAGGGTCCTTGAAAACAGGAGCCCCTTCTACTGGAATAGTGGTGGCTCTATTACGTCTGGACACCGAAGGGTCCACTATAGGGGGAGAGGTCCATATCTTCAGAAAACTCTCCTCAAAGGGGTACCGTACTGCAAACCTCTTTGGGGCTGTAAAGACCCTCAGTGGGTTCTCCCATTCCTTGTATAAGGGTTTGTCAAAATAAGACACACAAGGGAACACCTTAGCAGTGCGGGCAGGTTTACGAAACCCAAAGGGGACTGGAGTATCTGCTACTTCTTCAGTCCTTTCCAACTTTAGCGTATCCCGCACTGCAGTAATAAGGTCAGATACCAAAGCCGTCTCGCGTACTGACCTGGACTTGGAGTCCTCCTCACTGTCCGATCGGTCACGGTCTGCAGTCTCTGATGCATCAGAATCTGGGCCATGAGCCGTAGCTGGACCTGGTTCTGCATCAGAAATATCCCCAGAAGATTGCAGGGGACGGGGGCGTTTATTACCCCCTGTATTCCCGTGTGCTGCTTCTACCCTGGCAGCAAACGCCTCTAGGATTGCCGACATAGCGTCCATAGACACCTCAGGGACACCAGCTGCTAAATCTGGTGTTTCAGGGGAGAAGACATCTGGCTCAGATGCCATGCTGACCACACGCTGACACTCACAGGGCTCCAGGCAAGATATCAATAGGCCACCCTCCTGCGCTGCAGAGATGCTGGGTTACCCAGAGGACTCACCACCCTGGATAGGTACTGCTATGCTGCGCCTGTGATGCTGTCCCCTTGCTGCTGTGTCAGTCTGCTTCTTTTATCAGCACTTCCTGTGTGAATTTTCGCGCCAGTGTAATGCACCCTAGAGGCCGGAGGCTCTCGCAAAATGGTTGCCAAAAACGTCTGTATGGAAGATAATGTGGGCTCTAAGAAAATGGCCGCCGACAGAAGATAGAGGTCAGGCAGCCATAGCCCACAAAAAGATGGCCGCCGAACGGCAATATCTGCATACAGGGTGGACAAACATGGCCGCCGATCACCTGATAGGGGCCAGTGGGTGTGGCCGAACCACAGGAAGATGGCCACCAGGCAGTTACAAGAAGCCAAACTTGGCTTGGACCACCTCAAAATGGCCGCCGACAGCATGGAGACACAGAAACACAGGAAAGCAAAAAATGACATTTCTTTTAAATGTTAGTTACAGCCAGCCCCGCTCCAGTGGGACCCCCTAGGTGACCCCCAGCACCCAGCAACCTTTAGCTAGAAGCCCAGGGAGGAGGGAAAGGCAGGGAGAGAGGGAAGAAAGGGGCCACAACCACTTACTTGATCTCTCCAGGAATGTCCAGCTAAATCACCCAGCCGAGGCAGGGGAGTTTTACTTACCTATCCTGCATGTATTCTGCTGGAAGACATTCCAAACAGATCATCGTCCGCGCACGGAAGGTGACTGTTGGCCAGGCATGCTGTGATTGGACCCAGAAGGGACGATCATATGTATGCCCTGGAGCATGACGCTCACCGGACAGGCTGCTGCGACTCGGCCGTAAGGTCAGCCAAAGCTGAGCGGTCCGATGCAAGCCTTGGAGCGTAAGCTCACCGGCCAGGCTGCTGCGACTCGGCCGTAAGGTCAGCCGAAGCTGAGCGGTCCGATGCAGGCCCTGGAGCGTAGGCTCACCGGCCACCCGTGGAGCGACGGGCATGTCGTGGAAAACCCAGCGCGTAGCTAGGGTCGGCACACGCTGGATGGCCGAAACTGGGGAGACTACAAGGATCGAGGATCCAGCCTGTCACCCAGTCGGCAGTTGATCGAAGATCGCAGGAAACAACAAATGTAGCAAAAAAAAATAAATATATATATATATATCTTTTTTCCCCGGACCAATGGGCCCGAAGGGAGCCATGTCCTACTCCTTGCTAGACAGAAAAAAACTGATCTGCGATGTGCAGACTGAGAGGGTATACCCAGAGGGTACTGTAGAAGGTGTGATGCAACACTTTTTACAAGTTTTTCTGCCTAGTCACTCCTAATTAACGGATAATACCCACTTTGTCAATAGAGAAGCTGTGTCGGTCCATGGACGAAAGAGTAATGATATTTTCTACTTTTTGTTATAAGAAGAATCAAATAAACTCAATTTTAGTCATACATTTAGGCCAAAATGTATTCAGCCACATGTCTTTAGTAAAAAAAATGTCAATAAGCGTATATTTATTGGTTTGCGCAAAAGTTATAGCGTCTACAAACTAGGGTACATTTTCTGGAATTTACACAGCTTTTAATTTATGACTGCCTATCTCATTTCTTGAGGTGCTAAAATGGCAGGGCAGTACAAAACCCCCCCCCAAATGACCCCATTTTGGAAAGTAGACACCCCAAGGAAATTTCTGAGAGGCATGTTGAGCCCATTGAATATTTTTTTTTTTTGTCCCAAGTGATTGAATAATGAGTAAAAAAAAATAAAAAAAATTACAAAAAGTTGTCACTAAATGATATATTGCTCACACATGCCATGGTTATATGTGGAATTGCACCCCAAAATACATTTTACTGCTTCTCCTGAGTACGGGGATACCACATGTGTGGGACTTTTTGGGAGCCTAGCCGCGTACGGGCCCCAGAAAACCAAGCACCGCCTTCAGGATTTCTAAGGGCGCAAATTTTCGATTTCACTCCTCACTACCTATCACAGTTTCGAAGGCCATAAAATGCCAAAAAAAGCACAACCCCCCCCCCAAATGACCCCATTTTGGAAAGTAGACACCCCAAGCTATTTGCTGAGAGGCATGGTGAGTATTTTATAGCTCTCATTTGTTTTTGAAAATGAAGAAATACAATTTTTTTTTTTTTTTCAATTTTCAAAACTTTGTGACAAAAAGCGAGATCTGCAAAATACTCACCATATCTCTCAGCAAATAGCTTGGGGTGTCTACTTTCCAAAATGGGGTAATTTGGGGGGTTTTGTACCATCTGGGCATTCCATGGCCTCCGAAACTGTGATAGGCAGTGAGGAGTGAAATCAAAAATTTATACCCTTAGAAAGCCTGAAGGCGGTGCTTGGTTTTTGGGGTCCCGTACGCGGCTAAGCTCCCAAAAAGTCTCACACATGTGGTATCCCCGTACTCAGGAGAAGCAACAGAATGTATTTTGAGGTGTAATTCCACATATGCCCATGGCATGTTTGAGCAATATATCATTTAGTGACAACTTTGTGCAAAAAAATAAAAAATAAATTGTCTTTTTTCCGCAACTTGTGTCAACATATAAAATATTCCATGGACTCGACATGCCTCTCAGTATATAGCTTGGGGTGTCTGCTTTCCAAAATGGGGTCATTTGGGGGGGTTTTGAACTGTTCTGGCATTTTATACACAACATTAGGAAGCTTACATCCACTCTTCTAACCACTTGAAGACAAAGCCCTTTCTGACACTTTTTGTTTACATGAAAATTTTTTATTTTTTTTTGCAAGAAAATTATGTTGAACCACCAAACATTATATATTTTTGGAAAGCAAAGGCCCTACAGATTAAAATGGTGGGTGTTGCATTTTTTTTTTCCACACAGTATTTGCGCAGCGATTTTTCAAACACATTTTTTGGGGAAAAAATACACTTTTTTAAATTTTAATGCACTAAAACACACTATATTGCCCAAATGTTTGATGAAATAAAAAAGATGATCTTAGGCCGAGTACATAGATACCAAACACGACATGCTTTAAAATTTCGCACAAACGCGCAGTGGCGACAAACTACATACATTTTTAAAAGCCTTTACAGGGTACCACATTAGATTTACAGAGGAGGTCTACTGCTAAAATGACTGCCCTCGATCTGACCTTCGCGGTGATACCTCACATGCATGATGCAATTGCTGTTTACATATGACGCCAGACCGACGCTTGTGTTCGCCATTGCGCAAGAGCAGGGCGGGACAGGGGTGCTTTTTTTTTTTTTTTTTTTATTATTAATTTTGCTTTTTTATTTAATTTTTAAACTGTTCTTTCCATATATTTTTTTTTATAATTTTTATTGTTATCTCAGGGAATGTAAATATCCCCTATGATAGCAATAGGTAGTGACAGGTACTCTTTTTAAAAAAAAACTGGGGTCTATTGGACCCTAGATCTTTCCTCTGCCCTCAAAGCATCTGACCACACCAAGATCGGTGTGATAAAATGCTTTCCCAATTTCCCAATGGCGCTTTTTATATCCGGGGGGGGGACATTCCCTCCCACTGCTTGTAAAAGCAGTCCAGAGGCTAATTAGCCGCTAGGATTGCTTTTACATGAAAGTCAGCCGCTGGCTGAAAAGAATGATACCAAGATGATACCTAAACCCGCAGGCATCAATCTGGTATAACCAAAGTCCAGCAACATACCAGTACGTTGCTGGTCCTTGTTGGACATGTATTGTAATCTTTTTTTTCATGCAGCCTGTTGGCTGAACGAAAAAGAGAATGATCGGTGGGTATGCCCACCATTAGAATACCTCCCTTCATTCACCCACTTCTAATGATGGGCATACATGCACCATTTATATATGCCGAAGCATGGGGGCATCCTCCCGCAAAAGTTATGCCGCACACACATGGTCGGACTTTTCCACGGGCATGCCTCCGTCGGAATTTTGACCGTATGTACGCGGCATTAGGAGCAAAATCGCTCCTCCGCCCCTGCTGCCCCCATGCTTCGGCATATATGCTCTTTTTTTTTTAACTGTGGTGGTGAAATCACCTCCTACAGCACTGCAGTCGCAGGGATCAGGCCTGTCTCTGCGAACGCTGCAGTTATGTGTGTTGTGTTTTGTAAGTGACAGTGATCGATCGATACTGCACTTGGGTCGCCTGGGCTGGACGGAGGGGCAAAACGCAGGTGCTAGCAGGTATCTGGGCTGATCCCGCTAACACTGCGTTTTTGGGAACCCTAAACTGCTGGGGACGCTAGTATAGATCTGATCAGATCAGATATTGATCTGTTCAGATACTATACCACTAAGGGAGGTGTATGCTTCACGCGTGGGTGTTAGCGTTACTGGCACTAACCTGACGCTGCCTGGGGCGACGCAGACCCTCTCTGACACTAAAACCTAATTGATATCACCCGCCGGGCGATCAGGGGGTTAAACCTTTATTGGGTTATATACGGCGGGTGCCCTGACACTATAAAAAGCAAACTAACTAACCAGCGTCACCCGTAACACTTATATGGTGATCACTGGTGAAAGGGTTAACTAGGGGCAATCAGGGGGTTAAACCTTTATTAGGTAATATATGGGGGTACCTGACGCTATATAAAAACCTGACGGGGAACCTAAATAACAAAATAACTAAGTGGCTAACCAGTGTCACCAGTAACACTTATACGGTGATCACTGGTGAAAGGGTTAACTAGGGGCAATTAGGGGGTTAAAACCTTTATTAGATAATATATGGGGGTACCTGACGCTATAAAAACCTGCGGCGAACCTAAAAAAAATAACTGGCTACCTATCGGCATCACCGACACTAAGACAGCGATCAGAAAAACGATTGCTTAGTGACACTGGCAAAAGGGGGTGAAAGGGTTAGCTGGGGGGGCGATCAAGGGGTTAAACCTTTATTAGGTAATATATGGGGGTACCTGACGCTATAAAAACCTGCGGCGAACCTAAAAAAAATAACTGGCTACCTATCGGCATCACCGACACTAAGACAGCGATCAGAAAAACGATCGCTTAGTGACACTGGCAAAAGGGGGTGAAAGGGTTACCTGGGGGGCAATCAAGGGGTTAAACCTTTATTAGGTAATATATGGGGGTACCTGACGCTATAAAAACCTGCAGCGAACCTAAAAAAAATAACTGGCTACCTAGCGGCATCACCGACACTAAGACAGCGATCAGAAAAACGATCGCTTAGTGACACTGGCAAAAGGGGGTGAAAGGGTTACCTGGGGGGGCGATCAAGGGGTTAAACCTTTATTAGGTAATATATGGGGGTACCCGACGCTATAAAAACCTGCGGCGAACCTAAAAAAAATAACTGGCTAGCTATCGGCATCACCGACACTAAGACAGCGATCAGAAAAACGATCGCTTAGTGACAGCGGTGCTAGGAGGTGAAAGGGTTACCTGGGGGGCGATCAAGGGGTTAAACCTTTATTAGGGGGGGTTAGGGGGCTACACTGGACCTAAAACACTCTGCCCTGACACTTTTACAGTCACAAATGTCACTGATTGCAGTGATCAGTAAATAAATGGTCACTGCAATCAGTGACACTGTGACTGGGGACTGGGGCCTTGGGGGTGATCTGGGGGGGGCCTGGGGGGGCGATCATGTGCCTATGTGTGTGGTGTCAGTGTGCTGTTTAGTGCACTAACCTCTGTGTCTTCTCTCATGCGGCGCTCGGTATATGTGAGCGCCGCATGAGAGATGACATCACTTCCTCCTGCCTGTGTAAACACTACACAGGCAGAGGAAGCATTTGATTCACCGGGAGCGATCGCGAGGGGTGGCCAGAATCGAATGGCGGCCCCCTCATCACGGATCACTCCCGAAGCGATCCCGGCCACTCACTGTACCGGAGGGGGGTCCGATCGGACCCCCCACCCATAAGAAGGCAGGCACGTACAGGTACGTGATTGTGCCTGTCCGTGCCATTCTGCCGACGTATATATACAGTGAGCGGTCGTTAAGTGGTTAAGAGGGAATTTTCACGAAAAAAACTAAATTTTAAATAAAGAACTACAATCTCAGTGCAGTTTACATTTTTGCGCTCTGCCATATTGCAAGTGATTTGCACTGCAGTGTAAATTGCATGCGATGTCGGTGCGATGCGATTTCCGCCAAACAGATTGTATGGCTGATATCGCATTGCATTTGGACCAAACTCGCACAGGACCCTTTTTGCAATCCGATTCATGTCCGAACTGTCAGTTCGCACTGTGATATGCGAGCTGAAATAGGGGTGTCATTAACAATGTATTGACACTCCCCGCAGATCGCATATGGCAGTGTAAACTGCTGTGTGAGTTGGGTGCGATTCGGGAACCCTGTGAATCCACTGCTGGTTCCCGCATCGCACCCCTATGCGATATACGGAGAGTGTCAATACATTGTTAATGACACCCCCATTTCAGCTCGCATATCACACTGCGAACTGACAAAAAGGGTCCTGTGCGAGTTTGGTCCAAATGCGATGCGATATCAGCCATACAATCTGTTTGGCGGAAATCGCATCGCACCGACATTGCATGCGATTTACACTGCAGTGCAAATCGCATGCAATATCACAGAGCGCACAAATGTGAACCACACTGAGATAGATTTTTTTACATTCTTTCATTTCATTAATTACAGATTTTATATTCTCCCCCATTATTGGGAACTAACAATTCCCTTTTACATTTAGGTGGCATTTTTTTAATTACCGTATTCAGGGCTTTGATAAGGGGTGTCGGACAGTGTGTATCCTTGCTGAAGCCCCCCCCTAATCACCCCCCCACTCTTTTTCACACCCTGCCAAGTACCTGTCACGGCTCACTGGAGATTCCTGTCAGCATCCTGTGAGCATAACTCCCGCGAGCCGTGCAGAGGATTACCATGGTTACGCTCTGACGGCCACGAGAGTTAGAGCTGCCGCGAGAGTTATACTGGCTTCCTCTGTAAACTGCAGTGGGGGATGGCTGCCGGAGGTCTGCAAAGCAGAATCGAGTGGCCCGAGACCTCCACATTCCCCAGGCTTTCTCCGATGCTGTCCCCAATGCTGTCCACTTGCCATACAGTATTTACCATGCTTTTTTAATACATATCGGCGTATAACACGCACCCGCAATTTTCCCTGATTTTAAGTTATACGCCGATAAATACGGTAATTACAGCCTTTGCCATGACACTCAATATTAAGCTCAGATGCATCCTGTTTCCACTGATCATCCTTGAGATGTTTCTACAACTTGATTGGAGTCCACCTGTGGTAAATTCAGTTGACTAGACATGATTTGGAAAGACACACACCTGTTTATATAAGGTCCCACAGTTAACAGTGCATGTCAGAGCACAAACCAAGCCATGAAGTCCAAGGAATTGTCTGTAGACCTTCGAGACAGGATTGTATTGAGGCACAGATCTGGGGAAGGGTACAGAAATATTTCCGCAGCATTAAAGGTCCCAATGAGCACAGTGGCCTCCATCATTTGTAAATGGAAGAAGTTGGAACCACCAGGACTCTTCCTAGAGCGGGCCACCCGGCCAAACTGAGCGATTGGGGGGAGAAGGGCCTTAGTCAGGGAGGTGATCAAGAACCCGATGGTCGCTCTGACAGAGCTCCAACGTTTCTCTGTGGAGAGAGAGAGAGAGGAACCTTCCAGAAGAACAACCATCTCTGCAGCACTCCACCAATAAGACCTGTATGGTAGAGTGGCTAGACAGAAGCCACTCCTCAGTAAAAGGCACATCTGGAGTTTGCCAAAAGGCACCTGAAGGACTCTCAGAAGGAAACCAAGCACCGCTCATCACCTGGCCAATACAATACCTACAGTGAAGCATGGTGGTGAGAGCATCATGCTGTGGGGATGTTTTTCAGCTGCAGTAACTGGGAGACTAGTCAGGATCGAGGGAAATATGAATGCAGCAATGTACAGAGACATCCTTGATTAAAATCTGCTTCAGAGCACTCTGGACCTCAGAATGGGGCGAAGGTTCATCTCCCAATAGGGCAACGACCCTAAGCACACAGCCAAGATAACAAAAGACTGGCTACAGGACAGCTCTGTGAATGTCCTTGAGTGGCCCAGCCAGAGTCCAGACTTGAACACGATTGAACATCTCTAAAGAGATCTGAAAATGGCTGTGCACTAACGCTCCCCATCCAACCTGATGGAGCTTAAGAGGTCCAGCAAAGAATAGGAGAAACTGACCAAAAATAGATGTGCCAGGCCTGTAGCATCATACTCAAAAAGGCTTGAAGCTGTAATTGGTGCGAAAGGTGCTTCAACAAAGTACTGAGCAAAGGCTGTGAATACTTACAGTATGTACATGTGATTTTGGTGGTCGGGGGGCTGAGCTCTGAATTGGAACCTGTGGTGAAGAGAGCTTTGTACTTGGGGGTGGGGGGGAGATGTACACAGATGTAACCCCTCAACCCTGCACTTCGCACACAGCACGCCCCCTCAACCCTGCACTCCGTACACAGCGCACCCCCTCAACACCACGCTCCATACACAGCACACCCCCTTGACCCAGCACTCCGTGCCCAGGCCGAAGAAGCTTTGAAGATTTGCAGGCCCAGTGCGTGGAGGCGCGCAGCACACACACGCAACGTCATTACGTGACTTCGACATCAGTACGTACAGTTGTGCTTATAAGTTTACATACCCTGGCAGAATTTATGATTTCTTGGCCATTTTTCAGAGAATATGAATGATAACACAAAAACTTTTCTTTCACTCATGGTTAGTGTTTGGCTTAAGCCATTTATTATCAATCAACTGTGTTTACTCTTTTTAAATCATAATGGCAACAGAAACTCCCCAAATGATCCTGAACAAAAGTTGAAATACCCCAGTTCTTAATACCGTGTATAGCCTCCTTTAACATCAATGACAGCTTGAAGTCTTTTGTGGATGAGGATTTTATCTTCTCAGATGGTAAAGCTGCCCATTCATCTTGGCAAAAAGCCTCCAGTTCCTGTATATTCTTGGGTTGTCCTGCATGAACTGCACATTTGAGATCTCCCCAGAGTGGCTTAATGATACTGAGGTCAGGAGACTAATGCCGCGTACACACGATCGTTTTTCATGTCGTTAAAAATGCAATTTTTTTAATTGGGCATTAAAAACGATCGTGTGTAGGCTCCAGAGCATTTTTAACGACGTGAAAAATGGCCTCAAAAAATTAGAACCTGCTCTATTTTTTCACGTCGTTTTTCACGTCGTTTTTTTTAACGACGTGAAAAACGGTAGTGTGAATGCTTTTACGAGGGGAAAAAAAACGCGCATGCTCAGAATCAAGTATGAGACGGGAGCGCTCGTTCTGGTAAAACTAGCGTTCGTAATGGAGATAGCACATTCGTCACGCTGTAACGGACTGAAAAGCACGAGGCTGAAAAGCGCGAATCGTCGTTCAACAAACTTTACTAACATGAAGGGTGGCGCCATTCGAACTGAACTTCCCCTTTATAGTGCCGTCGTACGTGTTGTACGTCACTGCGCTTTGCTCAAGCGGTTTTTTTCATGATGTGTGTGTGTGTGTACGCAAGACAGGGTGGAGAGGAAACAAGAAAAAAAACGAAGAGAAAAAC
The DNA here is from genome assembly GCA_029206835.1 of Rana muscosa. Lineage (NCBI taxonomy): Eukaryota > Metazoa > Chordata > Amphibia > Anura > Ranidae > Rana > Rana muscosa. The sequence goes on from CM055122.1 coordinate 403,884,779, forward strand.
GTTGGTTTAAAAAATGACATTAAAAACGGACGTGTGTACGCGGCATAAGATGGCCACTCCAGGACCTTCACTTTATTCTGCTGTAGCCAATGAGGTCGACTTGACCTTGTGTTTTGGATCATTGTCATGTTGGAATGTCCAAGTACGTTCCATGCGCAGCTTCCTGGCTGATGAATGCAAATGTTCCTCCAGTATTTTTTAATAACATACTGCATTCATCTTGCCATCGATTTTTATTTTTTATTTATCATAAGGAACAGGTCCCGCAAGGACCAACAGTTTACAGAGTAGTATATACTGTACAGCACAAAACAATGATCAATCAATGGAGAACGTGTATGTACATCAGACCAGTCTCCCCGAACATTTTCCTGTGAGTTTGAGCAGTGGGTCAGTAACACGTGCTATGACAGGGTATTGTGTCTTGCCTCCTGCTGTGTGTAGGTAGAGTGTGTTGTGCTTGGGGTATTGTGTGAACCTACGTTCAAATGTTCAAATGTGGGGGCTGCAATGATGCTCTCCCCACATTTAATCTGAGTTGTCTGGTGCTGTGGGAAAGCTGTGTGAATTTTTGCAGCCCCGCGGAGCCTGCCCTCTGTTTTCCTTCTTTTTTTTTTTTTTTTATACATGAAGTTCCCCCCCCCAAAACCCCCCGCCGCGGCCCCCCTGCATGGGGGGGAGCTACCGCAGCACGGAGGACCGAGGGCAGGAGCAGGAGAAAAGGTAAAGAGGAAGAGGGAGTAGAAGAAAAAGGGGGTTGGGATATTGGAAGAGATACGGAGGATGGGGGGGGAAGGGGGCCACCCGCGGCCATGGAGCGTCTATCAGTTAAGTGTCATATTTTGTTTACAAACTGGTATGTCACCCCGTACAAGGTTTAATCCTGTCCACGGCTGTATTACAGTACGATTAGGGGACTACGTCGGATCTTTTTAGGGCCTGGCCCTCCTCGGAGAATATGAACATAATCCATGGTTGCCAGGTTTTGGTGAATGTTTCTTGTCTGTTTTGCTCTGTAAGGATAAGGTCCTCCATTCTCCTTATTTCCTCTACCTTTTGGAGCCACAGATCAATGGACGGCGGGAGGGCAGATTTCCAACAAAGTGGAATGCATGCCTTAGCCGCATCAAGTAGGTGTCGTATCACCGATTTAGTATATTTCCTGTTAGGGATGTCATTCCCATGAAGGAGAAAAAATGCTGGGTCGGCCGGAATGGGCCGCTCCGTGAGTTTTTGTATTGTTTCTTGAATGACTTTCCAAAAATGTTGTAACTTGGGGCAGGACCAAAAGATATGTAGTAAGGTCCCCTTTTCGGTTTGACAGCGCCAGCACATATCCGATGCCGTCGGGAATATTTTTTGTAATAGTACCGGGGTCTTGTACCATTGTGATACAATTTTATAATTGGTTTCTTGGATCTTGGCGCAGATAGAGGATTTGTGAGTGTATTGAAGGATGTGCTGTCTTCTGATAGGGCTAAACTGAGTCCCTAAGTCCTCTTCCCACTTAAGTAAACCCGGTGGAACAAAGTTGTCTGGGGGGTTGTTTATGAGAGCGTAGGTCAGGGAAAGTGTGCGAGGCAGAACACCTGTGTCATTGCAAAGGTCTTCTAACGTCGTGTGCGGCTGGTCATTGTCTGGGGGTGGTGGGATGGTGTTGAGAAAATGGCGTATCTGTAGTGCTCTCATGAAGTCTAGGTGGAATGGACCTGTAGGGTCAGATAGTTCCTCAATCGATTTCCACCTCCCCCCAGAGCTAAAATGGGAGGCTTGATGTATACCCGATTCTGCCAATGTCCGGAAAAGTCCGTCCCCCAAACCTGGTGTAAATAGGGGGTTGCCCAGTATTGGATATAGAGGAGAATTTGGAGTGAGAGGAGCCAATTTGGACATGAGGCGAGCGCATACCTTCGCTGTGTTTCCAATCAACGGATGGCGTTTGATCTCTGGCGGTAGACCCATATAGCACCATGGAGTACCTCGGAGAGGGATTATATGCTGAGCCTGTTCCACCTGAGTCCACAACTTGGTCTCTTGGTGGCGGCACCAGTCTAACAGCCTTCCTAAGTAGACCGTCTGGTAGTAGGCGCGTAAGTTTGGTAGTGCTAGGCCCCCGTATCGCTTGGGAAGGACCAAAAGTGTGTTGGCTATTCTAGGTCTCTTCTTGGCCCATACAAATTCCGTGAACAGGGATTGTACCTGCTTAAAGTATGTAGTTGGTAAATGTATGGGCAGGGCCTGCATCAAATAGAGGAGTTTCGGGAGGATAGACATTTTCAGGATGTTGCAACGGCCCAACCATGAATGAAGACCCGATTGCCATTGCTGTAGCAGTGCCATAATCTTTTTTAAGAGGGGGGGGGAAATTCAGATCATATACTTTTGAGATTTTTTGGGGGATGTATGTGCCTAAATATTTCAGGGCTGTAGTTGTCCATTTCAACTTAAAGTTGGATTGGAGATGCATGAGTTGAATCGGCGGTATATTTACCCCCATCGCCTCTGATTTGGCAAAGTTTATCTTTAAGTTGGATAGTGTACCGTATGTTGTGAACTCACGTAATAGGTTCGGGAGAGAGATCGCAGGTTTTGAGAGCGTGAACATCAAGTCGACGGCGTAGGCCGACACTTTGTATTGGGATTGCTTTACCACTATCCCTGTGATGTTTGGGTTTTGCCGTATGTGGGCTAAGAATGGTTCAAGGGATAGTGCAAAGAGGATGGGTGATAGAGGGCAGCCTTGACGTGTCCCATTTGTGATCCGAAAGGGGTCTGACAGAGTTCCATTGACTCTAACCCTTGCCGCTGGCCGCTCATATATTGCTGCAATCCAGCTCAGCATCTTATCACCTAGACCCAAATGTTCCAGTGTGGTGAACATGAAGTCCCAGTTTACCCTGTCAAATGCCTTCTCAGCGTCTGTGCTGAGAAGTACACTTGGCGTTTTGGTGAGGGTTGCTTGGTACAACAGGTTCAGCACTTTAGTGGTGTTGTCCCTCGCTTCCCTGGAAGGAACAAAGCCCACTTGGTCCAGGTGGATAACTCGGGGTATGTGTGATTGAAGTCTCGTGGCTAATATCTTCGTGAACAGCTTCAAATCTGTGTTTAACAGAGATATTGGGCGGTAACTCCCGCACTGTCCCGGGTCTTTCCCTTCCTTGGGGATCACTGATATTTGGGCTTGTAGCGTAGTGTCATATAGTTTTTTGCCTATGCTGAGGGCATTCAGGAGTGTAACTAAGTGGTCCCCAGTGATGGGAGGAATGTCTTGTAATACTGTACCGTGAGGCCATCAGGCCCCGGGGCCTTACCTCGTTTAGTGTTCCCTATCGCTCCCTGTAACTCGGCCAAAGTTATGGGTTCCTCTAAAAGTTGACAGACCTCTGCCGCCAGGGAGGGCATCGTGGAGCCCTCTATATATTCCCTTATCTGTTCTGTCGATGGTCTTGTGGTGTTCAAGTTGTATAAGGTTTCATAATAGGACTTGAACTCATGGGCTATTTGTTTGGGCAGTATTCTTTTCTGTCCTGTTGGGGCATGTATGTGTGGTATATAAGATGCCGTTGTCTGGGCCTTTAGAGTCCTCGCCAAGAGCCTGCCACATTTGTTCCCTGACTCGTAGGACTTCCTGCGGGAGATCTGCAATGCTGCCTTGGCCTTGAACTGTAGTAGGTCTGTCAACTGTGTACGGACTGTGTCAAGTTCACTCCCTATAGATCTGGTCGGTGCCTGTTTGTGCTCCATTTCTAACTTCTGAAGTTTGTCAAGTAGCCTCGATGTCTGGGCTGTTCTCAGTTTTTTGATCCTTGCCCCGTGTTTTATTAGCACCCCGCGGATCACCGCTTTGTGCGCTTCCCACACAAGCCCCATGTCACAGTCAGGTGTGATGTTTGTACGGAAGTAGTGGCCAAGTTCTTTTGTGACATCTGCTAAAGTTTCTGGGTCTTGGAGAAGGCTCTCATTAAGCCTCCATGTTTGTTTTTGTTTTGTATGATAATCAGTCAGTGCGTATTGCATTGTAACTGGGGCATGGTCCGACCAAGTAATGGACCCTATGGCTGTACGTTTTACCGCTTGTAGCTGATGGTGTGGGATCAGGAAGTGGTCTATCCGTGAGTACACCTGATGTGTTCGGGAGAAAAATGTGTAATCCCGTTCGCCGGGGTGAAAGACGCCATGCGTCTACTAGTCTTGCGCTATGTAGGGCTGTGTGGATTGCTTTACGTGTCCCCCTAGAGGAAGAGGATATGCCTGCGAATGTGTCTTCTGAGGGAATCAGTTGTGGAGGATTTCTAGGTGTTTCCTAATGAAGGAGTCCTGCTGGTTGTTCGGGACGTAAAAGTTTGCAATAGTCACCTTCACTCCCTCGATCAGCCCTTTCAGGAACAAATATCTCCCCGCCGCATCTGCCCTCCTGTCGACCAGAGTCCACGGGACTCTTGCTGCAATCTGAATTGACACTCCCCGGGACTTAGCATCTGAGTGGGTGGAGTGATACACTGTTGGATAAAACCTGTTCTTCAAAATTGGGAATCTGTTTTCCTTAAAATGTGTCTCTTGTATTAGCACAATATCGGCCCTCATCTTTTTCATGTCATGCAGTAACATCCTCCTTTTTTCTGGGATGTTTAGTCCCTTGGCGTTCAATGTGACAATTTGTATCGCGTCCATGGCCGCGTGGGTTCAGGGGGGGTGGTGTGGAGGTGTATAGGGTGGGAGGGAGAAGGGATGTAGAGGGGGGGGTGGGGGACAGAAAAAGTACAAGCGAGAGATAAAAGAGTAGAAAGTGAGGGTGGACTACGCTAGGCAATCCTAGGTGCTTCTTGAGCAAATATGCTCTCGGTATGCTCTGACCAGCAGAGCCCACCCTAAGTTATCAGCGTAACTGCCAGCCGGCAAGGCGTTTACCTAGTTGGAGGTGTGTCTAGCGAGGGACCCCGGGGGGAGCTCCCCCCTCCCCAGATCCCCAGACCTTTTGTTGTGGTTTGAAGGTGTGAGATTTTGAGGAACAACACAAATGTGAGCAACATCTAAAGTGCAGAAAGAGTCCATATTCGTATACGGTATCAACATTATTTATAGCCTCTAAACCATAAGCTGCAAACAGTCAGTATAATGACGAAATAACATGGTAACATGTTAACCTGCCGTCCGGCCATTTTATAACTAAACCTTGTATAAAACATTGCAAGAAAGAAAGAACCCCCCCCCTGCCTACACCCGCCGCCCCTCCCCCCTCCAAATCTCTGGTCACCCGGATATCTCCAGCATTCGCAGAGTTAGATTCTCTGGAGTGAGAAGAGGGTGCCGCTCTGCAGCATATACCCCCCTATCCGTCCCCCCCCCTTCAGAAACTCTGCACCTGCATTCTGTGACCTCCGCCATCACCAGGCCGATGCATTCCGATGCTGTGGGCACACATTTCAGTAGAAGCAATAGTCATTCCGGTTTTGTCTTTGTCTCAGCCATTGCTGAGGCGCGGTAGCGTATAAGTGTAATGTGGCTCCTTTCTTCCTTCCCTCCCCACTCAGTCTTCCATACCTCTGGAGGCAACCCGTATTAGGATTGTCAGCCGTGGGGAGTCTTGTCTGATCACTTCTTCCCAGAGTGTCTTGGATGTTGTTGCTTACAGGGATCATTTAAGAGTTCCGGCTGGATGTTGGTGGTGGGTAGTGGGATGTAGTGGAGCTGGGTCTGATGCTATGGAGCCACAGCTGCCATGGGGAGGTTTGCGGGGAAGGGGGGCAGGGTTCACCCGCGCACCCCTTGAACACGGGCACTCCGCAGGGCAAGTACAGGTTAAACTAAAGAGCATGGGGGTCTCCAGGTGCGCTCGCCCACCAGGTGACAGTTCGCTCTCAAAGCAAGTGTGTGCTGCCCGGATGACGGCACACCAATTATGCTTGAGCCTCAGGAGGGGGACTGGGGGTGCAACAACACAACAGACCCGGGGGGGTTAACAACCTGGGGGTAACTTAGCCGGACGGATTAACAATCAGCTGACTTTTTGTGGGTGTTTAGGACTCACGTGAACCCTCGGGCGGTGCAGAGCGGTATCTCCCTCTGGATCTCTGCGGGCGGCAAGGTTGATTGGGTCCGCCGCGCGAGGCGCCCGCACGGCCGGATGGTCTCGGTAGTGGCGCCAACCAGTTCGGTATGGGGATCGGTTCCGCTCCTACAAAGGAAAAAAAGGCTGGAAGGTCCTCCATCGTGAAGGAGGCACGCTCATTGCAGAGTAACACCGCTAGAGGGTATCCCCATCTGTACGTGCAGCCGTGTCTTCTGGCAATTTCGAGAGCCGGTTTCAGGATGGCGCGGCGCTGCAGCGTAGCCCTTGATAGATCCGGGAGTACTTGTATCTGCGCTCCGTCAAACTCGATCTCCCCATGGTCCCAAGCTCTACGGAGTAGGGTTTCCTTCAACGTGTAACGGTGCAGACGGCAAAGGACATCTCTGGGTCTGTCCGGGTCTGTAGATCTGGGGCCCAGGGTGCGATGCACTCGGTCAAATTCCAAGGTAGGAGGTGGGTTATCCAGGAGGGTGTTAAGGATTGCTGTGACCGTCGCGGCCAGGTCCTCTGAGCCTGTGGCCTCTGGGATCCCCCGCAGCTGCAGGTTGTTACGGCGGCTGCGGTCCTCCATTTCTTCCAGACGGAGCTGCGTCTCCTGGGCCGTTCTCGAGTGCGTCTCTTGAGCTCTTTCCAGTGCTTGTACTCGGGATGTCAGCGAGGATAACTGGGTCTCTCCGGAGGTGACTCGTTCTTCTATCCCATGCAGCTCCTCTCTCACCTCTTGAAGATCTCTGCTGTGTGCCTCCTCGATCCTCAGGATTAGGCCTTCTATGTCCACCCTCGTGGGCAGTGCCTCTATATCTGCACGCGTGGGGAGAGCCCGCAGCATAGTACGGAGGTCCTCGTCCATGGTGAGCTGGTGCTGGGTCGAGCTTGCCACTCCTGCTCTAATCCCCGCTGAGGGTTCCTCAGAGATCACAGGATCTGGTGTGGAAGTTGTGACCAGTTCTGCGCCGTTCGTCTCTATCCTGATTGCACGTGGCGCGGTCACAATGGCGCCCGGAGGGGTACTCTGGTTCCCACGAAAAAAGCGTGTAATGTCAGGTTGAGATGCGGGATTTCGGGTCCCACGGGTCACCGAGCGAGTCCTGCACCTGTCGGTATCGCTCATGCCTCGCTCACAGGGTAATATTTTAGCTTTAGGTCCGCTTAGACTGGGTCGGGCCGGGAGCTCCCCCAGAACACGTCTCTACTCGGCCATCGTTAAGCCACGCCCCCCCCTTGCCATCGATTTTGACCAACTTTCCTGTGCCTTTGTAGCGGACACATCCCTCAAAACATCAGCGATCCACCTCCGTACCTTTCATCATAGGTCTTGTTGACTCCTCTCCAAATGTTGAGTTTATGGTTGTGGCCAAAAAGCTAAATTTTGGTTTCATCACTCCAAATGACTTTGTGCTAGAAGGTTTGAGGCTTGTCTCTGTTATTTGGCGTATTGTAAGCGGAATACTTTGTGGCATTTGCCTACTAATGGCTTTCTTCTGGCGACTCGACCATGCAGCCCATCTTTACCGTGCATCTTGAAACAGCCACACCACATGTTTTCAGAGAATCCTGTATTTCACCTGAAGTTATTTGCGGGTTTTTCTTTGCATCCCGAACAATTTTCCTGGCAGTTGTGGCTGAAATTCTAGTTGGTCTAACTCTACCTGACCGTGGTTTGGTTTCAACAGAACCCCTCATTTTCCACTTCTTGATTAGAGTTTTAACACTGCTGATTGGCATTCTCAATTCCTTGGGTATCTTTATATATGTTTTTTACAGTTCAACTACCTTTTCCCGCAGATCCTTTGAAAATTCTTTTGCTTTCCCCATAACTCAGAATCCAAAAATGTCAGTGCAGCACTGGATGAAAGATGCAAGGGTCTGTCAGGAGTCCAGAAACACATTGGGGCTAATTTACGAACCGTTTGCGCCTTGAGTTGTGGTGCAGGCGCAATTGGTGTTTTGGTATTTACGAAACTGGTGCGGCGGTAACGCAGCGCTATTACCCATTTACTAAAGTGCTCTTGGTGCACGGGAGGAGGCGCAAGGTGCGCCACTATGGACCTGGCGCACGGCATCTTCAAATCAAAATATAAAGAAGCTGGAAGTGTCAATATTATGGGGTAATGTGGTGTGATGTGAGGAAGTATAGTGACAACTGTCCAAGTAACAAATATGGTCAAAATAGAATGAGAAACCAATTTTTAAAGAACAAGCTTGCTGCGCCTGCAAGTACGTTTAGAACTGCGTGAGGTCTTTTTGTGCACGCCGCATGCGCGAGCGGCATTTGCACACGGCCAAGTGCGTTGGTTCACTGCGCCGGCAAAATCTTAGTAAATGTCAAGGAACGTAAATGCATTTGCATAAGTTGAACAGGCGCACCTCTAAAATGTACGTTTTTTTTTTATCGCTGGTTCACTTTTATTTATTTTTTTAAGGATATTTGCACACAGGTCATGTTAACGTGTTACGTTGTTAACATGTTACATGTACCTTGTTAAAAATATGTCAAAATACTCTTGCTACTCTAGCTCCTCATAAAAGGGCATTTAACCATCCCCCTCTAATGCATATGTTTACTTTGGACTAGCTTGTGCTTTTAAAGGGGAACTCCACACTCCAATGTTCGTGTCTCCCCCTTCTAATGCATATAATTCTTTGGGGCTAATTTTTGCTTTTAAAGGGCAACTCCACACACTGTGAGCTGTGAGCTGCCTTCACCAATCCAAACCACATACTATTTCAGAGCAAACAACAGGGCCAGCTAGGAAAGGTGCGAGAAGAGCGATCGCCCAACTCCCTCCCGAACCATTAAAGGCCACATGCACTCAACATAGCTGGCTGCCTTTGGGGCATGTTGGGCTCAGCCCAATACCAATCACAAAGCACCTTGTACCCACTAGTTTAAAGGGGCTTTCCGCATTTAGTAAAGAACCCCTGTCTGCAGCCCCCCACAACCCCAGTCTAGGCTTGTGTGGAAGAGGCCCTTGTCCCCCTGAATATGTGAACAAGGTGGTTGAATTTTGGGGTGCCCGAGCCCCTTCTGCTCCCAAGCATACATCCCCCTTTCATGGGCTGGCCTGCTGTGTTTGACTAGGGGTTTGTTAGTGCGTGGGAGGGGCAAAATTTTTGAAGATTTTGGGTAGGTATTTTTCACGTGGGGGTTTTCATTTTAAGCCTTTCCAGACCCAAATGGCCTTGTATGTATTGGGGGGTCAGGGAATTTTTTTGTTTTGTGTTTTAAACCTTGCAGCTGCAATGGTAGATTTTTCAGTTTTCTATAAAGCCGTACATCTTTGAAGCATCATTTTGGATACATGCTACAAGATGCACCACTTTACAGGCAGAGTAACCCACCCCCCCCCCCCCCCCTTATGCTTGTCAGTCCCGGTTGCGATTTCAGAGACATCTGTGCAGGTTTCGGCGGGCAAAAATCACAAAAAGTAGTACAGAAAATACTTTTTTGAAATCGGTGCAGTGCCGCAGATGCGGTGTCGCAATGATTAGGACGGTGCCATTGACGGGAATTGCCAGCAAATGCTGCCTATTTGACATGCGATTTGACATGTCAAAACACATGTAAAATTGCGTGTGAACCAGAGCTCAGGGCTAGTTCACTCCATAGAAACGCAGTCCAGATGCGTTCCAGATGCTTTTCTGCATGTACGTTCATGATGCGTTTTACAGCGTTACAGTACAGTCCAGTGCATGTAAAATGCAGCATGTTCTACTTTATTTTCTGGAACTGGAACAAATACTGCCATTTAGAACCATATAACCAACTTTCCATGCATTTTTGATGCCTAAAATACGCACTGGACTGCCATAGAAACGCAATCCGGATGCGTTCTAGGTGCTTTTTTGCATGCGCGTTTTTGACGTGTTTTGTGTACGTTTTTGATGCAGTCCAGTGCTTTTGTTTCTCCCCTCTTTTTTATTAACCTTAGATAAGGGCAAGTGTGTTCCAGTGCGTTTTTGGTGCATTTTGGTGCGTTTTCGTTACGTTTTACAGCGTTCCAGTACAGTCCAGTGCAGGGAAAATTCAGCATGTTCCTTTTTTCTGGAACTGGAACGCACTGGAACTGCAGCACTGGTGTGAACTATGCCATTCTAAACCATATAACCAACTTTCCATGCGATTTTGATGCAGAAAAAAAAACTGGACTGCATGTGGTGTGAACTGGCCCTTAAGCAATTTGGCATATTTAAAGGCACTTCTCCTTGTTTCGTTTTTTTGTGTTGTCCAAATTGGTGACATTGATATATGTCCCTTAGGGTGGGACTTGGGCCCCCATACCCATTTTAAGGCCAATAACTAGAAAATAAGCCAGCCAAGTGGGGACTCGCAAAATTAACAAGTCATTTCCCATAGACTGCAATGGTATTTGTTGTATAACTTTTGCCCATGTTAGGCTCTTTGTTTGCCCCCCGGACTGGGGGGTGTTTGTCCCATCTCTGATTTAGTAGCATGCTGGATGATGTGCTTAATTTTGGACGGGGGGGGGGGGCTTATTTTCTGCTAGCTGCATTTGTGTTGGTCTGAGCATGCTCAGGGACTTAGTTTTTTTTTTGGTGCTTTTTGTGTGTGAACAGCACCTGGATGTTTCTGGGCATGCTCAGAGAGTGTTTTTTGGGTTAGTAAAACCCAGGTGTACCCACTTTGAAGTTCAGTCTCTACTTTGGGTGAACCTGCGTTTTGTGTGTTTCACGGACTGTGCATGTGTTTTCAATTGCCTCATTGGCACACAAACCTATGTTATATAAAGCTTGCAGATAGCATTCTCTACCTTGCCCTGAAAAGAGGCAAGATTGTGTGTGTGTGTGTGTGTGGCCGGGCGGCAAAAAACTGAAAATTGTATCATACTTACCAGTAATTTTCCTTTCCTGGTGCCTATCCATGGCAGCATACCTGTGATAGAGCTCCGCCTCGACTCCTCCTTCAGGACTAGTGAATAGCATAAATTAAAGGCATAGCCCCTCCCCCAACATTCTCTGTAATATAGAATACCAAGGGTGGGAGCGTATGCTGCCATGGATAGGCACCAGGAAAGGAAAATTACTGGTAAGTATGATACAATTTTCCGTTTTCCTGGTGCCTCCATGGCAGCATACCTGTGATAACTAACTAGCTGACATGGGTGGGATAATTGCTTAACAATAAATGTTTAATTATAAGAGGACATAGCAGCCTGAACTGCCCTCCTTCCAAACTCAACAGTCGTGAGCGCTCCTGGATCAATATGGTAGTGTCTGAGGAACGTATGGTGAGAAGACCAGGTGGCGGCCCCGCACACTGTCTCCAACGAAACATTAGCCCTTGCTGCCCAGGAAGCTGAGACTGCCCTTGTAGAATGAGCATTCACTCGGGATGGAGGCTCCATATTCTTCACCCTGTAGGCCTTCTGGATTAACTTTACAACCCAATATGCCAGAGTTCGGATGGAAGCTTCTTTGCCCCTGTATTTACCGAACGGTACGATGAAAAGTCTCTCAGAATTTCTGAAGGGGCCGGTGGCTTCTAGGTAGGCCCTGAGCACTCTGGATACATCCAGTTCGTGACAAGACTCTGAATCCATGTCTGTAAACACTGGTAGTGCCCAGGGTTCCAACAGGTGGCTTGGAGTAGCAACCTTTGGTGTGAACCCCCGAAGGGGACGAAGTTCCACTCTGTCTGTGAAGAAGGAGATGTGGTCGTCCCCTATCCCTAAAGAGTGAAGTTCCGAGATTGTTCTGCCAGATGTAATGGCTAGCAGGAAAGACGCCTTTAGTGTCAGGTTCCATATTGTTACTTGTTCCACTGGAGCAAAGGGATGGTCAGATAGAACTTCCAGGACTAGGGACAGATCCCACTTAGGAAATGATCGTCTGACAGGAGGGCGAATCTTCAATATACCTCTGAGGAAAGTGACTACTGAAGGATCCTCCGCCCATCTCCTATTTGTTGCAGCAGAGATTACTGCTACCTGCACTTTGAGAGAGCTCAGACCAAGTCCCAGATCAAGTCCTGTCTGAAGGAATCCTAGAACATGAAATGTAGAAGGAAGGATTGGATGAAATCCATTTTCGGAAACAAATGACAAGAACTTGTCCCATATTCTTGAATATATGGCATTAGTTGCTGGCTTCCTAGCTTTTAGAAGGGTTGATATGACTCCTGGAGAACACCCTAGGGACTCGAACCTTCGCCTCTCAACCTCCAGATTCGAAGATTCAACTTCTGAGGGTTTGGATGAACTAGACTGCTCTGCGACAGAAGTTGAGGGAAAGGAGGGATCTTGATTGGAGAGCCCACACTGAGGCACAATACGGAAGTACTGCCACCACCTGGACTGGCTCCCTGAGGAGCCTCAGGAGGAATTTGAATATTAATGGCCTGGGAGGAAAGGCATATGCCGTGGTGAACCTCCAGGGACATGACAGGGCATCCACTGCCTCGACTTGTGGATGCGGCAGCCGAGAGAAGAACCTGTCCAGCTTGGCGTTCTTCGGGGAGGTGAACAGATCTACCTGAGGGGGATCCCGTATGTTGGCAATCTGAAGGAAGACATGGGGGTGGAGAGCCCACTCATTGTCCAGGAAGTTTCTGGATAAAGTGTCTGCTTCCGTGTTCAACCTGCCTGGCAGATACATCGCTCTGAGGTCCAGGAGGTTCTGCTCCGCCCAGAGCATGATCGGCTCTACCTCCTTGAGGAGTGACCTGCTGCGAGTGCCTCCCTGCTTCTGCAGATAAGCGACAGCTGCTCTGTTGTCTAGGCGTAGGAGTATTCTTTGGCCTCTGATGTGGGGTGCCAAAGAGGTCAGTGCCAAGAAGGCTGCCCTCATCTCCTAGATGTTGGATACCACTCCCTGGGTGGTGCATGCCCATCTCCCCTGTATTCTGGTTTGCCCGCAATGGGCTCCCCAGCCCTGTCTGCTTGCATCGGACGTAATTGTGATCCAAGGAAGGGAGCCCAGGTGATGAGGCTTGGAGAGGTTTTCCGGAACTGTCCACCAGTGAAGGCTCCTGCGTATTTTTCCCATCAGCAGGATCATCTGAGATAGTCGTTGTTTCTTCCACTGTGCCAAGAAACCAGTCTGGAAATACCTCAAGTGCCAATGTGCCCAAGGGGAACCATGGGTATACAGGAAGACATTGTGCCAATGAAGCTCAGGCATTGTGAAGCCGTCAGATACGGGCTCTGGATGACTTTGATCATTCTCTGGATGACAATCCTTGCCTTCGGCGGTGGTAATGACACTGTCCCCTCCTGAGTGTCGAACATTGTGCATAGATTATCTGCTGTGTTGGCATTAGTTGACTCTTGTCGGAATTCACCAGCCACCCTAGCTCTTTTAGGGACTGTAGAAGAATGTCCCGGTGACATACCAACTGATCCGGATTGCTTGCTAGGAGTAGGATGTCGTCCAAGTAGTGGTATATCCTCAAGCCCCTCTCCCGCAGGGGAACTAAAGCAGATATTAGTATCTTGGTGAACACCCTGGGAGAGGTGCACAGACCGAAAGGCAGGGCTTGAAACTGTAGGTGGGTCCGTCCCACTGCAAATCTCAGGTATTTTTGAAATGCAGGTAGAATTGGAACATGTAGGTACGCATCCTGCAGATCGACCAAAATCATCCAATCTGATGGCTGGACTGCCTGAATAATCGTCTGCAGGGACTCCATTTTGAAGCTTTCGGGGCGGATATACCGGTTGAGCCTCTTTAGGTCTATCACAGGCCTCCACCCCCCTGTCCTCTTTGGGACCAGAAATAGGGTGGAGTATAAGCCTGCGAAGCGCTCTGCCAAGGGAGCCGGAACAGCCGCCCCCTGAAGCTGGAGTGACGTTAGGAAGTTTTTCAGAGCTTGAGCCTTCAGTGGAGAGGATGGAATCTCTGTTCCTTTGAAAGAGTTCCGAGGTGGAGGGTGAGAAAAATTCCAAAAGTGCCCCCATTGAATTGTTGACAGAACCCAGGGGTTGTGGCAGCAGGTGGCCCAGACTGGGGTAAAAAAACTTTAGCCTGGCTCCCACCGGGAGTGCCTGGGTTCCTCTGGCGTCAAAAAGACTGCTTCTGCTCCTGTGGAGCCGGAAGGGCTTTCATCTTCCTGTTCAAAAAGGATCCCCGAGTACCTTTCCAAGGTCTTTTGTTGTCTCTGGGCTGTCTCGACTGCCTAAAATCCCTTGGGTTTGACTGGCGGAACCTAGAGGAACCACCTCTGAATCTTCGCCTACTTCTGTCCTGTGGAAGCATACCAGACTTCCCTCCTGACAGCCTGGAGATAGCTTTATCCATTTTGTCTCCGAATAGTGCTTTCCCATCAAACGGGATTTTGCACCCATTTTGTTTGGAGGATAAGTCAGCCATCCAGGGTTTCAGCCACAAGGCCCTCTTCGCCATCACTGAATGCAACATGGATCTTGCCGAGCACCTGATCGTGTCAATGGCCGCTACGCAGACAAAGTCTGCCGACAATCTAAGCTCTTCTAAGGCCTTAATTATATCCTCCATGGGGACATCCTGATGCAAAGCCATCTCAATATTATCTGTCCAAGATCTTATGGCATTTGATACTGACGTGAGGGAAATAGCTGGCTTACATGCTGCTTCCGCGGCTAAGTAGCTCCTCTTCAGCTCCAGGTCGATTCGCCTGTCTAGAGGGTCTTTGAAGGAAGTGGAATCCTCCATTGGTAGAGTAAGTTTTTTTGCGAGTCGCACCACGGACGCGTCTACCACTGGCATGGAGTTCGGTGACTGCGTTCCCGACTCTGGTAAGGGGTATATAGTTTATTGAACCGACCCCAAAATTATTATTTTTTTTATCAGTCTTTGACCATTCCTTCTGAATGACTTGACTAATCTTGCCCATCAACGGGAAAATAACCTGCTTCCTTTTGAGGAATGGGAAGTAGCTTGTAGACTCTTGGGGAGGCTATTCTGCGTCTTTCCAGGCGATTGCAGTTTTGACTGCCTGGATGAATGGCTTTACCAAGGAGAGACTGAAGCCAGAAGGTTCTGACTCTTCTCAAGAGTCCCCTGAAGAGTCTTCAGGTGGTGAATCTCTAGCTGGTCGGCCTGACGGCGGCAGAGGTGTACTGACTGCTGACGGACCAGGGAGATTAGGTTCTATATCCTGAACCTGGGATATCTGCTGAAGTGGTTGAGCGGGGACCGAAGCCAAAAGCTCAGAGAAGGAGTCCTTCATTGTACGCTTGAGCAGATCTACAGCGTGCTGATTTTCTAGCTCGCGGTTGGACGCATAGTCCGTAAAACAGTCCTTACAGACCACTCTGTCTGGTAGCGGTGTAGCCCCACATATCCAGCATCTCTTCTTCCTATAGGTCCTAGGAGAGGGGGGTCGATCACGTCCTCTGGATCTTGACCTCTCTGATCTACGACGTGAAGAATGGGACCTACGCCCTGATGAGCGGGACCCCTTGGAGTGGGTGGGGCTACGGTGTAAGGAACTCACGCTTGACCAGTGAGCGCACTTTTCTTTTTTAATACTCACGTATAGTTGGTCACATACCTAATAGAAGTGTGAGGATCTTTGCTGCGAGATGAATGACTCATTGCGGAGTTGGGCACAAGGATCAGCTCCAGAAATATAGTAAGAAAGGGAAAAGAATCAGGAGTTTTTGGCGTCACTTTTTTTTTTTTTTTTTTAAATAAACATTTTTATATCGTCATCTGTTTTTATTTTTTATTTTATTTTTTAAACATAAACATTTTTATATTGTTATCTTTTTTTTTTTTTTTTTTTTAACAAACATTTCTGATCGGCAACATTTTTTTTTTTGAGAAAATAAAAAGTACCTACCACAAAGCAGCATCAGAGAGACCTAGCAGGGCACAGCTGAGGAGACTGACAGCCATCCCTGAATCTGAACCTAATTAGGCTCAAGGTGCGTGGGCTAATCCCATAAACCACCATTTGGAATTGATTGAAAAAAAAGGGCAAATCTAGCCTTCTTTCCAGAATCCAAGATGGCCGCCACTGAACCAAGCGTCTGTGTATGCGCAATCGCAGAAGATCCAGCGTCGCCCAGTACAGAGAGCCGAGAAACTACGGCTCTGTATCACTCCCGAATCGCGCATGCGCAGACGGCGGCGAGGACGCTGCGCCGTGACACTCTCCTACCTGGCGGGACGTACAGAGCACCTGTAGCCCCCCCAAACCCGGAAAAAAGCACCACAATGTTGTTGCACAGAGAGACACCTGCCCTATCCAGTTGCACAGTTTTAAAGGAACAAAAAAGTAAGATAACAATCATTTGAAGGAGCCTAACAAGCAAAGGAAAGGGGAGGGGGAGGGGAAGAGAGGAAAAGAAAGGGGAAAAACACAAATGCCTGGAATAAAAAATGGAAACCACCAGCCTGGGAAGATGGAGCTGATCCTTTTGCGACTTCCACTGCATTCATCATGGATGTGATAGCAGACTGCGTTCCTGTGAGGAAACTCTGCGAAATGACCCCAACAGATCCACAGAGGGGTTCCCAGTCTTATCAGCGCTGTGAGCGGCCCAAGAACAGGGACTGCGCACGGGAAAGGCTAAACCCGGCGGACGCTGCTGACTGCAGAGGTATGGACATACTGCTACTCTTCACCAGAAGGTATGAGGAAAAAAAGGAGAATGTTGGGGGAGGGGCTATGCCTTTAATTTATGCTATTCACTAGTCCTGAAGGAGGAGTCGAGGCGGAGCTCTATCACAGGTATGCTGCCATGGAGGCACCAGGAAAGTACATTTTGGCCTCCTTATCGAGTTTGCAACACATGTTCGCTTTGTATTTTGTTTGCTATGTCTTTGCAAAACAGATGTTTTTTTTAAATTTTGTTTATTGTATTTTTTCGGGTGGGGGATATGTTCCCCTGAAATATTTTTGATGTTGTTAATGTGTGTCATTTGTTCACTTTGATTTAATTGTCTGTGATGCATTATTTTGCTAAATGTTTCTCAAGATGTTGTGACTGTTTCAAATTAACATACATGTTTTTTTTGCTTTCCTTGCTTTTTTCCAAGTCCTGTTTTGTTGACCAATAAAATTTGATGCAAATTTTGATGTTTGTTTTTTGTTTTCCATGCAACAAATTTCACAGCTGCAGCTTAACTAGGCTGATTGGCATGTCAAAACAAAACTGGTGTGATTTGTCTAAAAGTTACTTTTCCTGGTGCCTTCATGGTAGCAAATGCATGGATTGTGTGCTGCCATGGCTAGTCACCAGGAAAGGAAAAATACAGAGCGGTAAGTATTCAATTTTCCTTTTTACTGCAGTGGTTCTCAACCTCAGTCCTCAAGTACCCCCGAGAGGACATGTTTTGTGAATTTATCTTATCGAGAATTGCTGTCCAAAATACCAAGCCATTGACTGTGATTTAAAGCACATGTGCAAGATGAAGGAAAACCTGCAAACATGGCCTGTTAGGGGTACTTGAGAAGCACTGATTTAGAGCACTGCGCTAAAATCTAGATCAAGGCAATACTATTCTAATTGTGGGCATTTGAGGGAAACCAACTGAGTGTTAGAACCCCTGCTTGTTTTTTTTAGGTTGGGCTTTGTGTCCCTTTTAGTAAAATTGGCTTCACTTCCTGTCACACAGCCAAACAGGAAGTGAAGATAAAACCCTACCAATGTTTTTCTTGGGGACACACAGATCAATCTAACTAGTGTCCCCATTAAGCAAATTTCACTCTAGCACTTTATTGTGTATACCCCAAATCATTAGGTAGTTTGGGGTTTAGTAAAGGAAAATCCACTCTGCTGTACAAGTGTAGTTGCTGAAAATCTGAGGGGAAGCACTGGTGATTTTAACATCCAATTATGTAGAAGCAAAGATGGTGTTTTTTAATTTCCTTTCATGTCCCCCTCGGATATCCAGCAAATGCACTTGTAGTGCAATGGGGATTTGCCTTTAGTAAATAAACCCCAAAGTCCAAGACACCAAATAATTTGGGGTGTACCCAGCAAAATGCTGGAGTGCAATTTACATAATGAGGAAACGATTTAGATTGACCTGTGTGTCCCCAAGGAAAGACATTGGTAGGGATTTACCCTCACTTCCTGTTTGCCAATTTTTACTTCCTGTCACATAGCCAAAGTGGCAAAATTTGGGAGTTGTCTTCACCCTATCAGGGGTGCAGACATCCCCAAAAACTGAGCAGACTTCTAATCCCTCTGCACTCTATCCCCAAGCAAAAAGAAGAAAGGATTTCATTTAGTTTTTTTTTTTTGCAAAAATACATTCCTAAGTACAACTGTGATGCATGTCAATGGCCCATTTAGACCTTGTTTAACCACTTCCATACAGGGCACTTATACACCTTCCTGCCCAGACCAATTTTCAGCTTTCTGCGCTGTTGCACTTTGAATGACAATTGCGCGGTCGTGCTAAACTGTACCCAAACTACATTTTTATCATTTTTTCCCCACAAATAGAGCTTTCTTTTGGTGGTATTTGATCACCTCTGGGATTTTTATTTTCTGCTATAAAAAATAAAAATGACCGAAAATTTTGAAAAAAATTAGTATTTTTTTTTGTTTCAGTTACAAAACTTTTTAAATAAGTACGTTTTCTCCTTCACTGATGGGGCTGCACTGACGGGCACCGATGAGGTGGCACCAATGAGGTGAAACTGATGAGGTGGCATTGATGGAAACTGATGATGGGCACTAATATGCGGCACTGATAGGTGGCACAGATAGGCGGCACGGATAGGTGGCACAGATAGGTGGCACGGATAGGCGGCACGGATGGGCACTGATAGGCGGCACGGATGGGCACTGATAGGCGGCACGAATGGACACTGATAGGTGGCACAAATGGGCACTGATAGGCGGCACGGATGGGCACTGATAGGTGGCACGGATGTGCATGGATGGGCACTGATAGGTGGCACGGGTGGGCACTGATAGGCGGCACTGATGTACTGTAATGGATGCCAATCAGTGCCAAGCAATAATGCCTCCAATAAGGCATCCATTAGGGGGCACTAACTGGCATCCCTGGTGGTCTAGGGTGGCATACCTGGTGCTGGCATCCCTGGTGGTCTGGTGGCATCCCTGGTGGTCCAGTGTGGGCATCCTCGGGGGGGGCTGCGCTGATAATCTATCAGCACAAACCCCCCCTGTCAGAGGAGCAGCCGATCGGCTCTCCTCTACTCGCGTCTGACAGACGCGAGTGAGGAAAAGCCGATGACCGGCTTTTCCTGTTTACACTGTGATCAGCCGTGATTGGACACGGCTGATCACGTGGTAAAGAGTCTCCGTCGGAGACTCTTTACCTAGATTGGTGTTGCGGGGTGTCAGACTGACACCCCGCAGCAACGATCGCCGCGATGCGCGCCCCCGGGGGCGCGCAGCGGCTCAAAATCCTGAGGACGTCATATGACGTCCAGTCAGGATTTTGAAACCACTTTGCCGCCGTCAATCCGCTATAGGGCGGCGGCAAGTGGTTAATAGAAAACACCAGTTGCCTTTCACTAGAAACATTTGTTAGCCCAGTCCTGGAAATTTGCATCTGCTTTACTATTAATTTCCATAAAAAGTGTGCCAAATGTATGTAGATGCGCGACCGCTGTGTATATGAGATGCGCAACTGCTTTGTGCGCACAGATATGCGCATATGTGGCTTTCGGAAGGCGGTGGCCAGCACACAGCAATAACATCACGTCCCTACAGGAAGTTGCTTGTACTGCTGCTAAGTTCTCTGAGGAAGAGATGATCCTTATTTGTAAATTAAGAATTTTTTTTTTTTTTAACATGGGGTGGTGTTTGTGTGGGTCCTTTACACCCATTCATACATATTAGGGCCAATTTAGACAGGATACGATTTACAGCATGTTTTTAGATTGTGGGAGGAAACCGGAGTACCTGGAGGAAACCCACGCAGGCACAGGGAGAACATGCAAACTCCAGGCAGGTGGCGTCACGGCCGGGATTCAAACCAGTGAGGCTTTTTGCTGCTAGGTGAAAGTGCTAACCACTACACCACTGTGCTGCACAAGTATGTATGTAGAGATGTAGGTTCTTGTGTCCACTTGTGAAAATACAAGTGGGTCATGGTACATCTACATTCCAAATTTTGCACTTAAGATAGTCATGCACTATGCAATCTGATTGGCCAATCTCTGTACAACTCAAGCTTTTGGCAAAATAGGTATTAGGAAATCACACAGGCTCTTGCCTAATCTAATTTTTGTAATTTTTAATTTTTTTTTAAGATTGCAGCGTATGGTCACCTTTAAAGACCAAGATCTGAAAATATTAATTTATTTGGTTTAGAAACACTTTTCTGGTATTTGTAATGTATTGAAAGATTTGTGTGAAAATAGAAAAAAAAAAAATTCAAAGATATATTAGAAGGAATAGGAATGAGATTAGCATCAAAAGGGTTAATTAAGTGAGAACACCTACTAATTGCCTAACAAGACACATCCAATGAGATGGGCGTGCGCTATTATCAATAAGAAAACAGCAGTTACCCTGGCAATAGTTTCCATTTACATATTTATCATTGCGTTGCACGTCAGTGTGCGCCGGTTCGCACGCCCAATCAATGATTTATCTGGCGCACCAATTAAGGTCTGAAGCGGCGCAGCGCATTGTTCTTAGTAAATCAGCCCCATTGACTTTTAACCACTTGTCGACCGCCACACAAACATTTGCGTTGGCAGAATGGCACTGAGAGGCAAATGGGCGTACATGTACATCCCTTTAAATTTGCCACCGTGTGGGCGTGCGCGCCCCTGCCGTGAGCTCCGTGACCATGCCCGCGGGACCCGCGGACTCGATGTCCGCCGGTGTCCCGCGATCGTGTCACGGAGCTGCAGAAAGGGGGGATGCCTGTGTAAACAAGGCACCTCCCTGTTCAACCTAGTGACACGACACTGATCTTCTGCTCCCTGTCATCGGGAGCAGTGATTAGTGTTGTGTCACATGTAGCCCAGCACCCACACAGTTTGAATCACTCCCTAGGTCACACGTAACCCCTTCCTCGCCCCCCAGTGGTTAACCCCTTCCCTGCCAGTGTCATTTACACAGTAATCAGTGCATTTTTATAGCGCTGATCGCTGTATACATGAAAATGGTCCCAAAATAGCATCAAAAGTGTCCGATGTGTCCGCCATACTGTTGCAGTCACAATAAAAATCGCTGATCCCAGCCATTACTAGTAAAAAATATATATATATATTAATAAAAATGCCATAAAACGATCCCCTATGTAGACGCTATAACTTTTGCGCCAACCAATCAATAAACGCTTATTGCAATTTTTTATTTTTTTTCCCAAAATATGTAGCAAAATCCGTATCAGCCTAAACTGAGGGAAAAAAATTATTTTATATATATTTTTGGGGGATATTTATTAGAGCAAAAAGTAAAAAATATTGCTTTTTTTAAATTGTCGCTCTATTTTTGTTTATAGCGCAAAAAATAAAAACAGCAGAGGTGATCAAATACCACCAAAAGAAAGCTCTATTTGTGGGAAAAAAAGGACGTCAATTTTGTTTGGGAGACACGTCGCACAACCGCGCAATTGTCAGTTAAAGCGACGCAGTGTCGAATCGCAAAAAGCGGCCCGGTCATTTGGCAGCCAAATCCTCCGGGGCTGAAGTGGTTAATACACACACACACACTATTTACAAGCAAACAGATCACAGGTGAGGATGGTTACCTTTAATAGCCATTCAAACCCCTTTGTGTGCATGTTATCAGGCCAAAATCACCAGGGTATGTAAGCTTTTGATCAGGATCATTTGGGTAGTTTCTGTTGTCATTATGATTTAAAAAGAGTAAATTAAGTTGATTGATAAAAAATGGCTTCAGCCAAACACTAACCATGAGTGAAAGAAATGTTTTTGTGTGATCATTCACATTCTCTGAAAAATGGCCAAGAAATCATAAATTCTGCCAGGGTATGTAAACTTATGAGCACAACTGTATGTTGCGCCGAACGCCTCCACGCACTGGGCCTGCAAACCTTCTGAGTCAGTCCTGGCTTCTTCTCCCTGGGCCTCCCATCTTCCTATGATGAGACTATAGTGTGCGCTGGGGCCTGCCAGCCACCCACAGCAGTGAGCTAGCTAGCCAGCCAGCCACCCACCCACAGGAGCCAGCCACAGAGAATAGCTGGAGCCAGCCAGCCACAGCAGGGAGCCAGCCACCCACAGCAGGGAGCTAGCCAGCCAGCCACCCACAGGAGCCAGCCACAGAGGATGCTGAAGCCAGCCAGCCACCCACAGCAGGGAGCCAGCCAGCCGCCCACAGGAGCCAGCCAGCCGCCCACAGGAGCCAGCCACAGAGGACACAGGAGCCAGCCACAGCTACAGTACCCATAGTTAAAGGGGTTGTAAAGGTTTGTTTTTTATTTTCTAAATAGGTTCCTTTAAGCTAGTGCATTGCTGGTTCACTTACCTTTTCCTTCGATTTCCCTTCTAAATGTTTTTTTTCTTTGTCTGAATTTCTCACTTCCTGTTCCTCCTCAGTAAGCTGTTCTGGCTGACTAACCACCGCTCGGATGATGGGGGCAAGCTTACTGAGGAGAAACAGGAAGTGAGAAATTCAGACAAAGAAAAAAAACATTTAGAAGGGAATCGAAGGAAAAGTTAAGTGAACCAACAATGCACTAGCTTAACCCCTTCGCGCCCAGCATACGAGAAAACACGGCCACAATGTGGCTCTACAATGCCGGGAGGCCGTTATTATACGGCCTCCCCTTTCCTCGTTCCCCGCGCGTGCTCCCGAGCGCGCATCGGGGAACTTCTGTGCTGGCCGTGTCCCTTGGACACAGCCATTCATAGATCGCGGTAAATAGCCAATCACAGCGGCTATTTACAGCGCGATCGAGGAGACCAATGAGAGATGATCTCAAATGTAAACATATGAGATCATCTCTCATTGCCGGCTTTCTCTCCTCACACAGACACTGCGTGTGAGGAGGGAGAGCGATCTGTCAGTGAGTCAGCTTCCATCAGTGCCCAATCAGTGCCCAGTAATAACACAGTATAAACACAGTGAAAACACAGTGCCCACCTGTGCCACCTGTGATAAGTGCACATCTGTGCTCATCAGTGCCCACCTGTACCACCTCATCGGTGCCCACCTGTGCCACCTCATCCGTGCCCACCTGTGCCACCTCATCCGTGCCCACCTTTGCCACCTCATCCGTGCCCACCTGTGCAATCAGTGCACATCTGTTCCACCTCATCAATACGCATCTGCCACCTCATCTGTGCCGCCTCATTAGTGCCATCTGTGCTGCATCATTAGTGCCATCTGTGCCGCCTCATTAGTGCCATCTGTGCCGCCTCATTAGTGCCATCTGTGCCACCTCCGTGCCATCTTTGCCATCAATAAGTGCACATCTGTGCTGCCTCATCAGTGTACATCTGTTCCACCACCTCCGTACCCATCTGTGCCACCATATTAGTACCCATCTGTGCCACCTCAGTACCCATCTGTGCCACCTCAGTACCCATCTGTGCCGCCTTATTAGTGCACATCTGTGCAATCAATCAGGGCCCATCTGCGCCACACACCTGTGAAGTCGCATCACCACCGCCAGCAACCAAAATGTCAAAAAGGTGTTTTACCGCCGAGGAGGCATACCAAATTCTTTCCACGCCTGAGAGCGACGGGGGGCTCTCTTTTTCAGATTCCGATTCAGGTTCTGAGTCGGACATAAACTATGAGCCAGTCTTTAGTAGTGGAACAGAGACAGCCTCAGAGGAGGAAGATAGTCGGCCCGCCAAAAGAAGGCGCTCTGCTGAGGCAGCAGTAGCATCCACCAGCACCGCAGTGCCATCCACCAGCACCGCAGTGCCATCCACCAGCACCGCAGTGCCATCCACCAACACCGCAGTGCCATCCACCAGCACCGCAGTGCCTCAGCAAGAAAGGCCAAGGACCCATGCCGGCCTTCCCTATGCCCTCCAGAACCCCTTGTGGCTTCCTCCTAATTCAAGAGAAGCCAACATTCCCCCTTTCACTGCCCAGCCAGGAGTCCAGGTGAATACGGACAATTTTTCCCCAATCAATTTTTTCAATCTAATTTTTACCGAGGACATGCTAGCCAACATTGTCACCCAGTGCAACCTATATGCCCAGCAATTTATTGCAAGTAATCCTACATCCTATTATGCCCGTCCCTTCGAGTGGAGAGACCTAACGGTGGAGGAGTTGAAGGTTTTTTTAGGCCTCACATTTTGCATGGGACTCAACCCAAAAAACACTTTTCGTTCCTTTTGGTCCAAACGCCCCATCTATCACATGCCAATATTCTCCAGCGTAATGCCCAGAACCAGGTACCTCATGATCATGAGGTTTCTCCACTTCAACGATAACACCCAGTGCCTTCCCCGAAATCACCCAAATTATGACAGGCTTTTCAAAATTCGGCCCTTACTAAATTATTTTTCAGAAGTATTCCCCCAGTTATATACCCCGGACCAACACATATGTGTGGATGAGTCCCTTGTAAAATTTAGAGGCAGGCTTTAAATAAAGCAATTTATCCCCAGCAAAAGGGCCCGCTATGGGGTGAAGGTGTACAAACTCTGTGACCGAGTCACAGGGTACCTGTATGGCTTCCTAGTGTACGAAGGGAAGGACACCCAGCTGCATCCCCCCAATTGCCCAGACTACTTGGGAACAAGCGGGAAAGTTGTTTGGCAACTCATCAGCCCCCTACTGGAAAAAGGCTACCACTTATATGTAGATAACTTTTATACATTCCTTTCCCTGTTTCGCAACCTTCACCTGAAGAAGACGCCAGCATGTGGCACGGTCAGAAGGAACTGGAAGGGCTTTCCTCAAAGTCTTGTGAATAAGAAGTTGAGAAGAGGAGAGTCGGCAAGTCTGCGAAACCAGGAGGTTCTGGCAGTGAAGTGGAAGGACAGAAGGGATGTATATATGTTATCTTCCATCCACAACGATACCTTCGTGGAAAACCCCAGAAGGAATGGCACCACCATCCGAAAGCCCACATGCATCCAGGACTACAATTCGTTCATGGGGGGAGTCGACTTGAACGACCAAATGCTGGAACCCTATCTTTCCACAAGACGGACATACCATTGGTATAAAAAAGTAGCAATTTATTTTTTTCATTTGGCCATATATAACTCTTATATTATTTATCGCAAGTCCACACAAAACCCCCTACCCTTCCTTGGCTACCAGGAGGAAATCACCACTGCCCTGATATTCCAGAATGGCCCACCCCAAAACATCCGATCTGATGTTATGAGTCGACTCTCCGAACGTCACTTTCCTGATAAAGTCCCTCCCACAGCAACAGGCCGGCAGACGAGACACAGTTTATTATTGTGCTGAGTGTCCTTCCCAACCAGGCCTCTGTGTAATTGACTGCTTTCGCCGTTACCATACTTCACTAAATTATCAGTAAAGTATGGTAAACGTAATCCTCATTGCCTGCCTTCACACCCCTTATGCTACTGCCTGCTCTGTAACTGACCCTGGCTTGTTATTCGACCACGCTTCTGCCTAACGATTCTGTACTACCTCTGCCTGATCTGGAACTGACCCTGGACTGTTATTCGACCACGCTTCTGCCTAACGATTCTGTACTACCTCTGCCTGATCTGGAACGGACCTTGGACTGTTTGACCATGCTTTTTTCCTGCCTCTTGGATTGATCTTGTACCCTGCTACTGGACTAGTGGGATTCAACACAGGGGTCTCACATATGTGAGGGGCTCCAGAATTGTTTTTCTGGATGAAGAAAACAATTTTTTTTGTTTTCTCATCCTAGATTAGGGTCTGGAGACTCGGAGGCTTCAAAGAGATTTGGGTGGGAGAAGCCTCTACCCCCTGTCCCCATTCTGTCCTGAACAAGGCCCTACTTCTGCCTGCTGCCTGTATGACCTATGCCATCATGCCTCTGCCTGTCGCATGAACTGACCACACCAAATGGATCTGCCTACTACCAGGACTAATATCTTTGGCACTGCTGACAATATTTCTGCCTGCACTGACCCAGGACTGTTTATGGACAGTATCCCTGCCTGCTGCCTGGACAATTGTGTATGCCATTGCTGACGAAGTCCCTGCCTGCTGCCTGGACCAGTGCTATCCTGCTGTGTAGAACTCCGCTACTAAAACCACAGGTAATCTTTTGTTTACGCTTTGCTCAGCATAATGTATTTTGGGGTGTAATTCTTGGTATGTGCATGCTATGTGTCCTTAGAACATCTGATGGTGTTCCTTGCATGTTGGGCCTCTGTATGTGGACAGGCTGTGTAAAAGTCCCACACATTTGGTATCGCCATACTTAGGAGGAGTAGCAGAATGTATTTTGGGGTGTCATTTTTGCTATGTAAATGCTATGTGTTGGAGATATCTTATGAACTGACAACTTTGTGTAAAAAAAAATGCGTTTTCATTTTTTTCCCACATTTTCCAAAAACTTCTGGAGAAAAATGAACCGTTCAAAAGACTCATTATGCCTCATAGATTATACGTTGGGGTGTTAGCTTTCCAAAATGGGGTCATTTTGTGGGTGTTTCCATTGTCCTGGTGCTCCAGGGCCTTCAAAACTATAATAGGTGGTTGAGAAATGAGATGTGTAATTTATGCGCCTAGAATGCCTGAAGGTGCTACTTCAATGTAGGTCCTCTGTATGTGGACAGGCTGTGTAAAAGTCCCACACATGGGGTATTGCCATACTCAGGAGGAGTAGTAGAATGTATTTTGGGGTGTTATTTTTGCTATGTAAATGCTATGTGTTGGAGATATCTTATAAACTGACAACTTTGTGTAAAAAAAATGCGTTTTCATTTTTTTTCCACATTTTCCAAAAACTTCTGGAAAAAAATGAACCGTTCAAAAGACTCATTATGCCTCATAGATTATACATTGGGGTGTTAGCTTTCCAAAATGGGGTCATTTTGTGGGTGTTTCCATTGTCCTGGTGCTCCAGGGCCTTCAAAACTATAATAGGTGGTTGAGAAATGAGATGTGTAATTTATGCGCCTAGAATGCCTGAAGGTGCTACTTCAATGTAGGTCCTCTGTATGTGGGCAGGCTGTGTAAAAGTCCCACACATGTGGTATTGCCATACTCAGGAGGAGTAGCAGAATGTATTTTGGGGTGTCATTTTTGCTATGTACATGCTATGTGTTGGAAATATCTTATAAATGGACAACTTTGCGTAAAAAAAATGCTTTTTCATTTTTTTTTCCACATATTCCAAAAACTTCTGGAAAAAAATGACCCGTTCAAAAGACTCATTATGCCTCATAGATTATACGTTGGGGTGTTACCCACAAAATGACCCCATTTTGGAAAGCTAATTCCATTGTCCTGGTGCTCCAGGGCCTTCAAAAGTGTAATAGGTAGTCAACTAGTTAGATGTGTAATTTATGCTCATAGAACACCTGATGGTGCTCCCTGCATGTTGGGCCTCTGTATGTGGCCAGGCAGTAAAAAAGTCCCACACATGTGGTATCGTAATACTCAGGAGGAGTAGCAGAATGTATTTTGGGGTGTCATTAGTGGTATGCACATGCCATGTGAGAGGAATAAGCTATTACAATGAAAATTTTGAGGAAAAAAAAACAAAAAAAAAAAACCAAATCGTAATTTTGCAAAGAATCGTGGGAAAAAATTACAACTTCAAATAACTCACCATGCCTTTTACTAAATACCTTGGAATGTCTACTTTCCAAAAAGGGGTTATTTGGGGGGCATTTGTACTTTCCTGGCTTGTTAGGGTCTCAAGAAATGAGATAGGCCGCCAGTACATCAGATGTGATAATTTTTTTATGATTTGCACTATAGCTTGTAGACTCTAAAACTTTCACACAGACCAAATAATTTCCCAAAATTTGGGGTTATTTTTATCAAAGATATGTAGCAGTATAAATTGTGGCCAAAATTTATGAAGAAAAATTAATAATTTGCAAAATTTTATCACAGAAACTAAGAAAAATGCGTGTTTTTTCCAAATTTTTGGTCTTTTTTCATTTATAGCGCAAAAAATAAAAAACCCAGAGGTGATCAAATACCACCAAAAGAAAGCTCTATTTGTATGAAAAAAAGGACAAAAAAATCATTTGGGTACAGTGTTGCATGACTGAGTAATTGTCATTCAAAGTGTGACAGCGCTGAAAGCTGAAAATTGGTCTGGGCAGGAGGGGTGTTTAAGTGCCCAGTAAGCAAGTGGTTAAAGGAACCCATTTAGAAAATAAAAAACAAAGCTTTAAAACCCCTTTAAGGTAAGAGGAGCGCTACACAGTGCCAATTTTATTTCTACTTTGTGAGAGGTTGGGGCAAGGATGAGAGCCATTGCACAAGGAGGGGGTCCCGTGAGGACCAGAGTGAATGAAGGGGTTCACTGTACACTCTGTTAGAAAGAGCCCCCCTCTAGGTCCAACTAGAGTCCTTGGTAGTCTCTAATGGGGCCTGGAGAGGACTCTTTCTAACAAACTCTATAATGGACACTGAAAGGGACTCTGTTAGAGAGACCCCCCCCAAAGGTCCCATTAGACTCCGTTGTAGTAGCTAAAAAGGCAGAAGTTGTAGGGGCGGGGCCAGGGGCAGGACATGGGCAGGACCATGTTGGTTTATGGGTGGGGCCTGACTGGGGCCCTTGCTTTATTTAGTCTGGGTGTTGTCAGTCCGCCCCTGGTCACAGCCCTTTAGCACCTGATAATTTAAATACATATATAAGCTATTGGGAGTTGAACCCAGGTATATAATTTCTCTGTTGTAATGCAGGTCAGTGACCAGACCTGAACCTAGCCACTCTCCCCCACCTTGTGTCTTTATGTCCCAGGTTGTCAAGGTGTCCACTGTAGCATTTTCAGTGGCAAAGCTGTGTAGGACTGGCCATAAGAGAGATTACTTTGAGGCAGTTGGCCAGCTTATACATGGATCGCAATACGTGTGAACTAAAGATTCCTGTTTTTCATTGTATAGTTTGCTGGAAAGTGTGTATAGCCATGTGCAGAGGGTCCATCCAGAATTTGTAGTGTTAATATGTGGTCACACCGCTTTAGCACCTGGTAGTTTAAATACATATATTGGGATTTGCGCACAGGTACAGTGCCTTGAAAAAGTATTTATACCCCTTGAAATTTTCCACATTTTTGTCATGTTGCAACCAAAAACTTCAATGTATTTTATTGGGATTTTATGTGATAGACCAACACAAAGTGGCACATAATTGTGAAGTGGAAGGAAAAATGAAAAATGGTTTTACATTTTTTTTACAAATAAATATCTGAAAAGTGTGGCTTGCATTTGTATTCAGCCCCCCCGAGTCAATACTTTGTAGAACGACGTTTCGCTTGCAATTACAGCTGCAAGACGTTTTGGGTATGTCGCTACCAGCTTTGCACATCTAGAGAGTAAGAGCCCATTCACACAGGGGCGTCTTTGGATCCGACTCCAAATCGCCTCAGGTCGCCCCTAGTCGCCTCAGGTCGCGCTGGCTGAAGAAATCAATGTAAGTTAATGGAGCCGTCCTTATGCACACTACTGCAGTCGCTCCGACTTCAAAAAAGGTCCCTGTACTACTTCAATCCGACTTCTAGGCAACTCCTAGGCGACCTGTACCCATTCATTTCAATGGGAGTCGCCTCTCACTGTCTTAATAGGAGCAACTCTCCAGGAAGATAACATACTGTGACAGCAGGAAGGTAAAGTCACCTGGTTGCATCCAGGGGGGTAGGTATATTTCTCCCAGATTCAGGCTTTATGCCGACTTATACAACTAGGGAGAGAGTTGATGAAGCCCAGCTGAGGCTAGTGGGCTCATGGATGATTCATACCTCTAGGGAGAGTGCTGGGCGTCGTGCAGGCAGGGAGTTGATGAGACCAGCTGAAGCTTGTCAGCTCGTTTAAGGCCTCTATAAAAACTCCCAGCTTCATTAGGCGTTTGCTCATGCCTGGACCCAGACCTGTGTGGACTGTCTAGGGAGAGTGAACCCCTGTGCGGTGAGACAAAGCCTGTGTGGCTATTTGTTTGGACATTTACTAAACCAGGGACTTAGGGACTAGGACAGCACCAGGCTGATCCCAGTTGTTAGTTAGGAAACCTGCATGTTTAGTCAGAGGTCAAGCTGACCAGGGTTTATTTTGTTTATGTTTCTTTTTGCTTTGCTGTGTTTTTTGTCACTGTAAATAGAGAAATAAACCGCACCTTTTTGATCTTGAAAACCACAACCTCCGTCTGCTGGGCCTGTTTTTGTGTGGGGAGCCCATCCAGGGGATCACACACACCCGCTGCCGAGCTAACCCCCCCACAGTTGGTGGAGAACCAGTGGCAGTTTTTTTTTTAAGCCAGCATGGAGGAGATACTGAAACAGCTGGCTCTAGCAAATGCCAATCAACAGCAGACAAATGCAGGTTTGCAAAAGAGCCTTGCAGCTCAACAACAGAGCTTCGCAGCCCAGCAGCAAGCTCATCAACAGAGCCTTGCAGCCCAGCAGCAATCTGAGGCCCGCTTCATAGACCTGTTACAGAAGCAAGAGCAGAGACTACAACACATGGAAGCAGTAATGCAGCAACGTCCGCAGACCAGTGAGGAAAGCCGTCCCACTAATACCGCGTCCTTTGGGGTGAGTCGTTTATTGACAAAAATGACTGGAGAGGATGATCCAGAGGTATTTTTGACCACATTTGAAAGGACTGCTGAAAGAGAAAAGTGGCCTGAGGAGCAGTGGGCTGGACTGGTGGCTCCTCTGTTAACTGGTGAATCGCAGAAGGCTTACTATGACCTAGAGCCTGACCAAGCAAAAGACTATGTGATGCTAAAAGCTGAAATATTGGCAAGGCTGGGTGTCACCCTGGCTGTCCGGGCTCAGCGTGTGCATAACTGGACTTTCCAGCTTGGAAAACCCCCCAGGTCTCAAATGTATGATCTCATTCACCTGAGCAGGAAGTGGCTACAGCCAGAGACTTTGTCCGCACCAGAGATTGTGGAACGTGTTGTAATGGATCGGTTTTTGAGAGCTCTTCCTACTGCCATCCAAAAGTGGGTAAGCCATGGAGACCCAGAGACGGCCGGTGGTCTTGTGGATCGTGTAGAGAAATACTTGGCTACAGAGAACCTGACGGCCTCTTCCAGAGACTCTCGGACTTTCCACCCTAAGACCAGACCATCCCCAGGGGCGGATAAGAGGATTCCAAGGGGTGAGGGTGGAGAGAGTGAGAGGGTGGGAGCTCTACCCAAAGTTTGGCGAGAACAGCCTGGGAAGTCAGGGGCTCAAGAGGCAGCCAAAAGGATTGTTTGCTACCGCTGCCGGCAAGCGGGACATATTGCAGCAAATTGCCCGGTTGTGGAGGAACCCATGCAATGTGACTTTCTGACGGACCGACGTCAGTCGCTGTGTGCGACAGTCGCATGCACTGCCATTCGGGGAACTGAGAAACATTTATGCAAAATGTGTATTAATGGTAGAAATGTTGTGGTATTGCTGGATTCAGGTAGCCTTGTGACCCTGATAAAGGCTGAATTAGTTAAAACAGAGGTCTCTGGGAATAGCAAGGTAGCTGTTATTTGTGTGCATGGGGACACCCGAGAGTATCCAGTGACTACAGTGTGTTTCGAGACCCCCAAAGGTACCCTCTCTCATCCAGTGGGGTTAGTATCTCAATTACCGCATGATGCCATTGTGGGAAGGGATTTTCCGAAGTTCTGGGAACTGTGGGATGATCCTGAGCCCCCCACTGGTGCCCCTATGTACCAGGAATGTGATAGCCAGAACTCCTCTGAGAGTGGTGAGGACTCTCCAGAATTTCCCTTGTCAGTATTGGCAGGGGAGACTCAAGAAACTGGAGAGGAGCCCACCTCCTCAGACGAAAACCTACCGTCTGTGGAGTTTTCTGATCTTGAGGTTCACAGGGAAAATTTTGCCACAGAACAGTTAAAAGACCCCGCCCTAATAAAGGCACGGGAAAACGTAGTGGAAATAGATGGCGAGTTAGTGAACCCAGATAATACCTGCACTTACCCATACTTCAGCGTAGAGAAGGACCTACTGTATCGGGTGGCAAAAAGGGCAGAAGAAACCGTTGAGCAGCTTGTGGTACCCAAACCTTACAGGAAGTTGGTGTTGGAGTTGGCCCATGGGCACATTCTTGGAGGTCATCTGGGGACAGAGAAAACCCGAGAGAGGGTATTACAGAGATTCTATTGGCCTGGGGTGATGAAGGACATAGAAAATTATTGTTCCTCCTGCCCTGTGTGTCAGAGGTCGGCCCCGATGCCACATTTCCGTAGCCCGCTGGTCCCTCTACCCATCATTGAGGTCCCGTTTGAGAGAATCGCGATGGATTTGGTAGGTCCTATAATCAAGTCCGCTAGGGGGCACCAGTACATATTGGTTATAATGGACTATGCTACCCGTTATCCAGAAGCGATCCCTCTCAGAAATACCTCGGCCAAAACCATAGCCAAAGAGCTATCTCTTGTTTTTAGCCGGGTGGGTATTTGTAAAGAACTGCTTACGGACCAAGGTACACCCTTTATGTCCCGGGTTATGAAAGAGCTGTGTAAATTGTTCAAAGTGACGCAATTGCGTACATCTGTGTATCACCCCCAAACCGATGGGCTGGTTGAAAGATTCAACAAAACCCTAAAACAAATGTTGAAGAAAGTGGTGGATAGAGATGGAAAGGATTGGGACTGTCTACTTCCTTATTTGATGTTTGCTATTAGGGAGGTGCCCCAATCCTCTACGGGATTCTCCCCCTTTGAGTTACTGTATGGGAGACACCCAAGAGGGCTGTTGGATATTGCCAAGGAAACTTGGGAAAGTGAGAGTTCTCCCCACAGGAGTGTGATTGAGCATGTCGCCCTGATGCAAGATCGAATTGCACAGGTAATGCCCATCGTGAAGGAACATTTGGCCCAAGCGCAGTTGGCACAGCAGAGAGTGTACAACCGTGGAGCCAAGACCCGTACCTTTTCCCCGGGGGATAGGATATTGGTACTTGTCCCTACGGTTGAAAGTAAATTCCTTGCCAAATGGCAAGGCCCCTACGAGATAATGGAAAAAGTGAGCGAAGTGAATTACAAGGTCAGACAACCAGGAAGGCGAAAGCCCGAACAGATCTATCACGTTAATCTGTTGAAAGCCTGGAGGGATAGAGAGTCCCTAGTCGCAGAAACTTGGTCACCAGCTCAAACTGGTTGCGTGATTCCGGAGGTTGGAATAGCAGCCACCTTGTCACAACCCCAACAACAGGAGGTTAAGGAGTTTGTGCTTCGCAACAAGGAGGTGTTCTCTGAGCTGCCGGGACAAACATCTGGGGTAGAGCATGATATTATTACCCCGCCCGGTGAAAGGGTGAAGTTAAAACCCTATCGGATCCCAGAGGCCCGACGGGAGGCAATACGGGAGGAAGTACAGAAAATGCTGAACTTAGGGGTGATAGAGGAGTCCCAAAGTGATTGGTCTAGTCCCATTGTGCTGGTGCCTAAACCGGATGGGAGCTGGCGATTTTGTAACGATTTTCGTCAGTTGAACAAAGTTACAAAATTTGACACCTACCCCATGCCACGTATAGATGAGTTGATCGACCGGCTGGGAACAGCCCGATACATGACGGCTCTTGACCTCACAAAAGGGTATTGGCAAATTCCCCTGGCCAAGTCGGCCAAAGAGAAAACCGCATTTGTAACCCCAGACGGGGCGTTCCAATATAAGAGAATGCCGTTCGGGTTACAGAATGCGCCGGCCACATTCCAGCGGAAAATGGACCAGATACTGAGGCCCCATCGGAAGTATGCTGCGGCTTACCTGGATGACGTAATTGTCCATAGCACAGATTGGGCCTCACATCTGCCAAAAGTGCAAGCAGTCCTAGACTCTATCCGGGAAGCGGGGTTTACGGCTAACCCCAAGAAGTGTACCATTGGGCAGGAGGAGGCCAAATATCTTGGGTACACCATTGGGAGGGGAGTAATAAAACCCCAACTCAACAAAGTCGAGGCCATCCAGAGTTGGCCACGTCCCAACAGCAAGAAGCAGGTACGAGCCTTTCTGGGAATAGCGGGGTATTATCGGCGCTTCATTCCCCACTTTGCTTCTAAGGCTGTGCCCCTAACCAACCTGACGAAAGGGAAAGGGTCGGTCATGATTAAATGGACCCCCGAGGCTGAGGCAGCATTCCAATTCTTGAAACAAGCCTTATGTAGCCAGCCAGTGTTGTACTCACCCGACTTCTCTAAAGACTTTGTCGTACAAAGTGATGCGTCAGATGTGGGGTTAGGAGCAGTATTGTCCCAGGTCTGGAACGGGGAAGAGCACCCAGTCATTTACCTCAGCAGGAAGTTGAAGTCCCATGAGGTAAATTACGCCACGGTTGAAAAGGAGTGTTTAGCGGTGAAGTGGGCTCTAGATGCCCTTCGGTACTATCTGCTAGGTAGGCACTTTGACATGGTTACGGATCACGCTCCGTTAAAGTGGATGGCTCAAAACAAGGAGACAAATAGAAGAGTGAATAGGTGGTTCCTGGCCCTACAGGAATTCAACTTCACAGTAAAGCATCGCCCTGGCGTTCAAATGGGGAATGTGGATGCTTTGTCTCGAGTACATGAATGCCTGATTGCTGGTGTTCCAACCCCAAGGTTAAAACAAGAGGGGGGGGTATGTGACAGCAGGAAGGTAAAGTCACCTGGTTGCATCCAGGGGGGTAGGTATATTTCTCCCAGATTCAGGCTTTATGCCGACTTATACAACTAGGGAGAGAGTTGATGAAGCCCAGCTGAGGCTAGTGGGCTCATGGATGATTCATACCTCTAGGGAGAGTGCTGGGCGTCGTGCAGGCAGGGAGTTGATGAGACCAGCTGAAGCTTGTCAGCTCGTTTAAGGCCTCTATAAAAACTCCCAGCTTCATTAGGTGTTTGCTCATGCCTGGACCCAGACCTGTGTGGACTGTCTAGGGAGAGTGAACCCCTGTGCGGTGAGACAAAGCCTGTGTGGCTATTTGTTTGGACATTTACTAAACCAGGGACTTAGGGACTAGGACAGCACCAGGCTGATCCCAGTTGTTAGTTAGGAAACCTGCATGTTTAGTCAGAGGTCAAGCTGACCAGGGTTTATTTTGTTTATGTTTCTTTTTGCTTTGCTGTGTTTTTTGTCACTGTAAATAGAGAAATAAACCGCACCTTTTTGATCTTGAAAACCACAACCTCCGTCTGCTGGGCCTGTTTTTGTGTGGGGAGCCCATCCAGGGGATCACACACACCCGCTGCCGAGCTAACCCCCCCACAATACATTTACCAGGCAAACCTCTCCCTCCCCCCTCCCTCCCCCAGAGCTGATTCTTGTTTGATTGGCCACTGGAATGTCTCCTGTCCTGCAGGCAACTTGGAGTTGCCTTGTAAATAGCTCCAGGTCGCGCTGCGATTCATTCTCAAGTCGTGTCTGAGTTGCCTCATAAAATCCCGCTGGAAGTCCTGTTGCCCCTGTGTGAATGGGCTCTTACATTTTTGCCCATTCTTCTTTGCAAAATAGCTCAACCTCTATCAGATTGGATGGAGAGCGTCTGTGAACATCAATTTTCAAGTCTTGCCACAGATTCTCAATTGGATTTAGGTCTGGACTTTGACTGTGCCATTCTAACACATGAATCTGCTTTGATCAAAACCATTCCATGTAGCTCTGACTGTATGTTTAGGGTCGTTGTCCTGCTGGAAGGTGAACCTCAAGTCTTTTGCAGACTCTAATGCCGCGTACACACGGTCGGAATTTCCGACAACAAATGTTCAATGTGAGCTTGTTGTCGGAAAATCCGACAGTGTGTTTGCTCCATCGGACATTTGATGTCTGAATTTCCGACAACAAAAATTTGAGAGCTGGTTCTCAAATTTTCAGAGCGTGTGTACACAATTCCGACGCACAAAAATTCACGCATGCTCGGAATCAAGCAGAAGAGCCGTACTGGCTATTGAACTTCATTTTTCTCGGCTCGTCGTACCTGTTGTACGTCACCGCGTTCTTGACGTTCGCAATTTCCGACAACATTTGTGTGACTGAATGTATGCAAGACAAGTTTGAGCCAACATCCGTCGGAAAAAAATCCACGGTTTTGTTTTTGGAATGTCCGATCGTCTGTACGCGGCTTTTGTTTTAGCAATGGCTTTCTTCTTGCCACTCTTCCATAAAGGGCAGATTTGTGGAGTGTGTGGCTAATAGTTGTCCTGTGGACAGATTTTCCCTACCTGAGCTGTGGATCTCTGTAGCTTCTCCAGAGTTACCATGGGCCTCTTGGCTGCTTCTCTGATTAATGCTCTCCTTGCCTGGTCTGTCAGTTTAGGTGGACGACCATGTCTTGGTAGGTTTACAGTTATGCCATACTCTTTCCATTTTCGGATGATGGATTGAACTGTATTCTGTGAAATGTTCAAAGCTTGGGATATATGTTTATAACCTAACTCTGCTTTAACTTCTTGAGTACCGGGCCATTGACAAATGACAGCCACAAGGTGGCTCTACAAATCCGGGAGGCCATCTATTTGACGGCTTCTGCTAGGGCTGGGAAAAAAATTGATTTTAATCTTGAATCGAGTTTTCAGTTCAAATCGATTCAGATTTGAAGAAAATCGATTTTTTTAGATTTTTTATTTTTTTTTGAAAAAAAAATAAAAAAAAATCAAATTTTATATATTTTTTTTCCTTCAGTTTCCGTAGCAGGGCTCCAGGGGGCGTATCCGGAATGGCACTGGGCGGCGTTACCCCAATTACATCTACTCGCCGCAGCCGCCACGAGTAGATGTAATGTAACACTAACTAACCACAAGCCGCCGTCTGCCTACCTGATCAGCGTGTCATGCAGACAGATGGCGGCCATTGCAGTGTTCAAAAGCTGCGCCTCCCGAGTCCTCGTCTTCTGTGATAGGCGGAACACTCAATTTCACAGCAGGCAGTGTTCAGCCTATCACGGACATCCTCTCATCCTCGTCTGTTATGAGGATGAGCGGGTGTCCATGATAGGCGGAACACTGAATGCAGGGAAATTGAGTGTTCCGCCTATCACAGACGAGGAGGAGGCGCGGCTTTTGAATACTGGAATGGCCGCCGGTGTAGCAGTAAAATCCGTATCCCATGAAAATCTGCATCAGGTATGGGCACAGTGATTGAAGCACGGGCACAGTGAGGCATTGGGCACAGTGAGGCGTGGACACAGTGAGACACGGGCACAGTGAGGCATGGACACAGTGAGACACGGGCACAGTGAGGCACGGGCACAGTTCAATTCAACTAAGAGTAACCTCAAGATTTTTTGTTGTTTTATTAGCTAAATCCAAATACAGTATTAATAATTTGGATGTTTAACAATCTTTGTTGCACACTGACTTTGCAGTTAGAGAAAGGGTTTGCCTTTGCAATTTTGTTTGTTGATGCACTTTAATTAATATAATAATAATAAAAAGTTTTTTTATAAAAAAATCGCAGATTTTTTTGGGGGCGAAAATCGCCCAGCCCTAGCTTCTGCTCCTCCGGCCACTGGTTGGCACGCGCGTGCCCGCCGCGTCACTGAGGTGCCGATGCGCGTGTCTGGCGGCCGCGATGTCCGCCATGTACCCGCGATCGGCCGGTACACAGCCAAGGACGTGGATCTGTGTGTGTAAACACACAGATCCACGTCCTGTCAGGGAGAGGAGACCGATGCTGTGTCCCTTGTACATAGGGACACAGAATGGTCACCTCCCCCAGTCAGTCCCCTCCCCCCACAGTAAGAGTCACTCCTAGGGAACACATTTAACCCCTTCCTCGCCCTCTCGTGTTAACCCCTTCCCTGCCAGTTACATTTATACAGTAATCAGTGCATATTTATAGCACTGTTCGCTGTATAAATGTGAATGGTCCCAAAAATGTGTCAAAAGTGTCCAATGTGTCCGCCGTAATATCGTAGTCCTGACAAAAATCGCAGATAACCGCCATTACTAGTAAAAAAAAAAAAAAAAAAAAGATGTCATAATTCTATCCCCTATTTTGTAGACCCTATAACTTTTGCGCAAACCAATCACTATACGTTTATTGCGATTTTTTTTTTTTTTTTTACCAAAAATATGTAGAAGAATACGTATTGGCCTAAACTGAGAAAACAATTTTTTTTTTTTTAAAATTGGGATATTTATTATAGCAAAAAGTAAAAAATATTGTGTTTTTTTCAAAATTGTCGCTCTTTTTTTGTTTATTGCGCAAAAAATAAAAACCGCAGCGGTGATCAAATACCACCAAAAGAAAGCTCTATTTGTGGGAAAAAAAGGACGTCAATTTTGTTTAGGAGCCACGTCGTACGACAGCGTAATTTTCATTCAAAGCGTGACAGTGCCAAAAGCTGAAATTTCACCTGGGCAGGAAGGGTATGTGCCCAGTAAGCAAGTGGTT
Source organism: Rana muscosa (assembly GCA_029206835.1). NCBI lineage: Eukaryota > Metazoa > Chordata > Amphibia > Anura > Ranidae > Rana > Rana muscosa. Next base: position 403,923,178 of record CM055122.1, read on the forward strand.
AAACTTATCCACAACTTTATCCCTGACCAGTCTGGTGTGTTCCTTGGCCTTAATGATGCTGTTTGTTCACAAAGGTTCTCTAACAAACCTCAGAGGGCTTCACAGAACAGCTGTAATTATACTGAGTATAACTTACACACAGGTGGACTCTATTTGGTTGGCACTGTATATTTTTTCTCTTCTACACGGATCAGCTATAAACTTTATGACCACCCACCTAATACTGAATAGGTCCCCGCCTTTGCCACTAAAACAGCCTTGACCCATTGAGTTAAGGATGTCACTAGACCTCTGAAGGTATGCTGTAGCAGGGCTCGACAATCCCCGGGCGCCAGGTCGCAAATGCGACTAGAATTAGCGACCTGGCACCTGGGGCAGCACAGCTGAGGTTACCTGTATCTCCGTGCACCCCCCCCCCCCGCGCGCAATCGCGTGATCTCGTTGGGCTGCGCCGGCTGGTAATTTAGGCCGTGGCTTTGCGGCCTTCTGCAGGCCTAGGCTTCATTCTGTAATCTGGCGCCATCTTGTGGTGGCCGTTGGTATGACAAGACAACCAGCAATGCTTGCCTGTTTCACTGCCCGCCCATCTCCTTTCCTTTACTTAGAAGTTAACCCCCAAACATTATATATATTTTTTTATTCTAACACCCTAGAGAATAAAATGGCGGTCGTTGCAATACTTTCTGTCACACCGTATTTGCGCAGCGGTCTTACAAGCGCACTTTTTTGAGGGAAAAAAAAAACTTTTTTAAATTAAAAAATAATACAACAGTAAAGTTAGCCGAATTTTCAAAATTGCGTCCGCTCGTGGAATGGATTTTACCCTTTAAAATCTCCATAGGCGACATTTAAAAAAATTCTACAGGTGGCATGTTTTGAGTTACAGAGGAGGTCTAGGGCTAGAATTATTGCTCTCGCTCTACCGATCGCGGCGATACCTCACATGTGTGGTTTAAACACCGCTTTCATATGTGGGCGCTACTCACGTATGCGTTCGCTTCTGCACGCATTGGTCGTTAAAAAAAAAAACCTGGCTCCTAACTTTTTTAGCTGGCTCCTAGATTCCAAGCAAATTTGTCAAGTCCTGTGCTGTAGTATCTGGCACAAAGTCATAAATAGCAGATCCTGTAAGTTGCAAGGTGGGGCCTCCATAGATTGTACTGTTTTTCTAGCACATCCCACAGATGCTTAATTGGATCAAAATCTGCAGAATTTATAGGCCAAGTCAACACCTCAAACTCATTGTGTTCCTCAAACCATTCTTGAACCATTTTTTCAGTGGGGCAGGGCGCATTATCCTACTAAACGAGGCTATGGACATCAGTGATTGCGGTTTCCATGAAGGGGTGTACTTTGTGAGGAACAATGTTTAGGTAGGGGTAATTGTCAAGCAACATCCACATGAATGATAGGACCCAAGGTTTCCCAGCAGAACAGTGCCCAAAGCATCAGCTTGCCTTCTTTTCATACAGCATCCAGGTGCCATCTCTTTCCAAAGGTAAGAGTCACACCCAGCCATTACAATGTAAAAGAAAACGTGAGTCAGACCAGCCCAGTCTTCTTCCATTGCTCCGTGATCCAGTTCTGATGTTCATATGCCCATTGTAAGCCCTTTTGGCTGAGGACACTGGTATGCATAGGCACCCTGACCAGTTTACAGCTGCCAGTCCCATACACAGACTCCAACATCCATTTCTCCTGCTTTCAACATGAAAAATAATCAGATTCTTTAGACCAGCTCTATTTTTGTTAGTGTACAGACCATTTTTCCGATCTTGAAACAGAAAGCAACTAACAAACACATTGGAAATTCTTTGTGATCGAACAATTTCTAATTTTTTGTAGGTCAATCAAAAAAAACACATTAGGCCCCTTTCACACGGGGCGGATCCGTGCAGATCCGCCCCGTGAAGCTCCGCTTGCTCAGCGGGGATCGCTCCGTTGATCCCCGCTGAGCCGACGGATGACTGGGCGGTCCCCGCACACTGTGCAGGGACCGCCCTGTCAGAGCGCCGCTCTCCCCTATGGGGAATCGGATGACGACGGACCGTAGAGTCCGTTGTCATCCGATCCGCTCCGCCGACGGAAGGAAAAATAGGGTTTTCCTCCGTCACACTTTGGCGGAGCGGATGTCAGCGGACATGTCTCCGCTGACATCCGTGCCTCCATAGGGGTACATGGAGGATCCGTTTCAGGTCCGCCTAAAAAACTGACAGGCGGACCTGAACGGACCTCCGTGTGAAAGGGGCCTTACACGATTGGGAAAAAATGCTGAAATTCACAGGAATTCACATTTCCGAACCATCGTATGTTAGATCAAAAGAACGTTTGATATTTGTACAAAATTGTGTTCGTTTTTCCATCTATAGCCAGCTTAGCTCACTTTAAATCTCTACCAGTACCCATTTGACAACTCAAGCCATCCATCATATTGTCAAATAGTGAGAATCTGGCCTGAACACATACATTTTATAGGTGCTGTTGATCTTGGTTGTTTTAAAACACAGCAACCTTTTGGAAAGACACCACCAAGTGTCTGCTTTAAATAGTAGTTTGTGAGTTTAACCACAGGATCATCCTAAATAAAACAAATCAGCAAGATGCTTTCCATGAAGCTGTGATGTGTCCCCTCATGAAAATTTGTTAATGAAAGGCAAATTAAATGCTACACAAGTGAATATTAGTATAGTCTCCTTAGGACAAAAAGTGCCAGTCTCAGTTCCATCAAAAAGTAGGTTCATTCCTAATTTCAGGACAGTAGGTAGATCCTTGCAAAGTAGTAATTACCCCCCCAAAAAAAAACAAAAAAAAACACACACACTAGTGGGCATCTTTCCGAGTGTTCTATGCATAATGCTACTGAGAAAATTCTGTGATAAGCGAGCCCAGTCAAATGACTGACAGGTCATGTGACAGGGCTCTCCTTCCACTACTTTTCCCCAGTTAATGGGGCATTACTTTCTTCATAGTCTTGAAGAAAGTAAAGCTGGGAACACATTTTTAAAGTTCATCAATGCACCTGCTTTATACAACTCCTAATCCAAAAAAGTTAGGGAACCTAAAATCTACATAAAAACAGATTGCAAGGATTAGCAAATCTCAAATCCTTATTTTCACAATAGAAAATAGAAACATATCAAATGTTTAACCACTTCCCTACCACACTATAGCTGAACAACAGCGTGACTATCCAGTTCCCTGGATGTCCTTCCAAGACCAAGCTTCCCATGCGCCCCCTGGGGTGCACATCAAAAGTGTCTGATCGATGTGTGCCTTGGACACATCGGATCACAGGTCGGGGTAAAGGGCAAATCACAGCTTCACAGATTCCAACAGACTTGCCGGTAATCGGCTCTCCTTTCCTCTCACAGAGACGGCGTGTGAGGAAAGCAAAAGCCAATCTGTCAGTGCACAGTGAGTACAATATTTATACTGATCATCAGTGCCCAGACCATTAATGCAGCCAAAAAATTACTTATTTGCAACATTTCATAACAGAAACTAAGAAAAACTTTTCCTTCTTTAGAATTTCTGGTCTTTTTTCGTTTATTTGGCAAAAAATAAAAACCCCAGTGGTGATTAAAATATCACCAAAAAAAGGCTAAAAAAGGATTGTCAAAGCGTGACAGCGCTGAAAGATGAAAATTGGCCTGGGCAGAAAGGGGGTGAAAGTCTCTGGTACTCAGGTGGTTAAACTAATTATTATTTTTTACCATTTTAAGAAAATAAAGTATAAGACAATTTTTTAATTGATGGCAGCAACACGTCTCAAAGTTGGGACAAGGCAAAAAAAAGCTGGCATATTATAACCACAGTTCCAAAAAATTTGGGACAGGACCATGTTCACCACATTGTAGCATCCCCTAGTCTTTGAACACTCAACATCAGGGAACATCAGGGAACTGAGACCCTGGAGTTTTGGGAGAGGAATATTGTCTCATTCTTGCCTGAACATATGCTGCTGTAAAACATACATATATCTTTCAGCAGGGCTCGACAAACCCCGGGCGCCAGGTCGCCATTGTGACTAGAATTAGTGACCTGGCGCCTGGGGCAGCACAGCTGGGGTATCCTGTGTCTCCCTGCCCCCCCCCCTCCGCGCCGCGGGATCGCGTCGGGCCGCGCCGTCCGGTAATTGAGGCCGCGGCTTTGCGGCCTTCTGCAGGCCTATGCTACCTTCTGTGAACTAGCGCCATCTTGTGGTGGCAGTTGGTATGACAACCAGCAATGCTAATGGAGTTTCCCTGTCTGTTTTCCCTGCCATCTCCTTCCCTCTAATTAGAACCCCCAAACATTATATATATTTTTTATTCTAACACCCTAGAGAATAAAATGGCGGTTGTTGCAATACTTTCTGTCACACCGTATTTGCGCAGCGGTCTTACAAGCGCACTTTTTTGGGAAAAAATACACTTTTTTTTTTTAATAAAAAAATAAGACAACAGTAAAGTTAGCCCAATTTTTTTTTATATTGTGAAAGATAATGTTACGCTGAGTAAATTGATACCCAACATGTCACGCTTCAAAATTGCGTCCGCTCGTGGAATGGCGACTAACTTTTACCCTTTAAAATCTCCATAGGTGACGTTTAAGAAATTCTACAGGTTGCATGTTTTGAGTTACAGAGGAGGTCTAGGGCTAGAATTATTGCTCTCGCTCTACCAATCGCGGCGATACCTCACGTGTGGTTTGAACACCACTTTCATATGCGGGCGCTACTCACATATGCGTTCGCTTCTGCGTGCGAGCTCGGCGGGACAGGGCACGTTCCTGGCTCCTAACATTTTTAGCTGGCTCCTAGATTCCAAGCAAATTTGTCAAGCCCTGTCTTTCAGCATTGATGGTGCCTTTCCAGATGTGCAAGCGGTCTATTCCATACACATTAATGCACCACCATACCATCAGAGATGCAAGCTTTTGAACAATGGTGAAAACAAGCTGTAAGGTTCCTCTCCTCCTTAGTCTGGAGGACACGGTGCCTATGGTTGCAAATGCCAAAGAGAATATCAAGTTTCAATTTGTCTGACCATAGAACAGTTTTCCCACTTTGCAACACACCATAAGAATCATGTCATGCCGTCTGAGGGCCTGAAGAATACGAGTGTCCAATATTACACTTCAGCCTTGTTCCCTGCATACAGAAATTTCTCCAGATTCTTGGAGTATTTTTATATTGTGTACTGTAGATGATATAAAGTCTTTGCAATTTTTGATTGAGGAACATTATTTCTGAAATTATTCAACAATTTTCAGACACAGCTTGTCAAATTGGTGAACCTCTGCCCGTCTTTACTTCTGAGACACTGACTTATTTTTATAACCAATGCTCACGTTACTGGCCAGTTGCCAATTAACCTACGCAATTAGTTGCAAAAAGCTCTTCCAGCTCTTCCTCGTTAGTACCACTTGGCCAGCTTTTTGTTGCCCTGTACCAACTTTGAGTTGTGCTGCTGCCATCAATTTCATAACTACCTTATTTTTTTCTTAGGCCTGGTTCACACTGGTCCGACAAACGCTCCGACATTGGGAGCTCATGTCGCATGACGTGTGAAAATCAATGTTTCCCTATGGGAGCCGTCTTAACTGGTCCGACACAAGTCGGTCCGACTTTGAAAATGCTCCCTGAACTACTTTGGTCCGACTTTGATCCTACTTCAGCCCATTGAATATCATTGAAGTCGGATCAAAGTAGGATCCTTGTCCTAACCATCTGACATTTGACATCCGACATGGTGATTACAGCAGCAGTAAAAGGAATTTATCTCACACTGGGATTGTTTTGATTGGTCAAAGGACAAGTCAGACTAGCACAATGTCGGATCAAAGTAGTATCCTGTTCATGAAAGTCGGATGGATGTCGGACCAATGTAGGATCAATGTAGGACTGATGTCGCAGAGCAAAGTAGGATGAAAGTCGGATGAATGTCGTGTAGTATCAGTGTGAACCCAGCCTCAACTTGGTTAATTTTCTCAGTTTAACCACTTAACGACCACTCACTGTATATATACGTCGGCAGAATGGCACGGACAGGCACAATCACGTACCTGTACGTGCCTGCCTTCGTATAGTTGGGGGGTCCCGTCGGACCCCCCTTCTATACAGTGAGCGGTCGGCATCGTTCCGGGAGCGATCCGTGATGAGGGGATGGCCATTCGTTTCCAGCCACCCCCTCGCGATCGCTCCCGACGAATGAAAAGCTTCCTCTGCCTGTGTAATGTTTACACAGGCAGGAGGAAGTGATGTCATCTCTCATGCGGCGCTCACATATACCGAGCGCCGCATGAGAGAAGACACAGAGGTTAGTGCACTAAACAGCACACTGACACCACACACATAGGCACACGATCGCCCCCCCCCCCCCCAGACACCCCCAGATCACCCCTCAGTCACAGTGTCACTGATTGCAGTGACCATTTATTTACTGATCACTGCAATCAGTGACATTTGTGACTGTAAAAGTGTCAGGGCAGAGTTTTTTAGGTCCAGTGTAGCCCCCTAACCCCCCCTAATAAAGGTTTAACCCCTTGATCGCCCCCCAGGTAACCCTTTCACCCCCTAGCACCGCTGTCACTAAGCAAACGTTTTTCTGATCGCTGTATTAGTGTCGGTGATGCCGATAGGTAGCCAGTTATTTTTTTTAGGTTCGCCGCAGGTTTTTATAGCGTCGGGTACCCCCATATATTACCTAATAAAGGTTTAACCCCTTGATCGCCCCCCCAGCTAACCCTTTCACCCCCTTTTGCCAGTGTCACTAAGCAATCATTTTTCTGATTGCTGTCTTAGTGTCGGTGATGCCGATAGGTAGCCAGTTATTTTTTTTAGGTTCGCCGCAGGTTTTTATAGCGTCAGGTACCCCCATATATTACCTAATAAAGGTTTAACCCCCTGATTGCCCCTAGTTAACCCTTTAACCAGTGATCACCATATAAGTGTTACGGGTGACGCTGGTTAGTTAGTTTGGTTTTTATAGTGTCAGGGCACCCGCCGTATATAACCCAATAAAGGTTTAATCCCCTAATCGCCCAGCGGGTGATATCAATTAGGTTTTAGCGTCAGAGAGGGTCTGCGTCGCCCCAGGCAGCGTCAGGTTAGTGCCAGTAACGCTAACACCCACGCGTGAAGCATAAACCTCCCTTAGTGGTATAGTATCTGAACAGATCAATATCTGATCTGATCAGATCTATACTAGCGTCCCCAGCAGTTTAGGGTTCCCAAAAACACAGTGTTAGCGGGATCAGCCCAGATACCTGCTAGCACCTGCGTTTTGCCCCTCCGTCCAGCCCAGGCCACCGAAGTGCAGTATCGATCGATCACTGTCACTTACAAAACACAACACACATAACTGCAGCGTTCGCAGAGACAGGCCTGATCCCTGCGACTCCAGTGCTGTAGGAGGTGATTTCACCACCACAGTTAAAAAAAAAAGAGCATATATGCCAAAGCATGGGGGCAGCAGGGGCGGAGGAGCGATTTTGCTCCTAATGCCGCGTACATACGGTCAAAATTCCGACGGAGGCATGCCCGTGGAAAAGTCCGACCATGTGTGTGCGGCATAACTTTTGCGGGAGGATGCCCCCATGCTTCGGCATATATAAATGGTGCATGTATGCCCATCATTAGAAGTGGGTGAATGAAGGGAGGTATTCTAATGGTGGGCATACCCACTGATCAATCTCTTTTTTTCATTCAGCAAACAGGCTGCATGAAAAAAAAGATTACAATACATGTCCAACAAGGACCAGCAACGTACTGGTATGTTGCTGGACTTTGAATGGTTATACCAGATTGATGCCTGCGGGTTTAGGTATCATCTTGGTATCATTCTTTTCAGCCAGCGGCCGACTTTCATGTAAAAGCAATCCTAGTGGCTAATTAGCCTCTAGACTGCTTTTACAAGCAGTCGGAGGGAATGACCCCCCCGGATATAAAAAGCGCCATTGGGAAATTGGGAAAGCATTTTATCACACCGATCTTGGTGTGGTCAGATGCTTTGAGGGCAGAGGAAAGATCTAGGGTCCAATAGACCCCAGTTTTTTCAAAAAAAGAGTACCTGTCACTACCTATTGCTATCATAGGGGATATTTACATTCCCTGAGATAACAATAAAAATGATAAAAATAAATAAATATGGAAGGAACAGTTTAAAAATAAAATAAAAAAGCAAAATTAATAATAAAAAAAAAAAAAAGCACCCCTGGCCAGCCCTGCTCTTGCGCAATGGCGAACGCAAGCGTCGGTCTGGCGTCATATGTAAACAGCAATTGCATCATGCATGTGAGGTATCACCGCGAAGGTCAAATCGAGGGCAGTCATTTTAGCAGTAGACCTCCTCTGTAAATCTAACGTGGTAACCTGTAAAGGCTTTTAAAGGCTTTTAAAAATTTATGTAGTTTGTCGCCACTGCGCGTTTGTGCGAAATTTTAAAGCATGTCGTGTTTGGTATCTATGTACTCGGCCTAAGATCATCTTTTATTTCATCAAACATTTGGGCAATATAGTGTGTTTTAGTGCATTAAAATTGAAAAAAGTGTATTTTTTCCCCAAAAATGCGTTTGAAAAATCGCTGCAAAAATACTGTGTGGAAAAAAAAAATGCAACACCCACCATTTTAATCTGTAGGGCCTTTGCTTTAAAAAAATATATAATGTTTGGGGGTTCAACATAATTTTCTTGCAAAAAAAAAAATATGTTTTCATGTAAACAAAAAGTGTCAGAAAGGGCTTTGTCTTCAAGTGGTTAGAAGAGTGGATGTAAGCTTCCTAATGTTGTGTATAAAATGCCAGGACAGTTCAAACCCCCCCTCAAATGACCCCATTTTGGAAAGTAGACACCCAAGCTATATACTGAGAGGCATGTCGAGTCCATGGAATATTTTATACGTTGACACAATTTGCGGAAACCAGACAATTTTTTTTTTTTGCACAAAGTTGTCACTAAATTATATATTGCTCAAACATGCCATGGGCATATGTGGAATTACACCCCAAAATACATTCTGTTGCTTCTTCTGAGTATGGGGATACCACGTGTGAGACTTTTTGGGAGCCTAGCCGCGTACGGGACCCCAAAAACCAAGCACCGCCTTCAGGCTTTCTAAGGGTATAAATTTTTGATTTCACTCCTCACTGCATATCACAGTTTCGGAGGCCATGGAATGCCCAGATGGCACAACCCCCCCCCCCCAATGACCCCATTTTGGAAAGTAGACACCCCAAGCTATTTGCTGAGAGGTATGGTGAGTATTTTGCAGATCTCGCTTTTTGTCACAAAGTTTTGAAAATTGAAAAAAAATAAAATGATTTGCTTTCTTCATTTTCAAAAACAAATGAGAGCTGTAAAATACTCACCATGCCTCTCAGCAAATAGCTTGGGGTGTCTACTTTCCAAAATGGGGTCATTTGGGGGGGGTTTGTGCTATTTTGGCATTTTATGGCCTTCGAAACTGTGATAGATAGTGAGGAGTGAAATAAAAAATTTGTGCCCTTAGAAATCCTTAAGGCGGTGCTTGGTTTTCGGGGTCCCGTACGCGGCTAGGCTCCTAAAAAGTCCCACACATGTGGTATCCCCGTACTCAGGAGAAGCAGCAAAATGTATTTTGGGGTGCAATTCCACATATAACCATGGCATGTGTGAGCAATATATCATTTAGTGACAACTTTTTGTAATTTTTTATTTTCTTTTTGTCATTTCTCAATCACTTGGGACAAAAAAAAAATATTCAATGGGCTCAACATGCCTCTCAGCAATTTTCTTGGGGTGTCTACTTTCTAAAATGGGGTCATTTGGGGGGGGGGGGGTTTGTGCTATTTTGGCATTTTATGGCCTTCGAAACTGTGATAGGTAGTGAGGAGTGAAATCAAAAATTTGCGCCCTTAGAAATCCTGAAGGCGGTGCTTGGATTTTGGGGGCCCGTATGCGGCTAGGCTCCTAAAAAGTCCCACACATGTGGTAACCCCGTACTCAGGAGAAGCAGCAAAATGTATTTTTGGGTGCAATTCCACATATAACCATGGCATGTGTGAGCAATATATCATTTAGTGACAACTTTTTGTAATTTTTATTTTTTTTGTCATTATTCAATCACTTGGGACAAAAAAAAATATTCAATGGGCTCAACATGCCTCTCAGCAATTTTCTTGGGGTGTCTACTTTCCAAAATGGGGTCATTTGGGGGAGTTTTGTACTGCCCTGCCATTTTAGCACCTCAAGAAATGAGATAGGCAGTCATAAATTAAAAGCTGTGTAAATTCCAGAAAATGTACCCTAGTTTGTAGACGCTATAACTTTTGCGCAAACCAATAAATATACGCTTATTGACATTTTTTTTACTAAAGACATGTGGCTGAATACATTTTGGCCTAAATGTATGACTAAAATTGAGTTTATTCGATTTTTCTTATAACAAAAATTAGAAAATATCATTTTTTTTCAAAATTTTCAGTCTTTTTCCGTTTATATCGCAAAAAAAAAAAATCGCAGAGGCAATCAAATACCATTAAAAGAAAGCTCTATTTGTGGGAAGAAAAGGACGCAAATTTCGTTTGGGTACAACATTGCATGTTCGCACAATTTCTAGTTAAAGCAGCGCAGTGCCAAATTGTGAAATCACCTCATTATGGTCCGTATTGGTCCGGGGCTTACGTGGTTAAACATTTGATATGTTTTCTATTGTCAACAAAATATGGGTTTATGATATTTTCGCAAATCATTGTATTCTGTTTTTATGTAGATTTTACACAGCATCCAACTTTTTGGGGAATTGGGGTTGTAATTGTGCTCAGACATTTCTCAAAAGCATTGATTTGGTTGCAAAACAGGCCATACTACTACTTTATGAATAAGCAATAACATACAACGGATTGTCATTTATCCGTGATCCGAACGGGTCAACATGTTCGGTTCGGCACATCACGCAATCCGCGGAGTGAGCTCCGCTGCCTCGGCCATAGGAAAGGCCGCGGCTTCGGCCTAGCTCCGGCCATCTTAGTACACCCGGCGGCGGCCTAGGTGAGCTCCCCTAGAGCGGCGCGCTAACGTCATCATCACCCGCCTCAACTGCTCGTGGATCCAGATGGACCGGTCTGCCTGCTTGTGTCGTTCTATTCTGGTAAGACTAAGCAAGCAGACAATCTTCCTATATACAGTGGGGGAAATGTGGGGAGATGTGGACATTACAGTGGGGGAGATGTGGACATTACAGTGGGGGAGATGTGGACATTACAGTGGGGGAGATGTGGACATTACAGTGGGGAGATGTGGATATTACAGTGGGGAGATGTGGACATTACAGTGAGGGGGGAATTTTTTTTGCTGATCCGAAAAAATGATCCGATCCGTGACTCTGATCCGAGGAACGATCCAAACCGTGAGTTTTTTGATCCGTTGCACCCCTAATTACCATAATACTTGATAATGAATAGGTATATGTGCATTTTGAGAGTGGCAATCCTTTTCTCTATATGTGCATTGTCATTGGATTTTCGAATGGCACCACAATGGATATATACAGTAACAAATTATACAGCTGTGCTATTGTACACCATGTGTGAATACTCTGCACTGTTGTGTGTAGCATTGTAAAAGTAGTACAGCTGCATTTTGAGTGTTCAAAGGCACTGAGAGCCCATTCAAAATAAATAGGCTTCTTTAAGCCAACACTTCCCAGTGCACTTTCACAAACGCAAACAAAGGGGCTCCAAAAGGAAAAGCGCACTTTAACTGGAACGCCGAGTCTCACCCTCAAAAAGGAACATTTTCAGACCTCAGATGAAAAAGTACCTGAGCTGCACAGGCAACAAACCAAAATGTGTGGTACAGGTTCATTGGCAATGCATTTAAAAACAAAAATGTTCAGCAAATATAAAAAACACACACGAGGCCCAGATGACTGATGGCTGATTATGTGCCAGTGATTTGTTGGAAGCTACTGAATCTCTCATTTGTGTTTCATTACCAAGAAGAGAAAAAAAATATATCTGTGAAGTGTTTGTGTCTGAGCAGTCCATAGCTCAGCTGCTGAGTGATTAGCTTGCAGCGGCATTAAGAGCTAGCTACATAATTACCAGCTTCAGTAGCCCTTTCCGCTATCCATTACAGTTGTTTATGATTAGAACACTAAAGCAATTTGTAGCTGCATAAGCTAGGGGCACTTAACATTTTAAATTAGAGGACTCTAATAAGAAAATTGTTGCCATACTTGGACACAAGCACAGAAAACTACCGAAATGCAAGTAATTAAATCTAAAGACATAACCAGAAAATAAAAACAAACAATAACTATATTGGTTTCTGATCAAGTATAGTTCCACATTTGCAAAGAAGTGAAAAGCCAACATGTTAATTGTAATTCAAAACAGTATAGGATTCCTGAGCATCCTTCCAACAGGATTGTGTAAGATGTGGGGTACCCTCTCTGGGCACGTAAAGGAAAACAATGATGTGGTGCATGTAGTGCAAATAATAGGATTTTTATAACAGCTTACCTGTAAAATCCTTTTCTTGAAGGTGCATCACGGGACACAGAGCCATTAATTACTACATGGTTATAGGACCACCTTCAGGTGATGAACACTGCCATAATCAAGACCAGAAGTCCCCCTCTATATAACCCTTCCCACATGGGGAGTACCTCAGTTTTGTAGCACATCAATATATAAAATCCCAAAGAGGGGAGGGACCTCTGTGTCCCGTGATGTACCTTCAAGAAAAGGATTTTACAGGTAAACTGTTATAAAAATCCTATTTTCTTTTCCGTACATCATGGGACACAGAGCCATTAATTACTACATGGGATGTCCCAAAGCAATGCCATCTGAGGGGAGGGAGACACCAATAATAAGGAGACCTCTGACAGACATGAGGACCTATACCGCCGCCTGCAAAGGCGGCATCCTCCTGTTGACCCACATCCACTTGGTAAAATTTAGTGAATGTATGCACAGATGACCAAGTTGCTGCCTTGCACACTTGAGTCATAGAGGCCTGGTGACGCACTGCCCAAGAAGTGCTAACTGCTCTGGTGGAGTGCGCTCTAAGACGGAAAGGCGGAACTTTATCTTGTAAACCATAGGCTTGAGAAATCATCTGACGAATCCATCGAGAGATGGTCGACTTGGATGCTGCCTGCCCCTTCCTGGGGCCTTCTGGCAATATGAACAAGGCATACGTTTTCCGAATCTGAGCAGTTGATTATAGATAGAAACCAACTGCTCTCACTACATCAAGAGAATGTAATGACTCTTCTACTGCCGATTTCGGCTCTGGAAAAAAAGAAGGCAGCAAAATATCCTGGTTTAAGTGAAAACTGGACACTACTTTAGACAGAAAAGACGGCTGGGGACGTAACACCACCTTGTCTTTATGAACCACCAGAAATGGTTTTCTGCAAGATAACGCTGCCAAATCCGAGATTCTTCTTGCGGAAGTTACCGCAACCAAACATACCAGCTTCCTTGTTACCATGGGTAACAGGGCCTCACACATTGGCTCAAAGGGAGGCCCTTGAAGGACTGACAAGACCAGATTCAAGTCCCATGGACAGATCGGCGACTTGACCAGAGGATTTATGTGTGTTAAACCTTGCATAAAAGCCTGTACAAGGGTGTGAGAAGCAAGAGGTTTCTGGAAAAAAAACTGACAAGGCCGAGACTTGACCTTTAATAGTACTCAAGGCTAGCTTCATTTCTACTCCCAACTGTAGAAAGTCTAAAATCATGCTTATGTTATACTTGCGAGGATACCATCCCTTGCTTTCACACCAAGAAAAATAGGCCTTCCAGACCCTATAGTAGATAGCTCTAGAAGCCGGCTTCCTAGCATTAATCAGGGTGGTTAGCACTGAATCTGAAAGCCCCTGATCTTTCAGAACGAGGGTCTCAGCAGCCAAACCGTCAAATGCAGATCCTGGCGGGATGATAGAACCCAAGGATCTGTCACTGCCATCCTCACGATCTCCACATACCAGGACCTCCTGGGCCACGCCGGGGCCACTAGGATCACCCATTTCCGTTCCCCTTTGATCCTGCGAAGCAGAAGCGGGAGTAACTGAACCAGAGGGAACGCATAAATCAGAGAAAACTAATCCCAAGGGGTTACCAATGCGTCTGTCCCGCAAGCGAGCGGGTCCCTTGTTCAGGACACAAACTTGTCTAGTTTCGTGTTCAACCTGGACGCAAAAAGAGCCACATCCGGGGTACCCCATCTCTGGCAAATGGCCAGAAAGACTTCTGGACCACTCCCCTCGGAGCAATGGCTGGTGGCTTAAAAAGTCTGCCTGCCAATTTTCTACCCCTGGGATGAACACCGCAGATAGGCAAGGAACATGCTCCTCTGCCCACACCAGGATATGATCTACCTCTTTCTGGGCTGCCCAACTCTTGGTGCCACCCTGGTGATTGATATAGGCCAGTGCCGTGGCATTGTCTGATTGAATCCTGACAGGGTATCCCCACAGTATGCCCGACCAGGCCCTTAGGGCCCGCCGTACTGCCCGAATCTCTAAAATGTTGATGGGCAAGGTCTTCTCGGACTCTGACTATTTTCCTTGAACAGTCTTCTTTTCTAGTACTGCTCCCCAGCCTACAAGGCTGGCATCGGTTGTCACTATTTTCCAAGTGACTGGCATGAAGGTTTTCTCCTACATTTTCGGTTAGCAACACCACCTGAGACTTTGGCGTATGCCTGGAGTCAGGTGCATAGGACAATCCAAATCCTGGCTCCTTTTTCTCCAGGCAGCCAGGATACTGTTTTGCAACAGTCTTGAATGGAACTGAGCATAGGGAACTGCTTTGAATGAAGCTACCATCTTCCCTAGCAGTCTCATACAGAGATGAATGGGAGGCTTCTCCCTTGTACTAACCGTGTGCACCAGATCTCTTATTGCGTAGACTTTTGCCTGGGGTAAGAAGACCCTCTTGTGAGCTGTGTCTATCACCAGTCCCAAGTACTCCAGTCTTTTCACTGGCCGTAAGGAAGATTTTTCTAGATTGACAATCCAACCTAGATACCTGACCATGCTGGTTACACTCAGATCTAGCCCCTTTATGGACTGATCGATCAGCAACAGGTCATCTAGGTATGCTTTTACCAATATCCCATGAGCTCTTAGTCTTGCTAACAACGGAGCCAGGACCTTTGTAAACACTCGAGGAGCGGTGGCCAACCCGAAGGGCAAGGCCATGAACTGAAAATGCTGCTGCTCTACTGCGAATCGAAGGAATTTCTGGTGAGTAGGGAAAATTGGGACATGGAGATATGCGTCCTTGATTTCTATTGATGCTAAGAACTCCCCTCCCCGAAGGGAGGACACTACTGACCAAATTGACTCCATGCGAAAGGAGCGGATGTTCAGAAATTGGTTCAGACCCTTGAGATCCAAAATGGGTCTGACATCCCCGTTTGGTTTGGGTACTGTGGAGAGATTTGAGTAAAAACCCATTTCCTGTTCTCTTAAGGGGGTCTCTATGATCACCCCTTGAGACAGCAACCGGTCTAGTGCTTGAAACAATGAAGCTCTTTTTACCGGATCCTTGGAAATGCTTGATTTTAGAAAACGAGGTGGAGGAAATTCCCGAAACTCTAGCTTGTAACCTAGAGAAACTATGGATCTCCTCCTGCCAGGCTCCTGCAAATTGCAGAAGCCTTCCCCCCACTCATGCGAGTGGGGATGCCCCTCCATAAGGAAGCCTTGGGACTCTGCTTTGCAGATTTTTGTCCCCAGGACTTTTTCTGGCCCTGAGCCTGGCCTTGGGGCCTTCCTCTTGGGGCTGACGGCGGAGGCCGTCGTGACTGCCTGGAGGCTGATGCCCCAGGCGATGGAGAGGCAGAACGTTTAAATGAAGGACGTTTATTTCTTCTCTTTACAGGAAGAAGGGTACTTTTTCCACCCGAGATCTTCTGGATGTATTTATCCAAGTGATCCCCAAATAAACGCTCTCCATGAAAAGGAAACCCAGTCAGCAGTTTCTTACAAGGTCATTCTGCTGACCACTGCTTAAGCCATAATACTCTTTGCATGTGTACCAGCAGCAGAGTGAGACGTGACGTCTGATGGATAGAATCCTTAATGGCGTCTACAGCAAAACAAAGGGCTTTAGGAAGTTCCGGAAGGTCCAGAACTTGTTCCCCTTTGACGACCTATTTCACCTTATCCTTAAGGAATTGACAGACGCCAATAGCTGCTATCACAGGCTGTATGACTGCACCGGCCATAGCAAAAGAGGCTTTAAGCAATGACTCCAGCCTTTTATCTGCTGGGTCTTTAAATACCTGAACATTGTCAACCGGACAAGTAAGATTTTTTTACATGGAAGAAACACCAGCGTCTACTGCTGGCACACTCCATTTTTTGTGAATTTCTGCTCCATAGGATAAATCTGAGAGAATCTTTTAGGAGGAATAAAATGCCTGTCTGGGTGTTCCCAGTCAGCATAAATAAGCTGTTCCAGCAACGGGTGCATAGGAAAAGCATGTGCCCCTTTGAGGAGGCCGCAGAGAACCCAGAGAGGAAAAGGGGACCTCAGCCGACTCTGTCAAGGGCAATTTATAGACAATACGTCTCAGTGAGTGACTGAATTAACAATCTTTGAGACTGTGAGGTTGTGGAAGCTTCCTCTGGGGCTGAGCCCTCCAATGAGGAACTCTCCTCTTGCCCTTCCAGTGGGTCCTCTAGATGCACATCCGAATCCTCTACCCACTCCTGATCTGCAGCCGATGGCCCAGGAGCAGGGGAAGGGGACCTGTCACGTTTTCTCCCAGACTGGGAGGTGGACGTGACCAAACTAGCTAATTTACCCTCCAAACCAGCCAGAGCCGTAGCCAAGTCATCTTTAGTGACATATGCAGAGGCTGGGGTGTTGAAGGTAGCTACAATGCCTGACAAGGGTTCAACTTGGTCAACCGTTTCAGGTCTTACAAGGGAGGCAGGTGCCGTGGAGGCACGGCTAGGGTTCCCAGAGCCAGAACGCTGCGCTTTTGCACCCCTTCTCCCTGTTCTTGCCCCTCTCCTTCTGCAATACATAGTCCTAGGCACAAAGCAAAGGTACTAGTTATTATGCATCTATTGCTGAGCTCAGTCTTAGCAATCTTAATATGCCGCTATCAATGCCACAGCTCAGATGCTGAACAGATGAGTCTTGAAAATGCCTGTCCCCAGCGCTTACGTGCCCTGTGAATAGCGTCTGTGTCTCTCCATCGCACACCTGTACACACACGGCTTGAATTTATAAAAAATCGCCGGTTCGCGCATGCGCCATAGGGCAACGCGCACGCCGAAACACGTGCACGACGGCAGCGCCGCTCCCCACCCCTGTGGCGTCTCTTTTCACATTAAAAGGTTATTTTCAAGCGGCGATCCACACAAGGATCTGGGGGGGGGAGAAGGAGGGGGGAAGACTGCTGGTGGAACCAAACTCTCCCTTCCTCTCCTTAGGTGGCTGTTGAACCGAGAGGGAAGGCAGAAATCCTCCACAAGTCCTGCTGACAAACCTTCAACCAGGCAGGCATGGGATGCTGACACCAGGTATGCTATTTTACCCCCTCTAGTGGTAGGAGAGAATACAGGCAAGACATCAACTATTCATTAAAAAGAATCCAAAAGGATCTTCTTAACTTACCATTCCCGCCGCAGGGTACTACTGGAATTAACAGTAACCCAATCTTCACCCATCACGACGGGCTTGGAGTCCTGCCAGACCTTCAACGACGGGGTCCCCTTTCAATTTATAGGGTCCACTGCCTTGGACCTGTAGAGCGCCCTGCCAGAACAACCTGTGGCATAGCAATGTGACCAAGGTGCTGGATCCCAAGGCTCGGGTACCATCCACTTTTGCCTTGTTTTGGCTTTTTAAATGGATCCGTTTGTACAGTCCCCTGGGCAGGGCCCTTCTGGGGAGCATAATAGTAAACAGCGACCAACACCTTAGACACTTGGGGAAACTCCCCATGTTGGAGGGGTTATAGAGAGGGTGACTTCCGGTCTTAATTATGCCAGTGTCCATCACCTGAAGGTGGTCCTATAATCATGTAGTAATTAATGGCTCTGTGTCCTGTGATGTACTGAAAAGAAATTCAGTTTGGTGACCATGGGGGTTATTTACGAAAGACAAATCCACTTTGCACTACAAGTACAAACTACAAGTGCAAAGTGCACTTGAAATTGCACTGAAAGTGCACTTGGAAGTGCACTCGCTGTAAATATGAGGGGTAGATCTGAAAATAGGGGAAGCTCTGCTGATTTTATCATCCAATCATGTGCAAGCTAAAATGCTGTTTTTTATTTTCCTTGCATGTCCCCCTTGGATCTACAGCGACTGCACTTCCAACTGCACTTTCAGTGCAATTGCAAATGCACTTTGCACTTGTAGCTTGCACTTGTAGTGCACAGTGGATTTGCCGTTTCGTAAATAACCCCCCATGTGCCTTTTTAGTCATAGTAAGCATAGTGTGACCAAACAGGAGCTTGCTTGCTAAATTACATAGCTCACATGTGTTACAGTATTTGCATAACCAAAAAGTCAATTAAAGCCTAATACACGCTAGTATTTTTTTTTGTCCAACCCAGCAGGGCTGAAGTAAAAAAAAACTGACAGCCCTGGAGGAGCCGCTTTACTAACCATGCGATGTTAGTACAGCATCTCACCTGCTGTGCTATTGTGTTCTGACAGGGACAGGGGGACAAGAACACTCTGGTCAGCGCTCTCAGCCATTGGCTGAGAGCGCTGATCGGGAGCTTATCGGCAGACCTATTTCGCTTATGCCCCATCATTCGGCCGGCTTTTGTAGGACCGGATGTAGTACACACACGGGCCGAATGTCAGCCAGTTTCTATTGAATCAGCCGATGCTGCCCGACATTCGGCCCATGTAGAGATTACTAGGATTTAGGCTTACCGGTAACTTGTAACTTGTTTTCTATGAGTCTTTCAGGACAGCTCATAAGAGAACGTAGCTCTTCCTCATGCAGGTAACACACACCCACATTATACTTTAAATTGAAGGCCTCTCCGCACAGTCCTCAGTTGTCGAAGATTACCTCCTGCCCATCTGAAAAACATAAGCACAACAGCATAAACAATATCAGAGCGGGCTATTATTGCTGTCCTGAAAGACTACTAGAAAAGTTACCGGTAAGCCTAACTTAAATTTTCTCAAAACATCTTTCAGGACAGCACATGAGAGGATAAACAAGAATTTATCTCCTCAGGGTGGAGCCACAGCTTGCAGAATCTTCGTACCAAAGGCCTGCTCCTGATAATAAATACAGTCTATAATTGCGTACGAAAGCGGACATATTTGATCACGTCGCCGCTTTACAAATTTATTCTGGGGCGGCACCAGGCCTTCTCTGCCAGAGCTCTTTTGGAAAGAGCATGAATACCCAATGATGGAACAAGACCAGAAAGTGTATAAGCTGATTCAACTGCCATTTTTAGCCATCTGGCAATGGATCCTTTAGTGGCTTTCTGCCCCTTTTTGGTCCCAGCAAACAAAACGAAAAAAGATTCTGAACTCCTGGATTTTCTTGTAAACACGAAATCATGTAAAACAATTCTTCTCACATCCAAAGAATGAAAATTTGTTTCCTTCTCCCCTGACGGGTTAGGACAAAAACATTGACAAAACAATGTCTCGAGAACAGTGATAAACCGACGCTACCTTTGGGAGAAAGGCCGGATTAATTTTCAGAACATAACTGTCTGGATAGATCGTTAGAACCAGTTCTCTGACTGACAACGCATGCAGATCACTAATCCTGCATTCGGAAGTGACTGCAAATAGTAACTGTCTTAACCACTTAACGACCGCCCACTGTAAATATACGTCAGCAGAATGGCACCGACAGGCAGAATCACGTACATATACGTGATTGCCTTTGTATAGTTGGAGGGTCCGATCGGACCCCCCTTCTTTACAGTGGGTGGTCGTTTTACCTTCGGGAGCGATCCGGCATGAGGGGACGGCCGTTCGATTCCGGCCACCCCCTCTCGATCGCTCCCGGCGAATGAGAGAGCTTCCCCTGCCTGCCAGGAAGGAGGAAGTGATGTCATCTCTCCTGGGGCGCTCACATATACCGAGCGCCGTACAGGAGAAGATGCCAGGTTAGTACACAAAACAGCACACTGACACCAGGACACATAGGCACATACATCGCCCCCCCAGCCCCCCCCCAGCCCCCAGTCACAGTGTCACTGATTGCAGTGACCATTTATTTAGTGATCACTGCAATCAGTGACATTTGTGACTGTAAAAGTGTCACTACATTTAGTTTTAGGTCCAGTGTAGCCCCCTAACCCCCCCTAATGAAGGTTTAACCCCCTTGATCGCCCCCCAGGTAACCCTTTCACCCCCTATCACCACTGTCACTAAGTTATAATTTTTCTGATCGATGTCTTAGCGTCGGCGATGCTGATCGGTAGCCAGTAATTTTTTTTAGGTTCACCGCAGGTTTCTATAGCGTCGGGTACCCCCATATATTACCTAATGAAGGTTTAACCCCCTTGATCGCCCCCCAGGTAACCCTTTCACCCCCTATCACCACTGTCACTAAGTTATAATTTTTCTGATCGATGTCTTAGCGTCGGCGATGCTGATCGGTAGCCAGTAATTTTTTTTAGGTTCGCCGCAGGTTTTTATAGCGTCGGGTACCCCCATATATTACCTAATAAAGGTTTAACCCCCTTGATCACCCCCCCCAGGTAACCCTTTCACCCCCTATCACCACTGTCACTAAGCGATAATTTTTCTGATCGATGTCTTAGCGTCGGTGATGCTGATCGGTAGCCAGTAATTTTTTTTAGGTTCGCCGCAGGTTTTTATAGCGTCGGGTACCCCCATATATTACCTAATAAAGGTTCAACCCCCTTGATCGCCCCCCCAGGTAACCCTTTCACCCCCTATCACCACTGTCACTAAGCGATAATTTTTCTGATCGATGTCTTAGCGTCGGCGATGCTGATCGGTAGCCAGTATTTTTTTTTAGGTTCGCCGCAGGTTTTTATAGCGTCGGGTACCCCCATATATTACCTAATAAAGGTGTAACCCCCTTGATCACCCCCCAGGTAACCCTTTCAACCCCTAGCACCGCCGTCACTATGCGATCATTTTTCTGATCGATGTCTTAGCGTCGGTGATGCTGATCGGTAGCCAGTAATTTTTTTTAGGTTCGCCGCAGGTTTTTATAGCGTCGGGTACCCCCATATATTACCTAATAAAGGTGTAACCCCCTTGATCACCCCCCAGGTAACCCTTTCAACCCCTAGCACCGCCGTCACTATGCGATCATTTTTCTGATCGATGTCTTAGCGTCGGTGATGCTGATCGGTAGCCAGTAATTTTTTTTAGGTTCACCGCAGGTTTCTATAGCGTCGGGTACCCCCATATATTACCTAATGAAGGTTTAACCCCCTTGATCGCCCCCCAGGTAACCCTTTCACCCCCTATCACCACTGTCACTAAGTTATAATTTTTCTGATCGATGTCTTAGCGTCGGCGATGCTGATCGGTAGCCAGTAATTTTTTTTAGGTTCGCCGCAGGTTTTTATAGCGTCGGGTACCCCCATATATTACCTAATAAAGGTTTAACCCCCTTGATCACCCCCCAGGTAACCCTTTCACCCCCTATCACCACTGTCACTAAGCGATAATTTTTCTGATCGATGTCTTAGCGTCGGTGATGCTGATCGGTAGCCAGTAATTTTTTTTAGGTTCGCCGCAGGTTTTTATAGCGTCGGGTACCCCCATATATTACCTAATAAAGGTTCAACCCCCTTGATCGCCCCCCCAGGTAACCCTTTCACCCCCTATCACCACTGTCACTAAGCGATAATTTTTCTGATCGATGTCTTAGCGTCGGCGATGCTGATCGGTAGCCAGTAATTTTTTTTAGGTTCGCCGCAGGTTTTTATAGCGTCGGGTACCCCCATATATTACCTAATAAAGGTGTATCCCCCTTGATCACCCCCCAGGTAACCCTTTCAACCCCTAGCACCGCCGTCACTAAGCGATAATTTTTCTGATCGATGTCTTAGCGTCGGCGATGCTGATCGGTAGCCAGTAATTTTTTTTAGGTTCGCCGCAGGTTTTTATAGCGTCGGGTACCCCCATATATTACCTAATAAAGGTGTAACCCCCTTGATCACCCCCCAGGTAACCCTTTCAACCCCTAGCACCGCCGTCACTATGCGATCATTTTTCTGATCGATGTCTTAGCGTCGGTGATGCTGATCGGTAGCCAGTAATTTTTTTTAGGTTCGCCGCAGGTTTTTATAGCGTCAGGTACCCCCATATATTATCTAATAAAGGTTTAACCCCCTGATCGCCCCCCAGGTAACCCTTTCACCCCCTATCACCACTGTCGCTAAGCAATCGTTTTTATGATCGTTGTCTTAGTGTCGGTGATGCCGATAGGTAGCCAGTAATTTTTTTTTAGGTTCGCCGTCAGGTTTTTATATAGCGTCAGGTACCCCCATATATTACCTAATAAAGGTTTTAACCCCCTAATTGCCCCTAGTTAACCCTTTCACCAGTGATCATCATATAAGTGTTACGGGTGACGCTGGTTAGTTAGTTTGCTTTTTATAGTGTCAGGGCACCCGCCGTATATAACCCAATAAAGGTTTAACCCCCTGATCGCCCGGCGGGTGATATCAGTTAGGTTTTATCGTCAGAGAGGGTCTGCGTCACACCCCAGGCAGCGTCAGGTTAGTGCCAGTAGCGCTAACACCCACACGTGAAGCATACACCCCCCTTAGTGGCATAGTATCTGATCAGCTCAATATCTGATCTGATCAGATCTATACTAGCGTCCCCAGCAGTTTAGGGTTCCCAAAAACGCACTGTTAGTGGGATCAGCCCAGATACCTGCTAGCACCTGCGTTTTGCCCCTCCGTCCAGCCCAGGCCACCGAAGTGCAGTATCGATCGATCACTGTCACTTGCAAAACACAACACACATAACTGCAGCGTTCGCAGAGACAGGCCTGATCCCTGCGACTCCAGTGCTGTAGGAGGTGATTTCACCACCACAGTTAAAAAAAAAAAGCATATATGCCGAAGCATTGGGGCAGCAGGAGCGGAGGAGCGATTTTGCTCCTAATGCCGCGTACATACGGTCGAAATTCCGACGGAGGCTTGCCCGTGGAAAAGTCTGACCATGTGTACGCGGCATAACTTTTGCGAGAAGATGCCCCCATGCTTCGGCATATATAAATGGTGCATGTATGCCCATCATTAGAAGTGGGTGGATGAAGGGCGGTATTCTAATGGTGGGCATACCCACCGATCAATCTTTTTTTTTTCGTTCAGCCAACAGGCTGCATGAAAAAAAAGATTACAATACATGTCCAACAAGGACCAGCAACGTACCGGTATGTTGCTGGACTTTGAATGTTTATACCAGAATGATGCCTGCGGGTTTAGGTATCATCTTGGTATCATTCTTTTCAGCCAGCGGCCGGCTTTCATGTAAAAGCAATCCTAGTGGCTAATTAGCCTCTGGACTGCTTTTACAAGCAGTGGGAGGGAATGACCCCCCCCCCCCCGGATATAAAAAGCGCCATTGGGAAATTGGGAAAGCATTTTATCACACCGATCTTGGTGTGGTCAGATGCTTTGAGGGCAGAGGAAAGATCTAGGGTCCAATAGACCCCAGTTTTTTCAAAAAAGAGTACCTGTCATTACCTATTGCTATCATAGGGGATATTTACATTCCCTGAGATAACAATAAAAGTGATAAAAATAAATAAATATGGAAGCAACAGTTTAAAAATAAAATAAAAAAGCAAAATTAATAATAAAAAAAAAAAAGCACCCCTGTCCTGCCCTGCTCTTGCCCAATGGCGAACGCAAGCGTCGGTCTGGCGTCATATGTAAACAGCAATTGCACCATGCATGTGAGGTATCACCGCGAAGGTCAGATCGAGGGCAGTAATTTTAGCAGTAGACCTCCTCTGTAAATCTAACGGGGTAACCTGTAAATGCTTTTAAAGGCTTTTAAAAATGTATGTAGTTTGTCGCCAATGCGCGTTTGTGCGAAATTTTAAAGCATGTCGTGTTTGGTATCTATGTACTCGGCCTAAGATCATCTTTTTTATTTCATCAAACATTTGGGCAATATAGTGTGTTTTAGTGCATTAAAATTAAAAAAAGTGTATTTTTTCCCAAAAAAATGCGTTTGAAAAATCGCTGCGCAAATACTGTGTAGAAAAAAAAATGCAACACCCACCATTTTATTCTGTAGGGCCTTTGCTTTAAAAATACCGGTATATATAATGTTTGGGGGTTCAACATAATTTTCTTGCAAAAAAAAATATGTTTTCATGTAAACAAAAAGTGTCAAAAAGGGCTTTGTCTTCAAGTGGTTAGAAGAGTGGATGTAAGCTTCCTAATGTTGTGTATAAAATGCCAGAACAGTTCAAAACCCCCCCAAATGACCCCATTTTGGAAAGTAGACACCCCAAGCTATATACTGAGAGGCATGTCGAGTCCATGGAATATTTTATATGTTGACACAAGTTGCGGAAAAAATGAAAAAAATTTATTTTTTTTGCACAAAGTTGTCACTAAATGATATATTGCTCAAACATGCCATGGGCATATGTGGAATTACACCCCAAAATACATTCTGTTGCTTCTCCTGAGTACGGGGATACCACATGTGTGAGAATTTTTGGGAGCCTAGCCGCGTACGGGACCCCAAAATCCAAGCACCGCCTTCAGGCTTTCTAAGGGTGTCAATTTTTGATTTCACTTCTCACTGCCTATCACAGTTTCGGAGGCCATGGAATGCCCAGATGGCACAAAACCCCCCCAAATGACCCCATTTTGGAAAGTAGACACCCCAAGCTATTTGCTGAGAGGTATTGTGAGTATTTTGCAGATCTCGCTTTTTGTCACAAAGTTTTGAAAATTGAAAAAAATAAAGAAAAAAAAAATGTTCTTTCTTCATTTTCAAAAACAAATGAGAGCTGTAAAATACTCACCATGCCTCTCAGCAAACAGCTTGGGGTGTCTACTTTCCAAAATGGGGTCATTTGGGGGGGTTTTGTGCTATTTCGGCATTTTATGGCCTTCAAAACTGTGATAGGTAGTGAGGAGTGAAATCAAAAATTTGCGCCCTTAGAAATCCTGGAGGCGGTGCTTGGTTTCCGGGGTCCCGTACGTGGCTAGGCTCCTAAAAAGTCCCACACATGTGGTATCCCCGTACTCAGGAGAAGCAGCAGAATGTATTTTGGGGTGCAATTCCACATATAACCATGGCATGTGTGAGCAATATATCATTTAGTGACAACTTTTTGTAATTTTTTTTTGTCATTATTCAATCACTTGGGACAAAAAAAAAAATATTCAATGGGCTCAACAGGCCTCTCAGCAATTTCCTTGGGGTGTCTACTTTCTAAAATGGGGTCATTTGGGGGGGTTTTGTGCTATTTTGGCATTTTATGGCCTTCAAAACTGTGATAGGTAGTGAGGAGTGAAATCAAAAATTTGCGCCCTTAGAAATCCTGAAGGCGGTGCTTGGTTTCCGGGGTCCCGTACGTGGCTAGGCTCCTACAAAATCCCACACATGTGGTATCCCCGTACTCAGGAGAAGCAGCAGAATGTATTTTGGGGTGCAATTCCACATATAACCATGGCATGTGTGAGCAATATATCATTTAGTGACAACTTTTTGTAATTTTTTTTTTTTTTGTCATTATTCAATCACTTGGGACAAAAAAAAAATATTCAATGGGCTCAACATGCCTCTCAGCAATTTCCTTGTGGTGTCTACTTTCTAAAATGGGGTCATTTGGGGGGGGGGTTTGTACTGCCCTGTCATTTTAGCACCTCAAGAAATGAGATAGGCAGTCATAAATTAAAAGCTGTGTAAATTCCAGAAAATGTACCCTAGTTTGTAAACGCTATAACTTTTGCGCAAACCGATAAATATACGCTTATTGACATTTTTTTTACTAAAGACATGTGGCTGAATACATTTTGGCCTAAATGTATGACTAAAATTGAGTTTATTCGATTTTTCTTATAACAAAAAGTAGAAAATATCATTTTTTTTCAAAATTTTCGGTCTTTTTCCGTTTATATCGCAAAAAATAAAAATCGCAGAGGCAATCAAATACCATTAAAAGAAAGCTCTATTTGTGGGAAGAAAAGGACGCAAATTTTGTTTGGGTACAACATTGCATGTCCGCACAATTTACAGTTAAAGCAGCGCAGTGCAAAATTCTGAATTCACCTCTGGTCCTTTAGCTACCAAATGGTCCGGGGCTTAAGTGGTTAAGCATGACAAACTTTAAGGTTGCAGGATCCAGAGGTAAAAGGGGATAGTTCCCCAAGGTTTTTTTTTGTAGCAATGTTAGGCTTCTCTTATCTAAGAATTTTAGTTCGTGCTTCGCACCATTAGTGGGCTGCAGCAATAGCCATTGAATTTTAATAATCGGACATGTTGAAAATCTTTTTGAAAAACAAACAATTTTCTAATCAATGATGGGACGATCATGTGAGAAATGTAATCGAAAAAAAAATGCGCATGTGCAAGAAAAGTAAGATCCCGGAAAAAAAAGAAGATTCCCAGACAAGAAAATTATTTTCTGTAGCAACAGAAGGGGAAATTGAAGGTTTGGTTGGTCGAAATCAATGGTGGCACCATCGGATCACAAAACGCACAAATTTTCTGATTTTCAAAAGAAAATTATTTTGAAATTCAACCATTTATAGCCAGCCTAAATGGATCGAAAGACAGTAACTACCGTAGTTATAAAAGGTCTTTATTGTAACAATGTGAAATCAAATGTCATGTTCCAATTAACCACTTAAGGACCGCCGCACGCCGATGTACGTCGGCAGAATGGCACGGCTGGGCACAAGGGCGTACAGGTACGTCCCCTTTAAGATCCCAGCCGTGGGTCGCGAGCGCGCTGCCAGCGGTGCGCTCGTGACCCGGTCCTCTTCTCCGTGACCGTCCCCGCGGGAACAGCAGACCCGATCGCCGCCGGTGTCCCGCGATCGAGTCACAGAGAGGAAGAACGGGGAGAGGTAAGTGTAAACAAACCTCTTCCCGTGCTTCCTAGTGAGCCTGTCACTGATCGTCTGTTCCCTGTCATAGGGAACGACGATCAGTGACGTCACACGCTAAGCCACGCCCCCTACACAGTAAGAAACACTCATCAGGGCACACTTAACCACTACAGCTCCCCCTCCTGGTTAACCCCTTCACTGCCAGTGTAATTTTTACAGTAACCAGTGCATTTTTATAGCACTGTTCGCTGTAAAAATGACAATGGTCCCAAAAGTGTCAAAAGTGTCCGATTTGTCTGCCATAATGTCGCAGTCACAATAAAAATCGCTGATCGCCGCCATTACTAGAAAAAAAAATTATTAATAAAAATGCAATAAAACTATCCCCTATTTGGTAGACGCTATAAATTTTGCGCAAACCAATCAATAAACGCTTATTGGATTTTTTTTTACCAAAAATATGTAGAAGAATACGTATCAGCCTAAACTGAGGAAAAAAAAATTTTATATATATTTTTTGGGGATATTTATTATAGCAAAACGTTAAAAATATAGCATTTTTTCAAAATTGGCGCTCTATTTTTGTTTATAGCGCAAAAAAATTTAATCGCAGAGGTGATCAAATACCACCAAAAGAAAGCTCTATTTGTGGTAAAAAAAGGACGCCAATTTTGTTTGGGAGCCACGTCACACGACCGTGCAATTGTCAGTTAAAGTGACGCAGTGGCGAATCGCAAAAAGTGGCCAGGTCTTTAAGCTGCATAATGGTCCGGTCCTTAAGTGGTTAAAATATGTGAACTATGTTTACATTCCTTGTAATAGGAATAAAAGTGCTAAAAAAAATGTAAAAGAAAGTGTCAAAATAAAAAAATAAAGTAAAAAAAAAATTAAATTTTTAAACGCCCCTGTCCCCGGTAGCTCGCGCTCAAAAGCGAACACACAAGCAAGTCCCACCCACATATGTAAACGCTGTTCAAACCACACATGTGAGGTATCGCCACGTGCGTTAGAGCGGGAGCAACAATTCTAGCACTAGACCTCCTCTGTAAACTGGTAACCTGTAAAAAAAATTAAAGCTTCGCCTATAGAGGTTTTAAGTACTGAAGTTTGGCGCCATTCCATGAGTGTGCGCAATTTTAAAGCGTGACATTTTGGGTTGTTTACTCGGCGTAACATCATCTTTCACATTATACAAACAAATTCGGCTAACTTTACTGTTTTGTAATTTTTTAATTAATTTAAAATTGTTTCGCAAATACCGTGCAAGATAAAAAGTTGCAACGACTGCTATTTTATTCCCTAGGGTGTCTTCTAAAAATATATATATAATGTTTGGGGGTTCTAAATAATTTTCTATCAAAAAAATTTGATTTTTGTACTCGTAAAATCCTTTTCTCTGAAGTTTATTGACGGACACAGCTCCTTTAATCTTGACCTTAGGGTTATATTGCCATCTTCAGGAGAGAACTAGGCAGAACATGTAAAAACAGCAAACTTGCACAGTACCGCCCAGGGGGCGGTCCTACTGGCTATAACCCCTCACACTGCATCCAGCAGCTCAGTTTGTCAAAAAGCAGTACAAACATAAATAGGAGGGGTGGGTGCTGTGTCCGTCAATGAACTTCAGAGAAAAGGATTTTACGGTCAGTACAAAAATCCTATTTTCTCTTTCGATCATTGACGGACACAGCTCCTTTAATCTTGACCTTAGGGACGTCCCCAAGCAGTGTAAAAAAACGAGGGGTGGGAACAGCAAGCAAACAAACTCCACCCATAACAACTAGAGCTCCTCAACGGAGGAGTTGCAACCTTAAACAGCCGCCTGCAAAACCTTGAGGCCGAAGCAAGCATCCGCAGATGCACTCACATCAACCTTGTAAAATTTTGTGAAAATGTGAACGGATGACCAGGTCGCCGCCTCACACACCTTGGAACGGACGCCTGATGTCGGAAGGCCCAAGAGGCACCAATCACCCTGGTTGAATGCGTAAAATGACAGGAAAAGTAGGCGCCCGCCCCTGTAAGGCATAAGCCTGAAGCACGATCTGTCTGATCCACCTAGAAATAGTGGTCGACAAGACCGCCAGGCCCTTTGTCGGACCAACTACCGACCCACACAGTGAGTCTGACCTCCGAAACTGAGCCATAGCAGACAAATACACCCGCAGAGCTCGGACCACGTCCAAGGAATGCAAGCAACCTCTTTGGGATGCGACGGCCGAGGACACAAGGACGTAAGCACAATGTTCTCATTTAGATGAAAGGCCAAAACAATCTTAGGAAGAAAAGGCTGCGGGCGTAGCACCACCTTATCCTCGTGGAGGATCAAGTAGGGAGACTTGCAAGACAAGGCTGCCAACTCAGAAAACCTCCTGGCAGACGTAATAGCCACCAGAAAGGCTACTTTCTGAGGGAGTATCAATAGGGGATCCCCCCAATATTGTCAAACAGCGGTTTCTGAAGTACCAAGAGCACCAGATTTAAATCCCACGGAGGCAGTGGTGGTCGAACCGGAGGGGCCACATGCCGCACCCCCTGTACGAACGTACTCACCAATAAATGAGCCGCCAAAGGTCACTAAAAAGACAGCCAAGGCAGATATCTGCCCCTTATTGGTGCTTAAGGCAAGCTTCTGATCCACTCCACGCTGTAAAAACAGCAGGATCCTGGAAGACCGAATATGCACCCGGACGCCACCCCATCTCCTCACACATAGCGATGTAGGCCCTCCACTTGCGATGATAAATCTTCAGAGAAGATGATTTCCTCGCCCTCGGCATGGAGGATATTACCGAATCCGACAGGCCTCGGTCCCTTAGCACCTGACTTCCAACAGCCATGCCGTTAAAGCCAGCGACTGTAAAGCAGGATGAAATATAGGACCTTGCGACAGAAAGTCCTCTCGCATCGGCAGTCGCCAAGGAACATCCGCCACTAGTCGTACTAAGTCGGCGTACCAGGGATGCCGAGGCCATCTGGGGCTTAGAATCACCGGAATCCCCTCGGTCTCCACTTTGCGAAGCAGATGAGGAAGAAGTGTTAGCGGGGGGCAAGGCCTAAATAAGCTGATACTGTCCCCACGGAGCCACCAACGCGTCTGTTGCGTTCGCCCAGGGATCCTTGGACCTGGCCACAAACCTCAATACCTTCCGATTGAGACGAGAAGCCAGGAGATCCACATCTGGCAAGCCCCATCTTAGTCAAAGGAGTCGAAATACATCCGGACGTAGTGACCATTCCCCTTGGTCCAGCATCTGACGACTTAATTAGGTCGTTTGCCAGCTTCTTACGCCCGGAATGTACACGGCCGATAGAGCCGGCATGCGCCGCTCTGCCCACCGCAGGATGTGAGCGACCTCCAATGCTGCAGCCGAGCTCCTTGTTCCTCCTTGATGGTTGACATATGCCACCGCCGTGGCGTTGTCCGACTGGACCCCGACTGGGTGTCCCTGCAGCCTCTGTGACCATGTGGAGAGGCACCGCCTGATTGCCTGAAGGTCCATCATTGGTCTGCAGGCGGGATTCTTCCTGCGTCCAGCGACCCTGTGTTGACTGTACACCCCAAACTCTCCCCCAACCGGTCAGGCTGGCTACCGACGTGATCACCGTCCAGTGAAAAGGAAGGAGCTACTTTTTCGGACCCAAGGGCCGGAGACCTTCGTCACCAGATCAGGAAATCCCTGACTAGCCGGCTCGCCCGAATTTAGCAATCCAGACACCGCGGAGATTTTGTCCCACTTGGATAGGATCTCCTTTTTGCAAGACTCAAATGTGGAATTGAGCATATGGTACTGCCTCGGTACCTCAGTACCGCCTCTGTACTGCGGCCTTTCCCATTCTTTGTATATAAACTTATCAAAATAAGCTAGGTAGGGAAAACCCCCTAGTGGTGTGGGCCGGCACCTCAGTAGATGCCCTTGCCGTATCCTCCATTTTTTGGGGATCCCGCACCCGGTGATAAGTGTTTGAACAAACGCCTTCCTGCTCTGACCCGGACACAGAGTCATCCTCACTGTCCGAACGGTCCTGGTCCGCATTTTCTGACACATCACAACAGGGGCCGTTTGCCACAGCAAGGCCCGAGTTTAAATCAGAGGATTCCCCAGAGGACGGTGGGGGGAGGGGGCGTTCTTTTACCCCCTTTGCGCCCACAAGCCACCTCCACCCTGGCAACAAGGACTCCAGGGCCGCCGATAAAGCGTCCATAGGCACCGCAGGTGCGGGGTAACCGGTTGCCACCACAGGGATGTCTGAGGAAGAAGCGCCAGCTTCTGACGCCATGCTGACCTGCGCTCGCCTGACACCCTCTGGGACAGTCAGGGCGCACAAACGTTCACCCTCCTAGCTGCTACAGACCAATGGACCCCCCGCAGGACTCACCACCCTGACCCAGGCATAGCGCTGCCGAGCTGCCGTTCGCTCCTCCCTGTCAGTCACGAGGTGTCCTGTGTAATGTGTGCCGTTCAAAAGGAACATTCCCAGCGCTAGAGGCAAAAACCAAGCTGGGGCTACAAGAAAATGGCCGCCGGCCACCTCAGCAAAACGAGCGCAGGCTGCAAGAAAATGGCCGCCGGTCGCCTCAGTAAAAACAAGTGCGGGCTACAAGAAAATGGCCGCCGGGCTATCTCTGAGGTAAAAGAAAATGGCCGCGAGTACGCTGACTCACCACACGGAGGCCTTCACACACCACAGAGCATGGGGAGGAGGGAGAGGAC
This sequence comes from Rana muscosa, assembly GCA_029206835.1. Lineage (NCBI taxonomy): Eukaryota > Metazoa > Chordata > Amphibia > Anura > Ranidae > Rana > Rana muscosa. The sequence goes on from CM055122.1 coordinate 403,954,904, forward strand.
AGGGAGAGAAGAAAGGGAGAGTGAGAGACCCCCTAGTCGAGCTCCCCAGGAATGCCCAGCTGTTCCATCCTGCCAAAACAGGTGGAACCCTACTTACCCATCCTGCGGGGACTGCTGGACGCATTCCGGACAGACCCATCACCTGAGCAGTACGGGGTGGCTGTCGGCCACGGCACACTGTGACTCGGACAGCAGTAGCCGGACAGCAGTAGTCCGGTCAGATTTGTGCCCCGGAGCATATAGCTCACCGGCCACCCCTGGAGCAGACGGGGCATGTTGTGGCCGACCCAGCGCATAGCTAAAGGTCTGCTCACGCTCGATGGCCGGCTGGGGAGACTACCAGGATCTATATTTTCCAGCCTGTCACCCAGCTTGGCTGTTGATAGAAGATCTTAGGATCCAAAATAGTAGAAAAAGTTAAAAATCTCCAGGACCAATGGTCCCCACCGGGAGCCAGGTCCTTCTCCTTCACTAGGCAGAAAAAAACTGAGCTGCTGGATGCAGCGTGAGGGGTTATAGCCAGTAGGACCGCCCCCTGGGCGGTACTGTGCAAGTTTGCTGTTTTTACATGTTTTTACATGTTCTGCCTAGTCCTCTCCTGAAGGTGGCGATATAACCCTAAGGTCAAGATTAAAGGAGCTGTGTCCGTCAATGAACGAAAGAGAAAATTATGATTTTTGACATGTAGGAGAGGAGTGCCAGACTAGGCCCGGTATGGAAGTGATTCACTGACACACACCCATAAAATACTTTTTAAACTGGAGGCCTCTCCCCACAGTGCTCAGTTATTGTGTTTCCCTCGGCCAGGTAGCAACATGAAGGAACTATCGGGGTGCTACCTGAGAGAGGTCTCTATTATTTTTTTCCTTTGCAGCAGGGTCCACCAGGCAGTGTCTCAGGCAAGAGGGCCTGTTCCTGGCTCCTCTCTCCCCTTTCAATGCTGGGGAGAGCCAGTACCGCTGACAAGCAAGCTGCCCCTTGTCTTTTGCATGGCGACGGCCATGTTTTTAGTGTCCAGCAGTGTCTGGGCATGCTCCTGATGTCATTTCTGGGTGGGGTTCGCCATAGTTGTATAGTAGCGGTGATCCAGTGATCTCTAATTGCTTCCGGGTCCCATGCTGAGCCAGCTGCATTTGAGACATTGCTCAGCACGGGTGCCATACATAGAATGCATTCATTCAGAAAATGCAAAGGGTTCTCTGATTGGACGAGGTGGAGTGTCTTATGTCACTGCCCCACCTCTCCATCTCGTCTAGAGTATGCTTTGCATTCACTCTAAAAATGCAAAGCATTCTCTGAAAGGCACCAGTGTTGAGCAGCTGACCTCCTCTGTTCTCTAATGCATCAGGCAGGCCCCTCAGTACCGGTACCAAGTGAAGATCACTGAAGTAGCAATTTCTACTACAATGATTACCAGCTTCTTGGGGTATCAGACAGGTATGTTATATATACATAGTTAACATTACTATCTAAGAACATACCATACCTGGCAAATCTTTTAAAAATAGCCTAATTAAAATGGTCAAGACTACACAGCTTACCCCTAAGTCCATGCCTTCCCCCCCCTCATTTACACTGCACACATTTCATACTCCTCTTACACCATTGATCACCTCACCTCTGCACTCATGTTGCACTACATGCCTCTGCATGTTTTTTCTAACAAAGGTATCCTGTACCCTCTGTGTCTCTCCCTGTATATAGAGTGTGGGCTATTTTGTTCCTAACTTCCTTCTACCCTGTTTCAGACTGCCTGTCCACTACTGCCCAGGTACACCACCCTCAGCATAAAAGGTAAGAGGCTGTCCTCCTTTTATGGTAAGTATTGAAGAGAGAAAAAAAAAAGCATATCCACAGGTCAAGATCCGCAGCCTCCAGACATCAAGCCATGCCTCAAGCTATAGAAGATCTTGGAGAAGCCGATCAAGATCATCATCCCGTCATTGCCACCCACGTCATAGCCACTCACATCATAGTCGTTCACACCATAGAAGGTCACCTTCTTCCCATCGCACTAGGAGTTATCACACCTGCCCTGCAGAAAGTGCAGGCTGGTGCGTGGTGACGTCACAGAACACAGCTCCACTGACGCGTTTCCCGTAAGAGGCATCGACTGGGAACAGAGGCTCTCCTGAGACGTCACTCGTCACACTTTCAATATCTAAATGGGCAGCAGAGACACCAGAGCTGCTAAAAGTAGCTATTCCTCTCCGGTGTCACCTGAACATTGAAACTTCACATTCAACATCCTGATATTAACAACATATATGTTTTATGCCTAGTGACAAGAGTTTATAAGATATCATTCAAACCTTTCCATCTTACAAGCAAAAGCATAGTAGCAAGAACTACTGTATATACTCGAGTATAAGCCAAGTTTTTTCAGCACATTTTTTTGTGCTGAAAATGCCCCCCTTGGCTTATACTCGAGTCTCACTGTCCATCTGCAGCCTCATGCGCCTGATCTCCAGCGCTGTGACATGAAGTCAGTCTAGTCAACGGCCGTGCAGTGTAACAAAGCCCCGCCTCCTCCTCGTCCTCGCCTGTGATAGGCGGGACACTGACTCACTGCTGGGAAAAACTAAATCAATATTCCGTCATGGACTAGACTGACTGCATGTCACAGCGCTGGAGATCAAGGTACATGAGGCGGCAGGCAGATGGACACAGTGAGGAGGCAGGCAAATGGGCACAGTGAGGAGGCATGCAAATGGGCACAGTGAGGAGGCAGGTAAATGGGCACAGCGAGGAGGCAGGCAAATGGGCACAGTGAGGAGGCATGCAGATGGGCACAGTGAGGAGGCATGCAAATAGCAACAGTGAGGAGGCATGCAAATTTTATGCCCCAGTTGAAGAGCACTAGCTCGAAACATGTCGGGTTCATAAGCCTGCACAAGCTTAATACTCCACGCTTTATAGGAATCTTTTTTATGTGATCACTTTGTACATGCATCTTCCCAGCTGCTTGTAATACTTGCTGCATACCATTTTTACCTTGATTTTAAGACAAATAAAGGCCTTTTTTATACTTCTCATCTTGGAGTCACCTGCACTATGTGGAGCTGTTTTTGTCTCTTTCCATGATATTTTCTCTTTTGGAACATTGCATGCCCTCGTCTGCTGAGACCTGGTTGGTTCCACCTTGTACCTGGCACCTGAGACATGATCGTAACAGCATTCTTGGAGATGTCCAGGGTTTCGTCCGTTACACCATCCATTGATAGTCCAGCCTAGGAGATCTTGTCTATGCCTGATTGGCACACCGTCGCTGACGAGTGTGCCCCCGGCCTCTGGTAAAAGTATTTATTTCTTACCTTTTGTCTCGGATGATGGATCATATATATATGTCAATCTCATGGTGGATATAGTTCACCTAGCAAGCTTACAGTAGGTGCCGCCGATATTGTATATCTATCGTGCTCCCATCGCCGAGATTCTCGGCGACAGGAGTGCAGAGATCTCGGCAACAGGGTGCCGACATCCCGCGCTCGCTGCAATGGTGAGGAGACGCGGCACTGTATTGAGCGGAGATCCGACGTGGATTCCCGCCAATACCAGGCACTGCGTTTGGTATGAATCCTAAGCGGGAACTCCACGCCAATTTTTTAAGAAAAAAACGGCGTGGGTTCCCCCTCCAGGAGCATACCAGGCCCTTGGGTCTGGTCTGGATTTGAAGGGGAAACCCTACGCCGAAAAACGGCGTGGGGGTCCCCCCAAAATCCAAACCAGACCCTTATCCGAGCACGCAACCTGGCAGGCCGCAGGGGAAGAGGGGGGGCCGAGAGAGCGGCCCCCCCTCCCTCCTGAACCATACCAAGCCGCATGCCCTCAACATGGGGTGTTTGGTGCTCTGGGGCAGGGGGGCGACCTGCGGCCCCCCCACCCCAGAGCACCCTGCCCCCATGTTGATGAGGACAGGGCCTCTTCCCAACAACCCTGGCCGTTGGTTGTCGGGGTCTGCGGGCGGGGGGCTTATCGGAATCCGGGAGCCCCCTTTAATAAGGGGGCCCCCAGATCCCGGCCTCCCCACCCTATGTGAATGAGTATGGGGTACATCGTACCCCTACCCATTCACCTGGTGGAAAAAAATTGCAATAAAAAAAACACACAGCTTTTGAAAGTATTTTATTGCACAGCTCCGGGGGTCTTCTTCCGACTTCGGGGGTCTCTGGTGTCGTCGCCGCGCTCTCCGGTTCTTTCTTCTGCCGGGCCTCCGCTATCTTCTTCCAACTCTTTTGCTAGCGGGGCCCGGTCTTCTCTGTCGCCTTCTCCCCTCTTCTCCTCTCCGGTTCTTTCTTTCTTCCGCCGGGCCTCCGCTAACTCCTTTTAGCTCTTTTGCTAGCGGAGGCCCGGTCTTCTCCGTCGCCTTCTTCCCTCTTCTTCTCTCCGGTTCTTCCTTCCTTCTGCCGGGCCTTCGCTAACTTCTGTTAGCTCTTTTGCTAGCGGAGGCCCGGTCTTCCCCGTCGTCTCGTCCGGCTCTCCGTTGTCCTTCTGCCGGCCCCTCCACTACCTTGTTGCAGCTCTTTTGCTAGTGGAGGGGCCGGTCTTCCCGTCGTCGCCGTCGGCGTCTTCTTCCCTCTTCTCCTCCTCGATGTTGACTCGTCGCTTCCTCTCGCAGTAATGCTAAATCTTCGGTCCGCAGAGATTAATATAGGCTTCTCATGACGTCACAGTCACATGCTCCGGGTGGCCCCGGAGCATGTGACTGTGACGTCATGGGAGCATGTGACTGTGACGTCATGAGAAGCCTATATTAATCTCTGCGGACCGAAGATTTAGCATTACTGCGAGAGGAAGCGACGAGTCAACATCGAGGAGGAGAAGAGGGAAGAAGACGCCGACGGCGACGACGGGAAGACCAGCCCCTCCACTAGCAAAAGAGCTGCAAGAAGGTAGTGGAGGGGCCGGCAGAAGGACAACGGAGAGCCGGACGAGTCGACGGGGAAGACCGGGCCTCCGCTAGCAAAAGAGCTAAAAGAAGTTAGCGGAGGCCCGGCGGAAGAAAGAAAGAACCGGAGAGGAGAAGGCGACGGAGAAGACCGGGCCCCGCTAGCAAAAGAGTTGGAAGAAGATAGCGGAGGCCCGGCAGAAGAAAGAACTGGAGAGCGCGGCGACGACACCGGAGACCCCCGAAGTCGGAAGAAGACCCCCGGAGCTGTGCAATAAAATACTTTAAAAAGCTGTGTGTTTTTTTTATCGCAATTTTTTTCCACCAGGTGAATGGGTAGGGGTACGATGTACCCCATACTCATTCACATAGGGTGGGGGGGCTCCCTTATTAAAGGGGGCTCCCGGATTCCGATAAGCCCCCCGCCCGCAGACCCCGACAACCAACGGCCAGGGTTGTCGGGAAGAGGCCCTGTCCTCATCAACATGGGGGCAGGGTGCTCTGGGGTGGGGGGGCCGCAGGTCGCCCCCCTGCCCCAGAGCACCAAACCCCCCATGTTGAGGGCATGCGGCCTGGTACGGTTCAGGAGGGAGGGGGGCCGCTCTCTCGGCCCCCCTCTTCCCCTGCGGCCTGCCAGGTTGCGTGCTCGGATAAGGGTCTGGTTTGGATTTTGGGGGGGACCCCCACGCCGTTTTTTCGCCGTAGGGTTTCCCCTTCAAATCCAGACCAGACCCAAGGGCCTGGTATGCTCCTGGAGGGGGAACCCACGCCGTTTTTTTCTTAAAAAATTGGCGTGGAGTTCCCGCTCAGGATTCATACCAAACGCAGTGCCTGGTATTGGCGGGAATCCACGTCGGATCCCCATCTATCGGCAATGCGTGTCGCTCATCGTGAAAGGAACATTTTTCCTTTCCCGATGACGAGACAGCTCGGCGCTGGCTCTCGTGACGGAGCTCATAGGGTGTCAATCTCGCCGCTAGAAGTGGCGAGATTGACACAATATCGGCGGCACCTACTGTATCATAGCGGCATAGTAGAGATCTTTGATCTTTATTGCTCCACTTGAAAATAATCTACTATTGAACACATTAAGGACTTGATTATATACGCACACTTCATGTCATTGGTGTGTATATACCTGATAGGCGTCCAATCACAGCGCCTGTCATTTCAGCCAATCAGGTGACAGGTAACACAAACCCGGTGCACCTGATTGGCTGAGAGGCGGGTCAGTGTTAGCAAAGCGAATTCCTTCGCTTTTGCTAACGCACAGCTGAGTGAATAGCGAACGCATAGCGTTGCGCTCTATGGCTCTAATCAGGTGCATCCAAAACCACCCCCCCCCCCCCGCCTCTGTAATTCAGGCGTCCGGCGCTCAAAAAAGAGCCGGGCACCTGAATAGGGGGTGTCAGCAGCGACCATAGATAGATTCATGCAATGCATGATTCTATCTATGGTGATTAGAGTGGTGACAGGAGAGAGGGGGTGGTGCTCCTGCGCCCTCTGTGGACGCACCGCCACCGCTTTAAATGCAGGACACCTTTTGGGCCCAAGAACTGTCTCTCTCTCTCTCTCACACAATGTTTTACACCTGCATTTACACACAGCATGATGAGAGCATGCTTTGGTCTGGTCAGTGGTCTCTTTTACACAGTAAAGAGTGATGCTGAACTACCCGAGTTCAGCATCACTCTTTACTGTGTAAAAGAGACCACTGACCAGACCAAAGCATGCTCTCATTATGCTGTGTGTAAATGCAGGTGTAAAACATAATTTTTTCAAACAGGCAGGCTGGCATCACTTACTTTTTAGCAGTCTTGTCCAGGCCCTTGTATCTGTGGCTGCAAATACACCTTTGCGACATCAGGCAGATGGGGATTCCTCCAGGCAGCTCCTCCCCCTTCATCGTCACCTGACGACCTAATTTCCGCCCCCTGAGCTGAACAGTCGGACGGCCGCGGAGAGGCCGGGTGAGCGGCCCAGACACACGGAGCACCCAGGATGCCTTGGGAGTGGGCAGTGGGGACTGGGAGAAGGAAATGGATGCGTCCCTCTCCGCGGAGCCGGCCGCGGACAGGCCGGCAGCGGGTGAGCAGGGCCGGCTCAAGAAGCTGCCTAGGAAGTTAGAGTCAGGCCAAAATTGACATGTGGCCCGGCAGCTCCGGCCCACCGGGCATATGCCCGGTGTGCCCTATGGCCAGTCCGGGCCTGCTCATTGGGCATCCTTCTATTAGTTAAAGTTCAATTTGGCCCGACCCAAGTGATATAAATCTTAACATATGGCACCTTGACAGCCATGTTTTATACTGATTGGGCATCCTTCTATTAGTTAAAGTTCAATTTGGCCCGAGCCAAGTGATCGAAATCCTAAAATATGGCACCAAACGTGGCACCATGACAGCCATGCATTTCAATGGGAAATTCCGAATAAGAAGCCAAGCTATTCCTATATGAAAACCATCTTGGCTCACACAAAATTCCTTTGTTTTATACTCATTGGGCATTCTACTATATAGTAAAGTTCAATTTGGCCCAAGCCAAGTGATAGAAATCATAAAATATGGCACAAAACTTGTCACCCTGTCACCCATGCATTTCAATGGGAAATTCCGAATAAGAAGCCAAACTATCCCTACATAAAAAACAGTTTGGCTCACCCAAATTCCACTTTTTATATACTCATTGGGCATCCTTCTATATAGAAAAGTTAAATTTGGCCCAATGAGTGGAATTTTCATATATTTATTCAGAATTACCCATTTAAATACATGGCATTTAGACTGCATTCACACCTGAGCGTAGCGCTTTGAGCGTTTTTACAGACCTTTTTACCGGCATTTTGTTGCGCGATTTTGCGCCCGTCGAAACGCTCGTTGTCGTGCTAAACGCTTGAATCGAGCATTTTCATTACATTCTATGACTCCTAAAACGCCCAAATCTGCCCGATTCGTCCGGAACTTGTTTGAGCTTCAGGCGTTCGGCTTCAGGCGTTTTGGAGTGGAGATGTGAACCATCTCCATAGAGAATAATGTTTTCTCTTGTCATCCATGGACTGACACAGCGTGTCTTATACACCTTTACACGTGGGTTATGTCCCTGCTTGCAGGAGAAGACCTAGGCAGAATGTGAGATGTTATACATACATTCTAAACAGCCAGAGCTGAACAGCCCCGCCCAGGGGGGCGGTCCCTCCGGCATAACCCTCCCACTGCAGTCAGCAGACCTCAGTTTTTTTCTGCCTAGCAGAAGGAGAAGACGTGGCTCTCTCAGGAGCCAGTCTCCTGACCTATTTTTTATTCCTTTTGGAATTTTTTCCTATTTTTTTTTCTTTTGAGATCTTCTATCAACTGTCGGCTGGGCAACAGGTTGGGTACAAGATATCCTCGTAGTCTTCCCTGTCCGACCATCGAGCGTGCTGATCCTCGCCTTGTGTGCGTGAGACTCAGTTCACGACATGCCCCACGACTCCAGGGGTGGCCGGTGGGCTTCCAGCTCCGCGGTCCTCTCAAGATAGAACAGTCCGGCTGTATCTTTCGCGGTGGACCGGGCCGACAGCTACTCAGTACCGCACTGTGATAGTTCTGTCAGAAACACACCAGTGGGTCCCTCAGGGGACGGGTAAGTAGTCTCTCCTGGCTGCAGGTGAGTACATGCTGTGTGTTTCTTATGTGGGGGATTTCCCTGTCTCCCCCTGTGTTTTTTAATGTCACTCTCTGTGCACTTCGCTGGCGCTGTACTGTGTGGGGTGCCTGGGGGCCATACTGTCCTGGGGGGGGGGGGGGCTCATGCTGCTCTGCATTTCGCTGGGGCTGTTTATTTGAGAGTGAGGGGCCTGGGCGCCGTTCGGCGCCATGTTTGGTGACTGTGCTGTTTTTTACATTGGCGGCCATCTTGCCGTGGTCCGCCAGAGCACATTGCGGCGGCCATTTTCTTGTAGCCGCACCTTCTTCTAGCTCTAGTTTGGCCTCTAGCGCCGCTCAGGAACGGCGCGAATCTCCTCACAGTCTCTCTCCTCTCAGCTCACTCACGCTGAGCAGCGCGGCGCGGAGAGACAGGGCAGCGGAACCGAGCGGTCCTGGTCAGGTTGGTGGGTCCCCTGGGCATTCCCCTACTTCAGTCGGCACAGCCTGTGGGTGGTCTCAGAGGGGGACATTATGGAGTCAGAGTCACCAGCTTCCCCTAACATGCCAGAGGCAGCAGCCAGTGCTCCAGCACCTGCGGTCCCTATGGACCAGTTGTCGGCAGCCCTGGAATCATTTCTGACCAGGATGGAAGCTGTGTGTGAGCACAAGGGAGCAAAAAAGCGCCCTCTCCCCACTTTATCTCCACAAGGGGAGTGCTCTGATTCAGATATGGGCCTAGCTATTGCTGCTCAGGACCCTAGCTCTGAGTATTTGGATGGTTTTGAACAGGACATTCCTTGTGAGGAAGACTCCAGTTCTGAGTCAGTAAATGACAGGGCGCTTGTTAGTGAACTCATTGATGCTGTGAGGGACACTCTCAAGCTAAATGCTGCGACTGCAGAACCTCAGGCGGATACAGTCTCCTTTGGTTCTTTTAAGACCAAGCCTTCTAAAAAGGTTTTTCCATATGTACCTTTCTTTGACCAGCTCATTGACCAGGTCTGGGAAAAGCCGCAGAAGACTTTCATGGTCCCGCGGCGTTTGTCTATTAGATACCCCTTTGAAGACGCCCTGCTTAAAAAGTGGGCTTCTCCCCCGGTGGTCGACCCTCCAGTCGCCCGTTTAAACAAGGCCACCACTCTCCCGATGGAGGGGACTCCTGCGTTTAAGGACCCCACTGACAGGAGGTCAGAAGTGGTGAGTAGAGCCATGTTCGCCTTGTTGGGATCCGCCCTATGGCCAGTAGTAGCGGCGACCCTTGTGTCTCAGACACTCACGGAATGGGCAAAAATTGCAGGAGTATAACCTTCCTCCAGACACTATTGCTCTGGCCCACCAGATGGTGCAGGGTCTGATATATGTGTGCGACGCCACGTTGGACGCGGCCCCTTTAATATCCAGGGCCTCTGCTTCGGCGGTGGTATTGCGTCGTCTCATCTGGTTGAAATGCTGGTCTGCTGACCTAGCCTCTAAGAAGCTCCTGACGGATCTATCTTTTAAGGGTGGTAGACTTTTTGGTGCTGCTCTGGATGACATCATCAAGGATGTCACGGGAGGTAAAAGCACTCTCCTTCCTCAAACTATCAAGGGTAAGGAGGCCCGACGTAAACCGGGTCCTTCCTTTCCAGCAAAAAAGGTTTTTTTTCGTCCGTCAGAGTCCACGGGTAAGCCATCCCAGACTGACAACAGTGCGGCTGGCGGGCACAAGCGCCCCTGGGTGCGTAAGCCGAACAAGCCGGCTCCCAAGCCCGCCTCCGCGTGAAGTCTTGCCCCCGCCCGTCTCTGGGGTGGGGGGACGACTTTGCAGGTTCACGGATAGGTGGACCTCCCGGATCTCCGACCGGTGGGTGTGCGAGGTGGTCACCTCAGGATACAGAATAGAGTTCCGCTCATGGCCCCCAGACAGATTCTTTCCCTCAAATCTCCCTCTCCTTCCTGCCCATCGGGCAGCCCTCTTGGGGGCTGTACAGGATTTGATCGGGTCCGGAGTAATTGTGCCGGTTCCGTCCCAGGAGAGGTTTCAGGGGTTCTACTTGAATCTGTTTGTTGTTCCAAAAAAGGACGGGGTTCGGCCAATCCTGGACCTCAAGGCCCTGAATGCCTTCGTGAAGGTGCAAAAATTCCGCATGGAATCCATTCGCACAGTGATCGCGACACTCCATCAAGGGGATTTTCTGGCATCCTTGGACATCAAGGACGCCTACTTGCATGTTCCGATCTGCGCAAGCCACCAGAAGTTTCTGCACTTTGCGGTCGGCGAAGTCCACTATCAATTTGTGGCTCTTCCAAGGTGCTTGCTCCGGTCCTAGCTTTGCTGAGACATCGAGGCATTGCTATCGTGGGCTATCTGGACGATTTTCTTCTAAGAGCAGACAGTGGCTCAGAATTGGAAGAAAGTGTGACTATCGTCAGTCAGACCCTCAGGGAGTTTGGGTGGCTCCTGAACGTTCAGAAGTCGGTTCTAGTCCCGACTCAGCGTCTGGAGTATCTAGGTCTGATTCTGGACTCCTTGGAGGCAAGAGTCTTCCTACCTCCAGACAAACTACTGACACTTCAGTCTGCAGTACGGGTGCTGACGTCCCGAAAATGGTCGTCAATCCGCTTTTTCATGAGAGTCCTGGGACTCATGGTGGCCTCCTTCGAGGCCGTTCCTTATGCCCAAGCGCACACCAGGGCTTTACAGAAAGAGATCTTGTCCACTTGGGACAAAATGCCCGTTGTCCTTGGATCTTCAGATCCAGGTGAGTCACCTGGTCAGGGCGTCCCTGACGTGGTGGTTGAGGTCTCCGGCTCTTCGGTCCGGGAAGTCGTTCCTCCCCATCCAATGGACGGTGATCACGACGGACGCCAGCCTGACGGGCTGGGGGGGAGTCTGGGGAGTCCTGTCGGCCCAAGGGCTTTGGACTCCGGACGAAGCCCTCTTACCGATCAATGTGCTGGAGATACGGGCAATCAGACTGTGCCTCTCCTCATGGTCGGAGAAACTACAGGGTCACTCCATCAGGATCCAATCGGACAATGCCACAGCAGTGGCGTATGTCAACCATCAAGGGGGGACTCGGAGCTCAGCTGCGGCTTCCGAGGTCGCCCGCATCCTGAGGTGGGCCGAAAGAAGCGTGCCGGCTCTGTCGGCCGTCTACATTCCGGGCGTAGACAATTGGCAGGCGGACTATCTAAGTCGCCAGACGCTGGACCAGGGAGAGTGGTCCTTGCACCCGGAGGTCTTTCAACTCCTTTGCAGACGGTGGGGCACGCCGGATGTGGACCTGATGGCCTCTTGACTCAATCGCAAGGGGTCGAGGTTTGTGGCCAGATCCAGGGATCCCTGGGCGGATGCCTCGGATGCGTTGGTGGCCCCATGGGGTCAGTATCACCTGATATACGTTTATCCTCCGCTGCAGTTGCTGCCTCACCTGCTCCGCAGGGTAGCGACCGAGGGAATTCCGGTGATCCTCGTTGCTCCGGATTGGCCTCGGCGTCACTGGTACGCCGATCTGGTACGTCTCGTCGCAGACGTTCCCTGGCGGTTACCAATACGGGGGGACCTTCTGTCTCAAGGTCCTATATTTCATCCTGCTTTACAGTCTCTGGCTTTAACGGCATGGTTATTGAAAGCCAGGTGCTGAGAGACCGAGGTCTCTCGGATTCGGTCATTTCGACCATGTTAAGGGCACGGAAGTCTTCCTCCAGAAAGATCTATCACCGTACTTGGAGAGCTTACATCGCCATGCGCGAAGAGCTGGACTGGCGCCCACGAACGTATTCCGTTCCCAGAATCCTACATTTTCTGCAGCGTGGCGTGACCCAAAAGCTCGCTTTCAGTACCATTAAGGGTCAGATTTCGGCCTTGGCCATCTTCTTTCAGCGACCGCTGGCAGGTCATCCCTTGGTTAGCACCTTTGTGCAGGGGGTTCGCCATGTGCTCCCCCCTGTCAAGCCTCCTCTCCCCCCGTGGGATCTGAATTTGGTGCTCTCGGTTCTCCAGGAACCTCCCTTTGAGAATATTAGAGATATTCCCCTCTTGACTTTGTCTCAGAAGGTGGCCTTCTTGGTGGCCATTACTTCCATTAGACGAGTGTCTGAGTTGGCGGCCTTGTCCTGCAAGTCGCCCTTTTTGGTCATCCATAAGGATAAGGCGGTGTTACGTCCATGACCTTCTTTTCTGCCAAAGGTGGTCTCGGCCTTCCACTTAAATGAGGACATTGTCCTCCCGTCCTTGTGTCCTCACCCATCGCATCCCAGAGAGTTTGCGCTTCACACTTTGGATGTGGTACGAGCCTTGCGGGTGTACCTGTCTGCTACTGCCTCTATTCGGAAGTCTGACTCGCTATTTGTGGCTGTCTCTGGTCCAAAACAGGGCCAAGCGGTTTCGTCTGCCACCATTTCTAGGTGGATCAGACAAACCGTCATTCGAGCTTATGCTCTCAAGGGGCGGGCGCCTCCCTTTCCGGTTACGGCACATTCCACCAGGGCAATTGGTGCTTCCTGGGCTTTCCGACATCAAGCGTCGGTTGCACAAGTGTGCAAGGCGGCGACCTGGTCGTCTGTTCATACCTTTTCTAAGTTTTATAAGGTTGATGTGGCTGCATCTTCGGATGCTTCCTTCGGCTGCAAGGTGTTGCAGGCCGCTGTTTGATGTTGCAACTCCTCCGTTGAGGAGCTCTGCCTTGTTTGGAGTGAAGTTTTTGGTTTTCCATTTATACTGCTCCCATCCCTCTTGACACTGCTTTGGGACATCCCACATGTAAAGGTGTATAAGACACGCTGTGTCAGTCCATGGATGACAAGAGAAAATAGGATTTTTGTACTCACCGTAAAATCCGTTTCTCTGGCATCCATGGACTGACACAGCACCCACCCTTCTTTTCGAGTTTGTACTGCTTTGTTACGAACTGAGGTCTGCTGACTGCAGTGGGAGGGTTATGCCGGAGGGACCGCCCCCCTGGGCGGGGCTGTTAAGCTCTGGCTGTTTAGAATGTATGTATAACATCTCACATTCTGCCTAGGTCTTCTCCTGCAAGCAGGGACATAACCCACGTGTAAAGGTGTATAAGACACGCTGTGTCAGTCCATGGATGCCAGAGAAACAGATTTTACGGTGAGTACAAAAATCCTATTTTTTTCCCCCTCTAGCGTTTTGTAGCTTCAGGCTTTAGGCTACAAAACGCTCAGGTGTGAATGCAGCCTAAGGCCTCTTTCACACGGGACGGATCCGTGCAGATCCGCCCCGTGAAGCTCCGCTTGCTCAGCGGGGATCGCTCCGTTGATCCCCGCTGAGCCGACGGATGACTGGGCGGTCCCCGCACACTGTGCAGGGACCGCCCTGTCAGAGCGCCGCTCTCCCCTATGGGGAATCGGATGACGACGGACCGTAGAGTCCGTTGTCATCCGATCCGCTCCGCCGACGGAAGGAAAAATAGGGTTTTCCTCCGTCACACTTTGGCGGAGCGGAGCGGGTCGGATGTCAGCGGACATGTCTCCGCTGACATCCGTGCCTCCATAGGGGTACATGGAGGATCCGTTTCAGGTCCGCCTAAAAAACTGACAGGCGGACCTGAACGGACCTCCGTGTGAAAGGGGCCTAAGGGAGACAGAATTGTTGTTAAAGTTCACGATTTTATTATAAACATTGCAGATGATTGTTTAGTAAATAATCACTTTTGTGAACATAGATCCAACCTGAATAAGAAGCTGGCTGAATAAGGAGCCAACTTCTGCATTCGAATAAGAAGCTGGCTGAATAAGGAGCTAACTTCAGCTTCATATGTTAATACATGTTTGCTTAAGTATACATGGTTATTCATGATCGCATAAGGATACATGGTTGCATAAAAATACTTGATCGCATAACGATAAATGATCGCATAAAGATACATGATCGCATAAGGATGCATGATCACATAAAGATACATGGTTGCATAAAGATGCATGTTTATACATGTCTGCATAGATACGTGTTGCGTAATGTTGCATAACACGTTTCATAAACGCATGCTTGCTTATTGCGAAGATGCTTGTTTCCATGGGCACATGTTACATGAATGCGTGTGTACAGCGCACACTTTCATATTTTGCCTAAATGCATATTTACATGAACACATGCTTCCATAGAGGCATATTGCTTAAACACATGCTGTCATGTTTTTCATTTGTGCTGTAAACATATGTTTATTTACATTAGGCTGTACACATATGTACTTGTTTTTTCTGAGGCTATTTATCTATGTGCTTATTTGCATAGGACTACATGCGTATGGGCTTATTTGCCTGGGTACTTGTTTGCCGGAGGTGTATGAGCTTATTGACCCTGTACTGCATGAATGCATGAATGGCAAGAATACTTGTACACCTGCATGTTTGCATACCTAGGTGCTTGCATATTGTTTTAGGCCTGCATCCTTGCAGGACTGTTTATTAGGTTGGATAATATAGTAGCTGCATTATTTAACTGTTATACCAGCTAAACGGTTCCAGAAAAGAGAGGCAGCCGGAGGAAGCAGGGGCACCGCTCTTTGGTTCAGGGATCTGGCGGTGTCCACATCCCCCGATGGAGAGTGGTTTCGAGTGCATCTGAGCCACTGTGGTGTTTGGCATTGCAGGGTGTCCTGGCGCATTAATTTTTTTTCAGACTGCGGCCGCATCACATTGTTCATGCCTAATCTCGGTTGATCGAAGCCTAAGCAGGATCAAGCCTTGTTAGTATATAGATGGGAGACTGCCCGGGGATACCAGATGCAGTAAGCTTTCCCCACCAGAGGTGAAGTGCACCTCTTGGGACTGTCTGGGTCTGTCACAGAGTCGTCAGTATTTTGCCTTGCATTTGCTCTTGGAGCAGAAGTTATGGGCTCATTACTGTGAGACAATTAAATGGTAGCAGTTCCAAAGCCAAATAGACCTCATGTCCCTATCTTAAGAGCTCAAGCCGCTAAACATCCTTCTGTTTTCAGATAGGCTAGACTGTTCAGTGATGACCTCTCTGCAAGAGGTACATTTCAGGGCCATGGGGGGCTTTCCATAATAATCTGTAAACGCACAGTTTCATGGGACGCTTTGATTCCAGGATCATCAAAGATTTCTGTAATAGCAGTGGAAAGCTGTTTTCTTTTGTGAATCTTCCTTTTGGGTTGTGTTCTCAAAGCATCTAGCCCCAGTGCTGGGCTTGCTGAAGACACCTCAATAATCTTTGCTCAAGAAGCAGTCAATTCCAGGGGTTCCTTCAATATATTTCTATAGGAGGAATCTGTGTTAAGGTCAAAGCACATTCTCTACATACAGCCCTACTCCAGGTCTTGGTAGAGGTTCATTCTCTGTCTGGAACTTAAAGATCTAGGCCTTGCAATCCCGGAAGGCTCTGCTCCTGGGGGAATACAGAGCAAAAATTGGTGCTTGATATTCTTTTTCAGGAATTTGGAAAATAATAACCACTGATGCCAGTCTCTCTAAGTTGACTTGAGGCTGGCTACATTTCAGTGGGCTTGGTCTCTACAGGGGAGAATACTGTCCAATAGCTTGGAATTTTTTGGCCAGTATGCCTTCCTCTGGATTATAGGAAAAACCTGTTATAGGTCCAATCTGGAAATGCCTCTGCAGGCATGTGTATGTGTGTATGTATATGTGTACGTGTGTGTGTATATGTGTATGTGTGTGTGTGTATATATATATATATAGAGTATGTATGTGTGTGTGTGTGTGTGTGTGTATGTATCAACCACCATGCGACCCAGGGAGATGTACCACATTCTGTCTGGGACAGTACAAGAACTGTCTCTATCGCCAATACCTATTCCAGGTATAGGATAGTGGCTAGAGAACTCTGCAGGGGAATCTTCTAGATTCCAAATTCTGCAACAGTTTGGGACAGGTGTGTCCAGGACAAGAGTCCCACTGCCAATAAGGGTACATGTACTAGTAACACCTTAAGGTTTGGTTCTCCCTTATTTGAAGTTTTTTTTTCCCCGTTTCAGATTCTACCACATCCTTTGTGAAGAATCCATAAGGTGGAACACTGATATTAGTGTTGACCAAATTAGCCCAGAGGGGCTTGGTACACAGGCATAACGGGTCCTACGGGGGTTGCTCCTTTGGACACTCCCAGTCCAGCGGGACCTGATGGTCTTGAGTCCTGTATCTTAGCACCGTTGAGCCCCTGGAAGCCAGCTTTGGGGAACTTCAATTACAGACTTTGAAAATATTTTTTTTTGCCTGGCGTGAAGCCAGGAAGTGGCCCCCGCAGAAATATGTGGGTTGGAGATTTTCTGTTTTCTTTCTCCAGTCAGTAGAGGAAAGGAGTTTGGCCTTAAGGACCGTTAAGGGTTAGAGTTTGTCCCTATACATTTTTTTCCAGAGGCCGTTGTTTCCCACTCCTTGATTCATACTTCATACAGCGTGTAACGTAGACCGTCCCGCCTGTCAGGCCATTCTTGTGTCCTTGGGACTTAAATTTGATCTTGACTGTCCTTGCAGAGGCCATTTTTTTAACCAATCAGGGGATTCTGTTGTTCCTTTATCTCAGAAGTTGGCTTCTTTGGTTGCTATCACTTCACGAAGTGGAGTGTAAAGCCCTGTACACACGATCGGATAACCTATGGATTTTCGTCCGATGGATTTGTCCATCGGAAATCCGATGAAACTCTTTTTCATCAGTCTTGCCTACACACCATCAGTCAAAAAACCGACCGTTCCAAACGCGGTGACGTAAAACACTCCGATGAGCCGAGAAAAATTAAGTTTAATGCTTCTGAGCATGCGTCGACTTGATTCTGAGCATGCGTGGGTTTTTGATCCGATGGACTTGCCCATAGACGATCGGAGTTTTCGATTGGTTTTTTATCCATCGGAAAAATTTAAAACATGTTCTATTTTTTAAAACCGATGGAAAAAAGAACGATGGGTCCCATACACAATCGGTTGGTCTGATGAAAACCATCCATCGGACGGTTTTCATCAGTCAAACCGATCGTGTGTACAGGGCTTTAGAGTTGCCGGCTCTTTCATGCAATGAACAGACAAAAACAGTCTGGCCCCAGGAAACTGGGACATCTATTGCACTAAGAACCTTGTGAATGTCCTGCAAGAGCCCAAAAGAGCAGCTGTGTGGATGAGCACACCAGGAGGGATGTGAATACAAGTAAAAACATTCAGGAGCAACCACAATTAAAAGAGCTAATCGGGACAGTCTTGAAAGGACAAACAGTCAAATAATAAAAACATTCAATGAGATAAAAACATGTGTCGATTTAATAATAACATGTGATTGAATGAAAAATTATCTAGACATCTCCTTGCATAGATGGAACTACTGCAAGGCTTTGCAGTAGTTCCATCTATGCAAGGAGATGTCTAGATAATATTTCATCCAATCACATGTTATTATTAAATCAAAACATGTTTTTATCTCATTGAACATTTTTATTATTTGACCATTTGTCCTTTCAAGACTGTCCCGATCAGCGCTTTCAATTGTGGTTGCTCCTGAAGGCTCTTTCATGCAAGGAGCCATTCTTGGTCTCGCATCATAAGGTGATGTTGCGTCCTCGTCCATTTTTATTGGCTAAAGTGGTTTCTAGTTTTCACTTGAATCAACACAGTGTCTTGCCTTTTATTTTTCTCCTAATCCAGTCAGCAGGAGAAAGATCGCTACCTACTCTAGAGGTAGTTCAGTCGCTCAGGGTCTACTTGAGTTGTCGGCACAAGTCAGGAATCCTGGTTGTGCTGCCGGAAGAGCCCAGGAAGGGCAGGCGGCATCCAGGTAGAATATTTAGCAGTGGATCTGCTAGTTTATCAATGATGCCTATGGTTTAAATGGCAAAAAAAAAAAAACAGGTGTGGGAGTATCTTGGGCCACCCATCATTGGGTGTCAGTGGCCCAGGTGTTCAAGATCACTATTTGGTCTTTTGTTTATACATCTACAGGGTTTTTTACCAGGTCGATGTCCACCACGTAGATGATGCTGCCTTTGGCCTCAGCGTATTACAAATAGCAGAGTAGGTCCTTATTTGGTGGCAGTTTCTATGATGGTGTCTCCCTTCCCTCAGGGGCATTGCTTTAGGACATCCCAGATAGTCATTATTATGGTTGCTCTGTGTCCCATGATGTACGATAAAGAACATAAGATTTTTCCTACAGCTTACCTGTAAAATCCTTTTCTTGGAGTACATCACGGGACACAGAGGTCCCTCCCCTCTTTACTGGGATATTCATTGCTTTGCTACAAAACTGATGTGCTTCCTGTGAAGGAGGGGTTATATAGAGTGGAACTTCCTGTCTATTAGTTGCTAGTGTCCATTCACCTATAGGTGGCGTATAACCCAGATAGTCATTATTATGGTTGCTCTGTGTCCCGTGCTGTACTCCAAGAAAAGGATTTTACAGGTAAGCTGTAGGAAAAATCCTATTTTTAGGTTGCACACTTATTTACCTTATGTGTATTTGAGTTGAGTATTTAGACTTTTATAAGTTGTAGCACCTTCATATATACAGTATCTGAATTTTTTTTTAGAAAACCCGCGCCAATATCTAATAAAAGTAAAACTACTTATTGTAAATAAAGCTGCTCCCCAAATTGTCAGTGGTATTCTGAGATAGTAATGAAAAAAAGTGGAAGGTGGGGGCGCTAAAATAGGAGTGACAGTGTATGTGAAACCCCTAAATAGTAAAATTGGTATATTGCAACACCAAAAAAATTTATTAACACTGTGAATAATAACCCACCTTAATAAAGTAGACCAGAATAATAAATAAAACCAGATGACCACCCACCTCTATTAACTGATAACAGTCAAGGGGTGGGAACAAAATGGTATAAATAATAAAAAAGTGCCAAACCATGTTGATTGCAAAATTAGTTAGTAAAAAAGACCCAATCTAACCAACCAAATATGCACCAATTCAAAAATATACATAAATGTCCACACTCCAGAAGACAATATATGTGACTCGTGGAAATGAGTGAAAAATAAAAAATAATAAAAATGTGTAAACAATCCAAATGTTGGCGCAAATGTCCACAAAAACAATAGTCAGTAAATAATCTATTCAAAGATGCTTGACGCGTTGTGAATCTTCCAAGTGCTAGAAATTCATCATGTGGTAAACCAGAAATCGTGACTTTAAGGTCCACCTTCACCATACATAGATATCACCCGATAGTGCTATGGATATGGATGGCAGCTTACCCCAAGGAGTTGACCCTTTTTCCTAAAAAAGAGGTCAAATAGTAAAACTTGCTAGGTGGTATGGGAGATGGTAACGTATGGACGGCTGTACTGCACTCTAGTCATGGAAATCTCCGGTGGTAAAATATGCAAAAATGGAAGAAGAAGCCAAAATAGTGTAATCCTATTTAATAAAATGAATGTACATAGTAGGCCAATAAAGTGCTTACTGTATGAGTGCCCCGAACCCGGCACTGAGGCTGAAAAGCGTGAATCTGTGGATGGATGTCCCAAGAGTGTAGGAGCTGGCGTGCGTTCCACCTCTGAGAGCAGACAACCAGCGGGACAGGAAGTAATGTCAGTATCACAAAAGTGAGTACACCCCTCACATTTTTGTAAATATTTTAGTATATCTTTTCATGTGACAACACTGAAGAAATTACACTTTGCTACAATGTAAAGTAGTGAGTGTACAGCTTGTATAAATGTAAATGTGTAAATTTGCTGTCCCCTCAAAATAACTCAACACACAGCCATTAATGTCTAAACCGCTGGCAACAAAAGTGAGTACACCCCTAAGTGAAAATGTCCAAATTGGGCCCAAAGTGTCAATATTTTGTGTGGCCACCATTATTTTCCAGCACTGCCTTAACCCTCTTGGTCTTGAGTTCACCAGAGCTTCACAGGTTGCCACTGGAGTCCTCTTCTACTCCTCTATGATGACATCACAGAGCTGATCGGCATGCTTGCTATCACAGTGAGACCCTCAGACAACAGTCTCCCCTGGAACTTCATAACCAAAGGCAGTAGAGGAAAGGCATCTGCTGGGTGACTGTTTCTTGGGCGAGTAAGAGCATCCACTTCCTCCACCAATGGTTGAGGGTAGGAAGAGAGGCATCTTGTGAACGGATGGTGATTCAAATAGACTCAGCTGAGAGTGGCCCCATACTTGAGTGATATGGGCAAGATATCCGATTAACTTGCTTCCGGACCGCCCGCCGTTGTTTTACGTTGGTACGTTGAAGAGGAATGCCGTTGTTATGGCAGCAGCTAGCTACCATAACCCCGGTATCCTCTTCTTCAGTGGGCGGTCTCCGCTTCAAGATAAAAGTGGTCTCTGCCGCAGACCCCCCCTCCCACCACTCTCCGGTGCCCTCTGCTGCTTACCAGAACCGCCAGCATCGCGTCCTGTACCTGGCTTGGCATGGAGACGTGTGAGGGGAAGATATTTAAGAGGTCCTGTCATGCTTTTTTTCTATAACAAGGGATGTTTACATTACTTGTAATAGGAATAAAAGTGAGTGTATTTTTTTTTTTTTAAAGAACAGTGTAAAAATGTAAAAATAAAAGGTTAAATAAATAAGAACAAAAAAATAATTTTTAAACGCGCCCCATCCTGCCGAGCTCGCGTGCAGAAGCGAACACATACGTGAGTAGCACCCATATATGAAAACAATGTTCAAACCACACATGAGGTATCACCACGATTGTTAGAGCGAGAGCAATAATTCTAGATGTCTGTAAATCAAAACATGCAACCTGTAGAATTTTTTAAACGTCGCCTATGGAGATTTTTAAGGGTAAAAGTTTGCCACCCTTCCATGAGTGGGCTAAGCTTTGAAGCGTGACATGTTGGGTATCAATTTACTCTGCGTAACATTATCTTTCACGATATAAAAAAATTGGGCTAACTTGACTGTTGTCTTATTTTTTTATTCAAAAAAAAAAAAAAATCCCAAAAAAGTGCGCTTGTAAGACCGCTGCGCAAATACGGTGTGACAAAAAGTATTGCAACGACCGCAATTTTATTCTCTAGGGTGTTATAAAAACTATATATATAATGCTTGGAGGTTCTAAGTACCGTATTTTTCGCTCCATAAGACGCACTTTTTATCCCCCAAAAAACGGGGGGAAATGTGTGTGCGTCTTATGGAGCGAATACTAATCAGGAGAGCCGCTGATAGGGGGATCGTTTCGACGGCAGAACGATGCCCTATGCATCACTCTGCCCCAGCTAGATCCTGTTTCTCTAATGCCTTCAGCTGCTACAGGGAGAGAAACAAAAGGGTATTGTTCTTTATTTAATCCCCACAGGATCGGCATTGATATGTAAATCGCGCGGGCATTGTTATGTTAATTAGGTTGGCCGCCGCGATTCATATGCTAATTACGCCCGCACCTCTGCATGCCGCCCACCTAGAAGGTGTGAACAGCATACAGGTGAGGATAGGGGGCATGTAGAGGGGATCAAAGAGGGGGGTTTGAGGTGCAGAGGCTGCAGAGTTGAATGGGAAGGAAGGGTTGGAGTGCAGATAATAGAAGATGAGGGGTTTGGGGGACAGAGGTTAGCAGATGAGTTAGAGGGGCAGAGTTGTACTGAGAGGGAGATAAGAATGCAGAGATTAGTAGAGAGATGGGGGAGGGGGTTACTGTAAATACACCATTTACATTACTGGTCAGTGTAAATGTCTAACTATGCAAATACTCCTGTTGTATTGAGGTCATGTAAATGTCCCAGTTAAATTGGGGATCAGTGTAGGGTGCCCCCTTACATTAGTTGTTAGTGTAGAAATATTATTCTGTTATACTTTATTAAATATTTTAGTACACCATTTGGTTCAAGTTTTTTTTTTTTTATATTTTCCTCCTCTAAAATCTAGGTGCGTCTTATGGTCAGGTGCGTCTTATGGAGCGAAAAATGCGGTAATTTTCTAGCAAAAAAATTTAGTTTTTTTACTTGTAAACACCAAATCTCAGAAAGAGGCTGTGTCCTTAAAGTGACTGTAAACTCTCCACTACAACTTCCGCTTTTTTTAAACTATATAGCAGAGGCAGCTGATCGCTGCCTGTGAAAGTTCACTCACTGTTTTAGTTGCCATAGAAATCATCCTGCAATGTTGAGTGACGTCAGCCGCTCTTGCGCATTCCGTATATTGTTTAACCACTTAACGACCGCTCACTGTATATATACGTCGGCAGAATGGCACCGACAGGCACAATCACGTACAGTGTACGTGACTGCCTTTGTATAGTTGGGGGGTCCAATCGGACCCCCCTTCTATACAGTGAGCGGTCGTTATTCATTGGGGAGCGATCCGGGATGAGGGGACGGCCATTTGATTCCGGCCACCCCCTCGCGATCGCTCCCGACGAATGAGAAAGCTTCCTCTGCTGTGTAATGTTTACACAGGCAGAGGAAGTGATGTCATCTCTCATGCGGCGCTCACATATACCGAGCGCCGTACAAGAGAAGACACACAGGTTAGTGCACAAACAGCACACTGACACCAGGACACATAGGAACATAAATCGCCCCCCCAGATCACCCCCCAGCCCCCAGTCACAGTGTCACTGATTGCAGTGACCATTTATTTACTGATCACTGCAATCAGTGACATTTGTGACTGTAAAAGTGTCACTACAGTTTAGTTTTAGGTCCAGTGTAGCCCCCTAACCCCCCCCCTAATAAAGGTTTAACCCCCTGATCACCCCCCAGATAATCCTTTCACCCCCTATCACCACTGTCGCTAAGCGATCATTTTTCTGATCGCTGTTTTAGTGTCGGTGATGCCGATCGGTAGCCAGTTATTTTTTTTAGGTTCGCCGCAGGTTTTTATAGCGTCAGGTACCCCCATATATTACCTAATAAAGGTTTAACCCCCTTGATCGCCACCCAGGTAACCCTTTCACCCCCTATCACCACTGTCGCTAAGCGATCGTTTTTCTGATCGCTGTCTTATTGTCGGTGATGCCGATAGGTAGCCAGTTATTTTTTTTAGGTTCGCTGCAGGTTTTTATAGCGTCAGCTACCCCCATATATTACCTAATAAAGGTTTAACCCCCTTGATCGCCCCCCCGGTAACCCTTTCACCCCCTATCACCACTGTCGCTAAGCGATCGTTTTTCTGATCGCTGTCTTATTGTCGGTGATGCCGATAGGTAGCCAGTTATATTTTTAGGTTCGCCGCAGGTTTTTATAGCGTCAGGTACCCCCATATATTACCTAATAAAGGTTTAACCCCCTTGATCGCCCCCCAGGTAACCCTTTCACCCCCTATCACCACTGTCGCTAAGCGATCGTTTTTCTGATCGCTGTCTTATTGTCGGTGATGCCGATAGGTAGCCAGTTATTTTTTTTAGGTTCGCTGCAGGTTTTTATAGCGTCAGCTACCCCCATATATTACCTAATAAAGGTTTAACCCCCTTGATCGCCCCCCAGGTAACCCTTTCACCCCCTATCACCACTGTCACTAAGCGATCGTTTTTCTGATCGCTGTCTTATTGTCGGTGATGCCGATAGGTAGCCAGTTATATTTTTAGGTTCGCCGCAGGTTTTTATAGCGTCAGGTACCCCCATATATTGCCTAATAAAGGTTTAACCCCCTTGATCGCCCCCCAGGTAACCCTTTCACCCTCTATCACCACTGTCGCTAAGCGATCGTTTTTCTGATCGCTGTCTTATTGTCGGTGATGCGATAGGTAGCCAGTTATTTTTTTTAGGTTCGCCGCAGGTTTTTATAGCATCAGCTACCCCCATATATTACCTAATAAAGGTTTAACCCCCTTGATCGCCCCCAGGTAACCCTTTCACCCCCTATCACCACTGTCGCTAAGCGATCGTTTTTCTGATCGCTGTCTTATTGTCGGTGATGCCGATAGGTAGCCAGTTATTTTTTTAGGTTCGCCGCAGGTTTTTATAGCGTCAGCTACCCCCATATATTACCTAATAAAGGTTTAACCCCTTGATCGCCCCCCCAGGGTAACCCTTTCACCCCCTATCACCACTGTCGCTAAGCGATCGTTTTTCTGATCGCTGTCTTATTGTCGGTGATGCCGATAGGTAGCCAGTTATTTTTTTTAGGTTCGCTGCAGGTTTTTATAGCGTCAGCTACCCCCATATATTACCTAATAAAGGTTTAACCCCCTTGATCGCCCCCCCGGTAACCCTTTCACCCCCTATCACCACTGTCGCTAAGCGATCGTTTTTCTGATCGCTGTCTTATTGTCGGTGATGCCGATAGGTAGCCAGTTATATTTTTAGGTTCGCCGCAGGTTTTTATAGCGTCAGGTACCCCCATATATTACCTAATAAAGGTTTAACCCCCTTGATCGCCCCCCAGGTAACCCTTTCACCCCCTATCACCACTGTCGCTAAGCGATCGTTTTTCTGATCGCTGTCTTATTGTCGGTGATGCCGATAGGTAGCCAGTTATTTTTTTTAGGTTCGCTGCAGGTTTTTATAGCGTCAGCTACCCCCATATATTACCTAATAAAGGTTTAACCCCCTTGATCGCCCCCCAGGTAACCCTTTCACCCCCTATCACCACTGTCACTAAGCGATCGTTTTTCTGATCGCTGTCTTATTGTCGGTGATGCCGATAGGTAGCCAGTTATATTTTTAGGTTCGCCGCAGGTTTTTATAGCGTCAGGTACCCCCATATATTGCCTAATAAAGGTTTAACCCCCTTGATCGCCCCCCAGGTAACCCTTTCACCCTCTATCACCACTGTCGCTAAGCGATCGTTTTTCTGATCGCTGTCTTATTGTCGGTGATGCGATAGGTAGCCAGTTATTTTTTTTAGGTTCGCCGCAGGTTTTTATAGCATCAGCTACCCCCATATATTACCTAATAAAGGTTTAACCCCCTTGATCGCCCCCAGGTAACCCTTTCACCCTCTATCACCACTGTCGCTAAGCGATCGTTTTTCTGATCGCTGTCTTATTGTCGGTGATCCCGATAGGTAGCCAGTTATATTTTTAGGTTCGCCGCAGGTTTTTATAGCGTCAGGTACCCCCATATATTGCCTAATAAAGGTTTAACCCCCTTGATCGCCCCCCAGGTAACCCTTTCACCCTCTATCACCACTGTCGCTAAGCGATCGTTTTTCTGATCGCTGTCTTATTGTCGGTGATGCGATAGGTAGCCAGTTATTTTTTTTAGGTTCGCCGCAGGTTTTTATAGCATCAGCTACCCCCATATATTACCTAATAAAGGTTTAACCCCCTTGATCGCCCCCAGGTAACCCTTTCACCCCCTATCACCACTGTCGCTAAGCGATCGTTTTTCTGATCGCTGTCTTATTGTCGGTGATGCCGATAGGTAGCCAGTTATTTTTTTAGGTTCGCCGCAGGTTTTTATAGCGTCAGCTACCCCCATATATTACCTAATAAAGGTTTAACCCCTTGATCGCCCCCCCAGGTAACCCTTTCACCCCCTTTTGCCAGTGTCACTAAGCGATCGTTTTTCTGATGGCTGTATTACTTATGCTGGTGCCGATAGATAGCCAGTTATTTTTTTTAGGTTCACCGCAGGTTTTTATAGCGTCAGGTACCCCCATATATTATCTAATAAAGGTTTTAACCCCCTAATTGCCCCTAGTTAACCCTGCGTCACACCCCAGGCAGCGAGAGGTTAGTGCCAGTAACGCTAACACCCACGCGTGAAGCATACACCTCCCTAAGTGGTATAGTATCTGAACAGATCAATATCTGATCTGATCAGATTTATACTAGTGTCCCCAACAGTTTAGGGTTCCCAAAAAACGCAGTGTTAGCGGGATCAGCCCAGATACCTGCTAGCACCTGCGTTTTGCCCCTCCGTCCAGCCCAGGTCACCCAAGTGCAGTATCGATCGATCACTGTCACTTACAAAACACAACACACATACCGTATTTATCGGCGTATAACACGCACTTTTTTCCCCTTAAAATCAGGGGAAAATCGTGGGTGCGTGTTATACGCCGCTACTCCACCAATTCCCCTGCTGAAATGAGCGAGAGGAGCCGAAGTACACTCGGCTTTACTCGGCTCCTCTCGCAGTCCCACCCATCTCTGACTGCGCCGCTGACATAGAGAAAGCCGAGTGTACTTCGGCTAGTCTCGGCTCCTCTCGCAGTCCTGCCCCTGACTGTGAGCAGAGCCGAGTCTAGCCGAAGTACACTCGGCTTTCTCTGTCAGCGGCGCAGTCAGTGGAGATGGGCGGGACTGCGAGAGGAGCCGAGTCTAGCCGAAGTACACTCGGCCCCGCTCTCTCCTCTCCACAGAAATTGGTGCCAAATTTAAAAAACGCAGAGACTGACAAGGCTGCAAAGGCACTGGGCAAGGCTGCAGATGGACAGATGGACACTGGGCAAGGCTGCAGATGGACAGATGGTCACTGGGCAAGGCTGCAGATGGACAGATGGACACTGGGCAAGGCTGCAGATGGACAGATGGACACTGGGCAAGGCTGCAGATGGACAGATGGACACTGGGCAAGGCTGCAGATGGACACTGGGCAAGGCTGCATGCTGCATTTAAATATACGTTTTTTTTCCTTGAATTTCCCTCCTAAAAGTTTTTTTCCTTAAAATTCCCTCCTAAACTTGGGGTGCGTGTTATACGCCGGCGCGTGTTATACGCCGATAAATACGGTAACTGCAGCGTTCGCAGAGACTGATCCCTGCGACTCCAGTGCTGTAGGAGGTGATTTCACCACCACAGTAAAAAAAAAAAGCATATATGCCGAAGAATTGGGGCAGCAGGGGCGGAGGAGCGGAGGAGCGATTTTGCTCCTAATGCCGCATACATACAGTCGAAATTCCGAAGGAAGGCTTGCCCGTGGAAAAGTCCGACCATGTGTGTGCGGCATAATTTTTGCAGGAGGATGCCCCAATGCTTCGGCATATATAAATGGTGCATGTATGCCCATCATTAGAAGTGGGTGGATGAATGGCGGTATTCTAATGGTGGGCATACCCACCGATCAATCTCTTTTTTTCGTTCAGCCAACAGGCTGCATGACAAAAAAGATTACAATACATGTCCAACAAGGACCAGCAACGTACTGGTATGTTGCTGGACTTTGAATGGTTATACCAGATTGATGCCTGCGGGTTTAGGTATCATCTTGGTATTATTCTTTTCAGCCAGCGGCCGGCTTTCATGTAAAAGCAATCCTAGCGGCTAATTAGCCTCTGGACTGCTTTTACAAACAGTGGGAGGGAATGTCCCCCCCCCGGATATAAAAAGCGCCATTGGGAAATTAGGAAAGCATTTTATCACACCGATCTTGGTGTGGTCAGATGCTTTGAGGGCAGAGGAAAGATCTAGGGTCTAATAGACCCCAGTTTTTTCAAAAAAAGAGTACCTGTCACTACCTATTGCTATCATAGGGGATATTTACATTCCCTGAGATAACAATAAAAATGATAAAAAAAAAAAAATATGGAAGGAACAGTTTAAAAATAAAATAAAAAAGCAAATTTAATAATAATAATAATTAAAAAAAGAAAAAAAAGCACCCCTGTCCTGCCCTGCTCTTGCGCAATGGCGAACGCAAGCGTCGGTCTGGCGTCATATGTAAACAGCAATTGCACCATGCATGTGAGGTATCACCGCGAAGGTCAGATCGAGGGCAGTCATTTTAGCAGTAGACCTCCTCTGTAAATCTAACGTGGTAACCTGTAAAGGCTTTTAAAAATGTATGTAGTTTGTCGCCAATGCGCGTTTGTGCGAACTTTTAAAGCATGTCATGTTTGGTATCTATGTACTCGGCCTAAGATCATCTTTTTTATTTCATCAAACATTTGGGCAATATAGTGTGTTTTAGTGCATTAAAATGAAAAAAAGTGTATTTTTTCCCCAAAAAATGCGTTTGAAAAATCGCTGCGCAAATACTGTGTGGAAAAAAAAAATGCAACACCCACCATTTTAATCTGTAGGGCATTTGCTTTAAAAAAATATATAATGTTTGGGGGTTCAACATAATTTTCTTGCAAAAAAAAAAAATGTTTTCATGTAAACGAAAAGTGTCAGAAAGGGCTTTGTCTTCAAGTGGTTAGAAGAGTGGATGTAAGCTTCCTAATGTTGTGTATAAAATGCCAGAACAGTTCAAAACCTCCCCCCCAAATGACCCAATTTTGGAAAGTAGACACCCCAAGCTATATACTGAGAGGCATGTCGAGTCCATGGAATATTTTATATGTTGACACAAGTTGCGGAAATAATACAATTTTTTTTAATTTTTTTGCACAAAGTTGTTACTAAATGATATATTGCTCAAACATGCCATGGGCATATGTGGAATTACACCCCAAAATACATTCTGTTGCTTCTCCTGAGTACGGGGATACCACATGTGTGAGACTTTTTGGGAGCCTAGCCGCGTACGGGACCCCAAAAACCAAGCACCGCCTTCAGGCTTTCTAAGGGTGTAAATTTTTGATTTCACTTCTCACTGCCTATCACAGTTTCGGAGGCCATGGAATGCCCAGATGGCACAAAACCCCCCCAAATGACCCCATTTTGGAAAGTAGACACCCCAAGCTATTTGCTGAGAGGTATGTTGAGTATGTTGCAGATCTCGCTTTTTGTCACAAAGTTTTGAAAAAAAAAAATAATAATTATTTTCTTTCTTAATTTTCAAAAACAAATGAGAGCTGTAAAATACTCAACATGCCTCTCAGCAAATAGCTTGGGTGTCTACTTTCCAAAATGGGGTCATTTGGGGGGGTTTTGTGCTATTTTGGCATTTTATGGCCTTTCGAAACTGTGATAGGTAGTGAGGAGTGAAATCAAAAATTTGTGCCCTTAGAAATCCTGAAGGCGGTGCTTGGTTTTCGGGGCCCCGTACGCGTCTAGGCTCCTAAAAAGTCCCACACATGTGGTATCCCCGTACTCAGGAGAAGCAGCAAAATGTATTTTGGGGTGCAATTCCACATATAACCATGGCATGTGTGAGCAATATATCATTTAGTGACAACTTTTTGTAATTATTTTATTTTTTTTGTCATTCAATCACTTGAGACAAAAAAAAATATTCAATGGGCTCAACATGCCTCTCAGCAATTTCCTTGGGATGTCTACTTTCCAAAATGGGGTCATTTGGGGGGGTTTTGTACTGCCCTGCCATTTTAGCACCTCAAGAAATTAGATAGGCAGTCATAAATTAAAAGCTGTGTAAATTCAAGAAAATTTACCCTAGTTTGTAGACGCTATAACTTTTGCGCAAACCAATAAATATACGCTTATTGACATTTTCTTTACTAAAGACATGTGGCTGAATACATTTTGGCCTAAATGTATGACTAAAATTGAGTTTATTCAATTTTTCTTATAACAAAAAGTAGAAAATATAATTTTCAGTCTTTTTCCGTTTATATCGCAAAAAATAAAAATCGCAGAGGCAATCAAATACCATTAAAAGAAAGCTCTATTTGTGGGAAGAAAAGGACGCAAATTTCGTTTGGGTACAACATTGCATGTCCGCACAATTTACAGTTAAAGCAGCGCAGTGCAAAATTCTGAAAACACCTCTGGTCCTTTAGCTACAAAATGGTCCGGGGCTTAAGTGGTTACCGACACACAATGTTTGCCATTTTTTGTATCCTCTGCATGCTGGGTCATTATCTTCCACTGAGAACGACACAGAGGGAAGCCTTGCGATGCTTAGCTCTGTTGCCGTAGTAACGGCAATCGAGCTAGAGGCTTGTTGCGACGATATGGCGCATGCGCGAGATTTGGACAGGGAAACATAGTAAGGGTAGAAATGACGTCCACAAATGATTACTTTCTCTTTAAGTGGTTAAACACCCATTTCTTGGGAACCAATTACTGGCATCAGTGGTGATAATAGTCCCGGATAATGAACCTACCAAACGGGATCAAGTGAGGGTCTCCTGACATACCCATCACCAGAGGTCCCTGTGCATCTGAGAAGCACATCTGCGTTGCAAAAAGGAAATTCTTTAGAACATCCCAAGAGTCCATTGTGCCCAGGGTAGCTTAGGGATAAAAGACATCATTGTTTCATCGTTTCCAGGAGACGCCTGCATTGGGAAGCTGACAACAGTACTAATTTGAGCAATGAACTGGGCTTCCGTATCAATGACTATCCAGGTCTGCTTCTGCTGTCTTGACACCTCCTATCCAGCCAAAACTTCTCAGGCTGGCCAGAAGAATCCCCTTTTGAACTACACAGAGATTAGGACTTCCATAAAGGTCATCAGTGAGGTGGAGAGCCCTGAAAGGAAGACACACGAACTTAAAATGTCCATCTCCCACCGGGACTCAGTTTCTTTAAATTTCACCCCGGTCTTCATTGTACGAGACATAGAGGAGAATAAAAGCCTGTAAATCTCTCTGAGGAAGAACTTTGAATTAT
This sequence comes from Rana muscosa, assembly GCA_029206835.1. NCBI lineage: Eukaryota > Metazoa > Chordata > Amphibia > Anura > Ranidae > Rana > Rana muscosa. Next base: position 403,985,712 of record CM055122.1, read on the forward strand.
TCCCCATTGCAGTCGTATAATATTGATGTAATCACTTCCTGAGCGGAATGTGCTATTCTGGTCAGGATGAAGAAATGTTCTGGAGGGTGATGTCTGAAGCACCAAAAGTAACAAAGTTTTATCATAGAAAACACCCATGGGTCCCAAAAGAATGGGCTTTACCATCTGTGCGTGCAATCAGCCACCCTGGGGGGGGGGGGGGTCTCCCATCAACCAGACTCCTGTAGGGGATGAAGGGATTGAAAGGGACCATGGCTGTGCATCCTTCAGAAAGGTGCCCTTGCACACCCTTCCATTCGCTCTTGAAGTTTTCCATTCTGGCAAAAGGATCTTGAGTCCTGGAATGTAGAGTGGAAAAAAATAGCAGGAAGAACTCACCTGGAGTCTCAACTTCCTATGAGGAGGAAGGCCAGACTAACCACTGATTTCTCCTGGAATAATGCTTAGCATTGAGATGTACTTTTAATCGTGACCAATAAAGAGTGTTCAACATTCCAAGGATGTGTGCCGCTCTATGAAACTTAAAGTGGAGCTCCACCCTAAATAGCAACTTTTGCTATTTGGAACCCTCCCCCCCTCCGGTGTCACAATTGACACCTTTCAGGGGGGAGGGGGGTGAAGATACCTGTCTAAGACAGGTATTTTCACCCACATCCGGGAGTCCTGTCTCCGGGAATCTGCGGGAGTTACGTCACTTCCTGCAGACTTCCCTTGGTGTTCTGGGAGACACTCGGCTCCCAGAACACAGGAGCACCAATCAGAACGGCGCAGCGCAACTCGCGCATGCGCCGTAGGGAACCGGGCATGAAGCCGCAGGGCTTCACTTCCTGGTTCCCTCAGCGAGGATGGCGGAGGGAGCAGCAGAGCGACGAGCGGTCGCTCGTCCTCTGCTGCGGACGTCGCTGGACTCCAGGACAGGTAAGTGTCCAAATATTAAAAGCCAGCAGCTGCTGTAGCTGTAGCTGTAGCTGCTGGCTTTTAATTTTTTTTTTCCGGCGGAGCAACCCCTTTAAACACTGTTATACGGCAATCAAGAGCCGACTGCGAGTACCTTCCATCTGCACAGCAAACTGAGGAAATCCAGGGTTAAGCAGCGGTGAGTCTCTTGGAATAGTCAAAACTTCTGTTCAGAGGAAAAAACTTGTCATCATACAGGCACTTACGACCACCCTGTCTGAGGATGGGGTTTGATGACTAAGGACTGGGCTTTAAAGCCCTCTTTATTGTCACTGCATTCAACACTGCCTTAAGGGAACACTGATAACTACAAATGCTACTTCATCCACACAATCCGCTTAGCACTTAATCTCACCAAGAGCACTAATAATCTGTTCTTTCAGCAATTCATGGGTGAGGGTGACCTCGAGATTCTGGGTCCCAACTGTATTGCACTTGCCACGAAGTCCTGCAATCACGGACTTACAAGCGCCCCCTGCCTCTCAACCTCAACCTGAATCTCTCAGATATCCGTTAATTCATCGATTGTGGGTACAGCCAATGAAAACTGAATCTTCCGAGGGAAGAATAACACTCCTGACAAAATGCATAATGGAAGTCTCCATACCTTTGCAGTAGGGTGCAATGCTGTAAAGTGTGTTTTACTGCAACGCATGCTAAGTGTGTGTTAATGCAACGCATGTTAAGTGTGTGTTACTGCAACGCATGCTAAGTGCTAAGCTCGATGCAGTCCCATTCTTTTGAACAGAGAATCGGCACATCCCTTCGGGGCAAGGTATAATTTTGCCGCTGCTTATGCAAAACTTCATATCACTACTGCCACTCTTCTTGAATCAACCTCTTTACCTTTCCATTCATTGGGGAGTGCAACGACACCCCGAGTATGAAAGGGGTTAACGTAGTTTAGGATATTCCATTCCCAAACACAAGGCAGCTACCAGACACTCCAATCAAGCGAACAAGACCCCATGCGAATAATTCTCCCCCAAATACGAGACGAAGCTCCGTGTTGAGGTCAAACAGGAATATGAACTTTATTGGCAGGAATACAGGCTCTTTATATACACTTGAGAATACTGCAGTAACCACATGAACAATGACCCGGATCCACCCACAACATCACACAATGGTTACATAACGAGCCCCCAATACACATTATTCTGAGTGTCAATACATCCCTTAGCAGACAACAGGGGAGTTCATTAACTAATCCCTTAGACAGCATAGGTGACTCATAGGCATGGCCTTTCAGGTCCTAGCCTGGCTGACTCCTAGACTACAATACACATTATGATACATATCAACACAGAACTCCTTCACACAATTACAGGGTCAATTAGCACAAGCAACAATGAAATTCAGAGCAGTCACACTAGACTCCTTTACATTATAGAAGACGACAGAAAGGTGGCTGGGGGTGATGACATTAGCATCGTTAGGCAATAGACGGTCGGCCTGTTACATTGAACTTCCTAAAATGCCCAAATAAGGAGTTATACTTCCTGAGCATAGACCTCACAGTGTACAGGGGATAACATCTTCATATTTCTTGAGAGATATTGTTAATGAATATTACTGTCCCATTTGAAGTAGTCCAATATATATTTTCTCAGTCACCCTATGCCCCTAATGGACATAGGGTGATTTAGACATAAGAGGTGCATGGGGAGCTGAAGCAGGGTATCTCATACTTTCCAAGAGATTCTGGATTCCACGGGCCCTCCCGTTACATTGAGTATGGAAGGCCGTGTCCTGAAAATTTGAAGTATGTTCTAACTTCAAAGGCAGTCATCTGGTTTCATCTCATTCCGGGCCTGCTTAACCACCCTAATAAATGACTGGACCCAAGAGACACTCAAAACCTGCTTAGCCTTTTCAAGGAGGACGACCAACCCTCTTCCACCTCTGGTGTAGCCAGGTGTAAGGCAGGGGTGAATGGCTTGGATAAAGGTGCCCTCCTTGGTTAGAATGGATAATTGTGATGCACTGAACCCATCTGCAGGGCTGCATCCTTGATGCTGCACCCGGAGTCTGCTGGCATAAGTGGTTGGAGAACTCAGTTAGAGCTACTTGCCCATGAGTGGCCATGAATTGCTGGCTTACAGCATCCTTTGTTCTTCGAGATGTTTTGTTGGCAATGTCCACAGATGTTGGTCTGGCAATAGGTCCGTACCGCAGGCCCAGCACTTTTTACCCATTTGTAGCTTTTAGCGCTCAGGGGGGGAATAATACTTACACTCACTGGTTACTTTCTGCGCCTCCTGGGCGAAACCTGCAGGGCTGTATGAGCCACTGTCCACACTGGACATGACATGGCAGCGCTCCTTTAGCTTGACCTCAAGCGAGAGCGAGCTAGGTTGCATTAAAAGATGAAGGCCACGCTCATGGAAAGGCACTCTTTTTTTCTCTCCTTACTTACCAGACTGATGGTCCCTACCTGAGCACATGGAGGTCTTGGCTATGTGGCAGAAAGTTCCTATTGGAGCAAGGATGTCAGCACTGCACAGAAAGACAAAGGAAAGAGTATTAGAGAAAGAAGCAAACAGATCATAGACGTGCCCAAATTGCCCCCACCCCCTCACTCCCTCCATTTACCTGCAGCATGAGCAAGGGAAAGCAGAAAATGCTTCCAGTGCAAAATCCACCTCACGCATGCAAGAGCCTGGATATGCCATAACAGTGCATGCATGAACGCCATGGCCCGCCCTGAGACTGGAAACAGCCACAAAACCTGGACCGGATCATGCATGCACGCTGGTCACAGGAAAAGCCACAGATAAAAGAAAAAAATGTCAGACAATAGAAAAAATAGGATTTTTTTGTACTCACCGTAAAATCCTTTTCTCTGTCGTCCATGGACGGACACACCTCCGAGGAGTCCAGAATCAACTCCAGGTACTCTAGGCGCTGAGTCGGTACAAACACCGACTTCTGGAGGTTCAGTATCCAACCAAACTCCCGAAGGGTCTGACTGGCAATAGACACGTCCTCCTCTAATTCTGAGCTTGAAGCAGCTCTCAGAAGAAAGTCATCCAAGTAGCCTACGATAGCAATGCCGCGCTGTCTCAGCAAAGCTGGAATCGGGGCGAGCACCTTGGTGAAAACTCTTGGTGCCGATGCTAGGCCAAAGGGAAGAGCCACAAATTGATAGTGGTCTTCGCCGATCGCAAAGCGCAGGAACCTCTGATGCCTGACGCAGATGGGGTCATGTAAGTATGCGTCCTTGATATCCAAGGACACCAGGAAGTCCCCCGGATGGAGCGCAGCAACCACCGAACTAATCGGTTCCATCCTGAACTTTTGAAGCTTTATAAAGGCATTGAGGGCCTTGAGATCCAAGATTGGACGGACTCCGTCCTTCTTTGGGACCACAATCAGATTTGAGTAGAAACCCTGAAACCTGTCCCGTGGTGGTACGGGTATGATCACCCCGCACCTCATCAAGTCCTGCACTGCCCCCTGGAGGGCAGCCCAACGAGCCAGAAGGAGAGGCATATTTGAGGGAAAAATCTGTTTGGTGGACAAGAAAGGAACTCTATCTTGTACTCCGAGGTGACCACCTTGCAGACCCACTGGTCGGAGAGCAGGGAGGTCCACCAAGCTGCAAACCTGCAAAGCCGTCCCCCCACACTGGAGTCGGACGGGGGCAAAACTTCATGCGGTAGCAGGCTTGTTTGCTGGCTTGGTGGGCTTGCGCACCCAGGGACGCTTCTGTCCCCCAGCTGGACCTTTGTCCGCTTGGGAGGGTCTGCCGTCAGGTCCTGACTGCTTCTGTGTGGTAAAGGAGGGCCCCGGCTTACGGCGTGGCTCCTTCCCCTTAGTGGACTGAGGGAGAAGTGTGCTTTTACCTCCAGTGACATCCTTAATGATGTTCAGTGAGGCACCAAAAAGCCTCCCACCTTTGAAAGGCAAATCTGCCAGAGTCTTCTTAGAAGCTTGGTCAGCGGACCAACATTTCAACCTTATTAGGCGGCGCAATACCACCGCAGATGCGGAGGTCCTGGAGATCAAGGGGACTGCATCCAGGGTTGCATCACAGACGTACACGAGTCCTTGTACCAACAGTTCGGCCAGTGACACGCATGCTGGAGGGAGCTGATGCTCCTCCACAGTCTGGTGCAATATTTTTGCCCACTCCGTGAGTGTCTTGGACACCAAGGTAGCAGCCAATATAGGCCGCAATGCTGACCCCAGCATGGTGAACATGGATCAGCTCACCCCTTCGGACCTCCTATCAGTAGGGTCCTTAAAAGCAGGGGTCCCCTCCACCGGGATAGTGGTTACTTTATTTAACCGAGAGACCGGGGGATCAACGACCGGAGGAGAAGCCCATATTTTCAAAAGGCTCTCTTCAAACGGGTAACGGACCGCCATACACTGAGGGACCGCAAAGGGCCTCTGCGGCCGTTCCCATTCCCTATCTATGAACTTGTCAAAGAAATCGACATAAGGAAAAACCTTAACAGAGCGGGTCGGTTTGTGCGACCCAAAAGCTACTGCTGTGCAAGTCCCAGCTGTATCTTCCAGCTTGAGAGTGTCCCTCACAGCATCGATAAGTGCACTTACAAGTGCCCTGTCTTGAGCTGACCCGGACGAGGGGTCTTCCTCACAGGGAAGGTCCTGGTCCGCCTCTTCTGACAGACCAGGCCTGAGTCTGAGTCAGAACATTCCCCAGGCAATGGCGGGGGGAGGGGCCGCTTAGAACACCCTTTACGCTCGCACGCAACAAATTACTCCAGGATTGCCGACAAAGCGTCCATGGGAACCGCAGGTGCAGGGGCACCGGTTGGTGCCTCTGGAATGTCTGAAGAAAAAACTACAGCTTCTTACTCCATATTGCCCACTGACAGCCCTCAGGGACTTAGTCAAGATACTTGACACAAAATTCAGTCCACCCTCCTTTGCTGCACTGACCAAGGGGGGGATACCCAGGGGACTCACCGTCTAGCGAGACTGTTCAGCGCCACTGCCCGCTCTCCATCCGCACACCGTGTGTGCCTGAGGAACTGTGTGAGGTGAATGGCGCCGTTCGCGCTGTTCAGGAAGCCAGCACTAGAGGCCAAAACCCACTCCAAAATGGCGGCCGGGTGCCTCAGATAAAGCGGGCGGACCACAAGAAAATGGCCGCCCGCAATTGCAATCCTGCAACATAGCGCGGCCACGGCAAAATGGCCGCCAATGGGATTTTCAATGCAATGCACAGGCCCCAGAAAGATGGCGCCAGCGCTTCAAAAAATGGCGCCCAGCAAGCGAGGTGGATGAGAAGGCCAGCAGCGGAGGCTTCCGATAATTTACTACCCCCACACAGAGAGCGGGCCTGGACACCCCCACAGCCCTCCACTGGGACCTGGAGCCCCCCTAAAGCTATTCCCCGGTCGCAGCGAGCCCCGCAAGGGGAGGAGGAAAAAAGGGGTGACAGAGGGAGAGAGGGGAGGGCAGGAGGACCCCCTAACAACCCCCGTAGGAATGCCCAGCTGTTCTATCCCACCGAAGTAGGAGGAACCGTACTTACCCTTCCTTGCGAGGACCTGCTGGTGCGTTCCTGACAGACCTACAACCGAGCAGTACGGAGTAGCTGTCGGCCCGGTCCACTGTGACTGAGACAGCAAACCGCCTGGTCATATGTGAACCCTGGAGCATAGCTCACCGGCCACCCCTGGAGCCATGGGGTATGTCGTGGCTGACCCCGCACGTAGCTAAGGTCTGCTCGATGGCCGGACTGGGGGGACTACAAGGATCTATATTATCCTGCCTGTCATGCCCAGCCGGCAGTTGATAGAAGATTCTCAAAAAAAAATTAATAATAAAAAGTAAAAATTTCTTCAGGACTCTGGGCCCAAAGGGAGCCAGGTCCTTCTGCTCTACTAAGCAGAAAAAAACTGAGGCTGCTGACTGCAGGGTGGAGTGTTATGTATGGAGGGACTGCCCCCTGGGCGGGGCTGTTCAACTCTGTTAAAGTAACATGTATTAAATATCTAACATGTTCTGCCTAGTCCTCTCCTATAGAACAGGAACATAACCCAATGGTCAAGATTTAAGGAGCTGTGTCCGTCCATTGCACCCACAAAGGAAGAATTATGAAACCTAATGAAGTTTGAGACAAGGGAGGAGAAACAAAAAGGGATAGCACATACCTGTAAGAGAAAAGAAAATGCAGCACTAACACCAGCACTAGGATTCAGCTCAGGTGTGCAGAGAAAACACATGCATCATGGACTGCAGTATCCAAACACCAGCTCAGGCATGCAGAGAAACACATGCATCATGGACTGCAGCAACCAGACACCAGTTCAGGTGTGCAAAGAAATACATGCATTATGGACTCCAGGACCAACACAAGCTCAGGGGCAACACATACGGTTCTGACGTCTCTAGTTAGAGAACTCCTCAGCCCCAAAAGACCACTAGAAGGGGCTCCCCACCTTGTAGGGGCATTTAGCAACCTAAGATGTGGGACTGCGCCTGGGAAAGGCTGAACCCAGACAGACACTGGCACAGTCAGGAGGTAGGAACTTATCGCAACATCGTGGTCTCGTGGGTGTAGATCTTGAGGACAAAAAGGAGAATGGGGGAGGTTGCTTTCAGTCAGACTTTTATAGATTTAACCACTACAGTCCCGAGCCTCTTTCTGAGAGTTGGTGTTTACAAGTTAAAAACTTTTTTTTACTAGAAAATTACTTAGAACCCCCAAACATTATATATATTTTTTCTAACACCCTAGAGAATAAAATGGCGGTCGTTGCAATACTTTCTGTTACAGCGTATTTGCGCAGCGGTCTTACAAGCACACTTTTTTTGGAAAGAATATACTTTTTCAATTAAATAATAAGAGAACAGTAAAGTTAGCCCAATTTTTTTTATATTGTGAAAAAGATAATGCTACGGCCAAGTAAATTGATACCCAACATGTCACGCTTCAAAATTGCGCCTTCTCGTGGAATGGCGACAAACTTTTACACTTTAAAATCTCCATAGGTTACGTTTAAAAAATTCTACAGGTTGTATGTTTTGAGTTACAGAGGAGGTCTAGGGCTATAATTATTGCTCTCGCTCTATCGATTGCGGCGATACCTCACATTTGTGGTTTGAACACCGTTTTCATATGTGGGCACTGCTCACGTATGTGTTCGCTTCTGCACGGCAGGACAGGGCTCGTTTAAAAAAAAAAAAAATAATAATAATTCTTATGTATTTTACCTTTTATTTTTTCACTGTTCTCTAAAAAAAAAAATTGTGTCAATTTTATTCCTATTACAAGGAATGTAAACATCCCTTGTAATAGAAAAAAGCATGACAGGTCCTCTTAAATATGAGATTTGGGGGTCAAAAAGACCTCAGATCTCATATTTACACTAAAATGCAATAAAAAATTGTATATTTTCATTTAAAAAAAAAAAAAAAAAAAAAAAAAGGTTCCTTTAAGAGCTATGGGCAGAAGTGACGTTTTGACGTCGCTTCTGTCCTGCAATGACTTGGAGATGGGTGGGGGCCATCTTCCCCTCACTCGTCTCCATATCAGGCTAGGAAGAGGATCCGAACGCCTTCGCCGCTACCGACGACCACGGTAAGCGGCGGAGGGCACCGGAGCGCGACGGGAGGGGGGGCCCTCTCCTGCCACCGATAAAAGTGATCTTGCAGCGAATCCACTGCAGAGACCCCTTTTATCTGAATGAGAACCGCCGGCTCTTGAAGAGGATACCAGGGTTATGGTAGCTAGCTGCTACCATAACAATGGTATTCCTCTTCAAAGAGAGGACGTATATAGTCGTACGGCGGGAAGGAAGCGGTTAAACAGGTCCTGTGGGTGGATATAGGGGAGGAGCTATATCATATGTAATCTGCCATGTTGGCGTAAGGAAATAAGCTTACTTGAAAAATCTCCTTTCATATTGTGAGTTCTGCCTGTTTGTTATCATCTCTTTCCACAACTTCCTGGATTCCCTGTTTGATTGGCAGCTTCTCATCTGCTCATTCCTTTGGTTTAATTTCAGTTTCTAAGGATTCATGAGAATCCTCCTCTCAGCACGTCTATCGTTCAGGAGGTAGGCTGTGTGAAATTTGTGACAGCAATGCCTACTCACAGGACATAGTGAATACATGTCACAGAATGCAAGTAGTAAATGTGTGGGGGATCTTCACAAAGTAAGTTTACAAACTTCAACATTGTTAAGACTAACAGGAGAAGGCTAGAAATATTTGAAATACATGTAGAAATTATTTATACGATTTTACATCATGACTATAGATATTCAAATCAGAAAAGAGGCAAATATATAGTTTCCACTACTACTGTATGAATATATACTGTATATATACTGTATATGGAATATGTTCACTTATCTTTCAATGCAAATCTGACATTTCTCACATACGTGTTAAAATCAACATCTGATTAGTTAATTATTTAGGACCACCAAACATGTTTTCTTAAAGCAAAGGCCATGGAGAATGAAAAGGTGGCTGTTGCAATTTTTTATGCCACACGATATTTGCTCGGCCATTTATCAAGTGCAAATTTTTAGAAATAAATAAATAAAATTACTTAAAACTAATTTTAGTGCACACAAACTCCCATCTCCTTTGTGGACAGCTGGCCCAATTACAGCAATGCTGGGCAACTTAAATTCCAACTTTTATACACTACATACTTATTGATAAAAGTAAGGAAAATCGGGGGGCGTGGTCTAACCTCGCTGGAAGATGGCAGCATAACTCCGGAGCTCCCGCCGCTGCAGTTCCTCTCAGCCTAAAGGAGAGCCCTTTACCGCTTGTACGGTCGACAGAATATGGGGACGGCATCACGGAATTCTTCTGCCTCACGTTCCCGGTCTCGGCGCAGATACCCGAACGGTAGTGACCAATACACTCCCCGCGCATCTAGGTCTCAGAGACGCAATATGGCGGCGTCACGACAAGGCCCCTCACAGAATTCAATGCTAAACATGGCGGAGACGACCCCTCACGTACCCACGCCTGAACCAGAGGGAAATTCGACACAAAGGCAACAGCACCCCAGCCTATTTGACCTCCGTTCGGTGGCAGCTGACATTAAGGACACCCTGTCAGCTGCTATTGCTGAATTGCACATAGACATCCGCGCCATTGCTGACAGGGTACAAGATGTGGAGAAAATTACTGAACGACAAGGAACGGTCCTCCGCCGAGTGACCCGTAAGGTAGATGCCCACACATTACAACTCAGAGACCAACATAGACATTTAGAAGAACTCGATAATAGAGGACGCCGCCACAACCTTAGAGTTAGAGGCCTACCTGAATCAGTGGATGTGGACCAGCTTACTGCCGCCATTACTGGCATATTCAATTATCTATTGGATAAACCCTCACAGTCAGTCATAGAAATGGAATGTATACATCACGCCCTTAGACCTAGGGGGAGAGCCACTGATCCCCCTAGGGATGTAATATGTTGCTTAGTTGATTTTAAATTAAAGGAAGAGATCATTAGAAAAGCCAGAAGCAGAATCAACATTTCCCATGGAGGCTCTGATATTCACATTTATCAAGATCTCTCTAACATAACATTGCAACATAGAAGAGATCTTAAACCTTTGTTAGATGTCCTACGGGATAAAAACATAATTTACAAGTGGAAATTCCCCTTTGGCCTCCTAGCCACTACTCAAGGTCGTTCAGCATTGCTGAGGGTACCGGAGGATATTAAACCGTTCTGTGACACTCTAGGCATACCGGTGATTGAGGTCCCAAACTGGTACGCAGAGTTCCGTCACACAACTAGAAAAAGAGAACAAGAAACTGAGGAACCTATGGATGCTCAAATGACCAGCTTTCGCAGACGGCGTTCTTCTTCTGAAGAAAGATCACATACCGCACCCAATGGATCTCAGGATGGATCGAGCCCATTGGAGGCCCATCGCTCTAGAAGATTCCGAAGAGATTACTAATAGACTCAGAACTTACCATCTGAACTGAACATTTCTGGTTGTACCTACTAACATATCTTTATGATTATAATATTAGTTATTTAACACTATCAGACTTGATTGCATCGTTTTACACCCTTCTCTTCTAACAGCCCACTGATGGGCACTGGTTGTAAGGTACCTTTAGTTTAAACATATTTGTTATGTATTTTTATGTGTTCTGCTGCCTTTTAATGGGAGACATTCAATTCAAATGACTGTTCAGTGTTTCCACACGTATGCTTAGCAGGTTAAAACTTTATACCCCTTTACTTTTGTTGTCACTGACTTACTATACTCAACAGTATTTTTACAATTTGTTATAGTTAGTCTTCATTTACTGACATGATACATTGCATTCTGACATAAACCATTTATGGTCATGTTAGGTCAGCTGTTTGATTCCTTACTAAATCTACAGCTATGAATCTTCCTCCCTCTTTTATTACTATTAAAATAGTAAAATAGTTCAAATTATACTCTTGCTGTGATTCATATATGAATGACCAATTTTGTCCTTCTTCATCCCATTTAAAGGGGTGAAAGGCAAAAGGGAAAAAAGGGAAGAAGGAGGGAAGGACGGAAAAGGGGAGAAAGACGGAGAAAAAGGGAAATAAAGGGACAAAGAGAAGAAAACAATATGGAATTTTGGTACACTCTCCTTTAAATTCCGCTACTTCATTTATATTAGTCGGTCTGTAGCGGCGGGGTGTCATGACACTCTTTTCCTTCTTCCGGTTGGGATTTTTTCCAACCCCCATATAGTAGTGAAAGATAGTGGTTAGTCTCTTTTGGGTGATTGACCTCTGTTTTTCCTCTATACCTTGCCGTCCTTTACATATATTGAAGAAAGGGCAGGTCCCAGTTCTTCTCGGTCATTTCTTAAGGAGATTTTATCTCCTTGAAGGTTTTTTTTTTTTTTTTTTAGTATATTGTTTATAGGCGTAACTGCTTTCTGAATGCCTTCCCTGAACAGCGCACTTCCCCCTCCCCAGGTCAAAATTTATTCTCTGAATATAAAAGGACTAAACGTACCCGAAAAAAGGTCTAAATTACTTCTACTTTTGCGTAAAGCCAAAACTGACATAGTTTTTCTCCAAGAAACCCATTTTAAAACAAATAGTATTCCAAAACTAAGCAATAAATTGTTCCCTATAACTTACCACGCTACCAACCCTGATTCTAAATCAAAAGGTGTCTCAATACTCATTTAAAAAAATTGCCCTATCAAAGTACTATCTACCTTGATTGACGATGATGGACGATACATTTTTTTGAAGGGCACGTTATACAATAAACCAATTACGTTAGCTAATATTTACGTTCCAAATACACAACAAATTCCCTTCTTAAGAAACATCACTCAACTTCTCACTTCCTTTCAATCTGGTTTACTTATCCTAGGTGGGGACTTTCATTTAGCTCTCTCTCCCTTAATTGACACTTCCTCAGGCTCTTCTTCATTACCTTACACTGCACTTCGTGCGGTTAAAAATATGCTTACTGGAATGACCCTTCACGACACATGGCGCACTTTACACCCTAACGTTAGAGATTTCACTTTTTTCTCCCCGCCTCATAACAGATACTCAAGGATAGATTATTTCTTTTTAACACAGGCGGACCTTGACTCTCTGGTTACGGCTACTATAGACCCCATGATCCTCTCAGATCACCACCCTATCTCAATCACCCTTACATTTTCTTCCATGCCCACTAGATCCCCAATTTGGAGACTTGATAATTCCCTTCTTACGGACCCGGCTAATGTGAAATCAATAAATTCTTGTTTGCAACATTATTTTCAAGAGAATGAATCCCCTGAAATTCATCCTTTAACCCTATGGTCAGCACATAAATGTGTGATCAGGGGGGAATTTATCTCCATGGCTTCCAAAGAAAAAAAGCCAGACAAGCACGTATAGCAAATCTTTCGGACCAGATCCATTCTCTTGAGAGTAAACAATCAATAGCTACGGGAACCTTTACAGAACTTCAAAAAGCGAGAGAATCACTACTTGACGAATTAGGAAAAAGAACCAGACGGTCATTTGCATTGTCAAGCAAACTCTTCTATGAATTCGCCAATAAATCAGGAAAATTATTAGCTAGAGCTCTTCAATCTAAGAAGGCTGAATCAACTATTCATTCCATATCAAATTCCTCGGGTAATAAACTTTGCACATCGTCTGATATTGCAAAATAATTTAAAAACTTCTACTCCAAATTATACAATTTGAATACAACAACCCCTATAGATCATCTCAATCACAGAAAAGAGCTAATAAAATATTTCTTATCACAATATAGCCCGAACCCTATTTCCCAATCAGACGCCGACAGTTTGGAAACTCCAATAGTATTGGATGAAACACTTAAGGCCCTTAAACAATTGAAAACAGGCAAATGTCCTGGACCTGATGGCCTATCTGTGAGCTATTATAAATCCTTCACAGATGCTATCATCCCGTATTTTTTGAAATTTTTCAATACTATTCCTACACCTTCCCAAAATAATAGAGACCTTCTTGAAGCACATATCTCTATGATCCCGAAACCGGGTAAGGATACCTCCCTAGTCTCTAATTATAGACCCATTTCACTCCTCAATGTTGATATAAAATTATACGCAAAAATCCTTGCTAACCGATTACTTCCTTTTATCCCAGGCTTAATTTCTTTGGATCAGGTTGGATTTGTCCCTGGGAGGGAAGCTAGGGATAACACTTTGAAATCCATTAACATTCATCACTGGTTGTCTAATGCCTCCACCCCGGGTTTCTTTCTTTCTCTCGATGCGGAGAAGGCGTTCGACAGGGTGGCTTGGGACTATATGTCAGAAGCTTTGAAAGCGATTGGGATCAAGGATCGGATGCTTCAATTTATCCTTACACTCTATTCCGCACCGACTGCGAGAATCAAAATAAATGGTTGCCTGTCGGACGCCTTCTCCATCTCGAATGGCACCCGTCAGGGGTGCCCCCTCTCCCCCATTATCTTTATACTTACTTTAGAACCCATTAGAATTAGAGAAAATCCGGACATTAAAGGCATTGAAATTAAAAATAGACACTGTAAATTGGCTGCGTACGCAGATGACATTTTACTTTTCCTCACTGATCCTATTGTCACAATACCCAACCTACTAAAAGATTTTTCTTTCTTTAAACTAATCTCAAATTTACAAATCAACTTTTCAAAATCCAGAGCGCTTAATATCTCCCTCACCCCCGAAACTGTTTCTCTATGCAAACATAATTTCCCTTTTGGTTGGGAAGACCAAGCCCTGACATACTTTACTTGGGTATTCGTATTCCTCTGAAACTTCAAAACCTATATTCTGAAAACTTCCCCCCTATCTTTAAGACTATACAAAATGATCTCGTACGGTGGGACAAGAGCCTCTTCTCCTGGTTCGGGAGGGTGGCTATAATCAAAATGAATATCCTCCCCAGACTCCTTTACCTAATGCAAACCATCCCAATCATCTTGCCAGCTTCCTTTTTTAATACGTACAAAACAATGTGTTCTAAATTCTTATGGGCATCTAAACAACCCAGAGTAAAATGGGACAAACTACTTACTCCTAAATTGCTCGGGGGCATCGGTTTACCTGATCTAAGGAAATATTATTGGTCCTGTCATCTAATCCGCATAGTTGACTGGCACGTACATGCCAAAGCAAAGGCCTGGATTGAATTGGAAGGAACTACCTCAAAATTCCCATTACAGCACTTACCCTGGATCAATTCTCGTAAAATACCTCGTAACGTTAGTCAACACCCTCTCACTGGGCCTACATTGCAAATTTTCAAATCACTTTGTAACAAATTTCACATCTCATCATCCCCCAGTCCCATTATCCCTATTAATCACAACCCAGATTTTCCTAAAATCGCCTCCACGTATAATACCCCTGGTGGCTCTTCCTTTCCCTCTATTAGAGCGGAATTTTTTTTCAAAGATGGGAATTTCATCACTTTTAATGATTTTCTTCTCAAATACCCTAATTGTGATATCTCTCCCTTAGATTTTGGTAAGATTAAATCAATTTTACTTTCCTCCAGCCCATCTTCCTTATGGTACAGGAAAAAGACCGCCTTTGAAAACGTATGTGTCAAACTAGAACCCCAAAGACATGTAATCTCTAGTATATATACTCTTTTATTTGCAGCTCTTGATCCGAAAGAGGATGAGACTTGCAAAAAATGGGAAAACGATCTTGATATGGATCTTTCTCAAAATGACTGGAAAAATATTTTTTTTACATGCATAAGGGTTCTTTAAACGTCCTTGCACAAGAAAACGGCTTTAAACTATATTCGAGGTGGTATAGAACGCCTATTATTATACATAAATTCAATCCCAGTGTTCTTCCTGTGTGTTGGCGGTGTGAGAACGAACAGGGAACACTACTTCACATTTGGGATTGTCCCCGTTTACAACCTTTTTGGAGAGAAATCCACCGCCTCATTTCTCTTATCACATCTTATACCCTGGATTTTACTGCAGCACAATTTTTATTTCATCATACTTCTCTCTCACAGTCAACATACAAAAAAACTATAATCCTGCATCTCATCAATGCAGCTAAGCTTTGCATTCCGGTCCACTGGAAAGACACTTCACCTCCCAGTATTTCCGAATGGCTTTTGAGGGTTAAAAAAATTGCTGAAATGCAAGATCTGATCCAGCAATCCAGGGACTCCCCAAAAAAGTTTACTGAACTATGGGCTTGCTGGCTTCATTTCATAAATTCTGCGGAATTCCACTCTCTTTCTCATTCCACATAAGAACGTGATATTGATGCTTTAACTTATTTTACACTATCCTTTTTTTATTTTTTTTTATTTTTTTTATTTATCCCCTCTCCCCTTTCGGTTTGTTGAAAAATAAAGTATTTATTGTTATATTTGGTTGATTGTTATATGGCATATCTTGTTGTACTGATGCATGTATATTGCTTGATTTATTTCATGCCTTGGTAAGTACATACTCTTTGAATTGTCATTATATGCTTCATTTCATGTATATTGTGACTTATTAATAATAAAAAAAGATTGAAACAAAAAGTAAGGAAAATCAGAATTTTTTTTTTATCCTCAGTAAGCCATCATACTCCTTTTACTATCCCACAGAATAGCACTCAAAGACCCAACCTTTTTATTTGCATCGCTGCTTTTTATAGAGCATCGGTGCTCCCCTTTTGCCCACAGAATAGCAGATGAAAATGAATTGGTAATACTGGCAAGGCCTCCACTTTTGTTCTTTTGCTACACTTTCTATAAATACACACAGAAAATTTCAATGTGACCAAAGGCTTTAGGCAATATAAACATTTTTCTAAGTATATCATTGTATGAAATTTGAAAATAAGTTACAGTGAAAACAATGACTGTTATATTGTACATATTAGAAATACTGCATGTTTTCTGTAGTGTAAATGAATGTGTTCACTTAAGTCAGGGCTTTACAAATTTGCTTTGAATCTAGGAGCCAGCTAAAAAAAGTTATGAGCCAGTTATTATTTTAAACTAACAAACATTTATTTTCAACAACAAAACCCCTTCTCTTATGTTGGCTAACAAAAGTCCAGGTTCCAGGATGCAATTTCTAGTCGCCATGATGACCTACCTGGCTCCTGAGATTTGTCAAGCCCTGCCCTAGAGAAGGAAATAGTGGTAGTTCCAATTTTTTTTGTCACACTAATACTGCAAAGGTCTAAGAAAACCTAAGTTAGACTGGTTAGAATGGTATTTCTATGAGTCTTTAAGACAGCACCTTAGAGAGAGCGCAGCTCTACCCTTCCACAGGAAACACTGCCGTGTCAACACCCCTTTAAATGCAGCGGCTTCCACCATGCCGTCAGTCGTCCACGATAATTCCTCCGACATGCTGAAAAACATAAGCAGAAAACACCAACCACAAGAGATAATATAATATCATTCACAATGCTTAAGGTAGGGTAATAGCTGCTATCCTGAAAGGCTCATTGAAATATCGGTAAGTATAACTAAGGTTTTCTCCCCTCGCCTTTCAGGACAGCACCTTGGAGATGATAACCGAGAACGTATAGTACTTCAGGACCACTGCTTGCAAGACCTTCCTACCAAAGGATTGGTCAGAGGCAGATAGTAGATCCAGCCTGTTGTGCCAGATGAACATGGAGAAACTGGACCAAGTGGCCGCTTTACAGATTTATTCTGGCGATGCCCCAGCCTTCTCTGCCCAGGATGCCGCCACTGGCTGTGTGAAATGGAATTATCCCCTCCGGAGGTTTTTTGCCCATTGCTGTGTAAGCCTCCCTGATAACCTACTTCACCCACCTTCCCAAGGTGCTTTTGGAATTCTTCTCTCTTTTGTGTGCTCCTGCTAAAAGGATGAAAAAGGAGGTTGACTTTCTAAAGTCCTTAGTTATGTCTAGATACCTCAAAAGGCATGTCCTGACATCTAAAGTGTGGAAAGCCTCCTCTCCCGGGCCGCAAGGAGCTGGATAAAAAGGAAGGTAGCATCATCTCCTGAGTGCGGTGGAATAAAGAAGATACTTTCGGGAGAAAACCTGTATCTGTTCTTAGGATTATTCCATCCGGAAAACAAACAAAAAAGGTTCGGAATTTGAAAGGACCTGGATTTCACCTATCCTGCGGCCGCGATGTCACTGCCACCAAAAGAATTGTTTTTAACATAAGCAAGACTGTAGAAATATTTTCTAGGGGTTCGAATTTGTGAGCCCTTTTAGAACTATTGATAAATCTCATCTCGGAAAAAACGTACAAGGCACTGGCCAAATTCTGGCCATAGCCTTAAAAAATCTAATTAACGGTTCTCTAGATAAGGTTTTCTCTAGAAACACCGACATCGCTGTCACCTGCGCCTTGAGGGTGCTCGCTTTTAGACCTTTCTCCATTCCCTTATGAAGAAATTCCAAAACTGAAATTGTACTCCTTAAATCAAAGTACCTGTCAGAACACCAGGAACAGTAGCATTTCTGTAAATTAAAATATATTGCCCTGGTCACCTTCTTTCTGCTTGTTAAGTGGGTGGTGATAAGTTTGTCTGATAAACCCCTGCGTCTTCCTCAGAAACCAAGCTGTTAGATTGAGGTATGTTGGATCTGGGTAATAGAGAGGGCCCTGCATTAGAAGATCCTTCCTGACTGGCAATCTTCAGGGAGGCTTCACTAACAGATTCAGAAGTGTTGAGAACCAATGTTTCTTTGGCAAAAACGAAGCGATAAGAATCAGGCTAGTAGATTCTCCCTGGAACTTTGCTATAACTAGCAGGATTAATTGAAATGGGGGGGATGCATAGGACAGAGGGTAATCCCATTTTTAAGCCATTGCGTCTAACCCTAAAGCTCGGTCCTCTTTGTGGAGGGAAAAGAAGGCAGGCGTCTTTGCATTTTCCCATTTTCTCATCAGATCATCAAAAAGATCTCTTGATTCAGGGTCCACGTAGAGTCCATTACCTTCTTCCTGATCAAAAAGTCCGCCAGTACATTTTGCGTACCTTTAAAGTGAACTGCTGACAAAGAGGCTAAATTTGTTTCTGCCCTGGTCAGGATTTGGTGAGCTAGTTCCATAAGTGCTTTGCTTCTTGTGCCGCCCTGTTTTGATAGGTATATAACTGCTGTCACGTTGTCTGACAGGATCTGCATGTGCTGGTCCCTTAAGGATTGCTGGAAGAACAGAAGACTTAAATGTATTGCCTTTAGCTTTCTCCAGTTGGAGGACTTTCTGGCTTCTATCTTGGACCATGAACAATTTGTTGTTTGCTCCTCGAGATGGGCTCCTCATCCCCATGCACGGGCATCTGTTGTCAGGCGCTTGGTTGAGGTAAAGGCCCTGAGAGACCCTTTGACCCTTCGGTCCTTCCACCACCATAAAGACCTCCTTGCCCTTGTCGCAATCTTGATCTTCTCCAGTGGTTCCTGATGAGACCACCTCTGGAGTATGTTTGACTGGAGAGGGCGGGCGTGAAGTCTGGCTCATTGCACCCTTGGAATTGAAGCTATGAATAATCCTAGAATATGTCTACCTGCACAGATACTTCCAGATTGGATTGGACTAACATCACGGCTACCTGAATTTTTTTAATCTTTTCCTCCGGAAGGAAAATTATCTGCTGTATTGAATCTTTATCGTAGCCCAGAAATCTCACTTGCTGGGCTGGGATCAGATTAGATTTTTGTTGATTTAGAAGCCAGCCTAGCTTGTTTAGGTGACTCTGTGTTACCTGCAAATTGGCTGATAACTGATCCCTGGTCTCCGCAAATAGTGTTAGGTCATCCAGCTAGGGAACGTTGGTGATCGCCCTCAGGGGCTCCAACACCTCTGCCATTACTTTGGTAAACACCCTGGGTGATGAAGAGAGGCCAAACTGTAGGTGCCATATCTTCTGTCCTAGGTTGATTGCGAGCTGCAGGAATTTCTGTGAAGTGCTTGCAATTGGGACGTGTAGGTATTGTGACAGCAGGCAGGTAAAATAGACTGGTTGCTTCCAGGATGGCAAATATGTGTGTCCCAGATTCAGGCATTATGCCGATTTGTACCACTAGGGGGAAGTGCTGAGAGTCCTGCAAGGGTAGAGGTAATGAGCCCATCTGAAGTAAGTTGGCTCATTAAGACCTCTACAAAAACTCCCAGCATGCTTAGAGAGGTGCTCCATCCTGAAACCAGTTTTGTGCCTGTTTAGACTGGGGAGTGTGATACCTGTCTGTGCGGTGAGACAACGCCTGTGTGGCAAGCCTCTGTAACAGGGAGATAGGTGCTGCGGTCAGCAGAAGTCTGCACCCAGCTGATAGCCAGGGAAACCTGTGTGTAGTTAGTGGCCAAGTTGGCAAAGATTTATTTTCATGTTTCTTTTTGTTTTGCTGTTTTTGGTCCATTGTAAATAGTGTAAATAAACCGCACCTTTTGTTTTTTCACCTTCACTGTTGTTTGCTGTGCCTAATTTTTGTGTAGTTAACCCATCTAGGGGGTCACACACACCGGCTGCCGAGCTAACCCCCTCACAGTTGGTGGAGAAGCCAGAGCAGTTTTTTTTTAGGCCAGCATGGAAGAGATACTGAGACAGCTGGCTCTAGCAAATGCAAATCAGCAGCAGACAAATGCAGGTTTGCAAAAGAGCCTTGCAGCTCAACAGCAGACAAATGCAACTTTGCAACAGAGCCTCGCAGCTCAGCAGCAAGCTCACCAGCAGAGTCTGGAAGCTCAGCAAACAAGCCCAGCAGCAATCTGAGGCCTACTTCATAGACCTGTTGCAGAAGCAAGAGCAGAGACTCCAACAACAAATGGAGACATTAATGCAGCAATGTCCGCAGACCAGTGAGGCAAGTGGTTCCACTAATACCACATCATTTGGTGTGAGCCGTTTAATGACAAAAATGATTGGAGAGGATGATCTGGAAGTGTTTTTGACCACATTTGAAAGGACTGCTGAAAGGTAAAAGTGGCCTAAGGAGCAGTGGTCTGGACTGGTGGCCCCTCTGTTAACTGGGGAATCGCAGAAAGCTTACTATGACCTAGAGCCTGACCAAGCAAAAGACTATGTTGTACTAAAAACAGAAATATTAGCACAGCTTGGTGTCACCCTGGCCGTCCGGGCTCAGCATGTACATAACTGGACTTTCTGGCTTGGAAAACCCCCCAGGTCTCAAATGTATGATCTCATTCACCTAAGCAGGAAGTGGCTGCAGCCAGAGACTTTGACCACACCAATGATTGTGGAGCCTGTTGTTATGGATCGGTTCCTGAGATCTCTTCCTACTGCTATCCAAAAGTGGGTAAGCCATGGAGACCCAAAAACTGCAGACAAGCTTGTGGATTTGGTTGAGAGGTACTTGGCTACAGAGAACCTGACCGCCTCTTCCAAGGACTCACGGACTTTCCACCCTAAGACCAGACCATCCCCAGCGGCAGTTAAGATGACTCCAAGGGGTGAGGGCGGAGAGAGTGAGAGGGTGGGGGTTCTACCTAATATCTGGCGAGAGCAGCCCGGGAAGTCAAGGCCGCAAGAGGCAGCGAAAAAGATTATTTGCTACCGCTGCCGACAAGAGGGACATATTGCAGCCAATTGTCCAGTTGTGGATGAACCTATGCAATGTGACTTTATAAGGGACAGACGTCAGTCGCTGTTTGCGACAGTTGCATGCACTGCCAATCGGGGAACTGAGAAACATTTATGCAAAATGTATATTAATGGTAGAAATGTTGTTGTGTTGCTGGATTCAGGTAGCCTGGTGACATTGATAAAAGCTGAATTAGTTACTACAGAGGTCTCTGGGAATAACATGGTGGCTGTTATTTGTGTGCATGAGGACACCCGAGAGTATCCTGTGGCTACAGTATTTTTTGAGACCCCCAAAAGTAACCTCTCCCAACAGGTGTCTCACTTACCACATGATGCCATTGTGGGGAGGGATTTTCTGAAATTCTGGGAACTCTGGGATTGTCCTGAGCCCCCACTGATGCCCCTATAGACCAGGAAGGTGAATCCCAGAAATCCTCTGAGAGTGGTGTGGACTCTCCAGAATTTCCCTTGTCGGTATTGGCAGGGGAGACTCAAGAAACTGGGGAGGAGCCAACCTCCTCAGACGAAAACATGCCGTAAGAAAGACGTCATAGCCAGGGCCTTTTCTTGATCCCTTGGGAGATTGGTTACATAGAATCTGCTTCCTCCCACTGAGGTAGAAAAGCTTGAAGCCTTTCCTCCACCGGAAGGTGATCGGTATTGCTTTTTTGCCATTTGTTCTGGGGGCCTGAAGAGCACGCCACCTCTACCTCTTTCCCTCTGGGGGTTCTAGGGTCTTTTCTGATTCTGTTCTTTATTCTTTAGGGGCTGTGAAAAAGGATGAAAATTCTTCCATGGCGGCATGCTCTTTTTCTTAGTAGGAAAGGCCTTCTTCTTATTGGCTGTCCTGTCTAGTACTGCCCAAAAAGTAAATCTCCTGCAAAGGGGATTGCACATAGTTTGACCTTTTGGCGCTGAGTCCCCTGACCACATCTTGAGCCATAGGGCACGCCTGGCTGAGTTGATGAGAGCTGAAGATCTTGCTGACATTCTAATGGACATCAGCTGATGTGTCTGCCACGTATTTCTCACTGCTTTTAACAACGTAGGTAAGGACTCCAATAAGTCCTTTCTAGAAGTTCCGGCTTCTACGCGTCCCTTAAAATTGCTCCACCCAGCATTCAAGGTTCCTAGCTACTACTGTAGATGCCATTGCTGGTTTCAAATTTGACAGGGTTGAGTCCCACGCCTTCCTCAGTAGGGAGTCTGCCCTCTTGTCCATGGCATCCTTGAAGATACCCATGTTCTCAAATGCAAGCTCTGTGCGTCTTGAGACCTGCGAGAAGGCAGCATCAATTTTTGGTTTCTTGTTCCAAAGCAATTTATCCTTCTTGAAGGTAAACTTTCTCTTGCTGGACCTGGAAAAAAAACTGACCCTTCTCTGGATCTTTCCATTCCTTCTTAACAGTTTCTGTCAGTACTTTATGTACTAGGAAGACCCTATGCTTAGCCTCCTCGAGTACATTTTATTGTGAATCGATAATTGCACCTTCTCTTCTTGAATCTCAAGGGTGGTATAAATTGCATTTATGAGGTGTGAGGGGGTTAGCTTGGCAGCGGGTGTGTGTGACCCCCGGGATGGGCTCCCCACACAAAACAGGCCCAGCAAACGGAGGTTGTGGTTTTCAAAATCAAAAAAGGTGCGGTTTATTTTCTATTTACAGTGACAAAACACAGCAAAGCCAAAAGAAACATAAACAAAATAAATCCTGGTCAACTTGACCTCTGACTAAACATACAGGTTTCCTAACTAACAACTGGGATCAGCCTAGTGCTGTCCTAGTCCCTAAGTCCCTGGTTTTAAATGTCCAAGCAAATAGCCACACAGGCTTTGTCTCACCGCACAGGGGTTCACTCTCCCTAGACAGTCCACACAGGTCTGGGTCCAGGCATGAGCTAACATCTAATGAAGCTGGGAGTTCTTATAGAGGCCTAAATGAGCTGACCAGCTTCAGCTGGTCTCATCAACTCCCTGTCTGCACGACGCCCCACACTCTCCCTAGAGGTATGAGTCATCCATGAGCCTACTAGCCTCAGCTGGGCTTATACAACTCTCCACCTAGTTGTATAAGTCGGCGTAAAGCCTGAATCTGGGCGAAATATATCTACCCCCCTGGATGCAACCAGGTGACTTTACCTTCCTGCTGTCACATACCCCCCCCCCTCTTGTTTTAACCTCGGGGTTGGAACACCAGCAATCAGGCATTCGTGTACTCGAGACAAAGCATCCACATTCCCCATTTGAACGCCAGGGCGATGCTTTACTGTGAAGTTGAATTCCTGGAGGGCCAGGAACCACCTATTCACTCTTCTATTTGTTTCCTTGTTTTGAGCCATCCACTTTAACGGAGCGTGATCCGTAACCATGTCAAAGTGCCTACCTAGCAGGTAGTACCGAAGGGAATCTAGAGCCCACTTCACCGCTAAACACTCCTTTTCCACGGTGGCGTAATTTACCTCATGGGACTTCAACTTCCTGCTGAGGTAAATGACTGGGTGCTCTTCCCCGTTCCAGACCTGGGACAATACTGCTCCTAACCCCACATCTGACGCATCACTTTGTACGACAAAGTCTTTAGAGAAGTCGGGTGAGTACAACACTGGCTGGCTACATAAGGCTTGTTTCAAGAATTGGAATGCTGCCTCAGCCTCGGGGGTCCATTTAATCATGACCGACCCTTTCCCCTTCGTTAGGTTGGTTAGGGGCACAGCCTTAGAAGCAAAGTGGGGAATGAATCGCCGATAATACCCAGCGATTCCCAGAAAGGCTCGTACCTGCTTCTTGCTGTTGGGACGTGGCCAACTCTGGATGGCCTCGACTTTGTTGAGTTGGGGTTTTATTACTCCCCTCCCAATGGTGTACCCAAGATATTTGGCCTCCTCCTGCCCAATGGTACACTTCTTGGGGTTAGCCGTAAACCCCGCTTCCCGAACAGAGTCCAGGACTGCTTGCACTTTTGGCAGATGTGAGGCCCAATCTGTGCTATGGACAATTACGTCATCCAGGTAAGCCGCAGCATACTTCCGATGGGGCCTCAGCATCTGGTCCATTTTCCGCTGGAATGTGGCCGGCGCATTCTGTAACCCGAACGGCATTCTTTTATATTGGAACGCCCCGTCTGGGGTTACAAATGCGGTTTTCTCTTTGGCCAATTTGGCCAGGGGGATTTGCCAATACCCTTTTGTGAGGTCAAGAGTCGTCATGTATCGGGCTGTTCCCAGCCGGTCGATCAACTCATCTATACGTGGCATGGGGTAGGTGTCAAATTTTGTAACTTTGTTCAACTGACGAAAATCGTTACAAAATCGCCAGCTCCCATCCGGTTTAGGCACCAACACAATGGGACTAGACCAATCACTTTGGGACTCCTCTATCACCCCTAAGTTCAGCATTTTCTGTACTTCCTCCCGTATTGCCTCCCGTCGGGCCTCTGGGATCCGATAGGGTTTTAACTTCACCCTTTCACCGGGCGGGGTAATGATGTCATGCTCTACCCCAGATGTTTGTCCCGGCAGCTCAGAGAATACCTCCTTGTTGCGAAGCACAAACTCCTTAACCTCCTGTTGTTGGGGTTGTGACAAGGTGGCTGCTATTCCAACCTCAGGAATCACGCAACCAGTTTGAGCTGGTGACCAAGTGTCTGCGACTAGGGACTCTCTATCCCTCCAGGCTTTCAACAGATTAACGTGATAGATCTGTTCGGGCTTTCGCCTTCCTGGTTGTCTGACCTTGTAATTCACTTCGCTCACTTTTTCCATTATCTCGTAGGGGCCTTGCCATTTGGCAAGGAATTTACTTTCAACCGTAGGGACAAGTACCAGTATCCTATCCCCCGGGGAAAAGGTACGGGTCTTGGCTCCACGGTTGTACACTCTCTGCTGTGCTAACTGCGCTTGGGCCAAATGTTCCTTCACGATGGGCATTACCTGTGCAATTCGGTCTTGCATCAGGGCGACATGCTCAATCACACTCCTGTGGGGAGAACTCTCACTTTCCCAAGTTTCCTTGGCAATATCCAACAGCCCTCTTGGGTGTCTCCCATACAGTAACTCAAAGGGGGAGAATCCCGTAGAGGATTGGGGCACCTCCCTAATAGCAAACATCAGATAAGGAAGTAGACAGTCCCAATCCTTTCCATCTCTATCCACCACTTTCTTCAACATTTGTTTTAGGGTTTTGTTGAATCTTTCAACCAGCCCATCGGTTTGGGGGTGATACACAGATGTACGTAATTGCGTCACTTTGAACAATTTACACAGCTCCTTCATAACCCGGGACATAAAGGGTGTACCTTGGTCCGTAAGCAGTTCTTTACAAATACCCACCCGGCTAAACACAAGAGATAGCTCTTTGGCTATGGTTTTGGCCGAGGTATTTCGGAGAGGGATCGCTTCTGGATAACGGGTGGCATAGTCCATTATAACTAATATGTACTGGTGCCCCCTAGCGGACTTGATTATAGGACCTACCAAATACATGGCGATCCTCTCAAACGGGACCTCAATGATGGGTAGAGGGACCAGCGGGCTACGGAAATGTGGCATCGGGGCCGACCTCTGACACACAGGGCAGGAGGAACAATAATTTTCTATGTCCTTCATCACCCCCGGCCAATAGAATCTCTGTAATACCCTCTCTCGGGTTTTCTCTGTCCCCAGATGACCTCCAAGAATGTGCCCATGGGCCAACTCCAACACCAACTTCCTGTAAGGTTTGGGCACCACAAGCTGCTCAACGGTTTCTTCTGCCCTTTTTGCCACCCGATACAGTAGGTCCTTCTCTACGCTGAAGTATGGGTAAGTGCAGGTATTATCTGGGTTCACTAACTCGCCATCTATTTTCACTACGTTTTCCCGTGCCTTTATTAGGGCGGGGTCTTTCAACTGTTCTGTGGCAAAGTTTTCCCTGTGAACCTCAAGATCAGAAAACTCCACAGACGGTAGGTTTTCGTCTGAGGAGGTGGGCTCCTCTCCAGTTTCTTGAGTCTCCCCTGCCAATACTGATAAGGGAAATTCCGGAGAGTCCTCACCACTCTCAGGGGAGTTCTGGCTATCACATTCCTGGTACATAGGGGCACCAGTGGGGGGCTCAGGATCATCCCACAGTTCCCAGAACTTCGGAAAATCCCTTCCCACAATGGCGTCATACGGTAACTGAGATACTAAGCCCACTGGATGAGAGAGGGTACCTTTGGGGGTCTCGAAACACACTGTAGTCACTGGATACTCTCGGGTGTCCCCATGCACACAAATAACAGCTACCTTGCTATTCCCAGAGACCTCTGTTTTAACTAACTCAGCCTTTATCAGGGTCACAAGGCTACCTGAATCCAGCAATACCACAACATTTCTACCATTAACACACATTTTGCATAAATGTTTCTCAGTTCCTCGAATGGCAGTGCATGCGACTGTCGCACACAGCGACTGACGTCTGCCCGTCAGAAAGTCACACTGCATGGGTTCCTCCACAACCGGGCAATTGGCTGCAATATGTCCCGCTTGCCGGCAGCGGTAGCAAACGATCCTTCTTGCCGCCTCTTGAGCCGCTGATTTCCCAGGCTGTTCTCGCCAAACTTGGGGTAGAGCTCCCACCCTCTCACTCTCTCCACCCTTACCCCTTGGAATCCTCTTATCCGCCCCTGGGGATGGTCTGGTCTTAGGGTGGAAAGTCCGAGTGTCTCTGGAAGAGGCCGTCAGGTTCTCTGTAGCCAAGTATTTCTCCACACGATCCACAAGACCATCGGCCGTCTCTGGGTCTCCATGGCTTACCCACTTTTGGATGGCAGTAGGAAGAGCTCTCAAAAACCGATCCATTACAACACGTTCCACAATCTTTGGTGCGGACAAAGTCTCTGGCTGTAGCCACTTTCTGCTCAGGTGAATGAGATCATACATTTGAGACCTGGGGGGTTTTCCAAGCTGGAAAGTCCAGTTATGCACACGCTGAGCCCGGACAGCCTGGGTGACACCCAGCCTTGCCAATATTTCAGCTTTTAGCATCACATAGTCTTTTGCTTGGTCAGGCTCTAGGTCATAGTAAGCCTTCTGCGATTCACCAGTTAACAGAGGAGCCACCAGTCCAGCCCACTGCTCCTCAGGCCACTTTTCTCTTTCAGCAGTCCTTTCAAATGTGGTCAAAAATACCTCTGGATCATCCTCTCCAGTCATTTTTGTCAATAAACGACTCACCCCAAAGGACGCGGTATTAGTGGGACGGCTTTCCTCACTGGTCTGCGGACGTTGCTGCATTACTGCTTCCATTTGTTGTAGTCTCTGCTCTTGCTTCTGTAACAGGTCTATGAAGCGGGCCTCAGATTGCTGCTGGGCTTGTTGCTGAGCTTCCAGACTCTGTTGGTGAGCTTGCTGCTGGGCTGCAAGGCTCTGTTGATGAGCTTGCTGCTGGGCTGCGAAGTTCTGTTGTTGAGCTGCAAGGCTCTGTTGATGAGCTGCAAGGCTCTTTTGCAAACCTGCATTTGTCTGCTGTTGATTGGCATTTGCTAGAGCCAGCTGCTTCAGTATCTCCTCCATGCTGGCTTAAAAAAAACTGCCACTGGTTCTCCACCAACTGTGAGGGGGTTAGCTTGGCAGCGGGTGTGTGTGACCCCCGGGATGGGCTCCCCACACAAAACAGGCCCAGCAAACGGAGGTTGTGGTTTTCAAAATCAAAAAAGGTGCGGTTTATTTTCTATTTACAGTGACAAAACACAGCAAAGCCAAAAGAAACATAAACAAAATAAATCCTGGTCAACTTGACCTCTGACTAAACATACAGGTTTCCTAACTAACAACTGGGATCAGCCTAGTGCTGTCCTAGTCCCTAAGTCCCTGGTTTTAAATGTCCAAGCAAATAGCCACACAGGCTTTGTCTCACCGCACAGGGGTTCACTCTCCCTAGACAGTCCACACAGGTCTGGGTCCAGGCATGAGCTAACATCTAATGAAGCTGGGAGTTCTTATAGAGGCCTAAATGAGCTGACCAGCTTCAGCTGGTCTCATCAACTCCCTGTCTGCACGACGCCCCACACTCTCCCTAGAGGTATGAGTCATCCATGAGCCTACTAGCCTCAGCTGGGCTTATACAACTCTCCACCTAGTTGTATAAGTCGGCGTAAAGCCTGAATCTGGGCGAAATATATCTACCCCCCTGGATGCAACCAGGTGACTTTACCTTCCTGCTGTCACAGAGGTCATCCACTTCTTCCAAAGCAATTTGTAACAGGAGGACCTAACCTCCTCCTCTCCTTCACCCTCCCCCGAATCCACTGTGGAAGGACGGATACTCTCTCTTTCTTCCTCTGAATCACTATCAATTGCTTTTAAGGTAGAGGGTAGAGGACTGGAATGGGAGCCCTGCTAACGACCTGACTCCTGTCCCGACCCTTTCTTCAGAAGGGATCGTATTGACCGCTAGCTGTTTCCTGACTGAGAAAAAAAACACACAATAGAAATCCCTAGTGGAGTAAAAGAGACCTCTCTTACCTCTGCCTGGCTGGTGCACTGGGCGTCTGTGTCCGCCACTCCTGCTGTCAGCCCTGCCTCCTCCATTGCAAAGTGCTCAGCGACTGCTGCCGATGTTCAGGTTCTTTAAATGATCCTCCGGGGTCCTCGCCTCGAGGGCCAGAAGGAAGCACCAGCCGTCGGACCCGCCTCTTGCCCATGTGTTTCAGCAGCCAGGACCACTTCCCGCCACACCCCCACCAGAAATCCCAGTCACCGGAACTCAGCTCCAGGCTCCTTCTTGGCATGCACACTGCCTCAGCACACATTCGGTCTCTGAGCTCACAGGCGGGTTCCCCACAGCTGGCCAGCACTCCCTTGAGCCAGAGGAGGAAGGAGACAACGGAGCACCCCCTCCTGTGCAGGGGGGTTCTGGGTTGGTCCACAGAGGATCCCTGGAGGTACTGCTAACCCCTCACCTGAAGAGAGCGCAGCCCCCTTACCAGTTCCCCAGCAGCGCTTCCCCCATGGCGGAGGAAACGCTAAGACTGACGCATGGGGGAAGCAGCTGCTTTTAAAAACTTGCCGACCAGCCGCCGCAGTTCTACTGCGGCAGGTCAGCTCTATTGCACAAATCGCCGGAGCCGATGCACGTCCACCGACCACCAGCGATCGCTCCACAGAGACCCAGAACAAGGATCTGTTAATGTAAACAAACAGATCCCCGTTCTGTCAGGGGAGTAGAGAGTGATCATCTGTTCCTAGTGATTAGGAAAAGCGATCTCTGTACTCCGTCAGTCCACTACCCCCACAGTTAGAAACACCTCCCAGGGAACACATTTAACCCTTTGATCGCCCCTAGTGTTAACCCCTTCCTTGCCAGTGTCATATATACTGTAATCAGTGCATTTTTATAGCACTGATCGCTGTATAAATGTCACTGATCCCAAAAAAGTGTCAAAAGTGTCCAATCCGTAATGTCGCAGTCCCACTAAAAATCCCTAATCACTGCCATTACTAGTAAAAAAAATTATAATAATAAAAAT
Source organism: Rana muscosa (assembly GCA_029206835.1). NCBI lineage: Eukaryota > Metazoa > Chordata > Amphibia > Anura > Ranidae > Rana > Rana muscosa. Next base: position 404,015,170 of record CM055122.1, read on the forward strand.
ACTATAAATCTATCCCTTATTTTGTAAGACGCTATAACTGTTGCGCAAACCAATCAATATACGCTTATTGCTATTTTTTTTTTATAAAAATATGTAGAATACATATTGGCCTAAACTGATGAAGAAATTAGTTTTTTTTACATTTTTGGGGGGGGATATTTACTATAGCAAAAAGTAGAAAATATTGTTTTTTTTTCAAAATTGTCTGTCTTTTTTTGTTTATAGCGCAAAAAATAAAAACTGCAGAGGTGGTCAAATACCACCAAAAGAAAGCTCTATTTGTGGGAAAAAAGGACATCAATTTTTTTTGGGTACAACGTTGCACGACCGCGCAATTGTCAGTTAAAGCTACGCAGTGCCATATCGCAAAAAATGACCTGTCATTAAGGGGGTAAATTCTCCTGGTGCTGAAGTGGTTAAAGGGGCGTTGTCACGGCAGTGTTTCCTGTGGAAGGGTGGAGCTTCGCTCTCTCCAAGGTGCTGTCATAAAAGGTGAGGGGAGAAAACACAAAATTTTATTTAAAAAAACACATTAAAGTTAATTTTAGGGGGTAAATAGATACCAAACATGTCAAACCTTAAATTTGTGCGCGCCTATGAAATGTCAACAAACTTCAGTACCCTATATTTTCCATAGGCGACGCTTTAAAAGCCCTTATAGATCATCAGTTTAGTGTTATGAAGGAGGTCCGGTGCTAGAATTCTTTCTCTCACACAACATATATACGTTGTATGTTGTGTGAGAGAAAGAATTCTAGCACCGGACTTCCTTCATAATGCGCCTGCGGCTAAACTAATGATCTATAAGGGTTTTTAAAGCGTTGCCTGTGGAAAATAGGCTTGTTGCCATTTCATTGGCGCCCACAAATTTAAGGTTTGACATGTTTGGTATCTATTTACCCCCTAAAATTAACTTTAATGTGTTTTTTTTAATAACATTTTGTGTTTTCTCCCCTCGCCTTTTAGGACAGCACCTTGGAGAGAGCGCAGCTCCACCCTTCCACAAGAAACACTGCCGTGACAACGTACATTGTACGTACACACAACGTACATACTCACCTACAGTAGGTAGATCCGAAGGATATCATATAGCGTCATTATCTCTCGATCCCTCAGGTTTCCTCCCCAACTAGTCCAATGGAACTGATACTACTCACCACCCAACCAGTAGCAGCATCTTTCCAGCAGTGTTTGTAAAGACCTTTAGAGCCTGCCTACAAACAGGGAGCATTGGAGAATTCTGATTGCCAGGGTAGAAGAAATAAAGGTAAGTATTGCAGAGCAATGGGGGGCAGGGGAGCATTGCATTGCTAACTTTTACAGCTGACCACAGTTCAGCATTAAAATTCAATCAACATGTATAACCATTAGCCCTGGTTCACACTGGTGCGATTTGACATGCAATTTGACATGTCAAATCGCATGTCAAATCAGCGATATTTGCCGCAAATTGCGGGCAATGGCACCGTCCTAATCGGTGCGACGCTGCATCTGCGGCGCTACACCGATTTTAAAAAGTAGTTTCTGTACTACTTTTTGCGATTTCGGCAGCGATTTACATTGACATCTGTGTCAGATGTCTTTTGTAATCGTGGCTGAAATCGGGACTGCCAGCGAGAGTGAAATTGTGCGAGTTCAGCTGAACTCGCACGGCTTCACTCCCGCAGCCCAGTGTGAACCTGGGCTTAGAGCTGCACAATTCTGGCTAAAATGAGAATCACGATTTTTTTGCTTAGAATAAAGACCACGATTTATGCGGCGTGACATCACCTTTCACAATATACAAAAAAATTGGGCTAACTTTACTGTTTTTTTTAATTCATTAAAGTGTATTTTCTCCCAAAAATAGTATTTTTGTACTCACCATAAAATCCTTTTCTCTGTCGTCCATGGATGGACACAGCTCCTTAATTCTTGACAGTTGGGTTATGTTCCTGTTCATAGGAGAGGACTAGGCAGAACATGTTAGTTATCTTAAAACATGTAACTTTAACAGAGTTGAACAGCCCCACCCAGGGGGCGGTCCCTCCGTACATAACCCTCCTACCTGCAGTCAGCAGCTTTAGTTCGTAGTAAAGCAGTACAAACTAAAAAAGGAGGGGTGGGTGCTGTGTCTGTCCATGGATGACAGAGAAAAGGATTTTACGGAGAGTACAAAAATCCTATTTTCTCTTTTCATCCATGGACGGACACAGCTCCTTAATTCTTGACAGTTGGGACGTCCCAAAGCAGTGTCAAAAAAACGAGGGGTGGGCACAGCATCAAAAAAACATTTTCACCCCAAACAAGCAGAGCTCCTCAACAGAGAAGTTGCAACCTCAAAACAGCCGCCTGCAAAACTTTGCGGCCGAAGCTAGCATCCGAAGATGCAATCACATCAATCTTGTAAAATTTGGAAAAAGCGTAAACGGACGACCAGGTTGCCGCCTTACACACTTGTAATACAGATGATTGAAGTCGGAAAGCCCAAGAGGCACCAAAAGCCCTGGTCGAACACGCCATAATGGGAAAGAGAGGCGCCCGCCCCTAAGGGCATAGGCCTGGATGACGGTCCGCCTGATTCACCGAGAAATGGTGGCCAACGAGACCGCCAGGCCCCTTTTGTGGACCAGACACCGACACAAACAGTGAGTCAGACCTCCGAAACGGAGCCGTAACAGACAGGTACACCCGCAAGGCCCGTACCAGGTCCAAAGTGTGGAGCGAAGACTCTCTGGGATGCGATGACCGAGGACACAAGGATGGAAGTACAATGTCCTCTTTCAGGTAAAAAGCCGAAATCACCTGTGGAAGAAACTAAGGTCGCGGGCGTAGTACCGCTAAATCCTTATGGAGAATCAACATGGGGACTTGCAAGGCAAGGCCGCCATTCAGAAACCCTTCTGACAGAAGTAATGGCCACTAGAAAGGCCACCTTCTGAGATCACGTCAGGAGAGGAATCTCACTGGTGTTCTCAAAAGTAGGTTCCTGAAGAACCGAGAGCACCAAGTTCAAATCCCGAGGAGGGAGAAGTGGTCTAATTGGGGGAAGCCCCCATCAAAACTCCTGTACAAAGGTACCCACCAGGGAATGGGACACCATACCATAGAAAGAAAACAGCCACGGCTGAGACTGACCCTTGGTGGTGCTTAAAACAAGTTTTGTAAAACCATTCCATGCTGTAAAAACGGCAGGACCCTGGGAACCGAACATGTCCGTGGACGGCACTTCATCTCCACGCACCTGGAGACGTAGGCCTTCCAGGTGCGATGGTAGATCTTGTAGGAGTCAGAATTCAGTGCCCTCAGCATGGTCGAGATGACCGAATCCAAAAGACCTCGGTCCCTTAGTACCTGGCTGACGATAACCATGCCATACGGCCAGCGGCTGTAAGGCAGGATGAAGTGTGGGACCTTGAGACAGAAGGTCCTCCCGCATTGGCATCCGCCAGCGCGTCCGCCACCAGGTGTACGAAGTCGGCGTACCAAGAACGCCGGGGCCAATCCAGAGCGATTAGGATCACCGGGAATCCCCTCGATCAGCAAATGGAGGAGCAGCCGAGGTAGCCACATCATAAACTAGCCACCACGCGTCTGACGCGTCTGCCCAGGGATCACTGGACCGGTTTGCATCATGCAAACGAGTCGCGAGGCCAGGAGGTCCACGTCTGACGTCACCTCCGGCAAAGGGAGTAGAAACCCCTCCGGGTGCAAGAGCATTCCCCTTGTTCAACAACTGGTGACTCAAAAAGTCCGCCAGTTAAGCCTCGTACACACGACCGAGAATCTCGTCATGAAAAAACACGTCGTTTTTCTTGACGAGATTTTTGGACAAGAAACTTGTCCCGGCCGAGTGTACAGACGCTCGATTCAAAGAACCCGCGGTTCTTTGAATGGAGCGAACGCGGTGACGTCATCGACTACGACGAGTGTGCGCTCGTCACATTCGATGCCGTCGCCGCCATCTTGCTTCACCCTAACTATGCCTAGGAAGCTACCGCGCATGCGTCGGAAGTCATTTCGAGCATGCGCGGGCTTCCCGGAGGACAGGTAAGTGTACACACACACACTTTTCTCGTCGAGAAACAGGCTGACGAGAATCTCGACGAGAAAATAGAGAGCAGGCTCTCTATATTTCTTATCGAGATTCTTGTCGGTTTTCTTGACGAGAAACCTGATAGCCGCGTACACACGACCGATTTACTCGGCAAGAAAGCTCTGCCAGCAAGTTTCTTGTCGTTTTTCGACGAGAAACTCGGTCGTGTGTACGAGGCTTTAGAGTTCTACACCCTGAATGCAGACGGCCGACAGAGCCTGCACGCTTCTTCCCATCCACCGCAGGATAACCAGGAGGTTGACATAAGCCACAGCCGTGGCATTGTCCGACTGGAACCTGATCGGGCGGCCTTGTAGTCTCCAGGACTTCCTGATCGTCCGAAGTTCCAGAACATTGACCGGCAGACGTGATTTGTCCAGAGTCCAGCGACCTGGACCGACTGGACCCCCCAACCTCCCTTCAATAGAAAAGAAGGGAAAACTTCCCGAACAGAAGTGCCGGAATGTCAGCCATCAAGTCAGAGAGGCCCTGACTAGGCGATTCATCTGAATCTGATGATCCAGAGACAATGGGGATGTGTTCCATAGGACCGAATCCCCCCTCCGAGTGTGGACTCGGAAAAACGATGCTGCCTCGAAAGAGGCCATCGTGAGACCCATTTCACTGCCCCCTGGAGCATCCGCAACTTTTCTGGAGGAAGAAAAATTCTCGCCTCTGATGAGCACAGAACCAGCCCCAGGATGGTGACTGACTATAGACACGTCTTCCTTTAATCCTAAACTGAAAACAGGTTATAAAAAAAGACCATGCAGAGACCAATGATGACAATGCCATGTTGACTCAGCAAGGCTAGAATCAAAGCGAGAACCCTGGTGAAAACTCCCAGTGCCACTAGGTCAAAAAGGAGAGTCATAAATTAATAGTGGTTCTCCCTGACCGCTAATCACAGGAACCTCTGGTGCCTGTCGCATCTGGGGACATGCCAGCTTGCGTCCCTGAATGGAGCGAACCAACTCCATACTGAATTTCCAAATCCCCCACCCAGTCTTGAACTGCCCCATCAGGACAGTCCGACGAAACTGTAGGACAAAGAAACCATCCGGTGAATAAGAAAGAAAACATTGATCTTTTATGAAGCGACCACTTCACAAACTCCATGGTCAGAAAAACCGGATGGCTACACAAAGTCATTCAGGGCCTTGAGGCCTAAGAGCCATGAACAGCTCTGAATCTGTCCTGCAGCGGTATGGGTATGACAACCCCCAAGAAACACCGCAATATATTGGAGAAGGAAGGTCCCAGCTTACGGGGCGCCTCTACTGTTAGCCAAAGAAAGGCAAATCTGTCAGAGCTTCCCTAGAAACTCGGTCGGTGGACCAGTATATCAGCCTTTTCAGGTGGCGCAAAACCACCCCGGACATTGATGCCCTAGAGGCTAAATCAGTCGCAGTGCACCTGCTGGTCGACTTATAGAGGAAGCTGATGCTCCTGCACTGCCTGGTACAAAAGCTTTGCCCAGTCATTGAGTGTCAGAGACACCAGAGACGCAGCCACTAACGGGGGTAACGCTGACCTCAGCATGGCGAACACAGTCCTTCTGATCACCCCTGAAAGGCAGGTGACCCCCCTGCCGGGGTCAAATTCATAGGCAAAAACACATATCCTTATGAAAATGCTCTACAAGGAATAACGTGCGTTGAGGGACCAAAAAGGACCTCTGCGACAAACCTAGTCCCCATCTATGAAGAGTCGTCTTCAATATAGAGTGGGTCGAGTGCGACCCAAAAAAGGGACTGATACCTTCCAGCAGCTACTTCATTGATAAGTGCTGATTGTACAAAACACATAGTTTATACTGTGTATTAGAGGTCGACCGATATATCGGCCGGCCGATATTTCGCCTTTTTAAATAAATCGGCATCGGCCGATTATTATGTGAAAAAAGGCCAATTGTGAGGGATCAGAAGCAGGGGAGTGCTGGGTGGAAATCCCCCCCGGCCGCCCACCATTTATTCTAAATGGCTGATATCACGGCCGCTGTCTGCTGACTTCTTTTTTTTTTCCCAGTGGAGGAAGTCGGCAGCAGCGGCCGCCGATTGGCTGTTACTGGTCGTGCTGCATTCTGGGGTTTGTAGTGTGGAGGCAGAGGCGGGGGGCGCGTAGCACATCAGGGGACGAATGGAGCTCTCCTTGGCCAGACGAGGGGACGGAACGGAGCCGACCGCACCGCTGGTGGGCACTGATGAGGTGGCAGACTGGCAGTGAATGACATTGAGCTGTACTGGTGGGCACTCAGGAGCTACTGTACTGGTGGGCACTGAGGAGCTACTGTACTGGTGGGCACTGAGGAGCTACTGTACTGGTGGGCACTGAGGAGCTACTGTACTGTGGGCACTGAGGAGCTAAACTGGTGGGCACTGAGGAGCTGTACTGGTGGGCACTGAGCAGCTGTACTGGTGGGAACTGAGGAGCTGTACTGGTGGGCACTGAGGAGCTGTACTGGTGGGGCGCGCAGCACATCAGGGGACGAATGGAGCTCTCCTTGGCCAGGCGAGGGGACGGAATGGAGCCGACCGCACCGCTGGTGGGCACTGAGGTGACAGACTGGCAGTGAATGACATTGAGCTGTACTGGTGGGCACTGAGGAGCTACTGTACTGGTGGGCACTGAGGAGCTACTGTACTGGTGGGCACTGAGGAGCTACTGTACTGGTGGGCACTGAGGAGCTACTGTACTGTGGGCACTGAGGAGCTATACTGGTGGGCACTGAGGAGCTGTACTGGTGGGCACTGAGCAGCTGTACTGGTGGGCACTGAGGAGCTGTACTGGTGGGCACTGAGGAGCTGTACTGGTGGGCACTGAGGAGCGGCACTGATGAGGTGGGCACTGATGTGATGCACTGGTGGGCACTAATGTGATGCACTGGTGGGCACTGGTGAGGTGGCACTGATGGACACTGATAGGCTGCACTGGTGGGCACCAATGAGGTGACACTGGTGGGCACTGATAAGGTGGCACTGATGGGCTGCACTGGTGGGCACTAATGGACACTGATGAGGTGGCACTGGTGGGCACTGATGTTGCACTGGTGGGCAATAATGGATACTGATAGGCTGCACTAGTGGGCACTGGGCTGCACCGGTGGGCACTGATGTGGCACTGACAGGCTGCACTGATGGACACTGACAGGCTGAACTGGTGGGCACTAATAGGCTGCACCCCACCTCTCCACCCTAAACAATAACCTCCTCCCCACCTCTCCACCCTAGATTTGCTGAGATGAAGGAAAAAGAAAAAAAAAATCGGCCTAAAATATCGGCCGCAAAAATCGGCAACATATATCGGCCATCGGCCGCCCTGATTTCTAAATATCGGCATCGGCATCGGCCAGAGAAAAACCCATATCGGTCGACCTCTACTGTGTATTGCACCAAAACGCGCAATTGGAGCGTGGGAGGAAACCCACTCAGCCACAGAGAGCATAGTACATAGACATACGGTGTATGTATTTTAGTATGTGTGAATAAACATATTGAACATGTTTATGCTGTGCATAGCCCAGAAGGCGCACATACCATTGGAGTGTGGGAGGAAACCGGAGCACCCGGAGGAAACCCACGCAGACACAGAGAGCAATAATACATATATTCAGTGTTGTGTATAAACATATTGCGTATGTTCATACTGTGTATTGCGCCGAAGGCGCGCATGACATTAAGCGTGGGAGAAAACCAGAGCACCCGGAGGAAACCCACACAGATACAGAGAGTAACCATACAGACACATCCTGTGAATGTATTTAGTGTCGTATATAAACATGTTGTTTATGTTTATAATATGCATTGCACCGAAGGCGCGCATGTCATACGAGTGTGGGAGGAAACCGGAGCACCCGGAGGAAACCCACGCAGACACTATAAACATAATTGTGTATGTTTAAACTATGGCGCCGAGGGCGCTCAATCCTCTCTGAATCCAATCTGAGTATAAGTGCTGCCAAAGCAAGCACCAAATTGCACACAAAAAACAACCTCTGACCCTCAAAACAGTGGTCCTGTCAGAGTCAGAGCATCCCTCAGGAAATGGCGGGAAACCACAGGTGCAGGGGCACTGGCTGTTGCCTCTCAGATACGGACTCCATGTCACACAGAAAGCTCTCAGGACTAGTCAAATTAATGACCAACGTCCCGCCCCCCCTCCATGCTGCACCAACCGGGGGGTCACCCAGGGGACACACCTGCCCAGAATGAGACCGCTCAGCGCCATTGCCCGCCTCTATACACTAAGACCGTGTATCACTGTAATATCCATGCTGCTCTATAAGCAGTGTGTGTGGAAACAGTGAGGGAAGTTGTGAGGAGAATCGTGCTTGCCATCCAGGAGCCAGCACTATAGGCCCACACTGCGCCAAAGATGGCCGCCGGACGCCTTAGGAAAGGGCGCGACCACAAGAAAATGGCCGCTCGCAATAGCAACTGCACCAGAGCGCGGCCACGGCAAGATGGCCGCCAATGGGAAAAAGCAATGCAATAGGAAACACCTTGAAAATGGCGCCAGCACTGTCAAAATGGCGCCCGAGCACCGCGATGTGGACGAGGCGGCCAGGCATGGGCTTCCCCGGAGTAGAGCACCCCCCCACAGAGGAACGAGTTACGACACCACAGGGACCCCCACCGGGACCCAGAGCCCCCCCACAGGTACGCAGCCAACCCCACTGGGGCAAAAGGGATAAAGGTGACAGAAAACAGGGAAGGGGAGGACAGGAGAACCCCCTTTCCCAGGAATGCCCAGCTGTTCACACCCGCCGAGGCAGGGTGAACTGTACTTACCCGTCCAAACGAGGACCTGCTGGTGCGTTCCTGACAGGCCTACAACAGAGCGGTATGGAGTAGCTGTCGGCCCGGTCCACTGTGAGTGAGACAGCAAGCAGCCCAGTCATATGTGGACCCTGGAGCAGAAGTTCACCGGCCACCCCTGGAGTCATGGGGTATGTCATGACAGACCCGACGCCTATTTGCAAGGGACTGTAACACGCTCGATGGCCGGACTGGGGGGGACTACAAGGATCTATAATATCCTGCCTGTCATGCCCAGCCGGCAGTTGATAGAAGATCTTAAAAATAAAATAAGAAAAATAAAATAAAATAAAAATTTCTTCAGGACTCAGGGCACAAAGGGAGCCACGTCCATCTCCTCTGCTAGGCAGAAAAAAAACTGAGGCTGCTGACTGCAGGTAGGAGGGTTATGTACGGAGGGACTGCCCCCTGGGTGGGGCTGTTCAACTCTGTTAAAGTTACATGTTTTAAGATAACTAACATGTTCGGCCTAGTCCTCTCCTATGAACAGGAACATAACCCAACTGTCAATAATTAAGGAGCTGTGTCCGTCCAAGGACGAAAATAGAAAATTGCGTTTGAAAGACCGCTGCGCAAATACAATGTGACATATAATATTGCAAGGACCGACATTTTGTTCTCTAGGGTCTCTGCTAAAAAAATAACCACAGTTGTACCCTGGCAGAATTTATGATTCTTTGGCCATTTTTCAGAGAATATGAATGATAACACAAAAACTTTTCTTTCACTCATGGTTAGTGTTTGGCTGAAGCCATTTATTATCAATCAACTGTGTTTACTCATTTAAATTATAATGACAACAGAAACTACCCAACAAAACCTGGTCAAAGGTTTACATAACCCAGTTCTTAATACCGTGTATTGCCCCCTTCAACATCAATGACAGCTTGAAGTCTTTTGTGGTATTTGTGGATGAGGCTCTTTATCTTCTCAGATAGTAAAGCTGCCCATTCCTCTTGGCAAAAAGCCTCCAGTTCCTGGAAATTCTTGGGCTGTTTTGCATGAACTGCACGTTTGAGATCTCCCCAGAGTGGCTCAATGATATTGAGGTCAGAAGACTGAGATGGCCACTCCAGAACCTTCACTTTATTCTGCTGTAGCCAATGACAGGTCGACTTGGCCTTGTGTTTTTGGATCATTGTCATGTTGGATTGTCCAAGTACGTCCCATACGCAGCTTTCTGCGTATTGTTTGATAATATACTGCATTCATCTTGCCATAAATTTTGACTACATTTCCTGTACCTTTGTAACTCACACATCCCCAAAACATCAGCGATCCACCTCTCTGTTTCACAGTAGGAATGGTGTACCTTTCATTATAGGCCTTGTTGACTCCTCTCCAAATGTAGTGTTTATGGTTGTGGCCAAAAAGCTAAATTTTGGTCTCATCACTCCAAATGACTTTGTACCAGAAGGTTTGAGGCTTGTCTCTGTGCTGTTTGGCGTATTGTAAGTGGAATACTTTGTGGCATTTGTGTAGTAATGGCTTTCTCCTGGCGACTCGACCATGCAGCCCATCTTTCTTCAAGTGCCTCCTTATTGTACATCTTGAAACAGCCACACCACGTGTTTTCAGAGAGTCCTGTATTTCCCCTGAAGTTATTTGTAGGTTTTTCTTTGCATCCCGAACAATTTTCCTGGCAGTTGTAGCTGACATTTTAGTTGTTAGTTAGTCTACCTGACCATGGTTTGGTTTCAACAGAACCCTTCATTTTCCACTTCTTGATTAGAGTTTGAACACTGGTGATTGGCATTCTCAATTCCTTGGATATCTTTTTATATCCCTTTCCTGTTTTATACAGTTCAACTACATTTTCCCGCGGATCCTTTGACAATTCTTTTGCTTTCCCCATGACTCAGAATCCAGGAACATCAGTGCAGCACTGGATGAAAGATGCAAGGGTCTGTCAGGAGTCCAGAAACTCATTGACCTTTTATACACACACACTAATTACAAACAAACAGATCACAGGTGAGGATGGTTACCTTTAAGATTCAAACCCCTTTGTGTCAACTTGTGTGCATGTTATCAGGCCAAAATCACCAGGGTATGTAAACTTTAGATCAGGGTCAGGTGATTTAAAAAGAGTAAACACAGTTGATTAATAATAAATGGCTTCAGCCAAACACTAACCATGAGTGAAAGAAAAGTTTTTGTGTTATCATTCATATTCTCTGAAAAATGGCCAAAAAAACATAAATTCCGCCAGGGTATTTAAACGTATGAGCACAACTGTATAATGTTTGGGGGTTCTTAGTAATTCTCTAGCAAAAAATACTGATTTTAACTTGTAAGCAACAAAGTTTAGTCTGTAAGTGGTTAAACTGCACTAATTTACAGACAGAAGTTCATTCCTTTGATCTAAGAACAAAATGTTACTCTGTTTATAGTTATCTCCGATGTTGAAATAAACTGGATTTTTTTGTCAGCTGTCAGAAGTGAGCAGAGAACCCTGCACTTGTTACACAGAATCCGGGAAATGCTGTTTTAAGATCGGGAGGGGGGTAGAATTGTGATTTTGATTCTTTAACAAATAATTGTGCAGCTCTATTAGCCATATATTTCAGTTTACTTTACGCAAGTTATTTTTTTCACGTACTGGTGTATTGTGACAGTAAAAGAAAATGTCAAAAGGGACTGTTGGTTATGGCTTCTTAAAACTACTACCAACTTCAGGAGGGGGCCAAGTGAGAGAGAAAGTTCTGCTGTTACATCCTAAATACGGGTGTAACATGTGCAAATGGTGAACCCATTCTTTAAAATCAGATCCAAAATTGTTAAAATCGAAAGGCCCGTACACACAATCGGATTTTTCGACAACAAATGTGTGATGGCAGGGTTTTGTCAGAAAATCTGACCGTTTGTATGCTCCATCGGACAATTGTTGTCGGATTTTCTGACAACAAATGTTGCATTGCATGTTTTAAAATTGTCTGACAACAAATGTGTGCCGTCGGATTATCCGATCGTGTGTACACAAGTCTATCGGAAAAAATCCAAACACAGTACAAACACGCATGCTCAGAAGCAATGCTAACCATAGCACATTAGCAGAAGTTGCCCAAAGGGTGGCGCTAAAGAGCTGAAAAACCACATCGTTTTGTATTTGTTGGATGACAAAGTTTTGCCGTCTGTATGTAGAACAAGTTCACAGCCAACGCCCTTCGGACAAAATTCCACGGCTTTGTCCGATGGAAATCCGATCGTGTGTATGAGGCTTTAGGCTCAGTTCACACTGGATACCGATGCGGCTCCCAGCAGGGGTCCTGTGCGTCCTGGACTGGTTCTGCGTTTCAGGTCCGATTTCAGCCCCGAATTTTGGGCTGAATTCGGACCTGAACCGGACCAAAAGACGCACCGGAGCCGCATCGAAGATATGTGAACCGGCTCCATAGAGAGCCGGTCACATTCTCCTGCTATTGCAAATTGCAGAGATTCCGCATCTAATTCCCAATAGTGTGAACCCGGCCTAAGCCAAACACATAATACCTGGAATTCATAAAGGGTGCCATAGATACTCAGAAATCTGTCTCATGGTACTACGAGAAGTGGCGATATATACAGAGGAACCTCGGATTACGAGCATAATCCGTTTCAGGAGAATGCTCGTAATCCAAAGTACTCGCATATCAAAGCGAGTTTCCCCATTGAATTCAATGGAAACTAAAATAATTTGTTCCGCATTGACGTCAATGGCATGCAATACCGCATGTGGCCAGAGGCGGGGGGAGCGACAGAGAGCCTCGAAACAGCCGGAAAGGCCCGAGGACAGCTCAGCTGACCTCGGCAAACCTCGGAAAGGCTCGGGAACGTAGTATTTTCGAGTCTTTCCGAGCATTTCTGAACGGCTCCAAACGGCGCCGATCAGCGCCGTTCGGCTCCGGCGCCCCCCACCTCAGGCCAAACGCGGTACTGCACACCGCTTTGGCCTGAATCCTGCTCGTTTTGCGAGACAACATTTGCAAACCGAGTTAGGATTTTTCAAAATACAGTGCTCGTATTGCGAAACGCTCGTTAACCGTGTTACTCGCAATCCAAGGTTCCACTGTATATGAGTCTGTCACAACTCCAACAAAACTTTCCCAATAATCTCTCCTTTGACGTTGCTGAGAAGTTGGGACAGTCATGGAAATGTATCAAATATCAGTTCCAGCGGGACAAAGACAGATTGTCACAGAATAGTATCAAAAGGTGCGACACAACAGTTTATTCCCAAGATAGAAGAGGTCTTCTGTACCTCCACTTTCCTTATCAGTATGGCATATTTCATTATAAATATGTCACAACAGTGCCATACAATAAAACAAAATTATAATAATCACAAAAGATACACTTTATAGCACAACACCAGCCAAATTGTATTCGTTTTGGTAACATGAGAAAGAATTAGACACTCCATCTGTCCTGTCAATTTTATTTCTGTTCCTGTGACCACACAGAAAAAAAAAAAATCCCAATGGAGCACAGAAACCTGACAGAGGGGATAACCCTTCACCTACCAAAGTGTTTCATTGTTGTCTGTCCCATTGGAAGGATTACCTAATTTCTTTGCCAGTGACCATACAGGAAGTGAATGAATTGTCCAAAACTAGATGGGTGTTCCACTTTAAAGTGAAATTAACAGGAAGAACATAATATATTGCAGCTTACCAATCCTTTGATGTGATGGCAATTAGTTTTATTAGGCTTTCCCCCTCTGGTTTCACCTGGTGATCTGGCAAGTAACACCTCCTCAATTACAGTGACCACATTCTGGATGAAGGAGCACAGGGGCACCTATGGTCAGCAAACATGTTATACGTACCTGCTCTGTGTAAATGTTTTGCACAGCGCAGCCCCGATCCTCCTCTTTTCGGGTCCCTCATTTGGTGGGTGGGGGATTATGGTGTGGGGTTGTTTTTCAGGGGTTGGGTTTAGCAACTTAGTTCCAGTGAAGGGAACTCTTAAGGCATCAGCATACAAAGCGATTTTGGACAATTTCAAGGTCCCAACTTTGTGGGAACAGTTTGGGGATGGTCCCTTCCTGTTCCAACATGACTGAGCACCAGTGCACAAAGCAAGGTCCATAAAGACATGGATGAGCGAGTTTGGAATGAAGGAACTTGACTGGCCTGCACAGTCCTGAACTAAGAGTCGTGCAGTGTCCTGACCTCAACCCGATAGAACACCTTTGGGATGAATTAGAGTGAAGACTGCAAGCCAGGCCTTCTCATCCAACATCAGGGCCTGACCGCACAAATGCACTTCTGGAAGAATGGTCAAACATTATCATAGAGACACTCCTAAACCTTGTGGACGGCCTTCCCAGAAGAGTTGAAGCTGTTAGAGGTGTAAAGGGTGTGGCTGCACTACTGCTGATCTCCTGAGCGCCAGTGAGGCCTACTGATCCAGGGAGCTTGACTACTCCCTATACCCAGGGTGGATGCAGGAACCTGGGGTGGACCCAGGGCAGGATCCCCCAGATGGCCAGAGTACTGGTCCTCCCATACCAGTGTTTGAGGACCTGGGAAATGGCCCAGCTAAAGGTGAAAGCCTGGCAACCTACAGAAAGGAGGTTTGTGCTAGGATTGCGAGAATCGCCAAGGAGGAAGAAGTACTGGCGAAGTTGAAGTTTGACTTCAAGCATAAAAAAATTGCAAGTGACCGGCTTCACAGTTCTAAGAGGAGGCCCGAGTTAATGGCTTTGGAGGCCAACGTGGAAAAGCAGAGTCTGCTGGTGGCCACATTGAAAAAAACCAGCAGTGCTTTCAAGGAGAAGTAGGGCAACGATGATCGCTTCCGTGCAATGCGCAGAGGGGCCATAGAGGCCAGGCATCACCAGAGTGCGAGAAGCAAAGGTCAGTGCAATGCAAAAAAGTTTCTGTGGGCTCGGAACAGTGTTTCTGGCCAGCACGCTGGAAAATCTTTGCATCCCGAGCCAAGTATCAGCATGCCTGCAGAAAGCGGAGAAAGCTCTGGCATACAGGCTGCAGGTGATCAGCAGTCAGGTGTTTTGACTGGCAGTATGTCATCGGGACAAGGAAGTTCTGTGCCCTTACCACCGCAGCAGGAGGCTATGGAGCAAGATGATCCATCTGAGCCTGTGGAGGGAGCAGGTATGCTGAACTTCATATCAGAAATGGAATCACCTTTGCATGGTCGCAAGTTTGCAGTGTCTAGATCAACTGAGGATGAAGAAGAGGATGATGATGTCCCCCCAAAACCTTTGAAACAGCGGGTGACAGAAAAATAGTTTTTTGTTCATGCCCTGCCTATACAATGTAATGGAGGTGTAGTTCCTATGGATGGTGCAGTAGAGGGCAGCGGAGAGCAAGCTCATCTCCTGGCTGAGACTTCCACCTGTGTACAGCCAGCCAGTGCAGACTCTGCTGTGAAGAGTGCTGACAAAGACATCTCTACTGCTGGTAACTCTTTAGATACTGGTAATGAAGTAAGAATTACCAAGGGTAATGTAAATGACATTTCTGTGTCAGAAGTCTCTGCTCCATCTGTTCCTGACAATAATGTTGTTAATACTTTATCTAAAGAAGGGTCTGTTACTAAAAGTGATGTGCCGGATGTTGCAAGGAGTGCGGTTATTTCCCATGCTGCAGCACTAGCTACACCTGTCCCCGGGGTGAGTAGGGCCAGTTATTCTGCGGTCACTAGGAGTAATGTGAGTGAGGGTCAGGCCAATCTGACACCATCTGGTAGCTCCCTTAAATGCCGCAATGTGGTCCAATTGAGGTGGACTTGAGAAGGCCCCCCCCAAATAGGAGAGATGTGGTGGACCGTATTTTGGGGATGGGTTTTAAAGCGGAGGAGATTTTTGCCCTTATCAGCCCAGTTGGGTCATATGAGTATGACCTCTCTTTTGTCAAGGCGGAAGGTTTAGATGTCTTTTGGGAGAGGTATGAGCAGAGGTGTAAGGAGTCCCCAAGATGGGCAGGTTTGTCACCTAAAGTGGTCTCCCGCCAGCCATTATATAAAAACGTCACCATTCTAGTGCGTAATGAGTCCATTCCTGCTGCGGATCTGGTGGTGTGGTTGGGGAGATATGCGGATGTCCAAGCCCCCTTGAGGAAAGTTGTAGATTACAGGGGGATATGGACAGGAGGATGGACCGTGTTAGTAAAACTGCATGTCACGGGTAATGTTGTTAAGCACATCCCTTCGTCTGCCTTTATAGGTCGTGACAGGATTATTACCTTTTATGCAGGGCAACCAAAGCTGTGTCATCGCTGTGGTGAAAAGGGGCATTTTTCAAGCTCATGTTCTGTGCAGAAATGTTCCCTCTGTCAGGGCTCAGGGCATGTTGCAAAGGACTGCAATAGTATTCGTTGTAATCTTTGTAACAAGTTAGGTCACCCCTATAGCCTTTGCCCTGAAGCCCTCCATAATCAGCCAGAGGTGGTGGAAGAACTGCTGAGGATGGAGGAGGAGGAACGTGGGGGGCAGCAAGGGGTTGGTGGAGCTGTTTCAGCTAGTCCTGAGGGGCCCCCCCAGGTGTCAGTTTCCCAATCTGAAGGTGTGACCCCTCTTGTGTCTGCTCCCCAGACTGTGCTCCCTACTGTGTCAGTGTCTACTTCTGTTGTGTGTTCTTCCCCAGTGTTTCAGGTGCCCAGAGTTCCAAATGTAAATAAGTCATCCAGATTGGCTGAGGCTGCCAAAGGGGCGGATTCATGCCGAACTGAGGTGGCAGCTTCACCTGGGCCTTCCCTGAGGCAATGTAAGACCTCTAGTGGAGGTTCTAAGGGGAGGAAGGGGGAAGTTGCCACAGCTAATGATGTAGATGAGGCCTTTCAGGGTGATGTTTCAGGGGAGGAGGGAGAGTGGACCAAGGTGGGCAGAAGGAGGAATAAGGTAGTCCTGACCTCTGCCTCCTCGGTTTCATCTTTAGAGGTAGATGATCTACCTCTGGGAAACAAGTTTGGGTCCTTATCTGAGGGGGAGGAGGAGTCTTCTAATTCCGTGTCTCAGATGGAGGAGGATGAGGTAGAGTGCTCCCTAAAGAGGTCAAGGTCTCCAGTAAAAGGGGAGGGAGCTCAGGCTAAGAAACGCCTACCTCAATCATCCTGATGGCAGTTCCCACTCCGATAAAGGTGGCAACCATTAATGTTGCCAGCATCAAATCTGTAGGGGCTCGTAACATGGCCTTATTTTTGCTCAGCGAGATGGATGCTGATGTTTTATTTTTGCAAGAGACCCGGCTAAATAGCCTTGCCGATGTCCACCTGGCAAAGAGGGAGTGGAGGTGTGGGCCCTCCTTCTGGTCTCTTGCGGCCGAGCCTTACAGCGGAGTTGCAGTACTTTTTACTGGCATGGTAACGTGTCTGCGGGTTATCGAGGTAGAGATTGTATGGTCTTGGACGTCTCTGTGAAGAAGCATGATCTACGTTTAGTAAATATTTATGGACCACAAACTACAGTAGATGGGAGAGGAAATGCCTCTTTACAAAGATTAAGCCTTTCCTTTTTACATCTCGGCAAGTTGTCTTTGGAGGTGATTTTAACACCGTTACTAGGCCCAAAGACAGGAAAGGCTCCACTGACAGCCTGAGATATGATAGCGTCTTCCTTAATACTATAGCCAAGGAAGCAGGTCTGGAAGATGCGCATATTAAGCGTTGCCCAGACAGCACGGGGTACACATTTAAGCGAGGCAGTTGTGAGAGCAGGATAGACTGTTTTTTTTTAAGGGGGACTCTGCCTTTTCGGCTCCTGAGTGTCATATGGTGGAGTTCTCTGATCACCTTATGCTGTCTGTTATTCTCAATGCTTCAGATATGCCACCTAAAGGAAAGGGTATTTTGGAGGATGAATTCGGCTCTGCTGGATGACGAGGAGGTAAGACAATCTTTTGAGGATTTTTTTCAGGCTCAGGTAACCATCCTGGATTTCTGCAGCAGTAAGTCGGAGTGGTGGGAGCTTACCAAAAGTCTGATTAGTGGGTTTTTCAAGGCCATAGGAAAAAGGAAACAGCTTGGTAAGTACATTGCCTACCAGCAGCTGCAGAGAAAACTTGATCGCCTTGTCTCGAGTGGTGGAGATTCAGGGGCAATCTCTGAGGTGAAACTTCTCCTTAGGAAGTATCAGTATGATCGGCACACTTCTTTGGTTCTGGAAAGGGACTACGGGAAATATCACTCGCCCGACCCTTATCAGAACTGCAAACAAAGCGCAGCAGTTAAGACGGTTGTTGGGCTAAGGGATAGTACGGGCTCTTTGACGAAATCCAGGTCAGGGATCCTGGAAGTCTCAAGGTCTGTTTATGTGGATCTTCTGGGGGAGAAGTACCTCGATCAGGCAAAGATGTCGAGTTTTCTGGATTCTACACCAGGTCTGGGAAATAACATTCCGCTGGCAAGTTTGACAAGGGAAATCACAGCAGAAGAGGTAGTCAAAGCTATAGACGGTCTGGCTATTAAGAAAACACCTGGGCCAGACGGATTGACGGCTGAATTTTATAAGACTTTAAAATCCAGCTTGGTACCTTATCTTGTGGAGGTATTTAATGGCTGTCTGCAAGAGGGTTCGCTCCCTCCCTCCATGAGACAATCTGCTGTGATTCTGTTGTCAAAAGGATGATTGAGAATGATTGAGAATTTGCGCCCCGATAGCCTTCTCAATGTCGATAGAAAAACTCTGGCGAAGATAATTTTCTGGCGCTTG